>JALAZF010000063.1:12311500-13647500 GCA_022829125.1 Lathyrus tuberosus
TACGAGGGGAAAAACTCACCTAGCCTCTCGTTGGAAATGTCCACATGAGCCAAAGGACCAGATAACACATAAGTTTTATCAGACATAACTATGGGAATCATTACCTGAGATTGATAGATGGCTCTTGATGTTTCAGAGGTGGGTTCTGGCATGCAGTGGCGATTATCTACCAGTTGGGGGCCTGGGATGTTAGCGAACAGAGGGATGGTTTGCTTAAATGGAGTGGCTTTGCCCCTTTGAGTCTTCTTTGCTTGAGGATTAATTTAGGAAGATGCCATTGTGGAAGGAGATGAAAAAATGGTGTCTTTGCTGGGTTTATGTGAGAGAACTGAAGAGAAGAAGAGTGTGCTTGAGAATATGAAAAGTGTGGAAAGTTCACAAAGTGGCGGAAATGGGTATATATAGACATTTGAAAATATCAAGAGACTTGGATCCACCGTTGAAGCTGAGGGGTTAGTGGGACGCGTGTCTTTCTCCTGAAGGCGTGATGAAAAGTAGCAGTTATGTGCAGACTGTTAACGTCTGTTTTCAAGAAAGGTGTTATGATGAATACGGCTGAAAGGACGTTTTAAGGATTTGTCATGATGGTATGACGTCAGAGGCGTGGGTTAAAGAAACTGAACAGTTCATCCATTAAGTGATTAGTGGGATGTTCAGTTAAGGCCATGCAAATAGGCGTCGAAATGGTTATTATATCAAGAAATGGCCTTCCTACCAATTCTGGCGAAAGGACATTCCTTGGGGGCAATTTGTTAACCCTTAATTTCGACGCTAGACAAAATCAAAGCTATTTTATGTTAAAAAATTATTTTTAAGAAGGCTTCGACCTAGTTTTGGAGAGGCCTGAGTTGAATAGAGGTGTAGGAACCTCAAAAATGGCTGAGTACTGAAAGGGTTTCGACCATGAGACTGTAGTAACAAGCGCTGCAGTGGTTATGTTAAGGTTGGAGGGAATTTCCAATATTTGAAATTTAAATAAGAGCAGTTGTGAACGTGGGAACAGTTGAGATCAAGGGGAAGGCGCCAAAATCAACACGTTCGAAGCAGTAACCACCACTTAGTAGTTATTTCCTAGCACTATAAATAGGAGTTAGTTATATGTAAAAAAGGGTGTTCATATTTTTGTACAAGTTACTCTAAGAAACTCAAAGTACCCGCGTGTAGAGAAACGAGTTTGTGAGAATGTACGTAATGTGACACCATTTTCTTCATCAATGTAATTTATCTTCAGCATGTTTAAGATTCAGCCATTTACTTTCCATGCCTTTACAGTTTCTTGAACTTTATCTTCCATGCCAAATTTACTTTCAAAGCCATTTAAACTTCCTGCGTTTTACCTTCGACTGCACCTTTACGTTCAAACGTTTAATCTTCAAGCCTTTACTTTTCAAAGTCTTTTACTTTTCTGCACTTTACTTTTGACAGCACTTTTATTATCCCAGCCTTTACTTTCCAAGAACGTGGAGTTCGTTGCATTTTACTTTCAAAGCTTTTTACTTATTGTTATTTGTTTCGACGCCTTTAATTTCTGCACCCTTTACTTGCATCCCTTTAAATTTCAAGTCTTTACTTTACTTTATTGCACATAGTCGAACGTGGAGTTCAGCTAGACTTTATTTTCAGCATTGTCGAACAGTTTACATTTTCTTTAGTTTACACTTGTCTCTCAAATTTAGCACATGTCCTAGGATTTGTGTGGTCGATCCTGCAAGTTAATCAATTTACATTTAGATTGATAGACCAGAGGTTGTTTACCAAAATTCACAGTAAACAGAGTGAAAAGTACCTCATTTTGTGTTTTTCATCTACGGATGATTGTTTTTGCTAGGTGTGATTCACGTTTGAACTTGTGTTGTTTTAGGATGTTTGGCATGATTTTTGTATTTTGCATTTGTTTCGTGACTATGTTATCGTCGTAGTTTAGTGGTAAGTATTTACTTTGTGTGTACCGTTTTTCATTTGAACCATTTATTTGTTTCCGTTTTTCAAAACCTATTGATTCGTGATTCTTTGGTTGTCGCTCTGTTTCTTTGAGTCGCTTGGTTCTTGTTTGAGGACAAACAAGTTAAAGTTGGGGAGAGTTTGATAAGTGTGAATTGTAGCTATTTTTGTATATAAGTTTTGTTGCACTTATCGATACTTTTTGTTAATATCGTTCGAATAAACCCCGCTTTGTTTGTAAATACGTTTACTTTATGTTATAGTGTATATTTTGCGTATCATGTAAATATCATTGAGTTTAATTGATTTTCTCTCATTTTTGTAGGTATTCAAGCAAAGGTATTTTGCCATTGTTGTATAGAGCATTGAATAAGCTTTCCAGCGCTTCCGACCGTGCGTCAATCCGAGTTACGATTCAGAAGTTGTGGTCAAAATAAGGGCTGGTTTGCTGTCAAGTTCGCTTTGCGAACTTCCCAGCGAATGCTCCCAGAATTGAGGCAGTAGAAAAAGGGACCAAAGTTCGCTTTGCGAACTTTCCGGCGAATATTCGCTTTGCGAATAAAAGTTCGCATTGTGAACTTCTGCAGAAAAGCAGAGGCAGTTTAGCTATTTTGAGGCACCTAAGTGCCAATTTTTGGAGTTCGCTTTGCGAATAAAAGTTCGCACTGCGAACTTGACTGATTTTGACATACTATATAAGTCATTTCATTCATTTTTTAGGTTATGGTTTTGGGGATTTTTACTCCCAACTCCATCAAATTCATTTTTCAGTAGATTAGCTTAGAAAACAACATTGAAGCTTGCACACGGATGATCCGGGGTGAATTTCTCGTTGACCGGCGTTGACAAACCGCGAGATGTTTGGTTTATTTCTTTTCTTCTTTGTGTATTTCTTCTTTGTTGGGTTGTTGTATATGTATTTACTTTGAATTCATGTATATTTGTCGCCCATGGCGTTGTATAAAATCCGTTTTACAAATCTTTATCGGTGATTGTCCTTGATTTTTGCTTTATGCCCGGGGTTTGGGTTGTGTTAGAGATAAACATCGCAAACTTTGATTAGGGATGATTATCTGTTAGTTTCTGGATGCTAGAGATAAATTTAGAGCTAACAATCTTTATGGGTGTCGAAGCTTAATGCCTCTGTATCTTGAGTCGAGTGCGAGAGTGTCGACGAGGGGTAACACGGTTGTTCTCTCAGCTCAGTGTGTCAGAGATGGACACTGTTGTAAGCGATGCTGGATGATATTGAGGAGTATTCTAGGTTGAGTATAACTGGTCGGTAAGTTTAAGTTTGTGACGAGTCGATTATATGCATGCCAGATAAGTTTCTTCTCTCTGAAGAATAAATTCTTTTTGTATTAATATTTACTTTTCCATTTCTATGTTTGAAACATTTTAAACCAAACACAGAATTGCGGAAATTGTCGAACGGCAGTTCAATAGCACCGATCTCTGTGGACACGATAAATTCCCGGAAAAATACTTCCAAATCTTTTTGTTGCTTACCGCTTTACCGCCTCAACATGACGTTACACTCAACATATAAATGTCATTCAATCTTGTTGCCAATAGCATGGGTCGCAGCATCGATAACACGGTCATCTATGTTAACTTTAACAAAGGATTCATTTATCCCTTCTAATTTAAACCAAACTCTAGATGTGTTTCTCGTATATCCCCAACCTAACACCAAGTTAACAACCTCACAAACACCCCAGTTTTGGAGTCTTAATTGTACACAATGGTTTGAACCTCACCTCTATAAAACATGTTATTGTCTCTAGCAAACTCTCCACTGTCATGAAAAATAACATTGAACAGATTCATTCTCTATTTCAGATAGACATGCAACACTTGAGTTACTTACTATATGAAACTAAAAATGTGAAAATGCGAGGAATACAACATACCTTCGATGAATGGAGTTATTCGACCAATGATGCAAGCTTTCTTTAGCGTATTCGCAACCCACTGTCTTATTCTTCTTCAATGGTTATGTCGATAATGGAGGTCTCAAGAGTTTCTTTCTTAGGAAAAATTGGTAATAGAAATGCAAATTACCATTAATAAGTGTCAACAAAAATAATACATTAACATAGTATTAAATGACATGATATTAGTTTGTCTACGTGTAATTAAAAAAAGAAAAAAAAATAAACTAAAAAAATGCTACTTGGCACGCCACATAGGGACATTAGGTGAATCGATTCAGTTAAAAGTCTAAAAGAACATAACTTTCGTATGACAAGGTTAAAATCTGAATGTCTTTTTACATAAGGTAAAGCAAAAGTCGTACATACAGCAGAGGGCAAAATTTTTATTAACCCTTAATTAGAAAACAATCAAATTATAACTACATATTTTCTAACCGTCATTTTAATGTCCTCCTTTCTTCGAATTCTTCAAATTCTCTATTTTTCTACAACAAATCATTCAAAAAAAATCTAAATAGAGAAGGAAAAAATAAACAAACGAAAAATACAGAAAATTACAAACAATTGGAGCATAATAAAGATGATGAATGAGATCAAACTCATATCGTCGATCCGTTCTCATTCATAGTCATATCGTCGACATATTGTAGAAATCTCATATCTCCCAACCCTTTTGATGTGTCTCTTCATTGTATTCATTGTCGTCAAAATTATGACGTCAAAAAATATCATCTCTGTCATAGCTGATGGTCGATCACTATTTTTATTTTTGCCTTTTTTTTTTTTAGCGATTTTGAGTATTTAACTTAATTTTTACTTTTAAAATTTATTATCCTTAGATCGATTATTGGCCTTGAGAATACCCGGGAGACTAGTAGTGGCTTATTAGGATATTCATTGTCATCCATGGACCATGACCAGAGAAGCATACTTAAAAAGTAAATGAGAAAATTACTTTTTATCTCATAGAGCTTATATATATAATTAAATTTGCTTCACGGACATTACTTTTTCTTTACCACTTTTTGTATAAAAGTAGCGGTTGACCCGACAAGGTTACCTGTCTCTGTCTGCAACATACCATCCCTCTTCCTCAATTCTTTCTCTGCGTTTTCATTTTCAAACAAAACAAACTGAACACAAGACAACAAACAAAACACCAACGTCGCTGTTCCGACCCCGCATTGTTCTCGTCTAAACCTAACTAAGGTCCTTCTCCTTTCACAATCCATGCTCACAGTTTTTTTTTCTCTTTCTCTTCATCCGTTATTATCTATGATCATCACGCCTCACACGTGAGTCTGATTAACAATAAGAAAAATAAATAAATAACCAACGATCTAAAACGGCATCGTTTGGATCCATCAATATATGCAGGTGGTGGAGGAGATGAATGATTGAATGAATGAAGAAGGATTGATGGCGTCCAATGAGAATGTTCCGGTTCGCGAGTTTTGCGCAAATGGAAGCTGCATGAACGCAAAGGAAGTTGAGGCTATGCTTGATGAAGGAAATATTCAAGATGCTGAAACTGCATTGCGTGATGGTTTATCTCTTAATTCTGAGGTATTTTTTCTACCTTTTCTCAAATATCCTTGTCTGGTTTCGTAATTGAGGTTCTGCTTGCATTGTGATGCTTGATATTGTATACAAATGCGGTTATCTGAATGTGATGCGGCGCAGCTTGTTGCCCGTTTGTATTCATATGATGAGTTTATATTCATGTTCGCTTATGAACTATAACAGGAAGCGAGAGCTCTACTCGGAAAATTTGAGTATCAACGAGGTAATTTTGAGGGTGCTCTTCGTGTGTTTGAAGGGATCGATCTTAGAGAAGCCATACAGCGACTGCAAACTTCTGTTTCGGAAAAGCCACCTGTCAAGAAAGGTCCCTCTCGCGCCGAATCACCTTCTTCGGTATCTCAGCATGCTGCTAGTATGGTGCTTGAAGCCATCTACTTAAAAGCCAGGTCTCTACAAAAACAAGGAAAATTTAATGGTATTGAATGTTGTATTATTATCTATTGAAAGTTGTTGTCTATCTCTGAATCAAATCAACGCTGAAATACGTATTTCACGGGCTTATGCAGATGCTGCTAATGAATGCAAACAAGTTCTAGATGCTGTTGAGAAAATATTTGGTCAGGGTATACCTGATACTCAAGTGGACAATAGATTGCAGGAGATTGTAAGCTGTGCAGTAGAGCTTCTTCCGGAGCTTTGGAAACAAGCCGGTTGCTATAACGAGGCAATAACTGCTTATAGGCACGCCCTTCTCAGTCAATGGAACCTTGATAATGATTGCTGTGCGAGGATTCAGAAAGCGTTTGCGGTATTTTTGCTCTACAGCGGGGTGGAGGCAAGTCCGCCTAGTTTTTCTGTTCAGATTGAAGGGTCTTATGTGCCGAAAAATAATCTGGAAGAGGCAATTCTTCTTATTATGATTCTTTTAAGGAAGTTTAGCCTAGGCAAGATAAAAAGGGATCCTTCAATTATGGAACACCTAACTTTTGCACTTTCAGCGTGTGGCGAGACTTCTATTTTGGCGAAACAATTTGAAGATTTGATTCCTGGTGTATATCATCGTATTGACCGTTGGAATTCTTTAGCCCTATGTCTTAGCGCGGATGGACAAAATAAAAGTGCTTTGAATCTGCTAAGGAAGTCTTTGCATAAACATGAGCGGCCGAACGATGTTATATCGTTATTATTGGCTGCAAGGATTTGCAGTGAGGATCCTCATCTTGCTGCTGAGGGAGCAGCGTATGCACAGAGGGCAATTGATAAAGCTCAGGGCTTAAACGAGCATCTAAAAGGCGTTGGTCTTCGGATGCTTGGACTTTGCCTTGGAAAGCAAGCTAAGGTTGCTTCCTCCGATTTCGAGAGGTCTATGCTTCAGTCAAAAGCTTTGCAATCATTAGAGGAGGCACTTAGATTAGAGCAAAACAATTTCGATCTAATCTTCGAATTGGCTATTCAATATGCCGTGCACCGAAACTTGGCTGTTGCTTTACGTTACGCCAAGCAGTTCTTCGACAAAACTGGTGGCTCCAAATTGAAAGGCTGGAGATTACTTTCTCTGGTTTTGTCTGCACAGAAAAGATATTCAGAGGCTGAAATGGTGACTGATGCTGCTATAGATGAGACCACAAAATGGGAGCAAGGGCCTCTGTTCAGGATAAAAGCCAAGCTCAAGATCGCCGAACTACGACCAATGGATGCTATTGAGATTTACCGCTACCTTCTCGCATTGGTTCAAGCCCAGAAGAAATCCGCTGGAGCTCAAAAACTTAGTTCACAAGTAAGATTCTCCTATCTTCTCTTTCTACAATTATTATGTTTTATATTTCATAGTAATTTGCGACGATATTGCCAATTTCAAAACTATCTTAACTTTTAATAACTCTTTGTAGGATGCGGAAGATCAAATAAACGAGTTTGATGTTTGGCACGGTCTAGCAAATTTATATGCAAGCCTTTCACATTGGAAGGATGCTGAAATCTGTTTGCAAAAGGCTAGAGAGTTGAAGCAATATTCTGCCGCAACAATACAAACCGAAGGCAAGAACAGAACCTTTATGCTCTTAAAAGTGCTATTCGACTTACATTTAATAATATCAATGTGATTGTAGCAGGTGTCGTGTTTGACGGTCGTGGACAAACCAAAGAAGCTCTTGCGGCTGCTGCTAATGCTGTCCAAATTGAACCAAACCATGTTCCAAGCAAGATTTTGATGGCTTCTTTGATGCTTAAAAATGGTTCCGAAGCATTTCCTGTTTGTAGGAGCTTACTTTCTGATGCACTTAGAATAGAACCAACTAACCGCAATGCTTGGTATAACCTCGGATTAACTCACAGGGATGATGGTCGAATAGGTGATGCTGCTGACTGCTTCCAAGCAGCTTCAATGCTTGAAGAATCTGATCCCATTGAAAGCTTTAGCTCTATGCTTTGAATGGATTGATTCATCCTAAATTCTTAACTCCTCAGTCACCATAATTTTGTGAAACTTAATGTGATTCCAAACATGCATTATGTATACCGTTTACGTAGTATCAGAAACTAGACTCTAAGTAAAAAATTGAACTAAAATGTTAGTTAGGAAATAAAAATATGAGAAAGAGGTTTGGCTTATTCATGTGGTAGGGTGGATGAATTGTAAAGAACTTCATTTGTTTTTTTGACCTGATTCAGATTCTTCTCAGCTTTGTAAATGTAGAATGATCCTTTGTTAGGAAGTATATCGTTTTTGAAAGAGAGTAAACTGTAAAGATTCATTTTTCTTCTTTTTGTTTACCTAGATTTTATGACAGTTTGAATATACTAATACCTCATAATATACATTAGTCATTTCAATAAATTTAATGATAGGTATACAATTTTATCATCAATTACTCTCATTTCTCTTTCATCTCATTCTTTCTTCAGGTTCGAAAAATATATATTTTTTTGTGTGTGATTCCCTCACTACTTACTCTTAATCTTTTATATTTAAATTAATCACTCTAGAACGTTAAGCGTATGATTAGATGAACTTTCACATTTCTCTTTTTCAGACTTCAAGATATTTTATTTGATTCATCAACTTTGATTAACACTTCACTTGGATTCTTGAACCCTCATACCGATAAAATTTGAAATATCTTCTTGATCTGGTGTCAATATCATGAGTATTACTTGACACTTGAAATCAACTCCCCCGATCACAAATAACTCTCAACATCCAAAAACCATTTAACTTATGGAGTTGTCATCTTCAAAGTTGCTTCATACACTACACCTTCAAGCACATAAATCCCTCATCAATAATAGCTATGGTGCAAAGCAATCAATCCCAGATAGTGAAGCGGAGCGGCCGACTCCAAAAAAGGGGATAGCGGAATAACCATTACATGACTATTTTTTAGACTAATTATATAAATAATCTATATATTATTTAATGTAAAACCAAACAAATAAAAGAGGAAGAAGAGAAATAGAGTTATTGACTATTACATAAAAAAAACAAAGGACACTATTTGTTGGGGCAAATCCAATCACTATAGAACAATGATGAACAAGTGTGAAAAATGTTGAGAAAGTGAAAGAAATAGAGAAAATAGGATGAAAATAGTGGCATTATTATTAACAAATCAAATTGAGGTATTTATACATCAATACACAATTGTACAGCTAACTAATTAAACAGAAAAACAAAATTTTCGAGTATGTAACCAGTTACATAAAAGTTGTAATCGGTTACATGAAACTACTGTCTGATTCTGAAAAAGATGGTAACCGGTTACACCAAACCTGTATGTAATTGATTACATGGCACTCCTGTTTGCTACTGACTTGGTGGTAACTGGATACACAAAAATGGTAACCGATTACAGGTTGCTGATGTTTGCTTCTGGACAAAGTGGTAACTGGTTACACAAAATCTATAACCAATTACACCCTATGTGAATTATTTTTTTCTTCCACAAACCACTTTAATTCAAGTCTTCTAAATCTTTCATACTCATGTATTTCTTCAACCTCTTGAACACTTGAATTGATATTCCTCTGCTTAGTAAATCAGTCACTTGATCTTCACTGCATTACTTCCTTTAGTGCAATGAATGTTGCCAAGATTATCTTGTAAGAAATCCTAAATTGTTCTAAAAAGAATGAGGGAATTATTTACTTCCCTTGTCTGATCACATCCATGTGTAGAAGACAAGGTGTACCTGAGCGCCCAACTGACGAGGTTTGCAATCCTCTAGTAGGATTTGACAAAGCTACAATGAAGACACACATGAAGCCAAAAGGAAGAAAAAGGCACCGGAGGCAAGACATGAGGCGACAAATGGAGAAACCACTTTTGAAACTGATAGAGTCTTATGGGGAGTTCTACTTCAAATGCAGAAAAACCAGAGGGAGTTTTATAAGTTTACAAGATACCAACAAGCATGGCAAGGGAGAATGTATACCCTGAACTATGAAGAGACCTTGGAGAATCCACATATCTTCCCATAGCACATTTTGGAAGAGTTGGTTCATGAAGAATACCTGAATGATAAGGAATAAAAATCTGAAGGAGAAGACAATAGGCTGAAGAGAAAGAAGAAAGGCTAGAAAAAGATCAAGAAAAATATCTCCTTTAAGTCAAAACCAGAGTCCAGTTCTGGCGTGCTAGAAGAAGACAACGCTGAAAAACTCAAGAACGTGCCTAAGAAGGATAAAAAGCCAAAGAAAGTGAAGAGCAGTGTGCAGCCAGTACCAGACCGTCTAGCTAGGGAATTTGACATGAATCAATCAGCTGAAGAAGATGATTCGAATGAAGATGAGAGGACCTTGAATGACTTACTAAAAAAGGTCAACAAAGACAATGATGAATTGAAGAAAAATGTAGTTGAAGAATAACATAATGTTGAAGAGGGAAACCAAAATGACGAATATGAGCAAGTGAATGAGGGAAACCGTGAACATAATGACAATAAGGAGGAAGCTACAATTATGCAAGAGGACCATAAAAAATAGTGGAAGAGGATAAAACTGATGAAAAAGGAGAAACTGCTACTGAAACTAAGGAGAACACCATTGATGATGGCTTTGAAGAATCTGAGTCTGAATCAAAATATGATGTAGATAAGGAGAAGAATTTTAATGTTCCACCAGACACCAGCCCAACAAAGGAAATGACACCTCTAAAACCCAACAACCATGTCCCAAAGAAGACACCCACAAGGAAGAAGAGTCCACCAAAATCTAAGACCCTTGTGAGTCTTGAGAAAGAAAAAGAGACGACTACAGCTGACATGACAGAAAATGTCAGTGAGGTACCTAATCCAACAAAATAAAAACCCCAGGGTGAAGCTGAAAAATAAGAAATAGCAGCGTAAGAAAAAGAAGGAAGACAAAGTCATAAGGAATAGCAGCAGGCTGAGCCTAGCTGGTATTTCCTTCAATCTCTGCAGGTTGACGAGTCATGGTATGCCATACTCATCAAATGATAGTGAGAACTCTGTTCTTGCTCAATGTTTAAGGATGTGGCAGCAACTGTCATGACATCTGCCTACTAAAACCCAATCTACCATAACCATATTCTAGTTTTAGAATTTTATTTTGCAAGTTTAAGATTTTTGTCATTTCAATTTCGTCACTTCAATTCCGAAGCAATGAATGAATGAATTTCGATTTTGTGTTTTAATTTAGTTTTTATGATAATAATAATAATAATAATAATAATAATAATAATAATAACAAGAGAGAGAAAATAACTGACTTCATCCCCAAAATAACATAAATTCTAAAGACTTAGAACAATTCAGATGGGAATGTGATAATATTGGAAATAAGGTCCTGATAGCTAATCAATGCACCTTCTTGTGATTTTTTGACACTCCTTGTTGCGCCTCTAGTAGTCTGGAAAATAGTTAGCCTCTTAAAAAGTTTGAATTGTTTTAAAATATGGAATGAGGATTCATGATAGGATTTAGTCTATGGGGATAAGATTGTTGCTTAAGACTAACACAAAGGACACACTGCAAGTATAAATAAACACACAAAAGTGTGTAAAAATAATGAAAATGCTAATGAGCATGAAAAATAAGTTCATGTGCCAGAAACTAGAGGAACAATGGATGTATTCAACATTAGTAACAGGTTGGACTCATTACAAGTGAGATCTCGTCAGGTGAAAATGCGGAGCATCTAGCAAAACTTATCAATAATAAAAATGCATGTATAGGCCTCAAGTTTAAAATGAACAAAAAGTCTAAAGCAGAACAATCAATTTCCTCTTTTGAAACTGAAAAATGAATTCTTAGACCATATGATAAGATAACCAAACTAGGATTTAGGCTAACTATCTTAAATGATGAGTATTGATATGACAAGTAACATCGAGAAAAACGCACACACACACACACATACACACACACACACAAGCTGAATAACTACAAGACTGAGTTGTGCCAATTTTTGAAAAGAGTCCCCTGAATGACCTTTGAGTTGATTATGAGTTGAGTTGTTAGAGTATGAGAAGAATGGTAGTAAATTTTTTGTTGGTTTTACCTGTCGCATCACCCAAGGAAAAATAATGATTCAAGTTTAGGGGTGTGTTAACGCACATTTTGTGAGTTATTACAAGTCCTAATACTTGGATATTGTCATTTGTTTTATCATCAGTAGTTAATTTCATTGCATTTTCCTATTTTAAGAGTAGTTTGTAAATTGCACAACAGGTGCTCTCTTTTGTAGTTTATATGTGTTTGTTTCTTTAGAAAGGTTAGTTCTTATGAGGTCAGGTACGACATCCTAGGACAACAACTGGTACCTAAAGGAAAGAAGAAGGTTGGGAGCAGCTAAGAGAAAAGTATAAGCACCAATTACATTCCTAGGGCACACATGGTAACAATCCGCGCGTTTAAGGATAAATGATTTGAAAGGATATGAACAATATGATAGAAGACAAAATTTAGTATGTAGTAAAACCATTAAGCGCGCCATGCAGTAAAAAGGACAACGTCGCCTGCTCCTCTGCACCAGCATCCTGCCACGCTACACTTTATCTCCCACTATTGTCTATACATGATTCTAAAGTTGTACAAATTAGAAGAAATTAATGGTACTTTACTTGTTCTCTTTTGGCCCTGATTTGATTTATTCTCAAGCCCATGATCCAAAAAAATTTGGAAAACTCTATTTGAAGCAACTATAAAAGCAACTCTTGAAGAAGGAAGAGAAGCTCAACATTTTTTAGAGAAAAACACTTAGAAGAAACTAGTGAAGAAAATGAGCTGAGTGAAAATGGAGATTATTCTTCTTTTCACCGTCTCAAGTACCTAATGTTGATACATGGTGTGATATAAGCTATATCTTGGTGATTAACCATTGCAAAAAGACAAAGACGTTGCTCATAGGTTGTTATTTCTTTTTCACTATGTGTTTGGGAATGATTAGCTTAAGAACTAGTATGATTATATGTACTAAGCTCATTATGAGCTAAACTTTTTATGTTGAGCAATGAGAAGTTAATATAATGTAGTTTTATAGTAAGTGATATGTTCTTAATGCTTTGTTTTATCATGTGCTAACTTGTTATAAATTTGTTTCTTTGATTGATCAACTTGGAAAAAGATACAAGCTTGTTGTTGTGAGAGATCCAACAAGAAGTGGATTTCATGATAAAAAATGGTTGAAAATAGCAGGATATAGATATTCACTAGATTATCTTCTTAGAGATAAGTGGCTACAAGCATAAAGGACTTTCAGAATAAAACCAGACCTGCTTTTGGGTTACAAGTAAGGCTTAGATATTTGTCCCCTTGCCCTAACGTATATATTTTTTTATGATGTAGAGATACACCCTTAGATCAATTTCTGACCTTTTCTAGACAACACAACACATCATGTACACAATAGTAACAACGTTATATTAATGAATCATTGCCAAACATGCTCTTTATTATTAGACTCACTTATTGTATCAACATTGTTTCACTCTTGTTAGCTACTAAATGAACATGTGACAATCATAATTGTTTTTATCTTGCTCATACTTATTTACAAAAGATAGCTTTTTACAAAATCATTCTAAGTTACATTTCATTCCCTGTGGGTTCGACATCCTTAATACTTTATCACTTGCTGCTTAAAACATACATGTATACTTGCATGTGACATCACACAATTTCAAGCAACATATATATAGTTAAACTTCGACATTTTCATATGCAAAAACTCTAAAATCAATCAACTAATAAAGTGGAAGAATTCGAGACTTTCTGCGTTTGAAAAAAATCAAAAGTAAGAGATATCGTGGCTCATAAAGGTCTGTGCTCAAGCTCAAGGGATAAGTGACATGTTTTACGATAGAGATTTGACAAGGAGACACACATAGTGGTATTTTGAATTCTGTGTGATATACCCATGAAACATCATCTAATTTGGTTTCCTTGTGTCTCCTTGAAGCATTGACTATCTTTTTTAGGATCTGCTTGATTTGTCTGTTTGAAACTTCCACTTTGCCACTTGTTTAAAGGCGATAAGGTATGGAAACCACGTGGTTGATGTGATACTTTCTCAAAAAATCATCCATATTGCAATTGAGAAAATGCATACCTTCATTACTTATCAAAACTATGGGCACCCTAAAATGTGAGAAAATGTTTTTCTTTAAGAACTATATAGTTGTATGTGCCCTATTTTTATGAGCTGCAAATGCCTCTGCTCATTTAGAGACTCAATCAAATGGTACTAACATATAACTCTTGTTGTAAGAAAATGGTAATGGTCCCACATATTCTATCCCATACATAAAATATTTTGACCTCTAGCACTAGATTCTTTAACATTTCATTCCTTTTAGATATGTTTCTTATGCGTTGACAACAATCACACTTTTGAACATATGCGAATGCATCCTTGAATAATAATGACCAATACAACCCTGATTAAGTTATGGCAATGCCACAACACTTTAGGTTGTTTTTCTTCTATTACACATATTCTTATTAACCCGTCAACAAATGTTTTAGACTTATTTTTTAATTGTTCTTTATCACCATTTATTATTTATTTTTTCCAAACTTATACTTTGATATGAAAATATGAAATAGTTATTATAAAAAATTGAACGAGTGAGAAATAAAAGTATAAACAATAGAAAAGTAGAGAATAAAATGTGGGGTAAGAGAATGAAGTGGGTGTATGAAAAAAATGACTCCAATCCAAGAGATGACATAAGCATTAGGCAAAATCCAACGCATATTTAGGCGAGGCCCAATAGTAAGTAGGGTTTTGTAAAACGGAAAATGAAAATAAAGATGCAACTACACTCGCTCTATATATAATCTCCAAACCTGATGAAACATATCACAAACCATCCTGCGGCTGCTGCTACCAAATATACGACATCTCTCTCAGCAGCGCTTTCTGTGATTCATTTCACCAAACCTCACGCTTTCAACACTTCTCTGCAATTTTTTTTCTATCATAAGTTAAATTCGTAGCATAACAATTTTATTTTTGTTCATTTGAAATTTGTGCTTATTGTGCAGATTAGCGAATCTTGATTTTGTGAATGCCAGTAATAATTAGCAGTAGATTTGATAATGTGCACGCTGAATCGTAGGTCTCTTTATAAAATAGAAAGATCTTGATCTAAAGTGCATAGATTAAGAGCTGTTTAATCAGCAAGCAGCCAGACAACTGCTGAGATGGATCCACAGATTAACGGCCTACTAATGCTGTTTGTCTACTAATTCCGTCTTACATCTTGTTTTATTTTCCTCTTAAATTTGATTACATATTTTTCTATTGAAAATTAAATAAAAATACATCTTTTTAGTGTTTAATTAATTAAGATGAATAACTTATGAAACAATTAAACAGGTTATGCTTCTAAACCAGAATCGAATAGAAAACTGTACTCTTGTATATGAATATACACTATACACGTGTGTACTGGTTTTTCTTTCCTGAAAATTGAAACAAAACATATTAAGAAAAAATATCTAGTTTCAACTAGTATTAGTTGAACATATTATCTTAGAAATGAATTTCTATCTATCAAAAAATTTACCATTTTATTTGGTTAATGAATCTTTTTAGTTTTTAGTTTTTGGCTGAATCTGTAATGATCTATACAAAAACCCTATTTCTATTTAAAAACTGGGTTATGAATGACTAAACACAAAGTTGTGTTGTTTTATATAGGTGTATGTATGACTCAATAAAAAATTATAAAAAATAACCAAATGAACAAACTCAAACTGCATTGGTTTTTGGTTTTATTTCTAAAAGTCAACCGAACCAAACCGAACTGCAAATTTTTTCTGTTGTGATTCAAATTACTTTTAGCATCAAAACCGTCTAATCCGCACCACGAACACTCTTAAATTGGTAGTTTGATTGTCATTTTGGCACCGTCTTGAGTGTGATCCTATTGAAATCGTATCGCGATAAAAAGAACACCAATTATTAAAAAGACGACATTGTTGTCATCACGAATGCAATTCATTTGCTCATGACTTAGGAGGCGGTGATAACATTCACACTTTACTCGAGGGTTGCCATCCCATGAGAATTTCATCACATTGTTCTCAAATTGGAAATGAGCATGGAGCTACACATCATGCCTCTTCTCACCGTAGAAAGAGTTAATTTACAAAGAACATTATTAATTACAAGATTGCAAAATCACTTGAGAAATCACCAAAATTGGACAATTACGATGGAACTAGGGACCTCGACGAGCATGTACACACTATACTTTATTATCACTATGTTAGGAGTGCAAGTAAAATGTAAGTTGCTTGTTTCAACCCTCAAGAGATCCTTTTTTTTACGCGGTTTAATACTTTGAAGGACAACTTCATTGATTCGTCGAAGATGTTGTATGTTGTGTTCACATCACAACTTAGTACTCGAAGACATCAGCCTAAAACGGTGGTTGTCCTTAGTGAAATCCACCAGAAGAAGAAGGATACCCTTAGAGATTTCATCGATAGATTCACGAAGGTGGCTATTGAGGTAGGAGGTACAAATGATGGTTTAAAGTGTTGGATCTTTGATCAAGGTTTGAGCTTGGACTATGTCTTCTTGAAGAAGTTTGGTTTGAATTATGTGGTAAGCTTGAGTGACCTTTTCACTTGAGCTTAACCATACATCAACAATTAGAAAAAAATGTTGTCTAAAGACATTGAAAAAGACCTCAAGAAGTTGTGCATCTGGGAGTATGGGGATAATAAACATTGCGAGGATGAAGATAAAGACAGACACAAGGAACCATGTGATAAATATTCCGAGTAAACTCTGTTGAATACTTCAAGAGAAAGAATTCTACCAGAATGTTCTAACACCAAGTTTGAAGAGGCTTGAGTGAAGTATCCCTATATGGTGAAAGAGTTGACATAGATTGACAAATCTAAATTTTGTAGATTTCATAAGAGTTACAAGCACAACACTGACAAATTTCTTCATCTGAAGGATGAAATATAATAGTTGATTGAAAAGTGAAGGTTTGGTAGGTACATCAAGGATGACAGACAAAACATGACTAAAGAAGACACACAGATTTTCCTCGAAAATCTAGGAGGCAACATGAGTCCCCAAAAAGAAAACGCTCTCCCCGTTGAGATGAGTCACGTCCATGAAAAACAATTGAGGCAACTGAAGGCACATATAAATAGAAGATAGTAACGAAGAAGACGAGGTCTGGAGGAGAAAACAATTGTTTATAACATCTGTCATTTAGGGCTATCACTACATTTCTTACATCACTAGAGGGTTCACGTGCCCCAAGGCACCTTCCAAAGGTGTACCGCAAAATGAAAGATTACATAATTGATTGAGGTAGATGAAAAGGGAGTCACATCGACAAACATGAAACTAAAGCGACTTATTTTGAGAATCAAGGATAATGAGAACGTGGGTGACATTCGCAAGGAGATATTTCTATTGGTGATTATGGCCACCGTGGCCAATTTTGATGTATCAATGATTCTATATGATGGATGAAGTTCAAGTAACATCATGTATGCCAATTTTTTTTTTTTTTGAAAAGTTAGGGTTAAAGAAGGAGAAGGTATCACCCTACATGGGTACTAGTTTCCAATCATTCAACGGTTCCATAACACACCTTTAGAGTTTCATAGAGATTATGGTGATTTTCGATAAAGGAAGAGATGCCACTACATTGGACATTCAGTTCTTGGTGGTTTCTTGCAAAAGTGTCTACAACTGCATCACGAGGAAACTTTTCTCAACAACCCTTGACATTTTTTCTTCTATGTGTTATGCAAGTTAATGTCTTCTAAAGGTTTTGATGATGACAACTAAACAAGAATGAATATATCACAAGCATCATCAGCCAAGACACTAGCACAAGACAAAGTGTTCAGAGTTCTATTTGAAAGAGTTAAACAAAGTTAAATCAAGTAATGGAAAGAAACTAGAGTTTTGAAGTTGTGAAAGTTCACCTGATCTCGCGCTTAGTATTTTATCTTGTAGTTTGATCTGTTAAATGTAAATGAAGCATAGGCAAGTCTTGAAGTTGTAAAAATATTTACTGCTTCATCATGAATGTTATGATACTTTATATTCAAGTTGAAGGTAGATGCGACATTGGCTAAAGGTGTTATGAAAGGTCTCCCTATGATGCAATTGTAAACAATTTTGTATGAGACTATCAGGGATTGAATCCATACGTTCAATCAAGCTCTAAGGGAGAGTTACCGATGCGTTGAAGCCTTGCAAATCAATACCCATGATGGGTGATAACCTTTCTCTATTTAAGCCAACTTGGTAAATATTTCGACAAACATAATACAACTGGAACTTCATCTTTCACTAAGGATCTTTAAAACATCAAATTTGTCCATGATGGACGTTATCATTAAGGAAAATATTTTATTAGGGATACCCCATACGTTTTCACTATCCCCGTTCGTATTTGTACTATCCAAAAAATACAGGTGCGCGCGTGTTCCCTTTGCAATGGCAGGGAGACTCAGAGGCCCTAGAAGGTATATTACACGAATGGGGTGAGTGCTAGTTCACAGTGGCCAGTAGCCATGTATGGTAGTTTTTAAGGCTGTTTAAGGGACTAGCCCACGTGAGGTGAGAGGCCCTGCTAGCTACTAGCACTTCTAGGTTGCAGACAAGTGATTAAAGTTATATTGTTAGGGTTACTCATAGTTTAGTGTTCTCTGAGTAACGTTGGGTCATATTAAGTGTGTATCCCTCCTTTTCTCTCACCTTTTAGGGGTAATCTATTTATAGGTATTCTCTAGGGCCAAGGTTTATGGCTTCCTAGACATGGTCTCGTCCGTCCCCCCTTTTTAGGGAGGTTGTTGACCGACTATATCTTCGGAGTCAACAAGGACTTTTCTCATTTAAATTCCATGTCGGATAGACCGCAAGGGGCCCCCATTGGATTCTGTTCAGACGACTCAATTGTCAGATGACGAGTGCCTTAATCTAGGAATTTTCCAAATAAGACACTACACAGACCCTCAAGCACGAAAGATTTTTTGTTAAAAGACGAAGTGTTTAGAACATCTTTCCTTTTTGCACGCCCCTCTCCCAATTAACAATCCCTATGAGCGAGGGTGGTTTTTATGGACGGTACTTTCCTCATGGGTGAGTGAAATAGTAGGCTAGCCCCTCAACCGAAGGTGCATGCAATGGTAGGCGAGATTATTGGTTATAGTCCTTTCTCGATGAGTTAGCATCTAGGTGTCCATCGCTCAATTATGGAAATCCATCTGAGAGGTCAACCAATCATGATGCGAACATGTTATCCTTCATTTAATGGAAACAATAATGGCCTATTTTTTGAGATTTTCTTTTCGATTTTTTAGTGCGGCCTCCAATCTTTTTCACATGTATGAGATTTTCTCCCTTCTTTAATTTCGTATGCTATATCTTAGATGGTTTATATGGTAGAGACCCTTTGGTGTTAGATATAGGTTTCCTAGGTAGATAGTTCTTTTTCGATGGTTGCGACGGTGGTAGTGACTTCTTTTTGTTCTATTGTTTTCTCAGAAACAAAATGCCCCCCCCCAATCGTTTCCAAGGGCGCGGGTGACTTCGTCTCCATTTTCTCTTTCGAGGAGCATATATGTGTCTTCTTGGAGGGAGTGGGTATCTCCTGCTCGGGGGATGATGATCGGGTTATTTTGGAGAGTTGTTTATCCTCGGAGAGGGTGACCCTGTCAATCTCCTCCCGCCCCCCTTGTCGTACTTCTATTTTTACCCCTCCTTTCACAGAGACATGGGGGTCCTTTTTCCTCTCTATTCCTTATCCGCAGAGATCATTAAGGCACTTAACATTGTCACTTCCCAACTGTTTTCGAACAACTGAGGTTATCTTAGGGCTTTCGAGATGTATTGCGAGAAGTTGGACATCAACCCCAATGTTGGGGTTCTTCTTCTCTTTCTTCGTTACCAAACCGACGAAAGGCAGTTGGGTGACTTTGAGCAACCAGCAGGCCCAAGGCCTTTTTAATCCTCATTCCAACAACTATATGTCGCGGTGAAAATTGGATACCATAGTTACTTGTTAACTAGGATCGCATTTTTAATGTCACCACCGGTCTTTGATTTTATCCAAGGGAAGGGAGAAAAACCGAATTCCCACAATGCAATGCAAATGCACTAAGATTCTAAGTTCGGGGGTTAGTTATACCTAGGGAAGGTGTTAGCATCCTAGATATCTGTAATACTCTACAGGAACCTCTTGTTTTTATTATGTTTTTTGTTTTTTGTTTTGCTAAGGGTTTAAGGGTAGGTGATTTATTATTTTATTTATTTTTTAACCTAAGTGTGCTCGACAAGATATCGCATCTTGTGCCTACATATCCTGTCAGGAGGGAATCAGAGCACTTGTAGTTCCTTATTAAGGATACTAAAATGTTTTAAAGGTTTAGGAGAGAAGATGAGTCATCATCTTAAGAAGACCACCACAGTGTTTGAAAATGTTTGTATTTTGTGGGGTATGAGATTGTATGTCCCTTCTTTGATATGATTAACATCTAATTCTCTTGTGTGGAGAATTAGGTGAGCTAAAGTTTGATTTAAAAATCAAAATTAAGGGGGGACTAACCTAGGAAATCTATCCTAAGTTATTTAATTGACTTATCTTAAGGTGTCGATTATGATGCAAATGATTATGCACCATGCACAATAACATGGTTATCATGCATGGGATTTTCCCTTGGATATTAATGCGATTAATTATTATTATTTAGGCGAGGGTGCTAGCAAAGTGATGCTAGACTTGTGTCTTGTGATCAGTAGGTCGAATGCGATGCCCTAAAGCGATCGACTTACATGGGTGAAAAATTGGTTCGACATTGGATCGATATTTTTTGTTTTTGAAAAGGGTTTGAAGCATATAAGTAATAAATCAAGTAAAACAAACAAGCAAGCAAGACAAACGGTTCACACACGAGCGTACGATCTAGCGCAATGAGAGATTCTAATGAGGAGCGGTTTATTAAGAAAGAGTTTCGATTAAGGTTTATTATTCTTGGGAATCCTTGTTGAAGATTATTATTAAATTAAAGAAAAGGTTAAGGGTTTTTTATTATTTTAGAGGGATTTTAATATTTTAATAAAGAAAGAGTTTTATTATTATAAGAGATAATATGTTAAAGATTATTTTTAAAAAAGGTTTTAATTATTTTTATTTTTATTTTAGTTTTACAGTTATATTAAAAAACTAATAAAGTTCCTTATTAAAAGAGGTTTTAATATTATTATCTTAGTAAAAAAGGTTTTATTGTTTTTCATTTCTTTTAAGATAAAAGTTAATTAAAAAGAAAAAAAAATAATTAATAAAAGAGTTTTCTTATTAATTAAAAAAGATTTTAATTTTAACATTAATAAATAAAAGTTTTTATTATCATTTTTTAGTTTTAGAGTTATACTAAAGGCTAATAAAGTTTTTCTTATTAATTAAAAAGATTTTTTTTTAATTATTATTAAAAGTTCTTCTTATTATTTTTTTTAAAGTTATATTAAGAAGGGAAAGGTTATTAAAAGATTTTTTTTTATTAATTAATTAGAAAAGATTTTATTTTTAGTATAAAAGTTTATTATAAAGATTTTAAATTATTAATTTAGTTATATTTTATTAAAAGATTTTAGAATAAAAGAAATTATTTTTATTAAAAGGGGGTTATTAAAGAGAAACTCTGTATTTTATTTTCAGATATAAGAATGATTATATTTTAATAAAAGCCAAATTAATTATGATGAACTTATTTAATAAAAAAAAAGTTAAATTAATAATAAAAAGATTGATTATTCTAAAACGGAGGGATTAGGTGCTGCAAGGGAGAGAGGATCCGCCGTGGACCCTCATATCTCAACCGTATGATGCAAGCAGAGCATGATCCAACGCTCACAATGGAAGGGTGCATAGTAGTGGCGTGTGTGTACATGCGATCAAAAAACAGAAAAGTCAAATGAGTCTCAAACCTCTCATGACTCTCTCTCGTCTTTCTTCGAATGGGGGTCAAAAACCCTAATTCCATTTCCCTCACTCGATCTCTCTCAATCTCTCCCGATCTCTGCAAATCAAATATCAACAATCATAAAACCCTGACCCCAACAGACCCATACCCCATCATTCTCATTACAATTGATTACAGATTACAATAATGAAGGAAAGCGGTAAAAAAAAACGGAGAAAATGGAAGCCCACGGTTCAGAATCTCCGAAGGTAAGCCAAATCGGTCCCCTTCTCCTTCTTTGTTGTGTTCGATTGTCGTCTGCTTGACGTTGTTGCTTGATGCTCTGACTTTTGAACTCGTGTTCCCGCCGTGCGTGTTGGTTTTTTGGAGATGATGTCTTTTGGCTGGATGATGTGACAAATTTCTGGTATGGTTTATGAACCTGCTTGGCGATGGGTGATATCGATGAAATAGTTTTACTTCAGATTGTAATTTGTGAATTTTGGTAGTATGATGTTGAGGGAATTATTAGTGTAGGATTTGTTTATGAATTGTATTGCTCTCTTCAATAGTTTGGTGCAGATACGTACATGGTTTCTGAATGATTTGATGTGTATGGTCCATGTGGATTGATTTTTTGGGTTTGATATTGTGTATGGTTTTGATAATGTAAGGAATGGTTTGCTTGGAGTTTTACAAATTTGGCTGGATTTGAATTTCTGGTTTCTACGCTCTGGTGTGTTGAAAATATTTTTTTTCTTCCCCTGGCTTCTCCGAATTGTGTCCTTTATATAAGATTTGCCACATAAATTTTATGACTTAAATGCTCATGATTATTCTATTGATTCTTGCTTGTGATTTCCAATTAAAATGTGGTGAAGATGTTTTCCTTTTTAACACGACATGTTCAGACTGATTTGGAAAGAAATAGAAACCGTTGAGGTTTGCTTTGGGAAGGATTGATGAGGTTTGATGGAAAGAAATAGAAACTGTTGAGGACTGATGGCTGAGATGAAGCTCGAGAAGTGTGGTACTGAACTGTATGTGTCACTTTTTGATGGTTGATAATATAGGTTGAGCAGCGAGTGGAGTAGTTTTGGCATCAGCAGCCTGCTTCGACCGTCAACGCGTACAAGCCAAACATTGACTCGAGGTAGGAATCCATCGTTTCAACCTCGTGTCATTGCATGAATCATTTAATGATTTCGTTGCACTTGATGTGTCTGTGGTCGCAGGCAATTGTTGTTTTAAGGGCAGGTGCGTCATTTCAAAAGTTGAAGTAGCTGCTGGTTTGTCAAATCTGGGGTTAGTTTCTTTTAGAAACTTGGCCGTGTTTTGTAGACTTTTCGAAGATTAACTCTCTCATATCCTGAAGTCGCTGCCAATGCAAAAGCTAATGCAGGTATCATTTTGAATTGCCTTACTAACATGATAAGTGTATTTTCATTGATTCCTTTAACACGTGATTGATGGCGACAATTTCATTTCTAAATTAGCTTGAACAAAGTCTGATTGGTGCGGAACTTTGGTTATGGAAATTGAAACCTGCTATTTCCCAAGTTACACTGCTCTTGCTGATCATTTTTGTTTTTTTCATGTGATACTTTTTTTGGAGCAACTTTGGGCACAATAACAACAACAAGGATGAGCTAAACCGAATTCATTTTTCTTTAAAGATTCCTTCCTGGAAAGAGAAGCGTGGGTGATGTCTTATTTGCTTAGGGAAGTCCAGGCGATACCTCTGAGGTTGAGGATTTGGTATCCACATGGTGCTTACGATTTGGAATAGTTGGGAAAAGCCATCATTATCAGACTGTTTTATCCTCAACGTGTAATTGCAAACGTAGCTCATAGGGCCCACTCTTTTGAATGTACTAATGTTGGATTTGTACGTTAAATGCAATAAGAACTATCATGAGTTTTTTCTAGACTCCATTATGTACTTTTGAATGTTTGTGAAGAGTATGTAAGCGTGTGAGCTTTGTAGAGAACCTCTTTACACTTTGTAACCTTCAATTTTGGAATGAAATTTGATGAGACTTGTTCTTCCTTAATCTTGATCACATGAAGATATTATTATACCAAACAATTTCTTTTGAATTTATAACTTGAACATTTGAGTGGTGGATGGATCATAATTACGTTATTAATCTAAAAGTCTTGCAATCTTGAATTTGAACTTTGTAAGAACAACTAATCGATTGGAACATAAGTCTTGGACTCCACTTTGATAACTTCTAGTATAAACTTGATTCGAGACTTTTATCCAAACTCAACAAAATTGAACTTGATCTTGTAAACTTGTGACGAATCAAAGGTCTTGCATTTGCATTATGGAAATCAAACCTCTATTTCTTTCTCAAATTGGACTTTCCTTGATGGACCCTTACTCAAGAACGAAGAGCAGACACATATATTCAAATTGAGGAGCTTACAGAGGGGGGAGAACGTCTCATAATACACCTTTGCCACACAACCAGTGGTCAGTCTTTTAAGGATCAGCTTCCATATCAAAAGGTATAAGGAATTAATCTCTGGGGGAAAATTGAGGAGTCTTAAGGGAGAAAAGGCTTGGTAGTGTCTTAGGGACCAAAAGGAAAAGGACACAATCACACAGGAATCCAACACACATCTTGCAAAGGCCAGAGAAACCTCCACAAACACACACACAACACAACCTTCAAGTCTTTGAATCTTTTGCAGCAGTACCTGTCTTCACAAATGAAACCAACAGACAAAACTAGACAAAACGGTTAGTTGTGCACGAATGATTGGCCTAATATGCTATGTAAAGAGCAAAGCGGGGATCTTAGGGTCAAAAATTAGGGTGCAACAGATGCCCCTATTTAAGTTTCTCCTATTCAGAGATATGGAGATTGAAAATCTTTGTCTCGACGAGATAGGAGTGACTTAAATACAAACATGCACACAATTTTTGGCCCTAAGATGCCGCCAAATGCACATGATATGGTATGAAAATGATATGAAATGCAAGACAAAGATTCTGTGAGGAAATAATGTCACAGGGGATAATCGATGTTAAAACGCAAAGAAAGAAAGACCCGACGAGCAAAACAAGACTCCACGGGGAAAGACCTAACTCTACCGGGGGAAAGGGACTACCAACTAACAATCACAAGCTAGCTTAAGCATAAGGCAAGAAACCTACTATCACACAGGATAGCCTAAGCAGAGGTAATAAACTGGAAAAGAAGGGTCACCTACTGCCAACTTGTGGCAGTCTGAGCAAAGGCGTCCGACCAAAAAAGATGTGTTACCTACTATCAAGCATATGATAGCCTAAGTGAGGTAAACACAAAAGGAAAGATGACCTACTACCACCACGGTAGCCTAAGCGAGGCATCTGACCAAAACACAAAAAAAAAACGACTGTTTGTCGAAGTCTGCTGGAGATCTACTGCCGAGAATAACCAGGGAAATACCTACTGCCGAGGTCTTCTGGAAATCTACTGCCGAGAATAACCAGGGAAATACCTACTGCTGAGGTCTTCTAGAAATCTACTGCCGAGAATAACCAGGAAAATACCTACTGCCGAGGCCTTTGATCAAACATTCAACTTGAAAAGGGCAGAAAATAAATCATTGCTGCAAGGTTGTCTGCCTCGAACGCGAGTCTTGAAATAAACTACTACGAGGTTGTCTGCCTCTCATACATCTTGAAACAGTCTGCCACAAGGTTGTCTACCTCTAGCATAATCTTGAAATAACCGCTACGAGGTTGTCTGCCTCGAGCAGAGTTTTGAACTCCTCCTAGAAAGGTGAATACTTGTTGGAAAGTAACTTCACAGGGGTTTGGGATTTCACTGGAGATTTGATGACTTCAGCTGGAATCCATAACTTGTTGGAGATTTGGATGTTTCACCCGGGATCTTCAAAAGAGATGTAGGTCGGCTGACTTGTAAGATGTGTCTTCTCAAATAAAGAGAAAGATCAGCTAAATCTTCATCAAACTTCTCGAAGAGATGCCATTTGACGGAAGCAAATTAAATTGTGGGCTCACTGGGGAGAATACCATTGAGGAGTAATATTGCTGTAGTTGAAAATTCGTTGAAGTAATAAAATTCTTGCAAAAAGGATTCTCAAATAAAGAGAAACACCTGGAAGGTCTTCAATAACCTTCTCTGGGGAATAAGCTGATAACCTTGACAACTTCACCGGGGATAGACAAACTGTCTTGGGGAGACTGCCATTTGTCATCCAGATAGAAAACTGAGCTCAAATAAAGAGCTATCACTCGTTGTCTGGGTTTAACTCACATGATACTGCTGGAGAAATAAATTTTGTCTTCCATAGAGATCTTTTAATAAATTCTTCCTGGGGAGATAGGGTGCAAAATAAATGTACGTTCAGTCTAGGCTCAACAGCTTAGAGAAATTCAAAATTGTGATTGTCAGGGACCAAAGTTCAATTCAGGAAATAACTGAAAAGAAATGGTCAAGCAAGACTCATCTATTGAGGAATGAACTCAAAGGGGTTTTATCCTTATCCAAAAATGGAAAAGAAAACTAAAGCAACCATCTTCCATGAGGATCGAACTCAGTGGGGAATTAAAAAGTATGTGCTCTTTCTGCATAGGGCTGACGACTCTACTTGGAGGGAGAAGACAAACCCGATCACTTGGAGATAAGCGCAACCAAAGTGAAAGAACAAACAAACAAACACAAAATGCAAGATGCACAAATGCCATGCCATGAATCTACATGAAAGAATGCCATGCTATGCTTATGCTCATGCTGACAAAACAACGACAAGAAGCAAACTGGAGATGAACAACAAGCATCTCGATACAGATACTCGGCCGATCTTCGCAATGTAAGAAGCATCATTGGGGATGAATAGAAAGCCGTATATGAGGCCACGGTCTAGCTTCAAAGCTTCAAATCTCTAGGGAAAATAGAGCACTTCACTCGGGGATGAAAATCATGACTTCACTTAGGATTGTCAAGATAAACCTTGTGATTCTGTTGGGGATGAGAAGATTCACTGGGAACGAATCAAACTCATGATCGAAAAGACTCCATGGGGGATAAAATAAATATCCGCTGCGAACTGAAATAATCTTGAATGAAAGTTGTAGATGGATAACATAAATATCCACTTCATCGGGGAAACTTGGAGTAATAGTAGTTGAAAATGTCGGAGATAAAACTTCGAGGGGATGAAATAAACATCCGCCTTTACTGGAGAAGATTGAGATAGTGATAAAATCCAATGAGGAGTGAAATAAACACTTCCTTTGCTGGGGAAAGTTGAAACCAAAGAAATTCACTGAGGATTCTTAGGTTGCTGACAGGAGAAAACTTGCGTCAAATATGGTGTAACTTCTTGTAGTAGAGATTTACCGGGGATTAGTCGTGACTACCTGAAGTAAAGATTTATTGGGGAGTCGTCACATCACTCGGGATAGAAACTCTTTGAGGTATGAGTGAATAATGTCGTGAGACTGATGTAACTCTGCATTGGTGAACTGCATGGTAGTCGCCATTTTGAATAACAATCATTGCGAATGGATGAAGAGTAATCTTCACTTCTCAAAATGCCCCAGATCACATGGTTTATGAGAAAAAGTCATTCCAAGAGGATTTTACAGAAACTTGGTATTCGAGGTGTTCCAAAGTATTCCAACTCTTTGAGAGATTCATCGAATCTCGACGTAACTTCCCCGGATCGACGTTGTTCTAATTCTGAATCTTCGAACTTGGAGAGATTTATCAAATCTCGACTTAACTGCCCCAGATTAATGGTACTCTGAGTCTTTAAATTTGTTCTTCAGATTGTGGAGTAATAGCTGAGAAACAACTTGCCCCTGCTCAGTAAAGCCTTCAGGTAATGTGCCCTTGAATACGATCATCCTTTTGAAATAATATGCCATTTACTCATCAGAGTCACATGTCTCAAAGGATTAAGTTCATCGCTGATGCTCGTATGCTAGCTTCTATGATGTCAAGCAATGTTAGCAAGCAGAAAAATGTTAATTCTGAAACTGCTAATGCAACATATGTTTGTCTTGAAGTTTTTATTTAAAAATATTTTGGTGGTCGAATTACCGATTTTATAATGCCAACGCAAATTTGAGCATAGCTCATAAGAGTCAGGAAACAAAATCTCGATGAGTATGCTTTTGAAATAAACCTTGCTTCAATTAGGACTTTTAAGGGTTGTATTATGGATTGGTTCACGGTTTAAGAAACAAAGTATATAAGGCTCAAAGTTTGTTTGTGCCCGCCCAATCTTCGTGATATTTTACTCCCTTTTTTTTTTTGAAAATTACCCTGCCCCAGGTTAAGAATGAGGGGTTTTTGATTTGGAAGAAGAAAACTCCTACTTCAAAGGTTCAAAAGGGTTAACGAAGGTTTATCTCCTTATATCTTCGGTGTTTAGGATTTTGAAACAATGCCTTATATCACTAGCAGAGTTTTATTCAAAAGCATACAACAAGAGATCTAGCGTTTGATTTCATCATCCTCCTTCCAATTCTCTGCCAAGGCAAGAGATTGGGGTAGTGTTGGCATTATAAAATAGAAAGAGCATTTAAAACGAGTGAAACGAATGGATTTCTTCAAAACAAACATTAGTCATTGCGTCAATCATTCAAAATAACAAATTCTTACACGCAAAATATGCTTATAATCAAAGAAATAACAACAAATGTGAGCAAATGAATAAACATCTTAATGATCCTGGGAGCGAGCTCTGCTCTTGACTTCATTGGCTTGGGAAGGAACTTCTCGAGTCTTCACGCCCGTCAGCACAAAGGTGTTCCATTCACAACTGGGCTTCCTCTCTTGAAGGTCAACACTTCATCGTCGATCATTTCTTAGACTTTTTCTTGGAAAACCTTACAATCTTCAATCGAATGCCCCAACACTCCATCATGAAATTCACAACTGGTATCTGGATTGAACCAAGGAGGGCGAGATTTCATGGCTCTGGTCTTTCTGGGTGCCATCACTGAGTTTCGGGAAAAGTAAGACCACAATTGACTGTAAGTCATTGGGATTAGGTCAAACCAACGAGTCTTTTCTTCTGGACTAATCAGAGGTCTCTGCTGATCCTGACGCTGATTCTGGTGATTCAGGTTCTGAACTTTTCGATTCTGACGTTGATCCTAATGAGTCAACCTTTGTTATTTGTACGGACGTCCATGAGGTAGTGATTGCTGGCACTGAACAGGCGCTGCATACCGACGTTTGTGATAAGTCACCGGAACCGGAGCTTGTAAGGTTTGGGGAGAGTCCAAAATTGCGTTAACTTCAACGCTCATTTCCCTTCGGGAATCTCTAACAGGCTTCTCTTCATTAGCTTGTCTATTTGAGACGTCTTGGATCTTTCCATTTTTGAGTGCATTCTCGATGTTTACTCCGACTTCCATAATTTTAGAGAACTCTAATGGCACAACGCCTATCATTCTGACATAATAAGAGTCTGACAGTGTTTTTAGAAACATCTTGGTCATCTCCTTCTCTTGAAGCGGAGGTTGAACTTGGGCTGCCAATTCTTTCCACCGTTGTGCATATTCCCTGAAGGACTCGTTGTCTTTCTGACTCATGGTCATCAATTGATCACTGTCTGGAGCCATGTCCACATTATAATTGTATTGTTTCATAAAAGCGTTAGCTAAGTCTTCCCAAGACTGAATATGGTTCATTTCTAGCTTCATATACCACATATGGGATGCCCTAGATAAACTTTCTTGAAAGCAATGAATCATCAGCTTGTCATTGTCGGCATAAGTAGTCATCTTTCGAAAAAACATTGTCAAATGGTACCTTAGACAGCTAACACCCTTGTATACTTCAAAGACGGGCATTTTGAACTTCGGTGGAATAACCACGCCTGGAACTAGACACAAGTCAGGAGCCTTAAGACCAGATGTGTTAGGTCCTTTCAACATCTTCAATTGCTCTTGGAGGTCACGAATCATCCACAGTCATCACAGGACGGATGTTCTGGGAATTTGGCATATACCTCAGAAAGCAGGAATCTCTTTCGTTAACTTGACCATCCAGGTTATCTTGCACAGGCTGAGATCAAGTAGGAACATCCACTTGTAGAGCGTCGTTGTCAGAAGAAAAACCAAACATCGGATTAGTCATCACTCTGAAGCTTGACATGGGATCCATATTTTATGTTCTATCCATTATCCCCAGTAACTACTTCAAGTTCGATGTGAATACCAGAAGATTAGCTGAGCAACACGAAGATAGAAGACTGAATAAGCTGAGGTAGAGAAAAGACGTATGCAAAAAGGATGCAATGCTAAAGATGCAATGCGCATGCAACAAGTTTCATGGAACTCAACTATTTATAATCATCAAGGAATATCAAAACACTCATTTTTTTTAATTATTAAAATGGTTACAACTATTAGTATTGGAATATTAAAAGATTGATTTATTACAAAATTGTTTACAACGTGTTGATACACTTTCCAAGAGTCATAACGGAAAAGCTAAATAAAAGCTAATAATGATGGATCTAAGGAGACTCTTCCAACGGTCTTCGTTTGACTTCTTCTTCCAATTAAGCTTCCAAGGTATTGATTAAAGACTAGAGTAACTTCTTTCCAAAATTTCTCCTTTTGTAGTCATATTAGCTCGGACATTTACCGAAGATAGTAAATGGATTCTTGTCTTGAATAAGTAACTCAATTAGCTGACAATATTCTTCATGAGTTGATACCAACTATTAATTAGGAATAGTGAAAAACTGTAGTAGAATGGAGATGATAGCTTTCTGTATTTGGTCTCGATCCTTTCTTTATCTGTCAGCAAGGTCTCCAGTCCCCTTAGATCGTCCAGGTTATGACTCTTGTAAGTGTACTTTGACGTTTTATTTTTTTCAAGAGTCCATGATATCCCTACGATGTTTACAAACAAGACTAAGTTCCATGAAACTTTATGATATGATGCTAATGAATGCAGAGATGCAAACACACAAAGCACAAAACACAAACAAAACAAACAGGCAAGGGGTCCTAGGTTTGCAAGGTCGCAGCATGGAGCCAAGGTCTACCCATCCCAATAGGAGTGCACTATAGTTTCAAATGTACCTGCCGAACGGGTTCTACAAAGTTCCCAGAGTCTACAATCCATCTTTCGGATATTATCGATTTTCCAAATCACTTGGTGGTCAATAATATTCTCAAGAGAATCTTGTTCGAGTGTAGTATCACGTAGCGACTATTACAGAAATAGACTCCCGCATAGTCCCCGCACTACATCCTAATAGGCCAAGTTGGGTTAAAGGTAACTACGGTCCCCAGTCTCGATGGCCTTTAGTTCGAAATAATAGCGTCTTCACGAATAGACTCGTTGGACAAAATTAAATTCGTGAGGGCCTAGACTGAGTGGTGAAGTCTCAATTCAACTTCTTCAGGAATCGACTCCCTCAAAGTATCCTTGAATTCTCACCGTTCCTATCATAATTTTCACTCTAGTCCGGGTGTAGGACTTTGTCTCACCACACAAGTAATAACCCAAGCAAACATAACAGATACAAATATATAACAAAAAAACATAATTAATCAAGTTAGGGGGAACCCTCTTATGAGCTTCCCCAGTGAAGTCGTCATTTCTGTCGCGGTGAAAATTGGATACCATAGTTATTTGTTAACTAGGATCGCATTTTTAATGTCACCACCGGTCTTTGATTTTATCCAAGGGAAGGGAGAAAAACCGAATTCCCACAATGCAATGCAAATGCACTAAGATTCTAAGTTCGGGGGTTGGTTATACCTAGGGAAGGTGTTAGCATCCTAAATATCTGTAGTACTCTACAGGAACCTCTTGTTTTTATTATGTTATTTGTTTTTTGTTTTGCTAAGGGTTTAAGGGTAGGTGATTTATTATTTTATTTATTTTTTAACCTAAGTGTGCTCGACAAGATATCGCATCTTGTGCCTACATATCCTGTCAGGAGGGAATCAGAGCACTTGTAGTTCCTTATTAAGGATACTAAAATGTTTTAAAGGTTTAGGAGAGAAGATGAGTCATCATCTTAAGAAGACCACCACAGTTTTTGAAAATGTTTGTATTTTGTGGGGTATGGGATTGTATGTCCCTTCTTTGAGATGATTAACATCTAATTCTCTTGTGTGGAGAATTAAGTGAGCTAAAGTTTGATTTAAAAATCAAAATTAAGGGGGGACTAACCTAGGAAATCTATCCTAAGTTATCTAATTGACTTATCTTAAGGTGTCGATTATGATGCAAATGATTATGCACCATGCACAATAACATGGTTATCATGCATGGGATTTTCCCTTGGATATTAATGCAATTAATTATTATTATTTAGGCGAGGGTGCTAGCAAAGTGATGCTAGACTTGTGTCTTGTGATCAGTAGGTCGAATGCGATGCCCTAAGGCGATCGACTTACATGGGTGAAAAATTGGTTCGACGTTGGATCGATATTTTTTGTTTTTGAAAAGGGTTTGAAGCATATAAGCAATAAATCAAGTAAAACAAATAAGCAAGCAAAACAAACGGTTCACACACGAGCGTACGATCTAGCGCAATGAGAGATTCTAATGAGGAGCGGTTTATTAAGAAAGAGTTTCGATGAAGGTTTATTATTCTTGGGAATCCATGTTGAAGATTATTATTAAATTAAAGAAAAGGTTAAGGGTTTTTTATTATTTTAGAGGGATTTTAATATTTTAATAAAGAAAGAGTTTTATTATTATAAGAGATAATATGTTAAATATTATTTTTAAAAAAGGTTTTAATTAATTTTATTTTTATTTTAGTTTTAAAGTTATATTAAAAAACTAATAAAGTTCCTTATTAAAAGAGGTTTTAATATTATTATCTTAGTAAAAAAGGTTTTATTGTTTTTCATTTCTTTTAAGATAAAAGTTAATTAAAAAGAAAAAAAAGGAATTAATAAAAGAGTTTTCTTATTAATTAAAAAAGATTTTAATTTTAACATTAATAAATAAAAATTTTTATTATCATTTTTTAGTTTTAGAGTTATACTAAAGGCTAATAAAGTTTTTCTTATTAATTAAAAGGAGTTTTTTTTTAATTATTATTAAAAGTTCTTCTTATTTTTTTTTTAAAGTTATATTAAGAAGGGAAAGGTTATTAAAATATTTTTTTTATATTAATTAATTAGAAAATATTTTATTTTTAGTATTAAAATTTATTATAAATATTTTAAATTATTAATTTAGTTATATTTTATTAAAAGATTTTAGAATAAAAGAAATTATTTTTATTAAAAGGGGGTTATTAAAGAGAAACTCTGTATTTTATTTTTAGATATACGAATGATTATATTTTAATAAAAACCAAATTAATTATGATGAACTTATTTAATAAAAAAAAGTTAAATTAATAACAAAAAGATTGATTATTCTAAAACGGAGGGATTAGGTGCTGCAAGGGAGAGAGGATCCGCCGTGGACCCTCATATCTCAACCGTATGATGCAAGCAGAGCATGATCCAACGCTCACGATGGAAGGGTGCATAGTAGTGGCGTGTGTGTACATGCGATCAAAAAACAAAAAAGTCAAACGAGTCTCAAACCTCTCATGACTCTCTCTCATCTTTCTTCGAATGGGGGTCAAAAACCCTAATTCCATTTCCCTCACTCGATCTCTCTCAATCTCTCTCGATCTCTGCAAATCAAATATCAACAATCATAAAACCCTGACCCCAACAGACCCATACCCCATCATTCTCATTACAATTGATTACAGATTACAATAATGAAGGAAAGCAGTAAAAAAATGGGGGAAATGGAAGCCAACGGTTCAGAATCTCCGAAGGTAAGCCAAATCGGCCCCCTTCTCCTTCTTTGTTGTGTTCGATTGTCGTCTGCTTGACGTTGTTGCTTGATGCTCTGACTTTTGAACTCGTTTCCCGCCGTGCGTGTTGGTTTTTTGGAGATGATGTCTTTTGGCTGGATGATGTGACAAATTTCTGGTATGGTTTATGAACCTGCTTGGTGATGGGTGATATCAATGAAATAGTTTTATTTCAGATTGTAATTTGTGAATTTTGGTAGTATGATGTTGAGGGAATTATTAGTGTAGGATTTGTTTATGAATTGTATTGCTCTCTTCAATAGTTTGGTGCAGATACGTACATGGTTTCTGAATGATTTGATGTGTATGGTCCACGTGGATTGATTTTTTGGGTGTGATATTGTGTATGGTTTTGATAATGTGAGGAATGGTTTGCTTGGAGTTTTACAAATTTGGCTGGATTTGAATTTCTGGTTTCTACGCTCTGGTGTGTTGAAAATATTTGTTTTCTTCCCCTGGCTTCTCCGAATTGTGTCCTTTATATAAGATTTACCACATAAATTTTATGACTTGAATGCTCATGATTATTCTATTGATTCTTGCTTGTGATTTCCAATTAAAATGTGGTGAAGATGTTTTCCTTTTTAACACGACATATTTAGACTGATTTGGAAAGAAATAGAAACCGTTGAGGTTTGTTTTGGGAAGGATTGATGAGGTTTGATGGAAAGAAATAGAAACCGTTGAGGACTGATGGCTGAGATGAAGCTCGAGAAGTGTGGTACCGAACTGTATGTGTCACTTTTGGATGGTTAATAATATAGGTTGAGCAGCGAGTGGAGTAGTTTTGGCATCAGCAGCCTGCTTCAACCGTCGACGCGTACAAGCCAAACATTGACTCGAGGTAGGAATCCATCGTCTCAACCTCGTGTCATTGCATCAATCATTTAATGATTTCGTTGCACTTGATGTGTCTGCGGTGCAGGCAATTGTTGTTTTAATGGCAGGTGCGTCATTTCAAAAGTTGAAGTAGCTGCTGGTTTGTCAAATCTGGGGTTAGTTTCTTTTAGAAACTTGGCCGTGTTTTGTAGACTTTCCGAAGATTAACTCTCTCAAATCCTGAAGTCGCTGCCAATGCAAAAGCTAATGCAGGTATCATTTTGATTTGCCTTACTAACATGATAAGTGTATTTTCATTGATTCCTTTAACACGTGATTGATGGCGGCAATTTCATTTCTAAATTAGCTTGAACAAAGTCTGATTAGTGCGGAACTTTGGTTATGGAAATTGAAACCTGCTATTTCCCAAGTTACACGGCTCTTGCTGATCGTTTTTGTTTTTTTCATGTGATACTTTTTGGAGCAACTTTGGGCACAATAACAAGAACAAGGATGAGCTAAACTGAATTCATTTTTCTTTAAAGATTTCCTTCCTGGAAAGAGCAACGTGGGTGATGTCTTATTTGCTTAGGGAAGTCCAGGCGGTACCTCTGAGGTTGAGGATTTGGTATCCACATGGTGCTTACGATTTGGAATAGTTGGGAAAAGCCATCATTATCAGACTGTTTTATCCTCAACGTGTAATTGCAAACGTAGCTCATAGGGCCCACTCTTTTGAATGTACTAATGTTGGATTTGTACGTTAAATGCAATAATAACTATCATGAGTTTTTTCTAGACTCCATTATGTACTTTTGAATGTTTGTGAAGAGTATGTAAGCGTGTGAGCTTTGTAGAGAACCTCTTTACACTTTGTAACCTTCAATTTTGGAATGAAATTTGATGAGACTTGTTCTTCCTTAATCTTGATCACATGAAGATATTATTATACCAAACAATTTCTTTTGAATTTATAACTTGAACATTTGAGTGGTGGATGGATCATAATTATGTTATTAAGCTAAAAGTCTTGCAATCTTGAATTTGAACTTTGTAAGAACAACTAATCGATTGGAACATAAGTTTTGGACTCCACTTTGATAACTTCTAGTATAAACTTGATTCGAGACTTTTATCCAAACTCAACAAAATTGAACTGATCTTGTAAACTTGTGACGAATCAAAGGTCTTGCATTTGCATTATGGAAATCAAACCTCTATTTCTTTCTCAAATTGGACTTTCCTTGATGGACCCTTACTCAAGAACGAAGAGCAGACACATCTATTCAAATTGAGGAGCTTACAGAGGGGGGAGAACGTCTCATAATACACCTTTGCCACACAACCAGTGGTCAGTCTTTTAAGGACCAGCTTCCATATCAAAAGGTATAAGGAATTAATCTCTGGGGGAAAACTGAGGAGCCTTGAGGGAGAAAAGGCTTGGTAGTGTCTTAGGGACCAAAAGGAAAAGGACACAATCACACAGGAATCCAACACACATCTTGCAAAGGCCAGAGAAACCTCCACAAATAGACACACACAGCACAACCTTCAAGTCTTTGAATCTTTTGCAGCTGTACATGTCTTTACAAATGAAACCAACAAACAAAACTAGACAAAACGGTTAGTTGTGCACAAATGATTGACCTAATATGCTATGCAAAGAGCAAAGCGGGGATCTTAGGGTCAAAAATTAGGGTGCAACACTATAATTATTGGAAAGACAAGTTTATCCGGGTGAGAGCCGAGAGGATTCTCTTGGTATATGCTGAATTCTGACACTGTTGCCCTCTTCCAATTTTCTTGTACGGAGGTCCCGTCGATAGTCACAGACTATGACGCGACATTCCCTTAAAGAGAGAATAACCGCTCGCATTTTAGGACAGTTTGAGGTTATGGACTGTCGGGAAATGATTAAGCTCGGCGATAGGGTGTCAGTCATCTCGCTGCCTATATAAGTAGGAAAAAAAAAATCTTTTCGCTTGGGGGGCCTCATATCCTTTTTTAACCCATGTTTTGTTCATGTAGATCAAGTGTTCAAGACCACTACCTAAGACCTCAAGGAGAGATGAGATAATACAAATCTTCCAGTTCAGGCGCCAATAGTCTAAAGAGCCATCTTGGGGGGCTTACCATCCGTGGACAGAAAAAACTAGCTGATACTTCTGCCCCGGTGTTTCCAAAAGCTAAAGTTCAACGTTTAGTGGAGGATCCTTCTTCTATTGTGGGTCAGGCGGTAGAGCCCACTAAGGGCGTTAATCTAACACCCTAGTGGAGCGATGTCAATCCTGACATGCTTCGCTTCAAAAGCTCGCACCTCCCATTTTCTAAAGAGTTCACTGTAGAGTACCGAACCCTTTGTTCACAAACTCTTTCCGATATAAAGAATATGAAAGATACCCTTCTACTAAGGGAGCTGATGCTTTAGAATGTTAACAAGGATGATATGACAAGGATGCGAATGACCTAGAGGCCAAGCTCTAAGAATAAACGAAAGGCTATAAGGAAAGTCAGCGGCTGCTGTGTCCCTTCACCATGACGAGGAGAAGTAGGGGAAAAGGCTGGAGGATGCCCTGGCTAAAGCCAAGGAGGTCTCCTCCAAGAAGAAATTTCTGCAGGAATCCTTGGATGTAGCTCTCTTCCACTAAAAAGGTTTGGAGAAAGAGGTCTCGAATTTAACTGACAAACTGGTGTCAGTTGCCGAGGTATCCTTCGAGCAGGCCAATGAGCAAATCCTCTTCTTATACCTTGATCTGAATTTGTGTCTTTTGGATCCTTTCAAGGCTATGAAAGGTTGGGTGATAGTGGATGAAGAGGCGAAGACCATGAAGTCTGTAACTGAAGCCTACTGTTATGGAGGAGGAAGCCCCAAAATAATGATGATTCACCCTCTGTGGCTTTTTATTTTTTGTTGTATTCCCTTTTGACCCCCTTTGTGGCTTTTGTAATTGTATGGAACAGTGGCGCCCCTCAAGGGGCGACTTTATATTTACTTTTTAATTAATTGTTCTTGTGGTTCTTATCTTTAGATACTAAGCGGCTATGGTCACCCACTTGGGTGACAAGGATTTATCCTTAGGGAATCCATTAAATATAATTGCCTCTATGTGTGGCAAGTATCTACCCCTGGGGATCCAACAAATATAATTGCCTCTATAGGCGACAAGGATCCACCCTTGGGGGATCCAGCAAATATAATTGCTTCTATGGGCGGCAAGGATCCACCCTTGGGGAATCCAACCAGTACAATTGCTTCTATGGGTAGCATAGATCCACCCTTGGGGGATCTAAAAAATATAATTTCCTCTATGGGCGACAAGGATCCACCCTTAGGGGATCCAACAAGTATAATTGCCTATATGGATGGCAATAATCCACCATTGGGGGATCTGAAGGGAAATCGCGATTCCAAACGCAGCAAAAATTAAAATTTTCCCTTTAGTGATCCTTACGAATGGGCATAATCAGTGATAGAAACCGTTACCTCTTGTGACGATGAAACCTTTGATGCTGAATCAAAGGGGTGATCATTAGTGTTGAATGATGAACAACAACGCCTCTACTTAGTCCACACGAATAGATTCTCTCAGTCTCAGTGCTAGCTACTATGATTAAAGGCTTTGAGTGAGAGAGAGAAGGAAAAATATGGCTAGGGTTTCACAGTCTGAATTTTCATCAAGAGTGTATGCTTCTGTACAAATGTTTTATTTATAGAACCACTTGTGTGGGCTGCAAGCTAAAAATCCCACTTAAGTGTATGCGCACCATATGTTATGGTGTACCGTATATCACCTAAGTGTGAGGTACCTTACCACATTCCGTATTCTACTAGTACCTTATGGTGTTCTACATTTACTTAAGTGTGTTGCACCCCAAAATTTGCCATCCCTTTTTTCAACCTTAACTGGCATTCACTTCGCATTCATTTAAATTTTCATTAGGGCATAACAGTCAATCATGCATTGCCCATTGAGTGCTTGAGACATGGGATCACATTGTTTTTATGGCTCAGGACTTCTTGTTATTTCAAGTTTTCAAGCACCAATCACCAGAGGCTCCAGCATTTATTTTGCTCAGTGGTTTGGTACCAGACCATATTTTTCTAGTAGGTTATTTTGAGTGCAAAAGAGAATTCACAGCTTATTTTAGGCATGATTCAGTTGCAATATCAAATGACAAGTTTCAGAGGCAAAATGGTGTTCAGAACAAATGGCAACAGTTGGTTCTCCAAGTTTCCCTCCAAAAGGCGCCAAAATTCAAATTTTTGATGTGTTAATCGATTAACACATTTTTCCTTGCAAATGGTTAATCGATTAACACGGGGAATTTTTGCCTAGAAAGTTCAGTTTTCAGCACTGCAGCATTTGCAATTCACTTTGATCACTTGGTTTCACATTTGCATAAGTAGAAGGATCTAGAATTCTTCCAAATTTTGGTTCATTTCAAATTAATTTCATCTTCCCTAAAAAAATTCAAATAATTTCATTCCTAATTCCACTCCTAATACTAACCCTCATTCAAACCCACACTCAAAACCACATTTACACTCCAAACATTGAGCCTATTTAAGTGAATTTGCTCCAAACCTCACAAGAACTTCACTCATTTTCTGATTTTTCTACACTTCACATTCCAATTCTCTCAATTCTCTCTCACTTTTTCACTCTCCATTTTCATCTTCAACCTTCACTAAAAGATCTTCCATTAGAATTCTCAAATTCTTCATTGGAGTTTGTGAATTCTAGAGCTAAACCTTTATTACTTCCTCTCATCAACACAAATTCTGCAGTAGAAATTGACTTGGATCTAGATCTAAGGTTTGGAAGCACTTTCTTGAAGTAACTTTGAAGAAATTTCATCACATTGCATTGTTCTTCAAGTTTCTTGCTAGGAATTCATTTAATCTTTGATTTTCTTTGCTTAATTCATGAAATTCTATTTGCAACACTTACCAAAGCAAATCTCCACTTTGTAGGTTGGTGATTCTTAGATCCAAACTCATTTTAGCTTATTTACAACTTTTATAATGTAGATCCTTATGGTTTTGGTGTGATTTGATCCATTGATTCAATTGCTTGAGGTTGTTGATTGTTTAATTGATTCAATATGTGTTCATTTGGTCATAATTGATGTGATTTTCATGCACAATTGCATGCTATTACATATTGCATTTGAACCTTGAATTGATGATGAAAAAGTGCTTATGAAAATTGATTTTCTGCTGTTACAACAGGTGTAATCGATTAACATATATGTGTTAATCGATTAACAGCTATGTGTTAATGTGTTACACCTTTTTACAGCGCTGTTTTCAACTTCTGGACAACTGTTAATCAATTAATAGACGTGTGTTAATCGATTACACCTGCTGTATTTTGAGTTTTTCTTGCTTTTCCAAGCTTGTTTGGATTCCTTTCCATCTTTAAACCTCATGACTTTGTATGATACATATTTGTGGATTTTTCTTGAGCTATTTCACTTCACTTTGCAGTATGAATGCGATTCTTCGACACGCGACGCATTGATTTCATGATGCATGTACATGACTTATTTGTTTTGTATTCTTGAAGCATGTTTATGATGCACACTTGTTTACATGTTGACTCTTGCTTGTTGATGTTGCATACTCATGATGCTTAATGTGGATACATGTTCATGCACATTATCAATTGTTGAAATCCATGGTGTATGTTCACTTGATTATTGTTGATACATGTTCATCATTAAAAGCACCTATTGTTTGACTAAATTTTGCTAAAACATTCTGATGATAAACTTGAAGAATCTGCAGAAGAAAAAGATGTCGAAGGAAATGTCTCGACATCCTGACTGACTTGGTAAGTTAGCTGGTTTTAATCCATTGCAAGAATTAAGGAGCGGGTCAAGGAAACACATGATCAAAGATAGAAAGCCCAACAGAAGACTATATAAGGAGACTTATACCTAGGGTTAATCGACTGTAACTTTGTATCACTTATAACTTTGTAACCTAGTTCTCTTGTGTAGAATAAGGGTTTAGGGTTTCAGAGTCGTTGGCTCTCTTAGGAGTTGTAAGTCTCCACTCTGTGATCTGGGATGCAGAGTGGAAGGCATAGGTACAGGGACACAACCAGAAGCCTGTAGGTAATGGTTGTTGTATTGTTCTTGGACGAAGCTTTGAAGCAAGTCCAAGATAACTTGAAGGTTAAGAAACTGCGACAGTTCTGAATTGGCAGAAGACAGAGATATCACAGATTGTGATTAGGATGTGAGTGGGGTATCTCATATCAGGGTTGTAAACATTTGAGTTTAGCCTTGGTAAAGATGTTCATTGGGTAGATGTTAGGGATAAAGTTGTAAACGGGGGAGTTTAGCTTTGTAACAATTCTACAGATAGTGAAGTCTTCGTCCCGGATTGGTATCCCCCAGATGTAGGTGAATTGCACCGAACTGGGTTAACACATACTATCTTATTTAATATTCTGCAATTTACAGTTTTGTTATTGTTCTTGACTAACATGTTGGATTAGATGTCGTGACATCTATGAGTGTGCAGTTCTGATATTCAAGGTATCAGTCTGCTGTTGCGCGTCTGAGTTTAAATGATTATGTAGCACAATGTCTTGACATGTGTTAGGACATCTGCAGTCTGCATAGGCCATAATTTCAATTGGTATTAGAGCTTGGTTTCTTGGTACAATTGAAGTCAGTTGAAGAGGAGAGGAGTTGAGTTAAGTTTATCAGGTTCTTGCTCTAGGAGTTTGATAAATTATTAGTCGGCTAGATAGTCAAAGATACTTGAGAATTCTCTCAAGTCCACTCATAAAGACATCTATGTCGTGTATATGGAGTCTTCTAGTTACTCTTCTGACTAGAAGGTGTTATTTTTAAACACAATCTGAAGAAAGTGGAGGTGATTTATTTTCACCATCCATAAACAGCAAGGAAGGATTCATCTCTCTTGCCCTAAGAGTGGATCCAATTTGATTGAAGAATTGTTGAGGTAAATAAGATTTGTTCAGAGAAAGTCTTAGTTACTTGAGTCAAGGGTGGCAGCCTTGGTATCTCAACATTGTCCTTGAAGTAGATACTTGCAAAAAGATTGAATACTTTATAAGTGTTCATGACATGATCTGGTGGAGCTCAGCTACAACAGTGAAGAAGGGTTATTGGACAAGGATTTAAGATCAATTTCTATTTATGGAATCCACAAGTATTTAATTGATTATCCTTGAAAGTCAAGATTGCTGATGTTCAACAAGATGTTGGAACATCTCATCATCAGAGTTTGTGTAGAATCATGGGAGGGGTACTGCATACACTTTAGCATCTGTTTTAGTCTTAGGTGGTGACCTAAGAAGTGGCTTCAGTTGGGTGTGATAGAAGCATGTGTTCTCTAGAGAGTTTCCTGGCAAGAAACTAGTCTGGACTTTGATGCCGTTGAAGATGAAGATGAAGACATCATAATCTTGATGGTTATAGCTTGGATCAGTTTATTTCTGATCTAAGTGCTTTGGAGCATGGATTTTGCTATGGTTGTGAAGGTCGAGGATAAGTGGCAGTTATCTCTGGCTTTCTACTGACGGCTCTACTAAGGAAAGTGGCATTCTTTGGTATAGCTATGGGGTAGTCTTGGACTACTTATTTTCTGAAGATTCAGACGTGGCAGGTTTGAAGTCGTTGGAGTTCTAAAGCATGATGTAGGTTGTCTACTCAAACTTAGTTGTTGAACCAAGTCTATGAGAGCATGGAACTCTTATTCTGCGAAGGGGGGAGGTTCTTCTAAGTGGCAGAAGGAGGATTCGAATTCAACAGTTGGATGTCATAATGTTCTGACATCTAGCTTAACATCAGAAGTCTCAGCTGGTGATGTGGCACATCAGCTTAAGATAAGGTGATCTACAGGAGAATGGAAGTTATAGATTCTTCAAAAAGGTCTATCTCATGCAGTTTGCGGGAGCTGTGGATGGGAATATGTTACATGACTAAGAGGCTTGGTGAATTCAAGATGTCTTGCTATGAGGCAAGTAGTTCATGTGACTTGAAGATCTAATTTCATTAGTGGATCAGTGTATCTTGTGGGAGTTCTGAAGAAGAGTGAGGTCAATCAAAAAGTGGCATTTGGTTGGTTTCACAATGTGCATTCAAGCAGGATGCTTGAAACTGATTGTTCTTGTACAGAAGAGTAGTTAGTTGAAATTGTAAGGAGGTTCTGGTTCTCTGGGAGCTTGTGGCAGAAGTTCTGGGTTGAGGATGGAAGCATGCCTTCTTTTGGTGGATGAGAGTTTATTTCTCTCTGGGTTTCTGAAGTTTTATTTGTTCAAGCTGGTGGCGCAATGTTGTGTGAAGATCTTCAGTGTAGATTACTATGCTGATAGTAAGTCCAGTGGTGGAGCATATCAAGAGCCATGGTGTGTGGTGTCTGTGATATGTGGAAGATGTCATAACTGATGTTAGAACATGTTTGGGTTAGTTATCCTTGGTGAAGGATTTCAGGTTCTGTGATGAACGGGTTACTTGCATCATGTCTAAGAAGTGTCTACATTGTCATATGGGAGAATGATGGAGTAGAAGAACCGTCTTGGAGGTCTGATGTAAGGTTTTGGAAGTCTGGAGTGGATCATATGTTGATTTCATGAAGGTCTGGATTCTGATGCGTTCAGAAGTGGATATTCACCAGGAAATCAAAAGTATTCCAGGTTATCATACGGGAGAATGATAAGGAATGACTGTCCTGGATTGTGGGGTGTCTATCTCTATTGCTGGCTGGGTAAGGTCAATGGAAAATTTGCGAAGGGGATGTTGCCTTGACTGCAAGTCATGCTAGTAGTGGATCAGTTTAGCAGCTGTGAAGTTCTGGAGCATGCATACGATAGCTGACATCGTTATAACAAACTAAGGGGCCCTGTGCGTCTCTTTGAGGAATGTGAATCATTCTGATTCAATTGGTTTGTACCTCAACCAGCTGGAGGTCTATACGTGAGAATTCAAGAGGAGTTCATGTGGTGTGTAGATGGTTGCAGGATGGGGGGATCAATGGGACTTTGATCTCAAGCCAAGAGTTTATTATGGTTGGTATACATTTCCTCACGGGTAGCATGATGGTGATCATGTGTGAGTGATTATTGTTTCTTGTCAGAGGAAGCAATAAGAGAGTTGATGATTGTGTTCAGCTGGTAAGTTGAACTGAGGGTGCGCTCTTGAAGACATGAAGATGCGTCGTATGTTTTCCATTCATTAGCTTAGGTGTTCTGTGGAGGAGCACTGGTTACCTTAGATAGGGGAGATACCTCTTGATCTAAGATGAATTACTGCGAGGATGCAGTTGAAGTTCCAGTTTGAATTTGTGCGTTAAGCAAGCTGAGATGTCAAGGAGGATGTCTTGACATTGTTGTATTGTTGCAAGTTGTGGGAAACTTGGCAGTGCATGTTAAATGGTTCTTATTGGATGCTTAAGAATCATTGATGAGTCTGGGGGAATTTATTTTTCTTTGCAGACTGTGATCATAATTTTGTGAAGAAATCTCTGCTTTGTCAAATCAGAAGAAGAATCTAGGGATAACAGACTATGTCTGACATGATGTCAGGACATTGTTATAAAACATGTGTAATGCCCTGTATAATATATACCTAGAATAATACAATACAAGCATTTTATTTGGTACTGACACCATCATAAGTGCCTAATGGCGTAATTCACATACTTGACCATTTCTAAAATATAAATACAACATATGGTACAAGATATGGAAACTAGCCAAAAATAAAAATCTAAGATCAATAGACAATATCCTCAATTGTATACAACAAATACACAGCAGAATAAGCTCAACTAAGCTTCTCTTGAAACATCCAAGCATAGCTCCACTTGTAAAACAAACCTGCAAATACCTCCTGAAAATAATCAACAATAGTGGGGTGAGATACATCAAATCTCAGTGAGTTCCCTATCCTATGGATTCTCTCGGCTTTACAAGGTTCTAACCAATCCTAACTCAAGTCAAGGGGAAGGGAAATGACCTTGAGTTCACAATCTCACAATCTCACACTATATGGAAACATGTCATGAGTTCATCAACTCAAAATATCACTAATCGATAACCTGTACCAAGGCATCCCCTTTTCCCGTCCGCTTCTACGTCTAGAAGTCGACCTGAGTCATGAATCCTTGTAGTTACTTAGCATACGAAATGGATTCGGAAATAAGGGACATATTATCACCTTAAATCGTCACTTCACACGGCCCGTACACCATCACAAGTCTCTTTACCCGTAGGCTCCATTCATACTACACGCGGGAATCAAACCTTCTAAGTAATCATGCCTGCACTTCAGAGGAGCTCGACACTCATGAAGGCCTCTCAAGGGCAACTCAAAATAAAATGGTTACGATTACGTGATCATATACACAAACGTGATTGTATTCGACAATCACTAGGCCACATTAGCCTTTAGGCCTCTCATGCCTTTAGGCCTCTTTTGCCTTTAATAATAAAACATAACAATTACACATGTTCCATACTAGTGTTTCACTCATTCTATACCATTCGGTAATGGACACACGCCTCGGCCTCTTTTGCACGAGCGTTGTCATTAAGTTATTCATCAATTTCCTAGCTCATTACTAGGTTCCAATATCTTAAACTATGCCAGTTGTTTTGGGGTAAAGTTTCCTCACTCTTTCTAATTCATATTTTAATATGCATTTATTCTCTCATTCATACTTAACAACAATATTAGACAACCATATTACAATATCAATCATAAAACACATATGATAGCATAATATGTCAAACATAACCACATAGTATTTCACACACATTTTTAAGGCATACAAGCCACCACTATCGCCTACTAAGCATCCTTGGTTAAATCATGGTCTCATATTACCATTTAATAGCACATTGGATTCTCTTTCCAATGCCTCAACTCCCATATCAATCGGCTTCCCGATTCATGAATTTCCGGTGGAAACATAAACCACACTTTTCACGTCATCACAATATTTCCTCTATTCTATCAATCCATGGCATATAACCATGTTTCTACCTCACCATCACAAAGAGCATTGAAATAGATTTCCAACGCTTCCGACCATGCGTTAATCCGAGTTACGGATCAAAAGTTATGACGAAAATACGAAAACAATGTTTTGCTGTCCCAGCCAATTTCGCCCGGCGAATCCCTGGCGAAGCAGACTCGCCTCTAGCTCGCCTGGCGAATCTGGACAAAGCAGAATTATCTCAAAATGTGTTTGAGACCTAAAAATGATCAAAACCTTCAACCCATATGATATTATTGCACCCAATGACCCAAAATAACATGTTATAACACATTTAGACATGCATTTCATCAAATCATCCGTTAGATTTCATTGATTTATCTGTTTAATCACTTTCTCTCAAATCTAACCTAAGTTCTAAACTTATATTTCTAGAACTTAGAGTGTCTAACTAGAACCCACCTGATAATCGAAGAGGAGTTTGAAGAAGATGGTGATGATCCATGAGTTCCTCTTCTTCATCTTTCTCCACTTTCTCTCTTTCTCTTCTTTCTTCTTCTTTCTCTTTACTATCTTTTCTTTTCCTTTTCTTTTTCTTAACATATATATATATATATATATATATATATATATATATATATATATATATATATATATATATATAAAATACATTTTATATAATATAATCCAATAGGGTAAACCTCTCTAATTGATATTTTGTTATCTCAAACAATTGATCAGTTATTAAAGTTACCTTAAAATCCTTTCTTGAACTATCAATTATTAATCCGTCTCTTTAATAAAATAATTAATCTCTTCAGAGTTCATCAGTTGCTCTATTGATCCCAAATGTTAATACTTAAAGTACTTAGAGGATTCCATTAATCCAATTTATCAAAGATAAAGCACATAGATACTCATCTGATCTCATCTGATATCCAATTGAGCATTTAAATAAGATGGGGTATTACACTCTCCCCCCTTAAATTGAAATTCGCCCCCGAATTTCCTTTACTCGACAACAACTGCAACTTATATCCCTGTCTTAGATCCACACTTAACTTTACTTCCGTTAGAACTTCTAACATAATCAATTCCAACTTGACTTCATAGATCAAAATCCTTATTTTCACAATTTATCAAACTTCGTGTCCTTAGTCATACTCTTGTTCCAATATTGGTTTAACTTCCAACCTTGCTTCTCCTCAATTCGTTTGTTGTTTCTTACTAAAACACTTGGTCTCATTCTACCTTCGGAAAGAATGTACCATTCTATATTCCTCTACTGAGTCACAACCGAAACCATAACACCTTATATTGGTTTAGGATATCAAACACTCATCAAATTTTCGCGATGTAAATGAGTGATTCCTTAACTTCATGCAATCACCGACGACTATCCTTTCATAAATTCCTTAATGTTCAAAACCACTTCATAGATTGCCAAACAACATCTTTTACCAGTTCCATCTGGTCTGATGCTGCACACTGTACTCCTTAAATCCGATATTTCATCTCTTTCATATCACGCCAAAGGTAACACACTTAAAACAAGATCTCCTTATTTCCATACTTATTAGCAATAATCTTCAAGTTCTTACTATTCTGACTGAACTCTTACATCTAATTCCTTCGACTGCGCAATCCGAAGTCTCACAACGGAAAGCCGCGAATTCTTAAGTACTACCGGGTAGCTAACTATCTGCGGAGGAACACACTTATCCATTAGGGTCCTTACTAACCAATGGCACAAGAAACTTACTGACGTCCTATGGTAGAATAATTTCTTGGCCAACACACAATATTATAACATCTGCCCAACACTCTCCAGGCGATAGGGTTACAGGAGTTACACTGTTACAACCATAACATTCACAACTCCAAATCCATTCTAAACTCGAAATAATATATCTGAAATAGTTTAACAACCTCCGGTTCCGGTTACCACATTCCAAATCGATTCTTCTTACGGGGCTTCGACTGGCTCAAGGTTTCTTGTTAATATGAGATCTCAATCAAATAACAACGTAACACCAACATAGAACTACAACCATATACGAGTCACCACTTATCAAAACTTAACCCATTCAAGGTACAATTGTGAGTTTTCATACGACTCACCAATCCACATACAACACTCCACCATCGAAGTCCATGCCACGTTTCTCAATTGAATAAACTTATCTCTGGATAAGTACAAATGTGCACATCTGGTACCACTCTCACGGAGCCCAAATCCAATACCATGAACTCACAGAAGATAGCACTTACTAATTCTGGCCATCCGCTCATATCTTACTAACACCATAAATTAAATTACCAAAACGATCTTTACAAGATCAACACTTCGAGAGTATTTTCCAACTTCATCCTTAAGACTCGCAACAACAATAATAACAATACACCTAAGACTTTCTCACATTCAACACAATTTACAAGATTAATTTCCCAAAGTCAAATTCTCTTGTCGTCTGAATAAATGGTCCATTATGTAACACCCTTCCAAAAGTTACGATTTCAAAACACAATTCTGTCTTTCATTTACTTGCAATTTTGTTTTCCATTCGCACAATACTCTCCACTCGGAGCAACCCGAGGTAACAAAACACAGATGATGGTTCCTAAGGGATTTCACAATTCACACACACGTTAATCGATTACCCATCCGAGGTTAATCGGTTAACTCCTCAAGTTCAGCGCTAAATACCATCCTTGCACGTGTCAATCGGTTAACCACATAACGTTAATCGGTTAACACTGCCGTAGAAGCTGAAAAGCCAATTCTTATAACTTAAAAGTCATCACCACTCAAACCACCAATCCGATTTGTTCTAACTTGAAATATCATTCGCAACTTGTGGCTCCTTAACTTGTGTAACATTCACTAACCATGATCCACTCAAGATAAAACCGACAAAGTCGATGACACACTTCAACTAAGTGACAAGGTAAAATTCCAAATTCTGTCGTGGTCACACGACAAATATTTGGCGGGATAATTCATTCTCTATTCAAATAACTACATTAGTGGGAAGCAAATAATGACGACATTCTAAGGTTTTAGCCACAACTCATACTTAATTCGCCCATAAGCAAAACCCAACACACAACCGGAATACCATACTACAAAAGCAATGGACATATCATGTCAGCATACAACCATATTCTCTTATTTGATTTTCCTTAGAGAGAAATAATACAACAACGTTCTTAGTCCAACAAAAGGTAGATCCCGAATAATCCGATTATTCACAACTACAGAAGTTCTCTATACTTGAAAATAGATCGGGGTAATGCATCATCTTGAAGAACCTTTCCATCACTTCGCACACACTAATCGGGATTCCTTACCCTTCACTATCCATTACACATTACACTTACACCAAATTAATTAACGAAAGATTCGCAACCGACCATTCTCGTCAACAATTTACAAAACCCTTCCGGTATAAACCATTCCATGATTTATACTTAGTTCGTAATAAGTCATGTTCTTGCTTCTCGTTGTTTTACCGAAATCTTGCTTCTTAAAACACAATACTCACTACTTAACAAATTACGTCCCTTAACATCCGCCTCAAGGTTAAGAATCCATCACGTACACTTGTGACCACGGTGTTACTACTACGCTCGTTCTTAATACCAAAGTGTAACTTTCTCATAACATACTGTTAATACCGTTTATTCTACATAATCGAATAAAATCCACCTCATAAACAATATTTTCACTTTCCACAGCATAAAACACTTTCATAGCTTCATATCGATATAAAAAACGCTTAAATTGGACACCCGAGTCAAAAGATATGTATTTTTTTGAAGAAAGGAAAAATTATTGAAAAACTGCCAGATTCGCCTGGCGAGCAAGGATTTCGCCTAGAGAATACCTCTTCGCCAGTACTTCGCCTGGCGAACCAGCACCGAAACCTAATTTTTATGAAAACCCAAAATTCCAGTGGCTAACACATTTTCTGTCTCTGAATTTTCGCCCGGCGATTCAGGATTTCGCCTGGCAAATTCCTCTTCGCCAGTACTTCACCCGACGAAGTAGCGGCGAAACCTAATTCGCCTAGCGAATCCTTATTCGCCTGGCGAATCGCACCAGAACCAAAATCCTCTGCTGTATTTTACATGGTTTCCAAGCCTCAAAATCCGACTTTCCCAAACCAAAACATTTTCAAATCCCAACATTGGTCTCTCATCGAATACAGAAAATCCCGATGTAATATCTCGAACTTAATCTCTCTACATAAATGAATATACTCAATTCACCACCCACTCTTCGTCCGACACATACTTGTTTCACTTGAAGCATGTAAACACATCCTTGTGTTCCTCCTCACACTTCTCTACTACTTTAGGTTCCCATAATGCCGAACTTCCTTAACTCTCAACTTTAGCCAGTTGGAAGACATTGTTCCGAACACATTCCTTAAGGTACTCTTGTCCATTCAAGACACCATAGCGACCTTAGAAACTGAAACACCAATACCTATCTCACTTCCGGACCTTACGTCACACGTTCCATCAAACAACTTTTCTTTTCTACGGAATGAGATTACTTGAAATTTTTATCCATACTAGTGGTCAATCCAGCTCCACTAGCGATTTTACATATTTCATGATACCCTAACCAATCGTCCAATAGAGATCTTTAACTTTCGGACTCCATCCATTCCAAAGGATTACTTGAACAACACACCACTCTTTAATTTCCATGCTACCCAAAACACAACTTCTACTAAGATCTCAACTGAGCTGACCAAAACTCCACACTACTAACTCTTGGCTTGAGTCTATCCTCACAACACACGTTCCGACAACACTACGGAGTCCTCGTGGTCGCTCAACCATGATTCTACCTATCACATACATAGTATTAGGTTGATCAGGCCCAACACTACATAGTATGATATTAAGTTTCATGATGGCAAGACAAACTTAAGAGGCAGGAATATATTTACTTATGATGTTTCAAGGCTAGGTCGAGGACACGACCTGCTCTGATACCAATTGTAATGCCCTATATAATATATACCTAGAATAATATAATACAAGCATTTTATTTGGTACTGACACTATCATAAGTGCCTAATGGCGTAATTTACATACTTGACCATTTCTAAAATATAAATACAACCTATGGTACAAGATATGGAAACTAGCCAAAAATAAAAATCTAAGATCAATATACAATATCCTCAATTGTATACAACAAATACACAGCGGAATAAACTCAACTAAGCTTCTCTTGAAACATCCAAGCATAGCTCCACTTGTAAAACAAACCTGCAAATACCTCCTGAAATAATCAACAATAGTGGGGTGAGATACATTAAATCTCAGTGAGTTCCCTATCCTATGGGTTATCTCGGCTTTACAAGGTTCTAACCAATCCTAACTCAAGTCAAGGGGAAGGGAAATGACCTTGAGTTCACAATATCACAATCTCACACTATATGGAAACATGTCATGAGTTCATCAACTCAAAATATCACTAATCGACAACCTGTACCAAGGCATCCCCTTTTCCCGTCCGCTTCTACGTCTAGAAGTCGACCCGAGTCTTGGATCCTTGTAGTTACTTGGCATACGAAATGGATTCGAAAATAAGGGACATATTATCACCTTAAATCGTCACTTCACACAGCCCGTACACCGTCACAAGTCTCTTTACCCGTAGGCTCCATTCGTACTACACGCGGGAATCAAACCTGCCAAGTAATCATGCCTGCACTTCAGAGGAGCTCGAGACTCATGAAGGCCTCTCAAGGGAAACTCAAAAGAAAATGGTTGCCATTACGTGATCATATACACAAACGTGATTGTATTCGACAATCACTAGGCCACATTAGCCTTTAGGCCTCTCATGCCTAGAAATATAAGTTTAGAACTTAGGTTAGATTTGAGAGAAAATGATTAAACGAGAGGCCTAAAGGCTAATGTGGTCTAGTGATTGTCGAATACAATCACGTTTGTGTATATGATCACGTAATGGCAACCATTTTCTTTTGAGTTGCCCTTGAGAGGCCACCTGATAATCGAAGAGGAGTTTGAAGAAGATGGCGATGATCCATGAGTTCCTCTTCTTCATCTTTCTCCACTTTCTCTCTTTCTCTTCTTTCTTCTTCTTTCTCTTTACTATCTTTTCTTTTCCTTTTCTTTTTCTTAACATATATATATATATATATATATATATATATATATATATATATATATATATATATATATATATATATATATAATACATTTTATATAATATAATCCAATAGGGTAAACCTCTCCAATTGATATTTTGTCGTCTCAACCAATTGATCAGTTATTAAAGTTACCTTAATATCCTTTCTTGAACTATCAATTATTAATTCATCTCTTTAATAAAATAATTAATCTCTTCAGAGTTCATCAGTTGCTCTATTGATCCCAAATGTCAATACTTAAAGTACTTAGAGGATTCCATTAATCCAATTTACCAAAGATAGAGAACATAGATACTCATCTGATATCCAATTGAGCATTTAAATAAGATGGGTTATTACAACATGTGTGCATGTAATAGGTTCTTTGGTCGGCGTTCTTAAAAGAAGAAACAGTCAAAGCAGTCTTGGTCAGTGCGGTACTGGTGGAGTTATTGCCTTCGATTAATGATCCTTTGAATTGACTAGCGTTATTTTCTGTGGATCGTTACTTTCTATGAAAATGGCTCGGCTATAAAAATGATTGCTTTGATCTTCTTTAGTCTCAATACTCTCTTTGGGTTGGTGACTGATGGGGTTCTTCAAAATCTGGGTATGTTGCATCTGGATTTGGGGCTGTCTTGGTCACTTTTGCCAAGTTTTGGCTAAAAAGGGGGAGAATGGTTTAATGATGTTGTCTGGGTTTGGGTACATTCCTGCAGTTGTTTTGCAAGAATGTTGGTTAAGATGTTCTGACATCTTAAAATTCTTATTTTCCTTGTGTCTTGTGATCTGAGTTGTGAAGCAGGTTGTGTCTTGTGACCTGAGTTACGCAATCTATGTTCTCAGTGTTGCGAATCCTACAACTGCTGTTGCTTTTCTAGAGGAGTCTTCTGGTTCCCAAGACCTCTCTTGGAAGGAGGGGGAATATGTTGAGGGGGAGACCCTCTCAGACCTTAGCTCCAATCAATTCTCAGGACAAAGGAGTCTTGATGAAGGAGCCTTGCTGTTTGCAGAATGCAGAAGAAAATGTTTGTTTTAGCCAAAATTTGTCAAAAGGGGGAGATTGAAAGCACCTATTGTTTGACTAAATTTTGCTAAAACATTCTGATGATAAACTTGAAGAATCTGCAGAAGAAATAGATGTCGAAGGAAATGTCTCGACATCCTGACTGACTTGGTAAGTTAGCAAGTTTTAATCTGTTGCAAGAATTAAGGAGCGGGTCAAGGAAACACAGGATAAAAGATAGAAAGCCCAACAGAAGACTATATAAGGAGACTTAGACCTAGGGTTAATCGACGGTAACTTTGTATCATTTATATCTTTATAACCTAGTTCTCTTGTGTAGAATAAGGGTTAAGGGTTTCAGAGTCGTTGGCTCTCTTAGGAGTTGTAAGTCTCCACTCTGTGATCTGGGATGCAGAGTGGAAGGCATAGGTACAGGGACACAACCAGAAGCCTGTAGGTAATGGTTGTTGTATTGTTCTTAGACGAAGCTTTGAAGCAAGTCCAAGATAACTTGAAATTCAAGAAACTACAATAGTTCTGAATTGGCAGAAGACAGAGATATCACAGATTGTGATTAGGATGTGAGTGGGGTATCTCATATCAGGGTTGTAAACGTTTGAGTTTAGCCTTGGTAAAGATGTTCATTGGGTAGATGTTAGGGATAAATTTGTAAACGGGGGAGTTTAGCTTTGTAACAATTCTACAGATAGTGAAGTCTTCGTCCTGGATTGGTATCCCCCAGATGTAGGTAAATTGCACCGAACTGGGTTAACACATACTGTCTTATTTAACATTCTGCAATTCACAGTTTTGTTATTGTTCTTGACTAACATGTTGGATCAGATGTCGTGACATCTGTGAGTGTGCAGTTCTGATATTCAAGGTACCAGTCTGCTGTTGCGCCTCTGAGTTTAAATGATTATGTAGCACAATGTCTTGACATGTGTTGGGACATCTGCTGTCTGCATAGGCCAGAATTTAAATCATAATTGATTATTCCTTTGTCACATGTTCATACACTTTGCTTGATCTTGCGCAACACATGTTCATGATTGCATGAATTCTTGATGTGTGTTTATGATACTTGCGCAACCTTGTGGAATACATGATACATGTTCATTTTATACTGCCGATGCATACACTACTGTCATGTTCATGCGTTGTTAGTTGCTGCCATATATGCTGTTAAATGATGTTGTGTTGTTGCTGTAAATGCACTGCTGTCATGTTTTAAGCGCTGTTGTATGCTTCTGTTGTGCCCTCTTTTAGCTTGTTTTGCTTGCCTTTGCATGTTCCCTTAAGGCCTCCTAGTCCAACTTAATTTTTTATTAAGCTTGGAGTAGGATAGACATTAGGTGCTAATCCATGCATGACAACATTAGGTTAGCCCCCTTTCAACCTCAATTTTAGGTCCTTTTTGCATGCTAACATTAGGATAGAAATTCCTTTCACATCCTAACCTTAGGGCCATTTTGCATGATAACATGTAGGACCGAGTTTCCCTTAGACCTTCTGTGTGTCTTTCTCTTCTCTCTCTCAAAACAAAAATCAAAACACTTAATAAATACGATGAGTATTGTGCGCCACGAGCCTTAAGTACATAGGAAGTGATAAGCGAGAGTCTCTCCTTACCTTGTCTAGAGTGCTTTGTATACGTCCCGTCTTGGGTCGATCTTACGAAGCATTCGATCCTATGTCATAGATTTTGGTGCAATACGCATCCCAAACAAAGTCAATTCACTTTTGATAAAACTCATAAACAAACTACAAATCATTTTTATCCTCCGGGAATCAGTTAAGACACATTCTCCCTAACCGAATCGACTATTTGACTTAAACAAATAACATCATCTTCAACCTATAAGTTAAGTATATTTCACTTTTTTGACATAAAAATTAACCACAAATTATTTATAAAAAAGTAATAACCTTAATTTTATTTTAATTTAAAATCTGGATATCTTAAAAAAGTTTTAAACATTTAACAACATCATCTTCAACCTTAAAATAACATCACATTTAACAACATCATCTTCAACCTTAAACTAAAACATCATCTTCAGCCTATGAGTTTTACAAATTATATCCCTTTAGTATCCTAAAAAATGAAAAACACAAGGCTGCAGTTGTAAAGGGATTGGTTTGTTTGAAACCAAAAAAGTAAAAATCAATTAAAGAGATGGTTAAAATGAAACAAAGTAGAAGATTTATCAAGTAAATCAGTTGGAATTGTAACCAATTTGGTTTAATATCATTGTTTGGTTGGATAAAGTAAATTTTGGGCACAATTTGCCCCTAAATTGATGACATGGCAACATTAGAGATAAGGGCAGAAATGAGATTTCCACAACATCTAATTTTCTTATATTATAGATAAAGAGAAATAAATCATCCTAAGAAAATACAAAAAAAAAATAATTCTAACTTCTAAGTTTGATCAATAGTGTATACAAACATAAATTGCACTTTCTTCTAATCAACATTATGTATGTTTTCACGTATAAAACAGTATGTATGCAACTATCAAAAATGGGTTGCAAAACACAATAAAATAATGCTAAACAAAAAATTGATAAATTAAGAGATACCTAGTGTTGAAAAACATAGAAAGAAATTTAAATTCCAAAGTTGATTATTATGCATAAGAGTTATTTAAATTTATATATGTGTGTGCTTGCACGCGCTCGCATTTTGCTGACTAAATACATTAAATGTTATGGTATTTTGTAGACCAAAAGCAAGAGTTATTTTTTAGATTCTCTATTGCATTGTTGAATTGTGTCATTGTGACATATTTGGTAGTTTAGTGTATAAATTTCTCCGATCTAAACTTTAAACTATGAGTTAGGCTTGAAGAGTATAATATTTGACTAATTTTCTAACAAAGAAGTATATTTAATGTTTAAGAATTAAAGTTATGTAATTTAACTCTCATATCACATCACTGAAATTTTTCCTTGTGATCTGTGTGATATATTATATTTGAAATTTCTTCGAACGGGCTTTCCTTATAAGTTTTGCTCAATAATAAGTATTGGAGTAAGAGTCAGAAACATTTATTAAAGTACATGACATATGGGACAACCTATGTCCTATTAGTGAAATTCTAATGAAACCTTTAATAAAAATACAGAAAATTTGAAACTTTTAATAACAAGACTGAATTAATTAAAAACACACTGCTTCACATACATATGCTTCAAATATATTTTACATAGAGTTTGACATCGTTAAGACTAGTGGCCTTGCCACATAGATAAAACATAAAATAAAAGTACAGAAAGGAAACCAAAACAAAGCATAACAAAAAGGACCTCCTAAGTCCAACGAGACTGACACTTATACTAACTGTAGTAATAGGGATATGATCAACGTTTGACAAAACGCTAACAACTCATAATCTAGATGTTATAGTAACCCATCTCCACGTCACTTCATATCCTTTCCTTCTGAACTGTCAGGAAGTAAGCAAGATTCGCGCTCGTTGTCTGATCGTCATAGATTAACCCACAAAACAAAAAGGGATACAGGGCTAAGATTTCAAGTTTAAAAGTGGGAATGAATGTGTAAAATAATAATATATATGGTAACCACAATTATTCAAACAAACGTATCTTTATATATACTCTATCTCTATTAATTCTATTGCATCCCTGAACTATATGCTGACTCAGGCCACTAAACGCTGTCAATGATATCTATCCCATTTACCAAGATCAGATATCACAAGACCACATGCCACCAACATACTCTCAATTACCAAGAGCTACGCCACCTAACTTCACACGGAGTCTAGGTTTTATAAGGCGATCGTCCCTGAGAATTCAGGCCAAGAACCTTGCCTTACCTAGCATGCATAGATAATAATCCCCGTCGGGATTGTAGGCGACCGATCAACCTCGTGCGTCCCATACCGCACGGTATTGGACTTACACATTCCTTAATGCAAGTCTATATGATCACTCAATCCTCTTGTGGTAACTCTCAACCATAAGTATTAAGTTAATACTTGGGAAATATCGTATCAACCCTTAAGGTTATACTTATTATCTAGATACTTAAGTTGAGTGTCAAATCTATCACATGTCTTGTCGTATTCCTTCTTGGCATGATCATTATCTCTACATAATCAGTTCAGTTTGTACAATGAATAATTGTATGGTTGACTTCCCAGGTAAGAGAGGTGGGCCGTAAAGGACATAGTCGACCAAGTCTTTTCTTAGCCATAATCCAACCAAATACAACTACTCAATGTATCCAACTTCCCTTATGTTATTGGGGATCTAATACTTAATATCTAGTAATGTTGTTCTCTCCTTAATAGATCATTATTCTTAGTCTATCAATCACAATCATTCAAGTATAAATGAAATAAACAAATTAGACAATTAATCAAACAATGAAGCACAATACAACCTCAAATTGTCATAGATTATTCCTATGATTAACAATTAAGGCCGGCGTAACCTCGCTCAATGATTCGTGAAAATCATTATTCGAGAATAGGCTCTCCTTACTTATTTATCGCTAGTAGGGCTTAGGTCACCACTACCACATATATATATTAAGCTATTTTACGTTAACCGTCCCAACATATACGAAATCTTGCCCCACCTTTTGTTGTTGAGCGTTGTTGAAAGTCCACGAGCGTTTTCTCCGATCTTTGCCAAGAACCTAATTTAAGATAACCGTTGAATTGTACGAAATTTATAAAATTATTAGAATATAATTTATGGTTAATTAAACATACTCCCGTTACAACTTGAAATATTTATTTATTAAAATATATAATAATAAATTCCATTATATTTAAATAATTATTAAATTCAAATATAAATTAGACTATACCTCCGTTTGGATTTGTTCATTTTAGAAAATTATCAAGAGTATATTCCTAATAACACTTAAATTATAATAATACTTGGGCATTATAACGACTTAAAATGGTAAGATTTATTTTGGACTTTATAAGTTCAATATCTCAACGTCTAAATGGATTTTGCATAAAAATTTTAAAATAACCTTTATATAAATAACATAATTAAAATAATATAATTAAAATAAAATGGACATTATAACGAATTACCGGTTACTTATGAAAATAATTTGGGCAGAACTTTGACGTATAAAACTCCTTTGAAACTTTAGAAGAACTTTGACCACAAAATAACTCTAAAAGTTACGAACCGACACCGTGAGAACCTCAATAACTAAAACTAATATTGCTATATGAAGAAACTAGAGAAGGAAAGAAATAAAGAGGTAAGAAAGAAGATTTGTGAATGAGTGAATGAAAATGGGGTGGGAAAGACCCCTATTTATACTAGTTATAAAATATTAAAATAATATAAATGTGTCTTCTTTTGCCCATACCTTCTAACTTTTCAACTCTTGCTAGTAAATATGTCTTTATCAAATATTTACTACTCTTACATCAATAGTTCTTTAGATGTTCTAGTATGACTTTGTGAAAATAATTTATGAGAAATGTATGAGAGCTTGATATCTTAATGTTTCATGACATAATATCAATTATGATATTAATAAAAAAATGAGATATATATTTCTTTTATAAAAATGAAATGATAATAATAATAATAAAAATAATAATAATGACAACAAGGATAATTATTATTAACTTAAGATTATTTTATTTACTAATTAGTTTGTAGAGTAAAATGATAATATTCAAATAAAATAAAATAATAATAATAACAAAACAACAACAATAATAATGATAAAAATAATATGAATAATTAATTAAATTAAAGTTAAGTATTTTTAAGTATTTATTTCAATTTCAAAGTTTAGTTTGTAAAATGAAACGATAATATTCAAATTGAATAATAATATTAATAATAAAAATAAAGGGTAATTAATTGATAAACTAATTATTATATGTGCTAGTTTCAATATTTAGATTTTAATAATTAGCGATGTTAAAATCTCAAATCTAATCAGATATATTATTTAAAGTATGGAAAATTAGGATGTTACATTACCACCCCCTTAAAAGAAATTTCGTCCTTGAAATTTAGCGTACCTAAAACATATGTGGTACTTCTGACGCATGTCTTCTTCCATTTCCCAAGTAGAATCACCAGTTACATCATCCCACACAACTCTAACCAATGGTATCTGCTTTCCACGAAGTTCCTTAATTCGATGATCTAAAATCTTGACAGGTAAAGCCTCATATTCCAAGTTATCTCTAAGTTCCACAGTTTCAGGCTCAATGACATGTGCAGGGTCAAGATAATACTTTCTCAGTTGTGATACATGGAATACATCATGAATATTAGACAGGTTTGGCGGTAAAGCGATGTGGTACGCTACAGGTCCAATCCGCCGTAGAATTTGAAAAGGCCCGATAAACCTTGGTGTTAACTTCCTAGTTTTGATTGCTCGTGCAATTCCCGCTCTAGGAGTTACCCTAATGAACACGTGATCTCCTGCCTCAAATTCCAAAGGTCTTATCCTCTTATCACTATAATTTTTTTGACGATCCTGTGCATCATTCATTTTTTCTCTAATAAGCTTAACCTGATCTGTCGTTTGTTGCATGAATTCTGAACCCAATATTTTGTTTTCTCCAACTTCATACTAGCATAAAGGTGTACGACACTTTCGTCCATACAATGCTTCATATGGGGCCATGCCGATACTTGAGTGAAAGATATTGTTGTAAGTAAACTCAATTAATGGTAAGAACTCATCCCAACTTCATTTGTGTTCAAAAGCACAAGCTCTCAACAGACCCTTTAACGACTGAATCGTCCTTTCAGACTGGCCATCTGTTTGGGGATGATAAGCTGAACTTAACCTCAGTTTGGTTCCTAACTCTAAATTTAGTTGATGCCAAAAATTTGATGTGAATCTGGGATCTCTATCACTAATTATACTTGAAGGTATCCCATGCAATCTAAAAATTTCCTTTACATATACCTGAGCTAGTCTCTCCAATTTAAACGTCTGGTTGATGGGAATGAATGTGCACTCTTTGTCAACCTAATGACTACCCAAATTGCATCATGCTGCTTCTGAGTCTTGGGCAAAGCGGTTACAAAATCCATAGCTATTCCGTCCCACTTCCACTCTGGAATGTCTAAAGGTTGTAACAGTCCGTCTGACTTCTGATGTTCAATCTTTTCCTTCTGACATACCAAATAACTTTGAACATATTCTGCTATATGCTTCTTCATTCCAAACCACCAAAACATTTTCTTCAAATCTTGATACATCTTTATGGCTCCTGGATGAAAACTCATCTTACATTTGTGGCCCTCTTCCAAAATCAACTTTCAAATATCCTGGTTTTGAGGTACACATAACCTTTCTCTAAACCTTAGGATCCCATCACTCTTTATGTTAAAATCTCTATTTTGACCATCTCTTATAGTTTCATTTAGGTTCATTAGATGGTCATTAAGTTGTTGTTCATCTTTGATCCATTTCAGAAATTCATTAGACACGACAATAGCGCCTATGAATATACTTCCATCATTGTGATGTACTCCTAAGTTTAAATCCACGGTTGGTTAATCAACTCTTCTTCCCTCAACATCATTGTAGATACATGAAGTTTCTTTTGACTCAAAGCGTCTGCAACAACATTGGCCTTTCCTGGATGATACTGCAACTCAAAATCATAGTCCTTCAAGAATTCCATCCAGCGCCTTTATCTCATGTTTAGATCCTTCTGATCAAATAAATACTTCAGGTTTTTGTGATCACTTAACACAGTGAACTTTGATCCATAAAGATAATGCCTCCAAATCTTTAAGGCAAACACAATTGCTGCTAACTCTAGATCATGAGTCAGGTAGTTCCTCTCATGCACCTTCAACTGTCTTGATGCATAAGCTATCACCTTCATTTCTTGCATCAACACACAACCAAGACCTTGATATGGCATCACAATACACATCAAATTGTCCTGATGGATCTGGTAAGATGAGTATTGGTGATGAAGTCAATCTTTCCTTTAACTTCTGAAAACTTTCTTCGCACTCTTTAGTCCATTCAAAGTTTTTACCTTTCCTCGTTAACTGAGTCATAGGCAAAGCGATATTTGAAAATCCTTCAATGAACCTCCGATAATATCCAGCTAGTCCAAAAAAACTTCGAATCTCGCCAACATTCTTTGGACTTTCCCACTTTGTTACTGCTTCGACTTTACTCGGGTCTACTGCAATACCTTCTTTACTGATTACTTGACCAAGAAATTGCACCTCCTTCAACCAAAATTCACATTTTGAGAATTTCACACACACTTGACGGTCCTTTAATATCTGTAGCACAATTCTCAAATGTCCTTCGTGCTCTACTTTATTCTTAGAATAAATCAAAATGTCATCAATGAAAACTACAACAAATTGATCTAAGTATGACCTAAAGATCCTATTCATGTAATCCATGAATACTGCTGGAGCATTAGTCAAACCAAATGGCATAACTAAGTACTCATAGTGTCCATAACGGGATCTAAAAGCTGTTTTTGGAATATTATCCTCCTTCACCCTAATCTGATGATATCCAGACTTCAAGTCAATCTTCGAGAATACTGATGCTCCCTTCAACGGATCCATCAAGTCTTCGATTCTAGGTAAAGGATGCTTGTTTTTCACAGTAGTTTTATTAAGCTGCCTGTAATCTACACAAAGTCTAGAAGAACCATCCTTCTTCTTCACAAACAAGATTGGAGCTCCCCACGATGATACACTTGGTCTAATAAATTCCTTTTCTAACATCTCATCTAATTCTTTCTTTAACTCAGCAAGCTCTGAGGGCGACATTCGATAAGGAGATATAGAAATTGGTCTAGTGCCTGGAACCAAGTCTATAGCAAACTTCACTTCCCTAACCGGTGGTAAACTTAGAACATCTTTTGGAAAGACTTCTGAGAATTCACAGACCACTGGAAAATTTTCAACACTAGGGGTTTCTCCTACTGACATGGAGAATAGCGTCATAAATTTTTGAGTGAGAGTTTTAACCTTGCTAACTTCTCCAATATCTTCTCCAAACGTAAAAATTTTCTTCTTGCATCCCAAGTTTACATCGTTAGCTGATAACCAATCCATTCCTAAGATGACATCTAGGTCTTGTAGCGGGAGTACCACAAGATCTACTAAGAATATTCTATTTTCTAAGATTAGTGGGCAGTCTACACAGACTGAACAAGTAACCATTCTTTCTCCCGAGGGAGTTGTAATGGTCAACTTATAGTTGATATCAACAATTTCAAATCCCAAAAATTCAGCACAAGATGTAGATATAAAAGAATGTGTAGCTCCTGAATCGAATAATACTGATACCAGCTTATCTCCAATTAAACACATACCTTGAATTAACCCACCTGACTTTGAGATCTTAGCTCCTCTAATTGCAAATACTCTTCCAGTGGTTGGCTTATTGTGATTCTGAGGTCTCTGACCAACACTAGGGCCTCCATTCCTTGCTCTCCCTACATTGTTATTGTTTATTAGACCGCTCTTCTGGCCTGTTGGTTGATTTTGTCCTTGGGGACAATCTTTGAGAAAATGGCCTTTCTGACCACAACGAAAACAAGCTCCCATATTTCTATTTGGACAATATTTGTTAAGATGTGCCCCTCCACAGCTGTAACACTTGAACATTAACCTTCTAGAATCCTGGTTATGATAAGGTGTAGGCCTTTGATATGGCCTACCCCCTTGTTGGATCCTTCCTCCATGGCCTCGGTTAAAGTGGCCCTTGTGATTGTTGTTTCGAGTAGGTCCTCCTGATCCATATTGATTCTTCCTATTGTCAATTCCTTCCAACTCCAGACACCTTTCTGTCAGCTCACCAAAGCGCACAATATGCAGAGGTAAAACTGCCCTCTGGATATCATATTTCAATCCATCTTGATACTTTTCACACATCCATTCTTCCCTTGGATGCAAGCGGTAAAACTCAGAATACTTTAGCAAGGATTCAAACTTCCTAGTATACTCTCCCACTGTCATCACACCTTGACGCAGGTTCTGAAATTCTCTCTCCTTCTCCTTCCTACATAACTTTGGAAAATACTTCCCAAAAATTCTTCTTTGAACATGATCCAATTGATCTCTCTTCCTTCCTCTTCCAACAATCTATATTTTCCTCTCCACCAAGCTTCAACATCACCTGTCAGCATGAATGTTGCATAACCAACCCTTCTATTCTCTCTACATTGCGTGAAAGAAAATATTTTCTCTATCTCTTGCAACCATTTCTCAGCACCCTCTGGATTAAAGTCACCACCAAACTGTGGTGGTTTTCCTTTCTGAAACAAGTTCAATCCCGTATCTTCATGCATAATTTCCCTTTGTTGTTGCTGAGAAAGTTGATGATCTCGAGTGATTTGCAGGATTTAAGCATTTTGTTGTGTTTGAACTAACACAGCTACAGCAAATTCACGAACATCTCGAGTGTCAGCTTGAGAGTTCGTTCCAGTTTGGGAATGATCTTCTCGTCCCATGGGAATGGTAGGTGCTCCTTCAGGAGTAACTTTATCACTCGCATTCCTACGTACACCTCTAGTAGTGCCTCTACCAGCACTCCTACCATGCCTCGCGTTTCTGACGTTCAGAACCATAACTTCCTGAAAAAGATAAGTTATTAGGTTCAATTATTCACAAGACATAAAGAACATAACAATTATATATATTTATATCCCAATGAATGATTCATCGATAAGGATTTTTATCAAGTCTCTCACAAGCAAGGGATAGTTAAGTCTAAAATGTTGAATTAATGCTTTAGACATGCTTATATCTAGAATTTGGGCAAACATAATAAAAATATGTCAATTTATTCAATAACAACGATTATAAAAACCATGACCATGTCTCATTCAAAAACCTCTATTTGTAAACCAAGCTAAGACTAATAATGGTAAAACTATAATTATCATTATTGCTACGAAATCTTTACCTAATTCTTCATGCTTGATAATACCAATAATAAAAAGGATAATGACAAGAAGAGTGATGAATAAAAGAAAACATTTAGCCATTTGAAAGGTATAGATAAATATTCTGAAATTGATATGAAAATAATGAATGGGTGTGAAGTATTTATTGAGTGAATTTTGTGAAGTGTCCGTTACGTTACTGTTGGGTTTGTGACCATTGGGGAAGGGAAAAAGTTAAGTGTGTTAAAGACGCTTCCTAGATCACTGTACTAGAGGACTCTCGAGATGAAGACTCAACACACAGAAGAGAAGTTATCATCCAGTTTAGAATTCAACTTGATACAGTCAGTATAATTCTAGACACTTACGGTCCGAGCTGAATCGACCAGCTCTGATACCATTAAATGGGACAGCCTATGTCCCATTAGTGAAATTCTAATGAAACCTTTAATAAAAATACAGAAAATTTGAAACTTTTAAATAACAAGACTGAATTAATTAAAAACATACTGCTTCACATACATATGCTTCAAATATATTTTACATAAAGTTTGACATCGTTAAGACTAGTGGCCTTGCCACATAGATAAAACATAAAATAAAAGTACAAAAAGGAAACCAAAACAAAGCATAACAAAAAGGACCTCCTAAGTCCAACGAGACTGACACTTATACTGACTGTAGTAGTAGGGATATGATCAGCGTTTCACAAAACACTGACAACTCCCAACCTAGATGTTATAGTAACCCATCTCCACGTCACTTCATATCATTTCCTTCTGAACTGACGGGAAGTAAGCAAGATTCGCGCTCATTATCTGATCGTCATAGATTAACCCACAAAACAAAAAGGGATACAGGGCTAAGATTTATGTACAAGTTTAAAAGTGGGAATAAATGTGTAAAATAATAATATATATGGCCACCACAATTATTCAAACAAACGTATCTTTATATATACTCTATCTCTATTGATTCTATTGTATCTCTGAACTATATGCTGACTCAGGCCACTAAACGCTGTCAATGATATCTATCCTATTTACCAAGATCAGGTATCACAAGACCACATGCCACCAACGTACTCCCAATTACCAAGAGCTACGCCACCAAACTTCACATGGAGTCTAGGTGTTATAATTCGATCGTCCATGAGAATTCAGGCCAAGAACCCTGCCTTACCTATCATGCATAGATAATAATCCCCGTCGGGATTGTAGGCGACCGATCAACCTCGTGCGTCCCATACCGCACGGCAGTGGACTTACACATTCCTCAATGCAAGTCTATATGATCACTCAATCCTCTTGTGGCAACTCTCAACCATAAGTATTAAGTTAATACTTGGGAAATATCGTATCAACCCTTAAGGTTATACTTATTATCTAGATACTTAAGTTGAGTGTCAAATCCATCACATGTCTTGTCGTATTCCTTCTTGGCATGATTATTATCTCTATATAATCAGTTCAGTTTGTACAATGAATAATTATATGGTTGACTTCCCAGGTAAGAGAGGTAGACCGTAAAGGACATAGTCGGCCAAGTCTTTCCTTAGCCAGAATCCAACCAAATACAACTACTCAATGTATCCAACTTCCTTTATGTTATTGGGGATCTAATACTTAATATCTAGTAATGTTGTTCTCTTCTTAATAGATCATTATTCTTAATCTATCAATCACAATCATTCAAGTATAAATAAAATAAACAAATTAGACAATTCATCAAACAATGCAAGCACAATACAACCTCAAAATGTCACAGATTATTCCTATGATAAACAATTAAGGTCGGTGTAACCTCGCTCAATGATTCGTGAAAATCATTATTCGAGAATAGGCTTTCCTTACTTATTTATCGTTAGTAGGGCTTGGCTCACCTCTACCACATATATATTAAGCTATTTTACGCTAACCGTCCCAACGTATACGAAATCTTGCCCCCACCTTTTGTTGTTGAGCGTTGTTGAAAGTCCACGAGCGTTTTCTCTGATCTTTGCCAAGAACCTAATTTACGATAACTGTTGAATTGTACAAAATTATTAGAATATAATTTATGGTTAATTAAACATACTTCTGTTACAACTTGAAATATTTATTTATTAAAATATTTAATAATAACTTCCATTATATTTAAATAATTATTAAATTCAAATATAAATTAGACTATACCTCCGTTTGGATTTGTTCGTTTAAGAAAATTATCAAGAGTATATTCCTAATAACACTTAAATTATAATAATACTTGGGCATTATAACGACTTAAAATGGTAAGATTTATTTTGGACTTTATAAGTTCAATATCTCGACGTCTAAATGGAATTTGCATAGAAATTTTAAAATAACCTTTATATAAATAAAATAATTAAAATAATATAATTAAAATAAATTGGACATTATAACGGCTTACCGGTTACTTATGAAAATGATTTGGGCAGAACTTTGATGTATAAAACTACTTTGAAACTTTAGAAGAACTTTTACCACAAAATAACTCTAAAAGTTACGAACCGACACCGTGAGAACCTCAATAACTAAAACTAATATTGCTATATGAAGAAACTAGAGAAGGAAATAAATAAAGAGGTAAGAAAGAAGATTTGTGAATGAGTGAATGAAAATGGGGGTGGGAAAGACCCCTATTTATACTAGTTGTAAAATATTAAAATAACATAAATGTGTCTTCTTTTGCCCATACCTTCTAACTTTTCAACTCTTGCTAGTAAATATGTCTTTATCAAATATTTACTAGTGTTACATCAATAGTTCTTTAGATGTTCTAGTATGACTTTGTGAAAATAATTTATGAAAAAAGGTATGGGAGTTTGATATCTTAATGTTTCATGACATAATATCATTTATGATATTAATAAAAAAATGAGATATATATTTCTTTTATAAAAATGAAATGATAATATCAATAAAAATAATAATAATGACACCAAGGATAATTATTATTAACTTAAGATTATTTTATTTACTAATTAGTTTGTAGAGTAAAATGATAATATTCAAATAAAATAAAATCAAATAATAATAATAACAAAACAACAACAATAATAATAATAAAAATAATATGAATAATTAATTAAATTAAAGTGAAGTATTTTTAAGTATTAATTTCAATTTCAAAGTTTAGTTTGTAAAATGAAACGATGATATTCAAATTGAATAATAAAATTAATAATAAAAATATAGGGTAATTAAATGATAAACTAATTATTATAGGTGCTAGTTTCAATATTTAGATTTTAATAATTAGCGATGTTAAAATCTCAAATCTAATCAGATATATTATTTAAAGTATGGAAAATTAGGATGTTACAACATAACTTTATAACATTGTAGAAAATTATGAATTTTTTCTTAGGCTAACAATATAAAAATAAAATTAAAACACTAAATTGGTTTTAAATAAAAATAGTTATTCTTTTTCAATTTTGTTGTGTATAATTTAAAATTTCAATAATTTTTCTGCAACTCAAACCAGTACATAGAAAATGTCTAGTATCTAACTATATCAAACACACTAACCTAAAGACAAACTGTGATAATAATTTCAATATTCTCTTTGGTATGATCTTAAATATTCTCATAAATTTCTACTAAACAAATACATCAAAAAAACAAATATAAGCCAGATAAATAAATAAACTTGCTAGTCATCTTGTTGTTTTTTAGACTCATCAATTTCAGTTTGGGCTTCCTCTCATGTTTGAAAGCAATAAAACAGTTTCATGAAAACTGTGATGAAAAAAACCTGAAAGCATGTAAGAGTCACAAAAGGCACAATCAACCATTGATACTTCTTAACCCTATTGGTGGAAGGAAGGAGATGGTCTCTGGATGAAAAATGAGAGGTACTTGGAGGTGGAGATATAATGCGAGAAGGAAAGACGATTTCCTCCCCCATTGATGATGTTAATGATATGAATATTGAAGATATTAGTAGAAGGAAGCTATAAAACAATGAAGAGAAGAAAAAAACATTCTGAGAAAATACAAAAAAATAGTTCAAACAATAGTGATATACAAACATAAATTGTGCTTTCTTCTATTCAACATTATATATATATTAAGAGATATCTTGTAGTGAATTTCTCACACACAACAAGTGTTAAAAAAAATTCAAATTCCAAAGTTGATTACTATGCAGAAGAGTTATATATATATATATATATATATATATATATATATATATGTGTGTGTGTGTGTGTGTGTGTGTGTGTGTGTGTGTGTGTGTGTGTATGTGTGTGTTTTTGTGTATGCACGCGCGTACATTTTGCTAACTAAATACTTTAAACATTATGATATTTTGATGACCAAAAGAGATATGCTTTAGATTCTCTATTACATTGTTGTATTGTGTCCTTATAACGTATTTGGTAGTTTAGTTTAGAAATTTCTCCGATCTAAATTTTGACTATGTGTAAGGCTTTTAGTGTATAAAATTTTACTAATTTTCTAACAGTTAAGTACTACTCGATAATTAAAGTTATGTAATTTAACTCTCATAACACATCACTAAAAATTTTCCGTTGGGATCGGTGTGATACATTATAGTCAAAATTTCTTCGAACATGTTTTCCTTATAAGTTTTGCTCAAAATTAAGTCTTGAAGTAATAGTCAGAAACATCATTTAAGTATATGACATAACTTTATAACATTGTAGAAAATTATGAATTTTTTTAGGCTAACAATATATAAATAAAAATAAAACATTAAATTGGTTTTAAATAAAAACTAGAATTAAACCTGCGCGATGCGCGTGTCTTAGATGCATTATTTAAGAAGTATTAGTTTTGACATAATTTGGTTTTTCTAGTATAAATATTTTTGTTATTAAGACAATAGGATGAAGAGAATACGAAAATATTATTCTTTTATTAAAAAAGGTTATTTATAATTTTATTGGAATATATAAATGTAGTTTTTTTTAATAGATTTTATGAATGGAACGTAATACATTAAAGTGAAATGAATATTAGAAGTAAATGATAATTATATTTTAAAGAGTGGCACATCAGATTTTAATTGATGTGGCAAGTTTGATAATGATTTGTCATTAGAATAAATTGCGGCTCATATTTACTATTTTAAAATAGATAGGTATTCTTTTTTAATTCTGTTGTGCATAATTTAAAGTTTCAATACGTCTTGTGCAACTCAACCCAGTAAATAGAAAATGTCTACTATCTCACTAAAACAAACACCTCGACCTAAAGACAAACATTGATAGTAATTTCAACATTCTCTTTGTTATGCTCTTAAACATTCTCTTAAATTTCAACTAAACAAATACATAAAAATCAAGTATAAATTAGCTAAATAAATAAATTTTGTAGTCATTTTATTCTAGAGATTCTTCAATTTCAGTTTGAGCTTCCTCTCATGTTGGAGACCGTAAAACAGATTCATACAAATTGTGATGACAAAACCTAGAAAGCATGTGAGAGCCATAAAATCCACAATCAACCATTGATATTTCATTTCTTCACCCTTTTGGTAGGAGGAATGCAAGGGTCTCTGGATGGAAAACGAGAGGGGCTTAGAGGTGGAGATTTAATGGGAGGAGGAAAAATGATTTCCTCCCCATTTATGAAATTAATGATATGAATATTCAAGATATTATGATAAGGAAGTTATATAACAATGAAGAGATAAAAACAATCCTGAGAAAAAAAAACAATTCCAACAATAGTGATATAAAAACATAAATTGTACTTTCTTAATCTAACATTATGTATGTTTTCACGTATAAAACACTGTGTGTTCAACAATCAAAATTGGATTGCAAAACACAATAAAATAAAGCTAAACAAAAAGTTGATAAATTAAGAGATACCTAGCGGTGAATTTCTCACCCACAACAAGTGTCGAAAAAAATTTAAATTCCAAAGTTGATTACTATGCAGAAGAGTTATATATATATATATATATATATATATATATATATATATATATGAAGAGGAATGCAAGGGTCTCTGGATGGAAAACAAGAAGGACTTTTAGGTAGATCTGCATAGTACCATACTCCTCTTTTAGCTTTAATGAAAGGCCACATGATACCCCATGAAAGAATTCCACCAATGAGAAGGGATACATTTGTTATATATGGATTCATCATCCCAACTCCCACATAGGTGGCAAAAAAATCAAAATAAAACATGTTAAGTTGTACATAAATAAATAACAGAAGTTAAAAAGATAGAGGTTTTAGTTTCAACAAATATTCTTATCCTACAGTTTATTATTCTAGTAACAGAGTTATTTTCTTATGAATATTAAAATATTGAGAGTGATTACATTTCTTTATATGCTTCTAGACCAAATGTTGAGAAGCTTGCAGATCCACAACCTTCACCGGCAGTGAAAAACCATTGGAAGAATCTCTACACCAAGCTATACGAGAGGTATTTTCCAAGTGTTTGTATTTGCTCATTTGCTAGTTTGGCCGCTTTTGTTGTATCGTAACCACTGCAACAACCAACATTAAAACAAAATTTCAATTCAACATACAATAACTAAATAGCTAAAATCAATTCAAACAATCGATCAAACATCCAACCAACAAAGTTTCCATATTGATGCAATTAGTTAGTGTACCTTTCGGAGTGAAACCGCTAAAAAGAGGCCGAGAAAACTAACAGTAAATAGAAATGAAATCATCTATCCTAATGCTGGAATCTTAGTATCTATCGAACTGTTTGAATCTGGATTTTGGGTTGGAGTGGATGGACTCATTTCAAACAAGTAACTACGAAATCTACCTACACAAGGAAATCAAATGTCAAATATTTTCCAAACTAAGAGTTCAAGCAGGAAACAAAGTTGGTCAACACTATGGTGTTTCTAAATCAATTGCACTTATAAACTTAAAAAAGTACTTATGAAATTATGGTAATATCATGTTATGGAACTGTTTGAAAGCTTCACCTATAAGTACTTATGTTTTGAACCTATGGATTAATAATATAAATACACAATATGCTAATGCTTTTCAAATGGCTGCATTAGATCAACAATACACCTTTCAACCCATTTCCACAAAAACAGTGAACTAAAACTTTATAGCAAACACATGGAATCATAATTCAGGATTCTCAGTAACATACACCATATGAGGTTGGAAAAGATAACTTATCTAATGAATCAGTTAAGACACATTCTCCCTAACCGAATTGACTATTTAACTTAAACAAACAACATCATCTTCAACCTATAAGTTAAGTATATTTCACTTTTTTGACATAAAAATTAACCACAAATTATTAAAAAAAAGTAATAACCTTAATTTTATTTTTATTTAGAATATGGATATCTTAAAAAAGTTTTAAACATTTAACAACATCATCTTCAACCTTAAAATAACATCACATTTAACAACATCATCTTCAACCTTAAACTAAAACATCATCTTCAGCCTATAAGTTTTACAAATTATATCCCTTTAGTATCCTAAAAAATGGAAAACACAAGGCTGCAGTTGTAAAGGAATTGGTTAAAAATCAATTAAAGAGATGGTTAAAGTGAAACAAGTAGAAGATTTATCAAGTAAATCAGTTGGAATTGTAACCAATTTGGTTAAATATCATTGTTTGGTTGGATAAAGTGAATTTTGGGCATAATTTGCCCTCAAATTGATGACATGGCAACATTAGAGATAAGGGCAGAAATGAGATTTCCACAACATCTAATTTTCTTATATTGTTATAGATAAAGAGAAAGAAATCATCCTGAGAAAATACAAAAAAAAAATTCCAACTTCTAAGTTTGACCAATAGTGTATACAAACATAAATTGTACTTTCTTCTAATCAACATTATGTATGGTTTCACGTATAAAACACTATGTACGCAACTATCAAAAATGGGTTACAAAACACAACAAAATAATGCTAAACAAAAATTGATAAATTGAGAGATACCTAGTGTTGAAAAACACAGAAAGAAATTTAAATTCCAAAGTTGATTATTATGCATAAGAGTTATTTAAATTTATATATGTGTGTGTTTGCACGCGCGCATTTTGCTGACTAAATACATTAAACGTTATGGTATTTTGTTGACCAAAAGCAAGAGTTATTTTTTAGATTCTCTATTGCATTGTTGAATTGTGTCATTGTGACATATTTGATAGTTTAGTGTATAAGTTTCTCCGATCTAAACTTTTAACTATGTGTTAGGCTTGGAGAGTATAATATTTGACTAAATTTCTAACAAAGAAGTCTATTTAATGTTTGAGAATTAAAGTTATGTAATTTAACTCTCATATCACATCACTGAAATTTTTCCTTGTGATCTGTGTGATATATTATATTTGAAATTTCTTCTAACGGGCTTTCCTTGTAAGTTTTGCTCAATAATAAGTATTGGAGTAAGACTCAAAAACATTTATGAAAGTACATGACATAACTTTATAACATTGTAGAAAATTATGAATTTTTTCTTAGGCTAACAATATATAAATAAAAGTAAAACACTAAATTGGTTTTAAATAAAAATAGTTATTATTTTTCAATTTTGTTGTGTATAATTAAAATTTTTAATAATTTTTCTACAACTCAAACCAGTACATAGAAAATTTCTAGTATCTAACTATATCAAACACACCAACCTAAAGACAAACTGTGATAATAATTTCAACATTCTCTTTGGTATGATCTTAAATATTCTTTTAAATTTCTACTATACAAATACATCAAAAAACAAATATAAGTAAGATAAATAAATAAACTTGCTAGTCATCTTGTTTTTTAGACTCATCAATTTCAGTTTGAGCTTCCTCTCATGTTTGAAAGCAATAAAACAGTTTCATAAAAATTGTGATGACAAAAACCTGAAAGCATGTAAGAGTCACAAAAGGCATAATCAACCATTGATACTTCTTTACCCTGTTGGTGGGAGGAAGGAGATGGTCTCTGGATGAAAAACGAGAGGGACTTGGAGGTGGAGATATAATGCGAGAAGGAAAGACGATTTCCTCCCCCATTGATGATGTTAATGATATGAATATTGAAGATATTAGTAGAAGGAAATACAATGAAGCGAAAAAAAAACATCCTGAGAAAATAATGAAGAGAAAAAAAACATCCTGAGAAAATACAAAAAAAAATAGTTCCAATAATAGTGATATACAAACATAAATTGTGCTTTCTTCTATTCATCATTATGTATATTCACACACAACAAGTGTTGAAAAAAATTCAAATTCCAAAGTTGATTACTATGCAGAAGAGTTATTTATATATATATATATATATATATATATATATATATATATATCTGTGTGTGTGTGTTTTTTTTGTGCATGCACGCGCGTGCATTTTGCTAAGTAAATACTTTAAACATTATGATATTTTGATGACCAAAAGAGTTATATTTTAGACTCTCTATTAGATTGTTATATTGTTTCCTTGAAACGTATTTGGTAGTTTAGTTTAGAAATTTCTCCGATCTAAATTTTGACTATGTGTTAGGCTTTTAGTGTATAATATTTTACTAATTTTCTAACAACTAAGTACTATTTGATAATTAAAGTTATGTAATTTAACTCTCATAACACATCACTAAACATTTTCCGTTGTGATCGGTGTGATATATTATATTCAAAATTTCTTCGAACATGTTTTCCTTATAAGATTTGCTCAAAATTAAGTCTTGAAGTAATAGTCAAAAACATCATTTAAGAACATGACGTAACTTTAAAACATTGTAGAAAATTATGAATTTTTTTAGACTAATAATATATAAATAAAAGTAAAACATTAAATTGGTTTTAAATAAAAACTAGAATTAAACCTGCGTGATGCGCGTGTCTTAGATGCATTATTTAAGAAGTACTAGTTTTGACAGAATTTGGTTTTTCTAGTATAATTTTTTTTTTGTTATTAAGACAATAAGATGAAGAGAATACGAAAATATTATTCTCTTATTAAAAAAGGTTATTTATAATTTTATTGGAATATATAAATGTAGTTTTTTTTAATAGATTCTATGAATGGAATGTTATTCATTACAATGAAAAGAATATTAGAATTTAATCATGATTATATTTTAAAGAGTGACACATTAGATTTTAATTGATGTGGCAAGTTAGATGATGATTTGTCATTAGAATAAATTGCGGCTCATATTTAATATTTTAAAATAGATAGTTATTCTTTTTTTAATTTTGTTGTGTATAATTTAAAGTTTCAATACGTCTTGTGCAACTCAACCCAGTAAATAAAAATGTCTAATATCTCACTAAAACAAACACCCCGACCTAAAGACAAACATTGATAATAATTTCAACATTCTCTTTGTTATGCTCTTAAACATTCTCTTAAATTTCAACTAAACAAATACATAAAAATCAAATATAAACGAGCTAAATAAATAAATTTTGTAGTCATTTTATTTTAGAGATTCTTCAATTTCAGTTTGAGCTTCCTCTCATGTTGGAGAGCCGTAATACAGATTCATACAAATTGTGATGACAAAAACTAGAAAGCATGTGAGAGCCACAAAACCCACAATCAATAATTGATATTTCATTTCTTCACCCTTTTGGTAGGAGGAATGCAAGGGTCTCTAGATGGAAAACGAGAGGGACTTAGAGGTGGAGATTTAATGGGAGGAGGAAAAATGATTTCCTCCCCATTTATTAAATTAATGTTATGCATATTCAAGATATTATAATAAGGAAGTTATATAACAATGAAGAGATAAAAACAATCATGAGAAAAAAAAAACAATTCCAACAATAGTGATATACAAACATAAATTGTACTTTCTTAATCTAACATTATGTATGTTTTCACGTATAAAACACTGTGTATGCAACTATCAAAATTGGATTGCAAAACACAATAAAATAAAGCTAAACAAAAAGTTGAATTAAGAGATACCTAGCGGTGAATTTCTCACCAACAACAAGTGTCGAAAAAATTTTAAATTCCAAAGTTGATTACTAGCCGTTTTAGCTTATTTGATAATAACTTATTTTAATAACTTTTTCTCTTGTTTTCAAATATCGTAATCCAACCCCCCCATAAACCTTTTTTTTAGTTGGTTGAAATAATACAAGAATCCTTGTAATATGACATCCAAGTGTCGTTTCCTTTTACTACTTTTTCAAAAATACTCGTTTTTGATCTGTGCGCGACATCGGATCAATGCTCTAGTGACTGTAGAAACTTTAACACTTACAACTATCTCACTTCTGGACCTTAGGTCACACGCTCCATAAAACACCCTTCCTTCCTCACTAGATTGAATCACTTGGAAGTCTTATCCACACAAGTGGTTAATCCAGTTCCACTAGTCAATCCATATACTCCTCAATACCCTGACCATTCATCAGGTAGAGATCCTCGACTTCCCGGTTCCATCAATTCTAAAAGGTCGCTCTAACCATACTTCACTCTTCAATCCCATGTTACCGGAAGCACAACTTCTACTAAGACTTCAACTGAGCTAACCAAAACACCATACTTTTAACTCCTAGCTTGAGTCTAATCTCACAGCACAAGTTCCGACAACTCTTCGGAGTCCTCGTGGTAGCTCAACCATGATCCTACCTACCACATACATAACATTAGGTTGATCAGGCCCAATACTACATAATATGATATTAAGAATCATGTCGGCAAGACACACTTATGAGGCAGGAATATATTTACTTATGATGTTTCAAGGCTAGGTCGAGGATACGACCTGTTATTATACCAACTGTAATGCCCTGTATAATATATATCTAGAATAATATCATACAAGTGTTTTATTTGGTACTGACTTCAATCATAAGTACCTATTGGCCTAATTCACATACTTGACCATTTACAACAACTAAAACATAACCTATGGTACAAGATATGGAAATTAGCCAAAAGAATAAAACTAAGATCTAAGTACAATATCCTTCATTGTACAAGAAATAATACACAACGGAAAACTCAAATTAAACTCCTCTTGAAACACCCGAGCAAAACTCCACTTGTAAATCATACCTGCAAACAATACCTAAAAAACAACAACAATAATGGGGTGAGATAATAATCTCAGTGAGTTCCCCTATCTTATGGATTCTCTCAGCTTTACAAGGTTCTAACCAATTTCTATCTCAAGTCAAAAAGGGAAGGGACAAGACTTGAGTTCATACAATTCGCAATGTATGAAAACACGCCTCTTGAGTCCATCAACTCAAATAATCACTAGTTGGAAACTATACCAAGGTATCCCCTTTTCCAGTCCTCTCCTACTTCTAGGACTTTTGGCCGGGTCATGGATCCTTGTAATGTACTTGACATACGAAATGGATTCGGATTCAAGGTGTTCAACACATGAATCGTCGCTTCTCATGTTCCTATCCCCATCACAAGCCTTTACCCTTAGGTTCCATTCGTACTCACACACAGGAATCAAACCTGCCAAGTACTAGTGCGTACATTCCGGAGGAGCGCTCTACATGAGCCTCGACTCTAGGAACGGAACATCGCAAGGGATTGTTTCTGACTACTTGATAAAGAATAACATAACTTCGAATGAATTACGATTCTAAGGGATAACATCAACCTTTCGAATCGCCACATCCATTTGCTTATGTAATCACTAAGGATAGCGTGATTGTATTCGACAATCACAAGGCATCACATTCCCCTTAACCATAACAACACAATAATACATGCTTCATACAAAGCCCTCCTCACAAATAGATAACTACTTGCCAATGATACACACCTAGGCATCCTTGCGCAAGCATTGCCATCTATGTTATTTATCACGACCTAATTATCTTACTAACTCATTTCATTAGTTAACGTCAAGGGTTTCCTCACCATTCTTATAGTCTTTTAAGCATGTTATCACACAATCACAACATACATATATCATACATCATGCCATAACACAATGGTATATAGCAATATTATTTATGGAACATACATAATAGCATAACATGTCAAACATAATCAATATAGTAGTTCACATACATATAAAGGTATACAAGCCACTACTACCCTCTACCAAACATCCTTGATTATTTTATGATCTCACATCACCATATAATAGTACATTTGATTCTCTTTCCAAGGCTTCAAGTCTCATATCAATCAAACTCCCGATTCATGAATTATGGTGGAAATAACGATCCATACCATTCACATTCATCACCTTTCCATCTCTATCTTATAAATCAATGACATAAACTAATATTTTTACTTTACTATCACATAGAGCATTGGATTATCTTTCCAACGCTTCCGACCGTGCCCCAATCCGAGTTAGGGATCAAAAATTATGAAGGAAACAAAATGGGAAAATCTGTCATGTTCGCTAGGCGAACTCTAGGCGAACAGAAACAGAATAAAAAGGCATAAATTTCGCTAGGAAAACTTTCGTCTTCCCTTTGCCTTGGGTTCTCTAGGAGAACCCTGCGAACCCAGAATTTCCAGCAGCGCTAATATAGGTCATTTGGGGCCAAAGACTCTTATTTCTTAACACCCAATCACCCAAAATACATCTAAACACTCATAGAAACATATATTAGCATGAACATCATCAAATCATCATATAATCAACATTTCAATTCCATTTAGCATGCTTTTACACAAAACTCTAACCCATCATATTCTCATATTTCCCCCCCTATGTTATGCTATCTAATGGAACTCACCTCTTTGATGAAGAAGAAGATGAATTGATGACGAAGCTGATAAATCCAAGAGCTTCTCTTCTTCTTCCCATTTCTCTTCTCTTCTTTCTCTTCTCATATCTTACCAACCTTTTCTCTTTCTCATTACCAAATATATATATAATACATATATAATATAATATTATATAGTGGTATATGTCATACCCCAAATTTTGACCACTAGGATTTCCCATCATTGTGCAAATCATCATCACAATATGGAGGAATCATCATACTTCATCAGTCTCCCCAAAGATGGGTGAGCATTCACTACAATCAAAATTAGGGTTTCAAGCCCTCTCTGAGTGCTTAGACAAAGAATCAATCAAGGAATGACATGATCTTCAACTTGTCTAACCTCTAAAATATCCACAATAGATCAAAAGGACTCCTACCTCAAGGATCAAGCACAAGGCTGCTCCCTTCTAGGTGGATCAAGTCTCATGATCGACAGTGTCACCAAATTAGGGTTTTGGTCGACCAGGGCCTCCAGATGGAAAATTTTCATCTGGGCACAAGCCAATGATCCAAAACCTAACCTAATATACTCCATGGAACCTCATGGACCCAATCATCAAGTCAATTTTGCCTCAGGGGATGCATTCATCAAAAATCAGGAATTAGGGTTTCTTGACCTAATTCACCCCTAAGTTGACTTTTAGGGCAAATCATGAGCCAAGACCTCAAGAGAGGATTTGAGGGTCTCTAATGCACCACATTTATCCATTTGCAACAATGGATTAATCCAAGAAGCTTGAGCAACAAGTCTCAATTTCATCTGCACCACAGTTAGGGTTTTAAGGAAAAAGTCAACTGTAACTTTGAATTTTGACCAGGACATGCTCCCAAGCCCTATGACATGCATAAATATACCCTATGACACCCATGGAACATCTCCATCAAGTTTGATTTAGGTCAAGGACATGATTTCATGAAGAATTGCACAGTTTGGAATTCATCTGATAAAAAGTCAAATGTGCACAAAAGTCAACTTTGACTTTTTGAGATTTTTAACCAAAATGGATTTTTAACACTAAAATGATGTTAATGTATGATTTGAATCATCATTCATCAAGAAAAATCAAGAAAAGTTGGGTAACTTGTAAAAGGGGTAACCATAAAAAACTTAGAAAATTTTCTAAGTTAAAAACAAAGTGGCTAGGGTACTAACTTTGGAGGGTCATAACTCCTAAACCATAAAGCCATTTTCTCCCATCCAAGGCTTGATTTGTAGATCTCATTGCCCTCTACAAAAGCTTCAACTAGACCTAATTCCAACTCCTCATGGATTTTGAGTTATGGAGTGATTAAAATCAAGAAATGTCACTTTGTTCCAACACTTAGTGAAAATTTCACTAAGTTAGATTTTACCCTACTTTTTGCCAAATGTAGGGTGATTTTTCACTTGGATTCAAAAGAGATCAAAACCAAACATGTTCAAACAGTTGTTGTATCATGTAAGGGCTTTCCAAAATGGCCAAGAACATTACCAAATTCAATTTGAACCATGAGATATGACATTGGAAAGTTGCCTTGCTGAAATCTGCCAAGGCAAGGCAGAATTTGCATTTTTGCTCGATTTGCCAAAATCAGCCAAATCCAAATGCTCCTATCCACTTGGATACCTTTGAGGATTGAATCTAAAGGGGACAATCACTGAGCCAAGCCTCCAAAGTCTTTGGAACAAGAAATAGCATGTTGAACCTAGAATGGCCAAAATAGGGACAAGACTCCAATTTTGGATTGGAGCATTCAATGGAAGAATCAAGGTGGCATGGACTGAGCCATTTGCAATTGAATTCAGTCAAGACCAAGGGAACCACAACCCTGTGCCCTAACCTCTAGTCAATGGCTAGAGGAGACTTGGATTTCCATTGGCCAACATTGAACAAACACCTGCTGCAGTTGCCATTCACTGTGGATCCCAAAACAAACTTGCTCTACTATAAATAGCGCTCAATTGTGATCAATTTAAGTACACCAAAGGCCTACAACACTTGCCTTTCTCAAAAACCACTTCTCACTCTAAAAAATGCCTTTCTTAGCAAGTCACTATCGGGTTTTTCATTAGAGAGCAATTCCACTCAAACCAATCACACACACACCTCATATACATCATATGTGAGCTGATCAAACACTTAAACAACAACTGGAACACTGATTTCTCAGAATCACCAGTCAATTGCTCAAGGTTTTAACCAAAGTGCAGTTGAGATGCCATGAAGTGATCCAGCCATTCTCAGTTAAGTCCAAGCATTCAAACACACTCCATAGGGTGTAGGGAAGCTGTTCAGATAATCACAATTCATCTGTAACACCTCCTACTCAGAAATCAATTTGCTCTTGCTGTCACGACCTAGAGGTAAGCTTAAACTTGGTCATCTCTCAATCTATGCATATTTCCTCGCACAATACTTTTGCCAAATGTTCATAATCATGCATGGAATGTTTCCCCTCAAGTAATTGCTTTGTTTGAATCGTGTATTAAAAATCCCAGCCTTCATGCAGAAATTAGGGTTCATAAGGATTTATTGTGATTTCTTGTTTTATGCTTAATTTAAATGAAATTAATTGTCATAAACATGATCGTGAGGTTGAGACGAGCATATTGATATGTGGATTGCATGATATAATCAAGTATTCAGTGAGATTAGATAGAAAATGCAAATATGGGCAAGGCAGAAAACGCGCGTGTTCTTGGTCCATGTTCTTGGCGCCATTTTCATAAATTCAAATATTTGAATTTTGTGATTTTATTTAATTGATTCAAAAATTAATTTCTCTCTGAGTTTTAATGATTTTGAGTTGATTCTTTTTTTAATAATTCACAAAAATGTTAAAATATTTTATTTTCCCAAAAAATCCCAAAAATATTATTTATTTTGTATAATTGATATTTTTGCAAAGAATTAATGTTTCAATTGTTGTTAACATTTAAAATATTTTTTCCACCTTGATTTTGCAACTTTTAATGCTTTCTAATTATTTTGTAGGTCAATACTTAATTTTTGAAGCATTAATCCAACATTACAATTTGTTTTTCCTATGTTAAACAATTTTGATCATTTTAATTGAATTTTTATTCAATTAAAACACATTTTTGAAAACAAATTAGGGTTTTTAGATTAATTCAACCCTCATAAATCATTTTCAAAACACTTTGGGCCTCTAATAGAGTGTAAGACCCAATCCTTTTTTTGACCAAACCATTTTTGGGCCTCAGTGTATTGTATAAGTCCCGATACTGTCAAAAACAAAGGGCGCGATCGCCGCCTTTTGAAAAATAACCTTTTGGGCCTCTCCTCGAGCTATAAGACCCATTTAAAACTTTTTGGGCCTCTAATAGAGTGTAAGACCCAACCCCCTTTTAACCAAAAACATTTTGGGCCTCACTAAGTCCCTCTGCGTTAAAAGAAAACCTCGGCGCGATCGCCATTTCAAACGAAAAATCATCCGGGCCTACCCTCGTGTTATAAGCCCCACTCTTTTTCTTTAAACTTTTTGGGCTTCTAATAGAGTGTAAGGCCCATCCCTTTGTACAGAAAACCTTTTTGGGCCACAGTCACTTGTATAAGTCCCTTTGTACAAATTCAAACAGTGCGCTCACTGATAAAACCCTGGGCCTCTCCTTGAGCTGTAAGCCCCAAACCTTTCTTTTTCAAAGCACTTTCTCCTTTGATTTTGAATATACTATTGTTTTCAATCTTTCTTTGTTGAACAACTAACCAAACAACATGGAAGCTCTACAAACGAGTAAGTGTTTATACGCTTTCATTTACCGCTTTCATATACATATAACTGTATTGTGGGGCTGTTTCACTGTAAGTCTTCTTTCATAAACTCATATCAACTGTGTAATAATAGTATAGATATTTAGAGTTTTCCCGGCCACTACGTCTAGAACTAGGTGACGCTGTTTCGTTTATTCGTAGAAATAGACAACTAGATCCCCAATAGGATCACCAGATACAATCTTCTCTTCAGCTGTCCTCATTAGGAATTATCCAGAAACTCTACTCCCAGAGATGAATGTATTCTCCGTGAATGGCATCTTTGAGTTTCTTCCAAATTCTCGAACTTTCCTGACTTGACTATTCCTTGTGAATAGCTTGCCTTGAATTTCTCGGAGTTTGGGGACCCACGGGCTTCTTAAAAGCATCGGCCTCCTCTTGGGCATCGTACAAGGACCCACAGGCTTCCTAAAAGCAACCCTGCCTCCTCTTGGGCTTAGTACAAGGACCCGCTGGCTTCTTAGAAGTATTCACAGCCTCCTCTTAGGCTTCGTATAATGATCTCTTCCTCCGGGAATGATAGCCTCCTCTTGGGCATCGTACAAGGACCTCTCGGCTTCTTAAAAGTTTCCAGCCTCCTCTTGGGCTTCGTACAAATTGTCCCGACAACCTCCTAGAGGTATAGGAACAGAACTTAGTCATCTGCATAGAGCAGTCCTTTCATAGAGTCTACTACTGTTTCTCAAAGCACAGTACAAAAGATGAAACTATAGACTTGGACAGTCTATTCTCCTTGAGTCTCAAAGACATTCTCAAGTGACCCCTTCGTTAAATAGGAAGAAAACCCGTAGACTCGGACAGTCTCAATACCCTTCGGATTTCCCGCTTCCTTAAAGAACAGGAATAACCCGGATCCTCGAATCAAATCCCCGAGTACAGTATTGCTCATATAAGAACTGATTTTCTCTTTAAATCAGCATACTGGACCTGTCACTCAACTGAAACAGTAACCATAGCCTCCTCTTAGGCTTTGTATAATGATCCTTCTCCAGTGAAGTTAGCCTCTCTCTTGGGCTTTGTAACATGATTCTCCCCAGCGGAGTCAAACAACGTTTAGCCTCTCTCTCGGGCTTTGTACGAGACACATAAGAGACTCCCTCGTTGAGTCAATCACCATTTCGCCTCCATCTCGGGCTTTATACGAGATACCAAAAGATTCCCTCGTCGAGTCAAAACCTTTTAGCCTCTCTCTCGGGCTTTGTACAAGACACATAATAGCCTCCTCTTAGGCTTGTATAAGAAAACCACTGGTTGCTCCAATTAACCTTTTAGCATCAAAGCTGTGCCTCGTTCACAGTACACAAACATCAACAACTCCTTCCCCTCCATCTAACTGCTGTAAGCGGCAAGCCTCTAGATCATCTACATCCATGCCAATGTCCCTCTTTTAGTATGAGAAATTCCTAAGGAAAGATGGCATTACTCTACACTGAGTTAAAGTCTTCTCCTTCAGGCTGAAATCCCCTATAAAGGAAATTATGGCATTGCCGGATTCACACATCCCGGTTAAAGTAATTCTCCTTTATAAACAGTCGTAACAGACAAACCCCTCTTTAGAGATGAAAAATTCTCTCTAAGGTCAACACTTTTAGCTTCACATCTTGGGCTTCGAACAAGATACAAATAAACCTTTTAGCTTCACATCTTGGGCTTTGAACAAGATACAAACTACCTTTTGCTTCACGTCTTAGGCTTTGAACAAGACACCAAAACAACCATTTCCTCCCATAGAATAGGAGGAACTACGAACGCTCTGATTTCCCTGTTTCGGTAAACGGGAATACGTAGGCATAAGATTGAAAGAAAAATCTTAGCGAGCATACTAAACAAAAACCCAAAATCCCATACTTTCATACATATCCGTCCTAACATCTCAACCAATAGCCTAAAGCACCCCTCGTCAACAAAATAACCTAGGAGAAACCCCAAATCTTTGTAGCATCTGTAAACCAACAGTTTTGACTAATTAATCTCAGTATGCAAGCAGGGTTAGTTGGAGACATCTATTTCCCTTCCTTCATCAGCTCACAATAGGATAAAAAATGAATCGACCTGTAGTACTAGAGCGATTGTGCTTCGCAACCACATCCAAAAATCACTCGCTACAGAAAAATGGTGACTCTGCTGGGGACAACGCATGTCTCTTTAGGGATCTTGTTCTTTTTATGGAAACCTTGACGTCACTAGGGTCTTAGGTCAAAACGCCATTAATTTGGAATGAAACCACAGATTGGTGACTCCGCCGGGAAACCATTTTCTGTCAGGAACTTAAGATTCTTAGATTTTAAAAGTCTAGGATGATTAGGACAAATATATATACTGCTTTTCCTAATTGCTATACGTGTTTATTTTTCTGCTAATGGGAATGCGTGTGATGCCGCATGTGGAAAGATCGAGTATACACTTAAGATAAGTGATGGCGACGAGGTCGACCATCAACCTCAGTGGAGGCTGACCAATGCAACCCATTCTCTCACCTAGACAATGGGTCGATTGTGATGTCTGAGAAGCTGAGGAGCCAAACCCTTTTGTAGTGCGGAAACTATCGGGAATAGTTGTTACGCGATACTACCCTCATTTGAGGCTGGTGATCTATTCTCGGTGAATGGAACTTACTCTAAGATCGCTCTACAACTCGCTGGCGATCCGCTTGTTGTTTTGCTTTCCTGGGAGGAGCTGATGATAATGAGTACAGGTACACAAATCACCCTAGTATAAACCTTTGGGGGTGGGTAGAGCCTTGACTTCATAACAACGACCCTTTGACCCCATGTTTTTTCTATGTTTTTGTGTGCTGCATTCATGCATTCATTTAAAAAACATTAAAACAAAAAAAATTCTCTTCTAGTCTCTCTATTTTCAAATTAAACTGAGACTGTGATTGCAAATATCAGAGAAAAGGATTGCACTAATGGATTTCGGTAGAAGGAGAACTCATAGTTATACCTTCAAGGTTCCAAAGCTAGAGGATTTGAGAAGGTTAGCGAGAATGATCACAAACCAAGAGGCTTTCAGAGCCAAACACGGAGGTTTGCTACCACTATTAAGAGTCCATGTGATTGAGGGAATCATGGATGCGCTCATTCAGTTTTATGATCCGGTTTATCACTGTTTCAAATTCCTGAATTACCAGCTAGCACCAACGCTGGAGGAGTATTCTCATCTGATCGATTTACATATCACTGATCGAGCTCCATTTTCTGGACTAGAAGAAATTCCAAAGAATCAGACCATTGCAAGAGCAATTCATTTGGAAGAGTCTGAGGTTAGGACTCACCTAACTACCAAGGGTGGCATCCAAGGTTTGGCAGCCCAGTTCTTGACAAAGAAGGCCCTGTATTTTTCCAGTATAGGAAACATGACTGCTTTTGAAAACATCTTTGTCTTGCTCGTCTACGGTTTATTTTTGTTTCCCAACATTAATAATTTCGTCGATATCAACTCCATTAAGGTTTTTCTCATTGGAAACCCTGTGCCGACTTTGCTCGCAGATGCGTATCATTTTGTACACTTGGGAAATTTGTACAGCGGAGGGGACATCACATGCTGTGTACCTCTGCTTTACAAATGTTTTATCTCTCACTTGCCCAAATCTGCTGCTTTTTGGGATTGCAAGAGTGTCTTACGTTGGTCGCAGAAGATCATGTCTCTTACCAACTCTGATATAGATTGGTGTAATAGGATCTATGATGGAATCAGGATCATTGACCGTTGTGGAAACTTCCCCAACGTACCCCTTATAGGAACTAAGGCAGGAATCAATTACCATCCAGTTCTCGTTCGTCGTTAATTTGGATACCCGATGAGACACGTCCCACAGGGTGTTCATCTGGAAGGTCTTTTCTTCAAGGAAGGAGAAAATGACAGAGCACTAAAGATGGAAATAGTGCACGCTTGGAAGCATGTTCATAAGAAAGGACGAGAGTCTCTGGGAAAACCAGACTGTGTCTCGGTGGAGCCTTATCTCCACTGGGTGCAAACTAGAGCTCTCAAGCTAAAGATGCCTTATCCTCGTTACGGAATTCTTCCGCCGAGGGAATCTGTCATGTACTTCATGACGGAAACTGAAAAGCTTCAGGTTACTCTCAACAAAGTTCAACGGGAGAGAAGGTCTTGGAAGAACAAGTACCGCACCCTCGACGTAGAGTGCATCAAAATACAACAATTACTGAAAGAGAAAGATGCTTTGACTGAAATTTTGGAGCAACATGCTGTAGAGAATCAGGATGACCAAAGGAATTTGTTCGCTCCTTTCACCTGGCAAACGAATGATAACCCGACAACGGCCCAAGAGCCCCGGTCAAAGAAAAGGAAGATACCAGAATCAGCACCCGATTTCTCTTCAGAGAGGACTCGGGACCCATTAGTTTAGGTTTCTGTTTCTGCACCTTGTAATATACTGTATTTCCATTTCTGTAATCCTTTGAATTCAATAAAAAGGAGTTTCCCCACCGTTTGATATTTGCAATGTAATTGTCGAAGTTTATTTTGATTAAACCTTAAATAATTAATATAATCATTGCATTCATCATTATCACATCGCGTATTCTTCTTACCTACGAATCTCACATTTGTGTCTCAATTCTAGAGTCAAACTGTCTCATTCGTATAATACTCAGGCCAATCCTCAGAAAAAGATGGATGATCTTGAGGAAGAAAACAGAGATTTGAAAGAAGAGATCGATGCTCTGAGAGAGGATATGAGAAAGCTTCGTAACAACATGCAAGCCATGGCAGAAGCTCAGCTACAAAGAACTGTGATCTCAGAGATCACCTCAACGCCCATAGTGGAGAAGTATGATCCTAGGTATCAGATGCCGAAAGATCGTCCTTGGGGCATGCCTGTTAACTATATCCCGAAAGGATATGTTCCACCGATCACTGAAGATCAGGGAATCACAACAGAAGCCGCTGGGCCTGAAGGTTACAAACTTCGGGAAAGCGAAGATGCCAGAGGCATACTGAAGACTCCTGAAGGTTACAAACTTCCGGAGACGCCAAGACTCACTACCGTAGTCACGGTACCACCCCCTATGGTGCACACTGTCCCGGAAGGACAGATTCCACAGACACCTGCTGGTAAAAAGGAAACTATGTTTGACAGAATGGAGGAATTCCAGGAACAGTTCTTGGAAATGCAGAAGGAACTGCAAGCCATTCGCGGTCAGGATTTATTTGGAAAGGACGCCGCAGATCTCTGCTTGGTCCCAAATGTGAAAGTCCCGCACAAATTTCAAGTGCCCGACTTTGAAAAGTACAAGGGTAACTCTTGCCCTCAAAGCCATCTGGTGATGTACGCTCGGCGGATGTCAGCTCAGATGGAGAATCAGGACCTACTGATTCACTACTTCCAGGATAGTTTAACCAGTGCTGCACTCAAATGGTACATGGGTTTAAACCGTGCCACGATCAGCACTTTCAGAGATCTTGGCACTGCCTTCGTCCAACAATACAAATACAATTTGGACATGGCACCGGACAGAGATCAACTCAGATCGATGTCGTAAAAGGACAAGGAAACCTTTAAGGAGTATGCTTAAAGGTGGCGTGAAATTGCCGCTCAAATTTTTCCACCTCTTGAGGAAAAAGAGATGACAAAGATCTTCTTAAAGACCTTAAGCTCATTTTACTATAACCGAATGGTTGCCAGTGCGCCCAGTGATTTCACCGAGATGGTCGGCATGGGCGTACGTCTTGAGGAAACCGTCAGAGAAGGACGTTTGGTAAAAGACACTGGATCGACGAGCGGTACTAAAAAATACGGTAGTGCTCTCCCTAAGAAAAAAGAGCAAGATATTGGGAATATCTCTCTCGAAAAGCAAAGGCGACGTTATCAACCAGTAGCAGCTATAACTCCTGCTATTAACCCGGCGTCTATTCCTACGTATCAACCTCAGGTTGCGCGAGCCAACCTGATCAGCAAAGGACACAACAGCCTCTTCAGCAGGCTCGTCCTCCATATAACAACAACCGTACAACACGGCCACCAGGATTTGATCCTATACCCGTGTCGTATGCAGAGCTGTTTCCATTACTACTGGCTAAGGGGCACGTTCAGACTAAGTCTCCTCTTACAGTACCGAAAAATCTGCCTTTTTGGTTTAAGGTGGATCAAACTTGCCCTTATCATCAAGGAGGTTCAGGGCATAACATAGAGACTTGTCTCAATTTCAAGTCCGACGTGCAAAAAATTGTTAGGAGCGGGGTTTTATCCTTCAAGGATACAAATCCTAATGTTCTCACGAACCCGCTGCCTCAACATGAGAAGGCTGCAGTCAATTTGATAGAAAGAGAGACTAACGATGTCTATCAAATTCACGATGTACTCTTGTTGAAAACCAATCTGGTCAAGATGCATTGTAGACAGAGTGGATATGGCCATGTGCCACCTCATAATTATCACCAGTGTGATATCTGCTCTAAAGACAACCAAGGATGTTCTGTGGTGCAAGCAGCTCTACAGGAACAGATGGATCTTGGATGGATCCAAGAGCACCGAGTTCGTGGAGTTAACATGGTTTACACGAATTCTAACGTCATTCAGAACCACGAGATCCGTGCAATGAATGTCAACTTGGTAGCGATGCATTCAAGGCAAAGCCAGTATCATAATCTTCCGCGGCACAATTACAGTTCCTGTCTGATTTGCTCGGTAAACAAACAGGGATGCTCTTTCATACAGGAGGCCCTCCAGCGTCAGATGGATCTTGGATGGATCCAAGACTACCATGATAGGAATTCCTATCAAATCAACATGGTTCAAATCTTCGATATTCGCGTGATGAATACCAACCTGGTAGAGTTACATGCTGAGCAGGTCCGACTCGGATTCTTAACATCACATGACTATCAAAGCTATAAGGCAGGTTGCAAAAACGATTGAGGTTGTACCCTTGTCCAGGAGGCACTTCAGCACTTGTTAAATCACTGGTGGATGCCAATTTATATGGATGAAGATACTCAGCAGATTAGTATCAATAACAGAAACCCCACTCGACGTCAGAGTCAAGATGTCCGATCTGTGGAAGCTAACCTAGTGAGGTTACATTGTATTCAAAGTGGGCGTGGCCAGGTGCCACCACACAATTATGACCGTTGTAGTGTCTGTTCAGAAAGCAACCAAGGGTGTTACCTTGTGAGAGCAGCTCTTCAGGGTCAGGTAGATCGTGGAGAGATTCGCCCATATCCGGGTTCTGTACCCATCAACTGGATGCCAAAATACCTTGCCGAGCAAGTTGAGGATGTTGTCACGATCTCTGGTCATCACAGGACCAGGGGTGTTTTTGCCATTATCCCTCTACTTGACGAATCTAAAGTTCCCAACCGGGAACGGATCGAGATTAATTATGATGGTCAGAAAAACCAGAAGGCTCCTGTAGTTATCTATCTACCAGGACCACTACCGTATGAATCAGCTAGGGCAATCCCTTACAAATACGGTGCGATGATAATTGAAAATGGAGAGGAAATTCCATTACCCTCCGTCGTGAATATTGCAGACATCAGTCGTGTAACACGGAGTGGTAGAATCTTCAATCGAGGAGTTGGAGAACCTAACAAGGAAAAAGAACTTCAGACGGAAACTTCTGATCCACCAGTCGATCAATCCAGTAATCCCGACCTTTCGAAAAATAATGATGAGATCCTGAAGCTCATCCAAAGGAGTGAATACAACATTGTCGATCAACTGTTACAAACTCCTTCAAAGATCTCGGTATTATCGCTGTTACTCAGTCAGAAGCCCACAGGGAGGCTCTACTGAAAGTCTTGGAGCAAGCCTTTGTGGAACAGGATGTAACAATCAGACAGTTTGATAGCATTGTCTCTAACATCACTTCCTGCAATAATTTGGGATTTAGTGATGAGGAATTACCCAAAGAGGGTCGCCGTCATAACATGGCGCTCAATATCACAGTTAACTGCCAGGACGATGCTTTAGCCAGCGTACTGGTAGACACAGGGTCAGCCCTGAATATTATGCCGAAGTCCACTTTGATGCAATTATCATTCAAAGGACCTCCGATGAGAATCAGCGAGGTCGTCGTCAAAGCGTTCGACAGATCCAAAAAAATAGTTATCGGCGAAGTTGATCTTCCCATAACTATTGGTCCTCACACTTTCCAAGTCACTTTCCAGGTCATGGACATCCGGGCAATGTACAGTTGTTTATTAGGAAGACCTTGGATACATCAGGCTGGAGCAGTCACTTCGACCCTCCACCAAAAGCTAAAGTTCGTCAAGAACGATCAACTTGTCACGGTTTGTGGGGAACAAGCCTTGCTTGTAAGCAACTTGTCATCATCTACTGACATAGAATCCGAGGAGGTTATTGGAACTCAGTTCCAAGCACTGTCGGTGGGCAAGGACAATCAATCCCAAGGAGGAACCTCGATTTCCTCATACAAAGATGCTATCAAAGCGGTCGAGAGTACCGATACAATAGGATAGGGACGGCTTGTCATTCCTATTGACAATAAAACAAAGAAGGGTCTTGGTTTTTCTGCAACCTGTACTCGGACAGCTGCCAACGATGAAAGTCTTCATCCCCTTCAAAACTTCTTCCACAGTGGAGGTTTTCTTCACCCGGGGTCTCAAGCAGTACATGCTATCAATGAGGAAGATCCCTCTGACACAGATGAAGAATGTAAGTCCTATCTGAACAAGGACGGTTATATGTCTCAGGAAGAGGTGCCTATACCATTTTGCTATCCCGCACAGAGTCCGAGATTTATACCAAGGTCAGACGTCGAAATGATATATGGAGATTGTGATCCGGAAGGATGTCGTGCTCTGCCAAATTCATTAGAGGAAGACACTCTGATGAAAGACAACTTTGACCACAATTACTATGGCCCAATGGATGGTCTGCCAATGTGGCAGCCTTACCCAGGAAACTTGGGGCAAGAGAGTCAGCTGAACAATGAAAATCAGTTGACCGTCATTGAATAGAATACCTGTGTCCCCACCATGTCACGGGATCAACACTCAGGTCATTCAGAAACTACTCAACATGAAGATGAATTTGCAATGTTTGCATGACTTGAATTCATCAACTATGCTTTTCCTGAGGTCAACGTCATCGAGAGGGATGACTCCTCCAGTTCCAAAGAAGTTTGGGACACCTTGGGACAACCGAGTGGAAAATTCGACTTTATGGTCAAGTACACCGCTCCCGAAAGCTCTCGTATCAGGCTCAAAGATATCCAGCCTACTGGATGGGGAGATACAGCTGAGAGCACAAATACTATGCAAAATGCAACTGAGGAATTCTCCTATGACAATTCTACTTGGGAGACAGATTCCAATGATCCTGCTCCACCAGAAATCAACGTCATTTCTGAAGACAAATCAAGGAAGGTGCCAGACTTTGTGATTCACCGAGGAGTTCACCGCCAATGGGTTACCGTTGAGGTTCCGAAGATCGTTCATCAGTCAAAGTAATTGCCATCTTTAACCTTTCACCCTGCCTAGGTGAAACAGATGTTTTGATAGGGCTCGCTTTCTATAAATTATCCCTCTTCGCTTAGCCCAAAGCAACAGAGTTTTGTTTTATAGGGCTGTAGTTTCAAGGATCGACTTATTCATTAATAAAATAACGTCGTTCTGTAATTTCCGCATTAATTACTGTTTTCTCTTTTTGCTTTTTCAGAAAATGGTAATCCTAAAAAACAATTCAAATAAAAACAAGCAGTAATAAAATAAAAACACTGCACACACTTGCATTTTCTCTATCTCTTCTAAACACAAATCATCACGTCATGCAGATTGCTTGTTTTAAACCCCGTTGAAACATACGATCCGATGCCTTCTCCCAACTTTGAGTTCCCGGTATTCGAGGCTGAGGAAGAAAATGACGACAAAATTCCAGAAGAGATCTCTCGACTACTCAGACAAGAGGAAAGGTCCATTGAACCTCACAAAGAGCCGTTGGAAACGGTAAACTTGGGTTCAAAAAAAGAGAGAAAAGAAATCAGGATTGGGGCACTGCTCAGTCCAACTGCCAAAGAGAGTTTGTTAAAGCTTCTCAAAGAATTTCCCGATGTATTCGCTTGGTCCTACCAAGATATGCCAGGGTTGGATACCAGCATCGTGGAACATCACTTACCGTTGAGATCGGAATGTCCGCCAGTAAAGCAAAGGTTGAGACGCACTCACCCGGACATGGCCATCAAAATCAAAGAGGAGGTGCAGAAACAGATTGACGCGGGTTTCCTCGCCACATCTGAATATCCTCAATGGTTAGCCAACATCGTACCCGTTCCGAAAAAGGACGGAAAGGTCAGAATGTGTGTTGATTACAGGGATCTGAACAAGGCAAGTCCAAAGGACGACTTTCCTTTACCACACATTGACATGCTGGTAGACAGCACAACAAAGTTCAAAATTTTCTCCTTCATGGATGGATTCTCAGGCTATAACCAGATCAAAATGGCGCCGAAAAACATGGAGAAAACTTCATCCATTACCCCATGGGGCACCTTTTGTTACAAGGTAATGCCGTTCGATTTGAAGAACGCCAGGGCAACCTATCAAAGGGCCATGACTACTCTTTTTCATGACATGATACATAAAGAAATCGAAGTGTATGTCGATGATATGATTGCAAAATCTAAAACAGAGAGTGAGCACGTTGAACATCTGTCAAAATTGTTCGAACGTCTAAGAAAATTCAAGCTCCGCTTGAATCCCAACAAGTGCACCTTCGGTGTCTGTTTAGGGAAACTACTAGGGTTCATTGTCAGCCAGAAAGGAATTGAGGTTGATCCTGACAAGGTCAAGGCCATTCAAGAAATGCCTTCTCCGAAAACTGAAAAACAAGTCAGAGGATTCCTGGGACGTTTGAACTACATCTCCAGGTTCATATTCCTTATGACCGCCACGTGTGCGTCGATTTTCAAATTACTCAAAAAGAACCAGGATTGCGTTTGGACAGAAGATTGTCAAACCGCCTTCGACAGTATCAAGGAATATCTCTTGAATCCGCCAATTCTATCACCTCCAGTGGAAGGAAGTCCACTGATCATTTACCTCACAGTTCTAGAGGACTCAATGGGGTGTGTACTTGGCCAACAAGACGAAACCAAAAGGAAAGAGTCTGCCATTTACTATTTGAGCAAGAAATTCACCGACTGCGAAACTCGGTGCACGATGCTTGAGAAAACTTGCTGTGCTTTGGCTTGGGCAGCCAAACGTCTTTGCCAATACATGATTTGTCATACTACTTGGTTAATCTCAGAAATGGATCCAATCAAGTACGTCTTCGAAAAACCTGCTCTCACGGGAAGAATTGCCCGTTGGCAGATGTTGTTATCAGAATATGACATAGAGTATCACGCTCAGAAAGCCGTTAAAGGAAGTATTTTAGCCGATCATTTGGCTCATCAACCGATTGACGATCAGGAATCAGTCGGGTTTGACTTCCCAGACGAAGATGTCATGTATCTAAAAATGAAAGATTGCGATGAACCGTTACCCAGTGAAGGGCCAGAACCAGGTTCCCAATGGGGACTAATCTTTGACGGAGCAGTTAATCATTATGGAAACGGATTTGGGGCAATAATTGTTACCCCTCAGGGTACCCACATTCCTTTCACCGCCAAACTTATGTTCAAATGTACGAACAACGAGGCCGAATACGAAGCTTGTATCATGGGTCTCGAAGAAGCAATTGATTTAAGGATAAAAAAATTGGACGTATACGGCGAATCAGCTCTGGTTATCAATCAAATAAAGGGAGATTGGAACACATACCAATCAGGACTGATCCCTTACAAAGACTATGCAAGAAGGTTGTTACCTTTCTTCGACAGAGTTGAGTTTCATCATATCTCTCGTGAGGAGAATCACATGGCTGATGCATTAGCCACCATCTCTTCCATGATTAGTGTAGGTCAATGGAACGACCTACCTAAGATCGACATCATGTGCCTTGAAAGGCCCGCTTACATCTTCGCGATCGAAGCAGTCATAGACGACAAACCTTGGTATCACGATATCAAATGCTTCCTTCAGAAACAAGAGTACCCATCTGGGGCACTCAGAAAAGATAGAAAAACCCTCAAAAGATTGGCTGGAAACTTCTTCCTGAGCGGTGACACTCTCTATAAGAGAAATTTTGACATGGTCTTGCTCCGATGCGTAGACAGACCAGAAGCAGAAATGCTGATGAAAGAAATTCATGAAGGATCCTTTGGCACTCATGCCAATGGACATACAATGGCGAGAAAAATTTTAAGAGCAGGGTACTATTGGTTGACAATGGAATCCGACTGCTACAAGTACATGAGGAGGTGTCACAAGTGTCAGATATACTCCGACAAAATTCATGTACCGCCATCACATCTCAAAGTTCTTTCTTCCCCATGGCCTTTTTCCATATGGGGAATCGACATGATTGGCATGATTGAGCCCAAGGCTTCAAACGGACATCGGTTCATCCTGGTAGCCATTGACTATTTCACCAAGTGGGTCGAAGCATCGTCATTCGCCAATGTAACCCGACAAGTGGTGGTCCGATTTATCAAAAACAATATCATCTGCCGTTACGGTGTTCCAAGCGAGATCATTACTGATAATGGATCTAACTTGAACAACAAGATGATGAAGGAGTTGTGTACAGAGTTCAAGATCGAACACTATAACTCATCTCCCTACCGACCCAAGATGAACGGAGCGGTAGAGGCGGCTAATAAGAACATCAAGAAGATCGTTCAAAAGATGGTTGTAACCTATAAAGATTGGCACGAGATGCTACCCTTTGCTCTTCACGGTTATCGCACATCTATTCGCACTTCAACAGGGGCAATCCCTTTCTCTCTAGTGTATGGCATGGAAGTAGTGCTCCCCATAGAAGTAGAGATCCCGTCAATCCGAGTATTGATGGAAGCTAAGCTCACCAAAGCTGAATGGTGTCAAAGCCGACACGACGAATTGAATCTGATCGAGGAGAAGCGAATCACGGCACTATGCCACGGTCAGTTGTATCAACAGAGAATGAAGAGGGCGTTTGACAAAAAGGTCCGACCTCGTGCCTTCAGAAAAGGAGACCTCGTGCTCAAGAAGATACAATCATTTCTCACTGATTCGCGGGGCAAGTGGACTCCAAATTATGATGGCCCCTATGTGGTCACGAAAGCTTTCTCAGGCGGCACCTTGAGACTTGCAACCATGGACGGAGAGGAATTTGCTTACCCCACGAATGTTGATGTAGTCAAGAAATACATCGCCTAAACTAAAAAAAAAACGTCTCGGTGGATTGATAACCCGAAAGGGCGGTCCAGGCAAAAATTAGAGACATAATAAAAAATCATCCCGGTGGGTTGGAAATCTCACAGTACAATCCAGGCAAAAATTAGGGATAATGGCAAGTAACTACGTCCAACAGAGGCGAATCCCTCAGCAGCAGTTACATCATCCGCTAGAAAACTCCAGTCAAGGTCATCTTCGACAGAAGCTCAGGATGTCCCAAATTCAAAGTTGGTAGAAGGATAGTGGTCATTATGTTTCAACGTAGCCCTTTTCCCTGTAAATTACCATTTTCTAACTTTGTATACACTCTTTGGAATCACGCGTTTGGCTGATCTCCGTCTTATCAATAAAATTTGAGCCTTTGTGCTTTTGTTTGTAACTCTTATTTGTTTTAGCTTTACAAAACGACGTTGTTAACATGATTAACGATTCTTGAAATAAAACAAAAAATGAATTTACTTGTTAAAACTTTTTCTGCTTTTAAATTAAAGATGACAATTTCTTTTGACTGTTGAACATCAGAAGAACATCGGTCGCTTCTCCAGAAGTAATCGAAACTCAAAGTGCAGAATCAAAGTACTCCTTCTAACCCAGTACGCCTGAATGAAGGGATCATTTGTGTCAGAGACCTTGTTTCGTCTAACACGCCTCAGTCGGGTTCTTATCTCCTAAGCCCGATCAACGGTATTCCCCGCAGGGACTATCTCTCCTAAGCAAGGTGGAATAACTATTCTGAACCAACGGTACTTCTTCGCCCCGCGATGGCCGAGTATCCAGTCATGTTCACCTGTCAGTTTGTATGTCGCGTCAATTTTGTCAGCATAAACATACCTATATCATGCATTATTGATTTGCATTCACATTTCATATTGCATCACCATCACTCTAGTCGGTCTTGTCCCCTAGTGATAGAAGTTCTCTTAATCGAGTTCCCAGTTCTTTCCTCGTCAGGAAACGCTGCGTCTGAACGATCTCTCTCCAGTTTATTTCTGGATTGAAATTGGCCCTCGACCACTTTGATAACTTGAACCTCTGAAAGACCAGAGAGCCCTCAGTTAACATCACTCTTCGCCATTGAAGATGATATCCTTGTTTTCCCGGATTAAAGAAAATCCCGAGAGAAAGCCTCCTAAATCGGAGATTCGGCAGCACGACCGTTTTTCTCCGAAAAACCCACTGATGAAAAGGTCATCAGCACCTCAAAATTGGATCACATCATATGGAATTTCTCCGAGAAGATCTCTGAGAAAAGTATAATGTAAAGACCCCATGCGAATGCAGTCTCTCAAGGGACTCGCATTCCCCAAGTAGAGTCAACAAATGGCATCTCCAACAAAGAAGTTTGTACACCTCTACAACTCAGACGACTGGGTTCCCCAGCAAGTCTGACATCAAAACTTTTTCCACTCAAATGGCATCTCCCCAGGAAAATTCGGCGAGAAGTTTGAAGGAAAGCCGCTACGAATAGCGTCCCTTGTCAGTAAAGTTTATTGACGAAAAAAACTAAGACCAGTTCCTCGGTAGGAAACCAAGATCGAGGGGAAGTTTAGATCAGAAACTAAGACCAGTTCCTGTGTAGGAAACCAGAATCGAGGGGAAGTTTACATCAGAAACTAAGACCAGTTCCTTGGTAGGAAACCAGGATCGAGGGGAAGTTTATTTTAGAAACTGAGACCAGTTCCTTGGCTGAAGACCAGGATCGAGGGGAAGTTTACCTTTTCTAAGCATCATTGCTTAGCTAAAGAAGATGAATGCGTAAGCTACCATTCATAACCACCATCAAAATTTCGGGTATTCCGATATTTAATCCTCTTGCACCCCGAATGCCCGAATACCTTCGTCATTCATACCTTCGTGTCCAAGAAGATTAAATAGGGGCATCTGTCATACCCCAAATTTTGACCACTAGGATTTCCCATCATTGTGCAAATCATCATCACAATATGGAGGAACCATCATACTTCACCAGTCTCCCCAAAGATGGGTGAGCATTCACTACAATCAAAATTAGGGTTTCAAGCCCTCTCTGAGTGCTTAGACAAAGGATCAATCAAGGAATGACATGATCTTCAACTTATCTAACCTCTAAAATATCCACAATGGATCAAAAGGAATCCCACCTCAAGGATCAAGCACAAGGCTGCTCCCTTCTAGGTGGATCAAGTCTCATGATCGATAGTGTCACCAAATTAGGGTTTTGGTCGACCAACGCCTCCAGATGGAAAATTTTCATCTGGGCACAAGCCAATGATACAAAACCTAACCTAATATACTCCATGGAACCTCATGGACCCAATCATCAAGTCAATTTTGCCTCAGGGGATGCATTCATCAAAAATAAGGAATTAGGGTTTCTTGACCTAATTCACCCCTAAGTTGACTTTTAGGGCAAATCATGAGCCAAGACCTCAAGAGAGGATTTGAGGGTCTCTAATGCACCACATTGATCCATTTGCAATAATGGATTAATCCAAGAAGCTTGAGCAACAAGTCTCAATTTCATCTGCACCACAGTTAGGGTTTTAAGGAAAAAGTCAACTGTAACTTTGACTTTTGACCAGGACATGCTCCCAAGCCCTATGACATGCATTAATATACCCTATGAAACCCATGGAACATGTCCATCAAGTTTGATTTAGGTCAATGACATGATTTCATGAAGAATTGCACAGTTTGGAATTCATCTGATAAAAAGTCAACTGTGCACAAAAGTCAACTTTGACTTTTTGAGATTTTTCACCAAAATGGATTTTTAACCCTAAAATGATGTTAATGTATGATTTGAATCATCATTCATCAAGAAAAATAAAAAAAAGTTGGGTAACTTGTAAAAGGGGTAACCATAAAAAACTTAGAAAATTTTCTAAGTTAAAAATAAAGTGGCTAGGGTACTAACTTTGGAGGGTCATAACTCCTAAACCACAAAGCCATTTTCTCCCATCCAAGGCTTGATTTATAGATCTCATTGCCCTCTACAAAAACTTCAACTAGACCTAATTCCAACTCCTCATGGATTTTGAGTTATGGAGTGATCAAAATCAAGAAAAGTCACTTTGTTCCAACACTTGGTGAAAATTCCACTAAGTCAGATTTTACCCTACTTTTTGCCAAATGTAGGGCGATTTTTCACTTGGATTCAAAAGAGATCAAAACCAAACATGTTCAAACAGTTGTTGTATCATGTAAGGGCTTTCCAAAATGGCCAAGAACATTACCAAATTCAATTTGAGCCATGAGATATGACATTAGAAAGTTGCCTTGCTGAAATCTGCCAAGGCAAGGCAGAATTTGCATTTTTGCTCGATTTGCCAAAATTAGCCAAATCCAAATACTCCTATCCACTTGGACACCTCTGAGGATTGAATCTAAAGGGGACAATCACTGAGCCAAGCCTCCAAAGTCTTTGGAACAAGAAATAACATGTTGAACCTAGAATGGCCAAAATAGGGACAAGACCCCAATTTTGGATTGGAGCATTCAATGGAAGCATCAAGGTGGCATGGACTGAGCCATTTGCAACTGAATTCAGTCAAGACTTATCCAAGATCAAGGGAACCACAGCCCTGTGCCCTAACCTCTAGTCAATGGCTAGAGGAGACTTGGATTTCCATTGGCCAACATTGAACAAACACCTGCTGTAGTTGCCATTCACTGTGGATCCCAAAACAAACTTGCTCTACTATAAATAGAGCTCAATTGTGATCAGTTTAAGTACACCAAAGGCCTACAACACTTGCCTTTCTCAAAAACCACTTCTCACTCTTAAAAATGCCTTTCTTAGCAAGTCACTATCGGGTTTTTCATTAGAGAGCAATTCCACTCAAACCAATCACACACACGCCTCATATACATCATATGTGAGCTGATCAAACACTTAAACAACAACTGGAACACTGATTTCTCAGAATCACCAGTCAATTGCTCAAGGTTTTAACCAAAGTGCAGTTGAGATGCCATGAAGTGATCCAGCCATTCTCAGTCAAGTCCAAGCATTCAAACACACTCCATAGGGTGTAGGGAAGCTGTTCAGATCATCATAATTCATCTGTAACACCTCCTACTCAGAAATCAATTTGCTCTTGCTGTCACGACCTAGAGGTAAGCTTAAACTTGGTCATCTCTCAATCTATGCATATTTCCTCGCACAATACTTTTGCCAAATGTTCATAATCATGCATGGAATGTTTCCCCTCAAGTAATTGCTTTGTTTGAATCGTGTATTAAAAATCCCAGCCTTCATGCAGAAATTAGGGTTCATAAGGATTTATCGTGATTTCTTGTTTTATGCTTAATTTAAATGAAATTAATTGTCATAAACATGATCGTGAGGTTGAGACGAGCATATTGATATGTGGATTGCATGATATAATCAAGTATTCAGTGAGATTGGATAGAAAATGAAAATCTGGGCAAGGCAGAAAACGCGCGTGTTCTTGGTCCATGTTCTTGGCGCCATTTTCATAAATTCAAATATTTGAATTTTGTGATTTTATTTAATTGATTCAAAAATTAATTTCTCTCTGAGTTTTAATGATTTTGAGTTGATTCTTTTTTTAATAATTCACAAAAATGTTAAAATATTTTATTTTCCCAAAAAATCCCAAAAATATTATTTATTTTGTATAATTGATATTTTTGCAAAGAATTAATGTTTTAATTGTTTTTAACATTTAAAATATTTTTTCCACCTTGATTTTGCAACTTTTAATGCTTTCTAATTATTTTGTAGGTCAATACTTAATTTTTGAAGTATTAATCCAATATTAAAATTTGTTTTTCCTATGTTAAACAATTTTGATCATTTTAATTGAATTTTTATTCAATTAAAACACATTTTTGAAAACAAATTAGGGTTTTTGGATTAATTCAACCCTCATAAATCATTTTCAAAACACTTTGGGCCTCTAATAGAGTGTAAGACCCAATCCTTTTTTGACCAAACCATTTTTGGGCCTCAGTGTATTGTATAAGTCCCGATACCGTCAAAAACAAATGGCGCGATCGTCGCCTTTTGAAAAATAACCTTTTGGGCCTCTCCTCGAGCTATAAGACCCATTTAAAACTTTTTGGGCCTCTAATAGACACTACGCCAAAAATGATTTTAGGCAGCGCACCTTAGACATCGCTTTTTTCCAAAAGCGCTGCTATAAGTTAAATAAAAAATAAAACACGGAAAGTATGTACGAAATTGTGTAAAAGCGCTGCTAAAAGGCCCACCTTAGAGAGCGCTTTACTTAAAGCGCAGCTAAAGGCCCAACTACAAAGCGAAAGCGCTGCTAAAAGCACTCATTAGATAGCACTCATTAGCTAAAGGCCCAACTACACTCGTGTTATAAGCCCCACTCTTTTTATTTAAAACTTTTTGGGCCTCTAATAGAGTGTAAGACCCAACCCCCTTTTAACCAAAAACATTTTGGGCCTCACTAAGTCCCTCTGCGTTAAAAGAAAACCTCGGCGCGATCGTCATTTCAAACGAAAAATCATCCGGGCCTACCCTCGTGTTATAAGCCCCACTCTTTTTCTTTAAACTTTTTGGGCTTCTAATAGAGTGTAAGACCCATCCCTTTGTACAGAAAACCTTTTCGAGCCACAGTCACTTGTATAAGTCCCTCAGTACAAATTCAAATAGTGCGCTCACTGATAAAACCCTGGGCCTCTCCTTGAGCTGTAAGCCCCAAACCTTTCTTTTTCAAAGCACTTTCTCCTTTGATTTTGAATATACTGTTGTTTTCAATCTTTCTTTGTTGAACAACTAACCAAATAGCATGGAAGCTCTACAAACGAGTAAGTGTTTATACGCTTTCATTTACCGCTTTCATATACATATAACTGTATTGTGGGGCTGTTTCACTGTAAGTCTTCTTTCATAAACTCATATCAACTGTGTAATAATAGTATAGATATTTAGAGTTTTCCCAGCCACTATGTCTAGAACTAGGTGACGCCGTTTCGTTTATTCGTAGAAATAGACAACTAGATCCCCAATAGGATCACCAGATACAGTCTTCTCTTCGGCTGTCCTCATTAGGAATTGTCAAGAAACTCTACTCCCAGAGATGAATGTATTCTCCGTGAATGGCATCTTTGAGTTTCTTCCAAATTCTCAAACTTTCCTGACTTGATCTATTCCTTGTGAATAGCTTGCCTTGAATTTCTCGGGGTTTAGGGACCCACGGGCTTCTTAAAAGCATCGGCCTCCTCTTGGGCATCGTACAAGGACCCACATGCTTCCTAAAAGCAACCCTGCCTCCTCTTGGGCTTAGTACAAGGACCCGCCGGCTTCTTAGAAGTATTCACAGCCTCCTCTTAGGCTTCGTATAATGATCTCTTCCTCCGGGAATGATAGCCTTCTCTTGGGCATCGTACAAGGACCTCTCGGCTTCTTAAAAGTTTCCAGCCTCCTCTTGGGATTCGTACAAATTGTCCCGACGACCTCCTAGAGGTATAGGAACAGAACTTAGTCATCTGCATAGAACAGTCCTTTCATAGAGTCTACTACTATTTCTCAAAGCACAGTACAAAAGATGAAACTATAGACTTGGACAGTCTAATCTCCTTGAGTTTCAAAGACATTCTCAAGTGACCCCTTCGTTAAATAGGAAGAAAACCTGTAGACTCGTACAGTCTCAATACCCTTCAGATTTCCCGCTTCCTTAAAGAACAGGAATAACCTGGATCCTCGAATCAAATCCCCGAGTACAACATTGCTCATATAAGAACTGATTTTCTCTTTAAATCAGCATACTGGACCTGTCACTCAACTAAAACAGTAGCCATAGCCTCCTCTTAGGCTTTGTATAATGATCCTTCTCCAGTGAAGTTAGCCTCTCTCTTGGGCTTTGTACAATGATTCTCCCCAGCGGAGTCAAACAACGTTTAGCCTCTCTCTCGGGCTTTGTACGAGACACATAAGAGACCCCCTCGTTGAGTCAGTCACCATTTTGCCTCCATCTCGGGCTTTATACGAGATACCAAAAGATTCCCTCGCCGAGTCAAAACCTTTTAGCCTCTCTCTCGGGCTTTGTACGAGACACGTAATAGCCTCCTCTTAGGCTTTGTATAAGAAAACCACTGGTTGCTCCAATTAACCTTTTAGCATCAAAGTTGTGCCTCGTTCACAGTACACAAACATTAACAACTCCTTCCCCTCCATCTAACTGCTGTAAGCGGCAAGCCTCTGGATCATCTACATCCATGCCAATGTCCCTCTTTTAGTATGAGAAATTCCTAAGGAAAGATGGCATTACTCTACACTGAGTTAAAGTCTTCTCCTTCAGGCTAAAATCCCCTATAAAGGAAATTATGGCATTGCCGGATTCACACATCCCGGTTAAAGTAATTCTCCTTTATAAACAGTCGTAACAGACAAACCCCTCTTTAGAGATGAAAAATTCTCTCTAAGGTCAACACTTTTAGCTTCACATCTTGGGCTTCGAACAAGATACAAATAAACCTTTTAGCTTCACATCTTGGGCTTCGAACAAGATACAAATAAACCTTTTAGCTTCACATCTTGGGCTTTGAACAAGATACAAACTACATTTCGCTTCACGTCTTGGGCTTTGAACAAGACACCAAAACAACCATTTCCTCCCATAGAATAGGAGGAACTACGAACGCTCTGATTTCCCTGTTTCGGTAAACGGGAATACGTAGGCATAAGATTGAAAGAAAAATCTTAGCGAGCACACTAAACAAAAACCCAAAATCCCATACTTTCATACATATCCGTCCTAACATCTCAACCAATAGCCTAAAGCACCCCTCGTCAACAAAATAACCTAGGAGAAACCCCGAATCTTTGTAGCATCTGTAAACCAACAGTTTTGACTGTTTAATCTCAGTATGCAAGCAGGGTTAGTTGGAGACATCTATTTCCCTTCCTTCATCAGCTCACAATAGGATAAAAAATGAATCGACCTGTAGTACTAGAGCGATTGTGCTTCGCAACCACATCTAAAAATCACTCGCTACAGTATAAAATATCTCCATTTGATATTTTGTCACCTAACACCAATTGACCAAATATTAGAGTTACCAAAATATCCTCTCTTATACTTATTAATATTGGTCTATCTCTTTTATTAATAGTTGACATCTTCAGAGTCTGCTAGTTACTCTATTGGTCCCAACTGATGACACTTAGAGCACTTAAGAGCTTCAATAAATCCAAATGATACACAATTGGGCATTTAAGGAAATATAGGGTATTACACTCCCCCCCCCTTAAATTGAATTTAGTCCTCGAATTTCCTCTTTTCAACAAACACTACTCCTTGTACCACCGTCAAGGATCAACACTTGACTTAATTTCAGTTAAAACTTCTGACATACTCGATTCTTTTCAACTTATCTTCACGGATCAAATTCATTTCCTTTACAAATTCTCAAATTTCACGGTCTCGACTATACTCTTGTTCCAACGTGTGGTTAACTTCTAATTTTACCCTTTCCTTAATTTGTCTGTCATTCCTTTTTGAAACACTTGTTCACCTTCTGCTTTCAGGATCTACAACTCCATACCCTCATATGAATCAAAAAATAATACCACAATACCTTATTTGGTTTGAGATAAACAACACTCATCACATATTCGCGAGATAATTCAATGATTCCTTGCCTGCAAGCAAATACTGACGATCCTCCTTTTATAAATCCTTCAACCCTTAAAACATCTTTATAAACCATCGATTGGTGTCCTTATCAATTCCACTTGATCTGATACTATACATTGTAACCATCATGCCCGACGCTTCAACTCTTACATACTGTACCAACAGAATAACACCCTTAACACAAAATTGTCTTACACCCGTCCTTACGAGCAACTATTACTCTGATCCTTATTAATCCAACTGAACTCTTTCATCCGTCACCTTCCACTGCGCAACCCTGATTCAAATAGTGGAACATCTCAAATTCTTAAGCATTACTAGATAGCTAACAATCTACGTAGACATACTTATCCACTGAAGTGCTCACTTACCAAATAGTACAAGAGCCTTACCGACATCCACTAGTAGAATAACTTCTTTGTTAACACACAATTTTTTAGTTTAAGTTCAACACTCTCTAGACAAAAGATATGCAGGAGTTACTGAACTACAATCATAAACAATGCAACCTTCAAATCCATTATGAGCTCGAAGCTATTTATCCAAATTAGCTTAACAACTTCCAATTTGGTTATTACATTCCATATCAAATCCTCTTTTGTAATTTCGGTTCATCACGATTTCTTTTGACACAAGACCTCAACTAATAACAACATAACAACATCACGAAGCTTCACATCATCCGTGAGTCACCACTCCCAAAACTTAAGTCATCCTTAACACAACTGTGAGTTTCCATATTACTCACTGATTCACACATAACGCTTCACACACATTTGGAGGTTACATTGCACTTTCTGTCTAAGGTCATTCCTCTCAACGTCTTGTTCTACATACGATCCAAGTCACATACTTAACTTCGGAATGTCTGATTCCCACTCTTCCTTGGAAGGATAACTTTCAAATCCCTTCTTCTGGGGAAAGCACAACTGCACACATCCGGTACCGCTCCCACAGAGTCTATATCTGATGCCATGAACTCATAAGAGTCAACAAACACCGTATTCCGACTAACCGTTTACACCTTACTAACACATATGCACAAGTGCCGAAACATCCCCTATAAGGTCATCACTTACCGAGTCTCTTCCAACTTCACCCTTAAAAATTCTATGTAGACATGATAGTGACACATCCAAGACTTAACCATACTGAGCGCGGTTTATTAGATTGTTTTCCCCCAAACATCAAACTCCCTTGGCATCTATACAGATAGTCCATTACGCAAAACCCCTCCAGGAATTTCAATTAACAAAACTATCAATCCGGCTTGCACTAATTCACATGATCATTTTCAACTCGCGCCTTCTTAACTTGTATAATACTCAACAACCATGATGAACACGAGGTGACATAGAACAAGATTAGAACATACAGATGACTCACTCCAAACGAGAGACAAAGCAAAAATCCAAATTTCTATCACGTTCACATAGTGAGCTGCCAGCAAGGAAGCTCGCTTTCCGTTCGCTCAAGCTCGCTCGGCGACGCTAGCAGAACTCACCAAACGGTAGCATTCAAGGGTCTTAGCTACAAACTCATACTTAAGTCACCCACGAATAAACCTCAACACACAACCACTACATGGCACCACATTCGTTATGGACATATCATGTCAAGCATGCTACCTCATACCCTTACTAGAATTCCTTGGTGAGAATCAAAACAACAAGCTTCCTTAGTCCAACGAAAGATAGATTCGGAATACTTCGATCATCCATAAATACGAAAAATCCTCCCACTCTTGACAACCAAGATAATGCTTCCTCCTGAAGAACCTTGACATCTCTCGCATGCTTATGGATTGGGATTCTCTTCCCATCCAATATCTATTGAATACTTCACTACACCGAAACCACTTATTGAATGACTCACAATCCAACACTCTCACCAATTACTTACAAGACCCTCCATTACAAACCGTTCCATGATTTCACTTAATTCGCACTAAATCTTGGTTTTCTCCTCATTGCGTACCACAGTCTCACTTCTTAGAACACAATCCTCATTGCTCAACAAAGAATGCATTACTTCGCATCCGTCTCAAGACTAGAAATTTGTACGTACACTTGTGACCACAATACTACCACCACGTATCTCATAATGCCGAAGTATAACTTCTTCCACTTCACTTCACTCTCTAAAATCTTCACTCGTGAACGACCATCGAGTACACTTTTTTAATTAGTCTCAATAAAACTTAATAATTCCATTGTACCTCTATCCAAAATTACATCATATTACCACTTTTGTACTACAACGTTGATACCGTCCTCTATTCTGCGTTTTGTTTCCTTCCTAAGGTATTTCTCTTAATTCAAATTATAAAAACCCTCTTATCAAATTTTCCTTGAATCCGAATCACTTGCTTTATCTTTCAACACAACCTCTCTTGCTCATACCGTTAGAACTTCCGTTACTATGAAATACTCATCCCTTCTATAACACATTCTCTTATAATTGATCCTTGGGTAACTTATCATTTCCAAATTGGCCTCTCACTTAATACTGAATTTATGACGTATTGTCCTAAATCCGGTCTCCCTTCCAAGACTTAATATAATTGAGTTGTCCCTTACATCTTGTCTGATACACACATGTTTCATGTGGAACATACAGTCAGTCGTCTCCTCGTGTCTCCCTTTAGACTATACTACTACCTTGGGTTCCCAACAAAGCTGAACGTCTTTCAACTCTCAATCCCTCAACAACTTGAAGATACCATTCTGAGAAAACTCTCACCAATACTTGTCCTTCAAAGATGTTTGATTAGTGCATTTTAATGCACATTCTCTTATGTTTGTACTTGACATTTCCTTAGTTTGTTTCGTTTATTTTAGTGTTTTATTATGTTTTTACAATTAAGTATTTGTTTGCCGTTAATCTATTTTCGCAGCTTATTTTCAGCTTTAGCGGTTATTTGAGACCTGTCCACTGTTCAGATCATAACTAGAGCTACGAGAATCAGATTTGCGAGTTCTACCAGTCGTTGGAAAGATGAGACAAAGAGCTACAACTTTCATGTTTCATGAAGAAGCTGATTCGGAGTGTAGCAAGCTTGAATAATTCGTTGAAGTTAGGACCCGAATTCTGCCTTTAGGAATATTTAGTTTTGACCGGGTTTTTTTATGTTTTTCGACCTACTTGGGTTAGAACCGGATTTTTGTGTGCTTCCCTATACCTAGTAGCAGTCGTGCTACTGTTCATAACCTTCTTTTCACAATTTTACTTTGTTTTTTACGATTGTAATAGAGAACTAATTTCCGAAGGCAAATCCTGCTGCTTACGGGTTCCATCGCTTTGAGGTTATTCTAATACCAATTTAATTCGATTTATGTTCAATTCTTTTCTATGAAGTCATTTGCTTAATTTGATTGCAATTGTTTGTTTAATTCGATTGTGTTCATAGGATATAATTGATTAAATTCGATTGTATGCATGTTCCTAAATTTAATTGCGTGTTATCGTTTGCTTAATTCGTTAACTCGTCATATTCTTAACTGTTTGCTTAATTCGGTAAACAGGAACATAATTCGTTTGATTTTGATAAGCGCTTGTCTAATTGATCTCATAATCGAATAGGATCGAAGCCGCTTAGGGATTGGTGTTATAATAGCCGATGATAAGTCAGAATCTGAATCAATAGGATTATCTGTTTTAGCTTATTTGATAATAACTTATTTTAATCACTTTTTCTCTTGTTTTCAAAAATCGTAATCCAACCCCCCCCCCCCCCCCCCATAAACTTTTTCTTTAGTTGGTTGAAATAATACAAGAATCCTTGTAATATGACATCCAAGTGTCACTTCCTTTTACTACTTTTTCAAAAATACTTGTTTTTGATCTGTGCGCGACAGCGGATCAAATTAGCACCGTTGCCTGGGATTGTTGTTGATGTTAGCCAATTTTAGAATTTTATTTTAGAGTTTTGTTAGAGTTTTTTGTTTTTTGTTAGATTTTTTTGTTTTTTGTTTTTGTTTTTGCTTGTTGATTTTCAGAGTTGCAGTACAGTGGTAAGCATTCCAGTCTGTCAGGGAAGTTTGGAAGCTACTGTTTCGATTTGCTCCGAATTTTGCCAGAAAATCAGAAAAAAAAAATTGCTGAACTATATTCATTTAGAATAAAATTCTAAAAGATTTTGCCCCTGAAAATCGTAAATTCATTATTTTTCTATTTTATTTGATTTATTTTCTATTTTCATATTTTCAAAAAAATCTAAAATTTTTTGTAGAGATTTATTCGGATTTGATTTGATTTTTAGTTATATTTTCATAATTTTTAGATTTTATTTTATTCGCTTTACTATTTTTTCCATTCTTTTTCTTAATAGGGACATTGTTGGTATTTTCCTAATTGTTGTTGCATTGCTGAATTAGTTTTGTGATTTCTAATTCTTTGTTAATTTTTTTCCCTTTTGATAACATGGTTGAACAAAGAACATTAAGAGAGCTTGCTTCTCTTGATGTTCATTACAATGATTTAAGTATTGAATATACTGATGCTGTTGTTCCTTTCGAATGGAATTCTGGTTTAATACACTTGTTGCCAAGGTTTAATGGTATTGCAGGTGAGGATCCGAATAAGAATCTGAAGGAATTCCAGATTGTGTGCTCTACACCTTCTGGACCTTCACTAGAGGACCTTGTCAAGAAAATGGCTATAAATGATCTCCAATTTCAGCAACGAACAGATTCTAGTATTCAGGCTTTGCAGTCACAGATTGAACAGCTTGTCACTTTAGTGAATGCCATGCAGCAAGCTCAAGAATCAAACCAACTACCTGCCCAAACAGTAGTGAATCCAAAAGAGTTGCTTTCTGATTTAGTTGATGATACTTATTCTGAATTGTGTTCTGATTTTCCATCATTAGCAGATTTTGATGATACTTACTCTTGTGATTCATGTACCGACACTAACATTTGCTCTGTTTGTGCTGAGATTAATGTTGCGGTGTTGGGTGATGTTTTTCATGCACATGAATTTATAGATGAAGTTGTTTATGCAGTTGAAGCTCTTGACATCACGGCTGCCCCGACCATGCCTTCCATTGAACAACCTCCTTCCATAGAGCTTAAACCACTTCCGGACAATCTAAAATATGCCTATTTAGAGAGGAATGAAAAGCTACCTGTTATAATTTCTTCTAACCTTGATTTTGATCAAGAAAATAAGCTTTTGCAGGTTTTAAAGAAACATAAGAAGGGAATTGGATGGACCTCGATGGAAGATGAAAGAAAAGCAGTGAGGCAACCCCTTAATCCTGTGATCTCTGATGTTGTGAAAAAAGATATCACTTCACTTGCCCATTCGAAACTTTTACTTATCGAAGATTCTTCTTTGATCCTGGAATAAAAGGAGAAGGCACTAATAAATATTTCAAGGTCAATGGATGCTATCCAAAATCACTTTATGACATCTCCACTTTGGAAGAAGAGCTTGTAGAAGAGCTCTCTTTGGGAAAGGATACTTATGTGATCACTTATCCGCCTTGACTCATCGGGTGTGTTCTTTCCTTTCTCTCACTCTTATTTTATATTTTTGTTCTTTCATTGAGGACAATGTATGTTTTAAGTGTGGGGGAGGAAACCATTCCTTTGTTTTGTTTTCTTTCAGTTTTCTTTGTTTTGTTATGTTTTCTTTAAGTGAAAAAAATAAAAAAAATTTTTTTTTTTACTTAGAAACACAATGCATCTTTTGAAATTTTTATGCTATAGATTAATTTGAGTTTAGATTGTGGAGACTTGGGAAAATTTCATAATATCGATACCGTTTTAACACCTTAAGTCTCCCAAATATGGAAATCGATTTAAATACTTGTTATGACATAGCCTTGAGTTCTCATCCTTTAATAGCTCTTAAGTAGTTTATCTAGCAGTCAACACCATCTAAAAAGCACACACTAAGTAATTAAGCTGATGCAAATAAGTGAATGATCTCGTGCTTAATAAAAAATCTAAATAGGAATCCGCCTTTTAAGTTAGGTGACCCTCACCCGGTCACTTAGGCTAACTGTTGTGAAACCTTCAGAAAAAGAAAAAAAATGGTTAATTTTGAATTGTTGAAAAGATATGGATCATAGTCACTAACAAGCTTATTTACCATGTGTGTGAATATATAACGGGCTTAACATGATTGCATTAGAATGAAAGAGAGAAAAAATGAGGATGAGTAAGTTAGGCTTAAGCATAATAACATGATTCGGATTGGTTTGTATAGGAGGGAGGTTTACGACCGTACAATTACGGATTTGTGTTCTTACGATATCCTTAGTGTGCAAAATTAGTACCTATCGATACAGTCTTGACCGAAAAAGAGTTTGTGGCCTAGAATGAGTCTCCTGAAACTATTTTTTTTCATGAGTCTTGATACTATTTTGCTCGGAGTACAAAAGTTCAAGTGTGGGGGAATTTGATCAGTGTATTTTAATACACATTCTCTTATGTTTGTACTTAGACATTTCCTTAGTTTGTTTCGTTTATTTTAGTGTTTTATTATGTTTTTACAATTAAGTCTTTGTTTGCCGTTAATCTATTTTCGCAGCTTATTTTCAGCTTTAGCGGTTATTTGATACCTGTCCACTGTTCAAATATTTACCAAACTAAGAGTTCAAGCAGTAAACAAAGTTGGTGAACACTATGGTGTTTCCAAATCAATTGCACTTATAAACTTAAAAAAGTAGTTATGAAATTATGGTAATATCATGTTATGGAACTGTTTGAAAGCTTCACCTATAAGTACTTATGTTTTAAACCTATGGATTAATAATATAAATACACAATATGCTAATGCTTTTCAAATGGCTGCATTGGATCAACAATACACCTTTCAACCCATTTCCACAAAAACAGTGAACTAAAACTTTGTCTAGAGTGCTTTGTATACGTCCCATCTTGGGTCGATCTTACGAAGCATTCGGTCCTATGTCATAGACTTTAGTGCAACACGCATCCCAAACAAATTCAATTCACTTCTGATAAAACTCATAAACAAACTGCAAATCATTTTTATCCTCCGGGATTCTCTTTCAAACCTTTTCAAAAAGGGGTATTATTTCCGTTCTACCGCAAACAGGCATCGACCCTAACTGCTGGAACGCGAACTTAGCATTGCTCATAAAAAACCATTTAACAATTCGTAGGCCGAACTACGAATGCTCTGACTTTTTCATTCTCGTCTGAATGAAGATACGTAAGCACAAGACGACGAAGTCTTGGCGAGCAACCTTTCCTCCTTTCACCCGTAGTCCTTAGAACTACGTTGACTCTGACTTTCCCATTGCACGAGGGAATACGTAGGCCTAGGACGGCGAAGTCCTATCGAGTCTCCTTTTGTTTTTTCCCTTTTCGTTTCTATTAGCAGATAGGATTTAGATAACCACACCCTTTGGTTAGAACAGCAAGCGTGGATCCCATTGAGTACAACAGACGCAAGGGGGTGCTAATACCTTCCTCTCACGTAATCGACTCCCGAACCCAGGATTTGGTTTCGAGACCATTTCCCCTCCCTTTTCGAGGTTTCTTCGATCGTTTCCTTTCCCTGTCGGAATAAATAACGTTTGGTGGCGACTCTGTTTTTCCGCCGGTTGTTTTTTTGCGTTGCGACAAAGTGCACCATACCTTACAGTGTTCCTTATTTACTCTACATCTTATCAATATGTCATTATGTGTGTGATCCTGTAGGTTTTCGCGACGTTGGCAATTATATTAAATCACGCATTTAACCTAATAAATAGAGAGTGATATCTAGTAACACATCACTGCTACCTAAGTCACAAAAATGTCATGTGATATGACAAAACCTTTTGTGATAATACTTGTGTGTATAATTACCCTTTTGCCCTTATGTTTATATTGAACACAAGGCATATACTGTGTCATCCTTGTCCAGTTCAATATTGGGCCCTTAGACATTTATCCTGTTATGCAGGATGTGCAAATTCCATCTAGGTCACTCATGCCCCTCAGCATGCTTTATGGAGTACCCATCAACTATCTTTATGGTCATCCAGTTATAGACAATGTTAGATCAACGATAAAGTACTCGACTCTACATCTAGATTCCATTATGGTTTCAGGCTAAAGGGTGGTATACACCACTATACTATGAGAGTAACTTTTGACACTTTGCATAACATTATATGTAGTACTCTCATAAAGAATCAATCCATTATAAATATTACTCCTAATATTTATAACTATGTTAAGGCTTGATAACTCCTTATCCATAATCCATGAGATGTGATCATCAGTCTATCTACATAATAGTCTAAATGCTTTAAGGTTATCCCACTTCATAGTAAAGCTTGACTACAGATACTTTAATAATAGTGTCCTTATGTTTAATGAGATCTCATGGTTAAGTCACACTTAGTATTTCATTAAACGGACTAGCTATTCTAGGGACTTTATTATCTTGGAAACAAAAACATAATAAAGAAATGTCTTTTATTATAAATAAATAACTCGATACAAGTACCAAAAGTAATGGCCTCTAGGGCTTACACTAATAATCTCCCACTAGCACTTGAGCTAATCAGACATACCCTTTGAAGATGACTGGTTTATACCTGAGTGAATCGCACACTCAAAGATGACACAGAGTCGCCACCGAACTTTATTTAGTCCCAAAGGACATGGAAATTATTGATAAAACCCAAGGGAAAGAGAAATGGGAACGGGGTCGGTTATGCGAAAGAAAGGTACTAGCACCTTACACATCCGTCGTACTCAACGGGAACCATTTCGCTTGCTTCTAGGCTTAGATGGGTTATCTATCTAAAGGCTTATAGCTAGAAGAAGAGGAGAGAGAGAAAAAAGAAAAAGAAAGAGAGTGCTCGCGGAGGATTAGGGCCCTCGAGCCTACGTACCCTCATAGTGCAATAAGGAAATCAGAGCGCCGTAGTTCAAGGAACCAGGGACAAAGAAGAGGAAAGGAAGAAAGAAGGGTGGAAGTGTGTTTGCCAAGATCATCACGATCTCGTGCCTACGTATCTGACATTCGAACGAATGCAGAATCAGAGCTTTTGTAGTTCGTGGAACTAAGACGGAAAAGGAAAAGGAAAGTGGTGTCAAAACCAAGAGCAAAAGAGGGAGAGAAAGATCCACTGGGGATGCAAAAGAATCGGTGTTAGAACTAAGAAAGATGTGCAAAGGAAAAGATAGTAACTGTGTCGAGGATATAGTGCAAGAATGTTGTAGAAACCAAGATAAATGAGCAAAAGGAATAGCAAGGACTCCACCGGGGAGTGAGCAAAGGGGTGGTGTTGAAACCAGGAGAACGGGCGTGAGACCAAGAGAAGGTCGTGACCCAAAGGACGGGTATGGCACCAAGCGAAGATCGTGACCCAAGGAACGGGTGTGGGACCAAGCGAAAGTCGTGACCCAAAGGAAGGGTGTGGGACTGAGCGAAGGTCGTGACCTAAAGGACGAGTGTGGGACCAAGCGAAGGTCGTGACCCAAGGAACGGGTGTGGGACCAAGCGAAGGTCGTGACCCAAAGGACGGGTGTGGAACCAAGCGAAGGTCGTGACCCAAAGGACGGGCGTGGGACCAAGCGAAAGTCGTGACCCAAAGAACGGGTGTGGGACTGAGCGAAGGTCGTGACCCAAAGGACGGGTGTGGGACCGAACGAAGGTCGTGACCCAAAGGGCGGGTGTGGGACCAAGCGAAGGTCGTGACCCAAAGGATGGGTGTGGGACCAAGCGAAGGTCGTGACCCAAAGGACAGGTGTGGGACCAAGCGAAGGTCGTGACCCAAATGACGGGTGTAAGACCAAGCGAAGGTCGTGACCTAAAGGACGGGTGTGGGACCAAGCGAAGGTCGTGACCCAAAGGATGGGTGTGGGACCAAGCGAAGGTCGTGACCTAAAGGACGGGTGTGTGACCAAGCGAAGGTCGTGACCCAAATGACGGGTGTGGGACCAAGCGAAGGTCGTGATCTAAAGGATGGGTGTGGGACCAAGCGAAGGTCGTGACCCAAAAGAGTTCAGTGCACTGACTGAACAAATAGTACCTGATCGAAGAAAGGGTATTTGAACCAAAAGAAGGTTACTAACCCAAAGGTGTGAGTATTCGAACCAAGAGAAGGTTACTAACTCACAGGGGTATTGGTTTTAATAGAAAGACTGTGATTAACTGAAAAATGGTTGATTAACCAAGAAAAGGTGATTAACCCAAGAGGAACTCAGTATTAATAGATAGACTGTGATTAACTGAGAAGACGCGCAAATTGGTGTTTTACCTGACAGACAGTGGTTAACCAATCAAAGGGAGAAGAACCAAGAGAAGTATGCAAACTCCGCAAGGGTTTCGATGTTTAACAGATAAAGCATAATTGTAGGGGAATAGAGCATTCGTTCTAACAGTATGACTGTGATCAACCAAAGGAAGAATGATTACAACTCCCATGGGGAATCAGCAAAAGAAATGACTAGCCACAAGAAAAGGTAATTGAAACTCTCTTGAAGAGAACAAGGGAAAGGTATTGAACAAGAGCAAGAGATTGAATCTCTGAAGATTGCTAATGATCGTGAACCAAGGGAATGATGATAGATCAAAAGACTGATTGAAAGAGATAAGAGTGATCGAAGATCGACTCAACTAGGAAAGGAGATACACTACCGCTTGGAGATAGAGATGACTAAGCCAGGCACAGGGTCATTCGTCCCCTACCTGAAGTGGTCAGAATGAGAGTAGAAATTCTCCATTCTCATTCCTTCTCTAACACACAGGGTGTAGTGCAGAAGTTAAAACGAACAGCGTAACAGCTCCAAGTTGTACAGTGCTCTAGTGTCATACGAATCTCTGACTCTGCGGGGGAAAGAGAGAAAGAAAGCTATAAAGGAATCCTAAAGAGAAGCGCCAATGGAAAGATTAATAATCAAAATGAAGTTTCGATTAACTATTCAAGAGGGAGGAATATGCTAGTAACTTTCCAAAATGAATTGAAAAGTTATTACAGCAAACGGTGCATTATTGATTATACAAGATGAAGCTTATCCTTTGAAGAACAAACTTAATTTAAACATGAATGGAAAGTGCAAAACAGTACCAAATGTTACTTAAGATGTATCACAAATCATTTTATTATATGAATAAAAATGTGCAAGAATGAGCATGTGCATGCAATGTCAAGAATGAGCATAATTATGAAATCGAAAGATCGGTAAATTCACAATCATGCTTTAAAATGAAGCGTAACAACACCTAAAACATCCATAAAAATCAATCATATTAATCCATGGAGGTTAGAAGGAGAGAGCATGGCTAACACACTTGAAAAGAAGCAAAAAAACACATTCTGTGCAGTGGTAATTGTAACACCCCAATTTAAATTATTTGATCGTCGTGTTATTTTTCGTTGTTTGGCCTTGTTAAGGGCGTGTGTGGTTGAGCGCGTAGGCGTGTGGTCCTTAGTGGGACGGGTAGATTAGAGGTGTCGGGAATAATTTTGGGGTATGAGTAGTAATAGTATTATTATTATTATTATTATTATTTTTATTATTATTACTAGTATTATTATAATTATTATGTGAGTAGCATTACTAGTAATATTATTATTATTATTATTAAATTAAAAATCTATTTTAATTAATTGGATAATGGGCTAGTGGAGAAAAATAAGGATAGTTTGGTCATTAAGCAGAGATTAGTGAGGGTTAGTGAGTAGGGTTAATCATAATCAGAATTTCACAAAGAGAAGGGCTAGGGAGAGGAAGAACAAGGAAGAACTAGGGCTTTGAAGAATCAAATTTTTGCAGAAATTTTTGAGTACTTTCGAGGTAAGGGGGAGAATATATTTCAATATTGGTGGTATGATCATGAGAGGGTAGTGGGGAGTCCTTAACCCCGTAGGAATTCGTATGAATATATGCTGTTTTTATGAATCTGTTGTGCATAAATGAATCTGTGATGAAAACTGTGTGAATCAATTGTTGCGATTCTAAATTGTGTGATATTTTGATGTTGTTGCTACTGTATGAATGTATATGTTGCAGAACCGATTTTTTGTGCAGGTTGAGAGAACGAAATTAGGTCCAAGACCTGAAATTTTGATTAGTAATGATAGGTGCAAGATATAAGATGAAAGATAGAGCCTAAAATTGATGTAGAAACAAGTTTAGGACTGAATTGGAGTGAAAAGTGAGGATCCCGTAGCAGAACTTGGACTGGTGTGGAGAAATCCAGTTTGCGTAACAGATCTGGCCGTACGCGTATCAGGTAGGTCAATACGCCTATGGATCTGGTCAATACGCGTATGGGAGGGCCAAAAGGAGGCTTGACACAGCCCTCTGCCCGTACGCGTAACGGTACACGTATGAAAGCTTGTGCATTACGCGTAATGGGGGAGGCAATACGCGTAATGGTATAGGGAAATGGAGCATTACGGGTATGGTCTGGGTGAGGGAGTTGGCAATACACGTATGGCACAGGGCAATACGAGTATGGCCAGCGAGAGTGCATAATTTTGCCGTTTCGCGATTTCTTTCCCGTTTTCGCGTGCGAAGTGATTTCTTTTGGTTTGGGAGGTTGGGGATATACGCCAGAACCTGAGAATTGTAGAATTGGTGATGAAAATAATTAATTTAGTAATTTTAGTGAATTAATTAGATGTTTAACTAATTGAATGTTATGTGAGGAATTCCTTGTTGTGATGTGTGTGATGGTGAGCAGGTATCTCACGTGTGATCAGGAGGATCGTGAAGATGTATGATTGTTGTCATACATGTGTGTTGTATGCATATTTACTGTCATGCATTCATGGTGTCGGTGGTGATGAATCATTGCTCAGGAGGAGTGTATGTGATTCATCCGAACTCCAATGTGGAGTGTGGTGGAGATAAATCATTGCCAAGTAGGGGTGTATGTGATTTATCTGGGTTCGATTGAATGAACCATGGTGATATTGGTACCACATGCATTGTGTCGATGTTTTGAGTCACATTGCATTATTATGTGGTTGGTGAAATCTGAATGAAATTGACAAGTATGTCGTGATGGTGTGTTTCTGTTATATGATTATGTGAGTACTACCTTTAGCATGTATTATACACCGTTAATTATTGAATGTAGTTCTCACCCCTTTTGTTGTTTGTGGCGTCTGTGCTTCTTCAGAAGTATAGATAATCCAGGTACTTGAGTGCGCATGGTGTGCGTGTTGCTTGATCGAGTCTTAGGAGTCGCTCTGATACGTAACACGGGATTTTGGGAGTTTTTCGTTATTTGTTATTCTTTATTGTTTTGTTACGTATCATTCTTTATTTGAAACTTTGGTGGACCACGATTTATGTGGAATTTTGGGGTTGTTGGCATATTGCCGTATTTTGAATAAAACAATTATTTCCGCTGCTTATTAATGAAAATGAGTTTTTGTTGTTGGTTTTAACGATGTAGCATCCTACTTTTTGGTGGTAACTCTGATTATTTCCGTAGTATTTACTTATTTTGTAAAATGGGAAAGCGGGGTGTTACAATTGGTGTCAGAGCAGGTCGGTCCGTCCGGCCAGGTGTTGTAGTAGAGTCTGTCCTTAGAATAGGAGTGAGTTGTGTGTTCTGACCGTATGTTGATTGTTGAACAATATGGCAGGAAGGAATGATGATGCTTTTGCTGCTGCTATGCAAGCTATGACACAAGCAGTAGAAAACGCAAATCAAGCTGGGTGTGCGCAGTTCCGCGACTTAGCACAGTTCCAGAGCAATAAGCCGCCTACATATGAGGGAGGTATTTTGGATCCAGAGGCTGCACAGAAATGGCTTAAGGCTGTTGAGAAGATCTTCAGGACCATGGGATGCAGTGATGCTCAAAAAGTACAGTTTGGCACTCATATGCTGGAGGGAGAGGCTGAAGCCTGGTGGGACAATAGTCGTCAGAGGTTGGAAGCTGCGGGTACTGAGATTACTTGGACGGTGTTTCAGACTGAGTTTCTGGAAAAGTACTTTCCGGAAGATATTCGTAGTGCAAAAGAGATTGAATTCCTGGAGCTAAAACAGGGTAGCATGACTGTTGTTGAATATGCTGCTCGGTTTGAAGAGTTGGTGTAGTATTGTTCTCATTACAATACGGAAGAAGCTATGAATTCGAAGTGCTTAAAGTTTGAGAATTGGCTGCGTCCCGAGATCAAACAGGGCATTTCTTGTCAGAAGATAAGGAATTATCCGGAATTGGTTAGCAGAAGTAGGATTTATGATAATGACAACAGGGCCCGGATTGCTCACTATAAGGCGGTGAGTGACCAGAAAGGTAAGCAGAGGTTTGGGGGTACTCCTTACAGTGCTCCAGCTGACAAAGGGAAACAGAAAGTTGTTGTGGGGAAGAAACCAAAGGAGGGAGGAGTGGTTCCTGATGCTCTCAAGTGTTTCAGATGTGGTGGCGCGGGTCACCATGCTAATGATTGTCCGAATGAAGTGAAGAAGTGTTTCAAGTGTGGGCGACCAGGTCATGTTATAGGAGATTGTAGGGCCACTATGCCTACCTGTTATAACTGTGGAGAAAAGGGTCATATCAGCACTCACTATGAGAAGCCAAAGAAATCTCAGGCCAGTGGGAAAGTGTTTGCTTTGGTGGGAACCCAATCCACCAATGAAGAGTGCTCCATCAAAGGTACTTGTTTTATTAATGATATTTCTTTGATTGCTATCATTAACACGGGTGCAACCCACTCGTTCATTTCTGTTGATTGTGTGAAGATATTAGGAATTGTACCGTCTACTCTAGATCAAAGGATGATGATTAAAACTCCGTCTATTGGTTCTGTAGTTACTTCCTTAGTGTGTTTGAAGTGTCCGTTGACTATGTTTGGTAGATATTTCAGAGTGGACTTGATTTGTTTGCCACTCGGTAATCTCGATGTAATTTAAGGGATGAACTGGTTGGAGTTCAACCAGATTTATATTGATTGCTTTAGGAAGACGTTACTGTTTCTTACTCCTGAAGAGGAAGCATTAGCGGATTCTTTGTCTAGCGGAGAGTTGAGAACGTTGTTGGAGGATGAAGCTAAGATGTTTACAGTGTTTGCCTCGTTATCAGTGGAAAGCAAGACTTCAGTTAACGAGTTACTGGTGGTGAGTGAATTTCTTGAAGTGTTTCCTGATGATATTACAGAGTTGCCTCCGACGAGAGAAGTTGAATTTACTATTGATCTTGTACCGGGTACCAGACCTATATCTATGGCACCGTACAGGATGTCTGCATCAGAATTGGCAGAGTTGAAATCTTAGATTGGAGAATTGCTTGATAAGAAGTTTATTAGACCGAGTGTGTCACCGTGGGGAGCTCTAGTGTTGTTGGTGAAAAAGAAGGATGGTAGTATGCGTCTGTGCATTGATTACCGTCAGTTGAATAAAGTGACCATTAAGAATAAGTATCCACTTCTGAGGATTGATGACTTAATGGATCAGCTTGTGGGAGCTCGTGTTTTCAGCAAAATTGATTTGAGGTCGGGTTACCATCAGATTAGAGTGAAGGAAGATGATATTTAGAAGACTGCGTTCAGGACTCGCTATGGACATTACGAATATGCAGTGATGCCTTTCGGAGTGTCTAATGCGCCGGGTGTGTTTATGGAGTATATGAATCGTATCTTTCATTCTTATATGGATCAGTTTATTGTGGTATTCATTGATGATATACTTATTTATTCTAAGGCTGACGAGGATCACGCAGAACATTTGAGGATTGCATTACAGGTGTTGAAAGATAATAAATTGTTTGCAAAGTTCTCGAAGTGTGAATTCTGGTTGAAGACTGTGAGTTTCTTGGGTCATGTTATTTCTGGGGATGGCATAGCGGTGGATCCATCTAAAGTAAGCGCGGTACTTCAGTGGGAGCCACCGAAGACAGCGACGGAGATCAGAAGTTTCTTGGGTTTGGCAGGTTATTACCGAAGGTTTATTGAAGGGTTTTCTAATTTGGCATTACCGTTGACGCAGTTAACTAGAAAGAATCAAGCTTTTGTTTGGGATGCGGATTGTGAGGAAAGTTTTGAGGAATTGAAGAAGAAATTGACTACGGCTCCAGTATTGATTCTACCAAGTCCAAGTGAACCTTTTGTGGTGTATTGTGATGCGTCTAAGATGGGATTAGGCAGAGTGTTGATGCAAGATGGCAAGGTGGTGGCATATGCCTCGCGGCAATTGAGGGTACATGAGAGGAATTATCCTACTCATGATCTTGAACTAGCTGCAGTGATTTTTGTATTAAAAATTTGGAGACATTATTTGTATGGGTCGAGATTCGAAGTATTCAGTGATCACAAAAGTCTGAAGTATTTATTCGATTAGAAGGAATTAGAGGAGATGGTTGGAGTTTTTGAAGGATTATGATTTTAATTTGAGTTATCATCCAGTAAAAGCTAATGTTGTAGCAGATGCGCTAAGTCGGAAGACAATTCATATGTCGGCATTAATGGTAAAAGAAATGGAGTTGATTGAGCAGTTTAGAGACTTGAGTATGGTTTGTGAAACTACACCGGAGAGTGTTAGGCTGGGTATGCTTAAGGTGAATAATGACTTTTTGGATGTGATTAAGGAAAATCAGAGACTTGATGTGAAGCTAGTAGACTTGATGCCTACAGAAGGAGGTGATCCTGATAATGATTTTAAAGTGGATAATGTTGGTGTATTGAGATTTCGGGGCAGAATATGTGTACCAGATAATGTGGAATTGAAAAAGGCAATCTTAGAGGAAAGTCACCGAAGTAGCTTGAGTATCCATCCGGGAGATACAAAAATGTATCATGACTTAAAGAAGTTATTTTGGTGGTCCGGTATGAAGAGGGACATAGCTCAGTTTGTTTATGCTTGTCTGATATGTCAGAAGTCAAAGGTGGAACACCAGAAACCGTCGGGGTTAATGCAACCGTTGGAAATTCTGGAATGGAAGTGGGACAATATTACTATGGATTTTGTTACTGGGTTGCCAAATACGGCGAGAGGCTTTGACGCTATTTGGGTAGTAGTGGATCGACTTACGAAATTTGCTCATTTTATACCAATTAATATCAGTTTTCTATTGTCAAAGCTGGCAGAGATTTATATCAGAATAATTGTGAAGTTGCATGGTGTTCCGGCGAGCATAGTGTCAGATAGAGATCTGAGGTTTACTTCATAATTTTGGAAGAGTTTGCAAGAAGATTTGGGTTCTAAATTGAAGTTGAGCTCGACTTATCACCCACAGACCGATGGCCAGTCAGAGAGGACTATTCAGTCGTTGGAAGATTTGTTGAGAACCTGTGTGTTGGAGAAAGGTGGTACGTGGGATACACATTTTCCATTGATTAAGTTCTAACAATAGTTACCATTCTAGCATTGGAATGGCACCTTTCGAAGCTTTGTATGGTACGAGGTGTAGGACGCCTCTGTGTTTGTATGAGACCGGTGAAAATGTGGTGCTTGGACCTGAGATTGTGCAACAGACTACTGAGACAATTCAGATGATCCGCGAGAAGATGAAAACGTCTTAGAGTAGGCAGAAAAGTTATCATGATAATCGGAAGAAAGACTTGGAATTCAGTGAAGGTGATCACGTGTTCCTGAGAGTTAACCCAATGACCGGTGTTGGGCGTGCATTGAAATCAAAGAAGCTGAATCCTAAGTTTATTGGACCGTATCAGATCTTGCAAAGAGTGGGCATAGTTGCTTATAGGGTGGCGTTGCTGCCTGAACTTTCGAACTTACATGACGTGTTTCATGTGTCGCAACTTCGGAAGTACGTATCTGATCCATCTCATGTTATCCATAGGGATGGGGTGCAGATTAGAGAAAATCTTACTGTGGAGGCGATGCCGATAAGGATCGAGGATCGCAAGATGAAGCAACTCAGAGGAAAAGAGAATCCCTTGGTGAGAGTAGCTTGGGGAGGAGCTGCTGGAGGAAGTGTGACCTGGGAGTTGGAGAGCAGGATGCGAGAGTCGTATCTAGAATTGTTTCCCTCGGGTACATTTTCGAGTACGAAAATAATTTAAGCGGGGGAGAGTAGTAACACCACAATTTAAATTATTTGATCGTCGTGTTATTTTCTGTTGTTTGGACTTGTTAAGGGCGTGTGTGGTTGAGCGGGTAGGCGTGTGGTCCTTAGTGGGACGGGTAGATTAGAGGTGTCGGGAATAATTTTGGGGTATGAGTAGTAATAGTATTATTATTATTATTATTATTAATTTTATTACTATTATTATTATTATTAATATTATTACTAGTATTATTATAATTATTATGTGAGTAGCATTACTAGTAATATTATTATTATTATTAAATTAAAAATCTGATTTAATTAATTGGATAATGGGCTAGTGGAAAAAAATAAGGACAGTTTGGTCATTAAGCAGAGATTAGTGAGGGTTAGTGAGTAGGGTTAATCATAATCATAATTTCACAAAGAGAAGGGCTAGGGAGAGGAAAACAAGGAAGAACTAGGGCTTTGAAGAATCAATTTTTTGCAGGTATTTCTGAGTAATTTCGATTTAAGGGGGGAGAATATATTTCAATATTGGTGGTATGATCATGAGAGGGTAGTGGGGAGTCCTTAACCTCGTAGGAATTCGTATGAATATATGCCGTTTTTATGAATCTGTTGTGCATAAATGAATCTGTGATGAAAATTGTGTGAATCGATTGTTGCGATTCTGAATTGTGTGATATTTTGATGTTGTTGTTGTTGTATGAATGTATATGTTGCAGAACCGGTTTTTTGTGCAGTTTGAGAGAACGAAATTAGGTCCAAGACCTGAAATTTTGATTAGTAATGATAGGTGCAAGATGTAAGATGAAAGATAGAGCCTAAAATTGATGTAGAAACAAGTTTAGGACTGAATTGGAGTGAAAAAGTGAGGATCCCATAGCAGAACTTGGACTGGTGGGGAGAAATCCAGTTTGCATAACAGATCTGGCCGTACGCGTATCAGGTAGGTCAATACGCGTATGGCTCTGGTCAATACGCGTATGGGAGGGCCAAAAGGTGGCTTGGCACGACCCTCTGCCCGTACGCGTAACGGTGCGCATATGGAAGCTTGGGCATTACGCGTAATGGGAGAGGCAATACGCGTAATGGTATAGGGAAATGGAGCATTACGCGTATGGTCTAGGTGAGGGAGTTAGCAATACGCGTATGGCACAGGGCAATACGCGTATGGCACAGGACAATACGCGTATGGCCAACGAGAGTGCAGAATTTTGCCGTTTCGCGATTTCTTTCCCGTTTTCCCGTGCGAAGTGATTTCTTTTGGTTTGGGAGGTTGGGGATAGATGCCAGAATCTGAGAATTGTAGAATTGGTGATGAAAATAATTAATTTAGTAATTTTAGTGAATTAATTAGATGTTTAACTAATTGAATGTTATGTGAAGAATTTCTTGTTGTGATGTGTGTGATGGTGAGCAGGTATCTCACGTGTGATCAGGAGGATCGTGAAGATGTATGATTGTTGTCATACATGTGTGTTGTATGCATATTTACTGTCATGCATTCATGGTGTCGGTGGTGATGAATCATTGCTCAGGAGGAGTGTATGTGATTCATCCGAACTCCAATGTGGAGTGTGGTGGAGATAAATCATTGCCAAGTAGGGGTGTATGTGGTTTATCCGGGTTCGATTGAATGAACCATGGTGATATTGGTACCACATGCATTGTGTCGATATTTTGAGTCACATTGTATTATTACGTGGTTGGTGAAATCTGAATGAAATTGACAAGTATGTCGTGATGGTGTGTTTCTGTTATATGATTGTGTGAGTACTACCTTTAGCGTGTATTATACACCGTTAATTATTGAATGTAGTTCTCACTCCTTTTGTTGTTTGTGGCGTCTGTGCTTCTTCGGAAGTATAGATAATCCAGGTACTTGAGTGCACATGGTGTGCGTGTTGCTTGATCGAGTCTTAGGAGTCGCTCTGATACGTAACACGGGATTTTGGGAGTTTTTCGTCATTTGTTATTCTTTATTGTTTTGTTACGTATCATTCTTTATTTGAAACTTTGGTGGACCACGATTTATGTGGAATTTTGGTTTTGTTGGCATATACTTCTGTTATATGATTGTGTGAGTACTACCTTTAGCGTGTATTATACACCGTTAATTATTGAATGTAGTTCTCACCCCTTTTGTTGTTTGTGGCATCTGTGCTTCTTCGGAAGTATAGATAATCCACGTACTTAAGTGCACATGGTGTGCGTGTTGCTTGATCGAGTCTTAGGAGTCGCTCTGATACGTAACACGGGATTTTGGGAGTTTTTCGTCATTTGTTATTCTTTATTGTTTTGTTACGTATCATTCTTTATTTGAAACTTTGGTGGACCACGATTTATGTGGAATTTTGGTGTTGTTGGCATATTGCCGTATTTTGATTAAAACAATTATTTCCGCTGCTTATTAATGAAAAAAAGTTTTTGTTGTTGGTTTTAACGATGTAGCATCCTACTTTTTGGTGGTAACTCTGATTATTTCCGTAGTATTTACTTATTTTGTAAAATGGGAAAGTGGGGTGTTACAGTAATCAGTTACTTCAAAGTGGGTAACCGGTTACTTGCTTGAAAAAGGAAATCTGGTGATATTTGTGTATGGTAACCGGTTACCTTATATTGAGTAACCGATTACTCAGTTGAAAAAGGCAGCGTTGGTGCAAATTTGTGAAGTGTAACCGATTACCCTATATTGAGTAACCGGTTACCACTGTAACAGTGGCAAAAACAGCTTTTGAAAAAGAACTTAAAGCATCCAAATCACTTGCTTAAATTTCCACATTAGGGTATGAATTTGTGCACGAAAATCAAGCTTAAAATCAGCAAATGAACAGTGATGGAATTAATTAAATCATCAAGATCAAGGATCATGTAATGGCATAATTAATTTGCGCACAAAAAGTAACGAACTACATCGCGAATGATACGAAAACATTCGAAACAGTAAAATGAGTGAGATCTACCAACCTACAAGCCGGAGGATTTGCTTGGTAATTGTTGCGAAGAGATATTGGTGCAGATAATCAAAGAAAACCAGAGGAATCTTCAATTATAACCGAATCATACCGAAACTGAGCAAATTGTGACGAAACTCCGAAATACGAATTCGAACCGTTGAATCTTGAATGAAACACTTAAGATGAATCTGAAAGATAATAAAACTCCAGAAATCCAAGTATAATTGCAAGATGATGAAGGTTAAGCTCAAGAAATAATCACTTCCGATGTAGAAGTGATTAATCTTCAATGGTGAAGAGCTATAGTGAGGTTTTGGGAAGAAAATTGAGATTGAAGATGAAGAAGTTGCAGAAAAATTCAGAGAGAATGTGAGAGAATTGAGAGTGAAGTGTGAGAAATGGTTGAGAAATTGTGGAGGGTTTGTGAAACTAGTGAAGCTTTGTTTATATAGAGTTTTGGTTTGGAGTGTGAGAGGTTTGGAATTAGGCTAGGAGTTAGTTACACTTGACTCACCGAGTCAAGGGGTTAACTCGGTTAGTTAGAAAGTTAACTCGGTAGCAATCCCAATGTATGCTTCAAATCAAAGGTTAACATGCTTGGAAATCAAGGAACATGGTGCACTTAATTTAAAGTGAGGCATTGGAATAAATGTAAGTGGAGTGTCTTGAATAGTCTTGAAATGTCTAGAGATGTCTAGAATGTTCCACACACTGCTAGAATCAAGTAGAATCCCAAAACAAAGAGAGTGCAGAGTTGCTATCCCAAAAATGCAGCAGAATCTGCAAATCTGTACTGAGTAACCGGTTACCCTATATTGAGTAACCAGTTACTCTAGGCAAAATTTGCCCAGATTGCTCAGGAACAAGTGCTGAAATCCCGGTTTCGATTTTTCACCTCTTGTTTTGATAAATAAGCATGGAAACCAATATTTTGTACTTGTTTTGATGATGTGATGATCTTCTGATGATGCGATTAGTTGGGTTTGGAAAACCTGAATATTCCTGCAAAAAAATCAAAGAGAAAAATGTGCTACTGTGTATACCGGCGATGCGAATGCATATTGTTGCGGTGAGAATCAGATAACAAGCTATTAATTAACTTGCATCACAAAACATTGAAATTCACCACCGACTTTGATTTATCCAAAGGAAAGGTTCATGATCGAGAAAACCTTAAGGGGGGAGATCTAAAGTTCGGGGGTTGGTTATACTAAGGGAAGGTATTAGCACCCTAAGTATCTGTAGTACTCTACAAGAACCTCTTGTTTAGTTTGTGGTATGTTATGTTTGCTTACTAAGATATCTGCTAAAGTAAAAAGTAAAGACCCAGGGGTATGTACACTAAGTTTGCTCGCTAAGACGTCGCATCTTGTGCCTACGTATCTGACTAAAGAATCAGAGCAACCGTAGTTCACCTCACTAAGGGTGGATTGAGGAACCATTGACTATGGCCAAAGTTCCAAGGGGGAATGAGTATGAGCTCATGTAGAGTTTAAGAAACTCTCTAAGTCTAAGTTGTGAGATTGAATGGCTATGGGGCCTATGACTATGAGGTCTAGAGAAGATGATACCTATGATTATGAGGTCAAGGTGGTAAGATGACTATGAGGTCAAGATGGTAATGTGTTATCTATGACTATGAGGTCAATAGAGAGACTTTTTATGACTATGAGGTCAAGGTTGGAAGATGACTATGAGGCCAAGGTGACATCCTATAAGTATGAGGTCAAAGGAAAGATGGCTATGAGGCCAAGATAGAATCCTGTGATTATGAGGTCAAAGGTAGATGGCTATGAGGCCAAGGTGATATACTATGACTATGAGGCCAAAGGTAAGATGGCTATGAGGCCAAGGTAAGATGGCTATGAGGCCAAGATGAGATCCTATGACTATGAGGTCAAAAGTAAGATGTGTCTCTATGACTATGAGGTCAAGGTGGTAAGATGACTATGAGGTTAAGATGGTAATGAGCTATCTATGACTATGAGGTCAAGGTTGGAAGATGACTATGAGGCCAAGGTGACATCTTATAACTATGAGGTCAAAGGTAAGATGGCTATGAGGCCAAGATGGAATCCTGTGATTATGAGGTCAAAGGTAGATGGCTATGAGGCCAAGGTGATATCCTATGACTATGAGGCCAAAGGTAAGATGGCTATGAGGCCAAGGTAAGATGGCTATGAGGCCAAGATGAGATCCTATGACTATGAGGTCAAAGGTAAGATGTGTCTCTATGACTATGAGGTCAAAACTCGCCTATGACTATGAGGTCAAGGGCTACCTATGACTATGAGGTCAACGGTTAAAGATGTTGCCAATGACTATGAGGTCAAGGGCTACCTATGACTATGAGGTCAAAGGTAAGATGACTATGAGGCCAAGGTAAGATGGCTATGAGGCCAAGATGAGATCCTATGACTATGAGGTCAAAGGTAAGATGTGTCTCTATGACTATGAGGTCAAGAGGTAATCCTATGACTATGAGGCCAAAGCTCGCCTATGACTATGAGGTCAAGGGCTACCTGTGACTATGAGGTCAAAGGTTAAAGATGTTGCCAATGACTATGAGGTCAAGGGCTACCTATGACTATGAGGTCAAAGGTAAGATGGCTATGAGGCCAAGGCGATAATGAGCTATCTATAACTATGAGGTCAATAGAGAGACTTTTCTATGACTATGAGGTCAATAGAGGATTTTTCCATGACTATGAGGTCAATGGAGGGTGGCTATGACTATGAGGTCAAAGCTCGCCTATGACTATGAGGTCAAGGGCTACCTATGACTATGAGGTCAAAGGTGGTAAGATGGCTATGAGGCCAAGGTGATTGTGAGCTATCTATGACTATGAGGTCAATAGAGAGACTTTTCTATGACTATGAGGTCAATAGAGGATTTTTCCATGACTATGAGGTCAATGGAGGGTGGCTATGACTATGAGGTCAAAGCTTGCCTATGACTATGAGGTCAAAGGGGGAAGAGCCATGACTATGAGGTCAAAGCTTTACCTATGACTATGAGGTCAAGGTTGAATGGATGCCTAAGACTATGAGGTCAAAGGTAGTAATGAGCTTTCTATGACTTTGAGGTCAATAGAAAAGCTTTCCTTTGGAAGGAAGGGGGAATAACATCTTGTAAACAAGAGTTACAGTGGGTTTGAAATGCATTGAAACACATGAGTTCAAGAATTCTAAAACAATAAGCATTCATCAACATATGCAATAGAATCTCAAATATGAATATGACAACAACAAGTATGGCATAGAAAACATTCTCACAGTTTGAAGACGAAAACATTTAAAGTCATGCAACCTTAGCAACAGAGGCTAAAAAAGATATACATTCTTATGATAAGGTTATGTTTAAAGCCAGGGAGTAATTACCAAAGTTCACAAGTTGCAACATATTTCAAAGAAACATTTTTCTTACGTCTTATAAAAAGACGTCTGAAGAATTAAAAATGAAGTTATGTATATTTTTATTGCCCTATTGAAAATATTAGTAAAAAAATAAAATTGATATATAACAAATGGAATAATAAAAAAGAAAGAAAGATAAAGAAAATAAAAAAGAAAAGATAAAAGAAGAAAAAGAAAAAAAAAATCAAACAGTGTGGCACCCGCCACACCAATTACATGGCAGGCGCCACACCATTAAGCACTAGTGGCTTGCGCCACTTCTTCAAGTACCAAGGGTGGCTTGCGCCACCTCTAATGTGCTAAGGGTGGCTTGCGCCACCTCCACCATGGCTGGCGCCATGTGGTGTTATATATATTTTTATTTATTTTAATGGAGTGGCGGACGCCACCTAAACATGCTGGCGAGTGCCACCACAAACTTCTTTTTTTTATTCAGTTTTCTTTTAAACAAACACGAATCCAGTTAACGATTTCATAAACAAAACCAACATATTAAGGATTTAAGATTTGCGACGTTTATCACAGGGTCAGAGAACAACCAGACAATAACAAGATAACAGCTACGACAAATATAATATCAATATGAAGCAAAATGCATGATTTTTTTTCAATCACAGAATCAGACGATGACAAGATAACAAGCATGACAAAAGTATGAGAGAAATATGGAGCAAATGATCATCGTATTCACAACAGAATCAGTCAATAACATGATAACCAATATGATAACAACATGAGCCAAATATGAAACAAATGATCATCTAAAAAAGGTGAAACAGGGGTGATACCTAGTGGAGAAAGTCCACTTCTTCTTCACAAGTCTAGGTTCTGGAAATGCTGGACAAGCTTCTCCTCCTTCCAAGCTCAACTGCTACTGAGTTTCCCAGAAAGAATCAAGTCACTAATGGTTTGGATATTATGTGTTTGATGGTTTAAAGTGTTAACAGAGGGAATGAAAGTGGTAAATTCCTTGTAAGTTTTTGGAGATTACTTGCAGGATTATGGAATGGGGAAGTGGAGAGATTTTGAGAGAGTTTTCTCGTATCCTATTCTGTGTTTTTTGTTGTGTTTCTGTGTGTTGAACAAAGGAGAAGTGGTCTCCTTTTATAGGCAAAACAAATTGGTCCGTGCATGGAAGATACAGTGAACAAATGCTTTATCCACAGGGAAAAATTAGGGTTTGCATGGCACCTCTTTCAGTAAAACTTTGGAGATCACAATGCTACACTTGCTGAATAAAAGCAGCTGAGGATATGGTGCAGGCCTGCTACTTTCACTCTTCAATACTTATTCCAAAAACTCTTTTATTTGTGTCATGGGAGAGAAGATAGAAAGAGGTAATATTTAGTGACCTCACAAAATTGTCTTACAAGCAAAGCATCTTCAGATTTTTTTCAAATAATACAAGAGGCACATGGAATGGATTAAGTGCATAATGCCTTGTTGCTTAACCATACGGGAACACCATTTTCAATTCTCAACTTTATGGCCTTTGATCGAATGACAAAATTTTGGGCCCAATGAAATTTTGAGATAAATCACATGTCCATGAAAATAAAATGCCACAGGAACAAACTTAAGAAATTCCAAGTTTACAAAAGCAAATCCTCTCATGGCACCAATTTGAGATGTTGCACCTTGGTGAATATTTATCCAAATGAAAAATTCTTCCACTTAAGAGAAAAATCTTTAAGGCCCATAGGTGGATTCCAAGGATGTTTATTAACACATGGAATAATTTCTCAATACTTGGGATCACACTTTGCTTGACATGAAAGGCATTTGATTTCTTGTTGAGAAGGACTTTTTGGATGCATGTAGATTCGAATGGTTGCATTTAGGGCCAAGAGAGGTCTTAGGGATACCTTGTCCTCTTTATGTGAACCCTATCTTCCACAATAAAAATAAACAACTTGCAAAATGAAATGGTTAGTTAACGATGCACACATGATTGAAATCTAAATGTAAGTACAAGATGATATGACATCTAAGGGGTAAAATTTGGGGTACAACAGTTTCCCCTATTTGAATAGCTTTACCGGATGGAACGAGGAATGAAAATCCTCGGGTCATCAAGGTGAAAGGTATTTAAATATAGAAAACCGAAAATTTTACCCTTAGATGGAATGCAAATGCTAAGGACAGGCAACAGACATGCATATGCTGACATGCCATGAACTCTAGTATGATGATATGATGTAATGATGGTGCAAGAATGCAGATAGAAAAGACACCAAGGATAAAGAGAAAACCACCACAGGCAGGCATTGTCGGGGAAGGATGAAGGTTAGTATCCATGAGGGAAAATCACTGGGGATACATGCTAACCGACGACAGAGACTCACTGGGGATACTCTGAGGAAATACCGGGAAGTAAAAGAGGGAAAACCCCATAGGTCCTCACTGGAGATAGGCGTCAGAGAGGAGCTCTCCATTGGGAAAAGATCCGGGGAGATGGACGCAAGGTTCATATGTGACCGGACGACACTGGGGAAATAAATACATATTTTTACTGGGCATGAAACCAGAAAGAATACATGATCTCCACTGGGGATCAATTTGAAATAAAAGGATAGATATTTAGTAAAAGATTTTCTGGAGATTTCTTATACTGAAGAGTTCAAACGGGACCTTCAAGAAAAGCCAGGAAAGACAGAGATAAACTCTGCGTGCCAGATGAAAAGATGATTGGACTTTAGCTGGGAATAAGGTTAATGAATCATTAATGATTGGACCCGGCTACCAATATGAGTTGGAAAGGACACCAATTTGGGGTTATAGTTTGACTACCAGTATGAGCCGGATCTTAGATACCAGTATGAACTGGATTTTTGGATACCAGTATGAGATGGACTTTGGATACCAGTATTGGCTGGGTCTTAGATTTTAGGTTTATATCTGACCTGGCTTTAAACAAGGGGTTCATATCTGACTTGAGGTTTAAGTTCATATCTGACCTGGATTTTATATTGTCAGCACTGGTTGACGGCCAGGAATAATAACGTATCCGAAGGTACGAAACCTGAGCTCGGAACACCTCATCAAACAGATTGACGGCAAGGAATAATAACATATCCGAAGGTACGAAACCTGAGCTTGGAACACCTCATCAAACAGATTGACGGCAAGGAATAATAACATATCCAAAGGTACGAAACCTGAGCTCGGAACACCTCATCAAACAGATTGATGGCAAGGAATAATAACATATCCGAAGGTACGAAACCTGAGCTCGGAACACCTCATCAAACAGATTGATGGCAGGGAATAATAACATATCCGAAGGTACGAAACCTGAGCTCAAAACACCTCATCAAACGGATTGACGGCAAGGAATAATAACATATCTGAAGGTACGAAACCTGAGCTCGGAACACCTCATCAAACAGATTGATGGGAAGAAATACCTTAAATAGGGATCACATCAAACAGGTTGATGGAAAGTGGCTGATTGAAGGTAACATCATTGGTAACTGTGGAAGTATGAACGAAACCAAGGACGGATAAGCTTTTTAGGAGAGAGATTGCCACTTATCGTTGTAGAGGTAATGATAGCAAAACAAGGTTCTCAAGGAGATTGCCACTTGTTGTTGGGTATAAATTCCAAAGAGATGTTGATATTACAACACTGCTGGAGAAGTAATTGTCTTCAATGAGGGTCTGCAAAAGATTCTTCCTGCGAGACACAGTGCAAAATAAATGCACGTTCAAGATGGGCTCAGAAACCACACCTGCCAGGGATCAAAGTTCAATCTAGGAACAAGCTAGAAAGAAACAGTCAAACAAAACTCCAACCATTGAGGAATGAGCTCAAATGGGGATTATCTTATCCTATTCATGGGAAAAGATAACTGAACCAACCATCATCCACGAGAACCAATCTCTGTGGGGAATTCAGAAGGATGGGCACTTTATGCTTAGGGCTGACAACTCTATTGGAGAGAATAGACAAACCCAGTCACTTGGAGAGATAAACGCCAAAGTGAACACAACAGGTAAACACCAGAAAAGGAAACAGATATGTTAAGATGCTATGCACATGAATGCTCATGCCATGCTCATGCCATGCTTATGCTTATGATGACAAAACAGATAAAAGGAAGTGAGACTGGAGATGAAATCAACATCTTGACAAGGATACCCAGCCAACTTCATCAGATTGGACCATCGCTGGGGATGAATAAGTAGGATCAGTAGCTCTTCTTCAAGATTAAGACCTTCTCCGGTAAGAAGAGTACTCCACATGGTATAACATCATGACTTCACTAGGATTGTCATCACGAGCTTGATTTTTTTGTTGGAGGGAAATCCATGGAGAATTGTCAAGACTGACTGAAGCAGCAATTTACTGGGGAGCTGGCAAAGGATATCACAAGAATAAAGTCATTCTGCGTCCTGACTTGTATGATGATCACCATGACGAACAACGACTCTTGCAACAGGTACTCTTCAAATCTTCTCTGCCCCAGATTACATGGTCTAAGAGGATTTTACAGAAGAATCGTCATGCAAAATGCCTCAATATCTTCAAACTCTTAGATTCATGAATCTCGACGTAACTGCCCCAGATTGACGGCGCTTGCACAACAAAGTCTTTGAGCCTGCTCTTCAGACTGTGGGAGTAACAACGGGGAAACAAACTTGTCTCATGCTAAGTAGATGCCCCAGACTAACTGGCCTTTGAGAGATTTGTCTAATCTTGACCTGACTACTTCTGATTAACTGGTCTGTGAGGATAAGCATCAAAAGGATTTTACAGAAGAATTGATATACCAGATGCTCCAATATCTTCCAACTCTTGAAGAGATTCATGGATCTTGACATATCTGCCCCTGTTTTACTGCATTTATACAACAAGGTCCTTGAACTTGTTCTTCAGACTGGTTGATCCGCGAAGGAGGTGCCCCAGACCAATTGACCTTTTAGAGATTTACCAAATCTCGACCTGATTGCCCCTGATTAACGGTATTCGTAATACAAAGTCCTCAGACTGCGGTAGAAACAACTGGGGAACATACTTGCCCCTGTTGGTAGGTCATTGGAGTCTAAACTTGTCATAAGATGGCCTCAAGAAGGCTTGCCCCAATATCCTGAATTTGAAGAGTTTCTGCCCCTGATTTAGTAGCTCTTGAGATACTGGATCTATGGAGGAGATGCCCCAGACTGAGCCCTTTATCAAGTTAAATTCCCTAGCTGGCTGCATTTGTTGGGATTCCTTTGATATTGAATTGTTTTGTAAACAAGTATTGTTCATTAAAAAATTGGCAATTTCAATGTAAAATTCATGCAAACTTTTAAAATCAAGTTTTATTTGAGGAAACACACACGGCGGGATGACTAAATAAAAGGTGGGTCTAGCCAGTTATGGAATGATAAATGAAGTGATTTACACACGCAAATAGCAAAGATCATTAGGAGTCAGGTTAATCAACCTTGCTGTAGTATGCTTTCAAAACAACCTTACCTCAATTAGGTCTTTTAAGGGTTGTAACGTGGTTTAGTTCACAGTTTATGAAACAAAAGATAAAGGCTCAAAATTTATTTGTCCCACCCCATCTTCGTGATGAACTCCAATCCTACACTCAGTTAACTCAAGCTATACATCCAGGTTCCTCTAGGTTAGGAATGAATTGATGATAGTTGACGATGATTCAGACACCCTTGTAGTCATTACTCCCCTGCGACATTTGATTATCCTTTATTTGTTGAGTTTTTGAGACCTCTTCTTGTTTTCTGAGGTTTTGAGACCTCTTCTTGTCTTCACTGAGGTTTTGAAACTTCCTGTTGTCTTCGTTGGATGTTATGAGACCTCATCTTGTCTTTGTTTGAGGTCATGAGACTTCATCTTTTTTATTGTCCTTTGATTTGAGAGAGCTGACTGGTGTCTTGTATGAAGCGTTTGCATTAGGATGCATAACCAAGTTAAACTGAGAACTACCCTACCCCAAGGTTAAGATTTACGGGTTTTTGTATTTTGTAAGGAAAGAAACTCCTACTTCTAGGCTCGAAGGGGTTAACGAGGGATTATCTTCCTTATTTCTCCAGTGTTTAGGGATTGAAACAATGCCTTACATCCTCAGCAAGGTATAATCGAAAGCATACCACAACAGTTATGGATATGATGTTTTCATCCTCCTCCCCAATCTTTGCTTAAACAAACAGTTTGATAAGTGGAAAGAAACAAGATAAAATATATTTTTGTTTTTTCACGAACATAAAAGTAAACGAGTGAAACGAATGGACTTAATCAAAAGGTGCATAAACATTTCATTAATCTTACCAATTTGAAAGTACAACAAAGCTTATAAGCCAATACAAATTCAAAGTGCAAGGAAACTACAATTAAACACTGAAATGAACTAAACACAGCCAGCTTCGGCGAATTGATTTCAGAATATTTCAGTTTTCGGGCTCAAACGGGGGGAACACCTTCGCCATTGATCACTTGTTCTTTGTGATACAGCACCCTGAAAGGCCTCTCAAGTCTTTTGCCTCTCGCTTCAAGAATTGAGACATTGACATCTGACGTACCTTCTTGAGGTTGTAGTGTTTTCAGCAGGCTTAACAGTCTGGTTTCGAACTCTTTACACTCTTCAATGGGATGCCCCATTGTCCCAGTACGGAATTTGCATTCAATATCCGGGAGATCTTCTTCAAGGAACAAATCGTTGTCATAGATTAGCCTTTGCACAATAGGTTCTAAGGCTCGGCACCCATCCAAGTCATGCTCTTTGGCTCCCTTGTGGAATTCACAAGTCAGGTTTGGATTATGCCAAGGTCCTGGCACAGGGTTGAGGAGTCAAGGAGTTACCAACTTGTTCTGCATCAACAGTGGGAAGAGTTTGCTCAAAGGCACATGGATAGACTAGCAGTTAACTTGGCCTCTTTTGATAGGGTACTTATTCTTGCTTTGGCTTCGGGAACCTCGAGGAGAAACAACCGTTGGAGGCTGGAATGCCCTTTTGGTAGACATCTGGTGACGATGAGATTCTGGTACAAGACCAAGATCAAATGCTGGCTGGTATGAAGTCTCTCCAAAGACAGATCCTTGGCATGGGAGAACCACATGAGATGGAAAAGGATTGTTGATTTAAATGCCTTAAGGCGTGAATGAGATCCTCTCAGAGTCTAACAAATTCTGAACCTTACTCGGGAGTACCTTACAGTCTTCAATGGAATTCCCCTATGCCCCAGCATGGTAGTCACACCGAGCATTGGCGTCAAAGCCTGGTGGATACGGAAATGGTACTGGCTTTAATTCTTTTGGCACTATCAATCCTCCTTTGATCAAAACTGGCAGTAATTGACTGTACGACATTGGTAGCTGAGTGAAATTTCTTTCTGGCTTTCTTGGCCTTGGTCGTACATACGAGCGTGGTTGATGGTGGTCCGGCCCTTGATACTGAGGAGATTCTTGAGTCGGAGGTTCCACAAGAGGAGATGAACTGACAATCTCTCTAGGAGTGACAGGGAGAGCGTGCTCCTCTCTTTTCATCAGAGCTTGCAAAGTTTCCAGAACCCAATTCATCTGGCATCTGAGGATTCTGACTTCCTCTTTCAAGACTTCTTGGTTCTTCAGAACTTCATTCATTGTTGCCATTATCTTGAATAGGTGTTAGGTATCCTTCATACATAGAGGAAGAGACTCAAGACTGAGAAATGCAAATGAGATGCGAATGCGACGACATGCACATGGGATGAAAGTGCAAGCCAAATGGTTTCAAGGAGCTCAAATGAAAGTTGCACACATTTTGAAAGCTGAAGAGTTTGGTTTCAAAACAAATGATTTTTATTGATCTTGCAAGGGAAAAAACACTTGAATTCCTTGGATCCAAAGGGATAAAATGAATGGATGGATGTATGCATAAACACAAACATATGTACACACATCAAAACACGTAAGTCCTAGGTTTAGGAGTCACATGAGTGGAGCCATGGTCTACACATCCCAATAGGTGTGTACTATGGGTTTATCAACTGTAGAACAGGGTTCTAAAAGTTTCCAGAGTCGAGAACCCATCTTTCGAATCTTATTGATTTCCCGAATGACTCGGTAGTCAATAAAATTCTCAAGAGAATCTCGTCTGAGTGTAGTATTGCGTGACAACCATTTCAGAAATAGACTCCCTCATGGTCACCGCACTACATCCTAAAAGGCCAAGTGGGGTTTGGAGATAACTACGGTTCTCAGTTTTGACGGCACCTATGTCGGGAGTAGCACGTTTTCACGAATAGACTCGTTCAACATGACTAGACTCTCAAGAGGGCCTCAACTGAGTCATGGTGTCTCAAGTCAACTTCTTTGGGAATCGACTCCCTCAAAGCCTCCTTAAATATACCATCGTCCTATAATAAGTGCACTTCAAGTCCGGGTTAGGACTTATCTCACCACTCAATAATAGCACCCTGCACACAGAAGATCCCAAGCAACAAGTATACAGATATATACAAATATGTACAAATATAGCAAGAAAACATAAATGACATAAGCAAAACAAGGTGGGCTTAACCCTCAAAATAATCATTCCCCAGTGAAGTCGCCATTTCTGTTGCGGTGAGAATCGGATAACAAGTTATAAATTAACTTGCATCACAAAACTTTGAAATTCACCACCGACATTGATTTATCCAAAGGAAAGGTTCAATATCAAGAAAACCTAAAAGGGGGAGATCTAAGGTTCGGGGGTTGGTTATACTAAGGGTAGGTATTAGCACCCTAAGTATTTGTAGTACTCTACAGGAACCTCTTGTTTAGTTTGTGTTATGTTATGTTTGCTTGCTAAGATATATGCTAAAGTAAAAAGTAAAGACCTAGCGGTATGTACACTAAGTTTGCTCGCCAAGACGTCACATCTTGTGCCTACGTATCTGACTAAAGAATCAGAGCAACCGTAGTTCACCTCACTAAGGGTGGATTGAGGAACCATTGACTATGGCCAAAGTTCCAAGGAGGAATGAGTATGAGCTCATGTAGAGTTTAAGAAACTCTCTAAGTCTAAGTTGTGAGATTGAATGGCTATGGGGCCTATGACTATGAGGTCTAGAGAAGATGCTACCTATGATTATGAGGTCAAGGTGGTAAGATGACTATGAGGTCAAGATGGTAATGAGCTATCTATGACTATGAGGTCAATAGAGAGACTTTTGTGACTATGAGGTCAAGGTTGGAAGATGACTATGAGGCCAAGGTGACATCCTATAACTATGAGGTCAAAGGTAAGATGGCTATGAGGCCAAGATGGAATCCTGTGATTATGAGGTCAAAGGTAGATGGCTATGAGGCCAAGGTGATATCCTATGACTATGAGGCCAAAGGTAAGATGGCTATGAGGCCAAGGTAAGATGGTTATGAGGCCAAGATGAGATCCTATGACTATGAGGTCAAAGGTAAGATGTGTCTCTATGACTATGAGGTCAAGGTGGTAAGATGACTATGAGGTCAAGATGGTAATGACCTATCTATGACTATGAGGTCAATAGAGAGACTTTTTATGACTATGAGGTCAAGGTTGGAAGATGACTATGAGGCCAAGGTGACATCCTATAACTATTAGGTCAAAGGTAAGATGGCTATGAGGCCAAGATGGAATCCTGTGATTATGAGGTCAAAGGTAGATGGCTATGAGGCCAAGGTGATATCCTATGACTATGACGCCAAAGGTAAGATGGCTATGAGGCCAAGGTAAGATGGCTATGAGGCCAAGATGAGATCCTATGACTATGAGGTCAAAAGTAAGATGTGTCTCTATGACTATGAGGTCAAGAGGTAATCCTATGACTATGAGGTCAAAGCTCACCTGTGACTATGAGGTCAACGGCTAAATATGACTATGAGGTCAAAGGTTAAAGATGTTGCCAATGACTATGAGGTCAAGGGGTACCTATGACTATGAGGTCAAATGTAAGATGGCTATGAGGCCAAGGTAAGATGGCTATGAGGCCAAGATGAGATCCTATGACTATGAGGTCAAAGGAAAGATGTGTCTCTATGACTATGAGGTCAAGAGGTAATCCTATGACTATGAGGTCAAAGCTCACCTATAACTATGAGGTCAAGGGCTACCTATGACTATGAGGTCAAAGGTTAAAGATGTTGCCAATGACTATGAGGTCAAGGGCTACCTATGACTATGAGGTCAAAGGTAAGATGGCTATGAGGCCAAGGTGATAATGAGCTATCTATGACTATGAGGTCAATAGAGAGACTTTCTATGACTATGAGGTCAATAGAGGATTTTTCCATGACTATGAGGTCAATGGAGTGTGGCTATGACTATGATGTCAAAGCTCGCCTATAACTATAAGGTCAAGGGATACCTATGGCTATGAGGTCAAAGGTGGTAAGATGGCTATGAGGCCAAGGTGATAATGAGCTATCTATGACTATGAGGTCAATAGAGAGACTTTTCTATGACTATGAGGGAAATAGAGGATTTTTCCATGACTATGAGGTCAATGGAGGGTGGATATGACTATGAGGTCAAAGCTTGCCTATGACTATGAGGTCAAAGGGGGAAGAGCCATGACTATGAGGTCAAAGCTTTACCTATGACTATGAGGTCAAGGTTGAATGGATGCCTAAGACTATGAGGTCAAAGGTAGTAATGAGCTTTCTATGACTTTGAGGTCAATAGAAAAACTTTCCTTTGGAAGGAAGGGGAATAACATCTTGTAAACAAGAGTTACAGTGGGTTTGAAATGCATTGAAACACATGAGTTCAAGAATTCTAAAACTGTAAGCATTCATCAACATATGAAATAGAATCTCAAATATGAATATGACAACAGCAAGTATGACATAGAAAACATTCTCACAGTTTGAAGATGAAAACATTTAAAGTCATGCAACCTTAGAAACAGAGGCTAAAAAACATATACATTCTTATGATAAGGTTATGTTTAAAGCCAGAGAGTAATTTTCAAAGTTCACAAGTTGCAGCATATTTCAAAGAAACATTTTTCTTACGTCTTATAAAAAGAAGTCTGGAGAATTAAAAATGAAGTTATGTATATTTTTATTGCCCTATTGAAAATATTAGTAAAAAAATAAAATTGATAGATAACAAATGGAATAATAAAAAAGAAAGAAAGATAAAGAAAGAAAAAAAAGAAAAAGAAAAAAAATCAAACAGTGTGGCACCCGCCACACCAATTACATGGCAGGCGCCACACCACTAAGCACTAGTGGCTTGCACCACTTCTTCAAGTACCAAGGGTGGCTTGCACCACCTCTAATGTGCTAAGGGTGGCTTGCGCCACCTCCACCATGGCTGGCGCCATGAGGTGTTATATATATTTTTATTTATTTTAATGGAGTGGTGGACGCCACCTAAACATGCTGGCGAGTGCCACCACAAACTTCCTTTTTTTATTCATTTTTCTTTTAAAAAAACATGAATCCAGTTAACGATTTCATAAACAAAACCAACATATTAAGGATTTAAGATTTGCGACGTTTATCACAGGGTCAGAGAACAACCAGACAATAACAAGATAACAGCTACGACAAACATAATATCAATATAAAGCAAAATGCATGATTTTTTTTCAATCACAGAATCAGACGATGATAAGATAACAAGCATGACAAAAGTATGAGACAAATATGGAGAAAATGATCATCGTATTCACAACACAGAATCAGTCAATAACAGGATAACCAATATGATAACAACATGAGCCAAATATGAAACAAATGATCATCTAAAAAAGGTGAAACAGGGGTGATACCTAGTGGAGAAAGTCCACTGCTTCTTCACAGGTATAGGTTCTGGAAATGCTGGACAAACTTCTCCTCCTTCCAAGCTCAACTGCTACTGAGTTTCCTAGAAAGAATCAAGTCACTGATGGTTTGGATGTTATGTGTTTGATTGTTTGAAGTGTTTACAAAGGGAATGAAAGTGGTAAATTCCTTGCAAGTTTTTGGAGATTACTTGCAGGATTATGGAATGGGGAAGTGGAGATATTTTGAGAGAGTTTTCTCGTATCCTTTTCTGTGTTTTTTGTTGTGTTTCTGTGTGTTGAACAAAGAAGAAATGGTCTCCTTTTATAGGCAAAACAAGTTGGTCCGTGCATGGAAGATAGAGTGGACAATGCTTTATCCATAGGGGAAAAAATTAGGGTTTGCATGGTACCTCTTTCAGTCAAACTTTGGAGATCACAATGCTACACTTGCTGAATAAAAGTAGCTGAGGATATGGTGCAGGCCTGCTACTTTCACCCTTCAATACTTATTCCCAAAACTCTTTTATTTGTGTCATGGGAGAGAAGATAGAAAGAAGTAATATTTAGTGACCTCACAAAATTGTCTTACAAGCAAAGCATCTTCAGATTTTTTTCAAATAATACAAGAGGCACATGGAATGGATTAAGTGCATAATGCCTTGTTGCTTAACCATACGGGAACACCATTTTCAATTCTCAACTTTATGGCCTTTGATCGAATGACAACATTTTGGGCCCAATGAAATTTTGAGATAAATCACATGTCCATGAAAAGAAAATGCCACAGGAACAAACTTAAGAAATTCCAAGTTTACAAAATCAAATCCTCTCATGGCACCAATTTGAGATGTTGCACCTTGGTGAATATTTATCCAAATGAAAAATTCTTGCACTTAAGAGAAAAATCTTTAAGGCCCATAGGTGGATTCCAAGGATGTTTATTAACACATGGAATAATTTCTCAAGACTTGGGATCACACTTTGCTTGACATGAAAGGCATTTGATTTCTTGTTGAGAAGGACTTTTTGGATGCATGTAGATTCCAATGGTTGCATTTAGGGCCAAGAGAGGTCTTAGGGATACCTTGTCCTCTTTATGTGAACCCTATCTTCCACAATAAAAATAAACAACTTGCAAAATGAAATGGTTAGTTAACGATGCACACATGATTGAAATCTAAATGTAAGTACAAGATGATATGACATCTAAGGGGTAAAATTTGGGGTACAACATATATGCTTATGCAAAAGGAAAAAAGGAGGTCAAAATTCGGGTTATGACAGCTGCCCCTATTTAATCCTCTTGGACCTGAATGTTCGAATTGCGCTAGCTTTTCAATGATTCGAGGTAGAAGTGAATTAAATAAAAGAGTAGCTCGAAAATTTGGCCGACGGCGACAACAAAAAAAAACAAAAAAAAAGCGCGAGTGTAGAGAGTTTGAAAAGAAGTTTTGCTAAATATCTGCTGGGGAGATGAATCAATCAAACGAGAGTATGCTTGATGCATATGCTATGTATGTGTGATCTACATGATGCTGTACATTATGTTATGCAACGGTGCAAGTTAAGGTAAAGTGCTGCAAGTTTGTAGGTTTTTGGACAGACCAAAGAATTGAAAAGGTTCTGGAAGGGTTTACTAGACGAGGACTGGACTTTGAAAAAGTTTTCAGACGAGGACTCGAAAAGTTTGAATAAATCAGACGGGAACTGAACTTTGCAAAAATTTTCCAGACAAGAACTAGACTTTGGAAGAGTGCTCCAGACGAGAACCGGACTTTGAAAATGTGCACCAGACGAGAACTGGAAAAGTTTGCCAGATGAGAACTAGACTTTGAAAAAAGTGCACCAGACGAGAACTGGAAAAGTTTGCCAGACAAGAACTGGACTTTGAAATGATAGGTCAGACGAGAACTGACTACCAAACGAGAACTGGATTTAAGTTTACCAGACGAGGACTGGGATTGAGTTTTCTAGACGAGAAATGGGCTTTGAAGAGGTAAGTCAGACGAGGACTGACTATCAGACAAGGTTTGGGTTTTAAAGAGAAAAGTCAAACGAGAATTGACTACAAGGCAAGGATTGAATTATGTAAGGATAAGTCGGACGAGAACTGACCACCAGACGAGAACTGAACTTCGAGGAGACAAGTCAGACGGGCACTGACTACCAGACGAGAACTGGGTTTGAAATAGACAAGGTCAAATGAGAATTGACTACCAGGCGAGAACTAGATTTAAAAGAGACAAAGTCAAACGAGAATTAACCACCAGACGAGAACTGGAATTTAAAGAAACAAGTCTGACGAGAACCGACTACCAGACGGGAATCGGGTTTTGATTAAGCCAGATGAGAACTGACTACCAGACGGGAACTGGAATTTGAAGGGCAAGGTCAGACGAGAACTGACTACCAGGCGAGGGCTGGATTTTGGTTGGGACGCATGTTTGAACCTGCAAGGTGTAATGCTCCATGTTGAAGATTATGATATGCGTTTGAGGATGCAATGTTAAGCGATGATGGTTACTATATGCAGAATGTTAGTGATCATGTTTTAGAGAGATGTTAAATATGATCGGGCTTAAGTCAAGGCTTCATGCTATGCAAGATGATGATACGCATGAGTGAAGCGACCTGATTAATGCATGAGAATGGTCTATACAATGGTTCAAGTGCTTTTGTTGCAGGAGGAGGAAGAGTTGAGGTTATGGTGCAGTCGTAAAGACGTGATTCCCTGACACCTACTTTAGGATCAGCAGTTGTTGATGCACCATTGCTCCTACCTCAAAATAGGGAGAGAACTTGTACTTTGGTAGCATGTCTATGCCCCAATCTGTTGGGTATTTGCATGAGTTTCCCTAGTCACAAGGTAGGAAACAGTTGTGTCACAGGATGATCTTGATCCGGCTTGCCCTAGTGTATCGGAACATCATGCCCTTGATTAACTGTCTCTTGGAGAGGTTAACTTCTTGTGCTCATGGGATGGCCTGCCCCAGCGTGAGCTCTGAAGTGGTTTTGCCCCTAGTTGATCGATCTTTGGAGGAATGCCCCTGACCAAATGATCTTTGAGAGATTTGTCGAATCTCGACATGATTGGCCCAGATTGATTGAATCCTGAGGTGGCCAGGCCCTGTTGCTCAGCGGATTTTTTTAGGCATTTTTCCCCTTGAGATGATCAAACTTTCCATCCTGGAAGCTTTCTGATGTCAAGTGCTTGTTCGCAAGTAAAAAGCGTTTGTTTTGAAAATGATAATGCTAATGCCATGCATATGTCAGTTTTGAAATCCATGTTTGTTCACTAAGATTATGACATATAGTGAATGAATCCCCATTTAGAATGCCATGTCAATACCAGCACAAATGATAAGCATATCTTTGGGAGTCAGCTTTGACATGATTTTCCTGTCGTATGCTTTCGAAATAAACTCTGCTTTAGTTAGGTCTTTTGAGGGTTGTAACGTGGTCTGGTTTACGGTTTAAAAAAGAAAGGATATAAGGCTCAAAATTTATTTTAACCCCACCCAATCTCCTTGATGTTCTCCAGTCCTACGTTCAGCTAGTTTGACACAAGCATTCACCTTTCAAAAGGATTTTGAACGGTAGTTGTGATGGTAGAGGAACCGACGAGGGTTTTGGAGCGGCAGCCACTCACCTTTTGTTTTCGTCACATGTGACCACACAAACTTGTTCTTGTTGAGGATTTTTTTTTTCATTTGATTCTTCTTTTTGTTCTTTTGTTTTCCCTAATGTTTGCGCAGACTGATTATTTTGAACTTGCAGTCTACCGGGATGCCCTAATTTTTGCCTAAGTCATTTGTTCTTGACTTAGTAGGCTTTTTCTTTTGTGTTATTGTTTTGCTTTTGTGATTTTGATTTTTTATTTTCCGAACAAAATCGTGTGACATGTGATTGTTTGATTTGTAAAGGTGAGTTGTGACTGGCTCATTCCTTTGGTCGATGAGGGACAACCATTGTTTTCCGACCTCTTGTAAGGGATAGGAGGTGGTTGATCCGCAGATGGGGTATTTCTCCTTTGAAATTTGAATGCATGGTCAAACTAACTGAAGACTACCCTGCCCCTGGTTAAGATTGAGGGTTTTTGTATACAGAAAGAAACTCCTACTTTAAGGCCCAAAGGGGTTGACTAGGGATTATCTTCCTTATACCTCCAGTGTTTGGGAATAGAACCAATGCCTTACATCGTCAGCAGGGTTTTATTCAAAAGCATACAGACAATGATCTCATGTCCTTTTGATTTCATCATTCTCTTTTTGATTTTGCTTGATCAAATGTTTGATAATGATAAAAAGTATGAGTGAACACGAATGAATTTATTCAAAACATGCATATTCATTTCATTATTATTATCATCTGAAAACAAACAAGTTTTACAAGTGAACAATGCTTGACAAAATAGAAAGATTACAAAATGGAAATGATGAAGTGATACAATGACATAATGGTTGCCGATGTTGAGGAAGTGCTCACGGGCTTATTCAAGGGATTCTTTTGCGATCTTGGCCCTTATACGAACAAGGGATTTCCGTTCACACACAGTTTCTCACTTTGAACAGTTAAGTGCTTATTGTCAATCAACTATTGGACAATAGCTTTGAAAGTGTTGCAATTCTCAGTCGAATGTCCAGCTGACCCAGCATGATATCCACATCGCACATTGGGATCATACACAAGTGGGAATGGCTCTAGAGGAGGCTTTCGAGCTTTGGGAACCACCAGCGTGTTCTGAACCAGATATGGGAGAAGTTGAGTGTATGTCACAGGAATCAGATCTAGAGGAGCATTCCTTCGTTCTAGATTACTCTGGGGCTTACGCTGGTTCTGGCGCTCTCGACCTTGGGCTTGCTGAATATGAGCCTGAGGAGGTTGTTGATAAGGTGGTTGTTGGTATTGGGCAGCAGCAACATATGGGTACGGGCAATATGGCATAGGAGCCATGGGGGTTTGGGCTTGAAGTTGGACACTTGCCATGACAGCATTCGTTTCCTCTCCCTTTTCTTTATTGACCCCTGATTGTTGATTCACGGTGCCAACAATTTTCCCTATTTTAAGCCCATTCTCAATACGTTCCCCAATAGTCACAACATCAGCAAAATTGGAGGATGAATTACCAACCACCTTCTCATAGTACAAACCCTGAAGAGTGCCCATGAATATGTCAACCAACTCTATATCAGATATTGCAGGCCGGACTTGTGAAGCAATCTCACGCCACCTCTGAGCGTATTCTCTGAATGATTCACCATCTTTCTGAGCTTGATTTTGCAGTTGCAACCTGGTGGGAGCCATATCGAAGTTGTACTTGTATTGCTTCAAGAATGCTTCGGATAGATCTTTCCAGGTTCTGATCAAACCTTGCTCATGGTTCATGTACCAATCCAGGGAAAACCCAGATAAGCTATCTTGGAAACAGTGGATGAGCAGATCATCATTGTCTATGTAGGAGGCCATTTTTATGCAATACATTGTAATGTGGCTTCGTGGACAACTCAACCCTTTGTATTTAGGCAAATCAGGCACCTTGAATTTCTGGGGTAGCACAACATTTGGAACCAAGCACAAGTCTTTGGCATCCAGCTCAAAGGCAGAAAACCCTTCAATGGCTCTGATTCTGTCTTCTAACAACTTGTAGTTTGTAGGTCTACTCTGATCATCAGGTCTGGCGAGAATCTGAGGATTTGGCAGCTGAGACGCGGCTGGAGCAAGCACTTGAGGAGAAGCAAACTGAGATGGATGTACTAAGTCAGAATTAACCATCTGACCAGAAGTCTGACCCATCTGAAAACCATATGGATAACCATGAAGAGGTGTCATAGCAGTTGAGGATACCCCAGGGTAAAGTATTCCAGAATGAACATTCTGAATAGCAATTTGATCAGATTGAGACAAGACCAGAACATGAACATGTTCATCTTCATAGGGGTCTCCGTATCATTTGGCACAGGAGTCTGACGAGTCTGTGTTTGAGGAATCTCATGACCACCATTCACCACAGGAGGTGGGAGTGGGGTAGGCATGCCCCATGGGTAAGCGACATAATTCCCATTAGACACGGGCACAACAAAAGGTTGATATGGCATAAAGGCACCACCATTGGCAATCTTATGAGTGAAATTCGGGGGCATTCCCCAAGGATAAGCAGCAGGCAACCTATTCAGACCAGAATGAGAGCTTGGCAATTTGACAGTAGCAGGAGCAGTAACAACAGGAAAAGGGATCACCACATGAGTGAGAACAGTTGCATTAGTGACAGTTGTGACAGCAGAGGTAATAGTGGCATCCCTCCGAGTACGAAGGAGTTCCATGATGGCGTCCATGTTATCTTGGAATTGACCCATCCTACCCTGGAGCTGAGTCAAGGTTTCTGTGTAAGTGGTATTCTCAGAATCAGCCATGATTCTTGATCTGTTGGATCTGATGAAGTACCGGTGTCGGGTCGTCACTGTCTTCTGGCTGATGAAGGGAAGAAAGTGAGCTTTTTCTGGTTTGAATGCAATGCAAATGTATGTATGCACATGTTTCTTATGCAAATGGAATGCAAATGAGACATGCAACACCCAATGATGCAAAAGCTAGATGATGCAACAATTCAACATACATATGGTGATGCAAAAACTCAAGTTCAAAAGTTAAGCATACATGATGATGCAATAACATTATGCAATAATGTAAGTCAGGGATGCCATATCTTTTGAATAATCTGCATATGCAACTCTGTGTTGGTGCAAAGATTTGACGCACGTGAGAGAACAGAGGTATGAAGAGGCTTGGTTTCCTGCAAAAGATCCATATCTTGCTCACAGGTGTGATCTAGACTCAACAAGGTAGTCCCTAGAAAGGTCACCCAAACCATAGGACTCTGAGTGAAAACACCCCGCCGTAGTGAATTCTCACAGGACGGAAGTATTCTCAAGTGAATCACGATTTGGGATGTGGCTCTCGTGGTAACCCAATGTGCGAAACGCATGCCACATGACTATCCACGTTCTAGCCTATGTGTATAATAAGCCCGGTGTTAGGACTTTTCTCTCCAATAATATCTACCCATCCCAACAATAGCAGAATATAGCAGATCCAGAATATACAACATATGAATATTCAAAGCAGTAAAGCAATGCAGTAAATAAACATACAGCTAAAGCAAGTAAAATAAAGATAAAGCTAGTAAAGTGCAAAAAGATAAACACCCAAACAAGCAACAAACAAAACTAGGCGAGACCCCAACCTGCAAGAGCAAGGACTCCCCAGCAGAGTCGCCAGCTGAAGATGGCTGGTTTATACCTGAGTGAATCACACACTCAAAGATAACACAGAGTCACCACCGAACTTTATTTAGTCCCAAAGGACAGGGAAAATATTGATAAAACCCAAGGGGAAGAGAAACGGGAACGGGGGTCGGTTATGCGAAAGGAAGGTACTAGCACCTTACGCATCCGTCGTACTCGACGGGAACCATTTCGCTTTCTTCTAGGCTTGGATGAGTTATCTATCTAAAGGCTTCTAGCTAGAAGAAGAGGAGAGAGAGAAAAGAGAAAAAGAAAGAGAGTGCTCGCGGAGGATTAGGGCCCTCGTGCCTACGTACCCTCATAGTGCAATGAGGAAATCAGAGCGTCGTAGTTTAAGGAACCAGGGACAAAGAAGAGGAAAGGAAGAAAGAAGGGTGGAAGTGTGCTCGCCAAGATCATCGCAATCTCGTGCCTACGTATCTGACATTCCAACGAATGCAGAATCAAAGCTTCCGTAGTTCGTGGAACTAAGACGGAAAAGGATAAGGAAAGTGGTGTCAAAACCAAGAGCAAAAGAGGGAGAGAAAGAGCCGCTAGGGATGCAAAAGAATTGGTATCAGAACCAAGAAAGAAGTGCAAAGGAAAAGATAGTAATTGTGTCGAGGATAAAGTGCAAGAGTGTTGTAGAAACCAAGAAGATAAATGAGCAAAGGGAATAGTAAGGACTCCACCGGGGAGTAACCAAACGGGTGGTGTTGAAACCAGGAGAACGAGTGTGAGACCAAGCGAAGGTCGTGACCCAAAGGACGGGTGTGGGATCAAGCGAAGGTCGTGACCCAAGAAACGAGTGTGGAACCAAGTGAAGGTCGTGACCCAAAGGACGGGTGTGGGACCAAGTGAAGGTCGTGACCCAAAGGAAAGGTGTGTGACCAAGAAAAAGTCTTGACCCAAAGGACGGGTGTGGGACCGAGCGAAGGTCGTCACCCAAAGGACGGGTGTTAGACCGAGCGAAGGTCGTGACCCAAAGGACGGGTGTGGGACCAAGCGAAGGTCATGACCCAAAGGACGGGTGTGGGACCAAGCGAAGGTCGTGACCCAAAGGACAGGTGTGGGACCAAGCGAAGTTCGTGACCCAAAGGACGGGTGTGGGACCAAGCGAAGGTCGTGACCCAAAGGACGGGTGTGGGACCAAGCGAAGGTCGTGACCCAAAGGACGGGTGTGGGACCAAGCGAAAGTCATGACCCAAAAGAGTTTGGTGCACTGACTGAACAAACAGTACCTGACCGAAGAAAGGGTATTTGAACCAAAGAAGGTTACTAACCCAATGGTGTGAGTATTCGAACCAAGAGAAGGTTACTAACTCACAGGGGTATTAGTTTTAACAGAAATACTGTGATTAACTGAAAAATGGGTGATTAACCAAGAGAAGGTGATTAACCCAAGAGGAACTCAGTATTAATAGATAGACTGTGATTAACTGAGAAGACGCGCAAATTGGTGTTTTAACTGACAGACAGTGGTTAACCAATCAAAGGGAGAAGAACCAAGAGAAGTTTGCGAACTCCACAAGGGTTTTGGTGTTTAACAGATAGATCACGATTGCAGGGGAATAGAGCATTGGTTCTAACAGTATGACTGTGATCAACCAAAGGAAGAATGATTACAACTCTCATGGGGAATCAGCAAAAGAAATGACTAGCCACAAGAAAAGGCAATTGAAACTCTCTTGATGAGAACAAGGGAAAGGTATTAAACAAGAGCAAGAGATTGACTCTTTGAAGATTGCTAATGATCGTGAACCAAGGGAATGATGATAGATCAAAAGACTGATTGATAGAGATAAGAGAGTGATCGAAGATCGACTCAACTGGGGAAGGAGATACACTACCGCCTGGAGATAGAGATGACTAAGCCAGGAACAGGGTCATTCGTACCCTACCTGAAGTGGTCATAATGAGAGTAGGAATTCTCCATTCTCATTTCTTCTCTAACACACAAGGTGTAGTGCAAAATTTGAAACGGACAGCGTAACAGCTCCAAGTTATACAGTGCTCCAGTGTCGTGCGGATCTCTGACTCCGCGGGGGAAAGAGAGAAAGAAATCTCTAAAGGAATCCTAAAGAGAAGCGCCAATGGGAAGATTAATAATCGAAATGAAGTTTCGATTAACTAATCAAGAGGGAGGAATATGCTAGTAATTTTCCAAAATAAATTGAAAAGTTATTAAAGCAAAGGGTGCATTATTGATTATACAAGATTAAGCTTATCCTTTGAAGAACAAACTTAATTTAAACATGAATGGAAAGTGCAAAATAGTACCAAATGTTACTTAAGATGCATCACAAATCATGTTATTATGTGAATAAAAATGTGGAAGAATGAGCATGTGCATGCAATGTCAAGAATGAGCATAATTATGAAATCGAAAGATCGGTAAATTCACAATCATGCTTTAAACTGAAGCGTAACAGCACCTAAAACATCCATAAAAATCAATCATATTAATCCATGGAGGTTAGAAGGAGAGAGCATGGCTAACACACTTGAAAAGAAGAAAAAAAAACACATTCTGTACAGTGGTAATCGGTTACTTCAAAGTGGGTAACCGGTTACTTGCTTGAAAAAGCAAATCTGGTGAAATTTGTGTAGGGTAACCGGTTACCTTATATTGAGTAACCGGTTACTTAGTTGAAAAAGGCAGCGCTGGTGCAAATTTGTGAAGAGTAACCGGTTACCCTATATTGAGTAACCGGTTACCACTGTAATAGTGGCAAAAACAGCTTTTGAAAAAACACTTAAAGCATCCAAATCACTTGCTTAAATTACCACATGCTAGGGTATGAATTTGTGCACGAAAATCAAGCTTAAAAGTAGCAAATAAACAGTGATGGAATTAATTAAATCATCAATATCAAGGATCATGTAATGGCATAATTAATTCGCGCACAAAAAGTAACGAACTACATCGCGAATGATACGAAAACGTTCGAAACAGTAAAATGAGTGAGATATATCAACCTACAAGCCGGAGGATTGGCTTGGTAATTGCTGCAAAGAGATATTGGTGCAGATAATCAAAGAAAACCAGAGGAATCTTCAATTATAACCGAATCGTACCGAAACCGAGCAAATTGCGACGAAACTCCGAAATACGAAATCGAACCGTTGAATCTTGAATGAAACACTTGAGATGAATCCGAAAGATAATAAAACTCCAGAAATCCAAGTATAATTGCAAGATGATGAAGGTTAAGCTCAAGAAATAATCACTTCCAATGTAGAAGTGATTAATCTTTAATGGTGAAGAGCTATAGTGAGGTTTTGGGAAGAAAATTGAGATTGAAGATGAAGAAGTTTCAGAAAAATTCAGAGAGAATGTGAGAGAATTGAGAGTGAAGTGTGAGAAATGGTTGAGAAATTGTGGAGGGTTTGTGAAACTAGTGAAGCTTTATTTATATAGAGTTTTGGTTTTGGAGTGTGAGAGGTTTGGAATTAGGCTAGGAGCTAGCTTAGGGTGGTTTGGAATTAGGCTAGGAGTTAGTTACACTTGACTCACCGAGTCAAGCGGTTAACTCAGTTAGTTAGGAAGTTAACTCGGTAGCAATCCCAATGTATGCTTCAAATCAAAGGTTGACATGCTTGGAAATCAAGGAACATGGTGCACTTAATTTAAAGTGAGGCATTGAAATAAATGTAAGTGGAGTGTCTTAAATAGTCTTGAAATGTCTAGAATGTTTCACACACTGCTAGAATCAAGTAGAATCCCAAAACAAAGAGAGTGCAGAGTTGTTGTCCCAAAAATGCAGCAGAATCTTCAAATCTGTACTGAGAGATCGGTTACCCTATATTGAGTAACCGGTTACTCTAGGAAAAATTTGCCCAGATTGCTCAGGAACAAGTGCTGAAATCCCGGTTTCGATTTTCCACCTCTTGTTTTGATGAATAAGCATGGAAACCAATATTTTATGCTTGTTTTGATGATGTGATGATCTTGTGAGGATGCGATTAGTTGGGTTTGGAAAACCTGAATATTCCTGCAACAAAATCAAAGAGAAAAATATGCTACTGTGTATGTCGGCGATGCGAATGCATATGCTTATGCAAAAGAAAAAAAGGAGGTCAAATTTCGAGTTACGACACCCTTAACCTTCTTGTAGACACAAGGCTCATCTTCATTCTTTATGAATCCATATTTTTTTACATTTTCATCAAAGCGAAGATTCCAGCTACTGGAAGCTTGCTTAAATCCATAGATTGATCACTGTAACTTGCATATCTTTTGTTCTTTTTCTGGTATGACAAATCCTTCAGGTTGTGTCATGTACACGTCCTCAAGAAGATTCCCATTAAGAAAAGCAGTCTTGACATCCATCTGCCATATTTCATAATCATGATATGCAGTGATAGTAAGTAAAATCTGAACTGATTTAAGCATTGCAACTGGTGAAAAAGTTTCATCATAGTCTACCCCATGAATTTGTTTATATCCTTTAGCAACCAGCCTTGCCTTATAGGTATGTTGTACCTTACCATCCATGTCAGTTTTCTTTTTGAAGACCCACTTGCATCCTATAGGAGTTAGGCTCTACCAAGGTCCAAACCTGGTTTGTGTACATGGAATCCATTTCAGATTTCATGGCTTCTAGCCACTTCTCAGATTCAGGACCAATTATGGCCTCTTGGTAGGTTACATGCTCATCTTGATCCATGAGTAATACATCACCTTGATCAGTTACGAGATATCCATATCTCTGTGGTTGGTGATGTATCCTCCTCGACCTACGTTGGTCTTGTTCTACTTGAGCAGGTTGCTCTTCCACAACTACTTGTGATTCCTGCTCTAATTCCTCCATAGGCGTATTAATGCTTTGTGATTCTTGAATTTCTTCAAGCTCTACTTTCCTCCCACTGATTCCTTCGCAAATAAAGTCCTTTTCCAAGAAAACTCCAGTTCGAATGACAAACACTTTTCCCTCAGAAGGATTGTAAAAGTAATGCCCTATTGTTTCTTTAGGATACCCCACAAATAAGCATTTGTCAGATTTGGGCTCAAGCTTAGTTGAAATTTGTCGTTTCACATAAACTTCACAACCCTAAATCTTCATGTAAGTCATATGTGGTTTCTTACCACTCCATATCTCATAAGGTGTCTTTTCAACCTTTTTGGATGGAGCACGATTAAGTGTGTAAGCTGCTGTCAAAAATGCATGTCCCTAAAAGGAGTTTGGAAGATTGGCGTGACTCATCATGGAATGGACCATGTCTAATAAGGTTCAATTTCTTCTCTCAGATACACCATTCTATTGTGGTGTTCTAGGAGGAGTGAGTTGGGATAGAATCCCACACTGTTTTAGATGGTCCTCAAACTCTAGGCTTAAATATTCATCGCCTCGATCTGATCGAAGAGTTTTAATATTCTTACCTAGTTGGTTTTGTATTTCATTCTTGAATTCCTTGAACTTTTAAAAGGACTTAAATTTGTGTTTCATTAAATACACATAACCATATCTACTGAAATCATCAGTAAATGGGATGAAGTATTGAAAACCTCCTCTGGCTGGTATGTTCTGTAGTTCACATACATCAGTATGTATGAGGGCCAAAAGATCATTAAAACTTTCACCTTTTCCTGTGAATGGGGACTTTGTCATCTTTCCAAATAAACAAGATATGCATGTCTCATATGATTCATAATCAAAAGAGTCCAAGAGTCCATCTTCATGGAGTTTGGAAATGTGTTTCTCATTTATGTGTCCTAATCGACAATGCAAAGGTAAGTTGGATTTAACTCATTAGGTTTCATCCTTTTAGTATTAATGTTATAAATAGGCATTTTAAGATCAAATACATATACTCCATTGGTCATTTGTACAGTAGCATAGAATATATCATTCAAATAAATGGAGCAATACATGTTCTTTATTGTGAATGAAAAAGCAAACTTGTCCAAACAAGAAACGAAAATAATATTTCTGCTAATTATAGGTACATAATAACAGTTCTCTAACTGAATTATTAAAGCACTAGATAAAGTCAATACATAAGTTCCTATGGCTAAACCAGCAACCTTTGCTCTATTTCCAACTCGTAGGTCAACTACATCTTTTGCCAAATCTCTACTCCTTGTTAGCCCCTGCACGTTAGTACAAATGTGAGAACCACATCCAGTATCCAATACCCATGAGGCAGAAGTAGATATATTTATTTCTATAATAAAATTACCTGAAGTTGAAGTCTCTAGTCCATTCTTCTTATCTTCCAGGTACTTTGGGTAGTTTCTCTTCCAGAGTCTGGTCTTACCGCAATAGAAGCAAGTGCCCTCCTTTGTTATGCCTCCACTAGGCTTCAAAACAGGAGCAGTATGTTTGGGTTTGGCAACTTCCTTGCCTTTCCATTTACCACCCTGCTTGGGGGGCCTTTTGTTCCATTTCTTTCCATTACTGACCATCAGAATAGACTTCCCTTTTGACTTCAGATTCTGCTCAGCAGTTCTTAACATGCTTAGCAGTTCTAGAACACTTTTGTCCATATCATTCGAGTTGAAATTAAGGACAAATTGACTTAAGCTCTCCGACAACGATTGCAAGATCAAATCAGTCACAGACTCATTTTTTATGGGAAAACCCAATCATTCAAGGTTCTCCACATACCCAATCATCTTGAGTACATGGGGACCTATTGGGGCTCCCTCAGCTAGATTTCCTTGAAAAATGGCTTTTGAAACTTCAAATCTCTCATGCCTTGCCTGCCCTTAATAGAGCATCTTCAAGTGTTCGATCATATCGAACATTGCCATGTTTTCATGTTGCTTTTGCAATTCAAAATTCATGGTAGCCAGCATGAGGCAAGCAGTTTCATTGGCATCATCAACATGCTTCTTATAAGTATCTCTATCTGCCTTAGGAGCAGAACTTGGAGGCTCCTCTTTAGGAATAAGTGTCTCTAAGACATACAGTTTTCTATCATGTTTGAGGACAATCCTCAGGTTTCGGTGCCAATCCAGAAAATTTGTCCCATACAATTTTTCCTTATCAAGGATTGATCGCAAAATGTTGTTAGATGTGTTTGTTGTCATGGTAATCTATATAAAAAATGTGAAATTATAAGTATCAATTAAAACCAACATATTCAATTAGGCCTTTAATTAAATATACTCCCACTATTTTACTCAGACCAAATGACCCTCACCATTTGATTCAGAAAATCTTGTTGGAAAATTTTCTAGTGGATCGAGATCCATATTTCACTTTGTTTTAAGTCAGCATTAGGCTAATTACACAAAACTCATTTATTTAGTTAGGAACTCCTTCCAATTGTATCTAATACAATTCTAGAATATTTTTAGTTGGGTGAATAACTCCTTATTCTAGTCCATCATATGAACCATTCCCAACACTTGATTCTAAACTTATATAATCTTATTATAATTTGTTTAGTTAAGTTTCACCTATTGTTTTAGAAATTGGATATTACATTTATCCCATTGCACCTTATCAATATAGAATATGCACCTCGCGTTAGGTGAAACCTACATTATTCAATACTAGTCTTGATGAGTTCTAAAACTTGGAAAGCATAAACTTAATATTCAATTTTGAGGGAATTTTCAATTAGTTTGATCTCACTGGCTTATTTATCATATAAATCGTCTCTCACATGCATCAACATACATTCACATGCACCAACATACATACAAAATGAAACAGTTATGGCCCCTAGCGCAATTGTTCTCCCAAGCCAATTAGAGAACCTAAACTAAACCTAATAACGATCTACACTTCTCCAAGCAAGATCTACAAGGTTGTCCTCCTTTGATCTTGTATTATTCCTTTCTTCATAACATTATATTACATCAAAAAATACTCATTTTACATACGAGGGAGTGAGATAAGAAAAGAAGTTACATCAAGAGATTAAAAGAGAGGCACAACACACAGGTCGTATTTTAAAATCCCAAAATAAAATAAAGGAAAACTAAGGTCATAACTGATCACCACAAGAGAACAATAATAAACACTTTTTATTATTATTAATTTAAATCTTGTTAATTAAATAAGGCAAATCAAATTTTGGCGAATGATCACACTTCGTCTCCATTTTCTCTTTCGAGGAGCATATATGTGTCTTCCTGGAAGGAGTGGGTATCTCCTCCTCGGGGGATGATGATCGGGTTATTTTGGAGATTTCTATACCCTTGGAGAGGGTGACCTTGCCAATCTCCTCCCATCCCCCCTCGTCGTACTTCTATTTTTACCCCTCCTTTCTCAGAGACATGGGGTCCTTTTTCCTCTCTATTCCTTTTCTGCAGAGATCATTAGGGTACTTAACATTATCACTTCCCAATTGTTCTCGAACAACTGGGGTTATGTTAGGGATTTCGAGATAGTTTGCGAGAAGCTGGACATCAACCCCACTATTGGGGTCTTCTTCTCTTTCTTCCTTACCAAACTGACGAAAGGCAGTTGGGTGACTTTGAGCAACCGAAAGGCCCAAGGCCTTTTTACCCCTCATTCTAACAACTATAATTATAGGAAAGACAAGTTTATCTGGGTGAGAGACCGATAGGATTCTCTTGGTATGATGGATTCTGAAACTGTTTCCCTCTTCCCGTTTTCTTGGACGGAGGACTCGTCGATAGTCATAGACTATGACGCGGTATTCCCTTAAAGAGAGGAGGAGTGTTCGCATTGTAGGACAGTTCGAGGTTATGGACTGCTGGGAAGTGATTAAGCTCCGGCAATAGGGTGGCAGTCATCTCGTTGCCTATATAAGTAGGAAAAAAAATTCTTTTCGCTTGTGGGGCCTCATATCCCTTTTTAACCCATGTTTAGTTCATGTAGATCAAATGTCCAAAACCTCTGCCTAAGAGCTCAAAGAGAGATGAGAGAATACAAATCTGCCATTTCAGGCGCCAACAGTCCAAAGAGCCATCATGGGGGGCTAATCATCCGTGGATAGAAAAAAGCAGCCGATACTTCTACCCAGGTGTTGTCAGAAGCTAAAGCTAAATGTTTAGTAGATGATCCTTCTTCTATTGCGGGTCAGGCAGCGGAGCCCACTAGGGGCATTAATCTAACGCCCTGGTGGAGCGATGTCAATCCTGACATGCTTCACTTCAAAAGCTCGCACCTCCCATTTTCTAAAGAGTTCCCTGTAGAGTACCAAACCCTTTGTTCACAAACTCTTTCCAATATAAAGAATATGAAAGATACCCTTCTACTAAGAGAGCTAATGCTTCAGGATGTTAACAAGGATGATATGACAAGGATGCGAATGACCTAGAGGTCAGGAGGCTCTAGGATAAAACAAAAGCCTAAAATGAAAGTCAGCAGTTGCTGCATTCCCTTCACCCTGACGAGGAGAAGTGGAGGAAAAGACTGGAGGATGCCCAGGATAAATCCAAGGAGGTCTCCTCTGAGAAAAAATTTCTGCAGGAATCCTTGGATGCAGCTCTCCTCCGCCAAAAAGGTTTGGAAAAAGAGGTCTCGAATTTAACTAACAAACAGGTGTCAATTGCCAAGGTATCATTTGAGCAGGCCAAGGAGAAAATCCTCTTCTTATACCATGATCTAGATTTGAGCCTTTTGGATCCTTTTAAGGTTGTGAATGTTTGGGTGATGATGGATGAAAAGGCAAAGACCTTCCCTGAACTCGAGCATCTCCCCTCACAGGAGGAAAGTGTGGTCAGAGAAGGAAGTGATCCCTAGAGTCTGCTACCGGAGCCTGCTGTTATGGAGGAGGAAGCCCCCATAATAATGATGATTCACCCTCTGTGACTTTTTATTTTTTTGTTGTATTCCCTTTTGACCCCCTTTGTGGCTTTTGTAATTGTATGGAACAATGGCGCCCCTCAAAGGGCGACTTTATATTTACTTTTTAATGTTTAATTATTCTTGTGGTTCTTATCTTTAGATACCAAGCAGTTATGGTCACCCACTTGGGCGACAATGATCTATCCTTAGTGGATCCATCAAATATAATTGCCCATATGTGCGGCAAGTATCCACCCTTAGGGGGTCCGGCAAATATAATTACCTATATAGGCGACAAGGATCCACCCTTGGGGGATCCAGCAAATATAATTGCTTCTATGGGCAGCAAGGATCCACCCTTGGGGAATCCAACCAGTCCAATTGCCTTTATGGGTGGCAAGGATCCACCCTTGGGGGATCCAGAAAATATAATTTCCTCTATGGGCGGCTAGGATCCACCCTTAGGGGATCCAACAAGTATAATTGCCTCTATGGATGGAAAGGATCCACCCTTGGGGGATCTGAAGGAAAATCATGACCCAAAACGCAGCGGAAATTAAAATTTTCCCTTTAGTGATCCTTACGAATGGGCACGATCAGTGATAGAAACTCTTACCTCTTGTGACGATGAAACCTTTGATGCTGAATCGAAGAAGTGATCACGAGCATTGAATGATGAACAACAACGCCTCTACTTAGTCCAGACAAACATATTCCTTTAGTCTCAGTGCTAGCTGCTATGATATAAGGCTTTAAGTGTGTGTGTGTGTGTGTGTGTGAGAGAGAGAGAGAGAGAGAGAGAGAGAGAGAAGGAAAAATACGAATAGGGTTTAACAGTCTGAATTTTTGTCAAAAGTGTATGCTTCTGCACAAGAGTTCTATTTATAGAACCACTTGTGTGGGTTGCAAGCTAAAAATCCCACTTAAGTGTATGCGCACCATATCTTATGGTGTACCGTATATCACTTACCATATTCTGTATTCTACTTAAGTGCACCGTATCTTACAGTGTTCTAAATTTACTTAAGTGTAGCGTACCTTACGGTGTTCCTTATTTACTCAACCTTTTATCAACCTGTCCTTATGTGTGTGACCCTGTAGGTTTTTGCGACGTTGGCAATTATATTAAATCACAAATTTAACATAATAAATAGTGAGCGGTATCTAGCAACACATCATTGCTTTCCAATTCACGAAAATGTCATGTGATCTGACAAAACCTTTTGTGATAATACTTGTGTGCACAATTACCCTTTTGCCTTTATGTCTATATTGAACACAAGGCATATACTGTGTTATCCTTGTTCAGTTCAATATTGGGCCCTTAGACATTTATCCTGTTATACAGGATGGGCAAATTCCATTTAGGTCACTCATGTCCCGCAACATGCTTTGTGGAGTACCCATCAACTGTCTTTATGGTCATCTAGTTACGGACAATGTTAGATTAGCAATAAAGTACTCGACTCTACATCTAGGGTCCATAGTGGTTTCAGGTCGAAGGGTGGTATATACCACTATCACCATGAGAGTAACTTATGACACTTTGCATAACATTTTATGTAGTACTCTCATAGCAGGTCAATCCAGTATAAATATTACTCCTAATATTCATACCTATGTTAAGAATTGATAACTCCTTATCCATGATCCATGAAATGTGATCATCAGTCTATCTACATAATAGTCTTAATGCTTTAAGGTTATCACGTGTTAGTTCTTTAATTTTAAGGGTTGGCATTAATTTTGTAAAACAAATAATAACAACAATATGTTAGAAAGTTTTGTTCATCTTGCTAAAGAAGAACAGGTTGAGCAAGAAGTCCTAGTGTGCATTGGAACATGTTGAGCTGAAGTAGTGTTAACATCTGGGACAACATGTCCTATCGAGATGTCCCATGCAGGTTCATTCGACATCGCGATAGAACTAAAGAGAATGTATAATTCTGTTATATTCTAACAGATGCAGAAGTTTCAGGAAATAATATGCAAATTCCAGGTGGTGCTGAATTAAAAGGTTTGAAGATTCAAGTCTGAATTTGAGAAGAATATGGGAAAATATTCACTTTCTAAATATGGAGATATTTTAGGAAGTTAAAGATTGAAGTCCTATTATGTAGCAGAAGTTTCTGCTGATTTGTAGCAGCTCATTTGCTAGGCCCAAATCCAGTTGGGAATAGGTTATATATATAGATGTTTTGTAACCTAGTTTTGTAACGCAACCAAAGATGTAAAGTTCTATTATTAGGGTTGGTTCCTGTACCACTCGACCTGTGAGTTAGACAGTTTGTTAGTGTGATCCTCGAAGCTGTTAAGTAAGAGGAGTATTGTTCTTGGAGGAAGCTTTTAAGTAACTCTAAGTTGTGTCTTGGAAGTGTGTCTTCCTTGTTGAATTGTTGTATAGGTAAAGAGTCGTTGATGCAGTAGCGGAGTGTTGACTGCTAGACATCATTGCGATGATTGGGAGTGAGAAGGGTTTCTCATATCTAGAGAGGATCTAGGTAGAAGGGTCATTGGGTAGTGATTAAGTGATAAGCTATAAACGGGTTGTTTAGATTTGAATTGATACTACTAATAGTGGACTTCATCCCTGGCTTGGTAGCCCCCAGATGTAGGATAGTTAGATCCGAACTGGGTTAACAATTCTGTGTGTCTTGATCTTATTTCTTTTCAGTACCATGTTTATTAGATTATACCTTGCCATTTATGATCATGTCAGACCAGATGTCGAACGGCATGTTCTTGGACATCTGAATTCTGCACATGCACCAGAATTTCAATTGGTATCAGAGCAGGTCATTCTGTTCTGTATCTGGATGAGATCCCAGGGAAGATACTTTCTGGTTCATGGTCAAGGTAGAAGTTTTCTACTGAAAAGATGTTTGAACTTGGAGTAGTTCATGTAGGTGTGAGAATGGTCCCTAGAAGTGGAGGATGGACTGTTCGTGGCATGTACTGAAGGCTTGGAGGAATGACTGAAAAGCTGCTGTGTTGGGGTTTGATTTATTTTCAAACCTGTGGTATAGTGATGTCACCTGAATTATATTGCTAGGGCTGATATGTGACACCTGAAGGCCTTGAGGAGTTTGTATCTTGATCCGCTGCGAATCTATCTGAAAACTCCTAAGGTTGTAACTGAGAAGGTTGTTCCTCTCTGAATGTATATCCTATGGTGATGGGATTTATGCAAGACTGCTTCAACTTACAGTGTCAATGATACTTGAAGATTATTGTTCAAGTCCACTCATAAAGGCATTGATAAGTGAAGGTGTGAGGAAGAGAAGTAATTTACTTTTGCTTCTATTCCTAAGAGGACTAATCTCCAGTCCTTGATCTCTTGATGTGTTCCTTGGAATGATGTCCTATCTTGTGTTAGAACATCACGTCAGAATTGTGCAGAATTCTGATGTCTATAGGAATGGCATAGCAGATGCTCTAGGTGCTAAACTAATGTGGTTTGATCACATGAGTTTGGAACCTACTCCTGATCTGGAAGAGGAGGCATCTGGGTGGTATGTCTAAGAAGTTTCTGGCCTTGAAACTTATCTTAGATGTGTGAGTTGATCAAGGTGTGATCAACATGTTATTTACTCCTGAGGTCAGTTTATTTCTGGTCCTTGCTGCAGGAGTGGAGATCCTGAGATTCAAGAAGTAATATCTCTAGCAGACTTCTTGGACATGAAGGTCAAAGATCAAGGTCATGTTCTTTTTGGAGGCATGTTCTGAATGATCTTGTGAAGCTAGATATGTATTGATATGATCTAATCACAGTCTGTGCTGATATTGAAGGGGAGAATGTATGATTCTCTAAAGTGCTCTTGGTAGATTCTGAGGAAGAATAACTGATGTTTTGAAAGACCTTGAAGACATGTCTCAAGCTGTCTGGATGATGAGAGTTGGATGAAAGATTACTACTCTCACGCTTCTGTGATGAGATGGCTGGTCCCAAGGCTTAAAAAGGGATGTTTGGAGATTCTGGTTGTGAAATGGGGTGTTTTTCTTAGTACAGCTGGATTCTTTTCATGATGTCAAGACTGATGTCTTAATATTTGTTGACAGAACAGAATGCTGTGGTGTGCGTCTCCAGAGATCACATGTCTCTACTTGACTTATGGACTGGTGTAAGAATTAAGCAGTAGGTGAATGTGTTCAGCAGGTGTGTTAAACAGAGAGTGTTCTCTTGAAAACATGAAGATGAGTCTCATGTTCTCCATTCATTTAAGGCATTATTCTTACAAAGGAGTACAGGTAGTCTTATATAGAGAAAAGTTGATCAGATTGAGATCATGTGAGTGTTGGTACAAGTGATGATTGTGGTCAACTTGTGAGTCGAACAAAGAGTGAGCTCTTGAAAACATGAAGATGAGTCTTGTGTTTTCCATTCTTCAATGTACTAAGAAGCACATGATAGGGGGAGAGTGTTACAATTCTATGCAGCTGGACGTGTGATGTTAAGGGGGAGATTGATAAATATGTTAGCACGTATTTTGTAGCAGATTAAGAATTTGCAGACATAAGGATTTAGTATGGAACAGAATTAAAACATAATTTTATTACATATTTTCTGAAAGCATACAAGATTTGTGAAAACACCATACAAAGGGTCTAAAGGTTATCCCAACCCCCCGAATCAAGAAAAGCCTTCCAATCTTCGTCCCATTCGTCATCAGAAGCTTGAAGTTGCACTTGAGTTTTCTTGATGGTCTTCATCCTTGTTTCTGATGCCTTTCATGTTCGTGTTGCTCCTGAAGATGCTCCAGCTGTGGACAGTGTTGTGTCCCTCAACTTCTGAGGAGCTGGCTTCTTGTCCTCCTGCATGTATCTCTTTCCTGCACTCTTGTTATACTGACTCATGCTTCCTTCCTTGGTGTACTGGTAGGAGCAAGGAGGCTTGGTATTTATAATGGATGAAGAGACCTTGGTTGTATCGCCTGACCGGTCAAAGCTACCTTTGGCATGGGAATTTGTTTTCTTGAGAACCTGGTTTTTTTTTGGGCACATTGGATACCAAAACTTCGTGTCTGGTGCCTTGGTAGAGGCTGCCCTAGTAGGATGAGCCTAGGTCTTGTCTGGATGTCTGCTGGTTGCTGGTTGTGATCAAGTGGTGTGGTCTTTGGTCTCGTGCTGATGTCCTACATTTTGTTACAACATTTTAGTTTGCTGTGTACCCTACTTATGGAGTTGGAAGAAGCAGCATTATCGTTTGAAGTGGCAGTTCTAACATAATGTGGATTAGAATGGGCAGATTCTAATCTTGATGGCAAGTAGCTCTGGAAAACATGGCTACTTTCATGTTGAATACCCTATCAGGGTGTTATAAGGAGGTTTCTTCTAATACAAGTAAAAGGTGGTGGCAGTCCTTATCTTGTGTTGAAAGACATTTGTTTAGAATGTGTGAGAAATCTCAAATCAAGTGGGCTTGTGTTTATTGGACTTGGCAGACCATGTATCCAAAATCAACATGGTGAGGCCTTGCTCAACATTTACCAGAATGTGGCATTATTGGGGTAAGATCATAAAAGGCATTGAATGTTAAGGCTGTAGTCTATAGCCTATTGCAGCTTGTGTGCTGGTCAAGTTTGTGTTGTGTAATGTCAAACCTCATGATGGGACATATCATAGCTGTGTGGAGTTAGTGCCTATATTTTTTCTCTGCTGTTTTTGAAGGAATCCAAGAAAATATGCTTGGAATTTATAAGTTTCTGAGGAATCTTGGGTTGATAAATTTGTAAACAAGCAGACAAACTTATTTTGGTAAGAAGTCAGAACAGCACTCCAGACATGTTTCCTTGAGCCAAACAAGGAATTACTCTGGACGGTGGTATAAGGATAAGGCAAAACACGTGTCTCTGCCTATGCATGAAGCGTTATTGGCCTAATTTATGGTAAGATTCAGTTGAGAAACATTTAAGGCAGTCAAGGCAGTTTTTGGAAGGTAGGCATTGAATGTTGAATGGAGTTTTTGATACCTAAAATAGCGTTTCTTTGACCAAGAACCTTGACATATTCAAGGCTCGTTAATTCCTAAGTTACTGGTCAGCTATTTATAGGGGCTGCTCTCTTCTCTTCCTGCCAAGTGAGTACCTTGTTTCACTAGTCTTATGGCGTTTGTTCGTATTTGGGTAAGTGTCACTTGGGTCTGGTTCTGTGAGGGCCTTCTTTGCCAAGTTTTGGCTAAAAAGGGGGAGAAAGTGTGTGTGAAATGGGTTATGCAGATGCCTTGTTATGAGTCTGCACTGAGTCTGCAGTTCCAATTGTTTGCGAAGAGAGTGTTAAAATTCTTGAGTTGGTGTTGAGTTCCGATTGTGACTTGTGTCCTGAGTTATGAACACAGTTGTGACTTGTGTTCTGAGTTACCTGGGTTGATAGATTGATACCTCTTAAGTTTTATCTTATGCCACAAGTTGACTGGGGGCGTCTGATCATTTAAGGTGTGCAGAAATCTCTCATGCCACCATTGGTCCTTTGTGTCAAGACAGACGCTTCTTTTCTGGAGGAGTCTTCTACTATGTAGCTCGATCCTTCTTGAAAGGAAAAAGAAATGTGTAGAAGAATGTTCCTCAGATTCCTGATTTGAGGGGGAGTATTGGATATCTTCTTCCTCATGTGCATAACTTCGGGACTTTCTACTTCTTACCTCCTGATGTGCTGCCTGAAGTGATTGTGGTGGGATGCTCGAAGGTGATGTAATGGAGCACATAGAAATGTGCAGCCAAAAGAGTTGTCAGACATGATGTCCTAACATCATTCAAATATTCCCTAGAAGATGTTTCTCCAGGATTGCTGTTCAAAGTAACTACTGATGGTTACTGGTAGGTTCAGTAGTTGCTGATGACTACTGACAGTAGTATAGTAGTGTGATTGCTGCTAAAATCTGAGTTGTAATATGTTTGTGTATTTGTTTTAGCCAAAATTTGCCAAAGGGGGAGAATGTTAGTTCTTTAATGTTAAGGGTTGGCATTAATTTTGAAAAACAAATAATAACAACAATATGTTAGAAAGTTTTGTTCATCTTGCTAAAGAAGAACAGGTTGAGCAAGAAGTCCTAGTGTGCATTGGAACATGTTAAGCTGAAGTAGTGTTAACATCTGGAACAACATGTCCTATCGAGATATCCCATGCAGGTTCATTCGACATCGCGCCAGACCTAAAGAGAATGTATAATTCTGTTATATTCTAACAGATACAGAAGTTTCAGGAAATAATATGCAAATTCCAGGTGGTGCTGAATTAAAAGATTTGAAGATTCAAGTTTGAATTTGAGAAGAATATGGGAAAATATTCACTTTCTAAATATGGAGATATTTTAGGATGTTAAAGATTGAAGTCCTATTATGTAGCAGAAGTTTCTGCTGATTTGTAGCAGCTCATTTGCTAGGCCCAAATCCAGTTGGGAATAGGTTATATATATAGATGTTTTGTAACCTAGTTTTGTAACGCAACCAAAGATGTAAAGTTCTATTATTAGGGTTGGTTCCTGTACCACTCGACCTGTGAGTTGGACAATTTGTTAGTGTGATCCTCGAAGCTGTTAAGTAAGAGGAGTATTGTTCTTGGAGGAAGCTTTTAAGTAACTCTAAGTTGTGTCTTGGAAGTGTGTCTTCCTTGTTGAATTATTGTATAGGTAAAGAGTCGTTGATGCAGTAGCGGAGTGTTGACTGCTAGACATCATTGCGATGATTGGGAGTGAGAAGGGTTTCTCATATCTAGAGAGGATCTAGGTAGAAGGGTCATTGGGAAGTGATTAAGTGATAAGCTGTAAACAGGTTGTTTAGCTTTGAATTGATACTACTAATAGTGGACTTCATCCCTGGCTTGGTAGCCCCCAGATGTAGGATAGTTAGATCCGAACTGGGTTAACAATTCTGTGTGTCTTGATCTTATTTCTTTTCAGTACCATGTTTATTAGATTATACCTTGCCATTTATGATCATGTCAGACCAGATGTCGAAAGGCATGTTCTAGGACATCTGAATTCTGCACATGCACCAGAATTTCATCACGCTTCACAGTAAGGCTCGACTATAGATACTTTAAAAATAATGTCCTTATGTTTAATGGAATCTCATGATTAAGTCACACTTAATATTTCATTAAACGGACTAGCTATTCTAGGGACTTTATTATCTTGGTAAAACAAACATAATAAAGAAATGCCTTTTATTATTAATAAATAATTTGATACGAGTACCAAAAGTAATGCCCTATAGGGCTTACACCAACAGGATCCAGCAAGTATAATTGCCTATATAGGCGACAAGGATCCACCCTTAGGGGATCCAACAAATATAATTGTTTTGTCCTTCATGCAACTGTATTTCCTGAATAGATATGGCATAATGAAATAAACATAGATAAAAGACAAGGTGCCTCATTAAAACGCCTCTAGGAGGTGTAGAGGGAAAAGAGTGCATTCCAGTTAACAACTTGTCCTTAAAACCGACAAAGATCAAATACTCGCATATGGAAAAATGTCAGCTAAGTAAAATAATAGAAGATAAAGCGACTATGTGAATAACAAAAATAGAATGGCGGTGCAATAGTTAATGAGGAGAAAGGATCTCCTCTTGCTCTCAGACTTTGTTGCATGGCGAGGATGGGTGGGAAACTTCCTTGTCCTCGTCATCTTCTTTGGGTGGAGTAATCCCAGAGTTGGTCGTTTTTACCCTTACGCTTGGAGGGTGTGCTCTCCTCAATTTGAGGCTTTCTGCATAACATTTTCTGGAGATTTCCTGATCTCCTCGAACCACTCTCACTCTCCCATTAGGGAGCGTGTATTTCATGCATAAATACAGGGTAGATAAAGAGACTTCCAACCATTTAAAGGTTGGTCACCCAAAAATCATATTATATGAAGAGGGGGTTTCAATGACTAAGTACTTAACCTTTATTTCCTAAGCGCGATCTTGTTCTTAGAACTTGATCCTGGGGGTGAGGTAGCCTTTCACCTCCACCTGTTCTCTTAGAATCCTACCAGTTATCCTTGGAAGGGCTTCAGATCCTCAGGGTCAAGGCACAATCTCTCGAAGGCGTCCCAGTACAGTATATCGGCGGAGCTTCCCTGGTTGACTATGAATCTTTTGATCTCCCACTCTTCGCATTTGACCGTGATAACCATGAGATCATCGTTGTGAGGATGGACGTCAAACGCATCTTCTTTTGATAAGACGACCATAACTTCTAGTACCTTCTGGATTGAGATCTCGCGGAGATTGTCTACACTCAGCACTTGGCGGGCATACCTTTTGCAGGCGGAGGTTGTCTCTTCGCCCCCTGCGAATCCCTAGATATGGTGTTGAGAGTGTGACACGTTGCTTGCTTGACTTCGTCCCGAGACACTCCTTTGGCCTTACTCGACCCTAGGCTTTTGGTATCTTCTTGTTCTCATGGGTTGCGTTGTTCTTCCTGGTTGGAGGGGCCACCCTTTATGTATTTCTTGAGGTGGACCTCATGTATCAACTTTTATATTTCTTTCTTTAACTGGTAGCAGTCATCAGTGTGATGTTCTTTGACCCTATGTAATTTACACCACCTTTAAGGCTAGGATCCCATTATCTCGGATCTGGGGGAAGGTGGCGTCGGAATATTATGTAGGTGGAGCACCTCGAGACAAATCTGTTCTCGGTGGGTATTCAAATGAGTGGAATTCTCTATCGCCTTCCCCTCCCTCTTGAATAGGGATTTGTCCTTCATGGGCGAGGTGTAGTTATTCTTCTTTGTGGGATAAAAGCTTTTGACTTCGGTGACACGCTATTTGGCATCAAGAGCCCTCTTTTAACTATTGCGTTCCTCGCCTTTGATTTAGTATTCCGCCATGGTAACTACTTCGGCAAGCGAGAGCGCCATATTTTCGGTGAACGCCTTGAGTACGTTCTGGAACGCTCCCATGAACATCTCTTGATTCGAAGGGACTAACTTGATTGTGGCTCTATTGAAGCATACGAGATAGTCCCTCAGCAACTCCAATGGACCCTGGCGGATGTTGAACATGCTAGTGGTGGACATCTTCCTGTGGCGACTGGCGGAGAACTAGTGCACCAGCTTTCTCACCAATTCTCGGTAGCTGTTAATAGAGGTATAGGGAAGGCCCATGTACCATAGAAGGACGACCTCCATAAGAGTATCTAATAAAAACTTACACTTTACAGAGTATGGTGCTCCTATGATGGCCATCTGGGTATTGATAGAGGCAAGATGCTCGTAGGGGTTGATGTGTCCATCAAACTTTGCCAAGGATGGAGGTTTGAAACCTTCAGGAATAAGGGCCCCCATATTTCGTCTGAGAGAGGTTCAGTATCTAGCAGTTCTGTCTCTTCTTGGGGATTGGTGTCTTGTTGACGTTGTCTGATGCTTTGGACGTAATTCTCAAAAGTCTGGTTGTGGCATCATAATTCGTCCATGGAGGCTCGCATCTCCACCATGACTTTGACATCGCCTATACCGCAGGTACCCTTAGGAGTATGGGCTCTTCTGTTCACCATCTCTAGTAATGGTTAGAAGTGGGAGTTAAGGGTACGACAAGGACGTCGATGGTTTTTTAAGAGAGATTTTCGGCCCAAGTTAGTTTTACCGGGCGCCACTGTACTGTCCAAAAAAGTATAGACATGTGTGTTCCCCTTGCAAGGGTAGGAGACTTAGAGGCCCTAGTAGGTATATTACACGAATGGCTTGAGGGCTAGGTGACTGTGGCGAGTAGTATGTACAGTGGTATTTGAGGTTGTTTAAGGGACCATCCCACGTGAGGTGAGAGGCCTTGCTGGCAGCCGGTGCTGCTAGGTTGCAGGTAGGAAGTTATAATGATGTTGTTAGGTTTACTTATAGCAGAGTGATCTCTGAGTAACGTTGGGTTGTAGTAAGTGTGCACCCCTCATTTTCTCTCCCTTTTGATGGGTAATCTATTTATAGGGATTCTCCATGGCAATGTTTTATGGCTCCCTGGACATGGTATCATCCGTTCCCCGTTTTTTAGGTAGGTTATTGACCGGTTATATCTTCGAAGTCAACAATGACTTTTTCTCATTTAAATTCCACGTTGGAAAGACGCAAGGGTGGCCCTATTCGATTCCGCCTGGACGGTCCAACTGTCAGGCGAGGGGCGCCCTAATTTAGGACTTTTCCAAATAGGAAACTGCAATATCCATAAACATCAACTCTGCAATATTTTTCTTTCAAGGTCCCCTTAGACGAAATCTTTGGGTGTGAGAACCTTCTAGAGATGGACACAATGAAATGATATCCTCCAAAGATGAAGGCTATGAAGGGTTGATTTTCATTCCTATTGTCCTCTTCTTCGTTGTTGTCTATCCCTTTACTAGTGCTTTCAATGACTTCAACTGTCTTCTTGAGATATGTGTCAACCCGACGAGGAGAACACTCTCTACGTAGAGATTCACTCTATAGGTTAGGTTTCTTTGGAGAATCCATTTGTATCTTATAGTCTCCCCTCCATACATCTTTATTGGTGTACCTACCAAGTTGTCCCTTATTAATTAAGCCTTTTATGGCATCCTTTAGGTGAATGCACTCATTAGTTTTGTGCCAATAACTTTTATGAAACTTGCATAATTTTAATTTATCACCCAGTGTTGACTCTTTCACGACATGGGAAAAGTTAACCCTAACTTCCTTGAACTCAGTATTGGCATATTCTTCTAAGATTCATTTTTTAGAAGTGTTCAATAGGAAATATTCAAAGAATCTATACCGAGGTTTTTTGTGTCTTTTATTTTCTCGTTCCTCACAACGCTTGTTGTCTCATCGCCATCCACTTTCAGCACTTAAAAAAAATCTTGTTTCTCTTTACATCCATGTCCATTAAATTCTCTTCATAATTAATGTATGGTTGGGCTCGAGTAAGGAGGTCACTCATGGTTCCTGGTTCCTTCAACACCACATTTTCTTTGAATATGTGGTTCGGTCTCAACCCTTTCTTAAAAATCCAACACTTTAACTTATCATTGCTCCTCCTACTTCGACTACCACATTGGTAAATTTTTTTATGTATTCCCGAAGTTTCTCCTTTTTCCTCTAATGAATGCTACTGAGAACAAATATGATATTTGGATGACGTCTACATGTTGTAAATTATGAAGTAAACTCATGACATAATTTCAACAAGGAGCTGATGGAGTTGTCTTATAAGGCCTTGAATCAGATCATGGCAACTCTTTTGAAGGTTATCACAAAAATTTTGCATTTCAACACACTTTTTGCCCAGTGTTAATCAAGTATATCTACATTCTCGATGTGATAATCGAGATCCCCACTCTTGTCATAGGTTTCTAGCTTTGGAGGCTTCACCAAAGACTTAAGGATTTTGCAGTCAATGATGTGTTTTGTAAACATATTCCTTCTACTATGGGCACAAGCATGATCAGTGGTACTGTAGCTTGCAGTTTTTGTCGGTGACGCAACCACCTTACCGAATTGATTGGAATTGGGTGCTACTTTCTGATTTCTTATTTTCCTATGAAGCTGGAAAGGAAAGGGAAGCTATCTAAAACTAACCTTGCACGCAAATGTTTTCTTTAACAAATGCTAAGAGATTGGGGGTCCGGGATCAGGTTATACAAAGGGAACCTGTTAATTACCCAGTGTATATATGGTTATCCATAGATCTTGTGTGGCATGTTCAAATACTTTCTGGTGTTTACTGTTATGGGTTGGGAATGTTGAGAGAGTGTTTTTGTTGTTTTTGGATTTCTGTTGTTTTTGGTAAGGTACTGGACCTAAAGTTTTTGATTTGTGTGCTCGCTACGATTTTGCAATCTTATGCCCACGTATTCTCGTCAAAATAACAGGGAAATCAGAGCAATTGTAGTTCCTCCTATTCTATGGGAGGAAAGATGTTTGGTGTCTTGTTCAAAGCCCAAGATTGAAGTTAAAGGTTATTTGTGTCTTGTTCAAAGCTCAAGATTGAAGCTAAAAAGGGTGACTGAGAGAGAATTTGTCATCTCTAAAGGGAGATATCTCACCTGTTCATCACAGTTGTTGGGCACTTGATTATAAAGGGGAATTACTTTAACTGGAATGTATGGAATCCAGCAATGCCATAATTTCCTTTATAAGGGAGATGTTCTGAAGGATGAAACTTTAACTCAGTATTGAGCAATGCCATTTTTCCTTAGGAATCTTTCATGCTAAGAGAGGGACATGGGCTTGGATGTAAATAATCCATAGGCTTGCCACTTACAGCAATTAGATGAAATAGGAAGTTTACCAGGATAAGAGAAGGACCACAACTTGGATTTTTGAATCAACAAGTATGCCACTTACAATAGTTATCTAGGATTAGGGTTTCTTGATTATCTGTTTTGATGTGTGATGTATAGAGAAATATCTTCCTACAGAGATAAATTTTGATTTCCTCTTAGGGGATGTTGGTTTTATGTGCCTTGATCAAAGCCCAAGGTTGAAGCTAAAAGGTTGATTCTACTTAGAGAGTTTTATATCTGTCTTGTACAAAGCCCAAGATTGAGGATGAAAGAGATGACTCTTCTGGGGAAAGTTTTGTCTATCTTATACAAAGCCCAAGATTAAGGCTAAAAGAATTGACTCCACTGGAGAGAGGTTTTATCTGTCTTGTACAAAGCCCAAGATTGAGGCTAACTTTGCTGAGGAAAAATCATTATACAAAGCCTAAGAGGAGGCTGGTTTGGGGAAATTCTTATATGAAGCCTAAGAGGAGGATAGCTTCTACTGAGGATTATTGAGATCCAGAGACAGGTCCAAATTGGGGAATTAACCCTTGCTGAGTGATTGAAGAGGAATTTAAAATATCAGATGCCTTGAGGTTCTGATCCTGTTAGTGTTGTATTGATGGTAAATTGACCCTAGTTGGGGAACTTAGAATGAAAATTTAAAGATTGAGTTTTTAAACCTATGGAGGTTCTAACTCTGCTGGTGATTGATGAAATGATCAGGGTTTTCCCGTGCTTTTAGGAAACTTGAGGGTTTCCTTGAGATCCAAGAGGAGATGAGACTTTCCAAGTCTACTGGTATGAAGATATTGACTCTTAGTTGGAGGATGATCTTTGTATGATGCCCAAGAGGAGGCTGATGTTTTAAGGGATGAGAATCAACCCTAAACTGGTCTGATGTTTTAACTCTCTAGAGGATTAAACTAGTAGAGATGAATAAGTTTTGTCCTATACCTGTAGGAGGTCTTCAGGTCCTTGTATTAAGCCCAAGAGGAGGCTGAGAACTTCTAAGAAGCCTGAGGGTCCTTGTACAAAGCCCAAGAGGAGGATGTGGATGCTTTTAGGTAGCCTGTGGGTCCAAGCCTGAGAAAAGTTCAAGAAAGGTTTCACCGGGAATAATCCTTTCCTTAGTGAACAGTTTTAGGGTTTGAAGAAATTCAAAAGAGGTTTCACCGGGAATAATCCTCTCTGGGGAAATGAATTTCTTATACAGATATTTCTAAGTTATGACAGTCTTGAGAAAAGTTTCACCGGGAATAATGCCTTTCTTTGTTCCATATTGTATAAGCCCAAGAGGAGGCAAGACTGTGTCTGGAATTTCCTATGGGGGAACTAGTTTTGACTGTGTTGAAATAGTAACCACTGGTTTGATCTAAACCTAGACCTAATTGCTGGGGAAAACTCTAAGCAAGTATATGCAGACATACATATACAGATGAAATATATAAACCAGTATGTATAGAAGAAAAAGTAGAACTTATAGGTCAGCAAGCTCCAGCATTGTAATTACAACTGTATGGTTAGTTATTCAAGAAATTGAAGAAAGTTTTGATGAAACTTAAGATTTGAATCTAAATAAAAAATAAAGTTTGTTGTGAAAAGAAGTTTGGGGCTTATATTCAAGGAGAGACCCATATGATCTCTTTTGAAAAGGGGACGATGGCGTCGTTATTTTTGAAAACCACAGAGGGACTTATACAATGTCTGAGGCCCAAATTGTTGTATTTACAAAGAGGATGGGTCTTACACTCTATTAGAGACCCAAGAGTTTATTTTTTCAAGAGATGGGGCTTACAACTCAAAGAGAGGCCCAAATGAAAATTGTTTTGAAAACGGCGACCGCGCAGAGATTTTTTTAAAACGTATCGGGACTTATACAATGACTAAGGCCCAAAAATGGTTTATTTACAAAGGGATGGGACTTACACTCTATCAAGAGGCCCAAAAGTGTTTCAAATGAAGTTTGAAAAATTAAAATTGAGGGAAACCCTAATTTTAATTAATATGATATTATTTTCAAAGGAAATTAAATATAGAATATCAAATGTATTTAAAAACAAGTGGTAAGCTTTGAAAAATATTTTGAAAAATCATGGTTAATCACATGAAGGCTTGAAATTCAATTGATTTTGAAAAACAAGGTGGAAATCTCATTTTAAAATGTTTGAAAATAAATAAAATGAAATTAATTACAAAAATTCAAACTATATTAAATAAATAATATAAATTCAATTTTTTTATGGAATAAAATATTTCAACATTTTTGTGAAATTTAAAAAAAGAACCAATAAAAAATAATTAAAATTGAGAGAGAAATTAATTTTGAGATTAATTAATAAAAACCATTAAATAATGAGAAAAATAGGAAAAATGAGAGAAATGGCAAAATGGTCTGGGTGGGTCTTGAACCCATGACCTCTAACCAAACACAAGCGCGCTTCTACCACTGGGGTGGTGATATATTCATGTATCAAAACCACCCGATAAACATATATGGGTGGCCTAAATTCTAGGCCTGGCCAAGGCAAAAACCAGGTTTTGGTGGATTTGCAAGAAGGCCATAACTTCCTCAATTCTCCATGGAATTGGATGAAATTTAGATGGATCCTGCCTAGAATTTCATGAGGAATCCAATGGTGCTTTTAGAATTTTCTAAAGATGCTTCTATTTTAAAACCCGATAGTGGTTTCAAAATAGGCCAAGATTTGCAAGTTTTATGCTATCTTATCATACAGGCAACAATAGCATGGTAAATTGGTTCAAACACAACACATTTGATATATATGACATGTTTATGATCAATGGACATCAAAGCAATGCATATTTTAAGAGTTCAAGTTGTGATGCACTTACCTCTTGAAGCTCCTTGTGCTAACTGTTATAGATCCTTGTGCCAGAAGTAATCCAATGCTTTAGACACTCTTGATTGATCCCTTAGAAACTTATAGGATGATCAAAACCAGCTGGAAACCTCAGGAACAAGAGTCGACTCTTTCTTGCAAAAGTGGCAAAAATGACCAAAATGGTAACTCACTCAAATGGTGTTACAGTTGAGGGAGACTTGTTGGGACAGTTTGAGGATGATATTTGGAGTGTGTTTGAAGCTTTGTTTGGTTTTGAAAGTGACTGAATCAAGACATGGCTTGTAAAATGCAGAAAAGTCAAAATTTGAGGTTTTGGAGGTTGACTTTCTGATTTTGAGGTTGTACAATGTGGATGAAGGTTTGAACACCTCCAATGGATGATTTATGATGTGTTTGGATGGTTATTTGAGTGGTTTTTGCTCTGGTTTCAAGAATTCCCAAATTGCTTCAATGTGACTTGAAATTGAAGTAAGAGAGGGAGAGTGAGAAAACAAGGCTTTGGTATTGTTTTGGTGTGGTTTGAAACATCAGAAATGACCTCTATTTATAGTAGAGGAGTTTTGTTTTTGAAGGAATAGTGTTGGATGAGGGATCACTCTATTATCCAATGGATATGCCCATGTATCACTTCCTTAAATGCCAAGGTACCAAGTCTTCACTTGGCCATTGACTAGAGCTGATCTTTGTAGCTCTAGGTCTTCTGAGTTTTGAGTCAATCTTGACTCAATTGAACTGATATGGCTTGGTTCATGACAGCTCCATGTTCCACATCAATGCCAAATGACAAACTTGGAGTTTTGGATTTGAAACTTGAATGATCACATGCCAAAGGATGAGATTCTTGCCTTAGGGTCCAAGCTTGCAGGTTTTTCATGATTCACTGAGATTCTCGTTGAATTTGGATGAGGATCAATCTTGCATAGTCACCAAAATTGGACTCAAGAATCGTGTACCACAAGTAATGCACAAAATCTGTCTTGGAAATCAGTTTGAACAAGGCATGTTGTGAGGTTCATAACTCCTTGATTAAGTTGAATCAATGAGAGTTTTTGTATTCTTTGGAAAGCTCTCATGACATACTTTAACTTTGATGTCCACAAATGGATCTAGTTCAGCTTGGATCATGACGAAAAATGACCTCAAAGTTGGTAAAAAATGAAACAGATTCTGACTTTTTGAAAATTTCACTAAGTGTTGGAAAAAGTGGTCATTTTCACTTCTTATGATTTTGATCAATCCATAACTCAAAATTCATGAGGATTTGGAATCTGATGTAGTTGACACTTTTGAAGTATGTCATGTGAACTTTCATTCGAGCTTTGAATGGAAGAAAAAGACCTTAGGGTTTGGGAGTTATGACCTTGCAAAGTGGGTACCAAATCCATTTTGTTCCATAACTTAGAAAATTTTAGGTTTTCTATGGTTGCCCCCTTTGCAAGAAACCTCACTTGTCTTGATTTTTCTTGATGAATGATGATCAAAACCATACATTAACATTATTTTTGACTTAGGGGAGCCACATTTGTGAAAAAATCCAAAAAGTCAAACTTGATTTTGGGCACAGTTGACTTTTTTGTCAGATGAATTCCAAGCTGTGTGATTCTCTATGCAATCAAGTTCTTGACCTAATTCAAACTGAATGGATGGATTCCATGGGTGTTTTAGGGTGTCTTGAACCATGTCCCAAAGTTTGGAAACATGTATTGGTCAAAAGTCAAAGATACAATTGACTTTTTCTTCAAAACCCTAATTGTGGTCCAGATGAAATTGAAACTTGTGAATCAAGCTTCTTGGATAAATCCATTGTTATAAACGGATCAATGTGGTGTGTTTAAGGCCCTCAAATCATGTCTTGAGGTCTTGGCTTATGTCTTGCCTCAAAAGTCAACTTAGGGGTGAATTAGGTCAAGAAACCCTAATTCCTGATTTTTTATGAATGCTTCCCTTGATGCTAATTTGACTTGATGATTGGATCCATGAGGTACCTTGGAGCATTTTGGATCATGTTTTGAAGTATTGGCTCATGCCCAGAGGAAAATTTCCATCTGGAGGCCTTGGTCGACCAAAACTCTAATTTGGTGACACTGGCGATCTTGAGGCTCGATCCACTTGGAATGTTGCAACCTTGTGCTTGATTCTTGATGTGGGAGATCTCTTGATCCTTTATGGGTGTTTGAGAGGTTAGACAAGTTGAAGATCATGTCATTTCTTGATTGATCATTTGTCTAAGTGCTCTGAGAGGGCTCAAAACCCTAATTCTTGGTTGAGGTGAATGCTCAACAATCTTTAAGAGGATTGATGAGGCATGAAGGTATATCCATATTGTGGTAATGATCCTCACAATGATGGGAAATTTTGTGGTCAAAATTTGGGGTATGACATGTACCATGATAGTTTCTCCTTCGAGAATGATTGAGAGAAAGATCTCCTAGGACAATGCTCTTTAGGTGGTGTGTGGTCATTGTCTCTGTCTCCAGATTCATGAGAAGGAAAGTTGTGACCATGGTGATTACAAAAATGCCTCTTTGGAAACTCTTGCACTCTTAACAGTTGCAACTCAACGTCAGTGGGAGTGATACTCATAACTACTGAGAAGTGGTTGTGTTGCAATACCTCTAACTGGCTTTATATCTGAGTCAAAATCTTCTGCTGGTTCTCTTTGGTGTGGATGAGTCTTGCATTTTTCTATTGGTTATCTTTTACGCAGAGAAGTTTCACGTTTTGCTGTTGAACCATGTTGAAGATGTTCAACATGGGTCCGTTCACTTCAGGTACTCCTAATGAAGCTTGGAGTTGTGGTATAACGTGTGATAGTTATGGTTAGGAATATTGGAAAGGAGAAGGGTGCAAATGATGGTAAATTATAGTGATCTGTTGATACTCTTGAACAATAAATTGATGCATTACGATCAAAGATTGAAGGTCTTGATGTTGTGTAAACTCTTTGGACACAAGAGTGAACTGGTGATGCATTATTTAGGGGATGTGGATCATCGATTAGACATCAGTTTCAATGTTGCGTTAGGGAGTTGCTTTAGAGCTGACCATTGAGGAATACAACATGAACAAAATTTACGAGACTATTATGATTATTATAATGGTAATAAAAAATGGTTATGGTGCATATTAGAGAGGAGTGAAGAAATTGTGATAATCATAAGACAATTCTCAGAGATGGGACCACTATTCCGTAATGGAACATAAAATGAATGAAAAGTTAAATATGACTGCCGTGGAAATGCTTCTAGTATAGTGGTTGCGATCCTCAATGATCATAAAGTGGGTACCTGTAAGGTTAGAAATCTAATGTTTAAGTAAGTATTTGAAAGAGATGAAACTATTGCAAATATGAGTGAGTGAACATTTGATTCGCGCTAATATAAGGGAGACAATTAGAACAATTCTTGGTTGATCTGACGTGGAGCGCGTGGGACCATCAGATGTCTGTAAACAGTTGAGATAAAGAGAGATATTGTGTATGATGCTCCAAAGTGGAGGTCCACATGTACATCAGTTAATGAAGCGTTTTAAATGGACTGAGCAAGTCTTATTGGGCCTTTGGCCAACTTAAACACTTATATTCACAAAAAATAATAGCGGTAGATAGTCGGGACTAGTCCAATAGAGCCCCAAAAATATGGGCATTACTTTTTCCATCCTAAGTGGTGCTCGTTCACACTTGTGAAAAATAAAAAATTCCTTAGAATTCGAAAATGTGTTTTCGAACGCAATTGAAATATCCTAAATTGTTGCATAAGTGAATTACGCCTTCATTTTGTAAAAAGAAGAGTATTTCGAAAGATACTTCCGAAATTAATCTAAAAGTATACTTCTACGGAATGAAAGTATATCCCACCCAATAAGCCTGAAGTAAAATTAATTTTGATAGACAAAATTTAAATTTTAAAATATACTAAACATAATTTTTATGGATTGAAATAAATTCAACCACTTGCAATGTACGGTTGAACCAAACATACGATGATTGATAATAACAATTTACTTGCAATGTACATAGACTTTCATATTTATTTTTTGGATTGATTTTGAAATTATACTTCCGGATATATTTTCGAGTTTAAGAGACATTTTTAAATTTTTATAGTGTGACTCTCCACTCTTTAGAATGAAAAAATTAATATACAAAATAAATGATTAAGTAAAGAGTTTAGCAAATAAATCTTTAGACTTTAAGTTTTTTATTTCACCTATCTTTACAATAAGGGAAGGAGAAGTAATATTTAAGATAGTAAAATTAAGATCAATGTTAGAGAGAAAGGCTCTGCCTTCTCTCTAGCTTTTTTGGAGGTCTCGGTTACTTTCTCTACTATTTTCATGGAGTGGCAAAAACAAAAGAGAAATGGTTTCAGACACATTGTAACCAGGTGCGCCACGTTTCCGATTAGAAGCAAGTTTCAAGAAGGGGAGACTTCTGATCAGGTTATCTCATCCATCTTCTTCTCCGAGTTTCCTGATAGGCTTAAAGCTAGTGATATTTTCGAACTGTTTGGTTATATTGGAGACATCTGCGAAGTGGTGATTCCTCCTAAGAGGAACAGATTTGGCAAGAGATTCGGCTTTGCTCGTTTCTCAGGAGTTAACGATGTTAGAATGTTAGCTATGAAGTTGGATAATGTGGTTATTGACGGCAAGAAGATTCACGCGAACTCCCCTCGTTTTGAGCGGTTTCCTAGACAGACGGAGAAGGTTAGGAGGTTTTCTAAGTCTTTTGCTCATCAACCTGCACCCAATGAGCCTCCCTATAGGAATGACAGAGATCAGAGAAACTTCTATGGGTCCAAATCATTTGCGCAGGTAGTTAGGTTTGGTGGTTTGACTTCCTTAGAAAAATTAATTCAAACCTGCTCGGTTTATTCTTCATCTGAGGAAAACAGATTCAGGCTTATGAAGGCTTTCGTGAGTATCATCAACGTGCCTGGGATGGCTTATAATATTCATACTACTTTTGAAACTGAAGGGTATTTCGCCATCAAAGTTACACCACTCAGCGCTAATATGTGTTTGTTGGAGGAATCTGAGGAGGGGGCTATCAATGACTTGATTACAGATGGCAAAACTTAGTGGAATCAATGGTTTTTTGATATTAGAAGGTGGAAGGAGGATGACGTCGATGAAGAAAGGGTCACTTGGATCAGGGTGCACGGGGTTCCATGTCATGCATGGAATTTCAATTTCTTTAAAAAGGTGGCAAACTTGGTGGGATGCTATATTTGTTCTGATGAAGTTACTTTGAAGGTTGAGGTAATGGATATTGCGAGGATCATGGTTAGAACCTCCCTTGTCATTATTTCTGATAAAGTCTTCAATGTCAAGATAGATGGAGTAGATTTCAAGATCAGATGCAATGAGGATTCATATGGTCCATTGAGATTGATGCTTCACAATTCTACAGTTTCTCCACATTCTCCCTCTTCATCTTCGTCTGAATCTATGGAAGGGTGGCATAATTCGCAGATGGAGGTTTCTGAGGAGGAGGACATAGTTTTTTCATCTAACGACAAGGAGTGTAGGGTGGATGTTGATGCATATCCCCCTTCTGTTGGCCTAGTCAATTCCTATGACGTAGGTAATAAGTTCTCAAAAGTAGGTGACAAGTTAGACCTTTTGAGAAAGGATGGAAAAGTTGTTTTAGAGGGTAGCTTTGATGAGGCTATAGGTGCGGTTAGGGTGGCTAATGTTCATAACTCTTCTGCATGTGGGCCCAACATTTATGTCTCACCAGTCTCCTCGGATACTAGGGTGATTTGTTCTTTTGACAAGACCACGGGTAACCAAAGGCTTTTGGCTGCAAAAAGTCCGCTTGTCCCAAAAGTAAAACTTAGGAACATTTATGACATCTCTGGACCTTTGGGTCAGAATATTAAGAGGCCTAAAAAAAGGTCCTTAAAGATTGTTGTTCCAACTGAGATCAGTCCCGCTCTTATTGGGCATGTTTCCTCATCTGTACCTCCTTCTGTTGCTCTATCTATCTCTTCTGATGCTGCTAAAGCAGGGGTAAGCTCAAGGGAGGAAGATGGTTTTTCTGCAGAAGATATCATGTGTTGTGACCAAACTGTTGACTCTGACATGATTAGATGCAATAATCGTTTTTGGGAGAACACATAGTCGATTGTGGGAAGTAAGGTTTGGAGTGCCATCTCTAAACTAGGTATCGTTTCTTATGGATCTGCTAAAGATTATCAAAAGAAGATTGAAGCTATGGAGAAGATAGATTTGGCGAAAAAGTAATCTCAGAAGGTGAGAAGCAATAAGAAAAGATGATTATAGGATCCCTTAATATCAGAGGAAGCGGTAGCAGGGTTGAGAGGAAGAGGATTAATCAAATAATAATTCAAGAAGGGGCAGGCATTTTCTTTATCCAAGAATCCAAGCTTGCAGTTGTTGATGAAGCAACTATCTGAAACTTGTGGAACAAGGATAGTGTGGGATGGTCTTATGCTAGCTCCAACGGTCAATTTGGAGGCATCATTTCTTTGTGGAAGGAAGGGATTTTCGAGGTTATCTTCAGTTTCAAAGGGGAAGGTTATCTTGGAATAAAGGTGCTTTGGAAATATTTGTTTTACTATGTTTTAAACATTTACTCTCCTTGTGAGCTGGCTCTCAAAAAATTGTTGTGGAAGGAGCTTCTGGTTCTTAAGAATAGATATTCAAATGGTGAATGGATCCTTGGAGGGGATTTCAACTCTATCATCAATTGTAAAGAAAGGAAAGGGAAGGCAGTGGTCAGGAATAATGCGGATTTGAGGGAATTCGTAGATTTTATTGAACAGATTGGCTTGGAGGATCTCCCTTGTAAGGGTAACAGGTTCAGTTGGTTTAGAGGTAATGGGCTTTCCATGAGCAGGCTTGATCGTTTCTTGATTTCTTCTTCTCTCATTAATAGATGGGGTTTAGTTGGCCAATTGATCGGCAAAAGGGACATCTCGGAACATTATCTTATCTGGCTTGTTTGCAACAAAGAAGATGGGGGTCCGAAATCTTTCAAGGTTAATGATTGTTGGTTCGATAACAAGAAATTTCTTCCTTTTGTTGAACAGGAGTGGATTAAATTAAGGGTTGAAGGCAGAGATGATTTTGTGATCAAAGAGAAGTTGCGCCTATTGAAAAGTCTGCGTAAGTGGAATACAGAGGTTTTCAGGAAGATCGATCTTGAGATTGAAGAAGGATGCAATGATATTAATTCTTTTGATGATTTGTTGGCTGGTTGTGATATGATTGAAGTGAAGGGTTTGGGTGCGCTTATAAACAAGGCTTTAAAACGCTTCTGGATGAATATCAATGCTTAAGAGAATCTGCAGCTTCAAAAATCCAGGATTTCTTGGGATCGAGATGGAGATTCTAACTCCAAGTTTTTTCATAGAGTTATGAAAGAGCGGCGTCGCAAGAACTTTATAGGGTCTATTTCTTCTGCTAATGGCTTGATTGAAAGGGCAGCAGAGGTCAAGAATGAGGTGCACAGGTATTTTTCCAACTGCTTCAAGGAGAATTATTACAACAGGCTTGTTCCTGAGGGCATCCCTTTCAATTCTATTTCCGTGAAAGAAAAATCTATGCTCGAAGCTGATTTCACAGAAACGGAAATCAAATATGCCATTTGGGCCTGTGAGGGATCGAAGAGTTCGGGACCAGATGGTTATAACTTTCTTTTTATCAGAAAGTGTTGGCATTTCATCAAAGGTGACATTTTCCGCTTCTTTCACGAGTTCCACGACAAGGCTCTTCTATCGAAGGTCGTCTCTTCGTCCTCCTTGCTCTCATACCTAAAAGAGACAATCCTTTGGGGCTCAATGATTATCGGCCTATTTGTATGGTTGGATGCCTTTATAAAGCCCTTGCCAAGTTGCTTGCAGCAAGATTGAAGTTAGTGCTGAGTTATGCCATTTCACAGCGGCAATCCGCTTTTGTTCCTGGTAGGCAGTTACTGGACTGCGTCTTGGTTGTCAACAAAACGGTGGACTTTGCTATTAAAGATAAGAAGGCTTGTGTTCTCTTTAAAGTGGATTTCGAGAAGGCTTATGACAAGGTTAATTGGGATTTCCTTAAGTATTTATTGAGAAGGATGGGTTTTGGGGAGCTTTGGATCAGATGGATGGATGCTACGGTTTTCACCAGCTTCATGTCGGTCCTTGTAAATGGAAGTCCGACCAAAGAATTTAAGGTGGGGAGAGGGCTTAGACAGTGATATCCCCTTTCTCCATTTTTTTCGTTATAGTTGCAGAGGCCCTTACCAGGATGGTGAGTAAATCTGTGGAAAATGGTGATTTCTCTGGTTTTTCTCTTAATAATGGATGTATGGTCGATATTTTGCAATATGTCGATGACATTTTGTTGTTTGGAGAAGGGAATTGGAAGCATATTTGGGCTTTGAAATCTGTTTTAAGGGGATTTGAAGTTATTCCAGGCCTTGGAGTTAAATTCATGAAGAGCAGCTTAATTGGTTTCAATACTAATATGAATTTCTTGACTGCGGCGTCCAAATTTTTGTCTTGCAGGATTGAAGATTCGAAGTTTAATTTTCTTAGCATCCCGATTGGTATCAACCCCAAAAGGATTTCTTCTTGGGATTTCTTGATAAGTAAAATGAAGAATCGACTTTCTAATTGGACAGGCAGATTTCTAAGTTTAGGTGGGCGCATTACTCTCTTAAGATCGGTTTGGTCCATCTTACCGGTGTTTGTTTTATCTTTTTACAGAGCACCTAAGAAGGTGTATAGAGATATCACGAGGTTGAAAAATGATCTTCTTTGGGGAGGTGCAGATAATAACAGAAATATTCGTTGGGTTGGGTGGGAGAACTTGTGCAAGCCTTTGGATTTTGGTGGTCCAGGTTTCAAGATGATTGAGGAGTTCAACGTCGCATTGCTTCCGAAATGGAGATGAAGGATTTTGGAGGGCAAAACTTCTTTTTGGAGAGATGTCCATGTTGCTAGATATGGTGCCATCTCTCATCTTATTTCTTCTTCGGATAATCGTTCTCGGTTCAACAACAGTTCGGTTTGGTGGAAAGATCTTCTGTCCCTGGATAAAAATATTGTTGTGTCTGTTTTTGCTGCGAATTGCAGGTTTTCTTTAGGTTACGGATCTTTGATTCCGTTTTGGTCGTCGGTCTGGGCGGGTCAACTGTAACACCCCAATTCCCATCGCGAATAAATAACACTTAATAAAATCAGAGTAACTAAAAATTTATTTATTTATTTTTTTCCGACAGGAAACAGGGATGTCATTCCTAAATGAACAAAATACAATCCCTGCTCAACATTTTTGATACATAACACAAAGGGAAACTTTTCCTTACAAAAGGATGGTCAATTATGGAATAAAGCGGAAAGATCCATAACCGACTTGTTTTACAAAATAAACTGTTTTAGAACCTCTACTATATACAAAAGTACTACCAAATATATTCAACAATTATATACATATAAACATAATCGTTCCCCGACTCCCGTGCTACGTATCAGAGCAGACACCAAGACCGACAACGGAACGGAGGACTAATCTTCACAAAAGCCTCCACGCCTCTAAAGCTGACAATCTGCACTATGCCATAAAAAGCATAGTCCAGCAGAAGGGTGAGAAATATTATCATAATAACGTTGCATATAATTATATAGACATCAACGTATAATACACATATACCACATACTCACCACGACTTATCACGATGCACGTATCTATACACATAACATCAACATATTCCATAAGTCATTTACACGGCATAACAATCCGTAATTTAACACATCAAATATCATAGGCATAACCATTCATGCTCAAATACATGTATCCCTAATACATATCGATGCATTTAACATAAACACATATATTCATGTTCATTCACCGATGCATCATTACAAACATACAATTATCATCATTTCACCTAAACATACATATTATGTTTATCTTCCAATGCACACCTGCACGATTCTGTTCATTCCACATCAACATATACATATATATATGTTCATTCATCAATGCACAACTACAATGATGACAAATGCAACTCATAGAGACCGACTCTCGACTCTATGCAGATGCAATGCGGTACCGACTCATTTCATCTCAAGTTCAATTGAAGAACTTATTGGAACCATCGCTCGTTACTTAGTGTAACTCCCCGTCGGGCATACGATGTTCACCCATTGCTACCACCTCTAAAAAGGCTTACAATGTTTATGGATTGCTTTCGGTCCTCTTTGTATAAGGCTCACAATCCGATCGCTTTCGGTCCTCTTTGTATAAGGCTCACGATCGTTTGTAATCATCGCTCCCACCTCTCAAAAGGCTTACGACGTTACAACGGGTTCATCTTAGAACCCCACAATGCAAGAATGCACATCATGATGCTTCACATACAACATGACTCATGACACTCTTGACATGCATACATATTCACAACCATGTGAACCATTTCAACATCAATAATCATGCATTGAAAATCAATTCAAACAATGCATTCATCATTAACCACAAATCACAACAACAAGCATATTATCATATGCATTCACACCAATTCACATTAATTACACCAAACGGCAACGAGCATCGCTTTACCACCCAAACGGCAACGAACTCTTTCACAATTAACATGCATTTACATTTAATTTAAACAATGCATTTCATGATGTTTGGCATACAATGACTCATGACATTAACATTGTATACTCACACACATCACATGCATCTTCACACATATATGCAACCATAATCATGCATATATATAATCAAATACCACACATTGCATATTCTTGCCCTTAGGCCACAAATCAACAACCACAACAATCATCACATATTCACATTTAACATGCATTCTCACTTAATTCGAATAATGCATACATTCACTCAAGATCCACAATTCCCAAAGCATTCTCAAATCAAGGGTTCGCTCTACAAACATATCCACAACACATTCATATCATTCTTAATTAACATACTTAACATTTTCTACAAAATCACTATTCACAAACAGTCGGAAAAGTCGGCCAAAAGTCGGCTAAAAATATAATTTCTTATCACCATCAATTAGTACATATCAATACCTTCAATTCGATATAAAGAACTCTCAAATCCGATAAACAACGAACAAGTTATGAATATTTCAAACTAACGCAAAAACATAAACCGGACACCCGACACTACGAAACGATTCGTAAAAACTGTACCGATTGGACCAAGTTCAGACCCCAAAACTATTTTTCCTAGAAAGAACATCTCGTTAGCTTCCCAACGCTTCGAACGGGGATCAAAACCGACTTACGGTTCAAGAGATATGAATTTCCGAAGTTTCCCCGACAAACCAGAATTTCTGCTTCAGCACAGTAGGTATCGATACATAGGCTTTATGTATCGATACATAAAGACCTCGTGTATCGATCCGCTTTATGTATCGATACATAAAGACCTCATGTATCGATCCCTAACTCGCATGTATCGATCCCTGCTGTAGTAAAAATTCCATTTTTCCCAATTTTCACAGTAGGGATCGATCCCTGGGATTATGTATCGATCCCTAACCCTGTTTTTCACAAAAAACCAGATTTTTCAAATTACAACTTTGCTGTCCTTTTCCCGAATCCCCGAAAACTCGACTAAATCGAACATTTTCACCGAAACAAACATATACGCGCAACCACCAAATACATAAGAACAATTTAGAACACAAACGAAATTTCTACGACGTTCGATTTTTCGATTAAATTTCAACCTTTCAAAAACCAGAATTTTTAAACTTCACCAAATCGAATAAAAAGCACGACATACGACGACCTAACCTTCCTCGATACAACTACGTAATTTATTTCGAATTCTAACCGTGAAAACATCGTTTTCTATCAATTTCCTATAATTCGACCTAAACGGAAACAACAACGGAACCATACCGAAAACTAACAGAAACATAACCAAACTTAATGAAACTTCAAACAGCAGCTCACATACATATAACCAACCAACACATGTATTTACACAACTTTCCGACCGTAGAAACATCGGTTTCTATCGATTTCGTCCAATACGACATAAACGGAAACATATGGAAAACCAACCAAAACATTCACACAAAACACATACATAATCATACACAAAGTTATAATAACAATATTTCACACCCTTACCCGATTATTCGCGCTTTAAACGGAGTTTTCTCGACTTTTCCTCTCTTTTCCTCTTCTCCCTTCTTTCCTTCTCTTTTCTCTTCTCTTCTCTTTCTATTTTTCTGTTTTCTTTTCTCTCTATTTCTATCTTTCTATTCTATTTAAACAAAATATCTACCCAAATGACCAAAATACCCCTACACTCAAATATCTCGCAAACGCTCTCAAAATGCGATAAAACATAATAACGATGAAAAATAACATTTTTCTAAATAAAAGTCGAAAATAAAATAATATAATAATAAAATAATCAATTAAACTCGATTAAATAAAACTCACAAAAACTGGGGCGTTACAATTCTCCCCCACTTAGACATTTTCGTCCTCGAAAATCTAACCGAGACGAACAACTCCAGACACGACTCTCGCATCCGACGAACAAACCAACATGCCAACAAAAGGCACACCACGAATAACACAACAGACAAACACCTTGCTAACCGTAATTACAACAACACGATACGACGACAACTACAACGACAAGATGCAAAGCCCATACAATGCACTTGACGACCAACTCACAACTCAAAGAAAACCACGATACCAACACACAGGTTCACTCTAGAACCGAAACACAACAAGATCGTTACCCTACCATAGGTAACACTCCCCTAATTCCCCACACAGGAATTAGCTACACACGCTCGAACCATCACCATGGAAACGAGGCAACAACACAACAAGAACATAAAGTTCCACGATACAACATCGTTTAAACAACCTCCACACAACCATACTACAACAATGCTACGATCCACCAATCGAACATATAACCAAAACACCCAACTACATAGTAGCCCATGGATAACATTTAAACCTTTCACTTATCACTTCCATTTTGAAACGTCCAATGGTCTCATCAATCCTACATATTCCCAATATTCCACTTATGAACTCTTACAAGTCACACACACATATATGAATTGTGCCACATCACGCTTCCGATGCGCACTCTGATTACCCGAAACCATCAAAACTACCAATCTCACGACCAAGGTCTAACTCTTTCTCATAATCACCAAAAATCATTGTTCGCCTTTAATATACCCAACCTCGCACTCTACTGTGTTATCTCACACACCAGACACCAGTCTCTGAACTGCTCAAATAATTCTCATCCATCCGAACAGACATGCATAACAACTTTCGACTTAACTCATCAGGCACGACATTAACCTCACCAATGGGATAATTCCAACTAAAGTCATAACTCATCACAAATTCCAACCATCCTCTCTGTCTCATACCATATTCCTTCTGACCAAACAGGTACTCAATATTCTTGTGATTACTAAACACTTCGAACCCAAAACCATAAAGATAATACCTCCAACTTTTCCAACACAATACAACCGTAACCAATTCCAAATCCTGAATAGTATAGATCCTTCTATGAATCCTCAAAGGTCGTAAAGTATAAGCCATAAATTTACTTTCTTGCACTAACACACTGCCTAAACTTATCAAAACACATCCTCATACCTCACAAACGGTTGAACAGGATCACACAGACTCAAAACTGCAGCCGTAGACAAATTCTACTTCAGCTTTATGAAACTTTCCTCACAATGAACATCCAAAACAAACGACTCATCCTTGGCAAGCCAACTGAAATAACAGAAGTACGAACTTAGCAATGTCTTCCATAACCTTTCGTAACAACCAACTGAGCCCAAAAGTTTCTAATCTCCTTAACCAACTTCGGAACCTCTCATTGTAAAACCAGATCTACTTCCGATGGATCCATAACAATACCATTACCTGAAATAACATATCCAAGAAGACTAACCTTTTTCCAACCCAAATTCTCACTTGAATAACTTAGCATAAAACTTCGTCTCTTTCCAACACTTGTGATTCAAATCTCAAACACTCTACCTGTTCTTCTTCCGAGTTTATAACAGATTCGAATATCCTCAATTAAAACCACTACAACTTATCCAATTAAATATGGAAGATACGATTCATATACTTCACAAACATCACGGACACATTACTAGCACCAAGCAACATCACCGTACTTTGCAATGTCCAACCAAATTCCAAAAGATATAAATTCTTAAAGCTTTTGCAAAACCTTGCACTGGGTAACTGGCTACTCACACACACAAGCTTAACCGAGTAATTACCAGTCTATTCCGATGATAACAACATAACTAGTCACATCAAATCGATCAAAGCCTTAACTCACACAATTCACCATTCTTATCAAACATTTCAAACAATTGCAATTTCACTAAAACTCAACCAAACCATTCCAATTATCTATTCCCGAAAGTGAACACTTATTCTCAATCGTCACCTTATCCGCTGTTAGTAATCCATACACAATTTCTCCTCTTAACAATCCAAACTCTATAAATCCCAACATGTAGCAACAATCAACCAAAAAGAACTCTTAAATAATACATCCACACTTAAGGTTTTCTCAAAATTTCCATTAATGCTCTAAAATTCTAAAAACTCCAACCCTCTTCGGAACTCTAAGTTTCGCTTCCCATAGTCTCAATACCATTATACTTGTTATTCCATTATATCATCCTTCCTTTTGTTACCGACAATACTGGAGCTCTCCAAGACGACACACTTGGCCTCACAATTCTCCTTTCCAGTAAATCTTCCAACTGCTCTATCAGTTCGGGTACCTCTAACGCTAACATCCAATATTCCATCTGGGAATACATCTTAAAATCACGCACAACCGGTAGCTCATCACTGTGTCCTCCCTGCCAATTTCTAGAAAACTATCATCACAAACATAACAACATCTTAGTTTCACTTCCTAAAAGTTCTCCTGCTTACTTAGCAGATCCAAACCTGAAATCCTTACCTTTGTCCAATTTGAGTTCACACTTTTCTCTCTGAGAACAACCATTAACGATGCCCAATCATTCTCTCTCAAAACTTCCCAACTGGACCAACATACCAAAACTTCTAATCCATTTCATCTTCCGATATTAGCATCTTCATCGACTCATCAAAACAATCTGTAATCGTTTCCTTAAATTCCAAACACTCATTTCACACGCTATCAAAGCCGGAAAGACACGTCTATTCCATCCAACATAATTTTCGTCTGCTATCAACAAGAGATTAAGGGTGATCAGTTCCTCAATTTGTCAATAGACAGCCGACAATCATGATGGGGCATAAACCGTCTTTACCAAACTATAATAATATTTCTTACATCCTGTACACAAAACTACCTAAGGCACAAATCCTTAGTTGACATAAACCTTACCTCCGCATCCCCTTCGTAACTGAAAACAACATTGTCCGAACAACACTTACAATCTTGCAATTCACAATACACTGAGCCAACGCTCCACACCTGAAGCAACATGGAGAAGTACCAACTTCTCCCCCACTTATCTCAAACTCAACCCTGAAAACAAAGGATTAGAAAAACCAGAAAGTACTGACAGTGTTCCACACACCTATCACGTACTAAGGGATAAACAACAACGACAGTATTCAACTGTCACACCAACTGACTCAACAACTTGGCCGGACGGACCGACCTGCTCTGATACCACTTTGTAACACCCCAATTCCCATCGCGAATAAATAACACTTAATAAAATCAGAGTAACTAAAAATTTATTTTTTTTTTTTTTCCGACAGGAAACAGGGATGTCATTCCTAAATGAACAAAATACAATCCCTGCTCAACATTTTTGATACATAACACAAAGGGAAACTTTTCCTTACAAAAGGATGGTCAATTATGGAATAAAGCGGAAAGATCCATAACCGACTTGTTTTACAAAATAAACTGTTTTAGAACCTCTACTATATACAAAAGTACTACCAAATATATTCAACAATTATATACATATAAACATAATCGTTCCCCGACTCCCGTGCTACGTATCAGAGCAGACACCAAGACCGACAACGGAACGGAGGACTAATCTTCACAAAAGCCTCCACGCCTCTAAAGCTGACAATCTGCACTATGCCATAAAAAGCATATTCCAGCAGAAGGGTGAGAAATATTATCATAATAACGTTGCATATAATTATATAGACATCAACGTATAATACACATATACCACATACTCACCACGACTTATCACGATGCACGTATCTATACACATAACATCAACATATTCCATAAGTCATTTACACGGCATAACAATCCGTAATTTAACACATCAAATATCATAGGCATAACCATTCATGCTCAAATACATGTATCCCTAATACATATCGATGCATTTAACATAAACACATATATTCATGTTCATTCACCGATGCATCATTACAAACATACAATTATCATCATTTCACCTAAACATACATATTATGTTTATCTTCCAATGCACACCTGCACGATTCTGTTCATTCCACATCAACATATACATATATATATGTTCATTCATCAATGCACAACTACAATGATGACAAATGCAACTCATAGAGACCGACTCTCGACTCTATGCAGATGCAATGCGGTACCGACTCATTTCATCTCAAGTTCAATTGAAGAACTTATTGGAACCATCGCTCGTTACTTAGTGTAACTCCCCGTCGGGCATACGATGTTCACCCATTGCTACCACCTCTAAAAAGGCTTACAATGTTTATGGATTGCTTTCGGTCCTCTTTGTATAAGGCTCACAATCCGATCGCTTTCGGTCCTCTTTGTATAAGGCTCACGATCGTTTGTAATCATCGCTCCCACCTCTCAAAAGGCTTACGACGTTACAACGGGTTCATCTTAGAACCCCACAATGCAAGAATGCACATCATGATGCTTCACATACAACATGACTCATGACACTCTTGACATGCATACATATTCACAACCATGTGAACCATTTCAACATCAATAATCATGCATTGAAAATCAATTCAAACAATGCATTCATCATTAACCACAAATCACAACAACAAGCATATTATCATATGCATTCACACCAATTCACATTAATTACACCAAACGGCAACGAGCATCGCTTTACCACCCAAACGGCAATGAACTCTTTCACAATTAACATGCATTTACATTTAATTTAAACAATGCATTTCATGATGTTTGGCATACAATAACTCATGACATTAACATTGTATACTCACACACATCACATGCATCTTCACACATATATGCAACCATAATCATGCATATATATAATCAAATACCACACATTGCATATTCTTGCCCTTAGGCCACAAATCAACAACCACAACAATCATCACATATTCACATTTAACATGCATTCTCACTTAATTCGAATAATGCATACATTCACTCAAGATCCACAATTCCCAAAGCATTCTCAAATCAAGGGTTCGCTCTACAAACATATCCACAACACATTCATATCATTCTTAATTAACATACTTAACATTTTCTACAAAATCACTATTCACAAACAGTCAGAAAAGTCGGCCAAAAGTCGGCTAAAAATATAATTTCTTATCACCATCAATTAGTACATATCAATACCTTCAATTCGATATAAAGAACTCTCAAATCCGATAAACAACGAACAAGTTATGAATATTTCAAACTAACGCAAAAACATAAACCGGACACCCGACACTACGAAACGATTCGTAAAAACTGTACCGATTGGACCAAGTTCAGACCCCAAAACTATTTTTCCTAGAAAGAACATCTCGTTAGCTTCCCAACGCTTCGAACGGGGATCAAAACCGACTTACGGTTCAAGAGATATGAATTTCCGAAGTTTCCCCGACAAACCAGAATTTCTGCTTCAACACAGTAGGTATCGATACATAGGCTTTATGTATCGATACATAAAGACCTCATGTATCGATCCGCTTTATGTATCGATACATAAAGACCTCATGTATCGATCCCTAACTCGCATGTATCGATCCCTGCTGTAGTAAAAATTCCATTTTTCCCAATTTTCACAGTAGGGATCGATCCCTGGGATTATGTATCGATCCCTAACCCTGTTTTTCACAAAAAACCAGATTTTTCAAATTACAACTTTGCTGTCCTTTTCCCGAATCCCCGAAAACTCGACTAAATCGAACATTTTCACCGAAACAAACATATACGCGCAACCACCAAATACATAAGAACAATTTAGAACACATAAACGAAATTTCTACGACGTTCGATTTTTCGATTAAATTTCAACCTTTCAAAAACCAGAATTTTTAAACTTCACCAAATCGAATAAAAAGCACGACATACGACGACCTAACCTTCCTCGATACAACTACGTAATTTATTTCGAATTCTAACCGTGAAAACATCGTTTTCTATCAATTTCCTATAATTCGACCTAAACGGAAACAACAACGGAACCATACCGAAAACTAACCGAAACATAACCAAACTTAATGAAACTTCAAACAGCAGCTCACATACATATAACCAACCAACACATGTATTTATACAACTTTCCGACCGTAGAAACATCGGTTTCTATCGATTTCGTCCAATACGACATAAACGGAAACATATGGAAAACCAACCAAAACATTCACACAAAACACATACATAATCATACACAAAGTTATAATAACAATATTTCACACCCTTACCCGATTATTCGCGCTTTAAACGGAGTTTTCTCGACTTTTCCTCTCTTTTCCTCTTCTCCCTTCTTTCCTTCTCTTTTCTCTTCTCTTCTCTTTCTATTTTTCTGTTTTCTTTTCTCTCTATTTCTATCTTTCTATTCTATTTAAACAAAATATCTACCCAAATGACCAAAATACCCCTACACTCAAATATCTCGCAAACGCTCTCAAAATGCGATAAAACATAATAACGATGAAAAATAACATTTTTCTAAATAAAAGTCGAAAATAAAATAATATAATAATAAAATAATCAATTAAACTCGATTAAATAAAACTCACAAAAACTGGGGCGTTACATCAACAGAGTTTGAAAGATGCGTTTCTAGATCTTTATGCGATCATCAAAGCTAAACAATTGATGATGGCAGACATGGGAAGCTGGAGTAGCGATCAGTTGACCTGGAATAATTTTGGTATTGCGGCACAGAACCTTGTTTCGTTGTAGGATTGGTTGCAGTCTTTTAGGAGCATTTTTGCTGTTTTCTCTCCTTCTGGTACTGTGTCGGATTCTCTTGTGTGGGAGCCTGATACAGTTACAAGATATACAACATATTCAGGTTATCACCTTCTTTGTTTTGAGCTTAATTCTTTTCCAATGGATGTCGAAAATCAATGTTGTTTCAAGGTTTTGTGGAAGCTGGCTATTTCTTTTAGAATTAAAGATTTTGGATGGCACGTGTTTCATGATAGGGTTCCTACCAAATCTCAATTGATCTACCGCGATGTTGATTTGGAAAATCTGTGTTCTTTCTGTCATAATGTGCAGGAAACTTTTCTGCATATTGTTCTTTTTTGTCCTCTCTCGGTTAAGGTGTGGCAGGAGGTTTCTGTTTGGGTCAGGTTTTCGGTTGGCCTTGCTTACGACGTTCACGATCACTTTTTATTATGGGTGTCTTTCTTCATTTCAAAAAAATGCCGCAAGAAGAACGCAAGGATTATGTGGTTCGCGGTGGTGTGGAGTTTATGGTTGGTCCGAAAAGGTATGATTTTCAAAGACGCGTCGTTTAGCTTGTCGGATATTGTTTGGAATATCAAAGCTTTGGCTTGGAGGTGGATTCTAATAGGTGATATTACTCCTTCCCATTGTAATTTCTATAACTTTTGCAAAGATCCTTTGCTCTTTTTATGTTAAGTTTCAATTGGTGTGTAATTTCTTCTTTTGTTTTGCGGCTTCGTTCCGCCTTTGTAATCGGGATTGAGTACCCCTAATGCTTCGTTAATAAATTCCTTACTTATAAAAAAATCTAAATAATTTTAAAATTACTTTTTAAAACTTTTTTATGGATTAAAATTCATATATTCCATCAAATTTATCTACCCACCTAAATATTAGTGCAATCCAATGTAAATTTCAATTAAAATTAAAGTGTTGGAATATGTGTTAGACAAGGTGTTAAACATTCCTATTAATATTAATGATTCGTGAAAAAACATAAATTCTTAAAAGAAATAGAAATTTACGATTGAATCATTTTTATCTGTCCAAAAATATATAATTTTGAATGTTTTTAACCTACTTGTAAATATGGGTGTGCATAGTTGGTTATTTTTAGAAACCAAATCATAATCATTTTTAAATCAGTTAAATGGTTTGGATTCATAATCATAACCACATTTCAATCAAATGGTTATAAAACCGGTTATAAATTTGGTTATGATTATATAACCAGTTTTAAACCGGTTGTTATTATTTTTTTTTTAAAAAAAATTAAATAATAATAATTTTTTAACAAAAAAATAAATAGAAAATTGATTTTTTTCAAAAAATTTAATTTTTTATTCGATTATTTTTACTACTCATGAAATGATTGATTTCACATCCTACACTCACTTGACTTCAATCACACACTAATTTTTATTTTTTTTTTGTAAGAAATACAGTAAAATATTACTTACACACTAACAAAATAGAATAGAATACTCCCTCCACTTCGTAGATATGTTTTCCTTTGTTACATTAAAATATTAAATTATAATTTAATTTGTATACCAAATCATAATAAGAAATAAAAATAGTGTTGTAATATAAAAATATTTTAAGATTGTGTATTTTAATAAAACATTTTAATATTGTCTTTTAATATAAAAATATTTTGCTGTAATAAAGAATAAATAATTATTTTACTGTAATATAATTTTATTTTAATTTAGTGGGTGGCTAATGGCTGTGGAAGATAAGAATTAAATGTGGCATTTAATAACAACAATTGCGATTGTTGAAATTAACGAAAAATAGAAGGTTATTTTCACAAAATGAGGAAGAACCCAACTACGACCTATTGAAATCACACACTAAAATAAACCAAAAACAGTAACATTACCTTCCGTCGAATAACAGTAACTCAAAACAATGTTGTTGGTAGCTGAAGAAATCAAATCGAAATCAGATGCGTATGAAAAAGAAGAAACTAACATTTTATATAAAGCGGTTGCAATATGTAATGTTGAAACTAAAACTTTTTTCACAAATAAAAATAATGATGAGTAAAAAAAGAAATTATAATTATAAAATATATTAAAAATATTAAAAATTGATAATAAAAAATTTAAAAAAAAATCACAAATTAATTTTAAAAAATTAATAATTTTTTTTTCAAAAAAGATTAATTTTTATTCGAAATTTTTTTTTAAATTGAAACATTTGAATTTTGGATAATAACCGGATCCAAAAATAAAATATGGTTGAATAACCAACCATTAATAATTAAACTGGTTAATAACAATTTTAATTATTTTTGGATATTTTAAATGGATTTAAATTTGGTTATGGATTTGGATCACACAACCGGATATTTTGCACACCCCTACTTATAAATGTAGTCAATTAAACTTCTTATGAACATATTTTCAGTCATTTACAAATTAATTTGCAGTGAAATTCCCCACAAAATTATAGATGTATAGTTTTCATAGAAAATGATACATGATACTAGTATATAATAACTATTAACCATTGATAAAAATAATATAACTAGTATTTTAAATATTAAACTCTCTTGAACTTTATTTCTGTATCTTTGTTTCCAGTTTGAACAAATCTAATTAGGCATTGAGCCAGTTTGAACTTTGAACAAATCTAATTAATTATAAAACGTTGACAAACATTGAAGGGCTTCACTCTGTTTCAAACCAAACATAAAATGCTGCCGACTAACTAACTATTAAGCATTAGATTAATGAATACTTGAAATATTTTATATAATAATAATAATTAGTCTTTATCACTTAAAAGTGTATGTTTGTATTTTTAAGTGAAAGATCATAATATTCCCTTGAATTATACCACTTAATGATTTGAAATCAAATATTTAAACCAATGTATATTAGTTAATGTTGATAATATAGAGCCAAAGTCAAAGTGATGGACCCATCATATATTGATTTTGCTGGAACTACGCCTGCATGATTGATAATATATGTCATATTATATGTTTCTTTCTCTCTGACCTTCAATCTACTAAACTCGAAGTGGAAAAACTAAAATAATTGTTGTCATTTTGACATAAATAACTAGTTGACTGACTTAGTACATTCATGTGACAGTAATATAAAACCATATATAACTTTTATGGTTGTTAATTTCTTTGGCCTCACAGAAGTATAGAACTTTGAAGGCTACTATACAAGTATACATAGATGGAGATGGAAGGGAGAGGATTTTATAGCTCATACAAGAATTCAAGTGAGGAACTTTTCTTGACAACATTGATGGATAACCCTATTGGAGTGCCAATACCAACCATGGACAGCTTTCGAACAGACAGTGAAGAACTCTTCAAAAGATGGTTAACAAATGACCAGGGATACAATTCATCTCAACTATCTAATCAGTCTAATCAGCAAAATATGTCTGCATTTTCTGAGGGAATGAATATGCAAGATGATCCTAAAGCTAATGATATTTCAACTGTTTTCAATCAATTTCCTATAGGGTAATTGTAGCAGGGTTCACAAAAACTGCTATATCTTTTTTGTGATTTCACTTATAACTAATAACTAGCTCAATGTTTATAATTTGGAACTTTTTGACAACTTTTTGCCAGAGAACCTATGGATGAAGTTCTGCAATCTACTAACTTGGGTCTTGCCAAGGTTTGTTTACATCAAACTTTTTGCTGAATCTCAAGCTTAAATTCAATCAATCTTCCACGACGATTTGATTTTCGTTTCTAATGCAGGCTTGGTGTCTTACCGATCAACGCATGACTAGAAGCCGATCTTCTGAATTGAGGTACCAAAGTTTGGTTTGTGATGTAAAACTATTCAAAAGAAATTTTCAACAACTTATTTGGTAGTTTTTATTTGAAGGCAAATGTATTCTGAAATGCACAATGATCAAAATGGTGCTAACACTAGACAGCAACAAGTTTCAAATTTAAATGATCTTGATCACCTTAACCAAAAGAGTGCATTCACATCTCCGTCGAATTCGTCTTCGTCAACATTCGACACACATCAGTTAAATGATAACACAGACAAAGTCTCTTCGTACGTAAACATGCTAAAAAATTCATTAGAATTTAAGCGTGACAGCGCCCGGATAGAGAAACAAGAAGTGGAAGATAACGCAAGTGGACTATTTAGTCTTCAACAAGATTCTTTCCACCAAACTAGTTTTGGTGAAAGGAATGAAAATTGGAGTCACCAAAATCCTATATATGCTCAAGAAAACTCTACTGTTCAAGTTAAGGATCATGATCCAATATATTTGAGCTCAGCTTCTCCCAGTCAATCATCGGCTGCTGCGCCGATAGTCTCCATCGACTTAGATGGATGCGACGATCCATGCATATCAAGCCAAACTCTCTGTGAAAGCTCGTGGAATAAAGTTGGAGGAAGTAAAAGTTTGAAAAATAGAGTCATAGGTATGCAAAAGTTTTTGTTAGTTTTTTTTTCACAGTTTGATATTGTCTCCATCACTAACCAATGGATTAATTATGCAGAAGACAACGAGAAAGTTACAAAAAAACGCAGGGTGGAGCGTTCTCGAAAGTATGTAATCCTTGAAAAATATTCTATTTTTCTCTTATATTTTTCGAGGCCATTAGTTACTGTTAAACCGTGACAATAACAAATAGAGTCTCTCTGTTTAACCGTGACAAATTGCAGAATGGCTGAGGCAAAGGAAAGGAACTTGATACCATCAATTCCACCAGATATGCAAGTTGCTTTGAAGAGATGTGAAGATCTTGAGAAGGAAGTTCGATCACTAAAACTTAATTTATCCTTCATGAATAGGTAATGCAAATTAATTAGAAGTTAATATTTTAAATGTTATTATAAAATCTCTTGATCATTATGGACTTGAGTTAGTCTTGATTTGCTTGTTAAATAGTATTAGACTTTATATAGTTAAAATTTGGACTATGATCATATACTATAAATTTTCAGGAAGGATTCTGAACAAACAAAACAGATAGAGGATCTTCAGAAGCAAAATGAAGATTTGGCTGATGAAAAAGAGTGTCTTCGTAAGAGATTGAAAGAGTTACATTAGAAAATTGGAAAAGTTAATTATTTTTTCTTAAAAAATATCATGTCATATTAATTGAACTTTTGTTTTCAAAGGTTTTATAATTGTGCAATTAGCTTTTAATTATTTTCTTCAAGTTCTAAATCCATATTTATCTATATCTAGTGATCTTAGAAAGATTAAAGTGTATAATAAATGTAATTTCTGCATATAGAATCATTTAAATATAAGCTTCATGAATCACAAATATTATTCTTCAAATATTAAATATATAAAGTGTGGCATGTTAGACATGGGCGCTCTGTTGGATCGAGGTTTACATGGAAGAGACCGATCTACAATGAAGATCAACGCATCTATGAATGATTGGATAGGACCTTGTGCAATGATAGTTGGAGGCTACACTTTTCAGAAGGGTATGTGAAGGTTCTTCCCAGGCTAGATTTTTATGATCATCATTCTTTACTCGTTTGTCCCTTTAAAACGAACACGAGATTAACCAATCTGTGTTTTCGTTTTGAGAGTGTTTGGTTAGCAGAAGAGTCCTATTATAATATGCTAGAGGCTAGCTGGAACAATGACCTGTCCATATTACACAATTTAGAGCAACTCAAAGAAGGGGTTAAATCTTGGAAATTAAGCACACTCACTCAGGTTACAAGACAGAAGAAGGAGATCATGAAACGTAATGGAGGCATTCAAAAGAACATCCAAACAAAGCTTAACGTTGGAGGTTTACGAAAGCTTGAGCAGAAACTGCAAAATGATATGCATGAACTTCTCAAGAAAGAAGGGAAAATGTGGTTCCAACGGTCTGGCAAAATGGCTCGTGGATGGAAATAGAAATACAAAAATATTATCATCTCAAGATGGTGCAACGTAGAAGAAGAAACAACATGGTGATGATAAAAAATGATGGACAATGGATTGAAGGTGACAGCCAAGTTCGACAACTTTTCATAAATCATTACAAAGACCTCTTCGCAATGAATGATACTAGACAACAATTGGAGAAAACCGAGTATACCTTCCTCTAAACTGAACCTGAGACTATGGAGAAATTAGGCAAGGAAGCTACTGATGAAGAGATCAAGCATGCATTGTTTTGCATGAACCCTTGGAAAGCTCCTGGACCAGATGGATTCCCTATAGAGTTTTATCAAAAGTCATGACATTGAGTTGGCAGGAAAGTATGCGGCTACATCAAAAAGGTGTGGGAGAGCCCAAGCGAAATAGAAACAATAAACCAAATGGACATTTATCTTATCCCAAAGACGAATCACCCTGAATTCGTTAATCAGTTCAGGCAAATATCCTTGTGCAATGTCATCTACAAAGTTGTGAGCAAGGTTCTTGTTAAAAGACTCAAAGATAGAATCCCTAAAATCGTCTCCTCTTATTAGTCGGGATTTGTGTCGGGTCAGAGCATACATCAAAACAACACAGTGGCTCAAGGGATTGTCCACAGTATGAACAAAATAAAGGGTAAGATAGGCTTCTTTGCTATTAAAGTTGATCTTTCGAAGACCTACAACAAACTGAGTTGGGAATTCATTTGGAGAATATTGGAGGAAATCACGTTTCCCATGAAGATGACCAATATCATCATGCATGAAGTGACTAGCATTGAAACCAACATTAAATGGAATGGCACGACATATGATTATTTTCGCCCTCGTAGGGGGATTCATCAAGGAGATCTCATGTTGTAGACAAAGGAGAATGGAAGTCCATTAAGGCTGGAAAAAATGGCCCTATAGTTTCTCGCCTTATGTTTGCAGATGACCTTCTACTATTTAGGAGGCAACGACTAGCTAGATGAATTGTGTGACAAGCATCTTGAATAAGTTATGCAACATGTCACGAGAACAAGTTAGCCACAAGAAAACCAAAATTTTCTTTTCAAAGAATGTGAGTAGATGCAAGAGGGAACAACTTGTTCAAATGTTGGGGTTTAGTGAAGCAAACTTCCTAGGCAAATATTTAGGAGTTCCTTTAACTCGAAAGGCGCCAAGGAAAGCTGACTATCAATATATCATTGATCAAGTGAACACCAAGTTAGCGACGTGGAAAGGGAACTAGCTTGCCTTTGCAAGAAGAGTCACCCTTGCAAAGAGTGTTATAGAAACTCTTCCCATTTATCTAATGATGACCACCATGATTCCAAAGACCTGCGTAAATGAAATCCACAAACTCTAAAGGAGATTTATCTGGGGAGAGAGTGAGAACAATAGGAAATATCATGCTGTCAAATGGAGTACCATCACTAGACCAAAAGAAGAAGGAAGTATTGGGTTGAGGAATCTCGAGATCATGATGAATAAAGCTTGTTTGTCAAATCTTGGGTGGAAACTTCATAATGGAGGCAAAAATTTATGGTGCCAAGTGGTGTGGGGTATGTATGGGTACAATAATGATAGACGAACTATGAGCTTGAAGAATACAGATTCTAGCTTTTGGGAAAACATGGTCAAAATCTGGCCTAAAGTTGAAGAAAATTGTTTGTGGCATGTAGGAGATGGAGTTAGTGTGAATGCTTAGGATGCTTGATGGATTGCACAGGACATTAGAATTGCTAACTTGAATATTCATATTCCCATGCAGCTTCAATCAGCTAGAGTAGTTGATCTCATAAGTGATGATGGAGAATATAATTGGGACATTTTATGTCATTGGATACCGAAGAATATCCTGTGCATAATCACGAGTATGCTCTCTCCCTCAACAGATGCAGGGCCGGATGTGAGAGCTGGAATTAGACAGAAATGTCACATTTTTTCGGTCAGTGCCATGTATAACTTGCTTGATGATGAGGACACCTTCTAGGAAGATGATCTTTGGACAGAAATATGGAGTCTTCAAACTTCTTAACGAACTTGAAATTTCATATGGATGCTAAAGCAAGATGGCCTTCTCACAAACATGAAGAAGAATCATATAGGCCTAGGGAAAGCGATGTGTTCCTTCTGTGGTGATGTGGAAGAAAACATGTTGTATGTCCTCCAGGATTGCCCGCATGCAATGGCTCTCTAGATGGAAGTGGTGCACACTAACATGAAGTTTATATTTTTTGCAGGTGATTTGAAGCAATGGATTCAAATAAATTTGCAAAATAATATGGGGTGGATCGATAAGGCTGATTGGAAAGTATTTGGGGATACTGTTTGTCATAACCTTTGGATTTGGCACAATAAAGAGAATCATGATGATAGTTACTCTCGACCAAAGAGCATGATGACTTACATAAATAAGTAGGTGTATGACTATAAATAAGCGGAAGCTTCAACAAATACAAGCAGGGATCATTATATGGATCTGCAGTTGATAAAATGGGAAGCTCCTGTAATGGAGAGAGTGAAATTGAATACAAATGATGCTAGAGACAAGAAAGGAAATGCAGGATGTGGAGGTATTATTAAAGGCAATGAAGGAGAGTGGCCAAAGGGTTCTCAAAGTATATTAGAGTGTATGATAGTTATACAGCAGAGCTGTTGGGAGTGTATGAAGGCTTGCAACTTGCGACAAGAATGGGCTTTACGAATGTTGAAGTTAATCTGGACTCTCAATAGGTGGTTACTGATATAAATACAAACAATACAAGCAACACCATGGGTAGGAAATTGGTCTCCAAAATCAGATCATATTTCCAACAAGATAATGATGTCAAAATCATTCATGTCTACCACGAAACAAACTTGTGAGTAAATATTATAGCTAGAAATGGAATATCTCATCCTAATGATAAGGGTATTTTTTATACTTTTCCGCCATTCGTTAATCACTTGCTGAAAAGTGACTTGATAGGGTTCTTAACCCCTCGGTTAATTCCGGTGTAATCTTCTCCTTGGTACTTTAAGGGTCATTTTTAAATTTTCGTAGTGTGGATGAAAAAATTAAGGGTCAAATATGTTTTTAGTCTTTTTAAATATCTCAAATTTTATTTTTAATCTCTCAAAATATTTCCTTCAAAGAATAGTCCTCCTAAATTTTTCATCCACATTTTTGTTTTATACTATTAAAATTATTGTTAAAATTGTCGATAATTAAGTCGCTACGTAATAAATCATTGCTAATTTTGTTGTTAAGTTGTAAAAATGATTGCTAAGTTACAGATAGGATCAAAACTGTGAATGAAAATTTTTTTAAAAAAAACATTATATAAAAAAATAGAAAAACTTAAAACGAAATTTAAAATATTTAAGAACAACACAAATCTATTTAACCAAAAAATATATACACAGAAATAAATGATTAAATAAATAGCTTAGCAAATAAACCTTTAATTTAATTTTTTTCACCTATCTTTACAATAAGGGAAAGAGAAGTAATATTTGAGACATTAAATTAAGATTAAATCTAAATAATACTAAAAATACTTTTTAAATTTTTTATGAATTAAAATTTATATTCCATCAAATTTATCTACCCATATAAATATTAGTGCAACCCATTTTAAAAATTTCAATTAAAAATGAAGTGTTGGAATATGTGTTAGAGAAGGTGTTAAACATCTATTATCTATTATCTATTATAATATATTAAATCTAAAGCATCGGATTATATCACGACATGTCATATGTCATGTAACTCTATTTTTGCCACATCAACTAAAATCCTATGTGTCACTCTTAAAATTGAATCTAACAACAATTTTACACAATTGCTCTTCATCACTTCAACTTATATTTCAAAAAACATATGTTATAATAACTTTATTATTATCTATCCTCATAAAATTTACACATAATTAAATACAACCATCACCCCTTAAATTCTTTATTTAATATTAATAATTTTTTCATTGTCTTTCAATCATATCACTCAAGGTTCTCATATTTATATATACTATAATTCATATCTTTTTTTTTTTTTTCATTTATAGTCTAATATCTTAAAAAATTGATAATACTATTTTGTTAAATCAAAACACTAACAAAAATAAATTGATGATACAATTCAAATATAAAATAAAATATAGGATGACTGACGAAAAACTATAATAAAAAAATATTAAAAATTCTTACAAAAAATATAAATATTTTAACTTATGCACTATAAAAAACAATGAAACGGAAATATTTCAAATTATAAAGATTTATCTAATGTCAAATATAAAATATTTTACTTACACCTCCTCAATTATATGTCTTATCTCAATAACAATAATAACAAGAAAATACTTAGATTAAAAAACACATTAATCATCAATCGTTAGTTGGTTCAGTTGTGATTGACGGTGAACTTGATAAGGAGGATCACGGTTCGATACCATGCAATTGCAATTTGGATGGGGCTAGAACCATTTGATGTCAGAACTGACCCCAAACCAAATTAGACGGTCTTGTGGGCCGGATAACTAATTTATTTTAGAATGAGATAAAATTAATTGAAAGATGACAAATAATTTTTAATGTTAAAAATAATTAAATATAATACTATCATAAAATTTAATAATACCAATTATTAATGTTTTAATTTTGTCACTATCAATATTACTAATAAACTAAATATATTTATAAAACAAAAAGGTTATATCTAATTAGATAAACTTTATAAAGCTTATTATTATACAAAATCAAACTTTTTATTATTATATGATCGCAATAGACTTAAATTTATACAGCTTTGTAGGTGTATTTTCATTTTTTAATTTAATTTCTTTCCAAAATATATATAATATATATTGTGCCTTTTCTTCATTCTTAAAAAAACATATATTGTGAATTAAATAACTTTTTAAATGTCCGTTACATTTCTTCGTTATAATTACACAATTTAAAAATATTCAATGTCATTCTTTATTTAGTTTCATGCCATAACTTATGTTCTTAATTATAATTATGAAATTTAAGAATTCAATTTTTTTATAATATCATCTCAATAATTATGATAGATATTTTCAAGTTATTGGTGCATAATTTTTTTTAACATATATATATATATATATATATATATATATATATATATATATATATATATATATATATATATATATATATATATATATATATTCTTAAAAATTTTCTAATATATTATCTCAATAGTATGACATAAATTCACATAAAAAAAATTATAATATAGTAAAAACTATAGGAATACAAAACGGAAGGAATTTATTTTTAAAAAATTCAACATATTTATATTTACTTTACTTGATTTAGAGATGAATGTATAGTTTAAAAAAATATTATAAATATAAATTGATTGATCATATTTTTTCAATATAAAATATATTAACTACAATTAAAATTTCAGTACATTGTACACCAGCGCATCGCGCGGGTCCTATTCTAGTTCCTATTAATATTAATGATTCGTGAAAAAACATAAATTCTTAAAAGAAATAGAAATTCACGATTGAACAATTTTTATCTGTCCAAAATTATATAATTTTGACTGTTTTTTTTACCTACTTGTAAATGTAATTAATTAAACTTCTGTTGAACATATTATCTCTCATTTACAAATTGAATATGAAGTGAAATTCCCCACTCTTTTGTAAGATAGTTGTTGTAAATGTGCCTTAAAACTTTTGTTGATGAAGAGAAAAAAAAAACATATTTTGAAGATTGCATTTACCGCGAAAATCAGAAGTTTTAGAAAGTAGGACGAAAAGTCGAGGGAAAAAAATTGGTCGGTGAATAGTTTTGCCCGTACTGATGAATAGTGACGTCCGGGCGATGAATAGTATTGTTCGTACGGTGAATAGTATTTTCGAGTTTTCGGGCTTTTTCGATTCGGTCCATGGATCCATGTGATTTTGGGCTTTGTTTGTTGGATATTTGCTATTATAAATATGTATCTCTTATATGCTCGGTGTGTGACAATCTTAGAGTTTACACCAGCAAGGGAGAGCAAGGGTTTAAAGGCATAACATAGGGTTTCAGTTATTCACAAGAAAAAACCTTAGAAAAGCAAAGGTTTAAGGAAACCTTTGGAGTTGTTTAAGGTTATTGTGAAACTCTTTTACACATTGGGTTTGAGTGATTCATATATTGAGAGTGGAAGAGGTTGAGAAACACTTGGGTAGAAAATAGGGTTGTTCTTGGGAACCTGAAGGCGAAGACTATTTTCTTGTAACTCGTCTGTAATCTCTTGTAACAAATTTCTGAGTATAGTGAATTGGAGAGCTGCTCTCTCCCCCAGAGTAGATTGTTTAATCGAGCTGGGTAAACAAACCTTTTGTTTTCCTTGCCTTATTCTGTTATATTATCTGTGTACGGATTATTATTGCTGAAAACCATTTATTTTGGTTGTTATTGTTCTTTGCCTCAGAAATTGATATTGAATTTTGTCGTAATTCATAACTAGATTCACAATAAGTGGTACGGTGAGCGTGGAGCAAAGAGATATAGTTGACAAGTGAGCATCATGGTTAGTAAATGGTAGATCGAGAAATTTTCCAGTAACAACGACTTCGGGTTGTGGAAAATTAAGATGCAAGCAATTTTAATTCAAGAGAAGTGTATCGATGCTTTGAAAAGTGAAGCATTGATGCCTGTAGGGCTTACACAGGTATAGAAGACCGAGATGGTAGATAAGGCCAGAAATGCCATTATCTTGTGCCTCGGGGATAAAGTTCTAAGAGAATTCTCCAGGGAGCAAACTGCGGTTGCTATGTGGGCAAAACTTGAATCATTGTATATGCCAAAGTTTTGGCTCACAAGTTGTATCTGAAACAACAACTCTATTCATTCCGAATGGTGGAGAACAAATCCATAGTTGAGCAGCTCACAGAATTTCACAAGATTATCGATGAGGCTATAGGTGTAGTTAAGGTGGCTAATGATCATAACTCTTCTGCATGTGGGCCCAGCATTTATGTCTCACCTATCTCCTCGGATACTAGGGTGATTTGTTCTTTTGACACGACCACGGGTAACCAAAGGCTTTTGGCTGCAAAAAGTCTGCTTGTCCCAAAAGTAAAACTTAGGAACATTTATGACATCTCTGGGCCTTTGGTTCAGAAGATTAAGAGGCCTAAAAAATGGTCCTTAAAGATTATTGTTCTAACTGAGATCAGTCCCGCTCTTATTGGGCATGTTTCCCTATCTGTACCTCTTTCTGTTGCTCTATATATATCTTCTGATGCTGCTAAAGCAGGGGTAAGCTCAAGGGAGGAAGATGGTTTTTCTGCAGAAGGTATCATGTGTTGTGACCAAACTGTTGACTCTGACATTATTAGATGCAATAATCGTTTTTGGGAGAACACGAAGTCGATTGTGGGAAGTAAGGCTTGGAGTGCCATCTCTAAACTAGGTATCGTTTGTTATGGATCTGCTAAAGATTATCAAAAGAAATTGAAGCTATGGAGAAGATCAATTTGGCGAAAAAGTATTCTCAGAAGGTGAGAAGCAATAAGAAAAGATGATTATAAGATCCCTTAATATCAGAGGAAGCGGTAGCAGGGTCGAGAGGAAGAGGATTAATCAAATAATAATTCAAGGAGGAGCAGACATTTTCTTTATCCAAGAATCTAAGCTTGCAGTTGTTGATGAAGCAACCATCAGAAACCTGTGGAACAAGGATAGTGTGGGATGGTCTTATGCTAGCTCCAACGGTCAATTTGGAGGCATCATTTCTTTGTGGAAGGAAGGGATATTCAAGGTTATCTTCAGTTTCAAAGGGGAAGGTTATCTTGGAATAAAGATGCTTTGGAAAGATTTGTTTTACTGTGTTTTAAACATTTACTCTCCTTGTGAGCTGGCTCTCAAAAGATTGTTGTGGAAGGAGCTTCTGGTTCTTAAGAATATATATTCAGATGGTGAATGGATCCATGGAGGGGATTTCAAATCTATCATCAATTGTAAAGAAAGGAAAGGGAAGCCAGTGGTCAGGAATAATGCGGATATGAGGGAATTCGCAGATTTTATTGAACAGATTGGCTTGGAGGATCTCCCTTGTAAGGGTAACAGGTTCAATTGGTTTAGAGGTAATGGGCTTTCCATGAGCAGGCTTGATCGTTTCTTAATTTCTTCTTCTCTCAATAATATATGGGGTTTAGTTGGCCAATTGATCGGCAAAAGGGACATCTCAGATCATTATCCTATCTGGCTTGTTTGCAACAAAGAAGATGGGGGTCCGAAATCTTTCAAGGTTAATGATTGTTGGTTCGATAACAAGAAATTTCTTCCTTTTGTTGAACAGGAGTGAAGTAAATTAAGGGTTGAAGGCAGAGATGATTTTGTGATCAAAGAGAAGTTGCGTCTATTGAAGAGTAGTCTGCGTAAGTGGAATACAGAGATTTTCGGGAAGATTGATCTTGAGATTGAAGAAGGATGCAATGATATTAATTCTTTTGATGATTTGTTGGCTGGTTGTGATGTGATTGAAGCGGAGGGTTTGGGTGCGCTTAGAAACAAGGCTTCAAAATGCTCCTGGATGAATCTCAAGGCTAAAGAGAATCTGCAGCTTCAAAAATCTAGGATTTCTTGGGATCGAGATGGAGATTCTAACTCCAAGTTTTTTCACAGAGTTATGAAAGAGCGACGTCGCAAGAACTTTATAAGGTCTATTTCTTCTGCTAATGGCTTGATTGAAGGGGTGGCAGAGGTCAATAATGAGGTGCACAGGTATTTTTCCAACTGCTTCAAGGAGAATTATTACAACAGGCTTATTCCTGAGGGCATCCCTTTCAATTTTATTTCCGTGAAAGAAAAATCTATGATCGGATCTGATTTCACAGAAACGTAAATCAAATATGTCATTTGGGCCTGCAAGGGATCGAAGAGTCTGGGGCCAGGTGGTTATAACTGTCTTTTTATCAGAAAGTGTTGGCATTTCAGCAAAGGTGACATTTTCCGCTTCTTTCACGAGTTCCACGACAATGCTCTTCTATTGAAGGCCATCTCTTCGTCTTTCCTTGCTCTCATACCTAAAAGAGACAATCCTTTGGGGCTCAATGATTATCAACCTATTTGTATGGTTGGATGCCTTTATAAAGCCCTTGCCAAGTTGCTTGCAGCAAGATTGAAGTTAGTGTTGAGTTATGTCGTTTCACAGCGGCAATCCACTTTCGTTCCTAGTAGGCAGTTACTGGACTGCGTCTTGGTTGCCAATGAAACGGTGGACTTTGCTATTAAAGATAAGAAGGCTTGTGTTCTCTTTAAAGTGGATTTTGAGAAGGCTTACGACAAGGTTAATTGGGATTTCCTTAAGTATTTATTGAAAAGGATGGGTTTTGGGGAGCTTTGGATCAGATGGATGGATGTTACGGTTTTCACCAGCTTCATGTCGATCCTTGTAAATGGAAGTCCGACCAAAGAACTTAAGGTGGGAAGAGGGCTTAGACAGGGATATCCTCTTTCTCCATTTTTTTCGTTATAGTTGCAGAGGCCCTTACCAGGATGGTGAGTAAATATGTGGAAATGGTGATTTCTCTGGTTTTTCTCTTAATAATGGATGTATGGTCGATATTTTGCAATATACCAATGACATTCTGTTGTTTGGAGAAGGGAATTGGAAGCATATTTGGGCTTTGAAATCATTTTTAAGGGGATTTGAAGTTATTTCAGGCCTTGGAGTCAACTTCATGAAGAGCAGCTTAATTGGTTTCAATACTAATATGAATTTCTTGACTGCTGCGTCCAATTTTTTGTCTTGCAGGATTGAAGATTCGAAGTTAATTTTCTTAGCATCCCGATTGGTATCAACCCCAGGAGGATTTCTTCTTGGGATTTCTTGATAAGTAAAATGAAGAATCAACTTTCTAATTGGACAGGCATATTTCTAAGTTTAGGTGGGTGCATTACTCTCTTAAGATCGGGTTGGTCCAGCTTACCAGTGTTTGTTTTATCTTTTTACAGAGCACCTAAGAAGGTGTATAGAGATATCACGAGGTTGCAAAACGATCTTCTTTGGGGAGGTGCAGATAATAATAGAAAGATTTGTTGGGTTGGGTGGGAGAACTTATGCAAGCCTATGGATTCTGGTGGTCTAGGTTTCAAGATGATTGAGGAGTTCAATGTCACATTGCTTCTGAAATGGAGATGAAGGATTTTGGAGGGCAAAACTTCTTTTTGGAGAGATGTCCATGTTACTAGATATGGTGCCATCTCCCATTTTATTTCTTCTTCGGATAATTGTTCTAGGTTCAACAACAGTTCAGTTTGGTGGAAAGATCTTCTGTCCCTGGATAAAAATATTGTTGTGTCTGTTTTTGCTGCGAATTGCAAGTTTTCTTTAGGTTATGGATCTTTGATTGCATTTTGGTCGTCGGTCTGGGCGGGTCAACAGAGTTTGAAAGATGCATTTCCATATCTTTATGCGATCAGCAAAGCTAAACAATTGATGGTGGTAGACATGGGAAGCTGGAGTAGCAATCAATGGACCTGGAATAATTTCGGTATTGCGGCGCAGAACCTTGTTTCGTTACAGGATCGGCTGCAGTCTTTTAGGATCGTTTTTGCTGCTTTCTCTCCTTCTGGTACTGTGTCGGATTCTCTTGTGTGGGAGCCTGATAAAGTTATAAGATATACAACATATTCAGGTTATCACCTTCTTTGTTATGAGCTTAATTCTTTTCCAATGGATGTCGAAAATCAACGTTGTTTCAAGGTTTTGTGGGAGCTGGCTATTCCTTTTAGAATTTAAGATTTTGGCTGGCACGGGTTTCATGATAGGCTTCCTACCAAATCTCAATTGATCTACCGCAGTGTTGATTTGGAAAATCTGTTTTCTTTCTGTCGTAATGTGCAGGAAACTTTTCTGCATATTGTTCTTTTTTGTCCTCTCTCAGTTAAGGTGTGGCAGGAGGTTTCTGTTTGGGTCAGGTTTTCGGTTGGCCTTGCTTACGACGTTCACGATCACTTTTTATTATGGGTGTCTTTCTTCATTTTGAAAAAATGTCGCAAGAAGAACTCAGGGATTATGTGGTTCGCGGTGGTGTGGAGTTTATGGTTGGTCTGAAACGGTATGATTTTCAAAGACGCATCGTTTAGCTTGTCGGATATTGTTAGGAATATCAAAGCTTTGGCTTGGAGGTGGATTCTAATAGGTGATATTACTCCTTCCCATTGTAACTTTTATAACTTTTGCAAAGATCCTTTGCTCTTTTTATGTTAAGTTTCAAGTGGTGTGTAATTTCTCCTTTTGTTTTGTGGCTTCATTCCGCCTTTTGTAATTGGGATTGAGTATCCCTAATGCTTTGTTAATGAATTCCTTGCTTATAAAAAAATATAAATAATTCTAAAAACACTTTTTAAAACTTTTTATGGATTAAAATTCATATATTCCATCAAATTTATCTACCCACCTAAATATTAGTGCGATCCAACGTAAATTTCAATTAAATTAAAGTGTTGGAATACGTGTTAGACAAGGTGTTAAACATTTCTATTAATATTAATGATTTATGAAAAAACATAAATTCTTAAAAGAAATAGAAATTTACGATTGAATCATTTTTATCTGTCCAAAAATATATAATTTTGAATGTTTTTAACCTACTTGTAAGTAGGGCGTGCATAGTTGGTTATTTTTAGAAACCAAATCATAATCATTTTTAAACCAGTTAAATGGTTTGGATTTATAACTATAACCACATTTCAATCAAAACTGGTTATAAAACCGGTTATAAATTTGATTATGATTATATAACCGGTTTTAAACTGGTTATTATTATTTTTTCAAAAAAAATATCTATTTTTTTAAAATAATAATAATTTTTTTTCAAAAAAATAAAAAAAAATTGACTTTTTTTCAAAAAATTTAATTTTTTATTCAATTATTTTTACTAGTCAAGAAATGATTGATTTCACATTCTACACTCACTTGACTTCAATCATACACTAACTTTTATTTTTTTTGGTAAGAAATACAGTAAAATATTACTTACACACTAATAAAATAGAATAGAATACGCCCTCCACTTCGTAGATATGTTTTTTTTCATTACATTAAAAAATTAAATTATAATTTAATATCTATACTAAATTATAACAAGAAATAAAAATAGTGTTTTAATATAAAAATATTTTAATATTGTGTATTTTAATAAAACATTTTAATATTGTCTTTTAATATAAAAATATTTTGCTGTAATAAAGAATAAAAAATTATTTTACAGCAACATAATTTTATTTTAATTTAGTGGGTGGCTAATGGCGGTGAAAGATAAGAATTAAATGTGGCATTTAATAACAACAATTACAATTTGAAATTAACGAAAAATAAAAGGTTATTTTCACAAAATGGGAAAGAACCCAACTACGACCTATTGAAACCACACACTAAAATAAACCAAAAATAGGAACATTACCTTCCGTCGAATAACAGTAACTCTAAACAACTCAGATGCGTATGAAAAAGAAGAAACTAAAACTTTTTTCAAAAATAAAAATAATGATGAGTAAAAAAAGAAATTATAATTAATATTAAAATATTAAAAATATTAAAAATTGATAATAAAAAATTATGAAAAATTAAAAAAAAAATCACAAAAATTAATTTTAAAAAATTAATAATTTGTTTTCAAAAAAAATAAATTTTTTATTCAATTTTCTTTTTAAATTGAAACATTTGATTTTGGATAATAACCGGATCCAAAAATACAATATGGTTGAATAACCAACCATTAATAATTAAACTGGTTAATAACAATTTAATTATTTTCGGATATTTTAAATGGATTTAAATTTGGTTATGAATTTGAATCCCACAACCGGATATTTTGTACACCCCTACTTGTAAATGTAGTCAATTAAACTTCTGTTGAACATATTTTCTGTCATTTACAAATTAATTTGCAGTGAAATTCCCCCACAAAATTATAGATGTATAGTTTTCATAGAAAATGATACATGATACTAGTATATAATAACTATTAACCATTGATAAAAATAATATAACTAGTATTTTAAATATTAAACTCTCTTGAACTTTATTTCTGTATCTTTGTTATCAGTTTGAACAAATCTAATTAGGCATTGAGCCAGTTTGAACTTTGAACAAATCTAATGAATTATAAAACGTAAACAAACATTGAAGGGCTTCACTCTGTTTCAAACCAAACATAAAATGCTGCCGACTAACTAACTATTAAGCATTAGATTAATGAATACTTGAAATATTTTATATAATAATAATAATTAGTCTTTATCACTTAAAAGTGTATGTTTGTATTTTTAAGTGAAAGACCATACTATTCCCTTGAATTATACCACTTAATGATTTGAAATCAAATATTTAAACCAATGTATATTAGTTAATGTTGATAATATAGAGCCAAAGTCAAAGTGATGGACCCATCATATATTGATTTTGCTGGAACTACGCCTGCATGATTGATAATATATGTCATATTATATGTTTCCTTCTCTTTGACATTCAATCTACTAAATTTTAACTGGAAAAACTAACATAATTGTTGTCATTTTGACATAAATAACTAGTTGACTTTATCTTATGATTTCACCAAACTATATAACTAATAAGGTTGTTAATTCCTTTGGCCTCACAGAACTTTAGAACTTTGAAGGCTACTTACTACACATAGATGGAGATGGAAGGGAGAGGATTTTATAGCTTGTTGTGAATCGGATACCTTAGAAACAAAGTATACTTGGTTCCTTGATCAGTCAAGAAACCCACAAGAGTTAGGATTAACAAAGAAAACAAGAGTAAAAACAACAAGGATTGGTTATAAAACTGTTATTCTTTCCTTTCTCCTTAAAACAAGGATTACACGTATACAAGAATAACAAACTAACCACTCTCACTCTTTCTAGGTTTTGTCACACTTAGAATGAGAGACTAGTATGCTATTTATAATAAAACCTAGCACACTAAACTAATGGGCTTTTAATAAAATACCCATTACAAGCTAACTTAGGGTACAAGCTAACTTAAACAATTGGATCCTTAACACAAGGCCCAATTCAATATGCTAACAAACCTAGCAATATTAACTAATACATGTTAGAACAATCTTCGACTACAATCATGCATTATTTTCGACAGCAGCATGTGACCCAACTTCAACGGCATGCTTCTTCTAGAGTTCGATCCAAATTCCACATAGCTCATACAAGAATTCAAGTGAGGAACTTTTCTTGACAAAATTGATGGATAACCCTATTGGAGTGCCAATACCAACCATGGACAGCTTTCGAACAGACAGCGAAGAACTCTTCAAAAGATGGTTAACAAATGACCAGGGATATAATTCATCTCAACTATCTAATCAGTCTAATCAGCAAAATATGTCTGCATTTTCTGGGGGAATGAATATGCAAGATGATCCTAAAGCTAATGATATTTCAACTGTTTTCAATCAATTTCCTATAGGGTAATTGTAGCAGGGTTCACAAAAACTGCTATATCTTTTTTGTGATTTCACTTATAACTAATAACTAGCTCAATGTTTATAATTTGGAACTTTTTGACAACTTTTTGCCAGAGAACCTATGGATGAAGTTCTGCAATCTACTAACTTGTGTCTTGCCAAGGTTTGTTTACATCAAACTTTTTGCTGAATCTCAAGCTTAAATTCAATCAATCTTCCACGACGATTTGATTTTATTTTCGTTTCAAATGCTGGCTTGGTTTCTTACCGATCAACGAATGACTAGAAGCCGATCTTCTGAATTGAGGTACCAAAGTTTGGTTTATGATGTAAAACTATTCAAAAGAAATTTTCAACAACTTATTTGGTAGTTTTTATTTGAAGGCAAATGTATTCTGAAATGCACAATGATCAAAATGGTGCTAACACTAGACAGCAACAAGTTTCAAATTTAAATGATCTTGATCACCTTAACCAAAAGAGTGCATTCACATTTCCGTCGAATTCGTCTTCGTCAACATTCGACACACATCAGTTAAATGATAACACAGACAAAGTCTCTTCGTACGTAAACATGCTAAAAAATTCATTAGAATTTAAGCGTGACAGCATCCTGATAGAGAAACAAGAAGTGGAAGATAACTCAAGTGGACTATTTAGTCTTCAACTTGAGTCTTTCCACCAAACTAGTTTAGGTGAAAGGAATGAAAATTGGAGTCACCAAAATCCTATATATGCTCAAGAAAACTCTACTGTTCAAGTTAAGGATCATGATCCAATATATTTGAGCTCAGCTTCTCCCAGTGAATCATCGGCTGCTGCGCCGATAGTCTCCATCGACTTAGATGGATGCGACGATCCATGCATATCAAGCCAAACTCTTTGTGAAAGCTCGTGGAATAAAGTTGGAGGAAGTAAAAGTTTGAAAAATAGAGCCATAGGTATGCAAAAGTTTGTTAGTTTTTTTTCCACAGTTTGATATTGTCTCCATCACTAACCAATGGATTAATTATGCAGAAGACAACGAGAAAGTTACAAAAAAACGTAGGGTGGAGCGTTCTCGAAAGTATGTAATCCTTGAAAAATATTCTATTTTTCTCTTATATTTTTCGAGGCCATTAGTTACTGTTAAACCGTGACAATAACAAATAGAGTCTCTCTGTTTAACCGTGACAAATTGCAGAATGGCTGAGGCAAAGGAAAGGAACTTGATAGCATCAATTCCACCAGATATGCAAGTTGCTTTGAAGAGATGTGAAGATCTTGAGAAGGAAGTTCGATCACTAAAACTTAATTTATCCTTCATGAATAGGTAATACAAATTATTGACAACTTAATATTTTAAATGCTATTATAGAATCTCTGCATCATTATGGACTTGAGTTAGTCTTGATTTGCTTGTTAAATAGTATTAGACTTTATATAGTTAAAATATGGACTATGATCATATACTATATAAATTTTCAGGAAGGATTCTGAACAAACAAAACAGATAGAGGATCTTCAGAAGCAAAATGAAGATTTGGCTGATGAAAAAGAGTGTCTTTGGAAGAGATTGAAAGAGTTACATTAGAAATTGGAAAAGTTAATTTTTTTTTTTAAATATCATGTCATACTAATTGAACTTTTGTTTTCAAAGGTTTTATAATTGTGCAATTAGCTTTTAATTATTTTCTTCAAGTTCTAAATCCATATTTATCTATATCTAGTGATCTTAGAAAGATTAAAGTGTATAATAAATGTAATTTCTGCATATAGAATCATTTAAATATAAGCTTCATGAATCACAAATATTATTCTTCAAATATTAAATATATAAAGTGTGGCATGTTAGACATGGGCACTCTGTTGGATCGAGGTTTACATGGAAGGGACCGATCTACAATGGAGATCAACGCATCTATGAATTATTGGATAGGACCTTGTGCAATGATAGTTGGAGGCTACACTTGATTTTTATGATCATCATCCTTTACTCGTTTGTCCCTTTAAAACGAACACGAGATTAACCAATCTGTGTTTTCGTTTTGAGAGTGTTTGGTTACAGAAGAGTCCTACTATAACATGCTAGAGGCTAGCTGGAACAATGACCTGTCCATATTACACAATTTAGAGCAACACAAAGAAGGGGTTAAATCTTGGAAATTAAGCACACTCACTCAGGTAACTAGACAGAAGAAGGAGATCATGAAACGTATTGGAGGCATTCAAAAGAACATCCAAACAAAGCGTAACGTTGGAGGTTTACGAAAGCTTGAGCAGAAACTGCAAAACGATATGCATGAGCTTCTCAAGAGAGAAGGGAAAATGTTGTTCCAATGGTCCAGGGCAAAATGGCTCGTGGATGGAAATAGAAATACAAAATATTATCATCTCAAGATGGTGCAACGTAGAAGAAGAAACAACATGGTGATGATAAAAAATGATGGACAATGGATTGAAGGTGACAGCCAAGTTCGACAACTTTTCATAAATCATTACAAAGACCTCTTCGCAATGAATGATACTAGACAACAATTGGAGAAAACTGTGTATACCTTCCCCCAAACTAAACCCGAGACTATGGAGAAATAAGGCAAGGAAGCTACTGATGAAGAGATCAAGCATGCATTGTTTTGCATGAACCCTTGGAAAGCTCCTGGATCAGATGGATTCCCAATAGAGTTTTATCAAAAGTCGTGACATTAAGTTGGCATGACAGTATGCGGCTACATCAAAAAGGTGTGGGAGAGCCCAAGCAAAATAGAAACAATAAACCAAGTGGACATTTGCCTTATCCCAAAGACGAATCACCTTGAATTCGTTAATCAGTTCAGGCAAACATCCTTGTGCAATGTCATCTACAAAGTTGTGAGCAAGGTTCTTGTTAAAAGACTCAAAGATAGAATCCCTAAACTCGTCTCCCCTTATTAGTCGGGATTTCTGTCCACAGTATGAACAAAATGAAGGGTAAGATGAGCTTCTTTGCTATTAAAGTTGATCTTTCGAAGGCCTACAACAAACTGAATTGGGAATTCATTTGGAGAATATTGGAGGAAATCTCGTTTCCCATAAAGATGACCAATATCATCATGCATGAAGTGACTAGCATTGAAACCAACATTAAATGGAATGGCACGACATCTGATTATTTTCACCCTCGTAGGGGGATTCATCAAGGAGATCTTATATTGTAGACAAAGGAGAATGGAAGTCCATTAAGGCTGGAAAACATGGCCCTATAGTTTATCGCCTTATGTTTGCAGATGACCTTCTACTATTTGGGAGGCAACGACTAGCCAGATAAATTGTGTGACAAGCATCTTGAATAAGTTATGCAACATGTCACGAGAACAAGTTAGCCACGAGAAAACCAAAATTTTCTTTTCAAAGAATGTGAGTAGATGCAAGAGGGAACAACTTGTTCAAATGTCAGGGTTTAGTGAAGCAAACTTCCTAGGCAAATATTTAGGAGTTCCTTTAACTCGAAAGGCGCCAAGGAAAGCTAACTATCAATATATCATTGATCAAGTGAACACCAAGTTAGCGACGTGGAAAGGGAACCAGCTTGCCTTTGCAAGAAGAGTCACCCTTGCAAAGAGTGTTATAGAAACTTTTCCCATTTATCTAATGATGACCACCATGATTCCAAAGACCTGCGTAAATGAAATACACAAACTCCAAAGGAGATTTATCTGGGGAGAGAGTGAGAACAATAGGAAATATCATGCTGTCAAATGGAGTACCATCACTAGACCAAAAGAAAAAGGAAGTATTGGGTTGAGGAATCTCGAGATCATGATGAATAAAGCTTGTTTGTCAAAGCGTGGGTGGAAACTTCATAATGGAGGGGAAGATTTATGGTGCCAAGTGGTGTGGGGTATGTATGGGTACAATAATAATAGACGAACTATGAGCTTGAAGAATACGGATTCTAGCTTTTGGGAAAACATGGTCAAAATCTGTCCTAAAGTTGAAGAAAATTGTTTGTGGCATGTAGGAGATGGAGTTAGTGTGAATGCTTGGGATGCTTGATGGATTGCACAGGACATTAGAATTGCTAACTTGAATATTCATATTCCTATGCAGCTTCAATCAGCTAGAGTAGTTGATCTCATAAGTGATGATGGAGAATAGAATTGGGACATTTTATGTCATTGGATGCCGAAGAATATCCTGTGCATAATCACGAGTATGCTCTCTCCCTCAACAGATGCAGGGCCGGATGTGAGAGCTGGAATTAGACAGAAATGTCACAGTTTTTCGGTCAGTGCCATGTATAACTTGCTTGATGATAAGGACACCTTCTAGGAAGATGATCTTTGGACAGAAATATGGAGTCTTCAAACTTCTTAACGAACTAGAAATTTCATATGGATGCTAAAGCAAGATGGCCTTCTCACAAACATGAAGAAGAATCATATAGGCCTAGGGAAAGCAATGTGTTTCTTCTGTGGTGATGTGGAAGAAGACATGTTGTAAGTCCTCCAGGATTGCCCGCATGCAATGGCTCTCTAGATGGAAGCGGTGCACACTAACATGAAGTTTATATTTTTTGCAGGTGATTTGAAGCAATGGATTCAAATAAATTTGCAAAATAATATGGGGTGGATCGATACGGATGATTGGAAAGTATTTGGGGATATTGCTTGTCATAACCTTTGGAATTGGCACAATAAAGAGAATCATGATGATAGTTACTCTCGACCAAGGAGCATGATAACTTACATAAATAAGTAGGTGCATGACTATAAACAAGCGGAAGCTTCAACAAATACAAGAAGGGATCATTATATGGATCTGCAGTTGATAAAATGGGAAGCTCCTGTAATGGGGAGAGTGAAATTGAATACAAATGGTGCTAGAGACAAGAAAGGAAATGCAGGATGTGGAGGTATTATTAGAGGCAATGAAGGAGAGTGGCCAAGGGGTTCTCAAAGTATATTAGAGTGTGTGATAGTTATACAGCAGAGCTGTTGGGAGTGTATGAAGGCTTACAACTTGCGATAAGAATGGGCTTTACGAATGTTGAAGTTAATCTGGACTCTCAATAGGTGGTTACTGATATAAATACAAACAATACAAGCAACACCATGGGTAGGAAACTGGTCTCCAAAATCAGATCATATTTCCAACAAGATAATGATGTCAAAATCATTCATGTCTACCGCGAAACAAACTTGTGAGTAGATATTCTAGCTAGAAATGGAATATCTCATCCTAATGATAAGGGTATTTTTTATACTTTTCCGCCATTCGTTAATCACTTGCTGAAAAGTGACTTGATAGGGTTCTTAACCCTTCGGTTAATTCCGGTGTAATCTTCTCCTTGGTACTTTAAGGGTCATTTTTAAATTTTCGTAGCGTGGATGAAAAAATTAAGGGTCAAATATGTTTTTAGTCTTTTTAAATATTTCAAATTTTATTTTTAATCTCTCAAAATATTTTCTTCAAAGAATGGTCCTCCTAAAATTTTCATCCACATTTTTATTTTATAATACTAAAATTATTGTTAAAATTGTCGATAATTAAGTCGCTAAGTAATAAACCATTGCTAATTTTGTCGTTAAGTTGTAAAAATCATCGCTAAGTTTCAAATAGGATCAAAACTGTGAATGAAATTAAAAAAAAAAACCATTATTTAAAAAAAATAGAAAAACTTAAAACGAAATTTAAAATATTTAAGAACAACACAAATCTATTTAACCAAAAAATATATACACAGAAATAAATGATTAAATAAATAGCTTAGCAAATAAACCTTTAATTTAATTTTTTTCACCTATCTTTACAATAAGGAAAAGAGAAGTAATATTTGAGACATTAAATTAAGATTAAATCTAAATAATACTAAAAATACTTTTTAAATTTTTTATGAATTTAAATTTATATTCCATCAAATTTATCTGCCCATATAAATATTAGTGCAACCCATGTAAAAATTTCAATTAAAAATGAAGTGTTGGAATATGTGTTAGAGAAGGTGTTAAACATTCCTATTAATATTAATGATTCGTGAAAAAACATAAATTCTTAAAAGAAATAGAAATTCACGATTGAACAATTTTTATCTGTCCAAAATTATATAATTTTGACTGTTTTTTTTTACCTACTTGTAAATGTAATTAATTAAACTTCTGTTGAACATATTATCTCTCATTTACAAATTGAATATGAAGTGAAATTCCCCACTCTTTTGTAAGGTAGTTGTTGTAAATGTGCCTTAAAACTTTTGTTGATGAAGAGAAAAAAAAATATATTTTGAAGATTGTATTTACCGCGAAAATCGGAAGTTTTAGAAAGTTGGACGAAAAGTCGAGGGAAAAAAATTGGTCGGTGAATAGTTTCGTCCGTACTGATGAATAGTGACGTCCGGACGATGAATAGTTATGTTCGTATGGTGAATAGTATTTTCGAATTTTTGGGCTTTTTCGATTCGGTCCATGGATCCATATGATTTTGGGCTTTGTTTGTTGGGTATTTGCTATTATAAATATGTATCTCTTATATGCTTGGTGTGTGACAATCTTAGAGTTTACATCAGCAAGGGAGAGCAAGGGTTTAAAGGCATAACATAGAGTTTCAATTATTCATAATTGTTGCGGTGAAAATCGGATAACAAGCTATTGCTTAACTTGCATCATTTTCTTTTACAACCGACTTTGATTTATCCAAAGGAAAGGTTCAAGATCGAAGAAAATCTAAAATGGGGGAGATCTAAGGTTTGGGGGTTGGTTATACAAAGGGAATGTATTAGCACCCTAAGTATCCGTAGTACTCTACGGGAACCTCTTGTTTTAATTTGTGTTATGTTATGTTTGCTTGCTAAGGAAATAGAAATAGTCTCGTCTTAATCATGATTTAACCGAGAAATCGATAATCAATGATTCTTGACTTTCATCGACTAAAAAGTGAATGAAACTGAAATAAAATAAAGTGGTCTCATATTGATCAAAGTTTTGTCGCTTTAATGAGATCAACCAAACCATGAAGTTTGTTATATCATCGACCAAAATAAAGAAAGTGGAATCGAAATGAAAAATAAGGTTGGTCTCGTCTTAATCAAGATTTAAATCGGTAAATCAATAATCTCGAGATTTAACTTTCATTGACCAACCGAAAAAAAAGAAAAAAAAAATATGGCCTCATACTAATCAAACTTATTGATTTGAAATAACCAACAAAGTTAAGATTTTTTATGTCATTGGCCAAAATAAAGATAAGAAATGAGATAGAAATAAAGATTAAGTTGGTCTCGTATTTAATCAAGATTTATATCGATAAATCGATAGTCTCGATATTTAACTTTCATCGACCAATAAAAAAGGGTGGCCTCATATTCATCAAGACTTTTAGTGATTTTGAATAAATCAAACAAATCATGATTTTTCTATATCATTGGCCTAAAGTAAAGAAAATGGACTCGAAATGAAGAATCAAGTTAGTCTCGTCTTGATCAAGATTTAATCGGAGGATCGATAATCTTTTGATATTCGACTTTCATTGACCAACAAAAATAAAGAAATGAGCCTCATACATATCAAGACTTTTTACTCATTTTGCATAAATCAACTAAGTCATGATTTTGTAATATCATTGGCCCTAAAAATCGAAATAAAGATCGTAAGCGAAAAATAAAAATCAAAACAAAATTCAAAAGAAAAAGTTATGAATTCAAGAAATAACATGATAAATTGAAACTAAAAATTCAAAGTGCTCCTAAAATAAAAACTAGAGAAACAAAATTAAGAAATAGATGGAAAATAAAATAAAAATAGTATGAATTAATAAAAGGATGGTGATGAAGCATGTTTTTTGTCTTTTTGAATTTTTATCTTATCTTTTAAACATCATTCATAATAAAACCAAACAAAAATTATAGGATATTACAATACTTTTTCCAGAAAAATATTAACATGCTAATGAACTTGATAACAGCATAGATAAATGATCATGGTACTTTGAAAATGGAGAAATAAAAGAGGTGAATGTTACCTAGTGGAGACGGTCCACTGCCTCTTCAATGATACGAGTTATGGAAAAATGAAGACGAGCCTTCTCTCCAGAAAATTTGCAAGAATAATTGAGGGAGAAAATTAAGAGAGTATTCAGCCTTTGTGTGGGGTGAATCTGGTGTGTCCAAAATGAGAGAATGAGAGATCTTATTTATAGTGTGAATAAAGTGGGAGTGTTGATGTGGCAATCCATGCGACTTTATGAGAATGGTTCTTGGCCATTGATAATTGAAGTGTAAGAATGCTTTTTGGCCATTGATAAATCCAAGTTGGCAATCCATGTGACTTTATGAGAATGATTCTTGGCCATTGATAAGTGAAGTGTAAGAATGCTTTTTGGCCATTGATAAATCCTAGTTGGCAATCCATGTGAAGTGTTTGTATTGTAGTGGTCCCCACTTACCATGAAGATAAACAAAATAAAAGTAATAATAATAATAATAAAGCTTAGTAATAATAAAACTAATAATAATAAAACTAATAATGATAATAAAACTAATAATAATAAAACTAATAATGATAATAAAACTAATAATAATAAAATTAATAATAATAATAAAACAGAAATAATAATAATAAAACTAAAAATAATAAAAAAGATAATAAAACAAATTAAATTCTAACGAAAAATGCATGATTAATGATCAATGAAATGTTTAACTAAAAATGCAAAAATGGCCGATTTAAGATGATATGAAATGATCTGATGATCTGAGGGTAAAATTTGGGGTACAACAGTTGCCCCTATTTAAATATCTTCACCGGATGACATGAGAGATGAAAATCTTCATGAAATCATGGTGGAAGGTATTTAAATATAGATAACCGAAAATTTTGCCCTCAGATGCACTGATATGCAATGCTATGGACAAAATGCTGACATGACATGAACTCTAATATGATGAAAATGGTGGAATGATAAATGCAAAGGTGCAGACAAGCAAATCACCAAGGATGAAGGGCAATCCACCACAGGTGAGCTTACTAGGGAAGGATAAGGTTAATATCCATGAGAAAGACTCACTGGGGATACAGACTGTCCAACGATAGACTCACTGGGGAGACTCTAAGGATGCACCGGGGATAGAAAAATAAAGAGGAAATCCTACAGGCCCTCACTGGGGATGGGAACCAGAGAGGGGCTCTCCACTAGGGAAAAGTCCAAGGAGATGGACGATAGGTTTATAGGTGACCGGACGACACTAGGGAAATGAAAGTGCACTCTTTACTGGGCATGGAACCAGAAAGAAGACAAGATCTCCCCTAGGGATCAATTTGGAATAAAAGGATAGACACCAACAAAAGATTTTCTGGAATTTTCTTATACTGAAGAGTTCAAACAGGATCTTCAAGAAAAACCAGAAAAGACAGAGAAAGACACATCCGAAAAAACATCAGATGGCAAAAAAAAACCAGTCATCCAATAATGGCTGTGAATGAAGGGTACAAATCATAATATCTAATAATGGCTTTAGATGAATGTGAACAGAGACTACATTCAAGAATGGCTTTGAATGCAAAGAAACCAGTCATCCAATAATGGCTTTGAACAAAAGGTATAAATCACAATATCTAATAACGGCTTTAGATAAAGTGAACAAAGACTCTATCTAAAAAATATCAGAAAGAGAGACACATCCGGATAGGCATCAGATGATAGAGAAACCGGACATCCAATACTGGCTTTGAATGAAAGGTATAACTCACAATATCTAATAATGACTTTAGATGAGTGTGAACAATGACTACATTCAAGAATGGCATTGAATGTAAAAAAACACCACTCATCCAATAATGGCTTTAGATGAAAGGTATAACTCATAATATCTGAGAAGACATCAGATACGAATGAGACAAAAGGTGAAATCTAAGAAGGCGTTGGATAAAAGGGATCACAGTATCCAAGACAACATTAAATGACTGTGAACTTTCAGGAATGGCACCGAAAGTAAAGGTAAATCACTATATTCAGGAATAGTATCAAATGATAGTGAGAAAGACATCCAGGAATGGCACTGGAGTGAAAGAATATAAAGATCCAAGAATAGCACTGGAATGAGAGAAGATAAACATCTATCAACAGGATTAGATGCGCAAGATAATGACAACATTCAGGAATGGCACTGAATGAAAAGGACAGGTAACGTTTTGGTAGGCGCCAAGTAAGTTGGACTTTGACCACAAGGTAAGACGCGGATAATGACACGACCTCGGGAGAAATGCAAATGAGGATGAAACACTCATGATATACATATGTATATGAGTCATGCAGATGATATAAGATCAAATGTAGATGCAGATGCTGACGACACAGCTCAACTCTTTTCTGAGAGAAGACAAGACTGGAAGACTGATTCCTCAACACGGAGATCACTGCCATTCTGCTTGGGACTAGAGATGCTAATGCTGAACACATCATCTGTCACACTGATAAATTGTATCAAATGATGGTCCTTGTAGGAAGGATAAAGCGTTGCTTGGGGATTCTTCAGGTAAATTGCCCCAGACTAGCTGATTATTGTAGATGAGCTGATAATTGCTTCAGCTTGTCTGATTCTGAAAATGACCGTTTCATGGTGCTCTTAGAGGGCTTGCCCCAGTCTGAGTCTTGAAAGATGATTGTCCTACTGTACACTGGGAAAGCTTGCCCTAGTATGAGTCTTGAAAAATCTTCTGTATGAACCAACTCTAAGAAGTCATCATTAAACCACAAATCTTGAACTGATTCTCAACAGGATATGGAAGGAACTTGCCCCTGATTGGATCACTGACCAAGTTTCTTAACTGTTTGAAAATCCCTTAAGAAGAAAGCTAGTTTGCAAACCAAAGTATTTGTACACACATGGTAAATGCAAAGTTTATGCAACTTTTGAAATCAAAATCATTTTAAAAGAGGTGCAAAGTATATGGGATACTGGTCAGAACACGGTGGTTCAAGACATTAAAGTGAAAAGTTTATGCAAAAGGTGTGATGCCAAAACAGATGATTCACAAAGATCTTTTGGAGTCAGTTTACGCAACCTTGCTGTAGTATGCTTTCAAAATAACCTTGCTTCAGTTAGGTCTTTTGAGGGTTGTAATGTGGCACGGTTCACGGTTTATGAAACAAAGGATAAAGGCTCAAAGTTTATTTGTGCCCACCCAATCTACGTGATGAACTTCAGTCCTATGCTCAGTTAACTCAAACTATGCACTCAAATTCCCATGAGTTAGGAATTGCACTGATGATAGTAATGATGGTTCAGAAATCAATGGACTCTAAATGGTAGTCACCACTTCCCTATAACATTTAGTTATTTTTTCATTGAGGACTTTTATGGTTAGGATTTAAAGATTTCTCTTTTTTATTATCCCTGACTTTTGCCTGAACTATTTCTTGTGAATCTTACAGTCAACGGCATGCCCCAATTTTGCCTAAGTCTCCTTCATAGGTTTCGACTTAGCGGGCTTTTTCTTTTTTTGATTTTTATCTTTTTTGAAAGAAAGTGACTGTCTGGCTTAATGATTACAGCGAACCATCATCGGCTTTCGACTTGAAAGACATCTTCGACACTTGCTTGTTATGTGCGAAGGAAAACTGTGAGTGCAACATTTTGTTGAAAGTCGTCTTGCATGAAGCTCTTGTAATTGAATGCACAATCCAGTTAACTGAGAACTACCCTGCCCTAGGTTAAGATTGCGGGTTTTTGTTTGTAAAGAAAGAAACTCCTACTTCTAGGCTCGAAGGGGTTAAAGAGGGGTTAACTTCCTTATTTCTCCAGTGTTTAGGGATTGAAACAATGCCTTACATCGTCAGCAAAGTTTTGATTTGAAAGCATACCAACAGCAATTATGAGTATTTACGTTTTCATCATCCTCCATCCAATCTTTGCATAATCAACAGAAAGTGGACAAAAAAAAATTATTTTATTTTTCATGAAAGAGGAAGCAATAAGAAGTAAATAGCAAACACAAATGAATTGAATCAAAAGTTGCAATGCTCATTTCATTAATTGTGAAAGTACAAACATAATTTAAAAGCAAACACCCATTACAAAATAAAGAAAGTGAAAACAACAAGAAACAAAGGCCTAGTGACTAATCAACACAAGGATGAGCTGTCCTGTCTGAAACACTGGCTTTTAGGAGGATAGCATGCTGAAGTCGACTGAAGCTTCACTTGGCGTGTCCTGGCATAGGGTTGTTCTGAACATTGGGATTGTCTTTAAAGGAGAGGATTTTGTTCCTCATCAGCTCTTGTACTCTAGCCTTCAACGCAAAGCAACTTTCCAAGTTATGGCCTGCACCACCTTGATGGTATTCACAATGAAGATCAGCCCTATAGCCGGCTGGAAGAGGATTTAGAGGAGGAGGCAGAGGCCTTGTGGTAATCAAACCTTGTTGAACCAAACCAGGATAAAGTTCAGTGTAAGTCATGGGAATGGGATCAAATTGACCCCTATTACGATACTGGCTCTGTCCTGTAGCCGGACGTTGGAAAGCTTGAGTTGGTCGTGGTGCAGCAACCACAGGAGTAACAGCAGCAACAACAGGGTGAATGGTATACCGAGGTTGGTGTCGAGGCCTTCTTGCTTCAACTATGACAGCATTAGTCTGTTCTTCCTTTTTCTTCTGAAAGTTACCATAGGATTTCTTCACAGCATTGGAAGATTCAACAGCCTGGGATATTTTTCCCTTCTTAAGACCTTCCTCTAACCTTTGGCCAATAGTAACCAAATAAGTGAAATTGGAGGAAACACTTCCAACCATCTTTTCCCAATAGAATGGGGACAGGGTATCCATGAACATTCCGGTTAACTCTTTCTCAGCCAAAGGAGGTTCAACCTGGGAAGCCAACTCTCTCCAGCGTTGAGCATACTCCTTGAAAGACTCTTTATCATTCTGAGACATGTTTTTGCAGTTGACGGCGATCAGGAGCCATGTCGAGGTTATACTTATACTGCTTCATGAAGGCATTTGTGAGGTCTTGGAAGTTATGGATAGAGTTTTTCTCGAGACCCATGTACCATTTGAGTGATGCTCCACTCAAGCTGTCTTGAAAACAGCGGATAAACAACTTCTGATTCTTGGCATGAGCAGTCATCCTGCGAAGATACATGACCAAATGAGCTCTTGGGCAAGAGTGACCCTTGTACTTCACAAAATCTAGAGTTACGAACTTAGCAGGTATAACAAGGTCTGATACTAAGCACATATTGTCTGCATCCACATTAAAGAAATCAGTACCCTCAACGGCTTTGAGTCTCTTCTTTATGCTCTGAAACTGCTCTCGGACAACTTCAGGTTCAACAAAGTCTTCACGGTCTTCACCTTGAACACTGGCAGCATTGTACTCATAGAGGGGATTCTCGAAAGGAGCTCGAACAGTATGTGGAACAACATGGACCACAGGTCTGGGCTCGGTGAAAACAGGAGCTTGAAAGACATGTATAGCAGTCTGACCAACCATAGCAGTAGATGCAATCGGTGGAGAGTAGTTGCGTGGCAAACCAAACTCTGGCCAAGTTGAAGGTGGCATCTGAACTGGTGGAGGATCAGTGCTTGAAACTTCCTGGATGACAGTCCTTTGGGGTTGCTCTCCCCTAGCAATCAAAACTTGGAGCATCTCAGTGAGTTTAGTCATGCTTGACTTAAGGTCATCGATCTCCATTCGGACCTCAGCATTGTGCGCCTCTTGCTCTGACATCTTACGTTTGTAATTAGCTCTAGTCCGGTATCGGTGTCGAGGAATCAGCTTGACGACTCACAGATGACACTGGAAGATAGAGACCACTGGAAATGAGTAGCTGGGCAAACAGACGTATGCAATGAGACATGTAAAGATGCAAATTGAATGCAATGCAATGCAAACAGGATGCAAAAACACATGCAACAGGATCAAGGGTTCGAGATCACAACATGAAGTCTGGGTAAAGAATCAACCACAGGGTGTGTACTAGGGTTCTTGTATATGCCGAGCAAGGTTCTAAAGAGTTCCCAGAGTCGACAACCCATCCTTCGGATTTTATCGACTTCCCAATTGCTCGGTAATCAATAAAATTCTCAAAAGAGTCTCGTCTGAGTGTAGTATCGCGTAGCAATCATTTAGGATTACTCCCTCATAATCATCGCACTACATCCTAAATAGGCCAAGTGGGGTAAAGGGTAACTAATGGTCATCAGTATCTCTGGCTCCTAGGTCGAAAGTAGTAGCGCACTCACGATTGCTCGTTCAACATTTACCACCTTGAGTGTGGACTTCAAGTTCCCTCTGGGATTTCTCCCTCGAAGTTCCCTTGACTATGTCCACGGTTCCTAAACATATGTGTTCTCTCAAGTCCGGGTTAGGACTTATCTCACTCATAGATACCATGATAACCCAAAATAAATAGGATAATAAAGCAAGAACAAAGATACAAGTATATAAGCAAATATGACATACATAAGCATATACAAGTAAATAAGCAAACATGAATAACATAAAAACAAGATTGGCTTAACCCTCTTAGGAAAGGACCAGCAATAGGTCTAACTGATTCCCCAGTGAAGTCGCCATTTCTGTTGCGGTGAAAATCGGATAACAAGCTATTGCTTAACTTGCATCATTTTCTTTTACAACCGACTTTGATTTATCCAAAGGAAAGGTTCAAGATCGAAGAAAACCTAAAAGGGGGGAGATCTAAGGTTTGGGGGTTAGTTATACAAAGGGAAGGTATTAGCATCCTAAGTATCCGTAGTACTCTACGGGAACCTCTTGTTTTAATTTGTGTTATGTTATGTTTGCTTGCTAAGGAAATAGAAATAGTCTCGTCTTAATCATGATTTAACCGAGAAATCGATAATCAATGATTCTTGACTTTCATCGACTAAAAAGTGAATGAAACTGAAATAAAATAAAATGGTCTCATATTGATCAAAGTTTTGTCGCTTTAATGAGATCAACCAAACCATGAAGTTTGTTATATCATCGACCAAAATAAAGAAAGTGGAATCGAAATGAAAAATATGGTTGGTCTCGTCTTAATCAAGATTTAAATCGGTAAATCGATAATCTCGAGATTTAACTTTCATTGACCAACCGAAAAAAAAGAAAAAAAATGGCCTCATACTAATCAAACTTATTGATTTGAAATAACCAACAAAGTTAAGATTTTTTATGTCATTGGCCAAAATAAAGATAGGAAATGAGATAGAAATAAAGATTAAGTTGGTCTCATATTTAATCAAGATTTATATCGATAAATCGATAGTCTCGATATTTAACTTTCATCGACCAATAAAAAAGGGTGGCCTCATATTCATCAAGACTTTTAGTGATTTTGAATAAATCAAACAAATCAAGATTTTTCTATATCATTGGCCTAAAGTAAAGAAAATGGACTCGAAATGAAGAATAAAGTTAGTCTCGTCTTGATCAAGATTTAATCGGAGGATCGATAATCTTTTGATATTCGACTTTCATTGACCAACAAAAATAAAAAAATGAGCCTCATACATATCAAGACTTTTTAGTCATTTTGCATAAATCAACTAAGTCATGATTTTGTAATATCATTGGCCCTAAAAATCGAAATAAAGATCGTAAGCGAAAAATAAAAATCAAAACAAAATTCGAAAGAAAAAGTTATGAATTCAAGAAATAACATGATAAATTAAAACTAAAATTTCAAAGTGCTCCTAAAATAAAAACTAGAGAAACAAAATTAAGAAATAGATGGAAAATAAAATAAAAATAGTATGAAATAATAAAAGGATGGTGATGAAGCATGTTTTTTGTCTTTTTGAATTTTTATCTTATCTTTTAAACATCATTCATAATAAAACCAAACAAAAATTATAGGATATTACAATACTTTTTCCAGAAAAATATTAACATGCTAATGAACTTGATAACATCATAGATAAATGATCATGGTACTTTGAAAATGGAGAAATAAAAGAGGTGAATGTTACCTAGTGGAGACGGTCCACTGCCTCTTCAATGATACGAGTTATGGAAAAATGAAGACGAGTCTTCTCTCCAGAAAATTTGCAAGAATAATTGAGGGAGAAAATTAAGAGAGTATTCAGCCTTTGTGTGGGGTGAATCTGGTGTGTCCAAAATGAGAGAATGAGAGATCTTATTTATAGTGTGAATAAAGTGGGAGTGTTGATGTGGCAATCCATGTGACTTTATGAGAATGGTTCTTGGCCATTGATAATTGAAGTGTAAGAATGTTTTTTGGCCATTGATAAATCTAAGTTGGCAATCCATGTGACTTTATGAGAATGATTCTAGGTCATTGATAAGTGAAGTGTAAGAATGCTTTTTGGCCATTGATAAATCCAAGTTGGCAATCCATGTGAAGTGTTTGTATTGTAGTGGTCCCCACTTACCGTGAAGATAAACAAAATAAAAGTAATAATAATAATAATAAAACTTAGTAATAATAAAACTAATAATAATAAAACTAATAATGATAATAAAACTAATAATAATAAAACTAATAATGATAATAAAACTAATAATAATAAAATTAATAATAATAATAAAACAGAAATAATAATAATAAAACTAAAAATAATAAAAAAGATAATAAAACAAATTAAATTCTAACGAAAAATGCATGAATAATGATCAATGAAATGTTTAACTAAAAATGCAAAAATGGCCGATTTAAGATGATATGAAATTATCTGATGATCTGAGGGTAAAATTTGGGGTACAACAATAACAAAAACATTAGAAAAGCAAAGGTTTAGGGAAACCTTTGGAGTTGTTTAAGGTTATTGTGAAACTCTTTTACACCTTGGGTTTGAGTGATTCATATATTGAGAGTGAAAGAGGTTGGGAAACACTTGGGTAGAAAATTGGGTTGTTCTTCGGAACCTGAAGGCGAAGACTATTTTCTTGTAACTCGTCTGTAATCTCTTGTAACAACTTTCTGAGTATAGTGAATTGGAGAGCTGCTCTCTCCCCCAGAGTAGATTGTTTGATCGAACTGGGTAAACAAAACTTCTGTTTTTCCTTGCCTTATTCTGTTATATTATCTGTGTACGGATTATTATTGCTGAAAACCATTTATTTTGGTTGCTATTGTTCTTTGCCTCAGAAATTGATATTGAATTTTGTCGTAATTCACAACTAGATTCACAACAAGTGGTGCTGTGAGCGTGGAGCAAAGAGATATAGTTGACAAGTGAGCACCATGGTTAGTAAATGGTAGGTCGAGAAATTTTCCACTAACAACGACTTCGGGTTGTGGAAAATTAAGATGCAAGCAATTTTAATTCAAGAGAAGTGTATCGATGCTTTGAAGAGTGAAGCATTGATGCCTGTAGGGCTTACACAGGTATAGAAGACCGAGATGGTAGATAAAGCCAAAAGTGCCATTATCTTGTGCCTCGGGGATAAAGTTCTAAGAGAATTCGCCAGGGAGCAAACTGCGGTTGCTATGTGGGCAAAACTTGAATCATTGTATATGCCAAAGTTTTGGCTCACAAGTTGTATCTAAAACAACAACTCTATTCATTCTGAATGGTGGAGAACAAATCCATAGTTGAGCAGCTCACAGAATTTCACAAGATTATCGATGATCTTGAGAATATTGAAGTGAAGAATGATGATGAGGATAAGGCTTTGCTCCTGTTGAGTTTGTAACACCCTTTTCTACCCCACAATTATACACGGCAAAATACACAAAAATCAGAGTAACCATCAAAACCACCTCAAAAGGTGCACATTTTCTCAATAAACTCAAAATAAAACATTTGCTCCGTAACACGGGTTTTCCTCAAAATAGTCAAAAGCCATCAAAATTAGCAATGGAACCACCATAACCACAATAATCCAAAACAATGGTTTTTAAAATAAAACCCATAGTAATCAAATAACAGCAAAATAACAACTCAACATGGTTCGACTCAATGACCCAACCCGATGTTACAATATCAGAGCAATGACCCTCTACGTCGACCAAAAGCAAAATAAACTCAAAAAAGTCCTCGAAGGCATTCAGCTAAGCCTAATCACCTGTACGTTAACCACATGGAGGCAACATTCAAACAAGCAGGGTGAGTAATCAAAATTCATTATAATCAATATAAAAACAGGATATGCATAAAATTGACGTCATCGTCATATACAACATCATCAGGGTCATCACAAAGGCAAACATCAAAGATCACGACATCCTAAATTACATCAATGCCAAATAAATGCAATCCACAACAAGACTCATGCATGTAGTACCAATTCGTCAAAGTCGGTGGACACTAGGCCATCACCCTCCAAAGATCCCCGTCAAAAGGATCGATTCTACACAAGAACTGGAGCACGTCATAAACACTACAATCCACACAATGGGATTGAAGCCACCACTGGACCGAAGTCCTAACATCGTCAATAGACCGAAGTCTAAATGCTATGAATGCATGATACACAACATCATTATCATCATCGTCAATAAAAGTCATTATGTGCATCATCATTCATCAAAATCTCACGTTAATCATATCATCATTTATTCATCAAAACCTCATGAATCATTATCTCATAATCATCAATATAGCTCATGGTAATTCATCAAAAATAGTCTTGCATTATCATCTCATAATCATCAATATAACTCATGGTAATTCACATCATCATTTAATCATCAAACATCCTGTATAAGCATCTCATAATCATCGGCATACTCGTGGTAATTCATATCATCATCTAATCATCAAACATCATGTATAAACATCTCATAATCATCAATATACTCATACCAATTCATCAAAAATAGTCATGTATCATCATCATAAAATCATCAATATACTCATGGTAATTCACCAAAATAATCACAGCTCAAAACATCAAGACAACACAAGAATCATATAGAAATTTCGCGAATAACAGCCATTCGTTGGAACGTTCGCTTTGCGAACTTGTTCGCTGGGGTGTTCGCCCAACGAGCTGCTAGCGAACCCCAAAATCCCATACAAACCAATTCTGTCTCTCCTCGCTTCCCTCTATTCGCCTAGCGAAGTCATTCGCTGGGAAGTTCACTTTGCGAACTTAAGATCATTCTCAGAATCACACATCAGCAGCTCAGAAACACTCATCGCACATTCGCTGCGCTATTCGCCCAGCGAGTCTGGGGCGAATGTTCACTTTGCGAATAATTGCTTTGCTTTGCGAAGTCGCGAATTTCTGCAATCGCTGCTATGCATCAGTAGCATAACAGACCCCAAAACCTTACGGGTTCAGCCCTAATTAGCCCAAAAACATCCCCAAAACATCCCTAAGGCATCATGGCAACAAAGGCACTAATATTTATGTGGGTAGATAAAAGTTCCTGAGTATTCTGGTCGCGTGAGGGGTAAGGGATTTGGAGTCACTCCATCTGCTTTGTATAAGCGTTCAAAGACAAAAAAATCCTAGCAATAGAGAGGTGATGGAAACGTTGGAAGAATTGAGAGCTCAAGTTCGTGAACTGCAACAGGATAAAGAAAGATATATGTCAGAAAGGCGCTGTTCAGAATTTAAAGATACTAGTGACAAGACCAGTATCAATTGTCAACAAAAAATTCTGGAGGTAATTATATTTATTAAATTAGTACAGTTTTTTATATTGACATCATTGCACAATAACAATTTCGTATTATTTTTGTTTTGTTTAGGGCATTTCACCTTGTCAGCTATATTTATCGGCACCAACATATCGCATGGTTGGCAAGGGAAAAGTGCATAACATTCCGGGAGACGTCCTTCACACTAGACCGTTCCCTGCTGGATTTTTGAAGGTTTCGATTGATATTGCTTTAGAGCGGGATGCGTTACTAACTATACCTGACGACGTTTCAGATGCAACATTAGTGAGGGACGCAATAGGATCGTGTGTTGCATGGCCGTCAAACCTCATCATCATAGATGACTTGGTATGTTGAAAACCATTATTAACCTTTTAGTTTTCAAATGTTTTACTTGCATATAAGTTATGTTATGCTTACTTTTACCTACATTTTATTTACATGACATTGTTAGACTCCTACAAAATCCAAATCAAAAGATAAAGGGATTGTGCGGCAAACCGAGTTAGTTGCATCACAAAAAGAGGTACATTGATATATATATATATATATATATATATATATATATGCATCGAAAATGTTAATTCTATGATCCGAATTCAAAAGCTTCATGATTACTAAGCTTATGACTTATATGATTTTCAGATTCGTACACAAGAGGTGCAACAAGGGAGTAAGAACAAGAAGCCAGTAGTATCCAAGGCAAAAAAAAAGCATCTATTTCTCGATTTCGGTTGTGCCTTGAAACAATTGTAGGCACAACGGATTTGATGGAAGGTGGTATCCGTGAAATACCTATGGAAGCAGGTATTTTTGGGTTTGCCTATTCAGAAACAATTGATAAAGAAGACTTTGATCAGATATTTACGCATTCTGAATTAGGCGTCGGTGTTATGAATTCATACATCAGGTAATCCATCGATTTTATTTATTTAATTGATCAATTTATTTACTCATTTCAATGAATATTAGAATGCTAATTATAATAACATATTTATTATAATCCGTTTTTATTTCAGGTTCTTGTATAAAAAATTGATGCTCCCACGTCAATTGACTGAAAGATACTCCTTCTTGGCTCCCAACTATGTCAATGCAAATTTACTCAATCGAACTACAGATGCGGTCAAAGATCACGTAGTAGGTGTATTTATGACCAACATTGATACAGAGAAGTTGTATCGTTTACCATATAATACTGGCCATGGGTAAGATTTTCATCCTAACTTCCTTTATTATAATCTTTCGCTTTTTTACGTTGTGTATAACATTTCCATCTATACTTTTGTTTTATTTTACAGTGGACACTCGTTGATGTTGCGATTAATCCGATAAAAGAAATAGCCTATTATCTGGATTCGCTAGAGGGTGATCAAACAAAATACCTGGAGATGAAGAAGATGATTGATACGTAAGTGATGTGATTGTTCTAAATATTCGCGTGTGTATTTCTTTATTTATGTGAAATTGTTCTAAATATTCGTTTATAATATGTTAGATCTATAAAAATATTCTGATCACAACAACAAGCTCGGGTACCAAAGACCAAAGCAAACAACATTACATGGATAAGAGTGGAGGTATGATTTGTTATTATAATAGTAATGCTACTTGATAACACAAGTCATCTATGATACTTATTAATACTTTTTTCTATGTGTAGTGTCCTCGGCAGCGTAATGGTATTGATTGTGGTTATTTTGTCTTGAGATTCATGAAATAAATTATTCATTTGGAACAAATAGAGATTCCAAACATGGTATGGATTTATATATAAGTTATGATTTATTTTAAGATTTATTATCGAATATTTCATCTAATTAATTACTTTTAACTAAATCATGCATATTATGTTAAATGTAGTATTTTGATGAATTCAAGTGTGCCACCTACACGAAAGACAAATTGGAAGAAATAAAGGAGGATTGGTGTCAATACATGGTTGAAATGAGAATTTGTTAGTTTTAGAAATTGTGTTAGGTTTATGGAAGGTGTTGTATATATAGGTGATGGATATGGTGTATAAGGTTTCGAATTGGTGTATGGAATTGGTGTTGTATAGTTTGTATTGAGTTATATATATGTAATGGTTATTTTGGTGTTGTATATATAATGGTTTTTACGGTTTATGTGTTGAATTTTAATCGAATAAAGGCCTATTGTTGAATTATAATGCTATAAGGCCTATGTGTTGAAATATAATGGTATCAAAGGCCATGTGTTGAATGATTATGAATTCTATTAAATTATACAGGTTTAATAATTGATTTAAAAAAAAAAAGCTTTTAAAAAGCACTTTTATAAAAGACAACGCTTTCTAAAAAAAGTGCTGCCTAAAGGGGGGTCATGGTGTATACATAAGACAGCGCTTTTAAAAGCGCTGCTAAAGGAGGCATACGAAAGCGCTTTTCTTTGGAAAAGCGCTGCTATATAGGGGTTATACGAAAGCGCTTTTAAAAGCGCTGCTAAAGGGGGTCCTAAGGGGGACCTAAGACAGCGCTTTTAAAAGGAAAAAAAGCGTTGTCTTTACCTTTAGCAGCGCCAAAGCGCTGCTAAAGGCAAAAAAAGCGCTGCTAAAGATCTTATTTGGCGTAGTGAATGGAGGCAAAGATTTATGGTGCCAAGTGGTGTGGGGTAAGTATGGGTACAATAATGATAGACAAACTATGAGCTTAAAGAATACAGATTCTAGCTTTTGGGAAAACATGGTCAAAATCTGGCCTAAAGTTGAAGAAAATTGTTTGTGGCATATAGGAAATGGAGTTAGTGTGAATGCTTTGGATGCTTGATGGATTGTACAGGACATTAGAATTGCTAACTTGAATATTCATATTCCCATGCAGCTTTAATCAGCTAGAGTAGTTGATCTCATAAGTGATGATGGAGAATGGAATTGGACATTTTATGTCATTGGATGCCGAAGAATATCCTGTGCATAATCACGAGTATGCTCTCTCCCTCAACAGATGCAGGGCCGGATATGAGAGCTGGAATTAGATAGAAATGTCACTGTTTTTCGGTCAGTGCCATGTATAAGTTTCTTGATGATGAGGACACCTTCAAGGAAGATGATCTTTGGACAAAAATATGGAGTCTTCAAACTTCTCAACGAACTTGAAATTTCATATGGATGCTAAAGCAAGATGGCCTTCTCACAAACATGAAGAAGAATCATATAGGCCTAGGGAAATCGATATGTTCCTTCTGTGGTGATGTGGAAGAAGACATGTTGCATGTCCTCCAGGATTTCCCGCATGCAATGGCTCTCTAGATGGAAGCGGTGCACACTAACATGAAGTTTATATTTTTTGTAGGTGATTTGAAGCTATGGATTCAAATAAAATTGCAAAATAATATGGGGTGGATCGATAAGGATGATTGAAAGGTATTTGGGGATACTGCTTGTCATAACTTTTGGAATTGGCACAATAAAGAGAATCATGATGATAGTTACTCTCGACCAAGGAGTATGATGACTTACATAAATAAGTAGGTGCATGACTATAAACAAGCGGAAGCTTCAACAAATACAAGCAGGGATCATTATATGGAACTGCAGTTGATAAAATGGGAAGCTCCTGTAATGGGGAGAGTGAAATTGAATACAAATGGTGCTAGAGACAAGAAAGGAAATGCAGGATGTGGAGGTATTATTATAGGTAATGAAGGAGAGTGGCCAAAGGGTTCTCAAAGTATATTAGAGTGTGTGATAGTTATACAGCAGAACTGTTGAGAGTGTATGAAGGCTTGCAACTTGCGACAAGAATGGGCTTTACGAATGTTGACGTTAATCTGGACTCTCAATAGGTGGTTACTGATATAAATACAAACAATACAAGCAACACCATGGGTAGGAAACTGGTCTCCAAAATCAGATCATATTTCCAACAAGATAATGATGTCAAAATCATTCATGTCTACCGCGAAACAAACTTGTGAGTAGATACTCAAGCTAGAAATGGAATATCTCATCCTATTGATAAGGGTATTTTGGTACTTTTCTGCCATTCGTTAATCACTTGCTGAAAAGTGACTTGATAGGGTTCTTAACCCCTCGGTTAATTCCGGTGTAATCTTCTCCTTGGTACTTTAAGGGTCGTTTTTAAATTTTCGTAGTGTGGATGAAAAATTAAGGGTCAAATATGTTTTTAGTCTTTTTAAATATCTCAAATTTTATTTTTAATCTCTCAAAATATTTCCTTCAAAGAATGGTCCTCCTAAATTTTTCATCCACATTTTTTGTTTATAATACTAAAATTATTGTTAAAATTGTCGATAATTAAGTCGCTAAGTAATAAACCATCGCTAATTTTGTCGTTAATTTGTAAAAATCACCGTTAAGTTGCAGATAGAATCAAAACTGTGGATGAAAATTTAAAAAAAAACCATTATTTAAAAAAAATAGAAAAACTTAAAACGAAAGTTAAAATATTTAAGAAGACCACAAATCTATTTAACCAAAATATATACACAGAAATAAATGATTAAATATATAGCTTAGCAAATAAACCTTTAATTTAATTTTTTTGACCTATCTTTACAATAAGGGAAAGAGAAGTAATATTTGAGACAATAAATTAAGATTAAATCTAAATAATACTAAAAATACTTTTTAAATTTTTTTATGAATTAAAATTTATATTCCATCAAATTTATCTACCCACATAAATATTAGTGCAACCCGTGTAAAAATTTCAATTAAAAATGAAGTGTTGGAATATGTGTTAGAGAAGGTGTTAAACATTCCTATTAATATTAATGATTCGTGAAAAAACATAAATTCTTAAAAGAAATAGAAATTTACGATTGAACAATTTTTATTTGTCCAAAATTATAGAATTTTGACTTTTTTTTTACCTACTTGTAAACGTAATTAATTAAACTTCTGTTGAATATATTATCTCTCATTTACCAATTGATTATGAAGTGAAATTCCCCACTCTTTTGTAGGGTAGTTGTTGTAAATGTGCCTTAAAACTTTTGTTGATGAAGAGAAAAAAAACATATTTTGGAGATTGCATTTACCGCGAAAATCGAAAGTTTTAGAAAGTCGGGCGAAAAGTCGAGGGAAAAAATCGGTCGGTGAATAGTTTTGTTCGTACCGATGAATAGTGACGTCTGGACGGTGAATAGTGTTGTTCGTATGGTGAATAGTGTTTTTGAGTTTTCAGGCTTTTTCGATTCGGTCCATGGATCCATGTGATTTTGGGCTTTGTTTGTTGGGTATTTGCTATTATAAATATGTATCTCTTATATACTTGGTGTGTGACAATCTTAGAGTTTACACCAGCAAGGGAGAGCAAGGGTTTAAAGGCATAACATAGGGTTTTAACTATTCACAAGGAAAACCTTAGAAAAGCAAATGTTTAGGGAAACCTTTGGAGTTGTTTAAGGTTATTGTGAAACTCTGTTACACCTTGGGTTTGAGTGATTCATATATTGAGAGTGGGAGAGGTTGGGAAACACTTGGGTAGAAAATAGGGTTGTTCTTGGGAACTTGAAGGCGAAGACTATTTTCTTGTAACTCGTTTGTAATCTCTTGTAACAACTTTCTGAGTATAGTGAATTGGAGAGCTTCTCTCTCCCCGAGAGTAGATCGTTTGATCGAACTAGGTAAATAAATCTTTTGTTTTTCCTTACCTTATTTTGTTATATTATCTGTGTACAGATTATTATTGCTGAAAACCATTTATTTCGGTTGCTATTGTTCTTTGCCTCAGAATTTGATATTGAATTTTGTCGTAATTCACAACAAGATTTACAACAAGTGGTGCGGTGAGCGTGGAGCAAAGAGATATCGTTGACAAGTGAGCACCATGGTTAGTAGATGGTCGATCGAGAAATTTTTCAGTAACAACGACTTCGGGTTGTGGAAAATTAAGATGCAAGCAATTTTAATTCAAGAGAAGTGTATCGATGCTTTGAAGAGTGAAGCATTGATGCCTGCAGGGCTTACACAGGTACAAAAGACCGAGATGGTAGATAAAGCCAAAAGTGTCATTATCTTGTGCCTCGGGGATAAAGTTCTAAGAGAATTCGCCAGGGAGCAAACTGCGGTTGCTATGTGGGCAAAACTTGAATCATTGTATATGCCAAAGTTTTGGCTCACAGGTTGTATCTGAAACAACAACTCTATTCATTCTGAATGGTGGAGAACAAATCCATAGTTGAGCAGCTCACAGAATTTCACAAGATTATCGTTGATCTTGAGAATATTGAAGTGAAGAATGATGATGAGGATAAGGCTTTGCTCTTGTTGAGTTCATTATCCAGATCCTTTAAGCACTTTAAGGATGTCCTTCTTTATGGTAAGGAAGGTACTATTACTTTGGATGAAGTCCAGACAGTGGTGAAATTCAAAAAAAAATTCAAAGTCGAAAGATTTGAAGATTAAAGATAGTGGTGAAGGCTTAAATGTGTCAACTAAAACTTAATTTATCCTTCATAAATAGGTAATACAAATTATTGAAAACTTAATATTTTAAAGGTTATTATAAAATCTCTTTATCATTATCGACTTTGTAGTTAAATATATGGACTAAGATCATATACTAAAAATTTTCAGGAAGGATTCTGAACAAACAAAACAGATAGAGGATCTTCAAAAGCAAAATGAAGATTTGGCTGACGAAAAAGAGTGTCTTCGTAAGAGATTGAAAGAGTTACATTAGAAAATTGGAAAAGTTAATTATTTTTTCTTAAAAAATATCATGTCATATTAATTGAACTTTTGTTTTCAAAGGTTTTATAATTGTGCAGTTAGCTTTTAATTATTTTCTTCAAGTTCTAAATCCATACTAATATATATCTAGTGATCTTAGAAAGATTAAAGTGTATACTAAATGTAATTTCTCGAATCATGGGTTAAATAGTTTATTGGTTCCGGTAAAATAGCGAGTTTTTTATTTTGGTTTCTGTTTTTTTTTTGTCTGAGTTCCTATATCTCACTTTTGTGTTGGCGTTAGCCACTGGGGTTACAATTCTGTTAAAAAAATCTAACTTGGCTAATGGCGCATACGTGGAAATGATTTATATTTGTTTTATATTTAACAACATACATATGTGGCTATTTATTTATTTACCACCAAAAATGCCAAAGTGTTCAGAAATCAGTTTTTACTTTTAGTCCTTGTAAATTAGGGTTTTGTATATTGGAAGAAAAAAGAAACTCTAGTTGTGGGAGGGATGAGACAAAGGAACGAAGATGACGAAATGCTTGATTTCATGACCTAGTAACACAATCGCCTCTGTGGAACACAATCGCATCTATAGAACTTAATCTCATATGTGGTATCTTCTTTCTTCCTTCTATCGGTGAGTTAGCTCTGTTCATTGTGTCTTCTTGAAACTTACATGTTATTGAGTTCAATTTGATTTTTCATTATGGGGGTAGATTTGATAGGAAATGTTTCATATATTATATAGGGGAAGTAAGCATGCAATAGAAATTGATCTGGATAGGTGGAGCTTATTTGAAGCAACAGGTCTTGTGAAAGAGATAAGAGATAAGAGCTTATTTGAGCATTCAGAGTATTGGTTATGGTGGTATAACAATGATGCTGATAGGTACAGTAGAATGGTCAGTGATAGTGATGCTGATAAGGTATATCAATATTCCATGGAAATGAAATGTGCAGTGCACATATATGTTGAGCATAAAGGTAAAGGCAATGCACAAGAAGATGGTGTAGGTGATTTTCAAGAAGATGGTGTTTGTGGTGTTGAACAAGTTAGAGTAGGTAATGGTGGTGGTGTTGAACAAGATGAAGTAGGTAATGATGTTGGTGGTGTTGAACAAGATGAAGTAGGAAATTATGTCGGTGGTGTTGAAAATTTTGGTTGGTAATGTTGCTAGTGTTGAACAAGTTGAATAAGGCAATGTTGATGGTGTTGAACAAGTTGAAGTATGTGATGAAAATGAGGATAGTGAGGATAATGATGATAGTGACTGTGAAGCTGATAGTTTATCATTTGATGATAATGAGGTTGAGATGGCTCTTGGGTTGGATGATTGATTTGATGTTATTGAAAATCAAGTTGAAGAAAGGGTAAAAGAGGTAGGATAAAAGTTACAACTAGGAAGCACACGCATACTCCAAAGAAAGTACAAATTGGTGTTGATAATGTAGGGTCATCTAATGGTGTGGATAATGAGATGAACATCAATTATGCTAGTGATAAGCTTGGTAGTAGTGACCCCGATGCTTCTGATGGAGAGAAGGAACCAAAATATCCAAGGTTTAAGATGGAGGGAATTGGATAATGAAGTGGAACATGCGGGGAATTCTGATTTTTTGTCCAGAGAAAGCCAAAGAAAATAGCAACAGGACAAGGACAAGGATAACCATCTGGTAATACATCCCAAGAACAGACTCAGCCTAATGAAGACCAAATTGCAACACAAGAACAAACTCAACTTACTGAAGCTCAAACTACAACACAGGAACAACCTCAACCTAATCAAACTCAACCAAATATTGCTGTTACTGGACATGTTACATCTGAAAAAAACTCCCGCAAGTACATCAATTCATAGTGCACATGTTACATCAGCTCACAGTGTACCTGTTACATCTTCACAAACTGACTATGGTATACAAATTTCTGCACCTGACTATATTTTGAGTGCACCTGTTCCAACAACTGATGATGTACTTGCTGCATCTGTTTCTACTACTCCTAGAGTTCTTAAATCAGTTAAGTTTATTATACCATTCGATAATGATTTGGAATTATTTGGTTGATGTGTTGCACCTCTAATATTCTATATTTTATAGAAGAAGAAGAAGAAAAACAAACCAAAGTTGCAAGAAAATTGGACTTGAGGAGAAGTAACAGGACAAGGGTCCTTAAATGCAAAAACCTAAAAGGAGAAAGAAGTAATCCATCACAACCTATAGATGTGTAGAAATTAAGCATCTTGTTATGGTGTATTTTGATGCCTTTTGGCTTTGTTGGTCTATGTATGGTGTGTCTTTGTTGTATTTTGAGACAAAAGTCTATGCCTTTTGGCTTTATGTAATTTTGAGACATATAACATCATTATGGTTTATGTATGGTGTGTCTTTGTTGTATTTTGAGACAAAACTAAATGCATTTTGGCTTTATGTAATTCTGAGACATGAAACATCATTATGGTTTATGTATGGTGTGTCTTTGTTGTCTTTTGAGACAAATTTATATGACTTTATGTTCTAAAATATTTAGTAAGCGCATGAAATACATGGATGAAATACAAACAAATCATTAACAAACAAGGATGTAATACAAACAAATATTTAAGAAAGAAGGATGCAAAACAAAAAGCTATAAACATATAGGGACGGAAATAAAAAATTTCATAGGTTCTGATGCATTAAATAATTAAGCCTTACAGGGACGAAATTCAACAACTATCCTTCGTCTAGGGAGTAAAACAAAAACAAAAATTACAGACACCATGAACATGAAACTCACTACCATTTATTTTAAGCAAAGAACAGACACCGTGAAAAAGTCAACAAAAGCTTAAACATTTTGACCTTCTCTTTTTTCCTAGCTTCAAGATCTTTAATGATGCAACCTAATTCATGAACTACCTCTGAGCAATTGCATCGGATTGATTTTTTGTGTTCAGTTGATGTGTTGCATTCAAGTTCATCATCCCATATGAATAGTTTGCAACCTAATCCCGAATTAGAAAATTTCCATAATCTTCTTTTAGGGGTTTCAGTTGAATTTGAGATGAACATCCTCATCGCTTTATTGCAACCACAAACTGAGATTTAAGACTCAGAGTAATTACCAACAAATGATGTTGCCATGGTTGAATCTGCATAAACAATTCGAAGATTTGAAGAGAGGAATAAGAGATGAAAATTGTGTCCTTTTTGGATTTAGTCCTCCTTTTTAAGGCCCCTCCACTAGGTTTTCCACGTATTAACCGCAAAAAAAAAATGTAAACCATTTCAACGTGTACGTCATTAGCCAAGTCAACTTTTTTTAACAGAATTCTAACCCCAGGGACTAATGCCAACACAAAAGTGAGATATAGGGACTCAGGCAAAAAAAAAAATATAGGGACCAAAATTAAAAACTCGCTAATTTACAAGGTCGACCAAAAGACTATTTAAGCCTAGAATCATTTTAATATAAGCTTCATGAATCACAAATATTATTCTTTAAATATTAAATATATAATTTCAAACAAATATTTATTCGTTCTAATTATTTTATTTTAAATTATTTTCTTAATCAATTATATCTTAAAAACTCAAAAGTTTAATAATATTTATATTATCAACATGAGTAATAGTTATAATAAATACCATATCGTCATAATCTTTTGCCTGAATTTTTACCATATACCCTTGTTACCTCGTATTTTCGACACAGAGAATAAATGTGTGGAAATACATTGAAAAACAGAGGGCAATTTGTTACCTCATATTTTTGACACGGAGAATAAATGTCAGCCTTGTATCACGAGTCATGGTGGTTTTGGCAAGTTTACAACCAAGTAAACCAGTGGCAGCAAGAATGTCAATGGTATATTTCCTTTGACTGATGTTGATTCCAAAACTGTTGCGAGCTACTTCAAGACCCAAAAAATACTTCAATGTGCCAAGGTCCTTGATGTGAAAGTGATGATGTAAAATTTGTTTGCTATGATTGATGAGATCCATGTTATTGCCTACAATTAAAAGATCATCAACATAAAGCAAAATAAAAGTGAAATGTTCTTGAGAATATGTATGAAAAGGAAATGATCGCAAGAACATTGTCTGAATTTATTTTTAAGTAAAACTGTGGACAACTTTTCAAACTATTGTCTACTGGACTGCTTTAATCCATAGATGGATTTGAGAAGCTTGCACAATTGGTTTGGGGAGGATGCAGCCATGCCCTTTGGTAAGGTCATGTATACTTCCTCATCCAAATCACCATGCAAGAATGCATTATGTACATCAAGTTGGTGAATAAAAAATTCAAGAAGAAGCAAGAGCAAGTAATATTCTTATTGTAGTGAGCTTTACAACAGGGGAAAAGGTGTTAAAGAAGTCAATACCTTGGATTTGTTTGAAGCCTTGAGCCAATAACCTTGCTTTGTACCTTTCTATTGTGCCATCTAAATTGAATTTAGTTTAAAATACCCATTTGCAACATATAGTCTTCTTGCCATGTGGTAAAGTGGTGAAGATCCAAATTTTGTTGGCTGCCAAGGCTTGAATCTCAGCATTCATAGCTTGCACCCAATGAGGGTGAACACTAGCTTCTTTATAAGATATAGGATCACAAACAGTGGTGACGGCAACAATAAAAGAATAATATGCAGAGGCAAGATGATTATATGAAATGTATTTGGAAATGTCATAAAGAGGAGATGGAGTAGATGCGTGACATACAAAATCTTTTAAATATGTAGGTGCAGATTTAGTTCTTGTGGATTGCCTAAAGAGAGGAGGGTCATGATCACTGTCAGGATCAGAATTGGTTACAATATCAGGTTATTGATCATCCAAAGTGGGTGGATTGGAAGGATGAGATGTGGTGGGAGAAAGAGGTTGAGTAGGGGTAATATTATGATTAGGATCAGGTTCAGTTAGAAGGTTAGTAATGTGAGAATTGTCCAATGAGGTAGGATGATCAAATAAGAAGGGGATGGTGGAATGGTATGTGGAAAGAAGAGGTTCAGGTTTGGTGTGATTAGGAGGAGAAGGTGTGTAACGGAAAATGTGTTCATGGAAGATGGAATTTCTGGAAGTAAAGGTTGATATATTGTGAAGGTCAAAAAGCAAGCAACCTTTCATTCCCATGGTGAATCCTAAAAACACACACCTGGAGGCTCTTGGATCTAACTTGTCTCTATGTCTTGTAAGAGTGGAGGCATAGGCAAGACATCCAAAGGTTTTAAGATTATTATAGGAGGGAGGTTTTTGGAATAGAAGGTCATAAGGAGCGTGGTTGTCTATGGTAGGGCTGCATAATCTATTCATCAAGTAAGTGGCATGACATAAAGCAAAGGACCAAAAACACTTAGGCAAATTGGCATGAAATAAGAGGGATCTAGTCACTTGGAGCAAGTGTTTATGCTTTCTCTCAACAATGGAGTTTTGCTTAGGTGTTTCGACATAACTCCTTTGATGCAAAATGCCAAGAGATGCATAATAAGAATGCATAAGAAACTCGGGGCCATTATCACTCCTAATAACTTTGATGCTACATGAAAATTGGGTTTGGTAATAAGAGATAAAATTTTGAATATGTTTTCTAGTCTCAGATTTGTTTGTCATAAGAAAAATCCAGGTATATCTTGAGAAGTCATTCAATATGGTTAAGTAATATTTAAAGCCATCCATAGAAGGAATGGAAATGGGGCCCCAAATGTCCATGTGAACCAAATCAAAACATTTAAGAGATGTAGAATTGCTTATGGAAAAAAGGAAGTTTGCATTGTTTGGATAAGTGGCAAGTATGGCAAACATATTTTTTATTAAATTTGATAAAAGCAAAAGTTTTGGACATGTTATGTAACACCTCATTTGAGGGATGGCCCAAACAATGGTGCCATAAGGAAATATTTACACTATCAGAATCCTTAAAACTAACAGCATTATAAGTAGTATTAGATGTAAAGTTGGGAACATAAGGCCTATGAAGGATGTAAATATTATTATGTTAAGTGACTTGGCCAATCATCTGCTTGGTATACACATCCTAGATATAACAGGAATTGTGTAAGAAGATTATGCTATATTGAGAGGTATGCCATAATTTAGATATGAAAATGAGGCTAAACTTAAAGTTTGGTATATAAAAAACATTGTGCAGATGTAGAAAAGGATCAAGGATAACAGTGCTAGAGTAATATGCAGTCATACATGTGCCATTAGGTAAATTAATTGAAATAGGAGATATAACAATTAAATCAGAAAAGCACTTGATATGAGGGCATACATGATGGGATGCACTTAAATCAAGGATCCATATATAAGGAATATTGAGATCACTACCTATGTTAACCATACCTGAAATCACAACCTTGTCATTGTTTGAGGGTTTGTCGGGTTTGGAGATATGTTAATTTTTCCTTGATTGTTGGAGAAGATGCAAGAGATGTTGGTAGTCCTCCTTGGAGATATCAGATTCTGTGTCTGGAGCTGCTGTCTGCTTGGAATCTGTAGCATTTTTAGAATTCTTGTTTCTATATCCTGGTGGAAATCCATGTTTAAAATAACAAGTGTCCACGGTATGGTTGGTTTTGCTACAATTGGTGCAAACCATAGAAGTCTTGGAATTGGCTCGACCTTTTCCCTTGGTGTTGTTGTGGTTGGCATAGAGAATTGTAGAATTTGTTGCAGAATGGGCTGGAGGATAAATTTCTTGTTGTGCAATGAGAGAGTATATGCGACTGATGGATGGAAGAGGGTCAAGGGCAAAATTTGTGTACGAATATTGTGGTAGTTGTCATTCACTCCCTTCAAAAAGCATGATACATACTCCATGTGTTTGAAATTATGCACAACTTTGGATAATTCGTAAGTACATGGAATATGACAAGAACATGAAGGGGTTGGGCGTAAATCCTCCAATTCATCCCATAGAATCTTCAAATCAGTGAAGTAAGTAGATAAAGAAAGGTCACCTTGTTGAATTGAATGCAGGTCGTGGAGAAGATCAGAGAAGCGAAAATGATTACCCTTAGTGAATTTTTCACGAAGATCCTCCCAGAGATCATAAGCAGAATCAAAACGAATTGTGCTCTGTGCAATGTGTAGGGAGAGGGTACGATTGATCCAAGAAAGTACCATATTGTTGGCACGATCCCATAATTCATAGTTGGGATCAAAGAAATAAGGTTTAAGAAGAGTACCATTGATGAACAAAATCTTGTTCTTGGATGTCAAAGCACGCTTCATTGATTTTCTCCAGTTGTGGTAATTATTGTCGTCAAGAGACGATGCAACAATGGTGGTTTCGGGGTTTTCGTCAGGATGAAGATAGTAAGGATTTCTAGGGTTCAAGACTGGATCAGTGGGATCCATCTTGTGGGTATCGTGTTTTGTTGGATCTTCTTGATCACTGGATTTCTCAGATTTGGCATTGGAAGCCATTGAAAGAAGAAGGATATGCAAGGAAATCTAATACGAACGGAAACGAAGAAAAAATGGGGTATGATCTACTGATAGCATATTACAGTTGCAGCTAAGCTACAAGGAAGATGATGAAGATGTACATGGCAGGAAAAATGAATATTGGAAAGCTTTGAAGAATGAATTGAATTGTTTACAACAGAAAACCAAACAAAACCTATATACAAGAGTAATGGGCCATGATGCCTAAGAGGCCCAATAACAGTAACTAAGCCCAAAAGAAAAAGAAAAAATCCTAAGTATCCAATAATGAATTAAAATTCATATATTCCATCAAATTTCACTATGTCAAAAAAGACCTTTAGCAGCGCTTTTTTTGGCCTTTAGCAGTGCTTAAAAGCGCCGCCTAAGGTGGTGCTGCTATAGGTAAAGACAACGCTTTTTTCCTTTGAAAAACGCTGTCTTAGGTCCCCCTTAGGACCCCCTTTAATAGTGCTTTTAAAAGCGTTTTCGTAGGACCCCCTTTAGCAGCGCTTTTTCAAAGAAAAACACTTTCGTATGACCCCCTTTAGCAGCGCTTTTCAAAGCGTAGGACCCCCTTTAGGCAGCGCTTTTTCAAGGAAAAACACTTTCGTAGAGCCCCCTTTAGCAGCGCTTTTAAAAGCGTTGTCTTATGTATACTTTAGGATCTCCCTTAGGTAGCGCTTTTTTTAAAAAGAGTTGTCTTTTCTAAAAGCGCTTTTTAAAAGCAATTTTTTAAAAATCAAATTTTTTGGAGCGCTTTTTTTACTAAAACGCTGGCTACTGTATATTTTTTCCATAAGTCCTATTTTTTAACACAAACTTGTATAATAAACCTGTATAATTCAACACAAACCTTTATTTCAACACATAGGCCTTGTATACAATTATAATTCAACACATAGGCCTTGCATACCATTATAATTCAACACATAAACCGTATAATAACCATTATATATATTTCAACACAAACCTCATACACCAAAATAACCATTATATATATAACTCAATACAAACCTCATATATCCAAGTAGACATCCAAAATTATAATAACAACTTCCAAAACTAATTACACCAAACATCCTAAGGATGCACCAATTCTAAACCTTATACGCCATTTACATATACATCAACTTCCAAAACTATTCAACAATTTCCAAAACTATACAACACCTTCCATAAACTTAACACACAAAAAAACGATAATATACCTCATATAATTCTCATTTCAACCATGTATTGACACTATTCCTCCTTTATTTCTTCCAATTTATCTTTCGTGTAGGTGACACACTTGAATTCATCAAAGTATTACATAATATAACATAATATGCATGATTTTGTTAAAAGTAATTAATTAGATGAAATATCCGATAATAAGTCTTAAAATAAATCATATCTTATAAATCTATACCATGATTGGAATCTCTATTTGTTCCAAATGAATAATTTCTTTCATGAATCTCAATACAAAATAACCACAATCTATACCATTACGATGTCGAAGACACTACACATAGAAAAAAAAGTATGAATATGTATCAGGATATATAGTTTAACTTGTGTTATCAAGTAGCATCACTATTATAATAACAAATGCGAAAATATACCTGCACTCTTATCCATGTAATGTTGTTTGCTTTGCTCTTTGGTACTCGAGCTTGTCGTTGTGATCGGAATATTTGTATGGCTCTATCATAATATAAACGAATATTTAGAACAATCTCACATAAATAAATAAATACACACGCGAATATTTAGAACAATCGCATCACTTACGTATCAATCATCTTCTTCATCTCCGGGTATTTTTTTTACCACCATCTAGCGAATCCAGATAATAGACTATTTCTTTTATCGGATTAATCGCAAGCAACAAACAGTGTCCATTGTAAAATAAAACAAAAGTTTACATGGAAATGTTATACACAACGTAAAAAAGCGAAAGATAATAATAAAGGAAGTTAGAATGAAAATCTAACCCATGACCAGTATTATATGGTAAAAGATACAACTTCTCTGTATCTTTGTTGGGCATAAATGCATTTACTAAGTGATCTTTGACCGCATTTACAGTTCGATCGATTAGATTTGCGTTGACACAGCTGGGAGACAAGAAAGAGAATCTTTCTGTCAATTGACGCGGGAGCATCAATTTTTCATACAATAACCTAAAATAAAAACATAATCAACATTCGAATATTCATTGAAATGAGTAAATAAATTAATCAATTAATTAAATAAAATCGATGGATTACCTGATGTATGAATTCATAGCACCGATGCCTAATTCAGCATGCTGAAAAATATGATCCAAGTCTTTTTTAGCAATTGTTTCTGAATAGGCAACCCCAAAAATACCTTATTTCATAGGTATTTCACGGATACCACCTTCCATCAAATCCGATGTGCCTACAAATGTTTCAAGGCACAACCAAAATCGAGAAATAGAAGCTTTTTTTGGCTTAGCTAATTCTGGCTTCATATTCTTGCTCCCTTGTTGCACCTCTTGTGTAGGAATCTGAAAATCAAATAAGTCATAAAGTATAAAATTATGAAGCTTTTGAATTCGGATCATAGAATTAACATTTTCAATGCATATATATCAATGTACCTCTTTTTTTGATGCAACTGACTCGGTGTGCCGCACAATCCCTTTATCTTTTGATTTGGATTTTGTAGAAGTCTAACAATAACATGTAAATAAAATGTACAAAAAAGTAAGCATAACATAACTTATATGCGAGTAAAACATTTGAAAACTAAAAGGTTAATAATGGTTTTCAACAAACGTCGCCAGGTATAGGTAGTAACGCATCCCGCTCTAAAGCAATATCAATCGAAACTTTCAAAAATCCAGCAGGGAGCGGTCTATGGTGAAGTACGTCTCCCGAAGTGTTATGCACTTTTCCCTTGCCAACCATGCGATATGTCGGTGCTGATAAATATAGCTGACAAGGTGAAATGCCCTAAACAAAACAAAAAAATTAATATGAAATTGTTATTGTACATATATGTCAATATAAAAAATTGTGCTAATTTAATAAATATAATTACCTCCGGAATTTTTTGTTGAAAATTGATACTATCTTTGTCACTAATATCTTTAAATTCTGAACCGCGTCTTTCCGACATATATCTTTCTTTATCCTTTTGCAGTTCACGAACTTGAGCTCTCAATTCTTCCAACGTTTCCATCACCTCTTTATTGCTAGGATTTTTGGTCTTTGGACGCTTATACAAAGAAGATGGAGTGACTCCAAATCCCTTACCCCTGACGCGACCAGAATTATCTACCCACATAAATATTAGTGCAATCCATGTAAAGTTCAATTAAAAATTAACCTGTTAAACATTCCTTTTAATATTAATGATTTGTGAAAAAACATAAATTCTTAATAGAAATAGAAATTAACAATTGAATAATTTTTATCTGTCCAAAAATATATAATTTTGACTATTTTTTACCTACTCGTAAATGTAGTTAATTAAACTTCTGTTAAACATTTTTCTGTCATTTACAAATTAATTTGCAGTGACATTCCCCATAAAATTATAGATGTATAAATGTTACAGGATACTTGGGCCATGATGCAATATACATAATATATTGATATCAGGCATCACTTCATCAGAGAACTTGTGGAGGACAAAGTCATAACTCTTGAGCATGTTAGCACAAAAAATTAGCTTGCTGACATATTTACCAAGGCCAGGCTCTATATGTAGTTCAGTTTGAAAACCTGAGGAGTAGACTTGGGGTTTGTATTCATGAAGACCTATAGCAATTAATGTTCTTTCTGGCTGCCAGACTAAAAAGAATAAAGGTAATTCTGGTAGTGCAGCTTGTGCAGGTGTTTATGAAGGGAAAGAAGCTGAAGTTTGTGCATGACATTTGGTCATGTGATGTTGTGTGCATCTACTTTCTGATGTTGTTTATTCTGGTTTTTGACTTGACCATTTCTCAAAATTAATAACTGTTCTACTTGCCATTGTCATATTTATGGCTAAAAAGGGGGAGTAGTGTGCTTGTGGTGAGTCTTGTGGTGTGCTTGTGCTGGTGCTGCAGGTGAGGGGGAGAATGTTGAATGTTGTTGTGTTGCTGCAGTTGAGGGGGAGTTTTTTTTTTGTGTGAATTTTTGCTGCTATGCTGTGTTTTGTGTTGGTGTTATGGTGTGTTTTTCGCTGCTGTCTCTGATATTGTTGTGCTGCTTGTGTTATCTTTGCAAGATTGTTTGGTGTGTAGTTTTAGCCAAAATAAGCCAAAGGGGGAGATTGTTATTTCTTTGATTTTGTGGTTGGCATTTATTTTTCTAAAACTATTCTAGCAGCAAGATGTTGAAACAAGATGTTCTAATATTCTGCATTAAACATGTCAGATAAAGATGTCCCATCCTGGATCATAGGACATCGCGTCTGATTTTGGTTTAAAAGGAAGATTCTGTTGTTGGTATTTGTTACTGAATATTCTGTGAATATTTAGTTATCCTATGTGGCATCCAAAGTATTTTGGGTTGAGTTTTTGTGTGTTGGTTTTCGGATTTTCGACATTTTCTAAATATGGAGACATATTAGGAAACTTTAGATTGAAGACCTATTTTCTTGGAGTTTATTTTACAGAATTGTGTGCAGTCTCTTTGCTGCATTTTGAAGCCCAATCCAGTCCAGATTAATGCTATATATTGACTAGTGTAAACCTAGTTTAGGTGTGGAACTTACGTGTGTTTTGTTAGGGTTTTTTTAGTGTTATTTGTGAGCCTAACTGGTATCATTCTGATAACAGTACAAGGACTGGTTTTGTGTTGTAAGTTCTATCAGTTACTCATAAGCTTTTAAGCATTGAGTTTCTTGTGTGTCAATTCTCATAAGCTTTGAAGTATTGAGAATTGTGTGTTTTGAAAGTGTGGCTTTCGTTTTGTTACTTGTGTTGAAAGGAACCAATCACGGTTTGTGATTGAAGATGGATTTGAGGAGGGCCTCATACCTAGGTGAGTCTTAGGTAGAAGTCATAGGAAGGGTAGTGATTAAGTGATCGGATTGTAACCGGGTGTGGTTGCTGTATGATCTATGAATTGATACTATCGTATATTGATTTCGTCCCTGGCTTGGTAGCCCCCAGAGTAGGAGTGTTGATCCGAACTGGGTAAACATATCACTGTGTTCTTTACTTTCTGCACTGTTATTATTGTTAACTTGTTCATTGTGTTGGATATCAGTGTCTCAACATCTGTGTAGGACATCTGATATCTGTGCCAGAATTTCAATTAGCATCAAGATCTTGCACCCTTGTTTGGTTCTGGGTGAGATTCAGGGAAGGTACTTTCTGGTGCAATGGACAAGGATGGAGGATTTTTGAACAAACCACCTCTGCTTGATGGTTCCAACTATGACTACTGGAAACCAAGGATGGTAGCATTCATCAAATCCATGGATGATCAAGCATGGAAAGCTGTTATCAAAGGATGGGAACCCCCAAAGGTTAGAGATGGAAAAGGTAATCCTACTGATGTGGTGAAGGAAGAGGAAGACTGGGATGATGCAGACTACAAAGGGTCCTTGGAAAATTCCAAAGCCATGAATGCATTGTTTAATGGTGTTAACAAATATATCTTCAGGCTGATTGAACACTGCACCATTGCAAAAGAGGCTTGGCAGGTCTTAAAGGTTGCTCATGAAGGGACTTCAAAGGTGAAGATGTCAAAACTTCAGCTTCTCACTACCAAGTTTGAGAATTTGAAGATGAAGGAAGATGAGAGCATTCATGATTTTCACATGAACATTATTGAGATAGCTAATGCTTCAAGTGCCCTAGGTGAAAAGATGTCTGATAGCAAACTGGTCAGAAAAATCCTCAGATCTCTACCTAAGAGATTTGACATGAAAGTGACTGCTATAGAGGAAGCTCAAGACATAGATAAGATGAAAGTGGATGAACTTGTGGGATCACTTCAAACATTTGAATTGGGGATCAGTGAAAAGTCTGAAAAGAAGAAGAGTATAGCTTTTGTGTCAAATGCTGGTGATTCAGACGATGAAGGTAACCTGGTCAGAGATGAAGGGGTGTCTAAAGATCTGGTATTGCTTGGAAAACAATTTAACAAAGTGTTGAAAAGGATGGACTGGAAGTCAAGAGCAGATGTTCAGAACAAGTCACTCGACATCAGTAAAAACCAGGATGGAGGCAGAAGGTCCAGAACTGAAGAAGACTCCAATCAAGGGAAGAGAGTTCAGTGTTTTGAATGTGAGGAATTTGGGCATATAAAAACTAGTGTCCCACGTATCTCAAAAGGAAGAAGAAGGGTTTATCTGTGTCTTGGTCAGAAGGAGAGTCTGAGAGTGATCTTGAAGAAGAATCAGCAAAATTGGTGACAGCCTTGACTGGAATTTGTAAATTTGATGGAGAAATAACTTGTGAGTCTGATTCTGACAAAGAATATTATATTGGAGAACTCACTAAGTAGGAAGTTATCACTGGGTTCTCAGAGTTGTGTATCAAGGATGAAGAGAGGTGCCAGATAATATTTGAACAGAAGGTTCTGATAGCTCAACTAGAAGCTGAGAAGGAAGAACATCTATCAATCATTGCTGATCTTAAAGAGGAGGTTGTATGGCAAAAGTCAAAACTTGACAATATGACCAAATCTATAAGAATGCTGAACAATGGTTCTACGCAGCTGGATGAGATTCTTCAGACTGGGAAAAATGCTGGAAATGTACAAGGTCTTGGTTTTAACAATCAAGCAGAGAACTACAAGAAGTCTGTATTAAAGTTTGCTCCTTAGAAAATAAAGCAAGAGGAGGAGATGTCAAATCACATGTTTCAACATCAGATGAAACATCAGAAAATAGTATGTAGTTCAAAGTATAAACCATGGAGATGTCATTACTGTGGAAAGATTGGTCACTTAAAGTCCTTTTGCTATAATTTGCATGGTTATCCCAAAACTGCTCATCAACAAAATAAAGGACAGAATTGGGCTAAAGTAAAGAAAATATGGACTCCTAGAAATATGATGGCTGGTTTCATAGCACATACCTCTCTCAGAGCATCTGCAAGGGAAGATTGGTACTTTGACAGCGGTTGTTCAAGACACATGACTGGTGTGAAGAAATTTTTGTCAGATATCAAGCCTCACTCTACCAATTATGTCACTTTTGGGGATGGATCAAAAGGTGAAATAAAAGGTGTTGGAAAGCTGGACTACATAGGACAACCAAATCTGGATCGTGTTCTATTTGTCAAAGGGCTGACTGCAAATTTGATCAGTATAAGCCAACTATGTGATCTAGGACTCAAAGTAAATTTCACAAAATCTGAATGCCTAGTAACCAATGAAGAAAATGAAGTTGTCATGAAGGGAACCAGGTCTAAGGATAACTGCTATCTGTGGAATCCTCAAGAATCAGAAAGTCTGTCTACCTGTTTGATGTCAAAGGAAGATGAAACCAAACTGTGGCATCAGAAATTGGGTCACTTACTGTCATACCCTAAATTTTGACCAGGCATTTTTATTTTTTCTAATTTCATATGTCTATATTTCATATTGTGTCATCTGCATACAATATCATATATTTTCTTCGTGAATATTTTTTGAATTATCAGCCAAATTTAACGTGTAAAATTTCACAATTTGATCGCGCAGTGTATTTTTTCAATACTTAATATTTTGTACTGATCATTTTGGTGTATTTATTTTATTTTTTCGGACACTTCGATACCAGACAGTTTTATTGTTTTTTACCGATTTCAGTTCAAATTTTTAATTAATATTAATTTCTATTAATTAGCTTCTTTATAACTTAATTTTCATTAATTTTTTTATTATATTTGAATTATTGATTTCATTATCTAAGTATTGTTATAATAAAAACTTGTTTCATTTTATTCCACTCACAACAAATACCCACGCCTCTCTTGCTGCACATGCTTCTTGTTCCTTCCACTTGAATTTATTCTCATCTAAACATTTTTTGGATAGAGTTTAGTAACAAGCCTTATCATCAAAGATATTTTTCACTTTTAACTTAGTCAATAAGTCTTGTTCACGTCACTCTTATTTCTCATGCATGCATCACATACCACACCACATGCTTGTGTCATTGGCTTCATCTCCAAGCTTTGTTTGCTATAAATATAGAAGCATCTCACACTCTAATTTTCACATCAAACAAGTTTCTTAACTTGTTTCTCTCTTCTCTAACTCACGTATTTTTCTATTACACTTTTGAAAGGAAAAAGAAAAGAAAATTTTTGTGAAGCATAAACACACATGAAGGGCATCACGCCCCTCCTTTCTTCCATTTTTAATCCATATTTTTCTGAAAATTCACATACACACATACATAAGCAATGATTCCTCTTTTCTGTACTAAAACTTTTACATGAAAATTCACATACAATTTCTGCACTAATTTTATCACCTAATTCATGAATTTACATTCTTTTCTTAAATTCAAAATACAGTTTTCATAAGCTGATGGATTTCTGCATAAAAACAACAGTAACCTTTTGCTTTCACAAATCACCCTCTGCAGATTTTTTTTCTTGTAGGAACTCTACAGCAACAACTGCTGCCACAACTTCAAGCAGCAACACCAAATTTGCAGAATCAGAATAATTCAAATTTAACTCAGTTCATGTTTTATCTCTATGAACATCACTACAATTTTCTGCAGAACTTGCAAGGATGCAACAGAGAAGAAAGAAATCAGGGGAAACACAATTTCAAACCTGTTGTAAACATCAACAATTTCAGGAAAACAATTCACCTGCTATAATTTAACGGACCTGCAGAACGGGAATCGCGAGCGCCAAATAAAAAAAAATCAGTTCATCAAAACCAAAAAGAAACCTGTTAATGGCAGCAACAGCAACTTAAATCTCCATGATTTTTTTTACAAATCTTCAATTAACAGATTATTATAAGAAAAATTCTGCAGAAAACAAATTCCTAACACTTTCAATTTCACTCCTATTTCAATTATCAAATCAATTTCATAACAGTTTCATGATTTCTTTCGAAACCCTAACACAAATTTGCTTGTTTTTTTTACAATAATTTGCAGAAATCAAAAAGGGGAAGAAGAAGAACTCACCTTCATCAATCGCGGTTGAGAACCACCACACCTCCACCATTCATCAAACTGAACCGCCGCTGAATCACGACGCAGAAATTCGCCGGCGACGGAAACCCACGATGGAAGAGTTCGTGGACGACCGGAGTTCACAGGTGACGAGAGGAAACGAAACCGAAATCGCCGACACGTGAAATCAACGAAAAATCAGAAGCAGAACTTCTACAAATATATCAATATGGAAGAACAACTTGCAAAAATAAAATTCCAACAATCAATTCAATTTCCTCGGTTCAATTTACAGATTCAATTTCATAATTTTGTTTCTAAACCCTAAACTCGTCATTTTTTTTCTTACAGGAATCGAAAGAAGAAGAATAAATTGATACCCGAAGCAAAACGCAATCAAAGCGAATTTCAGCGATTCAGAACCTCAGACGAAATCACTGCGGTTCACCGGAGAGGAGCCAAGCGGGGCCACCGTTTCTCTTCCTCAGAACCACCGCGCACAGAAAACGAGTTATGGATGTGCAATTGGAGAAGGCTGAAGCGCGGCCGGCCGGAGGATATCACACCGTGAGAATGAACGGAGGGTGAACGGTGGATGACTCTCTTTTGTTTTTTCTTTTTCTTTGCATCGTGAGAGAAAGAGAGAATAAAGACTTTCAGAAAGAAGATGAAAAAACACGCTCCAGGTTCCTCTCCTTTCCCTATTTTAATAATTTTTCTTTTCTGATTTCTTTTATTTTATTTTTATTATTTTTATAAATTTGTTATATTTATTGTAATTTTGGGCTCAGCCCATATTCTCTTACTAATCACACCCTTTTTCATGTTACTAACACACAAGCCCATCTTTATTTTCATTAAGTTAAAATTAATTAATTATTATGTTAATAATTAATATGGTTTAGTAATTTTTACTAAATATATTTTAACTTAATTGATCATCTAATTGTTTAATTGACTATTCGATTATTTGATTTTCCGTGGTTTAGAATTACTTTCAATAATTTATGTTTGTAATTAAATATTTGTTTTTTCGATTTACTTTGTAATTTGGATTCAATTCTAACCACTTGATGAGATCAAGGGCATTTTTATGCGATCTTTGGTTTTCTCTGCTTGTTTGGTTTGTCCATCTGATGTAGAAATTCTTAATTGACGCCTTGGAGCTCATCAGACGCTCCTCTTCTTGCGTGAAAAAGTTCACCGGTGTACGGTAAACTCGAATTTAAATGCTTTGCTTGTATGCCATGCATGATTTATTCATATCTATTAAAAACAATTAAACTTGCAAACAAGTATTTCCTGTGAATACACTGCACTCACTTGGGCCTCTTGATAGAGTGTAAGTCCCATCCCTTTGTAAATAAACTATTTTGGGCCTCAGTCATTGTATAAGTCCCTGTACAGTTTTCAAAACTCTGACACGATGTTTTGTCGTGGATGTCTGTTTATTTTACCCAATGCTTTGCCGTGAACTTTCTGTTTATTTTACACGATGTTTTGCCGTGTATTTTCTCTCTATTTATCCACGATGTTTTGCCGTGTATATTTTATCACATGATGTTTTTCCATGTATCCAGTTTTCACGATGTTTTTTCCATGATTGTATTTTTTCTGTATCTTTCACGATGTTCTTCCGTGCATATTTTATCACATGATGTTTTTCCATGTATTCAGTTTCACACACGATGTTCCCCCGTGTATATTTTATCTGTCACGATGCTTTGCCGTGTATTCATTTATTCCGTGATGTTTTGCCACGTATGCATGCTCCTTTAGGAACTCTTAGTTCAAATTTAATTTTCGATTAGGTTTGAAATAAGATAGACATTAGGATATTCTACCTTTGCATGATAACATTAGGTTAGATTTTTCTCTCTCGCCTTCGTGCGATTTAAACTTTATTTTCTGTAGTTCGTGCCCCTTAGGGGTGAACTACGACTGCTCTGATTTCTCAAGATCCCATTGAGAATACGTAGGCATAAGACTGTAAAGTCTTAGCGAGCAACCTTTTCTTTTTTCCATCGTCTCTTTACATCCGACGTTTTCCCGGATATTTGTATTTGCGACCTTTTATTTTTTATCTCTTTACATCCGACGTTTTCCCGGATATTTTCAACCTTTTCCTTTTTTTTTCATCGTCTCTTTACATCCGATGTTTTCCCGGATATTCATATCGTTTCTTTTCAAAACAAATTTCCTTGTGATTTAAATTCAAATACATATTTGTTATCAAAACTTTCTTTCATTTCTTTATTGAACAACTAACCAAACAGCATGGAAGCTCTACAACCGAGTAAGTGTTTATCCGCTTTCATTTAACCGCTTTCATATGTATATAACTGTATTGTGGGGCTGTTTCACTGTAAGTCTTCTTTCATAAACTCATATCAACTGTGTACGTACTAGTATAGCTATTTAGAGTTTCCCCGACAACTACGTCTAGAATCAGACAAAATCTCGTCTCCTTACATCCGATGTTCTCCCGGATATTTCACCCTCCTTTGACAATGATAATTTTCCTTTACAACAATTTTAGACAACTAGATCTAGGAAATTTTCCCCTTGAACAAGTTCATATACAGAAGGCCATTGTTCCAAGTGAAACCCCTTCTGGAACTGTTCATCAGCCTCCTCTTGGGCTTAGTGCAAGGACCCACAGGCTTCCTAAAAGCACCCTCGCCTCCTCTTGGGCGTTGTACAAGGACCCTTCGGCTTCTTAGAAGTTTTCACAGCCTCCTCTTAGGCTTCGTATAATGATTCTTCCTCCGCGAAGATGGCCTCCTCTTGGGCTTCGTACAAATTGTCCCTCGGCTTCTTAAAAGTTATTCTCGCCTTCTCTTGGGCATTATACAAAGGCACACCCAGTAGACTCGGACAGTCTCATTTCCTCTTGGATTTCAAAGAACCCTTTTTATCTCCTTAAATACAGGAAAAACCCTTTCCTCTTTTTTAACATCCGATGCTTTCCCGGATATTCCTTTTATTTTAACATCTGATGCTTTCCCGGATATTCCTTTTCTTTTCATCCGACGCTTTCCCGGATATTCCTTCTATTTTCATCCGATGTTTTTCCCGGATATTCATATCTCAATCTTTAATCTCTTCACTCTTTTTCATCAATTCTCACAAACACCCTTTTAGCTTCACATCTTGGGCTTTGAACAAGATACAAACCACCTTTAGCTTCACGTCTTGGGCTTTGAACAAGACACCAAAACATTTTTCCTCCCATAGAATAGGAGGAACTACGATTGCTCTGATTTCCCTGTTTTCTTTAACGGGAATACGTAGGCATAAGATTACGAAATCTTAGCGAGCACACTAAACAAAAAAACCTTAGGTCCAGTACCTTACCAAAAACATCAAAAAACCCAAAAACAACAAAAATATCTTTTCAACATTTCTCAACCTTCCCACAAAGGAGAAACTTTCCCAATTTACAGATAAACACCAGTAAGTAGAAAGCAGTAAGGAAAATTGCGAACAACCCATGGATAACCATGTATAGGATGGGTAGTTTACAACTCCCCATTGTATAACCTGACCCCGAACTCCCCAATCTCTTAGCATTTGTTAATGAAAACATTTGCGTGCAAGGTTAGTTTGAGATAGCTTCCCTTTCCTTTCCAGCTTCATAGGATAAATAAGAAATCAGAAAGTAGCACCCAATCCCATCCGCAGGCGGATGCGGGCGGTCTCGAAAACCGCGCTACACTTACATTTGAAAGAGATGAAGAAAGTTTTGTCAAGTGAGGCTGTTAGAGGTATTCCCAAGCTGAAGATTAATGAGGATAGAATATGTGGTGAATGTCAAGTTGGGAAGCAAACAAGGATGTGTAGCACCCCAAAATTTGCTCTCCTTACTTTAGTACTAACTGGCTTATGTTTCATTTCATTTCTGCATTATCATGTGTGCATATCATTTGGCTTTGTGGTTATGGGATCAAGGTTCTCTGTTCAAGCATCGTCAGGTTGCAACAGACGTTTATTTTGTCACTCGACATATGCGCAAAGTATTTCTCTGGGTTACGTAATCAACGGGTCAGCAAAGCTCTTATCATACATAATTTTTCATGTCAAGAATCTCAGAGGAAGTTGAAGTTTTCAGCCGATTCAGAACAGTTTGAGCAGAAAATCAGTTTGCTGTGCAAATTTGCAAAATTCATAACTCTTGCTATGGAACTCGTTTTGGCTGGATATTCAACAGTTAGAACCGTCTTGGTATTCTCTACAACTTTTATGTTTGGCTCGGAAGTCAATTCATCAAGGAAAGTGGTGGGAATTATTTGTTTCTGGAATTTCGGTTTCGCTGGATAATTGCGTCAGCGGTATTCAAAAGGGCTTAACTTCTGATTGGATCATCATTTCTGAGCTATTCCTATGCCAAAGAGTTCCATATTGAAATTATCTGCAACTTTTGTGTTTGGACCGAGGGCTGATTCTTTGAGGAAGATCTCTGAACACGCGAGTTTTCAGAATCGATACAGTGCAAAAAACAGTGAAAAATAGTGCTGAACCGGTGTATTTCAGACACTAAAAAATTCATAACTCTCAGCTCGTTTATCGTATTGATGCCGTTCCAGTGCCTAAAATTCCGTTTAGATGTTATCTTCGTGCCGTGAATTCAGTTTGGGTCAGGTCCGAGCGGAAGGACCCCGAAAATGTGAATTACCAGTGGGGTTCTTTGATGCAGTGCACTGTTTATCAAATTTTGTAAAATTCATAACTTGGTCAATTTTCATCGGATTGCGTCCGTTCTCGAAGCGTTGGTTCACAAATTTTATCATCTACAAGTTCCAAGACAAGCTCGAGTTCGAACGATGCTCCGAAGATCATCGTTTTGGTTTATTTCACAAAACGGAAGTGCTGAACCGAAGAAAAAGGCTGAAAGTTGTTTCACGGGAAAATGCATATCTCGCTCGTTCTTTGTCCGATCACGCTCATCTTTTGACACGAGGTCACTGACTCATAGATCTACAACTTTTCTGACAAAGTCGAGTCGATATTATGCTCCGAAGAGGTTGACCTCGTCACGTTTTTGAGTAGCGGACACCAAATAAGCTGAAAAAACAACTTATTCAGTGACGTCTTGCAGCTTAAACATATCGATCGCACTCGATTTTGATCGTATGACGTCCGTTCTTTTTGCGTTGCAACCGTGATTCAGAGGCGGACGATGTTGTGGAAGGCTCAGAGTCGAAATTTCTTACCGAAGATGGTGTTATTTTCACTTAAGCCAAAATTCTACCTTTTGCCCTTCATTTTAGACTCCACTATATATTCAAAACTCTTTCTCATTTCCCATAATCTTCACTCATTCTCACAAACACCAAAAACTCTCTCAAATTTTTCTCTCAACTCTCACAAGATCAAAAAACCAAAAACTCATACACTCATTGGAGAAAAGACACGTGATTTTGAGGAGAAAAAAGTTTGAACCCTAAAACTTGAATCATTCGAATCTCACAATCCAGAAGAGCTTTTCCAAAAATTCTTTCACAGTCTTCATCCTTGGAGTCCATAGAGCACAAATCACCCATCGTTGGAAGCTAAAATCAAGGATACGGACTGCTTGATCTCAGGTTAGTGCAATTTTGCATGCTCTTAAAACTCCTTTTTTTGATGTGCATAATGATGTGTGACATTCACTGATGATTCTGATGTATTTGGTTTGGAGTTTGGACGCATGGTTTGGTTGTATGATGAGTTTTAAGTTTTTGAACCATAACTTGTTCCGTTCGATTCTCTTCGTGTGTTGATTATTTGCTATTTTTAATGTGATATTATTGATCCTGGTGAAATTCTGGTCAAGAACATATATTCGCTTGCGTGTTTTGGTGACTTTTTGGTTGCAGGTGAACGGAGAAGACGACCGGAACCCTAGTTCCGGCGTCTGGTTCAGTTTCCGGCGAGTTTAGGGTTTGGAGGTAGGAGATGAAATCTTGACCGTCCAATTGTTTGATCCCACGGTCCATATGATGCCACATCTTTTAATTTTTGTTTTTATTTTATGATTTACATATGTGTCATTCCACACTAACTACTATACACCCTCTGTTTCTATTACTTTTTATTTTCTTTTTTTTTTCGTTTTTGTTTTAATAATTAAAAATACTTCCGATTATTCGAAAATTCCAAAAAAAATCATGAACGTATTTTAATGTCTTATTTAATTATTTTTTAATTCTATTTTAATTTTTCATTTGTTTTGATAATTAATTCTGATTTTCTTTTCCAAGGTGTATTCCATGTTTACCCTTGTGGTTAATGCTTGTGTTTGATGACTTTGCCATGCCTTCTTGAGCCGATTTTTTTGCCATGTATTTAAACTTAAATTATGAATGTTTGAATGTCATGTTTCTGTCTTGGTGATCAATTTTTGATTATTTTCCATGTGGTTCTCTTCGCTCCTCGATTATTGCTTCGTTAGCTTGATACGTGTGATGTTTGGATCCATTTGGTGATGCAATTTTGTGGTTCTTAGTGAGAACTTTTTCACATACATTCTTGATGGATATGATGTGATTTTCAGAATTTATTCAGATTTTGATAAGGCATGCTTCTATTTTTGGTTGATATTTACATGTGACTCAAACTTTGAATGGAATGTTTTAGGTACGTGACCTAGTTTGGATCTTTTTGACCCTTTGTGTTTAAGTGAAGCTTGGAATGATTATATGTTGTGATCATATACTGACTTGGTTTGTTTGTGGCTTTGGAATCATTTTCATTTAATCATTTTTCTGTTTATGGTGGATTTTCCAAGTTGACAATGTTTTGACACAACTCTTTGGATGTTTTGAACTAGTTTCTTTGAGATGCCTTCTCATAAGATCTCATAAATGTTTAGTGACTCTTATTTGCTTTAAATGACATGTGTGAGGTTCTGATCCTCTTGATATGGTTTCCATTAAATGACATTTCCTCACTTCTTGCCTCACATGATCTTTTGTTGCTTGCATGAATGACATAAGTGAATGTTTTGCCTAGTTTTGGCACATGTTTTGAGTATGACGAATGATGTTCCTTCTTTGATGATTTGAGCTTACTATGACATGAAGTGCTTGCTGCCCTACCTTGTTTCTTATCTCTTGTGTCATCTTCTTCTTCATCTCCCTCACTTCTTTTCTTCCCTTTTGGATCTCAAGACTTGTTTAAGTCTTGGATTCACTTTTGCGTGTTCCCTTAGGGTTTCCTAGTCCAACTTAATCCTTGATTAAGCTTGGAGTAGGATAGACATTAGGATTTAAACCATGCATGCTAACTTAGCTAGATGTTCCCCTTCCAAACTCAACCTTAGGGCCACTTTTGCATGATAACATTAGGATAGATTTCCCCTTAGTGTTTTCTTTTCTTTTGAGTCCCTCTTCTCATCTCATAACATCTCTAAAACACTTAATAAGGATAAAGTGTATTGCGCACGAGCCTTAAGCGTGGGGAATGAGAAATGAGGGGCTTCCTCTCATCTTTCTAGAGTGCTTAGCGAGCGTCATGTCTTGGGACGATGCGTTAAGTATTCGCCCCTGTGCCCTAGACTTTGGTGCAATGCAAGTTATGAACTAACTCAAGTCACTTCTGTCCTAAAAAATACAAATAAACTTCAAACCTTTTTGTCCTTCGGGATTGTCAAACTAAAGGCTATTTTCAAAAAGAGCACGTTACTTTCCGTCTGAGTCGCAAACAGGCATCGACCCTAACTGCCGGACGCGAACTTAGTGTCGCTCATAAAAAACACAAAAAGAACTTGGTCCAAACTACGTTGACTCTGAATTCCCCATTGCACAAGGGGGGTACGTAGGCCTAGGACGTTGACGTCTTACCGAGTCTGTCTTTGTCTTTCCCTTCCCCATCTTAGTACAGCCATAGATGATAGGATAACTCACCCTTAGATTAGACAACAAGCGTGGATCCCATCGAGTACGATGGACGCGTGGGGTGCTAGCACCTTCCCCTCGCGTAACCGACTCCCGAACCCAGGCTATGGTTGGGATGACCATTCCTTTCCCTCTTCGTCAAGTTTATGCGGTGTTCCCTTTCCCTCTCTTGGGATAAATTTACACGGCTGACGACTCTGTTTTTCCGCGCCACTCTCGCGTTTGTACCTGGATGAAAATCCTGGGAGCGACAGGATGTCACACAAAAATCTTCAACATCTTACCACAACTTCTAGAGTTCTGGAGCTACTTCACATGGACTTAATGGGACCTATGCAGGTTGAAAGTCTTGGTGGGAAGAAGTATGCCTATGTTGTCGTTGATGATTACTCCAGATTCACCGGGATAAGCTTTATCAGAGAGAAGTCTGAAGTATTTGCAACTTTCAAAGAATTGTGTCAAAGGATTCAACGAGAAAAGGATTGTGGTGTTGTACGAATCAGAAGTGGCCATGGGAAAGAATTTGAAAATAGCAGGTTTGAAGAGTTTTGTTTATCTAAAGGAATCACTCATGAATTCTCATCACCAATCACTCCTCAGCAAAATGGTGTGGTGGAACGCAAGAATAGGACTATTCAAGAGTGTGCAAGGGTCATGATTAATTTATGCCAAAAAGCTTCCATATCATTTTTGGGCTGAAGCTATGAATACAGCTTGCTATATACACAATAGGGTGACTATCAGATCAGGTACTTCTGTTACTCTTTATGAGCTATGGAAAGGTAGAAAGCCAAATGTGAAATATTTCCATGTTTTTGAGAGTAAGTGTTATATCTTGGCAGATCGTGAGCAGAGGCGAAAGATGGATCCTAAGAGTGAGGAAGGGATATTTTTGGGATACTCTACAAACAATAAAGCATATAGGGTATTTAATTCCAGAACTAAGGTGATGATGGAATCCATAAATGTCGTGGTTGATGACTCTGGCAAAGATGAAGATGTCCTAGATGATGTTGGAACATGTTTTCCCATGAACAATGAAATCTCACAAGACACTGAGTCCGTAGAAGATAATGCTCAAGAGACCGACACTAGACCTGAGAATGAAGAGGTAGAGGATACTAACAGGGGACCCTCTATTAGGGTTCAGAAGGAGCACCCTAAGGAGTTGATTATTGGAAATTTGAATAAAGGTGTAAGAACCAGATTGAGGGAGGCTGTGTCAAATGCCTGTTTTGTTTCAAAGCTTGAACCAAAGAATGTTAAAGAGGCATTGACAGATGAGTTCTGGATAAGTGTTATGCAGGATGAGCTTTGTCAATTCAAGAGGAATGAAGTCTGGGAACTGGTACCATGACCAGCAGGAACAAATGTGATTGGAACAAAGTGGGTTTATAAGAATAAGTCTGATGAACAAGGAGTTGTTACCAGAAACAAAGCCAGACTAGTTGCTCAAGGATACACACAGATTGAAGGAGTAGATTTTGATGAAACATTTGCTCCTGTGGCTCGATTGGAATCCATCAGATTATTGCTAGGAGTGGCATGTTTTTTAAAATTCAAATTGTTTCAAATGGATGTCAAGAGTGCCTTTTTGAATGGCTATCTTAATGAGGAAGTTTATGTTGAGCAGCCTAAAGGGTTTGTGGATCCAAATTTTCCTGATCATGTCTACAAGCTAAAGAAGGCTTTGTATGGTTTGAAACAGGCTCCAAGAGCTTGGTATGAAAGGCTGACTGAGTTCTTAGTCAAACATGGATACAGGAAAAGTGGTATTGATAAAACTCTCTTTGTCAAGGAGAAGGATGGGAAACTAATGATTGCTCATATTTATGTAGATGATATTGTGTTTGGTGGGATGTCGGATGAAATGGTCCAACATTTTGTCAACCAAATGCAATCTGAATTTGAAATGAGCTTGGTAGGTGAATTGACTTACTTCCTTGGATTGCAAGTCAAGCAGATGGAAGATTCCATTTTTATTTGTCAGAGCAAATATGCAAGGAATATTGTGAAGAAGTTTGGATTGGATAATGCCAAGCACAAGAGAACTCCGGCTCCTACTCACTTGAAGTTATCCAAAGATGAAAAGGGAGTGAATGTTGAACAGAGTTTATACAGAAGCATGATTGGCAGTCTGCTATATCTCACAGCAAGTAGGCCAGACATAACTTTTGCAGTTGGTGTATGTGCAAGATACCAAGCAGAACCCAAGGTCAGTCACATCAATCAAGTTAAGAGAATTCTTAAGTATGTGAGTGGTACATGTGATTATGGGTTGTTGTACTCCCATGACTCAAGTTCCATTTTAGTAGGATAATGTGATGTTGATTGGGCTGGAAGTGCTGATGATAGGAAAAGTACCTCTGGAGGCTGTTTCTTTTTGGGAAATAATCTTATTTCATGGTTTAGTAAGAAACAAAATTCTGTATCTCTTTCTACTGCTGAAGCTGAGTACATAGCAGCTGGAAGTAGTTGTGCTCAACTGGTGTGGATGAAGCAAATGTTATCTGAGTATAATGTCACACAAGATGTCATGACATTATTTTGTGACAACCTGAGTGCTATTAATATTTCTAAAAATCCTATTCAACATAGCAGGACTAAGCACATTGATATCAGGCATCACTTCATCAGAGAACTTGTGGAAGACAAAGTCATAACTCTTGAGCATGTTAGCACAGAAAATCAGCTTGCTGACATATTTACCAAGGCCAGGCTCTATATGTAGTTCAGTTTGAAAACCTGAGGAGTAGACTTGGGGTTTGTATTCATGAAGAACTATAGCAATTAATGTTCTTTCTGGCTGCCAGACTAAAAAGAATAAAGGTAATTCTGGTAGTGCAGCTTGTGCAGGTGTTTATGAAGGGAAATAAGCTGAAGTTTATGCATGACATTTGGTCATGTGATGTTGTGTGCATCTACTTTCTGATGCTGTTTATTCTGGTTTTTGACTTGACCATTTCTCAAAATTAATAATTGTTCTACTTGCCATTGTCATATTTATGGCTAAAAAGGGGGAGTAGTGTGCTTGTGGTGAGTCTTGTGGTGTGCTTGTGCTGGTGCTGCAGGTGAGGGGGAGAATGTTGAATGTTATTGTGTTGCTGCAGTTGAGGGGGAGTTTTTTTTTTGTGTGAATTTTTGCTGCTATGCTGTGTTTTGTGTTGGTGTTATGGTGTGTTTTTCGCTTCTGTCTCTGATATTGTTGTGTTGCTTGTGTTATCTTTGCAAGATTGTTTGGTGTGTAGTTTTAGCCAAAATAAGCCAAAGGGGGAGATTGTTATTTCTTTGATTTTGTGGTTGGCATTTATTTTGCTAAAACTATTCTAGCAGCAAGATGTTGAAACAAGATGTTCTAATATTCTGCATTAAACATGTCGGATAAAGATGTCCCATCCTGGATCATAGGACATCGCGTCTGATTTTGGTTTAAAAGGAAGATTATGTTGTTGGTATTTGTTACTGAATATTCTGTGAATATTTAGTTATCCTATGTGGCATCCAAAGTATTTTGGGTTGAGTTTTTGTGTGTTGGTTTTCGGATTTTCGACATTTTCTAAATATGGAGACATATAGGAAACTTTAGATTGAAGACCTATTTTCTTGGAGTTTATTTTGCAGAATTGTGTGCAGTCTCTTTGCTGCGTTTTGAAGCCCAATCCAGTTCAGATTTAATGCTATATATTGACTAGTGTAAACCTTGTTTAGGTGTGGAACTTACGTGTGTTTTGTTAGGGTTTTTTTAGTGTTATTTGTGAGCCTAACTGGTATCATTCTGATAACAGTACAAGGACTGGTTTTGTGTTGTAAGTTCTGTCAGTTACTCATAAGCTTTTAAGCATTGAGTTTCTTGTGTGTCAATTCTCATAAGCTTTGAAGTATTGAGAATTGTGTGTTTTGAAAGTGTGGCTTTTGTTTTGTTACTTGTGTTGAAAGGAACCAGTCACGGTTTGTGATTGAAGAGGAATTTGAGGAGGGCCTCATACCTAGGTGAGTCTTAGGTAGAAGTCATAGGAAGGGTAGTGATTAAGTGATCGAATTGTAACCGGGTGTGATTGTTGTATGATCTGTGAATTGATACTATCGTATATTGATTTCGTCCCTGGCTTGGTAGCCCCCAGAGTAGGAGTCTTGATCCGAACTGGGTGAACATATCACTGTGTTCTTTACTTTCTGCACTATTATTATTGTTAACTTGTTCATTGTGTTGGATATCACTGTCTCAACATCTGTGTAGGACATCTGATATCTGTGCCAGAATTTCAATTACAAACCAATTGCGCCTTAATATAAGTAATACAATGGAAATTTGTTAAACTCATAGAAGTTACAATTGGTGTAGGTAATTTTCCCGATGAAATTCCATCTCCACACTAAATATTTTATACTCCAAACCGCATCCATGGCATTCCAAGAGACATTCCTAAAAATAATACCATTCCTAAGGAGCCAAAGATACCAACATGTCGCTATCCAAAAGTTACCCTCCTTCCCTCTCCTCAACTTGTTCCGCTTACCAAAGATACACCACTTCAAAATACTCTCTTTCAAATTGTTCGCCTCAAAATTCTCTATACCGATCCACTCTGCTATCTCCTTCCATATCAACTTTGATACACCACAAAATAAAAATATGTGATCTACCGTTTCAAGCGGATCTCGACAAAAAACACACCCTAAATTATCATCGGGAAAAGAACAACCTCTTATTGACAAAGAAACCTTTGTTGGGATTCTATCAAGAAAACATCTCCAAATAAAGGCCTTAATTTTAAGAGGAATTTCCATTTTCCAAATCAAAATAAAAGCTTCGTTAAAATTGGAAAAAGGACCAAAAGGAATCCGAAACATACCCGACAAACTCCTAAAGCTTCCGACCGAAAAAACCGGCTCGGAGGACGACTTCCAAGCCGCCACATCCGCTCCGGCAGCTGCTGGCCCAACGCCTTTGAGCAGGCTGGACAACCCCTCAACTTCCAGCGCCAAATCCCCCTCATTCGGATCAACAATACCGAAATCGCCCCACTTCCACTCTCCTCCTATCCATCCTCCCATGCAAGCTATCGACAAATTTTTAAGGCTCGAAGCTTCGAATAACAAAGGATACACCTCTTTCAAACTCCTCTCAAGAATCCAACAAGAATGCCAAAAGGAAATATTATACTCGGGTCCGATGAAAAATTTGCAATTAGATACAAATATATCTTCTCGATAATAATTCCTTAATTTCAAAATATCCTTCCACCACGAAGAAGAACGATCACTCTTAGATATTAGCCCTTCCGAACACACAACCTTTAGATTAATGTCACCATATCTATCCTTCAACACCCCTCTCCATAGAGAGTTCGATTCCGACAAAATCCTCCATCTCCATTTATGAAGGAGAGCAATATTAAAATCATTTATCCTCCTTAACCCAAGACCACCTTTTTCCGTCAGCAAACACACCTCATTCCAACTCACCCAATGAATTTTCCTTTTCTCCTTCGATCCTCCCCAAAGAAATTTACTTTGAATTGAAGTAATCGCTTTCACAATCTTGGCCGGAGCTTTGTAGAAAGAGGGCATAAAAATAGCCAAGCTAGATAAGACCGATTTCAATAAAGTTAACCTCCCACCAAAGCTTAGAAAACGGTTGTTCCAACACTCTAATTTCTTTTTCAACTTCAAGATCAATCCCTCCCAAAGAGAAGCTTTATTAGCATAAACCCCCACCGGCATACCCAAAAAAATGAACTTATTATCTTCTTTCCTACAACAAAGAAAATTAGAAGCCACATCCATAAAATTGGAATTAATATTCACCCCAATTAATTTGCTTTTATGGAAGTTAATACCCAACTCCGAGACTAATTCAAAACCTCTCAACACCGCCTTTATCGCCCAAACTTGCTTCCAACGACCATCACCTATTAATAAAGTATTATCCGCGAATTGGAGGATCTCCACAAAACTATTCCCACCAAAATTAAAACCTTTAGAGTGTGTTTGGATGAAGGATTTTAATGAGGGAAAGTAATTTTTTAAGAGAATTTAAAATGACTTGATCAAAATCAATTGTTTGGATAAAAAATATGGAGAATTGTTAAAATGATGTAAATTTATGGAGTATTTTATTCATGTTAAATTTAAGGAATTTAAAATGACACCAAAAAGTAAAGAATTTCAAATTGCTTCTTACTCTATATAATATGAATGATAAATTTTTTATTATTAATTTTTCAAATTTTCAAGATGGTCCTCATATTTTATGAAAATTTCAAATTCACCCCCAAAATTTCCAAAAAAATTGCAAATTAGTCCCTAATAATTTTCAAATTTTACAAATTGGTCATTCAAAATTTTCAAAAATTACAAATTGGTCTCTATTTTTCATATTTTAAATTTGATCCAAAAGCTTTAAAAATTATGAAAATAATCCCAAATTTTTTACATTGAATCATTTTAATACTTCATCCAAACAAAGAATTTAAAAATGAATGAATTTCAATTGAATCATTTGAATTACTTAGAATTTTAAATTCCCTAAAAATTCTTAAATTCCTCATCCAAACACACTCTTAAAATTTCCAATTTCCACGGACCTCCACACCAAACCCCTCAATCCTTCCACCACCGTAACAAAGAGAAAAGGGGAGAGAGGATCACCTTGCCTCAACCCCCGTTCCACCACAAACTCAGGTTTATATATATATATATATAAAGATACATGATACTAGTATATAATAACTATTAACCATTGATAAAAATAATATAACTAGTATTTTAAATATCAAACTCTCTTGAATTTTTTTGTGCGTCTTTGTTTCCAGTTTGAACAAATCTAGTTAAGCATTGAGCCAGTTTGAAGTTTGAACGAATCTAATTAAGTATAAAACGTTGACAAACATTGAAGGGCTTCACTCTTTGTTTCAAACCAAACATAAAATGCTGCCTACTAACTATTAAGAACTATATTATATTAATATGAATATTTGAAATATTTTATATAGTAATTAGTTTTTATCACTTAAAAGTGTATGTTTGTATTTTTGAGTGAAAGATCATAATATTCTTTTGAATTATACCATTTCATTGAAATCAAATATTTAAACTATTAAATAATATATGGCCAAAGTCAAAGCAATGGACCCATATATTGATTTTGCTGGAACTACGCCTGCATGATTGATAATATGTCATATTATATGTTTCTTTCTCTCTGACCTTCAATCTACTAAACTCGAAGTGGAAAAACTAAAATAATTGTTGTCATTTTGACATAAATAACTAGTTGACTGACTTAGTACATTCATGTGACAGTAATATAAAACCATATATAACTTTTATGGTTGTTAATTTCTTTGGCCTCACAGAAGTTTAGAACTTTGAAGGCTACTATACAAGTATACATAGATGGAGATGGAAGGGAGAGGATTTTATAGCTCATACAAGAATTCAAGTGAGGAACTTTTCTTGACAACATTGATGGATAACCCTATTGGAGTGCCAATACCAACCATGGACAGCTTTCGAACAGACAGTGAAGAACTCTTCAAAAGATGGTTAACAAATGACCAGGGATACAATTCATCTCAACTATCTAATCAGTCTAATCAGCAAAATATGTCTGCATTTTCTGAGGGAATGAATATGCAAGATGATCCTAAAGCTAATGATATTTCAACTGTTTTCAATCAATTTCCTATAGGGTAATTGTAGCAGGGTTCACAAAAACTGCTATATCTTTTTTGTGATTTCACTTATAACTGATAACTAGCTCAATGTTTATAATTTGGAACTTTTTGACAACTTTTTTCCAGAGAACCTATGGATGAAGTTCTGCAATCTACTAAATTGGGTCTTGCCAAGGTTTGTTTACATCAAACTTTTGGCTGAATCTCAAGCTTAAATTCAATCAATCTTCCACGACGATTTGATTTGATTTTCGTTTCAAATGCAGGCTTGGTTTCTTACCGATCAACGAATGACTAGAAGCCGATCTTCTGAATTGAGGTACCAAAGTTTGGTTTGTGATGTAAAACTATTCAAAAGAAATTTTCAACAACTTATTTGGTAGCTTTTATTTGAAGGCAAATGTATTCTGAAATGCACAATGATCAAAATGGTGCTAACACTTGTCAACAAAAAGTTTCAAATTTAAATGGTCTTGATCACCTTAACCAAAAGAGTGCATTCGCATCTCCGTCGAATTCGTCTTCATCAACATTCGAGACACATCAGTTAATGATAACACGGACAAAGTCTCTTCGTACGTAAACATGCTAAAAAATTCATTAGAATTTAAGCGTGGCCGGATAGAGAAACAAGAAGTGGAAGATGATAACTCTAATGGACTATTTAGTCATCAAGAATATCCTTTCCTCCGAACTGGTTTAGGTGAAAGAAATGAAAAATTGAGTCACCAAAATCCTATATATGTTCAAGAAACTCTACTATTCGAGTTAACGATCCTGAAGTCATGCAAACACATCCAATATATTTGAGCTCAGCTTCTCCGAGTGAATCTTCAGCTATCGCACCGATAATCTCCACAGGTTTAGACGATGCGACGATCAATTTTAATATATTTGCATTTACTTATATGACACAATACTTATGTTTTTGTGTAACTACAGGTTTCAGAGAACATAGGAAAGATGATCTAAAAGATGATAGAAAGGTATAAACTAATCTCAAGCACATTTATAACAATTTTTGAAAATTATTTTGACTAATTACAATTTTTTATGTTGCAAAATGGTGCAGAAGAGAAGTCTAGAAAGATATGGGTCTGTTACATCAGCTATTTCAGGTAGAGGCAAAGGAAAGGAAAGGAACTTGATAGCATCGATTCCACCAGATATGCAAGTTGCTTTGAAGAGATGTGAAGATCTTGAGAAGGAAGTTCGATCACTAAAACTTAATTTATCCTTCATGAATAGGTAATACAAATTATTGACAACTTAATATTTTAAATGTTATTATAAAATCTCTTGATCATTATGGACTTGAGTTAGTCTTGATTTGCTTGTTAAATAGTATTAGACTTTATATAGTTAAAATATGGACTATGATCATATACTATAAATTTTCAGGAAGGATTCTGAACAAACAAAACAGATAGAGGATCTTCAGAAGCAAAATGAAGATTTGGCTGATGAAAAAGAGTGTCTTCGTAAGAGATTGAAAGAGTTACATTAGAAATTGGAAAAGTTAAATTTTTTTTTTTTAAATATCATGTCATACTAATTGAACTTTTGTTTTCAAAGGTTTTATAATTGTGCAATTAGCTTTTAATTATTTTCTTCAAGTTCTAAATCCATATTTATCTATATCTAGTGATCTTAGAAAGATTAAAGTGTATAATAAATGTAATTTCTGCATATAGAATCATTTAAATATAAGCTTCATGAATCACAAATATTATTCTTCAAATATTAAATATATAAAGTGTGGCATGTTAGACATGGGCGCTCTGTTGGATCGAGGTTTACATGGAAGGGACAGATCTACAATGGAGATCAACGCATCTATGAATGATTGGATAGGACCTTGTGCAATGATAGTTGGAGGCTACACTTTTCAGAACGGTATGTGAAGGTTCTTCCCAGGCTAGATTTTTATGATCATCATCCTTTACTCGTTTGTCCCTTTAAAACGAACACGAGATTAACCAATCTGGGTTTTCGTTTTGAGTGTGTTTGGTTAGCAGAAGAGTCCTATTATAATATGCTAGAGGCTAGCTGGAACAATGACCTGTCCATATTACACAATTTAGAGCAACTCAAAGAAGGGGTTAAATCTTGGAAATTAAGCACACTCACTCAGGTTACAAGACAGAAGAAGGAGATCATGAAACGTAATGGAGGCATTCAAAAGAACATCCAAACAAAGCTTAACGTTAGAGGTTTACGAAAGCTTGAGCAGAAACTGCAAAATGATATGCATGAACTTCTCAAGAAAGAAGGGAAAATGTGGTTCCAACGGTCTGGCAAAATGGCTCGTGGATGGAAATAAAAATACAAAAATATTATCATCTCAAGATGGTGCAACGTAGAAGAAGAAACAACATGGTGATGATAAAAAATGATGGACAATGGATTGAAGGTGACAGCCAAGTTCGACAACTTTTCATAAATCATTACAAAGACCTCTTCGCAATGAATGATACTAGACAACAATTGGAGAAAACAGTGTATACCTTCCTCTAAACTGAACCTGAGACTATGGAGAAATTAGGCAAGGAAGCTACTGATGAAGAGATCAAGCATGCATTGTTTTGCATGAACCCTTGGAAAGCTCCTGGACCAGATGGATTCCCTATAGAGTTTTATCAAAAGTCATGACATTGAGTTGGCAGGAAAGTATGCGGCTACATCAAAAAGGTGTGGGAGAGCCCAAGCGAAATAGAAACAATAAACCAAATGGACATTTATCTTATCCCAAAGACGAATCACCCTGAATTCGTTAATCAGTTCAGGAAAATATCCTTGTGCAATGTCATCTACAAAGTTGTGAGCAAGGTTCTTGTTAAAAGACTCAAAGATAGAATCCCTAAAATCGTCTCCTCTTATTAGTCGGGATTTGTGTCGGGTCAGAGCATACATGAAAACAACACAGTGGCTCAAGGGATTGTCCACAGTATGAACAAAATAAAGAGTAAGATGGGCTTTTTTGCTATTAAAGTTGATCTTTCGAAGACCTACAACAAACTGAGTTGCGAATTCATTTGGAGAATATTGGAGGAAATCACGTTTCCCATGAAGATGACCAATATCATCATGCATGAAGTGACTAGCATTGAAACCAACATTAAATGGAATGACACGACATTTGATTATTTTCGCCCTCGTAGGGGGATTCATCAAGGAGATCTCATGTTGTAGACAAAGGAGAATGGAAGTCCATTAAGGCTGGAAAAAATGGCCCTATAGTTTCTCGCCTTATGTTTGCAGATGACCTTCTACTATTTGGGAGGCAACGACTAGCTAGATGAATTGTGTGACAAGCATCTTGAATAAGTTATGCAACATGTCACGAGAACAAGTTAGCCACAAGAAAACCAAAATTTTCTTTTCAAAGAATGTGAGTATAGATGCAAGAGGGAACAACTTGTTCAAATGTTGGGGTTTAGTGAAGCAAACTTCCTAGGAAAATATTTAGGAGTTCCTTTAACTCGAAAGGCGCCAAGGAAAGCTGACTATCAATATATCATTGATCAAGTGAACACCAAGTTAGCGACGTGGAAAGGGAACTAGCTTGCCTTTGCAAGAAGAGTCACCCTTGCAAAGAGTGTTATAGAAACTCTTCCCATTTATCTAATGATGACCACCATGATTCCAAAGACCTGCGTAAATGAAATCCACAAACTCTAAAGGAGATTTATCTGGGGAGAGAGTGAGAACAATAGGAAATAGCATTCTGTCAAATGGAGTACCATCACTAGACCAAAAGAAGAAGGAAGTATTGGGTTGAGGAATCTCGAGATCATGATGAATAAAGCTTGTTTGTCAAATCTTGGGTGGAAACTTCATAATGGAGGCAAAGATTTATGGTGCCAAGTGGTGTGGGGTATGTATGGGTACAATAATGATAGACGAACTATGAGCTTGAAGAATACAGATTCTAGCTTTTGGGAAAACATGGTCAAAATCTGGCCTAAAGTTGAAGAAAATTGTTTGTGGCATGTAGGAGATGGAGTTAGTGTGAATGCTTAGGATGCTTGATGGATTGCACAGGATATTAGAATTGCTAACTTGAATATTCATATTCCCATGCAGCTTCAATCAGCTAGAGTAGTTGATCTCATAAGTGATGATGGAGAATATAATTGGGACATTTTATGTCATTGGATGCCGAAGAATATCCTGTGCATAATCACGAGTATGCTATCTCCCTCAACAGATGCAGGGTCGGATGTGAGAGCTGGAATTAGACAGAAATGTCACATTTTTTCGGTCAGTGCCATGTATAACTTGCTTGATGATGAGGACACCTTCTAGGAAGATGATCTTTGGACATAAATATGGAGTCTTCAAACTTCTTAACGAACTTGAAATTTCATATGGATGCTAAAGCAAGATGGCCTTCTCACAAACATGAAGAAGAATCATATAGGCCTCGGGGAAAGCGATGTGTTCCTTCTGTGGTGATGTGGAAGAAAACATGTATGTCCTCCAGGATTGCCCGCATGCAATGGCTCTCTAGATGGAAGTGGTGCACACTAACATGAAGTTTATATTTTTTGCAGGTGATTTGAAGCAATGGATTCAAATAAATTTGCAAAATAATATGGGGTGGATCGATAAGGCTGATTGGAAAGTATTTGGGGATACTGCTTGTCATAACCTTTGGATTTGGCACAATAAAGAGAATCATGATGATAGTTACTCTCGACCAAAGAGTATGATGCCTTACATAAATAAGTAGGTGTATGACTATAAATAAGCGGAAGCTTCAACAAATACAAGCAGGGATCATTATATGGATCTGCAGTTGATAAAATGGGAAGCTCCTGTAATGGAGAGAGTGAAATTGAATACAAATGGTGCTTGAGACAAAAAAGGAAATGCAGGATGAGGAGGTATTATTAGAGGCAATGAAGGAGAGTGGCCAAAGGGTTCTCAAAGTATATTAGAGTGTATGATAGTTATACAGCAGAGCTGTTGGGAGTGTATGAAGGCTTGCAACTTGCGACAAGAATGGGCTTTACGAATGTTGAAGTTAATCTGGACTCTCAATAGGTGGTTACTGATATAAATACAAACAATACAAGCAACACCATGGGTAGGAAATTGGTCTCCAAAATCAGATCATATTTCCAACAAGATAATGATGTCAAAATCATTCATGTCTACCACGAAACAAACTTGTGAGTAAATATTCTAGCTAGAAATGGAATATCTCATCCTAATGATAAGGGTATTTTTTATACTTTTCCGCCATTCGTAAATCACTTGCTGAAAAGTGACTTGATAGGGTTCTTAACCCCTCGGTTAATTCCGGTGTAATCTTCTCCTTGGTACTTTAAGGGTCATTTTTAAATTTTCGTAGTGTGGATGAAAAAATTAAGGGTCAAATATGTTTTTAGTCTTTTTAAATATCTCAAATTTTATTTTTAATCTCTCAAAATATTTCCTTCAAAGAATAGTCCTCCTAAATTTTTCATCCACATTTTTGTTTTATACTACTAAAATTATTGTTAAAATTGTCGATAATTAAGTCGGTAAGTAATAAACCATTGCTAATTTTGTCGTTAAGTTGTAAAAATGATTGCTAAGTTACAGATAGGATCAAAACTGTGAATGAAAATTAAAAAACTAAAAACATTATATAAAAAAATAGAAAAACTTAAAACGAAATTTAAAATATTTAAGAACAACACAAATCTATTTAACCAAACAATATATACACAGAAATAAATGATTAAATAAATAGCTTAGCAAATAAACCTTTAATTTAATTTTTTTCACCTATCTTTACAATAAGGGAAAGAGAAGTAATATTTGAGACATTAAATTAAGATTAAATCTAAATAATACTAAAAATACTTTTTAAATTTTTTATGAATTAAAATTTATATTCCATCAAATTTATCTACCCATATAAATATTAGTGCAACCCATTTTAAAAATTTCAATTAAAAATGAAGTGTTGGAATATGTGTTAGAGAAGGTGTTAAACATCTATTATCTATTATTTATTATAATATATTAAATCTAAAGCAGCGGGTTATATCACGACATGTCATATGTCATGTAACTCTATTTTTGCCACATCAACTAAAATCATATGTGTCACTCTTAAAATTGAATCTAACAACAATTTTACACAATTGCTCTTCATCACTTCAACTTATATTTCAAAAAACATATGTTATAATAACTTTATTATTATCTATCCTCATAAAATTTACACATAATTAAATACAACCATCACCCCTTAAATTCTTTATTTAATATTAATAATTTTTTCATTGTCTTTCAATCATATCACTCAAGGTTCTCATATTTATATATACTATAATTCATATCTTTTTTTTTTTTTCATTTATAGTCTAATATCTTAAAAAATTGATAATACTATTTTGTTAAATCAAAACACTAACAAAAATAAATTGATGATACAATTCAAATATAAAATAAAATATAGGATGACTGACGAAAAACTATAATAAAAAAATATTAAAAATTCTTACAAAAAATATAAATATTTTAACTTATGCACTATAAAAAACAATGAAACGGAAATATTTCTAATTATAAAGATTTATCTAATGTCAAATATAAAATATTTTACTTACACCTCCTCAATTATATGTCTTATCTCAATAACAATAATAACAAAAAAATACTTAGATTAAAAAACACATTAATCATCAATCATTAGTTAGTTCAGTTGTGATTGACGGTGAACTTGATAAGGAGGATCACGGTTCGATACCATGCAATTGCAATTTGGATGGGGCTAGAACCACTTGATGTCAGAACTGACCCCAAACCAAATTAGACGGTCTTGTGGGCCAGATAACTAATTTATTTTAGAATGAGATAAAATTAATTGAAAGATGACAAATAATTTTTAATGTTAAAAATAATTAAATATAATACTATCATAAAATTTAATAATACCAATTATTAATGTTTTAATTTTGTCACTATCAATATTACTAATAAACTAAATATATTTATAAAACAAAAAGGTTATATCTAATTAGATAAACTTTATAAAGCTTATTATTATACAAAATCAAACTTTTTATTATTATATGATCGCAATAGACTTAAATTTATAAAGCTTTGTAGGTGTACTTTCATTTTTTAATTTAATTTCTTTCCAAAATATATATAATATATATTGTGCCTTTTCTTCATTCTTAAAAAAACATATATTGTGAATTAAATAACTTTTTAAATGTCCGTTACATTTCTTCGTTATAATTACACAATTTAAAACTATTCAATGTCATTCTTTATTTAGTTTCATGCCATAACTTATGTTATTAATTATAATTATGAAATTTAAGAATTCAATTTTTTATAATATCATCTCAATAATTATGATAGATATTTTCAAGTTATTGGTGCATAATTTTTTTAAACATATATATATATATATATATATATATATATATATATATATATATATATATATATATATATATATATATATATATATATATATATATATGTATGTATATATTCTTAAAAATTTTCTAATATATTATCTCAATAGTATGACATAAATTCACATAAAAAGAATATAGGAATACAAAACGGAAGAAATTTATTTTTAAAAAATTCAACATATTTATATTTACTTTACTTGATTTAGAAATGAATGTATAGTTTAAAAAAATATTATAAATATAAATTGATTGATCATATTTTTTCAATATAAAATATATTAACTACAATTAAAATTTCAATACATTGTACACCCGCGCATCGCGCGGGTCCTATTCTAGTTCCTATTAATATTAATGATTCGTGAAAAGACATAAATTCTTAAAAGAAATAGAAATTCACGATTGAACAATTTTTATCTGTCCAAAATTATATAATTTTGACTGTTTTTTTTACCAACTTGTAAATGTAATTAATTAAACTTCTGTTGAACATATTATCTCTCATTTACAAATTGGATATGAAGTGAAATTCCCCACTCTTTTGTAAGATAGTTGTTGTAAATGTGCTTTAAAACTTTTGTTGATGAAGAGAAAAAAAACATATTTTGAAGATTGCATTTACCGCGAAAATCAGAAGTTTTAGAAAGTAGGACGAAAAGTCGAGGGAAAATAATTGGTCGGTGAATAGTTTTGTCCGTACTGATGAATAGTGACGTCCGGGCGATGAATAGTATTGTTCGTACGGTGAATAATATTTTCGAGTTTTCGGGCTTTTTCGATTCGGTCCATGGATCCATGTGATTTTGGGCTTTGTTTGTTGGATATTTGCTATTATAAATATGTATCTCTTATATGCTCGGTGTGTGACAATCTTAGAGTTTACACCAGCAAGGGAGAGCAAGGGTTTAAAGGCATAACATAGGGTTTCAGTTATTCACAAGAAAAAACCTTAGAAAAGCAAAGGTTTAAGGAAACCTTTGGAGTTGTTTAAGGTTATTGTGAAACTCTTTTACACCTTGGGTTTGATTGATTCATATATTGAGAGTGGAAGAGGTTGAGAAACACTTGGGTAGAAAATAGGGTTGTTCTTGGGAACCTGAAGGCGAAGACTATTTTCTTGTAACTCGTCTGTAATCTCTTGTAACAAATTTCTGAGTACAGTGAATTGGAGAGCTGCTCTCTCCCACAGAGTAGATTGTTTGATCGAGCTGGGTAAACAAACCTTCTGTTTTCCTTGCCTTATTCTGTTATATTATCTGTGTACGGATTATTATTGCTGAAAACCATTTATTTTGGTTGCTATTGTTCTTTGCCTCAGAAATTGATATTGAATTTTGTCGTAATTCACAACTAGATTCACAACAAGTGGTGCGGTGAGCGTGGAGCAAAGAGATATAGTTGACAAGTGAGCATCATGGTTAGTAAATGGTAGATCGAGAAATTTTCCAGTAACAACGACTTCGGGTTGTGGAAAATTAAGATGCAAGCAATTTTAATTCAAGAGAAGTGTATCGATGCTTTGAAGAGTGAAGCATTGATACCTGTAGGGCTTACACAGGTATAGAAGACCGAGATGGTAGATAAGGCCAGAAATGCCATTATCTTGTGCCTCGGGGATAAAGTTCTAAGAGAATTCGCCAGGGATCAAACTGCGGTTGCTATGTGGGCAAAACTTGAATCATTGTATATGCCAAAGTTTTGGCTCACAAGTTGTATCTGAAACAACAACTCTATTCATTCCGAATGGTGGAGAACAAATCCATAGTTGAGCAGCTCACAGAATTTCACAAGATTATCGATGAGGCTATAGGTGTAGTTAGGGTGGCTAATGATCATAACTCTTCTGTATGTATGCCCAACATTTATGTCTCACCTATCTCCTCAGATACTAGGGTGATTTGTTCTTTTGACACGACCACGGGTAACCAAAGGCTTTTGGCTGCAAAAAGTCTGCTTGTCCCAAAAGTAAAACTTAGGAACATTTATGACATCTCTGGGCCTTTGGTTCAGAAGATTAAGAGGCCTAAAAAATGGTCCTTAAAGATTATTGTTCTAACTGAGATCAGTCCCGCTCTTATTGGGCATGTTTCCCCATCCGTACCTCTTTCTGTTGCTCTATATATATCTTCTGATGCTGCTAAAGCAGGGGTAAGCTCAAGGGAGGAAGATGGTTTTTCTGCAGAAGGTATCATGTGTTGTGACCAAACTGTTGACTCTGACATTATTAGATGCAATAATCGTTTTTGGGAGAACACGAAGTCGATTGTGGGAAGTAAGGTTTGGAGTGCCATCTCTAAACTAGGTATCGTTTCTTATGGATCTGCTAAAGATTATCAAAAGAAGACTGAAGCTATGGAGAAGATCGATTTGGCGAAAAAGTATTCTCAGAAGGTGAGAAGCAATAAGAAAAGATGATTATAAGATCCCTTAATATCAGAGGAAGCGGTAGCAGGGTCGAGAGGAAGAGGATTAATCAAATAATAATTCAAGGAGGGGCAGACATTTTCTTTATCCAAGAATCTAAGCTTGCAGTTATTGATGAAGCAACCATCAGAAACCTGTGGAACAAGGATAGTGTGGAATGGTCTTATGCTAGCTCCAACGGTCAATTTGGAGGCATCATTTCTTTGTGGAAGGAATGGATTTTCAAGGTTATCTTCAGTTTCAAAGGGGAAGGTTATCTTGGAATAAAGGTGCTTTGGAAAGATTTGTTTTACTATGTTTTAAACATTTACTCTCCTTGTGAGCTAGCTCTCAAAAGATTGTTGTGGAAGGAGCTTCTGGTTCTTAAGAATATATATTCAGATGGTGAATGGATCCATGGAGGGGATTTCAAATCTATCATCAATTGTAAAGAAAGGAAAGGGAAGCCAGTGGTCAGGAATAATGCGGATATGAGGGAATTCGCAGATTTTATTGAACAGATTGGCTTGGAGGATCTCCCTTGTAAGGGTAACAGGTTCAATTGGTTTAGAGGTAATGGGCTTTCCATGAGCAGGCTTGATCGTTTCTTGATTTCTTCTTCTCTCATTAATATATGGGGTTTAGTTGGCCAATTGATCGGCAAAAGGGACATCTCAGATCATTATCCTATCTGGCTTGTTTGCAACAAAGAAGATGGGGGTCCGAAATCTTTCAAGGTTAATGATTGTTGGTTCGATAACAAGAAATTTCTTCCTTTTGTTGAACAGGAGTGAAGTAAATTAAGGGTTGAAGGCAGAGATGATTTTGTGATCAAAGAGAAGTTGCGTCTATTGAAGAGTAGTCTGCGTAAGTAGAATACGGAGATTTTCGGGAAGATTGATCTTGAGATTGAAGAAGGATGCAATCATATTAATTCTTTTGATGATTTGTTGGCTGGTTGTGATGTGATTGAAGAGGAGGGTTTGGGTGCGCTTAGAAACAAGGCTTCAAAACGCTCCTGGATGAATCTCAAGGCTAAAGAGAATCTGTAGCTTCAAAAATCCAGGATTTCTTGGGATCGAGATGGAGATTCTAACTCCAAGTTTTTTCACAGAGTTATGAAAGAGCGGCGTCGCAAGAACTTTATAAGGTCTATTTCTTCTGCTAATGGCTTGATTGAAGGGGTGACAGAGGTCAATAATGAGGTGCACAGGTATTTTTCCAACTGCTTCAAGGAGAATTATTACAACAGGCTTATTCCTGAGGGCATCCCTTTCAATTTTATTTCCGTGAAAGAAAAATCTATGATCGGATCTGATTTCACAGAAACGGAAATCAAATATGTCATTTGGGCCTGCAAGGGATCGAAGAGTCTGGGGCCAGGTGGTTATAACTGTCTTTTTATCAGAAAGTGTTGGCATTTCAGCAAAGGTGACATTTTCCGCTTCTTTCAAGAGTTCCACGACAATGCTCTTCTATTGAAGGCCATCTCTTCTTCTTTCCTTGCTCTCATACCTAAAAGAGACAATCCTTTGGGGCTCAATGATTATCAACCTATTTGTATGGTTGGATGCCTTTATAAAGCCCTTGCCAAGTTGCTTGCAGCAAGATTGAAGTTAGTGTTGAGTTATGTCGTTTCACAGCGGCAATCCACTTTCGTTCCTGGTAGGCAGTTACTGGACTGCGTCTTGGTTGCCAATGAAACGGTGGACTTTGCTATTAAAGATAAGAAGGCTTGTGTTCTCTTTAAAGTGGATTTTAAGAAGGCTTACGACAAAGTTAATTGGGATTTCCTTAAGTATTTATTGAAAAGGATGGGTTTTGGGGAGCTTTGGATCAGAATGATGGATGTTACGGTTTTCACCAGCTTCATGTCGGTCCTTGTAAATGGAAGTCCGACCAAAGAACTTAAGGTGGGAAGAGGGCTTAGACAGGGATATCCTCTTTTTCCATTTTTTTTTGTTATAGTTGCAGAGGCCCTTACCAGGATGGTGAGTAAATATGTGGAAATGGTGATTTCTCTGGTTTTTCTCTTAATAATGGATGTATGGTCGATACTTTGCAATATACCAATGACATTCTGTTGTTTGGAGAAGGGAATTGGAAGCATATTTGGGCTTTGAAATCGTTTTAAGGGGATTTGAAGTTATTTCAGGCCTTGGAGTCAACTTCATGAAGAGGAGGTTAAATGGTTTCAATACTAATATGAATTTCTTGACTGCTGCGTCCAATTTTTTGTCTTGCAGGATTGAAGATTCGAAGTTAATTTTCTTAGCATCCCGATTGGTATCAACCCCAGGAGGATTTCTTCTTGGGATTTCTTGATAAGTAAAATGAAGAATCAACTTTCTAATTGGACAGACATATTTCTAAGTTTAGGTGGGTGCATTACTCTCTTAAGATCGGGTTGGTCCAGCTTACCAGTGTTTGTTTTATCTTTTTACAGAGCACCTAAGAAGGTGTATAGAGATATCACGAGGTTGCAAAACGATCTTCTTTGGGGAGGTGCAGATAATAACAGAAAGATTTGTTGGGTTGGGTGGGAGAACTTATGCAAGCCTATGGATTCTGGTGGTCTAAGTTTCAAGATGATTGAGGAGTTCAATGTCACATTGCTTCTGAAATGGAGATGAAGGATTTTGGAGGGAAAAACTTCTTTTTGGAGAGATGTCCATGTTGCTAGATATGGTGCCATCTCCCATCTTATTTCTTCTTCGGATAATTGTTCTAGGTTCAACAACAGTTCGGTTTGGTGGAAAGATCTTCTGTCCCTGGATAAAAATATTGTTGTGTCTATTTTTGCTGCGAATTGCAAGTTTTCTTTAGGTTACGGATCTTTGATTGCATTTTGGTCGTCGGTCTGGGCGGGTCAACAGAGTTTGAAAGATGCATTTCCAGATCTTTATGCGATCAGCAAAGCTAAACAATTGATGGTGGCAGATATGGGAAGCTGGAGTAGCAATCAGTGGACCTAGAATAATTTTGGTATTGCGGCGCAGAACCTTGTTTCGTTACAGGATCGGCTGCAGTCTTTTAGGATCGTTTTTGCTGCTTTCTCTCCTTCTGGTACTGTGTCGGATTCTCTTGTGTGGGAGCCTGATAAAGTTATAAGATATACAACATATTCAGGTTATCACCTTCTTTGTTATGAGCTTAATTCTTTTCCAATGGATGTTGAAAATCAACGTTGTTTCAAGGTTTTGTGGGAGCTGGCTATTCCTTTTAGAATTTAAGATTTTGGCTGGCACGGGTTTCATGATAGGCTTCCTACCAAATCTCAATTGATCTACCGCGGTGTTGATTTGGAAAATCTGTTTTCTTTCTGTCATAATGTGCAGGAAACTTTTCTGCATATTGTTCTTTTTTGTCCTCTCTCAGTTAAGGTGTGGCAGGAGGTTTCTGTTTGGGTCAGGTTTTCGGTTGGCCTTGCTTACGACGTTCACGATCACTTTTTATTATGGGTGTCTTTCTTCATTTCGAAAAAATGTCGCAAGAAGAACTCAGGGATTATGTGGTTCGCGGTGGTGTGGAGTTTATGGTTGGTCTGAAACGGTATGATTTTCAAAGACGCATCGTTTAGCTTGTCGGATATTGTTAGGAATATCAAAGCTTTGGCTTGAAGGTGGATTCTAATAGGTGATATTACTCCTTCCCATTGTAACTTTTATAACTTTTGCAAAGATCCTTTGCTCTTTTTATGTTAAGTTTCAAGTGGTGTGTAATTTCTCCTTTTGTTTTGTGGTTTCATTCCGCCTTTTGTAATTGGGATTGAGTACCCCTAATGCTTTGTTAATGAATTCCTTGCTTATAAAAAAATATAAATAATTCTAAAAACACTTTTTAAAACTTTTTATGGATTAAAATTCATATATTCCATCAAATTTATCTACCCACCTAAATATTAGTGCGATCCAATGTAAATTTCAATTAAATTAAAGTGTTGGAATACGTGTTAGATAAGGTGTTAAACATTTCTATTAATATTAATGATTTATGAAAAAACATAAATTCTTAAAAGAAATAGAAATTTACGATTGAATCATTTTTATCTGTCCAAAAATATATAATTTTGAATGTTTTTAACCTACTTGTAAGTAGGGCGTGCATAGTTGGTTATTTTTAGAAACCAAATCATAATCATTTTTAAACCAGTCAAATGGTTTGGATTTATAACTATAACCACATTTCAATCAAAACTGGTTATAAAACCGATTATAAATTTGATTATGATTATATAACCGGTTTTAAACTGGTTATTATTATTTTTTCAAAAAAAATATCTATTTTTTTTAAATAATAATAATTTTTTTTCAAAAAAATAAAAAAAAATTGACTTTTTTTCAAAAAATTTAATTTTTTATTCAATTATTTTTACTAGTCAAGAAATGATTGATTTCACATTCTACACTCACTTGACTTCAATCATACACTAACTTTTATTTTTTTTGGTAAGAAATACAGTAAAATATTACTTGCACACTAACAAAATAGAATAGAATACTCCCTCCACTTTGTAGATATGTTTTTTTCGTTACATTAAAAAATTAAATTATAATTTAATATGTATACTAAATTATAACAAGAAATAAAAATAGTGTTTTAATATAAAAATATTTTAATATTGTGTATTTTAATAAAACATTTTAATATTGTCTTTTAATATAAAAATATTTTGCTGTAATAAAGAATAAAAAATTATTTTACAGCAACATAATTTTATTTTAATTTAGTGGGTGGCTAATGGCGGTGAAAGATAAGAATTAAATGTGGCATTTAATAACAACAATTACAATTTGAAATTAACGAAAAATAAAAGGTTATTTTCACAAAATAGGGAAAAACCCAACTACGACCTATTGAAACCACACACTAAAATAAACCAAAAATACCACACACTAAAATAAACCAAAAATAGGAACATTACCTTCCGTCGAATAACAGTAACTCAAAACAATGTTGTTGGTAGTTGAAGAAATCAAATCGAAATCAGATGCGTATGAAAAAGAAGAAACTAAAACTTTTTTCAAAAATAAAAATAATGATGAGTAAAAAAAGAAATTATAATTAATATTAAAATATTAAAAATTGATAATAAAAAATTATGAAAAATTAAAAAAAAAAATCACAAAAATTAATTTTAAAAAATTAATAATTTGTTTTCAAAAAAAATTAATTTTTTATTCAAAATTTTTTTTTAAATTGAAACATTTGATTTTGGATAATAACCGGATCCAAAAATACAATATGGTTGAATAACCAACCATTAATAATTAAACTAGTTAATAACAATTTAATTATTTTCGGATATTTTAAATGGATTTAAATTTGGTTATGGATTTGGATCCCACAACCGGATATTTTGCACACCCCTACTTGTAAATGTAGTCAATTAAACTTCTTATGAACATATTTTCTGTCATTTACAAATTAATTTGCAGTGAAATTCCCCCACAAAATTATAGATGTATAGTTTTCATAGAAAATGATACATGATACTAGTATATAATAACTATTAACCATTGATAAAAATAATATAACTAGTATTTTAAATATTAAACTCTCTTGAACTTTATTTCTGTATCTTTGTTATCAGTTTGAACAAATCTAATTAGGCATTGAGCCGGTTTGAACTTTGAACAAATCTAATGAATTATAAAACGTTGACAAACATTGAAGGGCTTCACTCTGTTTCAAACCAAACATAAAATGCTGCCGACTAACTAACTATTAAGCATTAGATTAATGAATACTTGAAATATTTTATATAATAATAATAATTAGTCTTTATCACTTAAAAGTGTATGTTTGTATTTTTAAGTGAAAAATCATAATATTGCCTTGAATTATACCACTTAATGATTTGAAATCAAATATTTAAACCAATGTATATTAGTTAATGTTGATAGTATAGAGCCAAAGTCAAAGTGATGGACCCATCATATATTGATTTTGCTGGAACTACGCCTGCATGATTGATAATATATGTCATATTATATGTTTCCTTCTCTTTGACATTCAATCTACCAAATTTTAACTGGAAAAACTAACATAATTGTTGTCATTTGACATAACTAACTAGTTGACTTTATCTTATGATTTTCACCACAAGCTTAATTAAATCTTGACTTAGTACATTCATGTGACAGTAATATAAAGCCATATATAACTTAAATGGTTGTTAATTCCTTTAGCATTACAGAAGTTTAGAATTTTGATGGCTACTATGCTAGCTAAAAACTTGTGCTAAAACACTATACATATTGTAGTCAACTATATTTAACCGTGATATCAAGAATTGCAGCGTAGTGATAACTGGGAACACAATCTCAAATTTACATAAATAGATGGAGATGGAAGGGAGAGGATTTTATAGCTCATACAAGAATTCAAGTGAGGAGCTTTTCTTGAAAACATTGATGGATAACCCTATTGGAGTGCCAATACCAACCATGGACAGCTTTCGAACAGACAGTGAAGAACTCTTCAAAAGATGGTTAACAAATGACCAGGGATACAATTCATCTCAACTATCTAATCAGTCTAATCAGCAAAATATGTCTGCATTTTCTGAGGGAATGAATATGCAAGATGATCCTAAAGCTAATGATATTTTAACTGTTTTCAATCAATTTCCTATAGGGTAATTGTAGCAGGGTTCACAAAAACTGCTATATCTTTTTTGTGATTTCACTTCTAACTAATAACTAGCTCAATGTTTATAATTTGGAACTTTTTGACAACTTTTTGCCAGAGAACCTATGGATGAAGTTCTGCAATCTACTAACTTGGGTCTTGCCAAGGTTTGTTTACATCAAACTTTTTGCTGAATCTCAAGCTTAAATTCAATCAATCTTCCTCGACGATTTGATTTGATTTTCGTTTCTAATGCAGGCTTGGTTTCTTACCGATCAACGAATGACTAGAAGCCGATCTTCTGAATTGAGGTACCAAAGTTTGGTTTGTGATGTAAAACTATTCAAAAGAAATTTTCAACAACTTATTTGGTAGTTTTTATTTGAAGGCAAATGTATTCTGAAATGCACTATGATCAAAATGGTGCTAACACTAGACAGCACCAAGTTTCAAATTTAAATGATCTTGATCACCTTAACCAAAAGAGTGCATTCACATCTCCGTCGAATTCGTCTTCATCAACATTCGACACACATCAGTTAAATGATAACACGGATAAAGTCTCTTCGTACGTAAACATGCTAAAAAATACATTAGAATTTAAGCGTGACAGCGCCCGGATAGAGAAACAAGAAGTGGAAGATAACTCAAGTGGACTATTTTGTCTTCAACAAGATTCTTTCCACCAAACTAGTTTTGGTGAAAGGAATGAAAATTGGAGTCACCAAAATCCTATATATGCTCAAGAAAACTCTACTGTTCAAGTTAAGGATCATGATCCAATATATTTGAGCTCAGCTTCTCCCAGTGAATCATCGGCTGCTGCGCCGATAGTCTCCATCGACTTAGATGGATGTGACGATCCATGCATATCAAGCCAAACTCTTTGTGAAAGCTCGTGGAATAAAGTTGGAGGAAGTAAAAGTTTGAAAAATAGAGTCATAGGTATGCAAAAGTTTTTGTTAGTTTTTTTTCCACAGTTTGATATTGTCTCCATCACTAACCAATGAATTAATTATGCAGAAGACAACGAGAAAGTTACAAAAAAACGCAGGGTGGAGCGTTCTCGAAAGTATGTAATCCTTGAAAAATATTCTATTTTTCTCTTAAATTTTTCGAGGCCATTAGTTACTGTTAAACCGTGACAAATTGCAGAATGGCTGAGGCAAAGGAAAGGAACTTGATACCATCAATTCCACCAGATATGCAAGTTGCTTTGAAGAGATGTGAAGATCTTGAGAAGGAAGTTCGATCACTAAAACTTAATTTATCCTTCATGAATAGGTAATACAAATTATTGACAACTTAATATTTTAAATGCTATTATAGAATCTCTGCATCATTATGGACTTGAGTTAGTCTTGATTTGCTTGTTAAATAGTATTAGACTTTATATAGTTAAAATATGGACTATGATCATATACTATACAAATTTTCAGGAAGGATTCTGAACAAACAAAACAGATAGAGGATCTTCAGAAGCAAAATGAAGATTTGGCTGATGAAAAAGAGTGTCTTCGTAAGAGATTGAAAGAGTTACATTAGAAAATTGGAAAAGTTAATTATTTTTTCTGAAAAAATATCATGTCATATTAATTGAACTTTTGTTTTCAAAGGTTTTATAATTGTGCAATTAGCTTTTAATTATTTTCTTCAAGTTCTAAATCCATATTTATCTATATCTAGTGATCTTAGAAAGATTAAAGTGTATAATAAATGTAATTTCTCCATATAGAATCATTTAAATATAAGCTTCATGAATCACAAATATTATTCTTCAAATATTAAATATATAAAGTGTGGCATGTTAGACATGGGCGCTCAGTTGGATTGAGGTATACATGGAAGGGACCGATCTACAATGGAGATCAACGCATCTATGAATGATTGGATAGGGCCTTGTGCAATGATAGTTGGAGGCTACACTTTTCAGAAGGGTATGTGAAGCCGTGAAGGTTCTTCCCAGGCTAGATTTTTATGATCATCATCCTTTACTTGTTTGTCCCTTTAAAACGAACAGGAGATTAACCAATCCGTGTTTTCATTTGAGAGTGTTTGGTTAGCAGAAGAGTCCTATTATAACATGCTAGAGGCTAGCTGGAACAATGACCTGTCCATATTACACAATTTAGAGCAACTCAAAGAAGGGGTTAAATCTTGGAAATTAAGCACACTCACTCAGGTTACTAGACAGAAGAAGGAGATCATGAAACGTATTGGAGGCATTCAAAAGAACATCCAAACAAAGCTTAACGTTGGAGGTTTACGAAAGCTTGAGCAGAAACTGCAAAATGATATGCATGAGCTTCTCAAGAAAGAAGGGAAAATGTGGTTCCAACGGTTCAGGGCAAAATGGCTCGTGGATGGAAATAGAAATACAAAAATATTATCATCTCAAGATGGTGCAACGTAGAAGAAGAAACAACATGGTGATGATAAAAAATGATGGACAATGGATTGAAGGTGACAGCCAAGTTCGACAACTTTTCATAAATCATTACAAAGACCTCTTCGCAATGAATGATACTAGACAACAATTGGAGAAAACCGAGTATACCTTCCCCCAAACTGAACCTGAGACTATGGAGAAATTGGGCAAGGAAGCTACTGATGAAGAGATCAAGCATGCATTGTTTTGCATGAACCCTTGGAAAGCTCCTGGACCAGATGGATTCCCTATAGAGTTTTATCAAAAGTCATGACATTTAGTTGGCAGGAAAGTATGCGGCTACTTCAAAAAGGTGTGGGAGAGCCCAAGCGAAATAGAAACAATAAACCAAATGGACATTTGCCTTATCCCAAAGACGAATCACCCTGAATTCGTTAATCAGTTCAGGCAAATATCCTTGTGCAATGTCATCTACAAAGTTGTGGGCAAGGTTCTTGTTAAAAGACTCAAAGATAGAATCCCTAAACTCATCTCCCCTTATTAGTCGGGATTTGTGTCGGGTCAGAGCTTACATGAAAACATCACAGTGGCTCAAGGGATTCTCCACAGTATGAACAAAATGAAAGGTAAGATGGGCTTCTTTGCTATTAAAGTTGATCTTTCGAAGGCCTACAACAAACTGAGTTGGGAATTCATTTGGAGAATAATGGAGGAAATCACGTTACCCATGAAGATGACCAATATCATCATGCATGAAGTGACTAGCATTGAACCCAACATTAAATGGAATGGCACGACATCTGATTATTTTCTCCCTCGTAGGGGGTTTCATCAAGGAGATCTCATGTTGTAGACAAAGGAGAATGGAAGTCCATTAAGGCTGGAAAACATGGCCCTATAGTTTCTCGCCTTATGTTTGCAGATGACCTTCTACTATTTGGGAGGCAACGACTAGCCAGATGAATTATGTGACAAGCATCTTGAATAAGTTATGCAACATGTCACGAGAACAAGTTAGCCACGAGAAAACCAAAATTTTATTTTCAAAGAATGTGAGTAGATGCAAGAGGGAACAACTTGTTCAAATGTTGGGGTTTAGTGAAGCAAACTTCCTAGGCAAATATTTAGGAGTTCCTTTAACTCGAAAGGCGCCAAGGAAAGCTGACTATCAATATATCATTGATCAAGTGAACACCAAGTTAGCGACGTGGAAAGGGAACTTGCTTGCCTTTGCAAGAAGAGTCACCTTTGCAAAGAGTGTTATAGAAACTCTTCCCATTTATCTAATGATGACCACCATGATTCCAAAGACCTGCGTAAATGAAATCCACAAACTCCAAAGGAGATTTATCGGGGGAGAGAATGAGAACAATAGGAAATATCATGCTGTAAAATAGAGTACCATCACTAGACCAAAAGAAGAAGGAAGTATTGGGTTGAGGAATCTTGAGATCATGATGAATAAAGCTTGTTTGTCAAAGCTTGGGTGGAAAATTCATAATGGAGGCGAAGATTTATGGTGCCAAGTGGTGTGGGGTAAGTATGGGTACAATAATGATAGACGAACTATGAGCTTGAAGAATATGGATTCTAGCTTTTGGGAAAACATGGTCAAAATCTGGTCTAAAGTTGAAGAAAATTGTTTGTGGCATGTAGGAGATGGAGTTAGTGTGAATGCTTGGGATGCTTGATGGATTGCACAGAACATTAGAATTGCTAACTTGAATATTCATATTCCCATGCAGCTTCAATCAGCTAGAGTAGTTGATCTCATAAGTGATGATGGAGAATAGAATTGAGACATTTTATGTCATTGGATGCCGAAGAATATCCTGTGCATAATCACCAGTATGCTCTCTCCCTCAACAGATGCAGGGCCGGATGTGAGCGCTGGAATTAGACAGAAATGTCACAGTTTTTTGGTCAGTGCCATGTATAACTTGCTTGATGATGAGGACACCTTCTAGGATGTAATACCCCGTAAATTTATTTTACTCTGGATAATATTAGTTGTGATCAACTGAGTCCCAGTGTACTCTGAGAAATTAGCTGCCGAGATAATTAGAGTAACTGTTGAACTTTGAGTAAATCCAATTAATAATATCTGACTCTGAGATATTTGAGTATTTGGACTTAAGAGACTTTTTGGACATTTAGTAGTATTATTTATTAATGATAGTTACTATATGTTTTCTTTTCCTCCCATTTTCCAAATAAAAGAAAAAGATAGTAAGAGAAGTAAGAAAAAAGGAAAGAAAGAAGAAAGAAAGAAAAGGAAGGAGAGAAAAGTGGAGAAGAGGAAAAAGAGAAGAAATTCAAGATTTCAAGAGCAAATCATCATCAATCCTTCATCAAATCATCTCATCTCCTTCATCTTCAACTTCTAATCCAGGTGGGTTCTAGATAGATGCTTTGGTGTAGAATTTCTTGAGTTTTTAGAATTAGGTTGGATTTTGGGAGAAAATGAACAATTTTGCAAATCGATGAAATTTAACGGTTAAAAATCGGTATAATCTATGTTGAATGATCATATTATGCATGTGAATATTTATGATGCTTGTTGGTGCTGTTTGGAGAGGATTTGAATTGAGGGAGATGGATTTTCACCCTTTGGAATAAGAGAAAACGCAGCTGAGCATGGTTGTTCTGGTGCAAAGTGTCGGGCGGTGCTCAGAGCAACGGGCGGTTCGAGGCAAGCGCCCCTGCTTCGCCGGGCGATGCTCGGTAGGCGCAGCATTGTAACGCTCCTGTAATTTTCAAAGTTTTGTAAAAATTGTTACGCCCCTGCTTCGCCGGGCTAAGCAAGAGGCAAAAGGGAAAGCGTCGGGCAAAATTTAAAAGCACCGGGCACTCCTGGGACTTTTTCAAATGTTCCCTTTTCTTTTAAAATTCATAACTTTTGACCCGGTTATCTGATTTGAATGTTCTTGATATCAATAGAAAGCTGTGGAAATAACCTTTATGATGACGGTAAAATATGTCAATTTTACCGACCGATTAAATAATCGAGAAAGTTCCAAAAGACATATAATTATGTTTTAATTGTTATACATTATTCTATTATGCTATTATGACATGTCTTGCCTATCCTATTGATTGTGTAACATGATTATAAGTGAATATGCATGTTAAAGTATGAAATAGGTAGAGTGAGGATTATTACCGTAAACAACGTAGGAAAGTGTGGAATGACATAGAATGAATAAACACTAGTATGGAACGTGTGTGTTAACCTTTGTGGTTGTGATAAGACGTTATGGCCTTGTGATTGTCGAATACGATCACGTTGTGTATGAGATCACGTAATCGTAACCGGTTATCTTGTGAGTGCGTTTCATGGGTCTCGAGCTCCTCTGAAACATGTGCACGACTACTTGGCAGGTTTGATTCCCGCGTGCAGTACGAATGGCGCTCTGGGAGTGTATGCTTGTGACGGTTTATGGCCCGTGTGAAACGACGGTTCATAACAGTTTATGGCCCGTAGAACCCGAATCCATTCGTATGTCAAGTAGGTTACCAGGATCCATGACTCGGGTCGACTTCTAGACGTAGAAGCGGATGGGAACAGGGGATGCCTTGGTGTGGTTACCGATTAGTGATATTGTGAGTTGATGAACTCACGACATGTTCCATATAGTGTGTGTGTGTACTCAAAGTCTTTTCCCTTCCATTTTGACTTGAGTTAGGCTTGTTAGAACCTTGTAAAGCCGAGAGGACTATAAGATAGCGAACTCACTGAGATTTGATGTATCTCACCCCACTGTTGTTGTTTACATCACAGGTACTACAGGTTCGGCGAAGGGTAAGGACAAAGTAGTTTGACTTTTCCTTACGAATCGTAGCTTTTGAGATGGCATGGCTTCCGCTATGGCGTTTTATTTTGAGATCATTGTATTGATCTAGTTCTTAGTGCATTTTGGGGACATCTTGTATATGTTATGCCGTAGGCTTTAGAACTTTGTATTTAGGGCATTAATGTATATAATGTGTTAACTAGGAACTTATGGTATTTCAGTACCAAATACTTGGATTCATGTATAATATATATATGCTTTGATGTATGTTGTTATATATGCGTGTTACAGTTGGTATCAGAGCAGGTCGTATCCTCGACCTAGCCATGAAATAGTATGAGTATTTTCTTTCCGTTTCATATGTGTCGTGTCGCCATTGGTCTTGCGTGTTATATTTATGGTATTGAGCCTGATCAACTTAATCCTATCTGTATGACATTCAGGAACATGGCCGACACACGCAGAAACAACCGAGGTAGACCGAGAACCACTCCAGCAGGGACAAATCCACCAGGTGACGAAGGGAATGCCCCTTTATATCAATTCATGCAGCAGATGCAGCAACAACAAAATCAGTTTGTGCAACAAATAGTACAACAAATGGCTGGTGGCGTGCATCCTCCAGTGGTTGTTCCCGAGGCTGCAGGGGGAACCTTTAGGGATTTCATTCGTATGAATCCTCCGGAGTTTCAGGGAGGATTAGATCTGGTAAAGGCGCATGAATGGATATCCGGTATGGAGCGGATTTTCTTAATAGTTCAGTGTAGTGAGGAAAACAAGGTGGTCTTCGCTTCTCACTTGTTAAAGGGTCCTGCCATGAGGTGGTGGGAGAGCGCTTCAGCATTAATGACAATTCAAGAGGTACCGAAGGGATGGGAGCAGCTTAAGATAACTTTTATGGAGAAATATTTTCCAAGTTCCTTAAGGTCTTAGAAGGAATTTGAGTTTCAACAGTTGAGACAAGGTAACTTGACCGTGGCTTCCTATGCAGAAAAGTTCGAGGTTATGGCTGCTTATTCTAGGCAGGTCATGTATACTCCTGATGAGAGGTGGAAGATTGATCAGATTCTTTTTGGTTTGAGGGCTGAAATTTCACATAGTGTGTCTCAACGGGAATTCACTAGCTATGCTGAATTGTTAAGGCAGTGTTACGTGGCGGAGCATAGTTTGAAGAACGTACAAGCGGAAGGAGAGTTGAGTAGGGTGAATCAAAATGATCGTGGGAGATCGAATCAATAATTTAGAGCAAGGCAACAATCTTTCAAAGGGAAGCAAGTTCAGAGTTCTAGGACTAGTGCACCTCCTGTTTGTCGTCTTTGCGGTAGGAATCATCAGGGAAGGTGTGGTATCGAAGGTGTGAGGTGTTATCGGTGTCAGAAAGTGGGCCACTTGGCGAGGTATTGTCCTCAAAAGAGGAATCAGATGCAAGAGAAGAATACCGGGCAAGTGTATACCTTGGATGCGAGGAAAGCTAAGGGTGATAACTCTTTGATTGCTGGTACGTGTTTTGTGAATGGAAATCCTTGCTTTGTTTTATTTGATTGTGGAGCTACACACTCTTTTGTATCGATGTAATGTGTAAAGCGGCTTGGGTTGCAAGCGGTTCCGTTGTCTCCACCCATGGTGGTTACTACTTCCATGGATGAGATGGTTGAAACACCTTTAATGTGTGAAAATTGTGTTTTATCTGTGGATGGAAGAGTTTTCCAGATTGATTTGATTTGTTTACCGCTTAAGAAAGTGGATGTTGTTCTGGGAATGGATTGGCTTTCAGCTAATTCGGTATTTATCAGGTGTGAAGAGAAGCTAATCATCATCCCATCCACCGAGGCCACTCCGAAGGATGTGTTAACTACTATTTTAGAAGGTACGGTTGGAATGATTAATTTCTTGTTTGAGGAGGAAAAATCCGTTCTTTTGATTCTTACTAAGGAGAAGGGTAGTAACCGTCAAGTTTTGAGTATTCCGGTAGTTTGTGACTTTCTGAAAGTTTACCCCGAGGATATCACTTCTCTCCCTCCGGAGCGGGAAGTGGAATTCTCTATTGACCTGATACCAGGAACGGCTCCAATATCCGTTTCTCAGTATCGGATGGCACCACTTGAATTGAGAAAATTAAAGGATCAATTAGAAGAGTTGTTGGCTAAGCATTTCGTTCGACCCAGTGTTTCGCCCTGGGGAGCTCCAGTGTTCTTGGTAAAGAAAAAGGATGGTGGAATGCGGTTGTGTATTGATTACCGCCAGCTGAATAAGGTCACCATCAAGAATAAATACCCATTACCAAGGATAGACGATCTGTTAGATCAATTGAAAGGAACCTGTGTGTTCTCGAAGATTGATTTACGGTCGGGTTATCATCAGATTCGGGTGAAGAGTTCGGATGTACCAAAGACTGCGTTTAGAACCCGTTATGGGCATTATGAATTTTTTGTGATGCCTTTCGGTGTGACGAATGCTCCGACAGTTTTCATGGATTATATGAATCGGATATTTCAACCTTATTTGGACCAATTTGTGGTGATTTTCATTGATGATATTCTTATCTATTCTCGTGATCCTCAAGAGCACGGAGAACACTTAAGAATCGTTTTATCCATCTTACAGGAAAGACAACTTTTTGCCAAGCTAAGTAAGTGTGAATTTTGGATGTCGGAGGTGAATTTCCTTGGACATGTTATATCTCAGGGGGGTGTAGCGGTTGATCCATCCAAAGTTGAAGTCGTGATAAATTGGGAGAGACCGAAGAATGTGTCTGAAGTTAGAAGATTCCTGGGACTAGCAGGTTATTATAGGAGGTTTATTAAGGGCTTTTCCCAACTAGCTTTGCCGATGATGAGACTTACTCGGAAGAATTGTTCTTATGAATGAGATTCGGCTTGTGAGCAAAGTTTTATGAATTTAAAGGAAAGATTGACGACCGCTCCTGTTTTGATTATTCCTGATCCTAGCAAGTCATATGAGGTATATTGTGATGCATCGAAAATGGGATTAGGCGGTGTGTTAATGCAAGATGGACATGTGGTGGCTTATGCTTCTCGACAGTTGAAAGTCCATGAAGAGAATTATCCCACGCATGATTTAGAATTGGCGGCAATTGTATTTACCTTGAAGGTGTGGCGTCACTATCTGTATGGTGTACGTTTTGAAATGTTTAGCGACCACAAGAGCTTAAAGTACCTCTTTGATCAGAAGGAGTTAAACATGCGTCAAAGGAGGTGGATGGAATATTTAAAAGATTATGACTTGGAGTTGAAATACCATCTGGGTAAAGCGAATAAAGTGGCGGATGCATTGAGCAGAAAGGTGTTGCATAATGCCGAGTTGATGATGCTAGAGTATACCTTATTGGAAAAGTTTTGAAATCTAAACCTTCAATTTGTTTGGACCCCTAATGGTGTGATTATGGGGAACTTGAATATCAATTCTACTCTTAGGGAAGAAATCCAACAAGATCAAGGGTTAGACGAGAAGTTACAAGAAGTGTTATTGCAACCGGGTTTTGTGCGAGCTACCGACGGAATTATTTTGTTTAACCAAAGGGTTTGTGTTACGGATAACACGGAGTTAAAAAGGAGGATTTTAGAAGAAGCGCATAAGGGTGCTTTTACTATACATCCGGGATCTTCGAAGATGTATCAAGATTTAAAGAGGGACTATTGGTGGTCCGGGATGAAAAGAGATATTGCGGTGTATGTGTCATAATGTGCGGTGTGCCAACAAGTGAAGATCGAGCACCAAAGACCGGGTGGCTTGTTACAACCTTTAGAAATTCCGGTATGGAAATGGAATAGTATCTCGATGGACTTCGTTGTTGGGCTACCCCGTACTCAGGGTGGTTATGATTCGATTTGGGTAATTGTGGATCGGTTAACGAAATCCGCACATTTCTTAGCTGTGAAGACTACCTACAAGGCGAGTCATCTCGCAAGGTTGTTCATTTCGAAGATAGTGAGATTGCATGGTATTCCCACTAGTATCGTTTCGGATAGAGATCCAAAGTTTACTTCGAGATTTTGGAGAGCTTTTCAACAAGCCATGGGAACGATGTTGTGTTTGAGTACGTCGAATCATCCACAAACGGATGGTCAGAAGGAACGGACAATACAAACAATGGAGGACATGTTGAGAGCTTGTGTACTCGAAAGTGGAGGAAATTGGATAGAACTTTTGTCGTTGATTGAGTTCTCTTATAATAACAGTTATCATGCAAGTATTGGCATGGCGCCTTATGAGGCATTGTATGGAAGGAAGTGTAGGACACCGTTGTGTTGGGCAGAAGTTGGTGAAGATAGGATGTTGGGACCCAAGATTATTCACGAAACTACGGAGAAGATTAGGATGATCCGTGAAAAAGTTAAGTAAGCACAGGATCGTCAGAAGAGTTATGCGGATAACCGAAGAAGACCTTTAGAGTTTGAAGAAGGCGATCACGTGTTTTTGAAAGTTACTCCGAGATTGCGGTTGAAAGGACCGTTTTGGTCGCGGAAATTAAGTCCGAGATACGTGGGACCGTATCAGATTTTGGAAAGAATTGGTGAAGTAGCTTACAATTAGCCTTACTGCCTTCTCTGTCCGAGATGCACGACGTTTTTCATGTGTCTCAGCTTCGGAAATTTTTCCCAGATCCTCTTCAGCCAATTTTACCCGATACAGTTGAGATAGAAGCAGATTTGACGTTCGAGCCTCAACCAAGTCATATCACAAGAAGAGAAACTAAAGTGTTAAGGAACAAAGAGATTCCTCTTGTTAAGGTCCAGTGGGATGAGACGAATCCGGGTGATGCAACCTGGCAATTGGAATCTGAGATGCGAGAAGTTTATCCTCATCTTTTCAGGTAATTGTTTTAATTCGTGGGCGAATTTCTATTTAAGGGGGGGAAGATGTAATACCCCGTAAATTTATTTTACTCTGGATAATATTAGTTGTGATCAACTGAGTCCCAGTGTACTCTGAGAAATTATCTGCCGAGATAATTAGAGTAACTGTTGAACTTAGAGTAAATTCAATTAATAATATCTGACTTTGAGATATTTTAGTATTTGGACTTAAGAGACTTTTTGGACATTTAGTAGTATTATTTATTAATGATAGTTACTATATGTTTTCTTTTCCTCCCATTTTCCAAATAAAAGAAAAAGATAGTAAGAGAAGTAAGAAAAAAGGAAAGAAAGAAGAAAGAAAGAAAAGGAAGGAGAGAAAAGTGGAGAAGAGGAAAAAGAGAAGAAATTCAAGATTTCAAGAGCAAATCATCATCAATCCTTCATCAAATCATCTCATCTCCTTCATCTTCAACTTCTAATCAGGGTGGGTTCTAGATAGATGCTTTAGTGTAGAATTTCTTGAGTTTTTAGAGTTAGGTTGGATTTTGGGAGAAAATGAACAATTTTGCAAATCGATGAAATTTAACGGTTAAAAATCGGTATAATCTATGTTGAATGATCATATTATGCATGTGAATATTTATGATGCTTGTTGGTGCTATTTGGAGAGGATTTGAATTGAGGGAGATGGATTTTCACCCTTTGGAACAAGAGAAAATGCAACTGAGCATGGTTGTTCTGGTGTAAAGCGTCGGGCGGTGCTCAGAGCGCCGGGCGGTTCGAGGCAAGCGCCCCTGCTTCGCCGGGCGATGCTCGGGAGGTGCAGCATTGTAACGCTCCTGTAATTTTCAAAGTTTTGTAAAAATTATTACGCCCCTGCTTCGCCGGGCGAAGCAAGAGGCAAAAGGGAAAGCGCCGGGCAAAATTTAAAAGCACCGGGCACTCCTGGGACTTTTTCAAATGTTCCCTTTTCTTTTAAAATTCATAACTTTTGACCCGGTTATCCGATTTGAATGTTCTTGATATCAATAGAAACCTGTGGAAATAACCTTTATGATGACGGTAAAATATGTCGATTTTATCGACTGATTAAATAATCGAGAAAGTTCCAAAAGACATATAATTATGTTTTAATTGTTATACATTATTCTATTATGCTATTATGACATGTCTTGCCTATCCTATTGATTGTGTAATATGATTATAAGTGAATATGCATGTTAAAGTACGAAATAGGTAGAGTGAGGATTATTACCGTAAACAACGTAGGAAAGTGTGGAATGACATAGAATAAATAAACACTAGTATGGAACGTGTGTGTTAACCTTTGTGGTTGTGATAAGACGTTATGGCCTTGTGATTGTCGAATACGATCACGTTGTGTATGAGATCACGTAATCGTAACCGGTTATCTTGTGAGTGCGTTTCTTGGGTCTCGAGCTCCTCTGAAACATGTGCACGACTATATGGCAGGTTTGATTCTTGCGTGCAGTACGAATGGCGCTCTAGGAGCATATGCTTGTGACGGTTTATGGCCCGTGTGAAGCGACGGTTCATAATGGTTTATGGCCCGTAGAACCCGAATCCATTCGTATGTCAAGTAGGTTACCAGGATCCATGACTCGGGTCGACTTCTAGACGTAGAAGCGGACGGGAACAGGGGATGCCTTGGTGTGGTTACCGATTAGTGATATTGTGAGTTGATAAACTCACGACATGTTCCATATAGTGTGTGTGTGTGTGTGTGTGTACTCAAAGTCTTTTCCCTTCCCTTTTGACTTGAGTTAGGCTTGTTAGAACCTTGTAAAGCCGGAGGACTATAAGATAGCGAACTCACTGAGATTTAATGTATCTCACCTCACTGTTGTTGTTTACATCACAGGTACTACAGGTTCGGCGAAGGGTAAGGACAAAGTAGTTTGACTTTTTCTTACGGATCGTAGCTTTTGAGATGGCATGGCTTCCGCTATGGCATTTTATTTTGAGATCATTGTATTGATCTAGTTCTTAGTGCATTTTGGGGACATCTTGTATATGTTATGCCGTAGGCTTTAGAACTTTGTATTTAGGGAATTAATGTATATAATGTGTTAACTAGGAACTTATGGTATTTCAGTACCAAATACTTGGATTCATGTATAATATATATATGCTTTGATGTATGTTGTTATATATGGGTGTTACATAGGAAGATGATCTTTGGACAGAAATATGGAGTCTTCAAACTTCTCAACGAACTTGAAATTTCATATGGATGCTAAAGCAAGATGGCTTTCTCACAAACATGAAGAAGAATCATATAGGCCTAGGGAAAGCGATGTGTTCCTTCTGTGGTGATGTGGAAGAAGACATGTTGTATGTCCTCCAGGATTGCCCGCATACAATGGCTCTCTAGATGGAAGCGGTGCACACTAACATAAAGTTTATATTTTTTGCAAGTGATTTGAAGCAATGGATTCAAATAAATTTGCAAAATAATATGGGGTGGATCGATAAGGATGATTGGAAAGTATTTGGGATACTGCTTGTCATAACCTTTGGAATTGGCACAATAAAGAGAATCATGATGATAGTTACTCTCGACCAAGGAGCATGATGACCTACATAAATAAGTAGATGCATGACTATAAACAAGCGGAAGCTTCAACAAATACAAGCAGGGATCATTATATGGATCTGCAGTTGATAAAATGGGAAGCTCCTGTAATGGGGAGAGTGAAATTGAATACAAATGGTGCTAAAGACAAGAAAGGAAATGCAGGATGTGGAGGTATTATTAGAGGCAATGAAGGAGAATGGCCAAGGGGTTCTCAAAGTATATTAGAGTGTGTGATAGTTATACAGCAGAGCTGTTGGGAGTGTATGAAGGCTTGCAACTTGCGACAAGAATGGGCTTTACGAATGTTGAAGTTAATCTGGACTCTCAATAGGTGGTTACTGATATAAATACAAACAATACAAGCAACACCATGGGTAGGAAACTGGTCTCCAAAATCAGATCATATTTCCAACAAGATAATGATGTCAAAATCATTCATGTCTACCGCGAAACAAACTTGTGAGTAGATACTCTAGCTAGAAATGGAATATCTCATCTTAATGATAAGGGTATTTTTAATACTTTTCCGCCATTCGTTAATCACTTGCTGAAAAGTGACTTGATAGGGTTCTTAACCCCTCGGTTAATTCCGGTGTAATCTTCTCCTTGGAACTTTAAGGGTCATTTTTAAATTTTCGTAGTGTGGATGAAAAAATTAAGGGTCAAATATGTTTTTAGTCTTTTTAAATATCTCAAATTTTATTTTTAATCTCTCAAAATATTTCCTTCAAAGAATGGTCCTCCTAAATTTTTCTTCCACATTTTTGTTTTATAATACTAAAATTATTGTTAAAATTGTCGATAATTAAGTCGCTAAGTAATAAACCATCGCTAATTTTGTCGTTAAGTTGTAAAAATCATCGCTAAGTTACAGATAGGATCAAAACTGTGAAGGAATTTAAAAAAAAAAAACCATTTTTAAAAAAAATAGAAAAACTAAAAACAAAATTTAAAACATTTAAGAACAACACAAATCTATTTAACCAAAAAAATATATACACAGAAATAAATGATTAAATAAGTAGCTTAGCAAATAAACCTTTAATTTAATTTTTTTCAACTATCTTTACAATAAGGGAAAGAGAAGTAATATTTGAGACATTAAATTAAGATTAAATCTAAATAATACTAAAAATACTTTTTCAATTTTTTATGAATTAAAATTTATATTCCATCAAAATTATCTACCCACATAAATATTAGTGCAACCCATGTAAAAATTTCAATTAAAAATGAAGTGTTGGAATATGTGTTAGAGAAGGTGTTAAACATTCCTATTAATATTAATGATTCGTGAAAAAACATAAATTCTTAAAAGAAATAGAAATGCACGATTGAACAATTTTTATCTGTCCAAAATTATATAATTTTGACTGTTTTTTTTTACCTACTTGTAAATGTAATTAATTAAACTTATGTTGAACATATTATGTCTCATTTACAAATTGAATATGAAGTGAAATTCCCCACTCTTTTGTAAGGTAGTTGTTGTAAATGTGTCTTAAAACTTTTGTTGATGAAGAGAAAAAAAAAACATATTTTGAAGATTGCATTTACCGCGAAAATCGGAAGTTTTAGAAAGTCGGACGAAAAGTCGAGGGAAAAAAAATTAGTCGGTGAATAGTTTCGTCCGTACTGATGAATAGTGACGTCCGAACGATGAATAGTGTTATTCGTACGATGAATAGTATTTTCGAGTTTTCGGGCTTTTTCGATTCGGTCCATAGATCCATGTGATTTTGGGCTTTGTTTGTTGGGTATTTACTATTATAAATATGTATCTCTTATATGCTTGGTGTGTGACAATCTTAGAGTTTACACCAGCAAGGGAGAGCAAGGGTTTAAAGCCATAACATAGGGTTTCAGTTATTCACAAGAAAAACCTTAGATAAGCAAAGGTTTAGGGAAACCTTTGGAGTTGTTTAAGGTTATTGTGAAACTCTGTTACACCTTGGGTTTGAGTGATTCATATATTGAGAGTGGAAGAGGTTGGGAAACACTTGGGTAGAAAATAGGGTTGTTCTTGGGAACCTGAAGGCGAAGACTATTTTCTTGTAACTCGTCTGTAATCTCTTGTAACAACTTTCTGAGTATAGTGAATTGGAGAGCTGCTCTCTCCCTCAGAGTAGATTGTTTGATCGAACTGGGTAAACAAACCTTCTATTTTTTTCTTGCCTTATTCTGTTATATTATCTGTATACGGATTATTATTGCTGAAAACCATTTATTTTGGTTGCTATTGTTCTTTGCCTCAGAAATTGATATTGAATTTTGTCGTAATTCACAACTAGATTCACAATAAGTGGTGCGGTGAGCGTGGAGCAAAGAGATATAGTTGACAAGTGAGCACCATGGTTAGTAGATGGTAGATCGAGAAATTTTCCAGTAACAACGACTTCGGGTTATGGAAAATTAAGATGCAAGCAATTTTAATTCAAGAGAAGTGTATCGATGCTTTGAAGAGTGAAGCATTGATGCCTGTAGGGCTTACACAGGTATAGAAGACCGAGATGGTAGATAAGGCCAGAAGTGCCATTATCTTGTGCCTCGGGGATAAAGTTCTAAGAGAATTCGCCAGGGAGCAAACTGCGGTTGCTATGTGGGCAAAACTTGAATCATTGTATATGCCAAAGTTTTGGCTCACAAGTTGTATCTGAAACAACAACTCTATTCATTCCGAATGGTGGAGAACAAATTCATAGTTGAGCAGCTCACAGAATTTCACAAGATTATCGATGATCTTGAGAATATTGAAGTGAAGATTGATGATGAAGACAAGGCTTTGCTCCTATTGAGTTTGTAACACCCTTTTCTACCCCACAATTATACACGGCAAAATACACAAAAATCAGAGTAACCATCAAAACCACCTCAAAGGGTGCACATTTTCTCAATAAATTCAAAATAAAACATTTGCTCCGTAACACGGGTTTTCCTCAAAATAGTCAAAAGCCATCAAAATTAGCAGCGAAACCACCATAACCACAATAATCCAAAACAAAGGTTTTTAAAATAAAACCCATAGTAATCAAATAACAGCAAAATAACAACTCAACATGGTTCGAATCAACGACCCAACCCGATGTTACAATATTAGAGCAATGACCCTCTACGTCGACCAAAAGCAAAATAAACTCAAAAAAGTCCTCGAAGGCATCCAGCTAAGCCTGATCACCTGCATGTTAACCACATGGAGGCAACATTCAAATAGGCAGGGTGAGTAATCAAAATTCATTATAATCAATATAAAAATAGGATATGCATAAAATTGACGTCATCGTCATATACAACATCATCAGGGTCATCACAAAGGCAAACATCAAAGATCACGACATCCTAAATTACATCAATGCCAAATAAACGCAATGCACAACAAGACTCATGCATGTGGTACCAATTCGTCAAAGTCGATGGACACTAGGCCATCACCCTCCAAAGATCCCCGTCAATATGATTGATTCTACACAAGAACCGGAGCACGTCATAAACACTACAATCCACATAATGGGATTGAAGCCACCACTGGACCGAAGTCCTAACATCATCACTGGACCGAAGTCCTAACATCGTCAATAGACCGAAGTCTAAATGCTATGAATGCATGATGCATAACGTCATTATCATCATCGTCAATAAAAGTCATTATGTACATCATCATTCATCAAAATCTCACGTTAATCATATCATCATTTATTCATCAAAACCTCATGAATCATCATCTCATAATCATCAATATAGCTCATGGTAATTCATCAAAAATAGTCTTGTATTATCATCTCATAATCATCAATATAACTCATGGTAATTCACATCATCATTTAATCATCAAACATCCTGTATAAGCATCTCATAATCATCGGCATACTCGTGGTAATTCATATCATCATCTAATCATCAAACATCATGTATAAACATCTCATAATCATCAATATACTCATACCAATTCATCAAAAATAGTCATGTATCATCATCGTAAAATCATCAATATACTAATGGTAATTCACCAAAATAATCACAGCTCAAAACATCAAGATAACACAAGAATCATACAAAAATTTCGCGAACAACAGCCATTCGCTGGAACGTTCGCTTTGCGAAGTTGTTCGCTGGGGTGTTTGCCTAGTGAGCTGCCAGCGAACCCCAAAATCCCATACAAACCAATTATGTCTCTCCTCGCTGCCCTCTATTCGCCTAGCGAAGTCACTCGCTGGGAAGTTCGCTTTGCAAACTTAAGATCATTCTCAGAATCACACATCAGCAGCTCAGAAACACTCATCGCGCATTCGCTGCGCTATTCACCCAGTGAGTCTGGGGCGAATGTTCACTTTTAGAATAATTCCTTTGCTTTGCGAAGTCGAGATTTTCTCCAATCGCTGCTACTCATCAGTAGCATAACATACTCCAAAAACCTTACAGGTTCAGCCCCAATTACCCCAAAAACATCCCCAAAACATCCCTAAGGCATCATGGCAACAAAGGCACAAAACCTACGACTATTAGGTCGATTTATTACACTGTCCTAAACCTCAAAATCACATAAACCTTCACAAAACCCCAATATCATCAAAGTCCTCACAACCCCTTCACCTCTGTCATCAACCCACGAAAATATCATAGTTTCCTCAGTTTACTCATAAACACGCAAAAGTCACATAAACCTCAAAAAATCAACTTTAAATACATCGAATTCCTATATTGAAAACAATGAAAGGTAATACTCCCCATACCTTAGATTGTCGATTCCAAGCCTTTCTCTCTTGAGTTCTTGGAAACCTTCTCGAATCCTAAGCTTTTCCCTCTTTCCTCAGAGCTCTAGCCCTTTTTCTCTTTTTCACGATCTAACAAAAATGAATCATACTCCTCTCGAATTCTCCTTTTTGTTAAACCTAACTTTTGGGCCTCTAAATTGGGCTTTTCCCAATTTACCCTCACTAATCCTCCTCAAAAGTCCAATTTACCCTTAATCCTTCTAATATTATTTAAATTAATAATAATACTAATATATTCCATATTATATACTATTATTTAAATAAATAACCAAAACTCCACAAAATTCCACACAATGCCCAATGTAACACCCTAAACCCCCGAGAAAATTAATAATAAAACATTAGAGAAATTTCAATAAAAATTTGTAGCAATTAGGATGTTACTACCAACATGCACCTGCTCAGATAATTCACATATAACACATAATTCTTATCATTCAAATCATCTTCAATAAGCAGCAGAAACTTCACCAAAAATTACAATTAAAACATAACATGTTCAATTCTATTATCAGTCAAATAAAAGCCACAATGAACACTAAAACAAATAACGACAAGCGTTCCGACCACCCAGTGTTACAATCAGAGCAGACGCGACTCAACGACATAAAAGAGAAGACCTCGTCTTCGCTAACTCAAACTCCGCACTACTCCTGCTTATCTGCATGTTACCCACGTGGAGGTAACAGTCAAACAGAAGGGTGCGATTCTCATAATCACATAAGAAGTGATTAATATAAGTATGAAAGAACATAATCCTTATACGGCTCACTCTAACAACACAACATCAACACCAACCCGACAACGTCAACACAAATACGACAACATCAACATAAATCCAACAACATCAACACAAATATGAATGTCCCTACAAGCATACCATTTTATGCATCACAACACAACACAATGCAATGCAATGAGACCCACGACTCGACTCAATGCATGTGGTACCAATTCGATCCCTGTTTCATGATCATAATTCCCGTCGGAATTTCATAATAGTCGCTCACACCCCACATGGGCACACGACATCCGTGATCGTTCACACCCCACATGGGTACACGATCAACCTTAATCGCTCACACCCCACATAGGCACACGATTACCTCAACAACAACAACGACATCGACACGATTCTATTTTAAAGAATCCGGATAAGACGCTCACACCCCACATGGGAACATGGCTTATCCCACACTTATGCAACATGTCATGCATACAACGACCCCACACAACAACAACATATAATATGACGTATAATGATATTCATCTTAATCATTATACGACACAAGTGCTAGGCACCATGCAACAACAATGCTGTAACAGCTCCACAACAACATACCACAACAATTACATACAACAACAACTACATACAACAACAGCCACATACAACAACATCTACATACAACAACAAACACATATAATAACAACTACATACAACAACAACTACACGACTATAACACATCTACTCACCACCGAGTCCATCATCTCGAGTCACAACACATATAATAACACAACATCCAAATTAACGCGTTAAATGGTTGGAAGTCTGGTACTGAAATTAATTTCAACAAAAAGTATATGAAACCAGTTTTCCAACGCTTCGAACGACGACTAAAACGGACATACGGACTAAAAGTTACGAATGTTCGAAGTTTAGGAAATTATGTCCGTGCAACAACAATTCACCACTGCAAGGATTCGCTACGAGTTCGCTTAGCGAACGCCCTTCCCCATAAAAAAACCACAGAGTCACACTTTTCCCTCTCTGCTCGCTACTCATTCGCCCAGCGAACTGGGCTTCGCCAGGAGTTCGCTTTGCGAACCTGGGGCGAACTCCCCCACCACGCAGCTCAGACTCACTCAATTTTCCCATTGTTCGCTGCCCCATTCTCCTTGCGAATCTGGGGTGAACATTCGCCCAGTGAACCTTTTGTTCACATTGCGAACTACACGAATTCTGCAATCTACAGATACGACTTCGGCACCATTCCAGTCCCAATTTTGCCCACAAACAGACCCATACAACCACAGAAATTCAGACAAACACAATTTTGTACAAATCAACCGATCAATTAGACATTTTCCTCCTATCAAACCTCTGACATACACAACCCCCAATCTCCCAAATCAACACAATAACACATAGGAATGATCATACAAGTTTATCTACCCTCATTTTTCTATTATGACCCTTAGACCTCAATTATATTTTCCCAACTCTGTCCTCACTTATTCTCGTACAATTACCACTTAGCCCTTCCTTTTATTTTAAAATAATAATAATAATATATATACCATATAATCATATTATTATTACCAAAATATTATTAACACATCACATACTTCTAAATACTCTCAGCACCCCCTTAACATCATCAATACCCCACAACATAGATCATCAGGCATCAAAATATTCCACCAAAATTCACCGAAATCACGAATATCTATAATAATTAAATTAAATAAATATCCTGATTATTTTGGGGCGTTACAACTCTCCCCCACTTAGAATATTTTCGTCCTCGAAAATTCACTCGATACGAGCAACTCAAGATACGCCCCACACATCCTGCTCTACTACTCCCAAGCCAGGAAAAACAACACCATGATTGACACAAAACAACGAACCACTTCCTCAATAACAACAACAAGATGCAATGTCCACATAATGCACTCGACCACCAACTCAAGACGCAACGAATGACCGAATTACATACACACAAGTTCACTCTTGAACTAGGACATAACACGATCGTTACAACCACCACAAGTAACATTTCCTTAATTCCTCATCCCCGAGATTAGTTACTCGCACTCGGACCACCACCATAGGAAACAAGGCAACCACTGAGATATGAACATAAAGTTCACAACACAACGTCATCCTAACCACTTCAACATAACCAAAACACCAACTTTATAGTCACACCATCATCAAGACAACAATTCTACGATTTCACCAATCGAAGAGGTAACTAGTAGTACATGATTAATATTTAAACCTTTCACCACATCACTTCCATTCCTGCAGGTCATAACGTTCAACCTTTGAACTCCTGTCGTTCACGCATGCATATTCGAACCGCTCTACATCACGCTTCTGATGCACACTCTGATTACTTGCAACTATCCAATCCAGCAATTTCACATCCAACTTCTGACTCTCTAATATTCACCAGGAAGTCATCATTCATATTTTATATACCCAACCTCTCACTCTACTACGTCAGCTCATACACCAGATACAAGTCTTTTGGACTGCTACTCAATTCTAATTCTCTGACCATCAAAGCAGATATATGAAAAGACTCTCGACTTAACTCATCAGGCACAACATTAACTTTACCAATAGGATACTTCAAGCCAATGTCACAACTCATCGAGAATTCCAACCATCCTCATTGTCTCATATTCTATTCCTTCTGACCAAACAGGTGTTCTACACTCTTGTGATTACTAAACACTTCGAATCTAGATCCATAAAAATAATACCTCCGGATCCTCAACACAATGCAATCGCAGCCAATCCCAAATCTTGAACAGGATAGACCCTTTCATGAATCCTCAATAGTCGTAAGGCATAAGCTACGACTTCACCATCTTACATTAGTACACTGTCTAAACTCATCACAGATACATCCCAATACCCCACAAACGGTTTATTGGGATCAGGCAAAATCAAAACAACTTTCCTCACAACGAACATCCCCCAACAAAAGACTTACCCTTCGCAAGTCAACTGAGATAGAATGCTAACTTGGAAAAGTTTTCCATAACTTACAGTAATCACCCATTGAGTCCAAAAATCCTCTAATCTCCTTAACCAACTTCGGAGCTTCCTTATTGTAGAACTGCATCTACTCTGGATGGATCCATGACAACACTCTTATCTGCAGTAACATAACTAAGAACTCATCCTTATCAACCAAAAATCACGCTTTGATAACTTAGCATAAACTTCATCGCTCTTCAATACTTGCAACTCAATTCTCAAATACTCTACACGTTCTTCTTCTAATTTTATAACGGATCAGAATACCCAAACGAACACCACTTTAAACTTATCCGATTAAGTACGGAAGATATGATTCGTAATCCCCACACACACCCCAAGCGCATTACAAGCACCAAACAACATCATCCTATATTGTAATACTCCAAACCGAGTTCCAAAGATTCCAAGTTATATATTCTTGAAAGTGGACACTTATCCTCACTCACTTTGGAGAGTTATCATTCTGCATAAAAACACACTTATCCACTGGAGTGCCTACCCATCACACAGTACACAAATCTCATTTATGTCCATCAATAGAATAACTTCCCTATCCACAAACAACCGTTTAGCATAGGTTCAACACTCTCCAATGATAGAGATGCAGGAGTAATACTACCACAACCGTAACATACGCAACCTTAGAAATTCATCCTGAGTTCAAAATAATTTATCCCAAACAGCTTAACAACTCTGGTTCTGATTACCACATTCCCCATCAATTCTTCTTATGGGGCTTCGACCCACTCAATGTTTCTGTTGACACAAGATCTCAACCCATAACAAAAGTAATACCTTCAAGGAATTTTAAATCATTCGCAATTCACCACAATTCAAAACTCAAACCATCCCGAACACCACTGAGAGTTTCCATACCACTCACCGATCAACATGCGACCTCATGTTATCCTCTGTTTCTCTACTAACAATAGTGAAGCTCTCCACGGCGACACCCTTGGTCTCACGAATCTTCTTCCTAGTAAATCTTTTGACTGCTCTTTCAGTTCTACTACTTACTTAGCAGATATAACCTTAACTCGTCACTTTTGTCAAGTTAAGTTCACTCTTACTCTCTAGGAAGCAACCATCCACAATACCAGATTCTTTCCTCTCGGGAACATCCCGACTTACCGACTTACAAAATCTCAAATCCGTCTCATCTTCAGATACATAAGAATCTGCATCGGTTCATCAAACCCATCGGTAAGCACTTTGCTTAACTCCGAACAATTCACTGAACACACTATCTAAGCCGACAAGATATGTCTATTCCATCCCGCATGATCCCGTCTACTATCAACAAGAGATTAAGGGTGATCAGTTCCTTAATTTGTCAATAGATAGTGGACCATCATGATGGGGCATAAACCATCTTTACCAACTAGAATAGTGTTCCTTGCATTTTGCGCACAAGCTACCTAAGACACAACCCTTAGTTGACATAAGCATTCTTTCTGTATTTCCTTCAGTTCCGGAAACAACACACTCTCACAACTCCTACATTCTTGAAATCAGTAGCACACTACCTTACTTGTCCCACGATTGGTAAATACAGGGTTTAGCTCCTACCAATGCGTCTCAAGAATAACATCGTCTTGTTCCAACTGAAGACAACTTGTGCCCATCATTAGGAAACACGTCACGATACTCCACACATCACTGACCAATCTCTAGCCAACACACCGCCTCCTCCCTCACAAGGAAGAGAACAGCGAGGACACATGTCCGTCTTCCCTCGAGAGTCACACCATTCTCAAACAGGTGAACAATCCAACACTGCACTCCACCATGTAGTAACATGATATCCGATCTCTTCAACAACGGAAACAACACTGTCTTACTTAACAATTGCACTCTTGCAATAAATGACACACTGAGCCAACACTCCATACCCGAAGCATCTTGGAGAAATACAAGTTTCTCCCCCACTTGTCTCACTCTCATCCTACAGACAAGGGATTAGAAAAACAAGAAAGCACTGATAGTGTTTCACACACATATCACGTACTAAGGAACAAACAACATCGACAGTATTCAACTGTCGCACGACAACGACTCGACAACTTGGCCGGACGGACCGACCTGCTCTGATTCCACTATGTAACACCCTAAACCCCCAAGACAATTAATAATACAACATTAGAGAAAATTCAATAAAAAATTATAGCAATTAGGATGTTACTACCAACATGCATCTGCTCAGATAATTCACATATAACACATAATTCTTATCATTCAAATCATCTTCAATAAGCAGCGGAAACTTCACCAAAAATTATAATTAAAACATAACATGTTCAATTCTATTATCAGTCAAATAAAAGCCACAACGAACACTAAAACAAATAACGACAAGCGTTCCGACCACCCAGTGTTACAATCAGAGCAGACGCGACTCAACGACATAAAAGAGAAGACCTCGTCTTCGCTAACTCCAACTCCGCACTACTCCTGCTTAACTGCACGTTACCCACATGGAGGTAACATTCAAACAGAAGGGTGAGATTCTCATAATCACATAAGAAGTGCATAATATAAGTATGAAAGGACATAATCCTTATACGGCTCACCCTAACAACACAACATCAACATCAACCCAACAACGTCAATACAAATACGACAACATCAACATAAATCCAACAACATCAACACAAATATGAATGTCCATACAAGCATACAATTTTATGCATCACAACACAACATAATGCAATGCAATGAGACCTACGAATCGACTTAATGCATGTGGTACCAATTCGATCCCTGTTTCATGATCATAGTTCCCATCGGAATTTCATAATAGTCGCTCACACCCCACATGGGCACACGACATCTGTGATCGCTCACACCCCACATGGGCACACGATCACCCGTGATCTCTCACACCCTACATGGGTACACGATTACCTCAACAACAACAACAACATCGACACGATTCTATTTTAAAAAATCCGGATAAGACGCTCACACCCCACATGGGCACACGGCTTATCCCACACTTATGCAACATGTCATGCATACAACGACCCCACACAACAACAACATATAATATGACGTATAATGATATTCATCTTAATCATTATACCACACAAGTGTTAGGCACCATGCAACAACAATGTTGTAACAGCTCCACAATAACATACCACAACAACTACATACAACAACAACTACATACAACAATAGCCACATACAACAACATCTACATACAACAACAAACACATATAACAACAACTACATACAACAACAACTACATGACTATAACACATCTACTCACCACCAAGTCCATCATCTTGACTCACAACATATACAATAACACAACATCCAAATTAACGTGTCAAAGGGTTAGAAGTCTGGTACTGAAATCAATTTCAATAAAAAGTATATGAAACCAGCTTTCCAACGCTTCGAACAGCGACTAAAACGGACATACGGACTAAAAGTTACGAATGTTCGAAGTTTAGGAAATTTTGTCCGTGCAACAACAATTCACCACTGCCAGGATTCGTTACGAGTTCGCTTAGCGAACTCTCGTTTGCTAGAGGTTCGCCTAGCCAACTTGCCAGTGAACGTCCTTCCCCATAAAAAAACCACAGAGTCACACTTTTCCCTCTCTGTGCGCTACTCATTCACCCAGCGAACTGGGCTTCGCCAGGAGTTTGCTTTGCGAACCTGAGGCGAACTCCCCCACCACGCAACTCAGACTCACTCAATTTTTCCCTTCTTCGCTGCCCCATTCGCCTTGCGAATCTGGGGTGAACATTCGCCCAGTGAACCTTTTGTTCACATTGCGAACTACGCAAATTCTGCAATCTGCAGATACGACTTCGGCACCATTCCAGTCCCAATTTTCCCCAATTTTGCCCACAAACAGACCCATACAACCACAGAAATTCAGACAAACACAATTTTGTACAAATCAACCGATCAATTGGACATTTTCCTCCTATCAAACCTCTGACATACACAACCCCCAATCTCCCAAATCAACACAATAACACATAGGAATGATCATACAAGTTTATCTACCCTCATACAATTATTATGCAACCTTAGAGATTAAAGAACCCCACCCTTACCTTAGATAAAGATTCTTCAGATGTCTCTAGGTACTAGCACTGCTTCCCGTTCCTCTTCTCCTTTCTTCAGAATTTGATCGATTCCCCAATGACTCTTCCCTTTTCCAACTTCCTCCTTTTTCTATTATGACCCTTAGACCTCAATTATGTTTTCCCAACTTCGTCCTCACTTATTCTCGTACAATTACCACTTAGCCCTTCCTTTTATTTTAAAATAATAATAATAATAATAATATATACCATATAATCATATTATTATTACCAAAATATTATTAACACATCACATACTTCTAAATACTCTCAGCACCCCCCTTAACATCATCAATACCCCACAACACAGGTCATCAGGCATCAAAATATTCCACCAAAATTCACCAAAATCACGAATATCTATAATAATTAAATTAAATAAATATCCTGATTATTTTGGGGCGTTACACCCAAACCACCAAAATTCACCAAAAATCACGATTATATTTAATAATTTAAATAAATATTCTCACGAATTTGGGGTGTTACAGAGTTCATTAACCAGATCCTTTAAGAACTTTAAGGATGTCCTTCTTTATGATAAGGAATGTACTATTACTTTAGATGAAGTCCAGACGGCGGTGAAATTCAAAGAATTTTCAAAGTCAAAAGATTTGAAGATTGAAGATAGTGGTGAAGGCTTAAATGTGTCAAGAGGATGAGGTGGGCGTAAAGGGATTTCCAAATCAAAGAGGTCTGACTAGTCAAAGGTAAAATGTTTTAATTGTCAGAAAATCGGTCACTTTAAAAGGGATTATCCTGAAAGAAAGGTCAATGAAGATTTTATTCAAGCTGTAGTTACATTGGGTGAGGAAAGTTATGAGGATGCCAAAGTACTAGTAGTATCGAGTTTGGAAACTGAAGATAGTTGGGTCATTGACTCAGGTTGCTCTAATCACATGTGTCCAAGAATATAATACTTTGAAACTTTGAAGATGGTGCAAGGTGGAGTAGTCCGCCTTGGTAGTAATAAGGCATGCAAGGTTCATGGTATTGGTACGGTCATATTTAAAAATTTTAATGATCGTGAACTTCTTATTCACAATGTAAGGTACGTAAGTTCCAGAACTCAAGTGAAATTTGTTATCTATAAGTATGTTTGATGATCTAGACTATTGTACTAGAGTTGAACGTGGAGTGCTGAAGAATTCGCGTGATGAATTGATTATTGCTAAAGGGTCTAAAATATGTGGTCTATATATTTTAGAAGGTTCAAATGTTATTAATCATTCATCTTTAACTAGTGGAGGCTTTCATGACAAGGAAGAGCTATGGGATTTGAGTTTAAGGCGTTATGAACACCTTGAGAAAGTTTCAGAGGAGTACAATGAATTTTGCAGAAATCAAGGGATAAAAATGCATGTTATCGCTGAGTTGTTATTGAGTTTTTTGGGAAGAGATGAGGTTAAAATAACTTACTTGGTTGGTAGAGAATTTCTTCAGAAGAAGAATAGTGAAAACCAAGGGTGAAACCTGGGAGAAACTATAACGGAGAAAACTCAGTTTGAGGTAGAGTTTCCTACTATGCATGCTAGCAGTAGTGAGGGAACGGTTACAGAGATCTCTGATTAACATTTAACTCATGATAAGGTAAGGAGGGTTATTATAGCATCTCAAAGGGATGGTTATGCTAGCCTTGGATATTATGTTTTTAATATGGCTAAAGGACTGCAAAATAAAAGAAGAAAAACCTTCAGGGAGGCATTTGAAAACAGGTGGAGTCAAGGGTGGTTGAAAAATCATACCTGTAGGCTTGTTAAATTACCTAGGCAGAAAAGGGTAATTGGGAACAAGTGGATGCAAGTTGCGAGATCAAGATTCAAGGGTTGCTTGAATTTGATCAAAGTTATTGATTAAAGTTTCAACTTGGTAGAGAGCAACAATGTTGTTGATTGTTAAATTGGTATCAACAGGGTTTAAAGTCAAGGTGGAGATTGTTGTAAATGTGCCTTAAAACCTTTGTTGATGAAGAGAAAGAAAACATATTTTGGAGATTGCATTTACCGCGAAAATCAGAAGTTTTAAGAAGTCGGACGAAAAGTTGAGAAGGAAAAAAAAATCGGTCGGTGAATAATGTCGTCCGTAGGGATAAATAGTGGCGTCCATATGGATGAATAGTGGTGTCCGTGCGGTGAATAGTGTTTTCGATTTTTCGGGCTTTTTCAATTCGGTCCATGGATCCATGTGATTTTGGGATTTGTTTGTTGGGTATTTTCTATTATAAATATGTATCTCTCTTATATGCTTAGTGTGTGACAATCTTAGAATTTACATCAGCAAAGGTTTAAAGGCATAACATAGGGTTTCAGCTATTCACAAGGAAAACCTTAGAAAAGCAAAGGTTTAGGGAAACCATTAGAGTTGTTTAAGGTTATTGTGAAACACTGTTACACATTGGGTTTGAGTGATTCATATATTAAGAGTTAGAGAAGTTGGGAAACACTTGGGTAAAAATAGGGTTATTCTTGGGAACTTGAAGGCGAAGACTATTTTCTTGTAACTCATTTGTAATTTCTTGTAACAACTTTCTGAGTATAGTGAGTTGGAGAGTTGCTCGCTCCCCCGAAGTAGATCGTTTGATCGAACTGGGTAAACAAACCTTCTGTTTTTCCTTGCCTTATTCTGTTATATTATCTGTGTACGGATTATTATTGATGAAAACCATTTATTTTGGTTGCTATTATTCTTTGCCTCACAAATTGATATTGAATTTTGCCGTAATTCACAACAAGATTCACAACAGTAGCGAATGTGGTTTGGAGGAGTATTGGTGAATGGTACGAGAAAGTAGTGAATTTTAATGGGGAGGTAGTGAACCACTTTTTTTTTACGGTAAAATAATTTAATTATGAAATCAAAGCGGAAACAACAGAAGGAGGATTAGGATGCTCCAACTTTGGGTAGCCCCCAATCCAAGTTTTAGAACCCATTACTTTCCACAGCCCCACTAAGTTATGAGCATCCACATTACAGACTCTAGGAATAAAAATTACAGAAGCGACACTAAAAGACTGTAACAAAACACGACAATTGAAAACAATTGGATCTAACACAGCATTGGACAATACATTATTAATACAGTCAACTACAGTTTTGGCATCAGACTAGAAAACCACTTTGTCAACCTGCAGGTAAATAGCTTGCTCCATGCACCACCTAAAAGCGGAGGCTTCAGCCAGCAAAGGATCCAAGTATACAAATTCTTTCTTACATATAGAATATATAGGCTCCTTATCAATACCTTTAAAGATGCAACCATATGAAACATTGCCATCCAAGTAAATGCCAGCATCCACTTGCGCCACCTACCAACCATTCTTGACAAAATCAATAACCGGATCCTTGGGCGTTACACACTTCTTAGGAGCTTTAGGATTATTCAGAGAGAATTCCAAAGCTACCTCCACTGCATCATCTGCCACCTTAAAAGGGTCCGCAGGAAGCCTCTGGTACAACTTCAGATTGCGAGCTTTCCAAATCGAATAAAGCAAGTAACAGAAAATCTGCACACCATACTCATCACTTTCACTGAGAACTCCTGTAGCCACTCATTAAAGTCTATCCCAACAGGAATACTGCAACACAAAACATACGAGAAAAAGACTCGTTTTGAAAAAGGACACTCTATAAACAGATGCCTAGTGGATTCGGAATCCAACTCGCACATACTACACAAAGAGTCAGTCACAATTCCTTTATTGCTAATGTTGCTTTTGGTGGGGAGAATGTCTTTTGCCGACCTCCACATAAAGTTCCTCACTCTCCCGTGGACTGGGACACTCCAGATCTTATTCCATAGCTTGTGAGACATAGGATTAGAAGGACCAAGACACGATGAAGCCTTGAGATGAGACAACCTATGATAAGCATATTTCACAGTGTACTCTCATTCCCTTTTAAAATTCCAGGTTTGTTTTTCCTCCATGACTCTCGTAGACAAAAGAATTTTCATAATTTATCTTGCCACTCCTTCATCAAAAGAGTTAAAGATCAGGTCCCGATTCCAAATTCCAAGGTCTGGTTCAATCAGATGATTCACCATGGTATCACCATCCACACCATGACAGCTCCCAAGAACTTTGAAACCAGCAGCAGAGGGAATACAGTTGTCTTTCAAAACATGAACCTGCGAGCCATTCCCTATCCTCCATCTTATTCCCCCCCTCCACCAGCTCTCTAGCACAAAGAATACTTCTCCGTGCATAACTGGGAGCATAACCCATCGAGGCCTTACTAATAGTTTGTCTAGGAAAATACCTGTTATTGAAAACCTTTCCCATAAGGGACGATTCATTCTGCAACAACCTCCGGTAGTGTTTTCATAACAAACTAATGTTGAAGTTACTTATACCCCAGAATCTAAGCCCACCGCTACTCTTTGTTTTGGCTAGCTTATCCCACTTAAGCCAATGCACTTTCCTGCTTCCCTCAGATGATCCCCACCAAAACCGAGCCAACATACTCTCAATCTCCTTGCACACCCCTTCAGGTAATTTGAAACAGCTCATAATGTAGCTAGGGATAGTTTGAGCAATAGCTTTAATGAGGACTTCTTTCCCGGCTCTTGACAAGAACTGCTCCTTCCACCCCTTAATCTTCTTCCACACTCTCTCCACTACCAGCTTAAATATCTCCTTTTTTTACCTCCCGATAACCACCGACAGCTCGAGATACTTTGAGTGACCCAAAACTTTCTTCACTCCCATCTAGCATGAATTTGCATCGCATCAGCCTCCCCCACATTATGACTAAAAGACACCTCCGACTTTTCAAAATTTACCAATTGGCCAGAAGCCTCCTGATACTGTTGGAGCACACTAATGATATTATCTGCCTCCTCAACATTAGCTCTAGTGAATAACAGACTATCATTCGCGAAAAAAAGGTGGGACACTGTTGGAGCACCTCTGGACACTTTGATACCATGCAAATTTTTCCTTTTGACGCTTTCCTTTATCAAACCAGACAGAACATTCGCACTCAGGATAAAAAGGTAAGGTGGGAGTGGGTCCCCTTGACAGAGGCCCCTATCAGGAACAAGATCATACTCGGTTGCCCGTTTATCAACACTATGTATGAAACCGTGGAGATACACTTATGAATAAGATGAATAAAATTGGAAGGAAAGCCCATTGATGAAAGAACAGCCATGACAAAACTCCACTCAAGTCGGTCATATGCTTTTGCAATATCCAACTTAAGGGCCATGAAACCTCTTCTCCCTTTCTTCTTCTTTTTCATCTAATGAAAACACTTAATCGCTACCAACACGTTATCCATGATAAGCCTTCATTTGACAAAGGCGCTTTGCTCCTCATCAATCACCTCCAAAAGAAAATTCTTGATCCTACTAGCAATGGTTTTCATAACAATTTTCATGACGACATTACAAATACTTATGGGCCGTTAATCCTTAGGTCTTGAGGGGTTCTTGCATTTGGGGATCAGAACAATGTGGTGTTGTTAATGGTCGAAGGATCCTTATTATTCTTAAGAATCTCCAAAGCCAAGCTGGAAACTTCAGCACCTACCACATGCCAATACTTCTGGAAAAAGAGGACCGGTAATCCATCGGGGCCAGGGGCTTTCAACTGATGCATTTGAAAAAATGGCCTCTTTAACTTCCAAACTTGTGAACCCGCTTTCGCACTGTAGAATGTGTTAGGGGCTGCAATCTACCACAAACCACCTTGCAAACCTCATCCACATTTGAAGGACCAGATGAGGCAAACAAATTAGCGAAGTAAGTGACCAAGATTCTTTCGCAATGAAAATAGCCACGCCGCCAATGGCCATCTGCATCCTTTAATTTCTGGATAGCATTGTTCCTCATTCTTTGACTAGCCTTGCCATGGAAATTTTTTGAATTCTTGTCCTCATATCTCAACCATAAGGCTCGGCTTCTCTGACACCAAATAACCTCCTCCGAAAGCAACAGTTTATTCCTCTGTCTCACCAGTGCCCTGTTAGTAGCAATAGCTTCGTCATCCTCCCCCCATCTATCATTTTCTTTGAGAAGGGTCTTGATACGCTTCAGCTCCAAACTAATAAATCCTGGCCGGTAATCCAGGAAAACACCATCAAGTTCCTTCATAGCCTCCAGCTTCTCTATCCCCCTCCCGCCCACACCGTTCCAAATATTTGAAATAGCCTCCTCACACCTTTGGTCTCTAGTCCATATTTCCTCAAATTTGAATATGTGTTGTTTCCTCCGGTCACTCCCCGTATCCACATCATCCAACTTTAGGCATAAAACGGCATGGTCCGATCCATATCTAGGAAGGTGGATAAGAGATATGGGTGTGAATCTGTTGATGAAGTTGTTCGTCCCTAAACCTCTGTCCAACCGACACTGAATGTTGTCCTCATTGTGCCTTCCATTCGTCCAAGTAAAGCGAACCACTTGTTAGAATGGAGTGGAGGTGGCATTTATTTAGATTGAAATTTCACAAGAGGAGTAATTTGGCGGGCGGTTTTGTGGTCCATGTGGAAGGAGGGGAACAATCTTATTTTTAATTGTGTCTGTCAGTGCTTATAATATATATTGGAATGTAAAAAAATTATTTAAAAATGGGGATGTATTGGAGAAATTCCGTACTCCAACTCTAATTTTCATACATTTTGTAGGAAACCTTTTTAGGTCTTTGAGTTTGTAGTGTTAGTTGAAAATTTTCTTGTTCTTTGTTTGTAAGGGTTAGAATACCCCTATATTCGTATTATTTATATCATTTGCCTTTAAAAAAAGTGAAATTCCCCACAAAATTATAGATGTGTAGTTTTCAAAAAAAATTATTCATTATAGTATATAATAACTATAAACAAAAATAATATAACTAGTATTTTAAATATTAAACTCTCATGAATATTTTTTCTGTCTCTTTGTTTCCAGTTTGAACAAATCTAATTAGGCATTGAACCAATTTGTGTTATAAGTTATAATTTGATGTTCTGTTGAAAGCTATCATTCAATTATGTCAAAATAGTTAGTCGAGGTGTAGGATTCAGTTGTATTCAACTAAGTCGAATACAACATATAGTTGTTATGTCGAAATATAACTTGTAGTTTTGCATTTTACATTTTGTATATTTTGGGTTTGGGTGGATTTGTATAGTTTTGTATCTGGACTTTAGTTGCTTATATAAAGGAATTGTATGATGTAAATTATAACAACTTCGCTCAATACAAATCATACTTTTCATAATTTAGTTTATATATTTTCTCTTTTTTCTCTCTTCTCCTTCATCTCCCATCTTTCTTGAAAACATTTTTGTTCCAACAAATTGGTATCAAGGAGATCGGGTTGCGATTCATAGAGAAATTGTAATGGCAAAAGGAAACACAACATCAACATAATTTCCAGCGAACCTACCGATTTTCAAAGGGGGGAACTACGAATGGTGGGTTATGGAGATGAAGGTCACCTTCATATTTCAAGATGTGGCTGAAATCCTGAACGATTTAGTACCGACATTGGAAGCGAATGTAGATGATGTTCAGCAAGCTGCGCACAAGGAACGAAGAAAGAAAGATGGAAAAAGTATGATATCTATTCATTAGTGTATGGATCCTAACGTGTTAGAGAAGATAATTGAAGAAGAAACGACGAAAGGAGCGTGGGACAAGTTAAAAAGCTTGTACGACAGAGATGAAAAACTGAAAAAGAGTGAAGTTGCAAACATTGAGAAAGCAATTCGAGATGAATCAAATGAAGGAAGATGAATCAGTATCAGAATACCTTTCACGTATAGTGTTGCTAACAAACCAGATGAAGGTGTGTGGTGAATCAATCAACGATTTGTAAAAGATTGAGAAAGTGTTGAGATCTATAACTGCAAAGTTTAATTAGATTGTAGTGTCAACTAAAGAGTCCAAGAAACTAGCTGAGATGAAGTCAGAAGAACTTCAAGATTCATTAGAGGCTCATGAGATGAGGTTGAAGCAGAGAAACTCAGAAAGGAAGAAGGTGGATGAACAAGCATTACCAGCAAGATTCATCAAGAAATATGGGAAAGAGAAAAGAAAGAATCTTGATAATGATAAGAAGTCAATCAAGAACTCAAATAATCACTCTAATTCGCTTAAGAAAGGCATGAGCAACAAGTATTTTGGGAAGAAAGATGACATGAAGGAGGTGTAGTGTTACAACTATCAAGGATTTAGCCACTATGCTCGAGACAATCGAAGAAAGAAGGAAGCACGAGTAAAAGATAGTGATGAAGTGCAATATGCACATGCTGAAGATAATGATTCTGATGATGTGCTACTCATGGCCAACACTCTGTCGAACACTGAGCAAACCAACATGTGGTACCTAGATTCAGGATGCAGTAACCGCATGACTAGTAATAAAAACTACTTCACCAAGCTAGATGAATCAGTTGAGAGAGTGATAAAGTTTGAAGATGGCAGGCACATCACATCAGGTGGAAAATGAGATATCTTTATTATCGGAAAGGATGGTCGAAAGTCAGCATCATTGATGTGTTGTATGTACCTTCGATGACAAGTAACTTGATAATCATAGGTAAATTACTTGCAAAAGGGTACAACATAAAGATATAAAAGAATCATATGAAGGTGTATCATAGTGATGGCTAATTCTGAAGGAACCATTGGCACACAACAAGACCTTCAAAGTAGAGATCAACCCAGTTGATCACAAGTATCTTGCTTCGACTGCAGAAGAAGACAAGAACTGGCTATGGCATCACAGGTATGGACATCTAAACTTCAGAAGTTTAGGTATGCTCAACCAGAAGATGGTGTATGGATTACCTCAAATGAAGTAAGAAAGTCAGGCATGTGAGGAATATTGCAAAGAAAAACAGGCTAGGAAAGCATTCAAACATGACTTTCCTATGAGGTCAAAGAAAATGCTAGAGTTAGTTCACTCTGATGTATGTGGGCCATTTGAAGTAACGTCGAATGAAGGTAACTACTACTTCCTAAACTTCATGGATGAATTCACTAGATATATGTGGATTTACCTTATTGAAAGGAAGAGTGAGGTATTCACCCAGTTCAAGAAGTTCAAATTGCATGTCGAAAGGCAAAATGGATGCAAGTTGAAGAAACTGAGAACTAATGGTGTGGTGAATACACCTCTCGAGAATTTTCTAGGTTTTGCAGCGAGAAAGATATAGAGCATGAGGTCATTGCACCTTATACACCTCAACATAATGGAATAGTTAAGAGGAAATATCGAAGCATACAGAACATGACAAGGAGCATGTTAAAAGCTAAAGATATGCCAAAGAGATTTTAGGTTGAAGCAACTTCGAGAGCAGTATATATTCTAAACAGATGTCTAACCAAGAAGATTGTCGAGAAAACTCCTTATGAGGCATGGACAAGTGTGAAGCCAAATGTTAGTCGTACTGTAGTGTTTGGATCAATATGCTTCAAGTATGTACCTGTACAATTGAGGAAGAAACTAGATGATCAAAGTCAGACCATGGTGCTCATAGGTTATTATTAGACTACTGCATACAAGATGTATTCACCAAATGATGATAAACTTGTTATCAGTAGAGATGTTCTAGTGGATGAAAGCAAAGGGTGGGATTGGAGTCAAGAGTCGGTTAGAAATGAGTCATATATAGTTACAACTGTGTTTGAAGAAGACCAACAAAATGAAGTCCCAACCAATCGAAATGAAAAACCACTTGACTAGAGAAAGAACTGAGTCGACAAGGCTAGCTGGATATGAGAGATTTCTAGATCAAGCAGTCGATGCATATAGTGACTTAATATAAGAAACAATGATGATAGCTGAAGCAAAATCAATCAATTTGGATCAAGCCATGAATGATTTGAATTGGTTAGAATCCATGAAAGAAGAACTTAGGGAAATCAATAAGAACAAGACCTAAGAGCTTGTCTAAGAGTCAATCAAGAAGTCAATTGACGTGAAGTGTATTTATAAGTTTAAACGAAGGCCAAATGGTGAAATTTCCAAGCATAAGGCAAGATTAGTGGCGAGAGGTTTTCTGTAAAAACCTGGTATTTGTTTCGACGAAGTCTACGCACCTGTTGCAAGGCTGGATACAATCAGAATTGTTGTGTCAACAATAACATAGAGTGGGTGGAAGATACATGAGTTAGATGTAAAATCAAAATTTCTGAATGAACTTTGGAAGAAGAAGTCTATGTCACTCAACCACCAAGATTCAAAATCAAAGGGCAAGAGTCGAAGGTGTATAGATTCAGGAAGGCTCTATATGGTTTGAAGCAAGCCCCAAAGCTTGGAATTAAAGAATAGATGGCTTCCTGATCAAAGCAGGTTTCACAAAGTGCGTCTCTGAACATGAAGTGTATGTCAATAACGCAGACATGGTCATTCAAATCATCATATGCATGTCTGTAGATAATTTATTGATTATAAGTGTGGATGAAGCATAAATAAGAAAAGTCAAGTTGAAGCTGATGCAAGAGTTTGAAATGTCCAACCTAGGGAACTTGTCATTTTTCTTAGGGATGGAGTTCAAAGACACGTGTGAATGAGTGTTCCTGCATCAAAAGAAATATGCCAAATATATCTTGAAGAGATTCAAGATGAGTAAATGCAATGCAACTACTACGCCATTAGAAACTGGAGCAAATTTGAAGAAGGAGAAATATGGTGAATTGGTAAGTGTGGCACTGTACAAACAAATCATTGGTTCCTTGAGGGATCTTTGAAACACTATGCCAGATATCTGTCAAAGTGTTACATTGTTGAGATGATTCATGGAGAAACCCTAGGAATGTCATCTCACTGCAGTTAAGAGGGTGTTGAGATGCATAAAGGGTACGATTGATCATCGTGTGTTTATGCCAAGGCAGAAGAAGACCAGCACAGGTGCAGAAGTATGTGGCTACACTTATTCAGATTTCAGTGGAGATCACGACGAAAAGAAAAGTATTGCATACTACATATTCACGATCGAAGGCCCTCCAATCTCATGGAGCTCAAGGAAGCAAATCATTGTGGCTTTGTCATCATGTGAAGCTGAGTACGTGGCTGCATCGTATGGAACATGTCAAGCAGCATGGAAAGAGATGTTGCTCGAAGAGCTCAATATAATGGAACCTATGAAATGGAAGTTGTTTGTCGACAAGAAATTAGCTATCGACCTGGCGAATCATCTAATGTGTCATGGTCAAAGTAAACACATAGAGATGAGGTATCATTTTCTTAGGGATCAAGTTAACAAAGGAAAGCTTGAACTTGAATGTTGCAACACAAAATGACAACTAGCTGACATACTCACCAAACTCCTGAAGAAAGTCAGGTTCGACGTGTTAAAGAGAAACATCGGGATAACAAGTCTCGAAAACATGAATTAGGGGGTGTGCTAGAAGTTGTAATTCGATGTTCTGTTGAAAGCTAGCATTCGATATAATAATGTCGAAGTAGTTAGTTGAGGTGTAGGAGTGAGTTGTATTCGACTGAGTCAAATACAACATATAGTCGTTATGTCGAAATATAACTTGTAATTTTGCATTTTATATAGTTTTTTTAATATTTTGGGCTTGGATGGATTTGTATAGTTTTGTGTCTAGACTTTAGTTACCTATATAAAAGTATTGAATGATGTAAATTATAACAACTTTGCTCAATACAAATCATACTTTTCATAATTTACTAATTTATATCTTTTCTTTTTTTTCTGTCTTCTCCTTCTTCTCCCATTTTTCTTAAAAGCACTTTTCTTTCATCAGTTTGAAGTTTGATACAATCAAATTAAGTATAAAACGTTGACAAACATTGAAGGGCTTCACTCTTAGTTTCAGACCATTAAGCACTAGATTACATTAATATGAATACTTGAAATATTTTATATAATAATTAATCTTTATTTGGTGGAGGTTTGGATCTTGAGAGGGTGTTCTTCTAAACGTTTTAGGTTCAAACAGACAGTGAATGTACTATGCTACTTGAGAGGGTGTTCTTCTAAACGTTTTAGGTTCAAACAGACAGTGAATGTACTAACAAGTTTTTGGCTACTATGCTAGCTAAAAACTTGTGCTAAAACACTATACATATTGTAGTCAACTATATTTAACCGTGATATCAAGAATTGCAGCGTAGTGATAACTGGGAACACAATCTCAAATTTACATAAATAGATGGAGATGGAAGGGAGAGGATTTTATAGCTCATACAAGAATTCAAGTGAGGAGCTTTTCTTGAAAACATTGATGGATAACCCTATTGGAGTGCCAATACCAACCATGGACAGCTTTCGAACAGACAGTGAAGAACTCTTCAAAAGATGGTTAACAAATGACCAGGGATACAATTCATCTCAACTATCTAATCAGTCTAATCAGCAAAATATGTCTGCATTTTCTGAGGGAATGAATATGCAAGATGATCCTAAAGCTAATGATATTTCAACTGTTTTCAATCAATTTCCTATAGGGTAATTGTAGCAGGGTTCACAAAAACTGCTATATCTTTTTTGTGATTTCACTTCTAACTAATAACTAGCTCAATGTTTATAATTTGGAACTTTTTGACAACTTTTTGCCAGAGAACCTATGGATGAAGTTCTGCAATCTACTAACTTGGGTCTTGCCAAGGTTTGTTTACTTCAAACTCTTTGCTGAATCTCAAGCTTAGATTCAATCAATCTTCCACGACGATTTGATTTTCGTTTCTAATGCAGGCTTGGTTTCTTACCGATCAACGAATGACTAGAAGCCGATCTTCTGAATTGAGGTATGAAAAATTGGTTTGTGATTTAAAACTATTCAAAAGAAATTTTCAACAACTTATTTGGTAGTTTTTATTTGAAGGCAAATGTATTCTGAAATGCACAATGATCAAAATGGTGCTAACACTAGACAACAAAAAGTTTCAAATTTAAATGGTCTTGACTCTTGATCACCTTAACCAAAAGAGTGCATTCGCATCTCCGTCGAATTCGTCTTTATCAACGTTCGACACACATCAGTTAAATGATAACACGGATAAAGTCTCTTCGTACGTAAACATGCTAAAAAATACATTAGAATTTAAGCGTGACAGCGCCCGGATAGAGAAACAAGAAGTGGAAGATAACTCAATTGGACTATTTAGTCTTCAACAAGATTCTTTCCACCAAACTAGTTTTGGTGAAAGGAATGAAAATTGGAGTCACCAAAATCCTATATATGCTCAAGAAAACTCTACTGTTCAAGTTAAGGATCATGATCCAATATATTTGAGCTCAGCTTCTCCCAGTGAATCATCGGCTGCTGTGCCGATAGTCTCCATCGACTTAGATGGATGCGACGATCCATGCATATCAAGCCAAACTCTTTGTGAAAGCTCGTGGAATAAAGTTGGAGGAAGTAAATGTTTGAAAAATAGAGTCATAGGTATGCAAAAGTTTTTGTTAGTTTTTTTTCCACAGTTTGATATTGTCTCCATCACTAACCAATGAATTAATTATGCAGAAGACAACGAGAAAGTTACAAAAAAACGCAGGGTGGAGCGTTCTCGAAAGTATGTAATCCTTGAAAAATATTCTATTTTTCTCTTAAATTTTTCGAGGCCATTAGTTACTGTTAAACCGTTACAATAACAAATAGAGTCTCTCGGTTTAACCGTGACAAATTGCAGAATGGCTGAGGCAAAGGAAAGGAACTTGATACCATCAATTCCAGCAGATATGCAAGTTGCTTTGAAGAGATGTGAAGATCTTGAGAAGGAAGTTCGATCACTAAAACTTAATTTATCCTTCATGAATAGGTAATACAAATTATTGAGAACTTAATATTTTAAATGTTATTATAAAATCTCTTGATCATTATGGACTTGAGTTAGTCTTAATTTGCTTGTTAAATAGTATTAGACTTTATATAGGTAAAATATGGACTATGATCATATACTATAAATTTTCAGGAAGGATTCTGAACAAACAAAACAGATAGAGGATCTTCTGAAGCAAAATGAAGATTTGGCTGATGAAAAAGAGTGTCTTTGGAAGAGATTGAAAGAGTTACATTAGAAATTGGAAAAGTTAATTCTTTTTTTTTTTAAATATCATGTCATGTTAATTGAACTTTTTTTTTTCAAAAGTTTTATAATGTGCAATTAGTTTATCATTATTTCCTCAAAGTTCTAAATTCATATTTATCTATATCCAGTGATCTTAGAAAGATTAAAGTGTATATATAAATGTAATTTCTCCATATAGAAAGAATTATGGGTTAAATAATACTTTGGTCTCGGTAAATTAGCGAGTTTTTTATTTTCATCCTTGTATTCTTTTTTAATTTGAGTCCCTATATCTCACTTTTGTGTTGGTTTAGTCTCTGAGATTAGAATTCTGTTAAAATAAAGCTGACTAGTCTAACGACGCACACGTGAAAATGATTTATATCTGTTTTATATTTAACAACATAAATATGTGGCTATTTATTTATTTTCCACCAAATATGCCAAAGTGTTCAGAAATTAGCTTTTGCTTTTAGTCCCTGTAAATTAGGGTTTTGTATATTTGAAGAAAAAAGAAACTCTGGTTGTGGGAGGGAGGAGACGAAGGAACGAAAATGACGAAATGCTTGATTTCATGACCAAGTAACGCAATCGCCTTTGTGGAACACAATCGCATCTGTGGAACTCAATCTCGTATGTGGTATCTTCTTTCTTCCTTCTATCGGTGAGTTAGTTTTGTTCAATGTGTATTCTTGAAACTTGCAAGTTATGGAGTTTAGTTTGATTTTTCATTACGGGGGTAGATTTGATAGGGATTGTTTAGTATATTACATAGGGGAAATGAGCATGAAGTAGAAATAGATCCGGATAGGTGGAGCTTATTTGAAGCAACAGGTATTGTGAAAGAGATAAGTGAGTTTGAGCATTTAGAGTATTGGTTGTGGTGGTATAACAATGATGCTGACAGGTATAGTAGAATGGTTAGTAACCGTGATGCTGATAAGGTATATCAATATGTCATGGAAATGAAATTTGCAGTGCACATATATGTTTAGCATAAAGGTAAAGGCAATGCACAAGAAATTGATGAAGGTGATTTTCAAGAAGATGGTGTTTGTAGTGTTGAACAAGTTGAAGTAGGTAATGTTGGTGGTGTTGAACAAGATTTAGGTAATGATGTTGGTGGTGTTGAACAAGATAAATTAGGTAATTATGTTGGTGGTGTTGAAAATGTTGAAGTAGGTAATGTTGGTGGTGTTGAACAAGTTGAAGAAGGTAATGTTGGTGGTGTTGAACAAGTTGAAGTATGTGATGAAAATGAGGATAGTGGGGACAGTGAGGATAATGAGGATAATGAATTTGAAGCTGATGGTTTATCATTTGATGATAGTGAGGATGAGAGGGATCTTGGATTGTATGATTGCTTTGATGTTATTGAAAATCAAGTTGAAGAAAAAGGAAAAAGAGGTAGGATAAAAGTTACAACAAGGAAACACAAGAATACTCCAAAGAAAGTACAAGTTGGTGTTGATAATGCATGGTCATCTAGTGGTGTGGATAATGAGATGGACATCAACTATGCTAGTGATGAGCTTGGTAGTATTGATGGAGAGAAGGAACCAAAATATCCAAGGTTCAAGATGGAGGGAATTGGATAAGGAAGTGGAACTTGCAGGGAATTCTGATTTTTTGTCTAGAGAAAGCCAAAGAAAACAGCAACAGGACAAGGACAAGAAGAACCATATGGTAATACAACCCAAGAACAGACTCAACCTAATGAAGACCAAACTGCAACACAAGAACCAACTCAACTTACTGAAGCTCAAACTGCAACACAAGAACAACCTCAACCTAATCAAACTCAACCAAATATTGTTGTTACTGGACATGTTACAACTGCACAAACTCTAACAAGTACATTAGTTCATAGTGCACATGTTACATCAGCTCAAAGTGCACCTGTTACATCTTCACAAACTGACTATGGTATACAACTTTTTGCACCTGACTATATTTTGAGTGCACCTGTTCCAATAACTGATGATGTACATGATGTATCTGTTTCTACTAATCCTGGGTTCTTAAACCACTTGAGTTTGTTATACCATTTGGTAATGATTCGGAATTATTTTGTTGATGTATTTCACCTCTAATATTCTATATTTTACAGAAGAATAAGACAAACAAACCAAAGTTGCAACAAAATTGGACTTGAGGAGAAGTGGCAGGACAAGGGTCCTTAAATGCAAAAACCTGAAAGGATAAGGAAGTAATCCATCACAACCTATAGATGTGTACAAATTAAGCATCTTGTTATGCTGTATTATGATGCCTTTTGGCTTTGTTGGTCTATGTATGGTGTGTCTTTGTTGTATTTTGAGACAAAAGTTTATGTCTTTGGGCTTTATGTTATTTTGAGACATATAACATTATTATGGTTTATGTATGGCGTGTCTTTGTTGTATTTTGAGACAAAACTAAATGTCTTTTGGCTTTATGTAATTCTGAGACATGAAACATCATTATGGTTTGTGTATGGTGTATCTTTGTTGTATTTTGAGACAAATTTATACGCCTTTATGTTCTACAATATTAAGTAAACGCATGAAATACAGGGATGAAATATAAACAAATCATTAACAAACAGGGATGTAATACAAACAAATCATTAAGAAAGAGGGATGCAAAACAAAAAGCTACAAACATATATGGATGGAAATAAAAAAAATTCATAGGTTTTGATTCGTTCAATAATTAAGCCTTACAGGGATGAAATTCAAAAACTATCCTTCTTCTAGGGACTAAAACAAAAAAAAAAAATACAAACACCATGAACATGAAACTCACTACCATCTATGGTAAGCAAAGAACAGACACCACGAAAGAGTCAACAAAAGCTTAAACAGTTTGGCCTTCTTCTTTTCGTTTTCCAACTTCAATTTCATCTTCTTTTTTTTCCTAGCTTCAAGATCTTTAATGATGCAACCTAATTCCTGAACTACCTCTGAGCAATTGCATTCGATTGAGTTTTTGTGTTCAATTGATGTGTTGCGTTCAAGTTCATCATCCCATATGAATAGCTTGCAACCTAATCCCGAATCACAACATTTCCATAATCTTCTTTTAGGGGTTTCAGCTGAATTTGAGATGAACATCCTCATCGCTTTATTGCAACCACAAACTGGGATTTGAAACTCAAAGTAATTACCTACATATGATGTTACCATGGTTGAAACTACAGAGACGATTTGAAGATTTGAAGAGAGGAAGAAGCGATGAACCTGATGCAAAATGGTGTCTTTTTTGGATTTAATCCTCCTTTTTAAGGCCTCTCCACTAGGTTTTCCACGTATTAACCACAGAAAAAATATAAATCATTTCCACGTGTTCATCATTAGCCAAGTCAGTTTTTTTTACGTAATTCTAACCCCAAGGACTAACGTCAACACAAAAGTGAGATATAGAGACTCAGACAAAAAAATAAAGATGAGAGCAGGGTTCACAAAACCTGCTATATCTTTTGTTGTGATTTCACTTGTAACTAATAACTAGTTCAATGTTCATAATTTGGAACTTTTTGACAACTTTTTGCCAGAGAACCTATGGACGAAGTTCTGCAATCTAGTAACTTGTCTCTTGCCAAGGTCTGTTTACATCAAACTCTTTGTTGAATATCAAGCTTAAATTCAATCAAACTTCCACGACGATTTGAGTTGATTTTCGTTTCTAATGCAGGCTTGGTTTCTTACCAATCAACGAATGACTAGAAGCCGATCTTCTGAATTGAGGTATGAAAAATTGGTTTGTGATTTAAAACTATTCAAAAGAAATTTTCAACAACTTATTTGGTAGTTTTTATTTGAAGGCAAATGTATTCTGAAATGCACAATGATCAAAATGGTGCTAACACTAGACAACAAAAAGTTTCAAATTTAAATGGTCTTGATCACCTTAACCAAAAGAGTGCATTCGCATCTCCGTCGAATTCGTCTTCATCAACATTCAACACACATCAGTTAAATGATAACACGGACAAAGTCTCTTCGTACGTAAACATGCTAAAAAATTCATTAGAATTTAAGCGTGGCCGGATAGAGAAACAAGAAGTGGAAGATGATAACTCTAATGGACTATTTAGTCTTCAAGAAAATCCTTTCCTCCGAACTAGTTTAGGTGAAAGGAATGAAAAATGGAGTCACCAAAATCCTATATATGTTCAAGGAACCTCTACTATTCAAGTTAAGGATCATGAAGTCATGCAAACAGTTGAAGCATCCATAAACCTAATTGATTTGGATGATTTGGTGAATCAAACAAATCCAATATATTTGAGCTCAGCTTCTCCAAGTGAATCTTCAGCTATCGCTCCGATAATCTCCACAGGTTTAGACTGATGCGACGATCAATTTTAATATATTTGCATTTACTTATATGACACAATACTTATGTTTTTGTGTAACTACAGGTTTTAGAGAACATAGGAAAGATAATCAAAAAGATGATAGAAAGGTATAAACTAATCTCAAGCACATGTTTAACAAATTTTTTTTAATTATTTTGACTAATTACAATATTTTATGTTGCAAAATGGTGCAGAAGAGAAGTCTAGAAAGATATGGGTCTGTTACATTAGCTATTTCCGGTAGAGGCAAAGGAAAGGAAAGGAACTTGATAGCATCGATTCCACCAGATATGCAAGTTGCTTTGAAGAGATGTGAAGATCTTGAGAAGGAAGTTCGATCACTAAAACTTAATTTATCCTTCATGAATAGGTAATACAAATTATTGACAACTTAATATTTTAAATGCTATTATAGAATCTCTGCATCATTATGGACTTGAGTTAGTCTTGATTTGCTTGTTAAATAGTATTAGAGTTTATATAGTTAAAATATGGACTATGATCATATACTATAAATTTTCAGGAAGGATTCTGAACAAACAAAACAGATAGAGGATCTTCAGAAGCAAAATGAAGATTTGGCTGATGAAAAAGAGTGTCTTCGTAAGAGATTGAAAGAGTTGCATTAGAAATTGGAAAAGTTAATTTATTTTTTTTTAAATATCATGTCATACTAATTGAACTTTTGTTTTCAAAGGTTTTATAATGTGCAATTAGTTTTTCATTATTTCCTTGAAGTTCTAAATCCATATTTATCTAGATCTAGTGATCTTATAAAGATTAAAATGTATAATAAATGTAATTTTTCCATATAGAATTATGGGTTAAATAGTTTTTTGGTCTCAGTAAATTAGCGAGTTTTTTATTTTAGTTCCTGTATCTTTTTTTTTGTCTAAGTCTTTATATCTCACTTTTGTGTTAGCGGTAGTCACTAGGGTTAGAATTCTATTAAAAAAAAGCTGACTTACCTAACGGCGCACATGTGGAAATGATTTGTATTTGTTTTATATTTAACAATATACATATGTGGCTAATTATTTATTTCCCACCAAAAATGTCAAAGTGTTCAGAAATTAGCTTTTGTTTTTAGTCCTTGTAAATTAGGGTTTTGTATATTGGAAGAAAAAAGAAACTCTGGTTGTGGGAGGGAGGAGACAAAGGAACGAAGATGACGAAATGCTTGATTTCATGACCAAGTAACGCAATCGCCTCTGTGGAACACAATCGCATATGTGGAACTCAATCTCATATATTGTATCTTTTTTCTTCCTTCTACCGATGAGTTAGCTCTGTTCATTGTGTCTTCTTGAAACTTGCACGTTATTGAGTTCAGTTTGATTTTTCATTATAGTGGTAGATTTGATAGAGACTGTTTAGTATATTACATAGAGGAAATGAGCATGCAGTAGAAATAGATCTGGATAGGTGGAGCTTATTTGAAGCAACGGGTATTGTGAAAGAGATAAGTGAACTTGAGCATTCAGAGTATTGGTTATGGTTGTATAACAATGATGTTGATAGGTATAGTATAATGGTTAGTGATAGTGATGCTGATAAGGTATATCAATATGCCATGTAAATGAAATGTGCAGTGCACATATATGTTGAGCATAAAGGTAAAGGCAGTGAACAAGAAGCTGGTGTAGGTGATTTTCAAGAAGATGGTGTTTATGGTGTTGAACAAGTTGGAGTAGGTAATGTTGGTGGTGTTGAACAAGATGAAATAGGCAATGATGTTGGTGGTGTTGAACAAGATGAAGTAGGTAATGATGTTGGTGGTGTTGAAAATGTTGAAGTAGGTAATGTTGTTGGTGTTAAACAAGTTGAAGAAGGTAATGTTGGTGGTGTTGAACAAGTTGAACTATGTGATGAAAATTAGGATAGTGAGGAGAGTGAGGATAATGAGAATAGTGATTTTGAAGATGATGGTTTATCATTTGATGATAGTGAGGATGAGAGGGCTCTTGGGTTGCATGATTGCTTTAATGTTATTGAAAATCGAGTTGAAGAAAAAGGTAAAAGAGGTAGCATAAAAGTTGCAGCAAGGAAGCACAAACATACTCTAAAGTACAAATTAGTGTTGATAATGTAGGGTTATCTAGTGGTGTGGATAATGAGATGAACATCAACTATGCTAGTGATGAGCTTGGTAGTACTGACCCTGATGCTTCTGATGGAGAGAAGGAACCAAAATATCCAAGGTTAAAATGGAGGGAATTGGATAAGGAAGTGGAACATGCAGGGAATTCTCATTTTTTGTCCAAAGAAAGCCAAAGAAAACAACGACATGACGAGGACACGGACAACCATCTGGTAATACAACCCAAGAACAGACTCAACCTAATGAAGACGAAACTGCAACACAAGAACAAACTCAACCTGCTGAAGCTCAAACTGTAACACTGGAACAACCTCAACCTAATCAAACTCAATTAAATCTTGCTGTTACTGGACCTGTTACATCTACACAAACTCCAGCAAGTACATCAGTTCATAGTGCACCGGTTACATCAGCTCAAAGTGCATCTGTTACATCTTCACAAACTAACTCTGGTATACAAATTTCCTGTACCTGACTATATTTTGAGTGCACCTCTTCCAACAACTGATGATGTACCTGCTGCATCTGTTTCTACTACTTTTAGAGTTATTAAATCAGTTGAGTTTATTATACTATTTGATAATGATTTGGAATTATTTTGTTGATGCGTTGCACCTCTAATATTCTATATTTTACAGAAGAAGAAGACAAACAAACCAAAAGTTGCAAGAAAAATGGACTTGAGGAAAAGTGACAGGACAAAGGCCCTTAAAGGCAAAAACCTGAAAGGAGAAGGAAGTAATCCATCACAACCTATAGATGTGTAGAAATTAAGCATCTTGTTATGGTGTATTTTGATGCTTTTTGGATTTGTTGGTCTATGTATGATGTGTATTTGTTGTATTTTGAGACAAAAGTATATGCCTTTTGGCTTTATGTAATTTTGAGACTTATAACATCATTATGGTTTATGTATGGTGTGTCTTTGTTGTATTTTGAGAAAAAACTATATGCCTTTTGGCTTTATGTAATTCTGAGACATGAAACATCATTATGGTTTTTGTATGGTGTGTCTTTGTTGTATTTTGAGACAAATTTATATGCCTTTATGTTCTACAGTATTAAGTAAACGCATGAAATACAAGGATGAAATACAAACAAATTATTAACAAACAGGGATGTAATACAAACAAATCATTAAGAAAAAGGGATATAAAACAAATAGTTACAAACATATATGGACGAAAATAAAAAATTTCATAGGTTTTGATTCATTCAATAATTAAACCTTACAGGGACGAAATTCAACAACTCTCCTTCTTCTAGAGACTAAAACAAACAAAAAATTACAGACACCATGAACATGAAACTCACTACCATTTCTAGTAAGCAAAGAACAGACTCCATGAAAGAGTCAACAAAATCATAAACAGTTTGGCCTTCTTCCTTTTATTTTCCAACTTCAATTTCATCTTCTCTTTTTTCCTAGTTTCAAGATCTTTAATGATGCAACCTAATTCCTGAACTACCTCTGAGCAATTGCATCTGGTTGAGTTTTTGTGTTCAGATGATGTGTTGCATTCAAGTTCATCATCCCGTATGAATAACATGCAACCTAATCCCGAATTAGAACATTTCCAGAATCTTCTTTTAGGGGTTTAAGTTCAATTTGAGATGATGTTGATTACCTACAGATTCAAAGTGGTTTTAGTTCAATTAGAGGGGTTTCAGGATCAAATCTGGATATAGTGGAAATTTGAGGTTTAACCCAGAAATCAAAGTGGTCATTTTCGACCAAAAGACCACCTGACCATTTAAGGAGAATTTTCTGTCGAAGGGGGTTGGGAGGCTGGTCGAGAAGTCCTTTGAAGACCCTGGACGAAGTAAAAGATTTAGTAAAATTTGGGGTTGTTAATTGATGTGGCTGATGTTTTTATCGAAGAGAATGGATAAGATCATACAATTATTCCATATTATGTGGAAGCCTGTAGAGAACGAAGATGCATAGAGATGAAGAGGTGTCAAGTTTTGTTAAGTCGATAGTTGTAATTGGTTATGTTAGGACTAGTATATAAGCAGTATTCGTTTATAGTTTTAGAGGTTCGTAATTTTACACATTACACACTCAAACTATCCAACTGTGAAAGTGAGAAACGAGTTTTTCAATGTATGTACTTGCATTCCATTTACGAATTTAATCATTTCCATTAAAATTTTCTTTATCCATTTACTTTGTTGCATGTATTATCTTTTCAATTCGATGTTCTTGATGTTCATTATCAACCTCTCAAAACATATAATGTTTTGCACAAAATTCGTTCTAGGATATTTTCGAGTTTAATCCCTTGAGTGAAATCAAACTTGTCTTTGTTTACCAAATTTCACGGTAAACAACCCTATAGTTATTTCTCCCCCTTATAATTTTCAAAATATTTCAATTTTATCTTTTTTATCTTTTTACATATCAAATAATTTATCATTTAATTTTTCTCATCTTATTAACTTGTTAAAAATGAAAGAATCTGCACCTTTATACCAATTGCGGTATTTTGGATTGAACTCTAGTCTCGACAGAGATAGCTTCATGGTTCGACAGGATTTGTGCATGTTATAGTCAATGTCTGTTCAAGCATGTTGTCGAAATATGTTTTGTTTAAAGCATGTCGAATTAGGTCTTGCTTGTAAGCCCAATTGTTAATTTAGCTTGTTGCCTAAGTTAGCTAACTAGTCTATAAATAGACTATTTATCTCAGGTTGTTGAGAGAGGTTAATTGTTGCTATTCACTTGTAATCTTTGAACCCTTATTGAGTAAGTGAATAGTAAAGCAGTTTTAACTAATTCTGATTCTTCTTCTTCCTTTTTCTATCTCTTTCGTAAAACCTAATAGGGTTTCTTGTGTTTGTTCAATAAATTCAATCTTTTTCTCATATTTTGGTTTGTTTCTGACGGAATCAATTCACAACAAATTGGTACGGTGAGCATGGAGAAGAAGATGTTGTCAACAAAGTATGAGATTGAGAAATTCACTGGTGTGAATGATTTCGGTTTGTGGCGCTTGAAGATGCAAGCGCTACTGGTTCTGTAGGGTTTGTAAGAAACTTTGAAAGGATCGGAGAAGATGAATATTGCCTTAACAGAGAAAGAAAAAACGACAATGATCGAGAAAGCCCACAGTGCAATCATCTTGAGCCTTGGTGATAAGGTTCTCCGACAGGTTTCAAAGTAGAAAACTGTAGCTGGTGTGTGGATGAAACTCGAAGGATTGTACATGACGAAATCGTTGGTTAGTATTCTCTACCTGAAGCAAGATTTGTATTCATTCAAGATGAGTGAAGACAAAGTCTTGGCTGAGCAGCTGAATATGTTTAACAATTTGATTCTTGATCTTGAGAATATCGAGGTTAAGATTGGTGATGAAGATCAAGCATTGTTGTTGTTGTATGATTTACCTAAGTCTCATGCTCACTTCAAAGAAACTCTCTTGTATGGAAGGGAATCATTGGCCTTTGAAGAAGTTCAATTAGCCTTGTGCTCTAAGGATTTGAACAAATGAAAGGAGCATGTAACGCCCCAATTTTGTTAGATTTATTTAATAGAGTAGATTTAATTGGTTTTGGTTTTATATTATTTTATTATTGACTTTTATTTGACAAAATGTTATTTTTCATCATTGTTTATGTTTTATCGCATTTTGAGAGCGTTTGAGAGATATTTGAGCTGAGGGGTATTTTGGTCATTTGGGTAGTTAGATATTATAAATAGAAAATAGAAAGAAAAGAGAGAAAAATAGAAAGAGAAGAGAAAGAAAGAAGGAAAAGAGAAAAGAAGAGGAAGAAGAGGAAAAAGAGGAGAAAATGGAAAAACTCGAAGATTCTCCGTTTCACTCGCAATTAATCGGGTAAGGGTGAGAAGTTTCGATTATATTTCGATTGTATATGTATATGTATGTTTTGTTTGAATGTTTGGGTGAAAATATAGGTTTTTCTATTTGGGTGAAATTGTGAGTAATTCGTAGAAATCGATGTTTCCACGGATGAATTGATGAAATGTATGCCTAAACGTGTTCTAACATGTATTTTTGGGTCATTGGGGGTAATACTATCATGTGGGTTGAAGATTTGGATCATTTTTAGGTCCCAAATGCGTTTTTGAGAAATTCTGGTTCGTCCAGATTCGCCAGGCGAGTTGGTGGCGAATCCGTTTCGCCAGGTATTCGCCAGGCGAATTTGCCTGGGACAGCAAAAACAGTATTTTCGTATTTTGGCCATAACTTTTGAACCGTAAGTCCGTTTTGGTCCCCGTTCGAAGCGTTAGAAAGCTTATGAAATGTTCTTGCTTTTAAAAATGGGTCAGAGGTCAGTAGATGATTTATTTAGGTCATGGTTTTAGAAAAGTGTTGGGTTGTCGGGTTTTTATCGCGTTAAACGCGTGCGGTCGGTGTTTTACCGTGCCATATGCTTTTAATAGGTAACGTATAGCTTGTGTGCTGCTATATGATGTGAATACATGTAAGGAGATGTTGTGATAAGGTGTTGTGATGCGAGGTTGTGATAATGTTGTTGTTGTGGTTTGTGAAACGCATTGCTTATGTGAAATTCAATGTGTGTTATTTGGTGGCCTTATGGTAAATATGTGCATTGTTTGGGTTAAACTTCGATGCATGATTAAGGATGTTGTTATGATGTGTTGCGAATAGCCTTTGTGGTGTGAATCTCTTGTGGAATGAATTGTGATTGTATGATTGTTGTGGTATGTGATGAAATGCATTGTTTGAATTGTTTTCAATGCATGAATATGATGAAGTGTATTATGCAATGTGTTGTGGATATGGATGTCGTATGACTTGTATGCTGTTGTGTGATGATAATGCATGTGATGACATGTTATGGTGATGAATTATGGCCGAAAGGCAAGAAATTGCAATGTGTGTATTTAATGGTATATGCATGACTATGTTGTGAAATATGTGTGCATTGCATGAGTGTATGTGGTCATTTTGTATGAGAAACATCATGACATGCATTCATGTGTCGCGATTCCGTGGAGAATCGGGTGTAATATCACGTCCCTGTTGGGTGTGAGTGATTGATTACACAAATGATCATTTGAGGATCCTCTGAACATTGTGTAGTCAATGGGTGTAATCGTTGCGATGAGTTACACTTGATTCCGTGGGAATCTTCAGAATGATTGTGTTCCCCTGTGGGGTTTGAGCAATCGGATTATGTCTGCGTGAACAATCCAGAAACATCAGATGCCATGATGGTATGAGCGATGGGGAAATATCGTAGGCCCGGCAGGGAGGATATTTCCATTGAGTTCTTCAATTGAGCTCGGGTGATGAGTCGGTACCGCATATCCATTGCATAGAGTCGTTGTGTCGGTCTCTGTGCATTTGCATAAATCATGAATGGATTGATTATGTGTGAGCTTGTGATAGCTTTGGTGAATTATTATGCATAGGTGATAAATGCATTGGTTGTGAGTAATATGTTTTGTGTATAAACATATGATATGTGATGTCGGGGTGTGTTTCATAGGTCATAACTGTGACATGCTATGTGGTTGGATTGTTAGGAATATGTTATGTATTGGTGACATGCTATATGTGTTAGTATGTGATGTATGTGGTGAGAAATATTATATATGTGAATTTATTTGGGTTGTGGCATATTATTATGCAATCTTGTTATAGTTGTTATTTCTCACCCTTCTGCTGGAATATGCTTTTTATGGCATAGTGCAGATTGTCAGCTTTAGAGGCGTGGAGGCAAGTGGAAGAGTTAGATCTTCGTCTTTGCTTAGGTATTGGTGTCTGCTCTGATACGTAGCACGGGAGTCGGGGAACGATTATGTTATATATGTATATATTTGTAGGATATATTTTGTATGAATATTTTGATGTATAAAATAGTTTATTTTGTAAAACAAGTCGGTTATGGATCCTTCCGTTTTATTCCATAATTGACATTTCCTTTATTATGGAAAAAGTTTCCCATTTGAGGGTACTCTATTTTATGCTATGTATCAATATTTTGAGCAGGGGTGATGTTTTGTTTATTTAAAATGTGACATCCTTGTTTCTGTCGGAAAAATAAATTTTTAGTTACTCTGATTTTATTTATGTATTATTTATTCGCGATGGGAATTGGGGTGTTATAGAGCACAAGCCGTCTTTTGTTGGTGAAGGTTTGTCCGTTAAGGGGAAATTCTTGAAGAAAGATGGTAAATTTGAGAAGAAGAAGAAGGGTAAAGTTCTACAGAATTCTTATGGTGGTAATGCTCTAGAAATTAAGTGTTATCATTGTAAGAAAGAGGGTCATACAAGGAAGGTGTGCCCTGATTTAGTAAATAATCATGGTGGAAAGGATAATTATAATGCACCTATTGTGGAAGATGGTTATGAATCATCTGATGTTCTGGTGGTTTCAAGCAACGACTCCAGCAAGGAGTGGATTATGGATTCAGGTTGTACTTGGAACATGACTTCAAACAAAGACATGTTTTAGAAATCGTGTGATCAAGATGGTGGATTAGTGCTGATGGGAAATAATAAAGCCTGCAAGATTTTAGAAACTGGATCTGTGAGATTTAAGCTCCATGATGAGTCAATAAGGCTATTGACTGATGTCACGTATATACCTAATCTTAAGAGGAATGTTATTTCTCTTGGTGAATTTGACAAGAAAGGATATGTTTTCAAAGGAGGCAGAGTATTCTAAGGGTAATGAAGAGGTCGAAGGAAGTCTTGAGACGCGTGAAGAAACAAGGCTTGTATACCCTTGAGGTTGTGGTTGTAAGTGATTCAGCTGATGTAGCATCCACAAAACATGTGTCGAAGACTGAGCTATGCACAAAAGACTTGGCCATGTCAGTGAAAGAGGCTTGTTCGAATTGTCGAAACAAAATATGTTGTGTGGTGACAAGGTCGGAAAAATCGAGTTTTGTGAACCTTGTGTATTTGGTAAATCCTGTAGGATGAAGTTTAACAAAGGTAAACAAAGAACACATGAATCCCTTGATTACACTCATGCTGATCTTTAGGGGCTTGCGAGGAATCCTCCACACTTAGGTGTAAAGTATTTCCTATCCATAATTGAAGATAATTCTAGAAAGTTATGGTAATCATCCAGAAGACTAAGGATGAAACTTTTGAAAATTTCAAAAGTTGGAAGACTCTGGTCGAAAACCAAACTGGGAAGAAGGTCAAGAGGTCGATGACTAATAATGGTTTGAATTTTACAATGAGGCTTTCGACAACTATTATATTGCGTCTGGTATTGCAAGGCATAAAACTACTATAGGTACTCCCCAACACAATGGTTTGGTTGAAAGGTTTAATCAAATAATTCTTGAAAGGGTTAGATGCATGTTGGTTAGTCCAAGATTAAAAAAGGTGTTTTGGGTAGAAGCTACTGTGACCGCAACATACTTGATAAATAGGTGTCCCTCAATTGCCTTGGGAATGAAGACACATGAAAAAGTCTGGTTGAGAAATCCACCTAGTCTCGACAGACTTAGAGTATTTGGTTGTTTAGCATATGCTCACATTAGGTAAGACACGGTCGAACCCAAATCTCTGAGATGTATGTTCCTTGGATACCCTTAAGGAGTCAAAACTTATAGGTTGTGGTGCCTAGAGCCAGGTCACAAGAGGTGTATCACAAGTTGAGATGTAGTCTCAATGAAGCATGAATGATGTTCAAGAAAATTGATGACATTGGTCGAAGTACCAAGATCTCTAGAGAAGAGCTGGAACAGGAAGAGACTTCTATTGAGGTGGAGCATAGTTATAGTGAAATGCATAACCAATATAAAGTTGAAGAAGAAGCACAAGGTGCTGATGAAGATGAGGAAACTGATAGTGACTACCTGCTGGAAAGAGACAGGTCGAGAAGAGTCATCAAGCCACCTCATAGACTTGGTTTATCAGATCTCATAGAATTCGCCTTAATCTCTGCAAGTGAAGTTCTGGATGAAGAAGCTAGAGACTACAAGGAAGTTGTGAGAAGTCGAAATATGATTGAATGGCTGAAAGCCATGGATGATGAGATGAAATCTCTTCATGATAATAACACTTGGGAGCTGATTGAGAAACCTGCAGGGGCCAGGTTAGTTAGTTGTAAGTGAATTTTCAATGTTAAGGAAGGAATCGAATGAGTGATGTCGAAGAGATTTAAGGAAAGGTTGGTTGTTAGGGGTTCACTCAGAAAGAAGGTGTCGACTTTAATGATATGTTCTCCCCTATTGTAAAGCATAGATTCATTCGAATGGTGCTTGCTATGGTGGAAAAGTTTGACCTAGAACTTGAACAGATGGATGTGAAGACATTCTTCCTGTATGGTGATCTAGATGAAATGATCCTGGTGTATTTGCATTATCAACCACTGAAGTGGAGTATATTTCCATCACTAAAGTTGCGGAAGAAGCGTTGTGGCTTGAAGGTTTTGCTAATTAAGGAGCTAAAACTTCAAGGTCGATTTATCATTATTAAATGTGATAGTCAAAGTGCAATATACATGTCAAAGAATTAAGCCTATCATGAGCGAACCAAGCACATCGATGTGAGGCAGAATTTCATCAGATAGATAATCGAGCATGGAGAAGGTCAAGTGCTGAAGGTTTTGAATAATGACAATGCTGGTGATATGATCACTAAAACATTTCCAAGTAGCAAGTTTTTCCACTGTATGCAGTTAATAAAGCTGCATGATAAAAGCTAGTTTGTTCCCTTGTTAGTGTAGAGATTGTTTCAAGGTGAAGATTTGTGGTATTTTGGATCGAACTCTAGTCTTGACAAGGATAACTTCATGGTTCGACAGGAGTTATGCATGTTGTAGTCGAAGTCTGTTCAAACATGTTGTCGAAATATGTTTTGTTTAAAGCATGTCAAATTAGGCCTTTCTTGCAAGCCCAATTGTTAAGTAAGCTTGTAGCCTAAGTTAGCTTAGTAGTCTATAAATGATTAGTTCTCTCAGGTTGTTAAGAGAGGATAATTGTTGTTATTCACTTGTAAACTTTGAACCCTTATTGAGTAAGTGAATAGTAAAGCAGTTTTAACCAATTCTGATTCTTATTCTTCCTTCTTCTCTCTCTTTCGTAAAACCTAATAGGTTTCTTGTGTTTGATCAAGAAACTCAATCTTTTTCTCATATTTTGGTTTGTTCCCAATGACATCAATTCACAACACCAATGTATTAGAGAACTTTGCTTAAAAACTTTTGGTACGTAATTTCCTTTTATTGGATAACTTGTTTTCAAGTATTCCGGTATGATGTTCTGTCCACTAATAACTTACAACATATTTTTAGTTATATGCCATTATAATCTTTACCATATAATTTTGTTATAAGTGTTCCGATTATTTTCATGTTTGTTCACCGAATAATTTACCTATAAGTTCTTTATTATGCATTTTTTTATGTTTCACACATATGAAGACCTCTTTATAGATATGCGATAAAAATTAGAAATGTGTAGATACCACTTATGCATTCTCAACTATAGAGAAATTTGATACACGAGAATAAGTGATAAGGTGCATTAAGAAAGTTGGAATCATACATAAATTAGTTATTATCATTACGTACTCACTCAAATACCAAAATAGAAAAGAAGGGGAGAAGAAACAAATTAATATTTGCTTGTGATAAAGGTGAAAAGTATAAGGAAGAGAATAGTGAAATAGAAGCATTGTGGAGAAGGTTCAGGACATTGGAAGTTGTAAGGAAAAGCGCATTAAAAAGTAGGGTGTGTGAAATTTCTTACCCCACTATGAGTTTAATGTGCCCACTGCCTCAAAAAATAAAAACCAAAGGAGAAGTAAAAAAGAAAGGGCAGAAACAAGTGGGATATGATTTATCGGGACCCTTCATATTACGAGCAATGTTGACCAAGCATACTCTAATTCTCAAAGATCAAAGTTATCTCAATATTCTCATAACCAATCATCTCAAAAGAACTCTTCTAAGAAGCAATAATCTTAGAATCAATTCATTGCTCAACTTCCAGAACATATTAGGCTATATATTGATAATATATTTGATGTTGAAGCAGATGAAAATTTTGGGTTTAGAATCATTGCATCTTTGCATGGATATAGTGAGGATGTTATATATTTATGTTTGTTAACTTACTTACTAACCTTTGATTTAAATATTAATTTTGGGGTGATTTGTTTTAGGCTTAATTTCCTTTTTCGTCACGTATGTTAATCTTAGGGGTTCATATTGGTCTCTTAACTTTAAAAAGGTCCATATGGATCCCTTAACTCTTCAAAACTTACCATGTTAGTCCTTCTTAGTTAATTTGCGATGGAAAAACTCAGAAATTAATTAGTAAATTCGTCGCTAATTAGGATAAAAAGACTAACATGGTACATTTTGAAGAGTTAAGCGGTCAATATAGACCTTTTTAAAGTCAGGGGACCAAAACGAACACTGACGTAAACATACAGGATCAAAAGGATATTAAACCTTTTTTTAATCAGGTACAAATAATTTAAAGGTTTTTCGTTGTAAGAAATCACATTGGATTAGAAGAAATGGTGTTCTCTATAAGCAACATCTTGGATGTTAGAATTTTTTGGACGACTAAAACATTAATAATAACGTATGCTTGTAGTGCCAAACATTATTATCTTATAATAGTTTTATGCATGTTAAGTTAGTTGAATTGTATTGACGTTATATTATATTATATACTAAAAATAGTAATACATAAGTCTTAAAATAATAATACATACATAAATGGAAAATAATAATACGTAAGTCACAAAATAATAATAGATAAATTAACTAATCTAATGGATTACTCTGAGCTAAGTGTAATGCTCGAAATAAGTCTGTAAACTTTGAGTTGTCTATATCAACACCTACTCAATGGATATAAGCTGGAGCAAGGAATCAGTCAATGATAGTTTCAAATATGAGGGTCTTGCACTATAGACAGGAACATGCGCAACTCTCTGTAGATTCCAATAGTGTGGTACCAACCAAGAATGTGAAACTCTATAATACCACTTCAAGTATCCAACATCAACTTCATATAGAATACTAGCCATAGTTGTCTAACCAACCACCTCATGCATGATAGAATGGTAACCAATCCACTCGACATCAACATCATGTGTGTTATAATAAGGAGGTGGAGGTGGTATATATTATCTAAATCCAAACTGATGTGTGCGTCTGTCAGGAAAGTATGTAACAATTGTTCCACACCATCTAAGACATCCCACATAAAGGCATATATATAATCAAATTGTTATCCTTATCTATGAGTCTCGAATAGGCGTCATATGACATCATCATGTGTAAGTTCATCCAAAACACTCTTCGGCTCATCAGCCTTTAGTGCTCCATTCTTATACACACATCTCATGGGTCGAGGAAGTCCACAACCGTTAGTTGGGATCCGACTCTTTGCTATCTTACCAACTGTAAGAAAATACTCGTGTATCAAACACTGTTACAACATTAATATTATCAATAATAAACGAATAAATATATAAATACAAGTAAATAAAAATAAATAGTAAAAAAAATTCATGTAGCAAAGTGACGTATTATGTAAAAAAAATAGTCATCTTTATACCCATATATTAATTACGATCATGACATTTTATGTAATTCTACTTAAACTTTAATATTGATGATTCTTCTCTCTTAATGCTTGTTTTTTATTAGCTACCTGATCAGTGTATTTTGATGGACACTCTTTTACTATTGTACTAAGACAATTCTTTACTTTCTTTTGTTATTTTTATTGTTTTTAGTGTGTTTTCCAATTTTAATTTAATTTTGCTCTTATTTTATTTTCTGAATAATCAGTAATTTGACACTTTCTCACTGTGCAAATCATAATTTGAACTAAGAGATGTTGTATGACGCATTCTAATATGTGTTGTAAATGTAAGAGGAAACACTACAAGTTTTATGTTGAGCCCAAAATCCAATTCGGAATGAAAAGGAGTCAATTTATTGAATTTCGTTCCAAACTTAAAAAAAAATAATTAGTTTGTTGGGCGAAATGTATGTTTTTTAGGTTGGGCATTCTTAGAGCCAGATGTTTTGTACTATTTAAACTAAAATGCATTGCAACTACTAGGTATTCAGAGTTTACACGAAATTAGAAAATACGGATACAATTTCTATGGAGAGCTAATTTCAAAAGGTTGATCTACTAAATTGTGTTTCCATCTTGACTTTGAGGTTTTTTTACCTTTATCAATTCAATTTCTTTTCCTTTTCAATTCTATTATGTGAATTTTGTTTGCTTAATTCAATATGTCATAGAGTAGTTTTGATTAAATTCAATTGATTCACGCTCCTTAACTATCATCGCGATTAAAGGTAGCTTTTTCGTTAATTCGCGTAATCTTTACCCGTTTTCTTAATTTGAAAAATAGGAGCGTAAACCACACAATATAAATTGCGCTTGTTTAATAAATATTTAGATCGAATAGGGATCAAATCTACTTAGGAAGTTGGTAAGGTAGTAACCATTGATAAGTCGAAAACCGAAATAGTAATTTAGCTTGTTAATATTATTCATAATCAGATTGTCTTAATCATAATCATAATAGAAACCCTAAATCCCCTTTGTTTCAATCGGATGGTTAAAATAATTCAAGAGTCCTTGTGACATGACTCGAGTGTCGCTTCCTTATACTACCCTTTAGTAACTCATTTTTGACCTGTGTGCGACAACAAATCAACTTGGTGCCGTTGCGGGGGACTCTCTGTTGATTTTAGCCAATTTTATAATCCAAGTTTAGAGACTTATTAGCAATTGTTTTGTTTTTTTTTTGTCTTTGTTTGTTGATTTTCAGGGTTGTAGTATAGTGGTAAATATCGCAGCCTATCAGGTGACTCTGTAAGTTACTGTTTCGAATTGCTCCGAATTTTTTCTAGAAAATCAGAAGAAAAAAATCAACAAATAGTACATTCTTTGAAGAGGCTTTTAAGGGATTTTGACCATCAAAATTGTAAATTCCTCTTTTTTATAAGTTTTTTATACCATTTTCTCTAATTCGTGTTTCCAAAAAAATTCAAAAAAATATGTAGATTCTTTAGTTGATTTTATTTGATTTTTAGTCATATTTTCATAATTTTTGGATTTTATTTTAATCGCTTTTCTATTTTTTTCTTTTTTTTTTCTTAATATGGACATTGTTGGTATTTTCATAATTGTTGCCTTGCAATGCTTTATGATTTTATTTGGTTCTGTGTTGATTATGAGTTAATTTGATTCAGATTTTGATTTTAATAGTGATTTTATTAGTTATATATGATAGTGATTTTATTATATTTTATGTTGATTTGTTTTTTATTTTATTTGATTATGCTTTCTCATTAGTGATAGTGATTTTATTTGATTATGTGTTAATTTGATAATCATATCGTGGCTTATCAAAATAGATCCTTAAGAGAACTTGTTGCCCCAAATATTAATTATAATGCATTATGTATTGAATATCCTGAAGTTGATGTAACATTTGAATTAAAATATGGTTTATTACACTTGTTGCCAGGGTTTAGTGGTCTTGCATGTGAAGATCTTCATAAGCATTTGAAAGAACTCCAGGTTGTGTGATCTACACTATTGAGGCCTCAAGGAGTCACAGAAGATCATGTCAAGGTTAAGGTCTTTCCATTCTCACTGCAAGATGCTGCGAAAGATTGATTGTACTATCTTAAACCAAACTTTGTTACAAGCTGGAATGATTTGTAGAAAGTGTTCCTAGAAATATTTTTTCTTGTCTCAAGAGCTTCTTCGATAAAAAAATTAAATAGGTGGTATTATACAAATTGACAGAGAATCTTAGAATGAGTACTGAAAGAGATTCAAGTAATTAGTGTCGAGCTGTCCTTAACACCAAATCTCCAAGCGATTACTAATCCAGTATTTCTATGAAGGATTGCTACCTATGGACAAAAATATTTTGGATGATGCTAGTAGGGGACCGTTAGTTGATAAGACCCTAGCTGCACCAAAAGCTTTAATTAAAAATATGTCACTCAATTCCCAATTATTCACAACCATAAACAATTCAGTGGTTCTGACAAAAAGAGTGAATAAAATGCAAGTTTTTTCTTCCCACAAAGCCATAATAAGCATACTTGACAGGCTGACCTCACTTGTTAAACAATTAGCATTAGGTAAGGCTCAAACAGAAAGGTTATGTGACATTTGCTTTGCATTTCTCCTCAACACCCAACATATTCTTGTCCTACCTTGCAAGAGGATTTAACTATTGAGTTGCACCAAGTGTATGCAACAAAAATTTACAATCCTCAGAGCAACCACCAGTACAGGTATCATTCAAACCTTTGGTATAGGAATCCACATCTACAAAACACTTTACAAGCTTTCGGACCTTTATTAGAGAACCTTGTCAAGGAATTCTCCATACTGAATCTCTAATTTCAACATCGAACTGATTCTAGTATTTAGAATTTGGAGACACAAATTAGACAACTTGCCACTCCAATGAATGCTATGCAGGCTCAAGGATCCTACCAACTACCTGACAAAACAGTAGTGAGCTCATGCTTGATTCTAAAGTTATTGTTGAGAAAGAGTATGTACCGCCAATTCCTTTTCCACAAAGATTAGTGAAAACTAACAAAATGGGTGAGGAAGAAAGAGACGACAAAATATTGGACGCATTCAAGAAAGTGGACGTGAACATCTGAATTCATGATGTCATTAAGCAGGTTCCCAAATATGCAAAATTTCTGAAAGACTTGTGTAAACATAAAAGGAGATTAAACAGAAATGGAAGATTTAACATGGGAAGAAATGCTTTAGCTTTCATTCAGCCTATGTGTGTACCTGAAAAAGCCAAAATAAGACAGAATGTTTCAACTCTCACTCAGACCATGCCCCAAAAGTGAAAAGATCTAGGAACTTTCTCTATTACGTGTACCATTGGAGATAGTAAATTCAAAAATTGCATGTTAGATTTAGGAGCTTCCATTAATATGATGTCTCCTTCTATTTTTAACAATTTTGATCTTGGTCCTTTAGAGAATACTGGTCTAACCATCTAATTGGAAAACATAAGCACTTACTGCCATGTCAGAGTAGTGGAAAATGTACTTGTTCAAGTTAATGATTTGATTTTTCCTACATATTTTTGAATTCTAGGCATGGAGGGAGAAACTAATTCAAAATCGAGCAAAACACTCATCATTTTAGACATGTCGTTCTTAAAGACGGAAAAAACAAAAATTGACATCGATGATGGAACAATGTCCATGGAGTTTGGTGATATTACTGCAAAATTTAAAACTTTTTATGCTATGAAACACCTCATGGAAGAACATTGCATTTTTCAAATTGATTTGCTTTCTGAATTAATTGATGAAACATATTATGAGTTGTTTTCAACTGATTTTCCATCACTGTCAGATTTTTATGATACTTACACTTGTGACGCATGTACTGACACTCACCTTTGTTTTGTTTGTGTTGAGAGAGAAGTCGACTTGCAGGTTGATTTTACCTCTGACTCTTCCATAAACTCTTCCATAGACACCCCTATTTGCATTGTTCCTACATATTAAACTCTTAACATTCCTGCCACCAAAAACAAATTATCCATTGAAAAGCCGCCAACTTTAAAGCTTAAACCACTTACTAAAGATTTGAAATGTTCATCAAAGCCTGAATTTGAGCAGGAAGAGCAATTATTGCAGGAGCATAAGAAGGGAATTGGATGGACCTTGGTTGACATTCTTGATATTAGTCAATCCATGTGTATACAGAGGATCTTACTTGAAGATGGAGCAAAAGTAGTGAGCCTACCCCTTAACCCACTTGATCCTTCTTATTGTGAAAAATGATACCACTTTCAAGTGCCTATTTGACATTTTTACTTATCAAAGATCGTTCTTTGATCCTAGAATAAAAGGTGAATGTACTAATAAAAATTTCAAAGTCAATGGACACCACCTGAAGTTATTCCATGAGAGCCCCACTTTGGAAGAAGAAACTGTAAAAGACCTATCAATGGGAAATGCTACTTATGCAATCATCTATCCCCTTTAACTCCTCGGGTGTGTTCTTTCACCTCTCTCTCTCTCTCTCTCTCTCTCTCTCTCTCCCTCTCTCTCTCTCTCTCTCTCTCTCTCTCTCTCTCTCTCTCTTATTTTATGTTTGTTTCTTTCATTGAGGACAATGTGTGTTTTAAGTGTGGGGGAGGGATGTCATTTACTTTTGTTGTTTTGTTTTCTTCATTTACTTTTGTTAATTTTTTTTCATAAAAAAATTAATAAAATGCTTGCTTTTTCATTGGATTTTGGGGTTGCAAGTGTGAGTAATTTCGTTGTTCTCTTGACTAAAGACTCATGGTGTAATGTGAGTGATTTTGTTTGCATTCTTAGTATGATAAGTAGGACTATATTCTAAATTGGGCATCATTTGTGGTTGATTAATGTCCTTTGTGAGATTTTGAATCTTATAATAGATAATGCAAAAATCCATTTCTTTCTTCTTTCTTGTGTGATTTCACTCATGTTTGTTGGTTGCTCAAGGACTACAACATTTAAGCTCTCCAACAACAATTGAAAAATGTTGCCAAAACTCTCGAAAACGTTGCCTAAAAGAATAGGGGACGTTTTTTAGGCGTCTCCTGTGCGAGTGTTGCCTATTGTCTTAGGGGATGTTTTTTCATGATCTTTGGGCATGATTTTTAAAAACGTCGCCTAAACAAAAGGAATAGGGGACGATTATTCGTGGCCTCTAAGGCGGCGCTTTTTAAGTGTTGCCACAAAAGGAATAGGGAACAGTTATTTGTGTCCTCTGAGGCGACGGTTTTTAAGTGTTGCAACAAAAGGAATAGGGGACGATTATTCGTGGCCTCTGAGGCGACGCTTTTTAAGTGTTGTCAAATGCGGCTACAATTAGTAAGTGTTGCCTTAAATCTGAATCAGGGGGATTGTTTTTACAATGTCCCCACCTTTTGAATCAGGAGGATTGTTTTTACAGTGTCCCCATAAAATATACAATTTATAATTATTTTTTAAATAATATAGTCGATGATGACTGGCATTAAAAAAATGTCAATTACAACTTAAACAAGATCAAATTTAACCATCCACAAATGTTATATTATAATAAAATTGAGTTCAAACATTAATTCAAGATAGTAAACAATAAACAAAATGACTAACGTAACATTACTTATATTAATAAGTTTAATACTTTGAAGTGTGACCCTAGCAAAATAACAAAAAACATAGTTTAAGTTTAATGCTTTCAACTACAAGCAAAAAAAAAAAAGACATCATCCAATTCATTCAAGTTTGTCTTCTTGAAATTCATCATCTAGATTGTCCTCTTGAAATTCATCACATTTTTCGTCCTCCAGAAATTCTTCATCTACGTCGTCCTCTTGAAATTCACCATCTATATCGTCCTCTTGAAATTCATCATCTACATCTATGTCATCCTCTTGAAATTCGTCACCTGCAACGTCCTCTTGAAATCCATCATCTACGTCATCCTCTTGAATTTCATCATTTATATCGTCCTTTTCAACATCTTCATTTATACCTTGTTGCATAAAAAAATAAAACAAAATACATCATAATTGTTTTTGTAAGATTGAATATCTTCCCAAAACAATTTGCAGAAACAAAACAATTTAATCTTTTATTTTAAAAAATATTATCAAAATAGGTGAAAAACATAAACATAATAGGTGAAAAAACATCAACATTTAAATAAGAATGCTATATTTACACTGCACTTGTGATGTCGTAGACATACACAGTAGCTCTTAAAGCTTTATTTTTTGTTGGCACAAATTCCAATTTTTATAAAAATAATAAATAAATGAAAAAAGTATATTGTATCGTATGAATATAGGGTATAGATGCTAAAATATAGTAGATAGGCTGAATTCTGAATGGATTTGCGGAAACAGAATTTTTTTTTTTTTACTACTATTAGTATTAATGAGTATATGTTCAGTTCATGGTGCATATTCAATTTTAACAAGTAATTATTAAACAATAGAATTTTTATAGTATTTTTCTTATAAAAAATAATTTTATATAATATTTTTGATAGTATTAAACCATAGAATTTAGATAGTATAACACAATTAGAATAATATAAATCAATAATTGGTATATATGGTTACCTTTTCGTGACATGGAGCATGAGTTGATGTAGAGGAATGCATTTACGGTCTCATTTCCTTTGGGGAACTGTTAGCATCTCCATGAGATAATCCTAACAAATCTTCGATTGACTCGAAATTAATTTGAGGATTGCATTGTTGTATTACGGTCTTAAAAGCGTTTTGCAATCTATCAATCTGATCTTGAAACTCATGCCTTAATGTAGAGACCTCTTCATTGTGTGCTTGTTTCAGAGCATTAACCTCCACCTTTCGCTTTAAGGAAGTTTTAGTTATGTTTCTCCCATAACAACGTACCCTGCCAGGACGCTCCTTTCCAAAAACAGATTTAAAAGCTTCTGTATCACTTTCCTCCTTTTTCAACCATTTCTTGAAGTTGGGACTAGCATAAATTACAAAAAATATTAACTACTATTATAGACAATATAAGTTGACTATATTAAGTAAACATACTATATAAAATTAATCCCGCGGCAAAAACTTTATAAATAGACAATTCCTATAAAAGAAATATTCAAAAATAATACTTATACATGCATATTAAAGTTAAATTCTAGTTGAAATATTTATTAATATACTTTTTAATTTATATTATTATTTACAATTTAAAAAGATAATTCTCATTTTGATTTTATTTTATTTTCGAAATTTTATTTTTAAGATTTGAATGGGACCTCTAAATTGTTTGGGCCAACCCTCTATGTGTTTAAAACAATTATCACTTAAAATATTATATATGTGTTTAAAACTATTAACTAAAGGTGTTGAAATATTATATGTGTTTAAAACTATTAACTAAAGGTGTTGAAATATTATATACGTGTTTAAAACTATTATCACTTAAAATATTATCATGACTTGAAATATTATATATGTTGCAACTCCACAAAGAATGGCAATTAGATAGCTATATTATATAAGGTCCCACTGGTAAGTTGCTTTGGTGAGATGTCTTAAACACATAAAGAGCATCAAATAGCAGCACATCAAACACTAACCATCACCACCTTTTGGAATCTACATTGTAGGTGACTTCAAAGTGCCCTCATTTGAAAGTAAACATCTTATTAAATGCTCATAAAATAATTTAACTTTTATCATATAGATATTTATTGTATTAAAATTAAACCTTTTTCATATATTATACACCACACATATAAAATTAGTAACATAACAAGGGAATATACACCCAAAATCATTATACAATTAAGTACATGTACACTTTCTTTTAGATGTCAAACATAACCATAAAAATGCAATCAACTTAACTACTGTAACTAACTTATTTCTAATCCCAAGACCCAGTCACACCTCTTTCAACCTCTGCCCAATTCACATGACAATTCCATCTCAACACTGCTTCACTTATTTATTTTATTACATTACTATATGTGCGTTCGTTTGCATTCATAATGAATTTAACAGAACATCTATTCAGTTTCATACAGAAGTAACAGAACATCTATTCAGTTTCATACAGAACATCTATTCGTTTGCATTCAATTACATTACTACAAAGTGCAGCTTGATTTTGCCAAACATCTATTCAGTTTCATACAGAAGTACATAAAAGCAAATACTAAAAATTGAAAAACTAGGAACTGAACTTTTATTAATTGAATGTCCAAGACAGAAAGAAACTATACCCTAATTATTATGACAGAATTTTCCCTAAGGCATTGCCAATCATAAAATCAGTAGTTAAGCAAGCAATTTATCTCAATGTTCTCTCTAATGAGATGATAGCAAAAGAAGAAATAAGATCAAAACAAACACATAACTATATGTAGATATAAAAATTTTAAGATGTAATATACTTCTTACCTTAAGTCTTTATAACATATATCTTTTTTCACCAGCTTTTTTATACATTTAGGTATCTTTTAAAGCTGCAAGTTATTGAACAAGAAAAGTTAATGTCAATAAGCATACCCAAGATTTAAATTGAAAAAGTTAAACTACATAACCATGTAAGAACTTTTCCAATTTCATATTATTCAAAGTTTTACTCACATTAGCAAGTAAGTAAACACAATAATTATAATACACAACTTGAATTGATTATAATATGCAACCCCCAACTTGCCCCAATCTGAATTCTAGATTTCCTAATTGGCTTCGAACATAAAATGAATTATCCAGACTTTATCTTTCAAATACCAGTATCGTGTCTCCAATACCACTATGGTTTTGGGGCAAATTGCAAACACTTGTTATCATGGACATTTCAAACAACAATCTCACCGGAAAGATTCCTAATTTAGCATTAAATCTTACCGACAATCCTTTAATAGATTTGTCTTCAAATCAACTTGAAGACCAAGAGAACACAATCAATAGCCAGATTCTGTAGTATTAATGTGTTCCCAACAGGGCATATGCAAAGCTGGTTGTCTATACAATTGGTTGCAGAGAGTTGCAACTCATAGGTTCACTCAAGAAACTCTTGTAGTCTATAAACATGGGTTATTCTGACATATAACTTTGAGATTAAATTTACACATTTTTAGAAAGACAAGTTTAATTTTCTTACAAATTCTTTGCAATTCTCATTTTGATGGTTGTTAGTCTACTACTCACCACATTCCAAATTTAATGATCAATAATAATTACCATCTATTAATCTTTATCACTTTTTCTTATTTAGCACTGTGTTCTCAATTTTATACAAAAGGAGACATTTGATGAAAAACCAGCCCATATCATACTCACAAACAGACCTCATATTTCAATTTCTTACTGGAAGGAATGTCGGATACTATTTCGACTTGTCACCAACATAGACACTTATTTTGCAGCCAATTTGCAGAAAACATGTCCGCAAATCGGTGGCGACAGCAACTTAACACCTTTTGATTCTACTCCAAAAACAGTTGAGCAAAAACAAAATTAAAATTATCCTTGTATCATAGTTTTGTCTGAGTAAATTTTACCCAAAATCCATATATTTCTCCCAACATATATAAGCTAAAATGAGTGAAGCATTTATGTTCTTACTGTATTCTCTACAATGTCATAAATTATTTCCAGCAAATAGACTATATGTAATAGTATGTATAAAGTGTAGAATACGGAAATCAAAAACACCATATCGCCACCATATCTAATAATGATAATAATGATTTAGACTCTAGATTCAGAAATGAAAGTGAAAAAGGACTGAATTGCATTACCTAAAGACCTTTCAACTTGATTCCAGCAGCAACAAAACCAAAAGCTTGTCCTTAGTCAGAAGTGGCTTCAATTTCAACACAACGTTCTTTTCTACAACAAAACAACAAAGATAGTCAATAAAACTACGAAGTTTCTTTCTCAAATTACACTGAAATCGAGGAAATACCTAATTGAGGTTTAACCGAGAAAACAACGATGTTGCTCACACGAACGACCTCGGGAGAATGAATCAGAAAAGGATAAAATAAAAACGTAAATATAATTAAGAGTAAAACAGATGAAATTGAATACGTCGTCGTTGGAAGAAAGGACGGTGATGCCGATGGACTCGAAGGTGGCGCGACGAGCGGGGTTACAGTGAGCGGTTACGATGCAGGTAGGGGGGTAAGATGCCGTAGCGGAAGGCCTCATCGTTAAAAGATTTGGGAAATTCGTCGAGGTGGTTGGTGGTTTGGTGGTGGTGAGAACAGACGGCGGATTTTGGATGAGATCGGCGGTGGGATTTTTGAAGAAGGCTAGGAGAACCTCTCGTTTTCCTTTTCAAATTTTTTTCTTTTTTCTTTTTTCAATTTTTTTTTATATAAGTTATTCTTAAACATGGATATAGAGAGGAGTGGGTTAAGTTTTTCTTGTTTTTTTTTCTTTAGAATGACATGTGTATAATTTTTGCATAGTATATTATTATATTAAGTGTTAAATAATTTTTTATATTTAAATTTTTTTTAATAATGTTTAGAGGGAAATATTTGGTTTTTAGTGTATAATTTTGGAGGGAAGATTGGCACTAAAAATTTGATGTGCTAAAATTTTATACAACATTGAAGGAATATAGCCTTTTATAAGAACTAATGTAACAATCTAAAAATATCCTCAAAAGTATTTAAGGGGACAATTATCAAACATTGCTAAAGAAATAGTATAATGACGCTCTAAAATCGTCCCCAAAAGTAGTTAAGAGCACAATTAACAATTATTGCCAAAAAAATAAAAGAGTGACGCTCCAAAAACGTCCCCAAAAGTATTTTAGGCAACGGTTATCAAGGGCTGCAAATATATTTTTGTCAACAACCATAAATCGTTGCCTATACAAATTTTAGGCAGCAATTTTTACATGTTATTTAAAAAAATGTTGTCAGAGACAACAAATGTTGTAGTTAACTTGACTTACCTCTTATTGAAACTTTTTGTTTACTTATACACACTGGTATGATAAAGACAATTTGTTTCTTTGTTTTATTTTTTTAGTCACTTAGCCAAAAAGTCAACCCTGAAATTATAATACCTTGTTTGAAGCCTCTTTGAGCCTATTTATCCCATTTTTTGTTTATAACTCATTACGAGCCTAAAGTGAAAAACAATATTATTACCCTATTGTTGAAAAGTATTTCGGGGGTGTTTTATCGTATCCACAGGGATTGAATGCATATTGCCGACGTTCTATAGTCAAAAGCGTTTCAAACTTTTAAGTAACAAAGAGTTTGGTTTTTCGAATCAGATCGTTTGCATAAAATTTAGTAATCAACGGTAAAGAAATTTGGTTTTAAAGATTTGTAAAAACATGCCAAGATTAGGGTTTGATAATCCGTTTTGTACGTATTTACTCGATAAAGCTTGTGAACTTGTTAACGATGAATATAACCACATATCCTCTCAACAAGTTTATCTCTAACACTTGTTGTGAGATTTATCATATTGATCCTTTGATGATCTCTCACTCAAACTACCAATATGATAACATTCAAGTTTAATATTTATGAACATCAACTTTCAAAACTATCTCTAGCTTTATGATTATTGATGGATTGAAACTTAGGTCAAGTTTTAATACATATCTCTCGATCATGAACTAAAACAAAATATAAACCATGTAAACAAAGTTTTTCTTCTATATTTATCATCAACAAAGTTCACAAACTTACAATCAAGATCAATACATACAAAATGATGGATTACCTACCACTAATCTTGACGCAAGATGTGTTTAGCTACACATATTCATGGTAGCTTACTTCACAAGTTTCGTGAGGAGATGAAAAAACATCAGCGTCGAATAATCGAGATCCGATGCGACTTCAGCTTCTCGATGTGTAAAATCCCTATTAGATGAAGAAATATCAGAAAAATAGGTTTTAATGTGTTAAAGTGAAGTTATGATCCCAAGAAAATGCATAAAATCTATTTATAGTACACTTGAAATCAGTCACATTCGCACTGCGAATGATCTGTTTGCCTAGCGAATGAAGAAAGTGGCACCTGAAGTGCCTTCTGATAAGCTAAATCGCCCTTGTCTGTCTGCATAAGTTCGCAATGAGAACTTTTATTCGCAAAGCGAACCATTTGCCAAAAAGTTTGCAAAGCGAACTTAGGGCCCTTTTCTTACTGCCTCAGCCAAGGGTTCTTCGCCAGGTCCTTCGCAAAGCGAGTAAATCATCGAACATTCGCTGGGAGTTTGCAAAGCGAACTTTAGTCCCTTTTCCTACTGTCCAAGTCTGGGACCATTCGCTAGAGTTCGCAAAGCGAACGTTCGCTGGCAAGTTCGAAAAGCAAACTTGCTGATGTTTTCCTCTTTTCTTTGGCAACTTGCATCATCTCTCTGTGTTTTACATCTTGATCAATTAGTGCCTTTTCCTACACAATAGCACACATATTACAAGCACCAAAGGTATATAAACAAGATTTGAAGAACAACAACAATTCATGAGTAAAATCCAAATTTTCACATAGAAAAGCTTGAACATGCCAAGTATCAAATAGAAATATATAGCAAGTTTGACATCTAACAAACTCTCCCCAACTAACTCTTTGTTTGTCCTCAAGAAAAGTATACCTCTCATTGAAAACAAGAGGATTTGCTCGAGCATTTAATTCAACCAAGAAAAGATAAACGGCTCAAATAAACAAAAATTGTAACAAAGCAACAATTACACACTCCTAGAATCGACAATGCAAAAGAACTTGATTCTTAAACAAATCTTAGATAATGTTTCAGGAGACAACTAAACTATCATGCTCATGTCACTCTAACACTCCTCTTCGAAAAAGGATTGAAGGAAATTAACGCGTTTGCAACCGCAGGGCAATTTCGCTCGAATGACAAATGATGCAAATACAAAGCAATTCATGCAATATCTAATCGATCACATAAGAAAACATGGAAGCAAAAGATCACTAAGGGCTTTTAAGGTTGCAGCTTGGTCGGGTTAACAACAAAGGGATATTTCTAAAGGCCATTGAATCGAAGTTTCCGATGCAAAAGAACATTCACTAGACAAGGTATTCACACACATCTCAACTTCATTCACCAATTTTACACCTTTATCACAAACCTTCTCAAACTTCCTCATGCACAATTATTGGTTTCTATTTTTCTCCTTCAAGCAAGCATCATTTTCTATTTTTTTCACATTCATATTCACATTCTCTTTTTCTTTTCATGCTTGCTTGAAATTTTTCAAAGGTTTGAGCAATTTACCAATCTTCTTTTTCATTCTCCCCAACTTATTTTCAACTAAACCTTAAGTGAATGCTCCTTGCTTTTTAAGGAAAGGAAATCAATAAAACAAAGTTCCAAGGTTCAAGAAGAACAATTTTTTTAGAAACTCTCAAAAATTCAATGATGAACTTGATTTTCAAATTATGTATAACACAAAGTTCATTACTAAACAAGATCTAAACTATTTAGGCTCAAGGGGCAAACAAATACTCACTACTCACGGGTAAATAACTGTTTGGAAATGGTTGTCCTCAATATCAATAAGTGCCTTGATCATTTCTAATGCTTCCACAATCTCACATAAATCACAAGATAAAGTATGAATTAAAAGTATAAAACAAAATTCATCATCAATCCTATGCATTTAGTATAACATAGAGGTTTCTCACTTTTGTAGTTTTTGGACCTAAATGACATAATCAATCAATAAAGTTGTAACAAGAAACACAATTTCATTTGTACAAAGACAAAAAGTTATAACATATTCTAAATTCTAGAACTAAGTAACTATGTGCCTTGCCAACAATACATGCTTAAAATACTATCATAGTCATCCAACTTGGATGAATCTTCTTTGATGAACACAATCACCAACCTAGAAGTCTTTCAAGTCAACACCAAAAGATGGAAATATTAAACTTCCACAAGCATACCAACATAAAACGATAAAAAGCATACCAACAATTTAAGAGTTGAACATTCGTTAACTGAAGAATTCAACTCTTAACAACAATAATAACAAAAATAAAAAAAAATTGAAGCATACCAACAATTTAAGAGTTGAACATTCGTTAACAGAAGAATTCAACTCTTAACAACAATAATAATAAAAACTAAAAAAAAATGAAACTAAACAAATTTAACTAAAAACAAATAATAAAAATAATATCATAAAAGTGCTTTGGTGTGAAAACACCAACAAAAGTCCTTAGTACCTCAATGGGTACAAGTACATCATAATATCTCAAAATAATCCAACAAGTGGATAAAGTACAGTACTACAAACTGATACAAAAAATATAATAACATAAAACATAAGAAAACTTCACTTTGACACGCAAAGGAAGTACAAAATCATAACAACAAAATCAGTTCTCCTCGGACTCGGAATCGAACACCTCTATCTCTTCCTCCTCTGAACCAGATACAGAACCACAAACCTCCACATCATCACCATCGCCATCTTCCTCTGCATCAACATCTTCAGGACCAGCCGCATCTGCTCCCCCTCCGAAAACTGGCCTGGCCTCAGGCCAACCAGCATGAGCAAGGAATTGCTCCCTTGTCATCATAGTGTGATCCACGGTGGGTTCACAGATCTGCGGCTGAAGTACCTGCATAGAATCATGTAATTCCAACATGGCGCGCTAAGAAGCCGTCATCCAATCCCAGTTATATTGGCAAATTTCCTGCTGATAAGGATAGAAACCTTGCAACCCAGAACTACCAGATCCATCGCCAGCCCTTGTGCCGACATCAGTACCAGCACCAGAAGTCTCACCCCTCGCCTCCTTGGCTTACAAAACTTATCCACATAACGGTCATTGATGGCAGACGGGATAGTCACCTGAAGGCGCGCGGGGACATCAACCCCAGCATGCACACACAGTGTCCTAATGAGACAAGGGAAGCCAAGAGGAGCGTTCTTCCTAGAAGTTAAACCAAGACCACTCTCAACAATAGCCCTTATCTCATCCGCTATGATCTGGGCTACATCAATCTCAACATTGGTCATTATGTTGTGGACAAGATGGGCAAGGTAAATAGGGATGGTCGATGTATGTGATTTTGGCTTAATATTGGTGACAACCAAAAGCAAGATTAATTGTGCCAAAGGTCGCATATCTTCACGACGGTATCTTATGACAACCTTAGATGGGTTGACCTCTACAGTTTTACCTTCTCGTAAAAGGTATCTAGTAATGGTCGCAATGTCTCTATGGAGGTGCAAGGTTCTATGGAAGTCATCAATATGACTTACTCTCAAAGGTAAAGGATTTTCAAGAACAATATTAATGGTTCCTCTATCAAATCTCACCACTTTTCCCCCAACGAAAGTTGTCCAACCAAAAGGCTCCCCATCATCAGGAAGAGCATTAGCATAGAATTCGCGAACCATTTCAACATTGTAACTATCCACAGGAGTTATCAGTCTCCCCCACTTTTTCTCTTCTAAGAGTACAGCCACAGACCGGTATCTCCCCTGTGGATTCAGGTTAAATCTCTTCTCGGGTAAAATGGATCGCCTTTCCAAAGTTAGGTATTTTGCGGCCTATTTTGCCCCTCTAAAGCAATCACTGTCAAACTGAATCGGTACTTGTCGTGAAGTGTTGGCCTTTCTCTTCTTTGCCGAGTTGATTTTAGGAGCCATCTGCACAAATTACCAGAAAAACAACAACCAGCAGCAAAGAAGTTCATTAGAATAGGAGCAAAATAGAATCCCATACTGAGATAACATAAAAAAAATCTCCAAATTCTGGTATGTTCGCAGCTAAGTTCGCAAAGCGAAGCCTGGCGAACATTCGCCCCATATTCGCAATGCAAGGTTCTGGCGAATGCTCGCCCAAGTTCGCAAAGTGAACGAGTCAGCGAACCTGCGATATTTTCAAAAATGACAGCATCCAAACTTTATAACATCAGACTAGTTTCAACACACAACCCTACTCATAATGCTTGATCAAATGTAAACATGCAGCAGTAATAAATCATTATGAACAGAGGGTATTGCAAACACTTCTAAACCTAGAAGTAATTTATCTCTTATGTTCTCTTAACTATCCTAACCACAATTGTTCTAACAGAAAACAATGGAGAGAAAAAGAAATTCAAACCTGAACTTGTTGGTAAATGGAAAAACTTGGTGAAAAATTAGAGGAACAAAGCACGTGAGATATCGTTCTTGTGAGTGTTTGTGAATGAGAGGCAAGCGTGAGAATGTCCAAGGGAGTAGGGTTTCCCTTCAAAAGTTCAGAAAAAAGGATGGTTCATGGGCCCAAATGTCTGGCCCACACCAAAATAATTCCCTTTTTAATGAGGTGGCAACAGAAAAATATATGCCTGTCTCGCTGAGTTCGCAATGAAAACTGACCGACGAATACTCGCCCCAGGTTCGTAAAGCGAACGTGCCAGCGAACATGACAGGTTTTTGAAAAAAATTTCTGCCTCTACTGCCACACTACACCAATTCTGAAATAATTGAAATCATCAAAACAGCAAATAAATAAATAAAATACTTACAATATTGGGGTGCCTCCCAACAAGCGCTTGTTTAACGTCGGATAAGCTCGACGGTTCAGGGCTTGACACCTCGAAACCAAAAGCTACAGAATCGGCTTCCGAGAGAAACACACTTTATGAACAAGAACTTCAACCGTTATCATGTCCTTTCTTTGATCCCCTTTTTTTCAAGAAGGAAAAATCCCAACATGATCGCAACATGGCCACTTTTGCATCTTCATCTTTTTTCTTCCACAAAGCCTCTCTTTCCAATTCTTTCTCTTTTTGAACGCTTTCATGTACTTGATTTGCATACATCACTCCTTTGAATAACGTAAAACAAGCTTCTTCCTCCTTACCACTGGACTTAATTCTCACCTTCATTATGCCTTCATCAACGTCCACCAACATTTTGGCGGTTTTCATGAACGGTCTTCCCAGAATAATTGGCGTATCTTCATCCTCATCCATGTCAATGATCACGAAATCATCCGGAAACAAGAATTTGTCCACTTTTACAAGCACATCCTCCACAACACCATGTGGTAGAGTTCTTGACTTATCCGCAAGTAGCAATGTCATGGTTTTTGATTTCACATTCATTTTCTCAAGTCTTTTAACCACGGACAAAGGAATTAGATTGATACTAGCACCCATGTCAACCAAAGCTTTGCATTTAAAATCATTACCTATAATAATAGGTAAAGATACTCTTCCCAGATCTTGCTCTTTCCGCGAAAGCACACTTTGAATGACGACACTACATTCGTCATTAAGATCAATGTTATCTTTGTCCATGCACCTCTTCTTTTTCGTAAGTATGTCCTTCATGAATTTGACATACTTAGGCATTTGTTCGAGAGCTTCAGAGAAAGGAACGGTTACTTGCAACCGACTAAACAATTCTAAGAATCTCGCGTAATGCCTATCATTATCTTTTTTCTTAGGCGCAGGAGGATAAGGTAATATTTTATGTAAAACTTATTTCTCAAACTCCTTCATTTTTTTCTCTTTTTTCTTTTTCCCTTCTTCGTCATTTTTTTCAAATACATCATTTTCATCATTCTTTTCGACTTCCTCCAATACAATATCATTTTCCTTTTCGACTACCACCTCATTTTCAATATCTCCTCCAATTGTTCTTCCACTTCTTGTGAAAATAGCCTTACAATGCTCCTTGGGATTTGTTTGAGTGTTAGCGGAGAAGGATGGCTCTAGCTGCTTTTCGGCCAATTTCTTTGCAAGTTGCCCTACTTGAGATTCAAGATTTTTGATCGAAGTTTCCGTACTCTTTTGAGTTGCCATAGATATTTGCATAAATTTTGTGAAAGTCTCCTCCATTCTTGAACTTTCACTTTGATCTTGGGGTGGTTGGTAAGGATTTTGTCGATATCCTTGTTGATTTTGGTAGTTGCCTCTTGGTTGGTAGCCTTGTTGATTTTGGTAAGGTTATTGAGCATTTTGGTAAGGAGGTCTTCCTTGATAGCCTTGCATAAGGTTTCTAGCATAATTTACATCTTCCACTACCGGAGGACAATATCCAGTAGGATGATCCCCTCTACACAATTCACAACAAGCTACTTGCACATTCTTGCTCGGTGAGTCATGAATCTCTTTGAGTTGTTGAGGGAGCTTGGACATTTGTTGCATTAGCAACTCAACCTGTTGAGATAGCAATTTGTTCTGAGCAAGAATTGCGTCATTAGTTCCCAACTCAAGCACTCCCGACTTCCTTTAAGATTAGCCACGGTTATGATTCCCTTTATGGTCATTCAAAGCCATCTTGTCAATAATAGAAATGGCGTCTTCAGCGCTTTTTGTCATTAAAGATCCGCATGCGGCAGCATCTAACATCGTTTTATGAACCATTTGAAGACCATTTTTGAAAATATGAACTTGCGTAAGCTCATCAAAACCGTGCCATTTTCATTTTCTAAGCATGGACTTGAATCTCTCCCAACCTTCGTTGAGAGACTCATTTCCACCTTGAGTGAAAAATGCAATCGCCGTTTTAGCTTCCATGAAACGATTGTGAGGAAAAAATCGTTCCAAGAACTTTTCTTCTAACATGTTCCAATCCATCATGATAGCAGTTGATTGGTCAAGGTACCATTCCTTAGCCTTCCCAATGAGGGAATGCGGGAATAGTCTCTTAAAACAAAGAATCTTCTTCAGCTTCGGGTGCACCAGTCGCGCCACAATCTCATAGAACTTGGTCAAGTGAGTAAAGGGATCCTCGTGATCCATACCGGTGAATGGATTCTGGTATAGAAGAGAGAGGATACCCGTTTTCATTTCAGAGTGCCGACCATTATGAGCATTACGTGCGAACTGTGCAGTATGCCTCAGACTATTAACACACGGTGTTGAAGCAGGTGGTGGTGGTGGTGGTGGAGTAGCCATGGTTGGCGGTAACTGTGGTATTGGTGTCGAAGTTGAACTTTGTCTCGTTCTCCTCTTTCGTTAGCAAGTTGCCTCCTCTGCCTTATTCTGCTATTTAACATACGCGCAGTTCTTTCGATTTCAGGATCAAAAGAAGTTGGTCTGCGGGTAACTTCCCTCGCATAAAACGGAGTCTGCACACTTAGCCAAACAAATTAACAAGCACAAGAAATAGTTAAACAAGTTTAAAACTCAATAACTATTGCAATGCATGCAATATAACAACAATCCTCGGCAACGGCGTCATTTTGGTGAAAAGTGATTCGTGGGTGTTTTATCGTATCCACAGGGATTGAATGTATATTGCCGCCGTTTTATAGTCAAAAGCATTTCAAACTTTTAAGTAACAAAGAGTTTGGTTTTTCGAATCGGATCGTTTGCATAAAATTGAGTAATCAACGGTAAAGAAATTTGGTTTTAAAGATTTGTAAAAACATGCCAAGATTAGGGTCCGATAATCCGTTTTGTACGTATTTACTCGATAAAGCGTGTGAACTTGTTAACTATGAATATAACCACATATCCTCTCAACAAGTTTATCTCTAACACTTGTTGTGAGATTTATCATATTGATCCTTTGATGATCTCTCACTCAAACTACCAATATGATAACATTCAAGTTCAATATTTATGGACATCAACTTTCAAAACTATCTCTAGCCTTATGATTATTGATGGATTGAAACTTAGGTCAAGTTTTAATACATATCTCTCGATCATGAACTAAAACAAAATATAAACCATGTAACAAAGTTTTTCTTCTATATTTATCATCAATAAATCTCACAAACTTACAATCAAGATCAATACATACAAAATGATGGATTACCTACCACTAATATTAACACACGATGTGTTTAGCTACACATATTCATGGTAGCTTTCTTCACAAGTTTCGTGAGGAGATGAAAAAGCATCTGTGTCGAATAATCAAGATCGGATGTGACTTCAGCTTCTCAATGTGTAAAATCCCTCTTAGATGAAGAAATATCAGAAAAATAGGTTTTGGTGTGTTAAAGTGAAGTTATAATCCCAAGAAAATGCATAAAATCTATTTATAGTACACTTGAAACCAGTCACATTCGCACTGCGAATGATCTGTTCGCCTAGCGAATGAAGAAAGTGGCACCTGAAGTGCCTTCTGATAAGCTAAACCGCCCTTGTTTGTCTGCATAAGTTCGCAATGCAAACTTTTATTCGCAAAGCGAACCATTCGCCAAAAAGTTCCCAAAGCGAACTTAGGGCCCTTTTCTTACTGCCTCAGCCAAGGGTTCTTCGCCAGGTCCTTCGCAAAGCGAGTAAATCAACGAACATTCGCTGGGAGGTTGCAAAGCGAACTTTAGTCCCTTTTCCTACTGTCCAAGTTTGGGACCATTCGCTAGGGACTTTGCCAGAGTTCACAAAGCGAACGTTCGCTGGCAAGTACGCAAAGCGAACTTGCTGATGTTTTCCTCTTTTCTTCGGCAACTTGCATCATCTCTCTGTGTTTTACATCTTGATCATTTAGTGCCTTTTCCTGCACAATAGCACACATATTACAAGCACCAAAGGTATATAAACAAGGTTTGGAGAACAACAACAATTCATGAGTAAAATCCAAAATTTCACATAGAAATGCTTGAAACATGCCAAGTATCAAATAGAAATATATAGCATGTTTGATATCTAACACCTATTTAAGGAGATGAATGAGTCTTGTTTGGAGTTGTGTGGGGTTGAATTAATATAGTTGGGTTGTTATATTTCAAAAGTTGGAAGAAAAAAATAAAAAGAAAAAATAGAAAGAAAAAAAAAGAAAAGAAGGAAGAAAATTCATATTATTATTCCTCCTGGAAAAAAAAAGAAGGAAGAAAATTCATATTATTATTCCTTCTGAAAAAAAAAAGAAAAAAAACATAATAAAAAGATAAAAGAGAAGAGAAAAAAATGATTGTCGTTCTCACAGTTTCTTTCAATTCTCTCTTGTCCCTTTAAATTTTAGCCTAATACCCCTTAGTATTTATCTCACCCTTACCTTGGTCACGTTACAACCCGAATAAATCCTTTTGATCTTTGTGTGCATGTATTTCAAGTGTGGATGTTAGAGTCATTTCAAGCTTATGGTAGTGATAACTTTCATGATGTGCTTTGAGTGCAAACAGATAACCTAAATACTTGAGAGTTAAGAGAATTTTATCCATTGAGGATCTTACTACTTATGATGTACTCTTTGGTAAATTGTCGTCTAATTTTCTTTGATTTTCACAAGAAGTTACTCACTAACGTCATATTTCTTGAAGCTTAGAATGATAATTTTGCTTAGTCCTTGTGATCTTGGAAATCTTTGAAATTGCATGTTCTGTTTTGTTATCGTTTTTATTCTGTTTTGAATTTTTTAATTTAGAGTTTTGCTCTGAGTGCAATGGTTTAAGTGCAGGAGAATTTGATCAGTGCATTTTGATGCACACTCTTTTACTATTGTGCTAAGACAATTATTTACTTTCTCTTGTTATTTCTATTGTTTTTAGTGTATTTTTCAATTTTAATTTAATTTTACTCTTATTTTATTTTTGTCATTTATTTTTTGAATAAGCAATAATTTGACACTTTCTCACTGTGCATATCATGACTTGAGATACGATATGTTGTTTTATGCATTCCAACATGCGTTGGAAAGCTAAGAAGAAGAGATACAAGTTTCATGTTGAGCCCATAATCCAATTGGGAGTGTAGAAGAGTCAATTTGTTGAATTTTGCGTATTCTTTAGTTGTTTGGTCAATTAGGAAAATAGGAGCGTAAGCCATACAATATCAATTGTGCTTGTTCAATCAATATTGTAATCGAATAGGGATTAAATCTGATTAGGGAATTGGTAAGGTAGTAACCAGTAATAAGTCAGAAACTGAAATATTATATTACTTTGTTAATATTATTCGACATCAAATTCTCTTAATCATAATCATAATTGAAACCTTAAACCCTATTTGTTTCAATTGGTTGGTTAAAATAATTCAAGAGTCCTTGCGATACGAATCGAGTGTTGCTTCCTTATACTACCCTTTAGTAACTCATTTTTTACACATGTACGATAGCGGATCACTACCTAAAATAATTTCTCTTGGTATAACTTGACATACGAAAGGTGTTGGTCGTTACTAGAAGATCATATTACTAACCAATGGTTATACATGAGGATAATGATGATGGAATCTTACCCCTAACAAGTTTTATCACTATTAACACCAAAATCTCAATTTATTTTCTATTATTTTATTTTTCGCAACCAAACAACTATAAAAACCTTTTGCTTAGAATCATAAAAAATGTTGAATCAGTCTTTAAACACACAATCAATCTTTTGCACTTGCTATTTGCACTACAATAACCAACATCAACATATGAGCTATCGCAGCATAGTCGAACTGATTAAGACCGTGATTTTGCTTAAATAAAGTATGCAACCACTCTACTTTATAATTTGGACCCATACAAGCACATACCTCTTGTGTAGTCTCTTATATGGTCACTCCTAGAAGGTCAAGCAAAAGCAACAAAACCTTCTTCGTTGGTACTCGGCAGGGCATCCTAGAAATCATCCCCCAATTAGAAGTTGAAGAACCCAAGAAATATCGTCCAGAGTGATCGCTATTTCACCAAGTGGCATATGAAAATGACCACGTCTCTAGATGTCATCTCTCAACCAAAGAATATATCGTTTTGGAATCAATCCTCTTTAAATTGGTTATCTGTAGTGAAGATAAATAAGAGTCATTCAACCATCCCTCTATCACGGGTGGAAGATACTATAAAACCCACTTTATCAGCTTACTCCCATGAGTTACAATTTTAAGTTCTTTCTTCTGTATCACTCCTGAAAGCAAATTAAATTATAAATTATAAATTATAAATAATAATTAGAATTAAATATTATTCAACTTAATAAAAAAGAATTACTTACCTCTATGTACCATAAGTGGCGAGTAATGTGTTGCTCGTACCATACCAAAAGAGATGTGTCGTACAACCCTCCTAAAAATAATGTGACTGCTCCACATGTCCACCTTCCGAATTTTGTGGTGCATCCATCACCCATTGATCTTGTAATGCTCATTGTCTTATGCTCCACGTGGAATGACCTTATTGTCCTGTCCTCGACTACGCACCACTAGTAAAAATATAATTTTACACAAATTTACAACAACAAAAAACAATGGATGACTCTAACTCAAGACCTCCATAGGCTTAAAAATGAACATTCACGTATGTCTTAAATTAAAGATATTCGATCAAATAAAATTTACTACCAGATGTCTTTACTATAAGACTTCTGATCTTTAATTTTTTTGGCAATGAACTAGATAACTTAGGTCTCACTACGCCAAAAATAGGAATAGACAGCACTAAAAAGACAACGCTTTTATCAAAAAGCGCTGCTAAAAAGAATAAAAAAAATTCGCTAAAAAAAGTGCTGTAAAAGACAGCCTTTAGAAAGCACTTTTTAAAAGCGCTATTAAATGCCATAAATGGAAGCCACCTTAGAAAGCGCTTTTTGCACAAAGCGCTGCTAAAAAGAATAAAAAAAATTCGCTAAAAAAAGGGTTGTAAAAGACAGACTTTAGAAAGCGCTTTTTAAAAGCACTGTTAAATGGTAGCCACATTAGAAAGCGCTTTTTGGAAAAGTGCTGCTATAGGTATTAACCTTAGAAAGCGCTTTCAGAAAAGCGCTCTTATATGTAGCACTTAAGAAAGCGCTTTATGAAAAGCACTCTCTAAGGTCAATTATGAATTAAATTATAAAACAATTTCTATTCATTTTCAGAAACCTCTTTTCATTTTCTTCTCTCGACCGTTGCTTTCATGCATTCTGAAACCCTTGCTTTCAATCGTTCTTTCATCCGTCACCGTCGTCATCGTTCATTCTCGCATTCCTTGTCGTCTCCGTCGCCGTCGCCGTCGTTCATTCTCGCATTTGTTGTCGTTGCCGTCGTGAAGGAGAAGACGAAAACGAAGAGGTACGTTGTTGTTGTTGTTGTTCTTGCGTCTTACATTGTTCTTGTCGTCGTTGTTGTTGTTGCCGTTCATTCGTGTCGTCACCATTGAAACCGTTCTGTTGTTTTTGCCCTCGTTCTGTTGTTGTTTGCCTCGTTGTGTTGTGGTTCGCTTTATGCAATTTTGTTGGACCAACTTGTATTGATTCTTTTTCTGCTGCTGCTCTAGCCGCTAACAGCAAGCCCAGTTCTCTGGCGGGTCTTGTTGTGTGGTTAGCAACATTGCTATCATATATTGTGTAGTTTACTATCATATATTGGATATAAAAGAAAGACATAGTTTTAAGATTAATTAAAAGAAAATGTTGTGTAGTTTGTTAATGATCCATCCTTATAGTGTAACGAATGCTCTTTCCTTGTTGGAGATAATCAAAAGCTTTGTTAATATCTTTGAATTCCACCTCTTGTGTTATGAAACCAATCACAACATTGCTATTATATAGTGACTATATATATTGAGAAAGAGTAATTACTTTTGAGGTAGGTGTTTACCTCTAATTGTTGCTTGTTTGTGATTACATGTTGCCACTTTCAAGTTATGACTCATAATTGGTCAATTAATGATATTTCATTTTATGATACGTGTACAGGGGGATCTTGGTAATTCTAACCTATCTGGACATTGTGCGGGTCTAGAAGTTGTTTACATCTCTACAGGTAAATATTTTTTATTTTTGTTTTTGTTTCGTTTAATTAGTATAACTATGGATAAGAAATGGATGGCTTCAAGTCGATTGTCGAAAGAGTACGAGAATGGGGTATCGGAATTCGTTAAGTTTGCTGTTGCGCACGCCAAAGACCCCAGTCGAATGAGATGTCCTTGCTTTGGTTGTTGTTTTGGGAGTCGGGTTGACGCGGTTCAGTTGGCATCGCATTTAATGAGGAGTGGAATTGATAGAAGTTATACATGTTGGAATTTGCATGGTGAGAAAATTAACGGGAATGTTGAACCGGGGGATAATACGACCTATGCTTCAAACGACAATGGCACAGATACATACGATTCTGATTGAGTCGAAGAGATTGCAGAAGCACTTGAAGAAAATCTTAAGGATTGTCCCAAAATGTTTGAGAGCTTGGTAAGCGATGCAGAGAAACCGCTATATAATGGTTGCACCAAATTCACAAGATTGTCTGCGGTATTAAAGTTGTACAACTTAAAGGCGGGCAATGGATGGTCGGATAAAAGTTTCACAGAGTTATTGGCCCTTATGAAAGATATGCTTCTAGAGGATAATGTTCTTCCCAATCGAACATATGAGGCCAAAAAGATGTTGTGCTCTATTGGCATGAGCTATGATAAGATACATGCCTGTCCAAACGATTGCGTTTTGTTTTGAAATGAGTATGCATCGTTAAATGAGTGTCCTAAATGCGGTGTCTCTCGATATAAGGAAAAGTTGTCTCCAGCAAAAGTCTTATGGTATTTTCCTATAATTCCGAGATTTAGATGCATGTTTCGTAGTGAGACTGATTCAAGACAGTTGACTTGGCATGCAGATGAAAGAATTATTGATGGAAAGTTTTGACATCCGGAAGATTCACCACAGTGGATGAAAATTGATGATGATTATCCTGAATTTGGAAAAGAAGCAAGAAACCTTCGCTTGGCATTATCTACTGATGGAATGAACCCAGACGGTCTTCAGAGTATCTCACATAGCACTTGGCCTTTGATCATAATGATTTATAACCTACCTCCATGGCTATGTATGAAGCGTAAGTACATGATGTTATCTATGTTAATTTCTGGGCCTAGACAACCAGGGAATGACATAGACGTATACTTGGCACCCTTAATCGAAGATTTAAAGTTTTTGTGGGAGAACGGTGTGGAGGTTTATGATGGGTATAGGAAAGAAAGTTTCAACTTGAGGGAGATGTTGTTTGGCACAATTAATGATTTTCCAGCATACGGAAATCTATCAGGGTACAGCATAAAAGGTCAATGTGTGTGTCCTATTTGTGAAGATAAAACAGATTGGACGCATTGGAGTTTGGTCAGAAGAATGTATTTCTCGGTCATCGTAGATTCTTGAATTCTAATCATCACTATCATGGGTGGAGAAAAGCATTCAATGGAGAGGCAGAACATGGTAGAGCTCCAACTATATTGACAGGTGATCAAATTTTTGAAAAGGTGAAAGATGTGAGTATTCAGTTTGGAAAACCTTTTGCACATACACTTGTCAAGAGTGGGTGGAAGAAGAGGTCAATTTTTTTTGAACTGCCATATTGGAAGTCGTTGTATGTAAGACATTTTCTCGATGTTATGCATATTGAAAAAAATGTATTTGACAGTGTTATTGGTACGTTACTCAATATACAAGGAAAGTCTAAGGATGGCCTTAAAGCAAGAAAAGACCTGGTAGCGATGGGAATAAGAAATGAATTAGGACCCATGAAGAAAGGAACACGAACATATCTACCACCTGCTACTTATACTCTATCTAGAAAAGAGAAAAAGGTATTGTGTAAGTTTCTAAGTGAAGTTAAAGTTCCAGAAGGATACTCTTCCGATATTAGAAGACTTGTGTCTATGAAAGACCTCAAGTTAAAGAGTTTAAAGACGCATGACTGCCATGTTATAATGGAACATTTTCTACCAATAGGTATACGTTCTATTCTGCCAGAAAAAGTAAGAAGCGCAATAACTAAATTGTGTTTTTTCTTCAAGTCAATTTGCAGTAAGGTGATCGATCATGTGATCTTACCAACATTGCAAAAAGAAATAGTTATTACTTTGTGTGATCTTGAAATGATTTTTCCTCCCTCGTTTTTTGACATAATGGTTCATCTAGTTGTTCATCTGGTGAAAGAGACACAATTGTGTGGACCGGCTTATATGAGATGGATGTACCCTGCTGAACGTTATATGAAAATATTAAAAGGGTATGTGAAAAATTAAAGTCGACCAGAGGATTGTATTGCCGAACGATACATTGTTGAAGAAGCGATTAAGTTTTGTACTGAATATCTGTCCAATGTACAATCAATTGGACTCCCCAAATCTCATATTGTCGAAAAAAAAGAAGGAAAAAAGTTAATTGGAAATGAAGTTGTGACAGTATCAAGGGTCGAATGGGATCAAGTGCATTTGTATGTTCTGCACAATGAGAATGAGGTTGAGCCGTATGTTGAAATGCACAAGGATGTTCTCCGAGGTTTAAATCTGAATAGAAATGAGAATTGGATAGTACGAGAGCACAATCGAAGTTTCATACCTTGGTTTAAGGATCATATTTATTCAAAGTATTATTCAGATCCCGCTTCAATAACAGAAAGGTTGAGATGTTTAGCATATGGTCCAAGTTTGGTTGTGTTTTCTTATAGCGCATATGCAATTAATGGATACACATTTTATACCAAAGAACAAGATGATAAAAGTATTATGCAAAATAGTGGTGTCACTGTGGTAGCTGAAGCAATGCACATTTCAAGTGTGAAAGATTTAAACCCCAAATTTGCAAATCTGTCATATTTTGGGGTTATCGAGCGTATTTGGGTGTTTGATTACGAGAAGTTTCAGATTCCTATATTTCGTTGCAAGTGGGTTGAAAATAATAATGGCGTACGAATGGATAAGTCAGGACTTTTGCAAGTGGATCTTAATAGGGTGGGGTACAAAGATGAGCCTTTTATTCTAGCCTCTCAAGCTAAACAAGTGTTCTATGTCACTGATCCGACAAGTACAAAATGGTCTATAGTGCTTTTATCTAACAAAGTAATTGATGAAAACATTGGAGATCAAGGTGATATTGATGTTGATATTGAATCATTTACTAGAAATGATCAAGATGAAAATATTATAGCGAATGAATCATATACAAGAAATGATCATAATGAGGGTATTTGGATCAATCCAACCGTCCGTGTTGTTAAGAGACGGGTATAACATATTCCAACCAAGAAAAGAAAGAGACGTTAGTGAAAAAGGTACTAAGATTTTCATTCTAATTTCATTCTAATCTTTAATTTGTATCTTTTGCGTAGGAATTATCCATCTAAACTTTTGTTATATTTTACAGTGGACACTCCTTGTTGGTTGCCATTAATCCTACAAGAGAAGTATACCGAGCACAAAGAGAATCTCGAGAAGCACGGGCTAAAGTAACCAACATTACATGGGTCAAAGTGGAGGTATATTAATTTTCACAATGTTGCTAATTAGTGATGATACTTGATAACACAAAACAACTATATATTAATTCTTATTTGTTTGTCTATGTGTAGTGCCCTCGTCAGCGTAATGGCATAGATTGCGGGTATTTCGTTTTGAGGTTTATGAGAGAAATTCGTCAAATGGATCGATTAGAGATTCCTATTGCGGTATGCATGGATTTATAACTTAGGATTTATTTTAATATTTATCGGATATGTCATATAATTTATTATTTTTAACTAAATCATGCATATTTTGTTTTGTTATGTAGTACTTTGATGAATACGCGTGTTTTCATTACACGAAGGATAAATTGCAAGAAATTAAGGAGGAATTGTGCGAATACCTTATTGAAAAAAGAATCCTATATAAGGTATATGATTATGGGATTATGTGAATGTATAGTTTTGTGAATGGTTTATTTTATTGGATTGTATAGTTTTGTGAATGGTTTATGCCCTTTATGTGTTTTTGGATTGTAATTGTATAGTTTTGTGAATAGTTAATGTAAATAACTTGAATTATAATGGAAATGGTTTATGTGGTTTATGTGATTTATGGGATTAGTGGAAATGGTTAATGAACCATACTAGAAATTGTTAATGGAAATGTGAAATATACATGTTTATTGAAATGGCTTGAATTATACAGGTTTCTGCATAAAAAAATGGTTAAAATGGGATTTTTTTTAAAAAATCATTAAAATTATACGTAGAGAAAAGACAACGCTTTCTAGAAAAAGCGTTGTCTATAGTTCACAAAAGAAAGCGCTTTTCCTAAAAAGCGCCCCTCTAAAGGTATAGAAAAATTGATAACTAAAATTATAGGCATACATTAGACAGCGCTTTAAAAAGCGCTGTCTAAAGGGGCCTTTAGACAGCGCTTTTTCCTGAAAAAGCACTTTCTAAAGGTATATAAAAAAATTCATTAAAATTTTATACGTATACATTAGACAGCGCTATGCAAAAGCGCTGTCTAAAGGCCCACTTTAGAGAGCTCTTTTTAAGGAAAAAGCGTTGTCTAATGTATACTTTAGAGAGCGCTTTTCCATAAATCAAAAGCGCTGTCTTTACCTACGACAGTGCTACCTTAGGCAGCGTTTTTAAGCGCTGTCTAAGGCCTAAAAAAACGTTGTCTAATGTCTTGTTTAGCATAGTGTCTAAGTTCTTAGATAAACATCATTAAATAAAGGAATGAATCATACAACTTACTAGTAAAACCTACAATACTAATATTTGAACCAGACAACTTCAATGCAAGACCTCTAGGAGATTGAGTGGACCAGACAACTTCAATGTAAGACTTATAATACTCAAAAGTTCTTTTATTTCTCTAAACTAACAATACAGGACTAGACAACTTCAAAACAAAATGAGAAAAAAATATAATAACCCAGTTGTTTAATGTTCTACCAAAAGAGATGGCACAAACACTAAGTAGCGAAAAATGGGAGGAGATTAAGGGAGATTGCAGAAGTGAGAAAAAAACTTTCAAAATGTCAAAATTGCAACAAAAAAAATACAAAAACCCTAATACTCCTTATAAATTCCCAAGGAAATGTGAATCGTGTGATTGTCAGCATCAGGAAGTGAGAATCGCATCACCAACGATTAATATTTTAGTGCACATTGTTCGAAAAACACTTAAAAGCCCTAGTACTAAAAAGAATCATTATCGTCGCAAATGATATCAAAAGTTCAACTTGGTGATGATTGAACATGGGTACAAGATGACCAAGGTCGATCATTGTGTGTTTTTCCAGAATTTCTCCGAAGGTGATTTCATTATTCTCTTACTTTATGTGGATGATATGCTAATTTTTGGAAAGGATATTTCAGGAATTAAAGAGTTGAAGAACACTTTGAGTGAATCTTTTGCTCTGAAGGATTTAGGAGAGGCTCAGAAAATTCTTGGTATTGAAATTGTTCGAGATCGAAATGAGAAGAAGTTGTACTCATCACAAGAAATGTATGTGGAGAAAATCCTTCAGCGTTTTAGTATGGATAAGGCTAAAGCAGCGAGCATTCCACTTGCTTCTCATTTGAAGCTTAGTCATAAACTATGTCCATCTACGAATGAAGAAAAGTTGAGTATGAAGAACATTTCGTACTCATCAGCCATTGGTAGTTTGATGTATGTTATGGTTTGTACAAAACCCGATATTCCTCATGCCATGAGAATGGTGAGTCGTTATCTCTTAGATCCGGGAAAAGATCATTGGGAGGCCGTGAAGTAGATGATGACATATTTGTGTGACTCGTCGAATTTAAAGTTAACCTTGGGATGCAAGAAGCCTATATTGATTGTAACGCCCCAGTTTTTGTTAAATTTATTTAATCGAGTCGATTTAATTATTTTTGTTTTTATATTATTTTATTCTTGACTTTTATTTGGCAATATATTATTTTTCATCGTGATTATGTTTTATCGCGTTTTGAGAGCGTTTGCGAGATATTTGAGTGTAGGGGTATTTTGGTCATTTTACTTATTTTTCTTAAAATAGAACTTAGAAGTTAGAAAGAGAGAAAAATAGAGAGAAAGAAAAAGAGAAGAAGGAAAAGAGAAAGAAAAGAAGAAAAGGGGAAAAACTTGGAGAGTAAGAAAATGATTCAACCGACTTTTGAAAACACGATTTATCGGGTAAGGGTGCGAAACTCGATTATCTTATACTTGTGTATGATTATGTATGTATGTATTTGTGTGATATTTGGTTGAAATTAGATATATAACCAAAACCCTTAATATGTTGAGATTGTTAGAATTTGATTCAAATTGTGTCTGAAATCATGTTTTAATGTTCCTAATTGTTGATACATGTTAGATAGATGTTGTTGGGCATTGAATTGGTAATTTTCTGGTGTTTAAATGAGATTTGGGAGTGAATTTGGTTGAATTTCGCAGCAGAAATTATGCAGGAAAAATTCTGGGTTTCGCTGCCCATACACGTATCAGGCTTGGCATTACGCGTATTGGTTTGGGCATTACGCGTATGGCAAGGGAGAAATGAGGGCAATACGCGTATGGAACACATTTTTCACGGCCTTCTGCTGATTTGCATAAGGGTACGCGTAGGTGGCATGACATTACGCGTAACAAGTGAGGCATTACGCGTATGGAGTTTTAGTGGAGTTTTGGGGAGAAATCAGTCTCTGCCCATACGCGTAGCACTTTGGACATTACGCGTATAGAATGGGTGAGCGAGTTGGGCAGTACGTGTATGGCACAAGGCAATACGCGTATGACCAGAGAGGGTGTAGAATGGTTCCCGATTTTGCATTCGATGCCGTAACTTTTGATCCGTAACTCGGATCGAGGCGTTCTTGGTACCGTTAGAAAGCTATTGAGATGTTCTTTCTTATAAAAATAGTTTTGAGATTGTTGGCCGATTTAATTATGTCAGAAATTTGGAAATGTGTCGTTTTGTTGACTTTTACCATTTTAATGGTGTGTATTTGATGTGTTATCATGCAATATGCTTTTGATATATATCGTAGGACTTGTGTGATGTTATACGATGTGAATGCATGTGATGAAATATTTTGATGATGGTTTGTGGCCTAAGGGCAAGAAAATGCATTGTGTTGTGTTGATTGTATACGCATGATTATGAATGTGTATATGTGTGTGTTGTACCCCAAATTTTACCCTTAGATCCATTGATCTTTTGCATGTCATCTTAGGTCAATCATATTGCATAGCTAACCCTTTTACCAGGTTTTGTTTGTGTTTTGTTTCATTTGTGAATCAGGTTTTATCTTAAGAAGATTCAAGAGTTGATCAATCAAGATTTTGGATGGAGCACTGAATCAAGCAAGTTTCCCATGTTCAAAGAGGCATCTCTATAACCCTCTCCATAACAATTTTTATCCACCTTATCCACCCTCAATTGTCATTCTTAATTCCAAACCAATTTCAATAGCTATCTATTAACCGTTTTTTTATCCAATTTCAATTCTATTTGACCATATCAATTTACCAAACCATAACCATTTCACTTACCAATTCACCTATTATTTATTTTCTTTTCTAAACCATTTCTTTTTATTTTGCCATAACAAAAAAGAGAAAACAAAATCCTAAAAACATTTGGTCTTAGGCCCATCATCATAAGCCCACTTACGTTGCAAAATAATGTTATGAAAATGATATTGGAAATAAGAAGAATCATTAGTTGAGGACCAATAGGATGCGTGCAAAACATCTTTGACTTTTCAACCCCATTCCCCTAGCCAATGAAAGGATGCCGCGTGGCTTGGCATGGAGCAAAATATTAGAAACGACTTCTTCTCCTTTGTCGTGGCTTCGTGTTTCAAAAGAGAGAAGAAGAAATTCATACTCCAAGAGAGCTTGTCTCCCAATTCAAACGCAAACCATTACTACAGCTCATAATCCTTGGCGCGTTTTTCATTTTGAAATCTCCACCATTTCCCTTTTGAGCTTTCACGCCTGGGTTTATTAAAAGTTGTTCTGAAGAGTTACTCAGCTCAGCATAGGGACTGCCTTCGCCTGCAGATATCTTTGTGCAATCAAAACCATTGCCTCATTTAATACTCACTCTTATGACAACAAAGAAGGAGTTTTAAGCAACACACGAAGTCATGAAATTTGCCCTGCACCTCTGAGGTTTTTGCGCAGCAGGGAAAGCGCGTTTGTCTCCAAGAAATTGACCAAATTTGAATTTGAAAAGAGACATTACAAACCCTAATTTTTTGCTCAGCATACCATGTGTTTGTCCTTTGGTCTCAAAGAACCAAAGCCAACCTGCTCATCCTATAAAAGGAGGTCACCTCAACACTTAAACTCACTAACAATTTTCACAAAGCACTCTAAAAGTCTCTGAATTTTGAGTTCCACGAGTTAGAAAGAGGAGGAGGGTTGCTTTGAGGTCTTGTTAAGTTCAAAAAGGAGAGAAGTTAGCACACACTTGAAGGTGCAGTGGACATATTCCACTTGGTAACTACCCTCTCCCTATTTAAATCCATGCTCATGTATTACTGACATTATCATTATTTTATAACTGTTTGTATAATTTGTTTGATGTTGCCATTCAATCATCCATAATGTGACATTAATGTGTATTTGCTCTATTTAACTTTCTGCCCTTGGTTATGATTTCATGAAGTAAGTTTGGTTTGGTTACTCTGCTAATATATTGAGACAGACATTTGCATTGCCTTTTGTTCTAGTTACTATGCCTGAAATATCATTGTAATAATGCTTTTGTTTTGTTCATTAGCTGTTGTATGTCTATGTGGCTTTATTTTTGGTTATACTGTCAAAACTTGGATGTAAGAAGTGTTAGCAAATCTATGTTTGTTCTTGATGATTGAATGTTATTATGAAAAAAGTTAAGATCTTTTGGTTCACTCTTGTTATTCTAAGATGCTCATATGTTTTGTGATTTGTGAACCTATCCATCACTGCTTGTCTTTTAAGTTGATATGTGATTGGAATGTTGCTAGCAAGAAAATGCTTTCACTAAGTGCAGTTTGTGCTGCTATCATCATTAATGTATGATCGGTTTGTGTACCTAAACTCATTGTCATTGCTGTGTATCCAAGGTCTTGCTTAGGTATTGATGTTTGTTGAATTGTGTTTTAAGCATGGAAACTGTTTTTAACTTATGTGCTTGATGTTTGGTTTTGAAATGCTAAAATGTTTGATGTTGACTTGTCTAACTTGAAATCTGTTGCTAGTTTCTTAAGTCAAATTTGGATGACCTAACCATATACTTATAATCACATCACCTTTTGTTTGGATCTGTGCACTATGTTGTTACTTAGTTATTTATTGGTGTTTAAATAGATTCATCTAAAACTGCTGTTTTATTAGAATTAAATGACCAAATGCATGCTGAATGATTATTTGATGTTTGCTTGCTGCTATGATATAGGGTCAGAGATCTTTCACTAAGCATGCTTATCTTTGTTCTACCAGTTTTTGATACATAATATGCCATCTTTGCTTTGTTGCCTATGTGATTTATTACCAATTTGTAAACTTAAAATCCATGTTAGAAGTGCCATGCCATGCTTAAAACTGGTTTTGTCCATGTGCCACATGCTGTCAGTTTGGTATTTCTAATTTATGTACAAGTTTTTTTTTAAGTGCCAAACATGATATGTGCTTTTCTGCCATATAACCTTGTCTGATTTTGATTGCTAAATCTTTTGAAGTATTTGTCTTGATACCACATGCTTATCACCATAGAACCATATGCACATTCTTTCTTAAGTTTTACTATGCACTGCCCTGAGCCTTTGCTGCACCTAACTGCCTAATTGTTTGTTTGAATGCCATCGATAACACTTGATCATAGCTTTGATATGTATATGCTTCATGACCAGTGGAGTGTCTTTTGCCTTAAATCAGAACTGAATTTTGATCCATGCCCCTTAGTTTGTTTTGTATCCATTGTATGTTAGTGCAATAAATGTTTGCTTTCACCATGCCACGAATATGCCACTTCCTGTTTTGAGTGACATTACCTGAGTAACTTATTGCTATGTCATCATGTTTAATGCATTGTTTTGCCTAGAACACGTGTGTTTAATTCATATGGCCCTTGACCATCAAGATGTTGTCTTTGTTGTGTATTTATCATTAGAAGTATGACTAATCATACCTGTATCAACATGATGAGTATGTAGCCTTTTGTGTATGCTTATATGTGATACTCTTTGCTCAGCTGCTATTCGATTTGGATGTCACTATATGTGTACAATTTCTATTTGAATCTATGATTTGTGACAGCATTGTGTGTCTAAAACGCCATGAACCTTGTTTTCAACCATCATGTTATTAGGACTGAATATAACTTTCCAAAACACCTCTTTGACAAGGACATTGCTAGACCTTGTGTTTAATTTATGTGCTTATTAATCTTGCCTCGATATCTAGTTAAGATGTATGAACTATTGTTATGTCTTGCACTCATTTGGTTTGCTATCTTTCTGAAGCTTTGTCTGCTGCCTTGTTTAATAGCCACAATGTATCATGACATGTGGATTTTTGTATTTGATTGGAATACTAGCATTAGTAAGTGCATTTAATCCTATAACTCGTTGCCTTGTGGTATGTACAAGAATTGCTCTAAATGACATTTTGTTTGTCTGCACACTAACTACTTGTTTTTTAATGATGTTTCACTCTGTTGCCATCATCTTGTTAGCACTCATTTAGCATGTTTTTAAGGCCTGTCACTAATAGTTTGAGTAGTCTTGGAATATGTCATTGCTTGATCTACCCTATTCCTATTTTTACCACTCATATTAACATGTTTGAGCTGCTTTTGAACCTTAAGAATGTATTATTAAAACTGACTGCATCATGCCTTAACCTGCCCTTTTGCTTTCTTGCATTTTGAGCATTTAACCATATCAATCATGTGATTTTCTCCTAAGACAGTTCTGCTATCTTTCATTCAGCATGTTAAGTCTTGAAAATGTTTTGATGTACATTGAAACCAACCTGATGCCATGCTGTTTTGAATCCTTAATCCGTATGAATGTTTGTTTGTTTGCATCCAAGTCATGTTTAATTTCCATGATTTTCAATGAATGTGTCATGTGTTTGTTTGAACCTCTGTGCAATATATGTTTGTTAATTTGTATTTGAATTTGTCTCACTCCATGATCAAAGCTGTGATATGTATTTTCATTACTAATGTAAAAGTCTACTTGCATATTTGGCTTGTGTGTTTTAGTTTTGGTAGCTCGTATAGTGTTGAGGAGTTGATCAAATGTTACTGTCTTTTCTTACTAATGACTGTGTGCATGATTAAGGGCATGGCGTGATGTTTCATTTCTATATGAGCTGTTTGTTCTATGAGTTTGGTTGCCTTGCTTTCTGTTAGTCATATACGCGAAAGAAGAATTATGTATTAATTAAGATGTGTTTATTACCGGATGTAACAGCCACCCCAGTGGCAAGCACACACATACACACTCGCCTTTGACCCTTGGGACGGGGGTTCGAATCCCCCTCGCTCCCGTCCTTTTATTTTATTTTCTAAATTTCGCTTCCTTTACGTATATATCGTTGCTCCCATTACATGTTCAGAATGCGCGCGTGGCTTGGTTGGCATTTGTTTTAGGACTGTACATGCAGGGTTCTGGGTTCAATCCCTAGGAATGCCCTTTCCTTCTTTTTTTACCACTTATTTGTTTTATTTTTAAGTTTATGCTTTAATTTCAAACCTTCATAACTTGTTTGTTTCTCATCCTTTTTCTTCCATTCTTTTTGCTATTTGTTTCTAATTGGATCTACTTGTTGAATATAAAAAGGAATGGTTGAAAATATTTAATCTTGATGGCTTTTATTCATGTGGAAGTTGGAATTTCTTTTAAGGTTTTATTGCACTTTTTATTCATCTCATGATGTTATCTTTGTTTATTTTGTTTGAGCATTGTCTAATATGAGTAATTCTAACCTTGCATGATATTGTAACTTTGTTTCATCTTAATATCTTGTTCATGTCTTTTACATCATTATGTTAAATTCATATAACTCTTTATTTCATAGTAATTTTAAAACTGTCATCTTCCCTATTCCAAAGGAAAGTCCTCATAAATTGACTCATGAGTCATTAAACAGCCACCCTACCTTAGCCTCATAAGAGCTTATCCCATTTCTTGGCCTCATGAGACCCATGAAATCATAACTTAGTAATAGGTTAGAGTTTTGAACTCTATGTGATTTTCACCATCATGAGAACTCACTTGCCCCCTATAACTTAGATTTAGAGAGTTATCGTGAACTCTAAAATGAGCTCATACTCATTTCCCCTTGGAACTTTGGCCATAGTCAATGGTTCCTCCTTCACCCTTAGCTCGGTGAACTACGGATACTCTGATTCCACTCCCGTCAGGATACTTAGGCGCAAGGTGCGATACCTTGTCGAGTATACTTAGATACTAACCCCTAGGGTTTCAACCTTTAGCATAGAACCTTTAGCAAGCGAGTAGGACATAACAAGCTAAAACAAGAGGTTCCCGTAGAGTACTACAGACGTTTAGGATGTTAATACCTTTCCTAGGCATAACCAACCCCCGAACCTTAGATCTCCCCCCTTTTAGGTTTTTCTAGATCTTGAACCTTTCCTTTGGATAAATCAAAGTCGGTGGTGAATTCAAAGAAATGTGATGCAAGTTAATTAATAGCTTGTTATCCGATTCTCACCGCAACAGAAATGGCGACTTCACTGGGGACTCTTTATTTTGAGGGTTAAGCCCACTTTGTTTTTGCTTGTTTTATTTATGCTTATCTGCTATGTTTGTATATATCTGTTTGATTACCTGTATATATGCTTTGCTTGAGTTCTTTTGTTGACATGGTTCTTGAGTGGTGAGATAAATCCTAACTCGGATTTGAGTGCACTTATGATAGGACGATGGTATATTCAAGGAGGCTTTGAGGGAGTCGATTCCTGAAAAAGCTAACTTGAGACACCATCACTCAGTTGAGGCCCTCTTGAGAGTCTAGTCATGTTGAACGAGTCTATTCGTGAAAATGTGCTACTCTCGACCTAGGTGCCCTTGATGTTGAGGACCGTAGTTACCAAACCTCACTTGGCCTTTTAGGATGTAGTGCAGTGACCATGATGGAGTCTATTTCTGAATTGGTTGTCACTTGATACTACACTCAGACGAGATTCTCTTGAGAATTTTATTGATTACCAAGTCATTTGGGAAGTCAATAAAATCCAAAAGATGGGTTGTCGACTCTGGGAACTTCTTAGAACCCTGTTCAACAGATGAAAACCAATAGTACATACCAATGGGAAGGGTAAACCCTGGCTCCATGCCCAAACCTATCCCCTTTGTTTGTGTTTTTTGTGTATCTTTGTGTGTGCTTTGCATTCATACATCATAAGCATTCATCTGTTTCATGGAACTCAGATTTCTTTTCTTGTGAAATATCAGAGGGATATCATGGACAGTTCAAGAAGAAATACTATCAAATACACTTTCAAGAGTCCAAAATTGGATGGCCTAAGGAGATTAGGAGATTTGCTAACAGACCCTGAAGGATTCATAGACAGATATGGGAAGTTGTGGGTTTTGTTGAAGAAAGACATTGATGAAGGACTCCTCTCAACTCTGCTTCAGTTTTATGATCCAAAGTATCACTGCTTCACGTTTCCTAACTATCAACTCTTGCCCACCCTTGAGGAATACTCTCAGATAATTGGTTTGTCTATCAAGGATGAGTTCCCATTTCCTATCTTCGAGAAGGATCCTAAAGAGGAAGAAATAGCCAAGAAAACTCATCTGGAGTTAGTTGACATTAAAAGCAATTTAACTTCAAAAGGAGGAATTTTTGGGTTAACCGCTAAGTTTTTATTTGAAAAGGTCTGTTACTTTGCTAAACACTCAAACCGGGATGCCTTTGAAGTCGTTTTTGCTTTGCTCATCTATGGACTTTTCTTATTTCCGAATATTGACAACTTTGTGGATCTGAACGCAATCAAAATATTTTTGAAACAAAATCCAGTACCCACCCTGCTTGCTGAAGCTTATCACTCAGTCCATACAAGAAATGCTCATGGTAATGGACAAATTACTTGCTACGTCCTCATGTTGTATAAATGGATTATTTTGCATCTACCGAAGACAGGTGCATTCTGGGATTCCAAGAAAGGATGGTGGTCTCAGAGAATTATGGCACTCTCCCATGCAGACATTGACTGGTATAATCGGGTGTATGATAGAATCCTGATTACAGATAGCTGTGGAAACTATGGCAATGTGCCTTTTCTTGGCATTAAAGGTGGAATCAGCTACAACCCTGTATTGGCACGATGCCAGCTAGGATACCCTTTGGAGGATAAACCTCTCAGTATTCATATGGAAAACATCTACTTTGAAGCATATGACAAGAACGAAGAGCAGAAGAAGCTAATCTTGAACGCTTGGAGGAGCAAGTGCAAAAGAGGAAGAAGTTCTTTGGGAAAGCCTAACTGTGTGTCATTGGAGCCTTATCTCCAATGGGTCAGAAGAAGAGCCATAGAGTTAAAAATGCCCTACAAGAGGTAGGAACCAATTGCTTTGAAGTGTGAGCTTGTCTTATACTTTATGTCGAGAGAGGAAGAGCTGGAGATTTCTTTAAGACAAGCCCAACGGTTAGAGGAAGCCTGGAAACTCAAATATCAGGTGGTTGTTGAAGAAAACCTGGAACTCCAGAAACAAATACAGGACAAGAACGAAGAGTTACTCTCATGCAAGAAGAGAAAAGCCCTGGAAGATCCAAGTTCCCCTAACACTCAGCCTCCTACTTGGAAATTCATCATCGACAACCTCGTCACAGAAAGGGACCAGATGGAGAAAGAAATCAGAAGACTCAACATGAGGCTCTTAGGAGAATCTCTTTAGGACTTTCTAGCTTTTATTTAGCTTCATGTTTAGGGCTTTTGAAAGTGTATCGACTCTTGTAATTCACCTTTTTATTAATGAGAATGAGGTCTTTTGATATCTCTTGATATTTTGCGAGTGTCTGAATTCCATGAAACTTTGCATTGCATCTTGCATTCTTTGCTAAACTATCAAGATACTAATTTTGTTTTGCAGATTTTGTAGAAATGGATGCTGCAGGGAAAAGAGTTTGGCCTTATTTCTTTGAACTCCCAGAGTTGGAGCAGTTGTTGTGGCTAGGAGAAATAGTTGAAGACCAGTCAGCCTTTGCTGATAAATATGGGTGTATCATTCCACTGATGAGAGTCCCAGTAACTGAAGGACCCCTTGAAGTTTTGGTCCAGTTGTATCATCCTGCGTACCGCTGTTTTGTGTTCCCTGAATTCCAGTTGGTGCCAACCCTAGAGGAATTCTCTGCCATGATAGGGATTCCGGTCAGAGAAGCTCCCATCTTTTCTGGGATTGAAGAAATGCTCTCCGCCAAAGACATCTCCAGAGCAACCAGAATTAGATTGTCTGACATCCAGGCTAACCTGACTAACAAAGGAGGAAAGCGTGGGCTTCCCGCCTAGTTCTTGCTGGAAAAGGCTCTTTACTTCAAGAACAGAGGAAATGAGGCTTTGTTTGAATCAACCCTCGCTCTGATGATCTACGGTTTATTTCTGTTCCCAAATGCCAAAAATTTTGTGGATGATCAAGCCATTCAGATCTTCACAATCAATAATCCAGTTCCAACACTGCTAGCCGATGTCTACCATGCCATTCAAACCAGGTATACAAGGGGCAGCAGGCAAATCGTCTGTTGCGTGGCTCTCTTTTATAAGTGGTTTAAAACCTATTTTCTGAAGACTCCAGCGTTTTGGGAAGTGGAGGATTGCAAGATTTGGTCCAAAAAGCTGATGGAATTGAAGCATAACGACATCGAGTGGTATGATTCAACTGATGAGGGAATTGTTATAATTCATAGCTGTGGGGATTGCCCTAATGTACCTCTTATGGGGAGAAACGGTTGTATCAATTATAACCCTGTCCTTGCACGCCGTCAGCTGGGTCATCTGAATGAGGGAATTCCAGATGATGAAGATATGCAGATGATGTTTTATGATGAGAGGGGAGGTTTTGAAATGAAGATGCGATTGGAGCGCGCTTGGCGCCAAATTAACAGACAACTATGGAAAGCTGAATGCCCAGTCACAGAGGCCCACTTACAATGATCTCGTGACTTAGCCCGTGTGATGAGGAAGCCACTTCCTCGCACGAATCACCCACAAAGACAAAGCAGAGGATGGTGGAACCTTTAGGAGAACTGGTTCTGGCGAGAGAAGAGACAAAAGAACGTATCAGCAAATTGATGAGAATGATTAATGGAGGAGAGGGGTCATCAACCAGTGGATCCAATCCTTAGTGTTACTACTGTTGCTATTTCCTTTGTTGTTAATGTTCTCTTCGTATTAATGTGTTTCTACTTATGTACTTGGAGTATGAGGATACACTGCTCCTGATGTAATGCTCGCCAGATTCTTGAATGAAGAAGTTTATTTTGTCAAAGAATCTATTGTCTATATTATTTGCAAAATTTATTTGGTTTCTTGATAGTTTAGCTTGCATTTGCATTTGCATCCTCATTTGCATCATCATGTGCCTTTTTCCTTGTCTTTATCTCATGTCACCGTGTTCTCTCCAGAATCGTCACACTGAATCCCAGACACAACTACAACACTCGGGCCCAAGCTCGATTCAGGATGTCAGAGGTATACGGAGAAATGGATAGAGTCAACAACGAATTGAATGAGATACGAGGAGGGATGGGACAAATCCTCGAGGCTATTAATGTTATGAGAGCAAAGATGGACACCCAGGCCACTGTGGTCTCCGAAATCGTCACCACAATGGTAGAACCTCCTATCGCCCCTGTCATGAATCACACTTTGGGCATGCCCATTGATTTTATCCATGCTACAGTTCCTTTATCTACTCACTAAACAGTTCCTCTAGTCAATGAGACTCTACAGGTCGTTCCTACCTATGCTCCACCAGCAGTACAAACACAAGTGCATCCGATTTTCCAAAACCAACATCCCTATGATTACGTTGATGTGTCCGAAGAAGGGGATAATCGACACGAGAAAATGAGAGAAAATGTTGAAACAATGCAGAGGAAGATGAAGGCGATGGAGTTAAGTAATGCATTCATTACTGATATTAAGGACATGTGCTTGGTTTCAGACTTGGTAATTCCACCCAAATTCAAATTGCCGAATTTTGAGTTGTACTCAGGTGCCACATGTCCCAAGTCCCATTTAATCATGTATTACCGAAGAATGGCCGCGGACGTACGTAATGACAAACTAATGATCCATTATTTTCAAGACAGTTTGAAAGGGGCTGCTGCTAAGTGGTATTTAAGTCTGGACCAGTCCCAGGTCCATTGTTTCCAGGATGTGACCGATGCTTTTGTAAAACACTACAAGTACAATATGGATCTAGCCCCTGACCGTACGCAGTTATTGAGTATGGCCCAGAGCAGTACTGAATCCTTCAAAGAATATGCACAACGATGGAGAGAGACTGCATCTCAGGTTGAACCGCCCTTGACCGAGAAAGAGTTGGTTGATTGGTTTGTAGACACAGTAAAGTCTAAATTTTATGAGAGAATGATCAGCAGTGTCAATGCTAATTTCGCCGATATTGTTGCAATTGGCATGAAGGTAGAGGCAGGATTAAAGAGTGGAAAGGTAATCAGTTCTCCGAACAGTTCAACTGGCGTCAATGCTAAGAAATCTCCTAGTCACTCCCACAAAAAGAGAGAAGGAGAAACTAATGTCGTCACGGCAGGAAAGACCTAGAGCCCTCGATGGAAGCAACCAATGTACCAACAACAGCAGAGACCAAACTTCTCTCAGCATCCAATCTACCAAATGCAGTATACTCAACAACCTTACATAGCTGCTGTCACACCTACTTTCAACCACCAAGCAGCGCAGCAGGCGCCAACTTATCAACAAACAGCTTATCAGCAATGGCCTAAAAACCAGAGTTATTAACAGCCAAGGCCACAGGTTCCACAGCAGAATTCTCCCCACAAAAGGCAGGGAGGAAATCCAGTGTTTCCACCTATACCAATGTCCTATACGGAGCTCTACCCTTCCTTAGTGGAGCAAGGGCTGATCGTTACTAGACCTTTGGGACCACCAACCGAGAAGTCTATGCCTTTCTTTAACCTAAATGCGAACTGTGCTTTTCATCAAGGAGGGGCTGGTCACGACTTGGAGGGCTGTTTAGCGTTGAAAATTGTAGTGATGGCGAAGAATATCCTTTCATTTGCTGATAATCAACCGAATGTGAAAAACAATCCTTTGCTTACCCATGGGGCTACTAATGCCATCGAAGATGAAAAGGATGAGGTATTAGTTTTGGATGCAACAAAGATCAAAACCCCTATCAAGGCTTTTTATGCTAAGCTGTTTAAAGCTGGGTTAGTTAAAGTTTGCCATGATGACTGTGAAGAATGTAATGTCAGTATTAAAGGCTGCCGTTTAGTCCAAGACGATGTTTAGTACTTGATCAATGAAGGGTTCCTACAGGTATTCATCAGAGAAAAGGAGAATAGAGTTGCAGCAATCGAACCTGTGTTTAACCTACCAAAGCCGAGAGGGCAGGCATCCGGGTCCAACACACCTAAGTCTGGGTCTGTAATTCCTGTATTTAATAAACCAGTACTAGTTTTCAACAATCCTGGAACGATTGATGCTTCCACTATCAATCATTCCAAGCAATATAACACCCAACAACCTGTTCCATTTAGGTTCAGAGGGACCAAGGTCGTGCCATGGGTCTATGAGAATGTCATGAGTAGTATAAGACGAGAATACGTGATTCCAAGGAAAGAGGTGGGAATCGATGTTGAAGACGTAGTTCCAAGGGAAGAGGTGGGAACTACTGTTGAAGAAGTAACCAATATAGTTGGAACTGGAAATATGACCCGAAGCGGTAGAGTATACACTCCTTCTTTCAAAGAAACCACACCCATGGAAACTGTTGTCCCCACACCATCTGGAGACAAAGGAAAGGAAGTCATTTCTAAAGAAGAAGATGAAGAGTTCCTAAGGATTATCAAGAGGAGTGATTACAGGGTGGTAGATCAACTCCATCAGACCCCATCCAAGATTTCGATCCTGTCTCTATTAGTCAATTCACCTGTTCATAGATCAGCTTTGCAGAGGGTATTAGCTCAGGCACACGTAGCCCAAGATATAACAGCTGGACAGTTTGACCATGTCGTTGCCAACATTACAGCTTGTAACAATCTTGGCTTCAGTGAAGAGGAGTTACCTCGAGCAGGAAGAAGCCATAATCTTGCCTTACATGTATCAGTGAAATGTCAGGAGGATACGATGGCCAAAGTTCTTGTAGATACCGGTTCATCCTTGAATGTTTTGCCAAAAAGAACTCTTGAGAAACCGTCTTACCAAGGAGCTATAATGAGACCCACTTCACTCATTGTTAAAGCCTTTGATGGCTCAAGAAGATCGATGATGGGTGAGATTGAGCTGCCTGTCTTGATTGGCCCTCAAGTATTCAACATCCTTTTTCAGATCCTGGATATTAACCCCGCCTACACTTGTTTGTTGGGTAGACCATGGATCCATGAGGCTTGCGCTGTAACCTCTACCCTGCATCAGAAGATGAAGTTCGTGGCCGAGGACAAATTAGTTATTATACATGGTGAGGAAGACCTGATGGTCAGCAATTTATCCTCGTTTCGTTACATTGAAGCAGATGAAGATGCTTTGGAAACTTCTTTCCAGGCTCTTGAGATAGCAAATGCTGTTATGCTTGATGATAAGGAACCAGTAGCCTCCGGTTGTCCATCTTTTGTTTCTCTTAAAAGCATTCAATCTGCTCTACGAGGAGGAGTATCTGAAGGCTAGGGCAAGATCGTCGAAGTCCCGGAGAGAGAAAAGTACCAAGGGTTGGGTTACAAACCAACTCTTGAGGGAAGAGCTTCTCCAGCAAAGGGAAGACCAAGGACCATTCAAGAAGTGTTCGTCAGTGGAGGACAGTAAGTCCATGCCATTATTGAAGACGCTGAAGATGAAGATATCAACCATTTGGTGTTTCGGTGTGACGTCGCTTTAAGTAATTGGGAAGCCATTGAGATCCCTACTTTATACCCTATGCCAGAGTAATTTGTTTGCTTATGTTGATGTTTTTAATTCCGCAGCCTTGCCCGAGGCTATCAGATTATTTTGTATGGGCCACCGCTTTTAAATCTTATTAATCAATGAAAGTGATTGTTTCATTAAAGTCCTTGTCTTTATTCTTGTTTTTGCTTTAAGAAAAATGACAATCTTTTCAAAACTACGAATTTCTCTTTCTTGCGTTCATGTCTGTGCATTTTTAATAAAATAAGTCCCTCCATCATGCAGAGTAAATCCCAAACCCGTTGTAGTCAATGACCCTACTCCCACTATCGACTTTGATTTGCCTGTTTACCAAGCTGAGGAAAAAGAGGATTATGAGGTCCCCGATGATTTGGCAGAAATGTGTGAGTATCAGTACACGGATCTCCAGTCACACGATGAAAAAGTTGACGTCATCAACCTTGGCACTGAAGAAAAGAGGAAAGAGGTCAAGATTGGGGCAACACTTGGGGCAGAAATCAGCCAACGACTAGTACTGCTTTTGGAAGAATATGTAGATGTGTTTGCTTGGTCTTATCAAGACATGCCTGGATTGGATACAGACATAGTAGTTCATAAACTACCACTCAAGCCTGAATGTCAGCCTGAGAAACAGAAGCTCCATAGAAGTAGACCCGATATGGCTCTCCAAATCAGAGATGAGGTTAAGAAGCAACTGGATGCAGGATTCTTTGTAGTTTCAAAATATCTGGAATGGGTAGCCAACATCGTGCCAGTTATGAAGAAAAATGGTAAAGTGCGAATGTGCGTAGATTACATGGATCTCAACAAATCTAGTCCCAAGGATGATTTCCCCCTTTCGCACATCGACACTCATGTGGATAATACAACCAAGTTTGCAGTTTTCTCCTTCATGGACGGTTTCTCCGGTTACAATCAGATCAGAATGGACCCAGCTGACATGGATAAAACTACATTTATCACCCCGTGGGGAACCTACTGCTACAAAGTCATGCCCTTTGGTTTGAAGAACACAGGGGCAACCTACCAGAGAGCTATGGTGACTTTATTCCATGACATGATCCATAAGGAAATTTAAGTATACGTGGATGATATGATTGCCAAATCTCACAGTGAAGAGAAACATTTGGACCATCTCTTAAAGTTGTTCAAGAGACTCCGGAAGTATCAGTTGAAGTCGAATCCGGCCAAATGTACTTTCGGTGTCAGGTCAGGGAAGTTGCTTGGTTTTATCGTCAGTCAAAGAAAAATTAAAGTAGATCCTGACAAGGTCCGAGCCATTCAAGAAATGTCGGCTCCGCAAACCGAATCTCAAGTGAGAGGTTTTCTGGGTCGTTTGAATTATATATCCAGATTCATCTCCAACATGACTCCTATTTGTGAACCGATCTTCAAACTGCTCCGCAAAGACCAGACTGTAGAGTGGAATTCTGATTGCCAACAGGCTTTTGAAAAACTCAAGAGCTATCTGCAAGAACCACCTATTCTAATTCCTCCTGTTCCTGGAAGACCCCTCTTCATGTACATGACTGTTTTAGAAGGATCCATGGGTTGCGTTTTGGGCCGACATGATGAAACTGGTCGCAAAGAACATGCCATTTATTACCTGAGTAAGAAGTTCGCTGATAGCGAAAGCCATTATTCACTGCTTGAGAAGACTTGTTGTGCTTTAGCATGGGCCGCCAAACGTTTGAGGCAGTATTTGATATGTCACACTACTTTGTTGATCTCGAAAATGGATCCAATAAAGTATATCTTTGAGAAGCCTGCTCAAATAGGAAGACTTGCCCGTTGGCATATGCTATTGTCAGAATATGATATCCAATATGTTCCTCAGAAGGCTATCAAGGGAAGTGTATTGTCAGAGTACCTTGCGGACCAGCCTGTTGAAAATTATGAACCTCTCAAGTTTGATTTCCCAGATGAAGACATCATAGTAGTAAAGGATTACGAAGAGCCTGGCCCTAATGAAGGTCCTGAGCCCGGTTTTAGATGGAAGATGATGTTTGATGGTTCTTCCAATTTCAAAGGACATGGTGTAGGTGTTGTATTGATAAACCCCGATGGTGGTTATACTCCTTTCACAGCAAGGTTGGACTTTGGATGCACGAACAATATTGTCGAGTACGAAGCATGTATTTTGGGTCTAGAAGCTGCAATTGACCTTGGAATCAATATTCTTGAAGTTATGGTGATTCTGCCTTGGTCATTTACCAAGTCAAGGGTGAATGGGAAACCAAGGATGAAAAACTCATTCCATACCGCGCTTACATTATGGAATTGATTGAGTGTTTTGATGAAATCACTTTCCGGCATGTACCTCGCACCGAAAATCACATAGCAGACTCCCTAGCCATGTTAGCTTCACTGTGGTAAGTCAAGTTTCACAATGAAGCACCTCTCATCAGTATCAAGCACAAGACCGAACCCGCTTATTGCCAGTCGGTTGAAGAAGAGACAGATGGAAAACCATGGTTTCACGACATCATGAATTATTTGAAGACTCAGGAGTACCCTGCCAATGCTTCCAGTCTTGATAAGAAAACTTTACGAAGATTGTCATCCAAGTTTTTTCTCAGCAATAATGTACTTTACAAGAGGAATCATAACATGGTCCTGCTAAGATGTGTTGATAAGCGAGAAGCAGACTTGTTGATTCACGACATTCACGAATGAGCCTTTGGCATTCACGCCAATGGGTATGCCATGGTTAAGAAAATCTTGAGGGCTGGATATTATTGGTTGACTATGGAAGCTGATTGTATCCAATACGCCAGGAAGTGTCATAAGTGCCAGATCTATGCTGATAAGATGCATGTTCCTCCGACCTTGCTGAAGGTGTTGTCATCCCCTTGGCCTTTCTCCATGTGGGGCATTGACATGATTGGAGCTATTGAACCGAAAAGCTTCCAATGGCCATCGTTTCATTCTAGTGGCCATTGATTATTTACCAACTGGGTTGAAGCTGCTTCTTACGCCAATGTGACTAAGCAAGTGGTTGCCCGTTTCATCAAGAATAATATCATTTGTCATTATGGAATCCCCAACAAAATCATCGCTGACAATGGAACAAATTTGAACAACAAAACAGTGAAAGAGTTATGTGACAATTTCAAGATTGAACATCACAATTCCTCACCTTACCGTCCCAAGATGAATGGAGCTGTCGAAGCTGCTAATAAAAACATCAAAAAGATCCTGCAGAAGATGGTCAAGACTTATAAGGACTGGCACGAGATGTTAGCTTTTGCTTTGCATGGATACAGGACTTCGGTTCGAACCTCAACTAGGGCAACCCCTTTTTCTCTTGTATATGGAATGGATGAGGTCCTCCCCATTGAAGTAGAAATACCATCTCTGAGAATCCTGATGGAAACTAAGCTTGACGAAGTTGAATGGGTCAGAGAGAGATATGACCAACTGAACCTCATTGACGAGAAGCGACTAACAGCTATGTGTCATGGTCATCTGTATCAAAAAAGAGTGAAGAGGGCATTTGACAAGAAGGTGCGTGTTTGGTAATTTCGAGAAGGAGAGCTTGTACTCAAGAAAATTCTGCCATCTCAAAGGGATGCTCGCGGAAAATGGGCCCTAACTACGAGGGTCCATTTGTGGTAAATACTGTATTTTTCAGGAGGTTCTTTACTCCTCACAACAATGGATGTTGAACAGCTCGCACACCCTATAAATGCCTACGCAGTACGAAAATATTACGCTTGAGAATCTAGGCCCTCTTATCCGCATCAGCAGCAAAGAATTCTAGGATTTTTTTTTTGTCATTAGGGGGTGGTGGTCATTGAATATGATGTAATCCTTTCCCAAATTTCCATTTTTCAATTGTAATGATCCATGGAACTTGGCTATTAGCAAGTTACCATTCTAATGAAATTAGATTTTTGAGCCATTCTTTGTTTGATATTTATCATTACTCTGATATTTTCCTTGTTATGCAAAACTTCACTTATTTATTAATAACAGTTTTAGAAGAGGAAAATGTTTTGAAAATTTTGAACTCTCCATTCTTTGTCACTAAAAGAGGATTGGCAATGTTTCCCTGAATTAAACGTTTCGACAATGGCTGACCACTAATACAAAGGATTTCTCACGAGTATCTACACAGGATGTTTGTTGAAAAGATGATTCCCCAGCAAAATTAAGGATGTTCTCACATTGACTTTAAGACTGACTACCTGCTCAGATTTCAGTGTGATTCCCTGTAGAAGACATGGTGTCTTTCCTTTCGCTGTCCCCGATCTGGTGTCTCTTGTCGGAGTCGTTTCTTGCATATCATTAAGCATCCGCATCATACCATAGCATTGAGCATCTTTGCATTTAGGCGTTTTGTTTGTGTGGTCTTTTTCCCTTTCTTTTTTCCTCTTTGTGGGTCTTTGGATCCTTGTCTTTGTTTTGCTTGTGTCCGGCCTTTCACCTTTGTGCGCCAGATTTTGACTCTTTGTGCAGTATTCCCCAGGAAGTCTAATCTGCAACCCCGGTACCGATTTATCTGATACTTAATCACTTTATTTGGATACTTAAAGTCCAGTGACTGCTGGCATTATTTATATCAGGTTATCGTGAACCTAAACTTTAGGTTATCGTGAACCCGTTGTTTATATCAGGTTATCGTGAACCTAAACTTTAGGTTATCCTGAACCCGTTGTTTGAAACCAGGTCAGATGTGAACCTAAAACTTCAAGTTATCGTGAACCCGTTGTTTGAAACCAGGTTAGATTTGAACCTAAAACTTCAGGTTATCGTGAACCTAAACTTCAGGTTATCGTGAACCCGTTGTTTGAAATCAGGTTATCGTGAACCTAAACTTCAGGTTATCGTGAACCCGTCGTTTGAAATCAGGTTATCATAAACCTAAACTTCCGGTCAGATGTGAACCGTTGTTTGAACCCTGGTCTAATATGAACCTAAACAAAATTTAAAATCCAGCTCATACTGGTTTTCCTCATAAAACAAATCATGTTGTTATCTCAACCAACTCATATGGGCACCCGAGTCCAATCATGGCTCATTAACCTTGTTCCCAGCTAAACTCCAGCAGTTTTTTTGTTATCTGGCGCGCAGAGTTCGTCTCTGTCTTTTCTGGTTTTTCTCGAAGATCCCGTTTGAACTCTTCAGTATAAGAAAATCCCATAAAATCTTTGGGTGTCTATCCTTTTATTTCAAACTGATCCCCGGTGGATCATGTATTCTTTCTGGTTTCATGCCCAGTAAGAATGCATCTTTTTCCCCTGTGTCGTCGGGCCCTAATTGAACCTGTCGTCCATCTTCCTGGATCTTTCCCCAGTGGAGATTTCCTTTCTGGCTTCTATCTCCAGTAAGGACCTGTAGGGTTTTCCCTCCGTTTCTTTTTTCTATACCCAGTGTCTCCTCGGAGTCTCCCCTGTGAGTCTCTTTTGTTGGTTAGCCTGTATCCCCAGTGAGCTTGCCTTATGGATACTAACCTTCATCCTTTCCCTTTGGGGCTCGCTTGTGTTTGTTTGCTTTCTTTTTGTCCTTTGGTGTCTTGTTTTGTCTGCATCATTGCACTATCATGGCATCATATCATCATATTAGTAGCATTGCATATCTTTGCATCTAAGGGCAAAATTTTTGGTTATCTGTATTTAAATATCTTTCACCATGATTTCATAAGGATTTTCATCTCTCATGTCATCCGGTGAAGATATTTAAATAGGGGCAACTGTTGTACCCCAAATTTTACCCTTAGATCCATTGATCTTTTGCATGTCATCTTAGGTCAATCATATTGCATAGCTAACCCTTTTACTAGGTTTTGTTTGTGTTTTGTTTCATTTGTGAATCAGGTTTTATCTTAAGAAGATTCAAGAGTTGATCAATCAAGATTTTGGATGGAGCACTGAATCAAGCAAGTTTCCCATGTTCAAAGAGGCATCTCTATAACCCTCTCCATAACAATTTTTATCCACCTTATCCACCCTCAATTGTCATTCTTAATTCCAAACCAATTTCAATAGCCATCTATTAACCATTTTTTTAATCCAATTTCAATTCTATTTGACCATATCAATTTACCAAACCATAACCATTTCACTTACTAATTCACCTATTATATATTTTCTTTTCTAAACCATTTCTTTTTATTTTGCCATAACAAAAAAGAGAAAACCAAATCCTAAAAACATTTGGTATTAGGCCCATCATCATAAGCCCACTTACGTTGCAAAATAATGTTATGAAAATGATATTGGAAATGAGAAGAATCATTTGTTGAGGACCAATAGGATGTGTGCAAAACATCTTTGACTTTTCAACCCCATTCCCCTAGCCAATGAAAGGATGCCGCGTGGCTTGGCATGGAGCAAAATATTGGAAACGACTTCTTCTCATTTGTCGTGGCTTCGTGTTTCAAAAGAGAGAAGAAGAAATTCATACTCCAAGAGAGAGCTTGTGTCCCAATTCAAATGCAAACCATTACTACAGCTCATAATCCTTGGCGCATTTTTCATTTTGAAATCTCCACCATTTCCCTTTTGAGCTTTCACGCCTGGGTTTATTAAAAGTTGTTCTGAAGAGTTACTCAGTTCAGCATAGGGACTGCCTTCGCCTGCAGATATCTTTGTGCAATCCCAACCATTGCCTCATTTGATACCCACTCTTATGACAACAAAGAAGGAGTTTTAAGCAACACACGAAGTCATGAAATTTGCCCTGCACCTCTGAGGTGTTTGTGCAGCAGGGGAAGCGTGTTTGTCTCCAAGAAATTGACTAAATTTGAATTTGAAAGGAGATGTTGCAAACCCTAATTTTTTGCTCAGCATACCATGTGTTTGTCCTTTGGTCTCAAAGAACCAAAGCCAACCTGCTCAGCCTATAAAAGTAGGTCACCTCAACACTTAAACTCACCAACAATTTTCACAAAGCATTATAAAAGTCTATGAATTTTGAGTTCCACGAGTAAGAAAGAGGAAGAGGATTGCTTTGAGGTCTTGCTAAGTTCAGAAAGGAGAGAAGTTAGCACACACTTGAAGGTGCAGTGGACATATTCCACTTGGTAACTACCCTCTCCCTATTTAAATCCATGCTCATGTATTACTGACATTATCATTATTTTATAACTGTTTGTATAATGTGTTTGATGTTTCCATTCAATCATCCATAATGTGACATTAATGTGTATTTGCTCTGATTAACTTTCTGCCCCTGGTTATGATTTCATGAAGTAAGTTTGGTTTGGTTACTCTGATAATATATTGAGACAGACATTTGCATTGCCTTTTGTTCTAGTTACTATGCCTGAAATATCGTTGTAATAATGCTTTTGTTTTGTTCATTAGCTGTTGTATGTCTATGTGGCTTTATTTTTGGTTATACTGTCAAAACTTGGATGTAAGAAGTGTTAGCAAATCTATGTTTGTTCTTGATGATTGAATGTTATTATGAAAAAAGTTAAGATCTTTTGGTTCACTCTTGTTATTCTAAGATGCTCATATGTTTGTGATTTGTGAACCTATCCATCACTGCTTGTCTTTTAAGTTGATATGTGATTGGAATGTTGCTAGCAAGAAAATGCTTTCACTAAGTGCAGTTTGTGCTGCTATCATCATTAATGTATGATCGGTTTGTGTACCTAAACTCATTGTTATTGCTGTGTATCCAAGGTCTTGCTTAGGTATTGATGTTTGTTGAATTGTGTCTTTAAGCATGGAAACTGTTTTTAACTTATGTGCTTGATGTTTGGTTTTGAACTGCTAAAATGTTTGATGTTGACTTGTCTAACTTGAAATCTGTTGCTAGTTTCTTAAGTCAAATTTGGATGACCTAACCATATACTTATAATCACATCACCTTTTGTTTGGATCTGTGCACTATGTTGTTACTTAGTTATTTATTGGTGTTTAAATAGATTCATCTAAAACTGCTGTTTTATTAGAATTAAATGACCAAATGCATGCTGAATGATTATTTGATGTTTGCTTGCTGCTATGATATAGGGTCAGAGATCTTTCACCAAGCATGCTTATCTTTGTTCTACCAGTTTTTGATACATAATATGCCATCTTTGCTTTGCTGCCTATGTGATTTATGACCAATTTGTAAACTTAAAATCCATGTTAGATGTGCCTTGCCATGCTTAAAACTGGGTTTGTCCATGTGCCACATGTTGTCAGTTTGGTATTTCTAATTTATGTACAAGTTTTTTTTAAAGTGCCAAACATGATATGTGCTTTTCTGCCATATAACCTTGTCTGATTTTGATTGCTAAATCTTTTGAAGTATTTGTCTTGATACCACATGCTTATCACCATAGAACCATATGCACATTCTTTCTTAAGTTTTACTTTGCACTACCCTGAGCCTTTTCTACACCTAACTGCCTAACTGTTTGTTTGAATGCCATCGATAACACTTAATTATAGCTTTGATATGTATATGCTTCATGACCAGTGGAGTGTCTTTTGCCTTAAATCAGAACTGATTTTGATCCATGCCCCTTAGTTTGTTTTGTATCCATTGTATGTTAGTGCAACAAATGTTTGCTTTCACCATGCCACGAATATGCCACTGCCTGTTTTGAGTGACATTACCTGAGTAACTTATTGCTATGCCATCATGTTTTATGCCTTGTTTTGCCTAGAACACATGTGTTTAATTCATATGGCCCTTGACCATCAAGATGTTGTCTTTGTTGTGTATTTATCATTATAAGCATGACTAATCATACATGTATCAACATGATGAGTATGTAGCCTTTTGTGTATGCTTATATGTGATACTCTTTGCTCAGCTGCTATTCGATTTGGATGTCACTATATGTGTACAATTTCTATTTGAATCTATGATTTATGACAACATTGTGTGTCTAAAATGCCATGAACCTTGTTTTCAACCATCATGTTATTAGGACTGAATATAACTTTCCAAAACACCTCTTTGACAAGGACATTGCTAGACCTTGTATTTAATTTATGTGCCTATTGATCTTGCCTTGATATCTAGTTAAGATGTATGAACTATTGTTATGTCTTGCACTCATTTGGTTTGCTATCTTTCTGAAGCTTTGTCTGCTGCCTTGTTTAATAGCCACAATGTATCATGACATGTGGATTTTGGTATTTGATTGGTATGCTTGCATTAGTAAGTGTATTTAATCCTATGACTCGTTGCCTTGTGGTATGTACAAGAATTGCTCTAAATGACATTTTGTTTGTCTGCACACTGAATGCTTATTTTTTAATGATGTTTCACTCTGTTGCCATCATCTTGTTAGCACTCATTTAGCATGTTTTTAAGGCCTGTCACTAATAGTTGGAGTAGTATTGGAATATGTCATTGCTTGATCTGCCCTATTCCTATTTTTACCACTCATATTAACATGTTTGAGCTGCTTTTGAACCTTAAGAATGTATTATTAAAACTGACTGCATCATGCCTTAACCTGCTCTTTTGCTTTCTTGCATTTTGAGCATTTAACCATATCAATCATGTGATTTGCTTCTAAGACAGTTCTGCAATCTTTCATTCAGCATGTTAAGTCTTGAAAATGTTTTGATATACATTGAAACCAACCTGATGCCATGCTGTTTTGAATCCTTAATCCGTATGAATGTTTGTTTGTTTGCATCCAAGTCATGTTTAATTTCCATGATTTTCAATGAATGTGTCATGTGTTTATTTGAACCTCTGTGCAATATATGTTTTTTAATTTGAATTTGAATCTGTCTCACTCCATGCTCAAAGCTGTGATATGTATTTTCATTACTAATGTAAGAGTCTACTTGCATATTTGGCTTGTGTGTTTTAGTTTTGGTAGCTCGTATAGTGTTGAGGAGTTGATCAAATGTTACTGTCTTTTCTTACTAATGACTGTGTGCATGAATAAGGGCATGACATGATGTTTTTTTTTCTATATGAGCTGACTGTTCTATGAGTTTGGTTGCCTTGCTTTCTGTTGGTCATATACGCGCAAGAAGAATTATGTATTAATTAAGATGTGTTTATTACCGGATGTAACAGCCACTCCAGTGGCAAGCACACACATACACACTCGCCTTTGACCCTTGGGACGGGGGTTCGAATCACCCTCGCCCCCGTCCTTTTATTTTATTTTCTAAATTTCGCTTCCTTTACATATATATCGCTGCTCCCATTACATGTTCAGAATGCGCGCGTGGCTTGGTTGGCATTTGTTTTAGGACTGTACACGCAGGGTCCTGGGTTCAATCCCTAGGAATGACCTTTCCTTCTTTTTTTACCACTTATTTGTTTTATTTTTAAGTTTATGCTTTAATTTCAAACCTTCATAACTTGTTTGTTTCTCATCCTTTTTCTTCCATTCTTTTTGCTATTTGTTTCTAATTGGATCTACTTGTTGAATATAAAAAGGAATGGTTGAAAATATTTAATCTTGATGGCTTTTATTCATGTGGAAGTTGGAATTTCTTTTAAGGTTTTATTGCACTTTTTATTCATCTCATGATGTTATCTTTGTTTATTTTGTTTGAGCATTGTCTAATATGAGTAATTCTAACCTTGCATGATATTATAACTTTGTTTCATCTTAATATCTTGTTCATGTCTTTTTACATCATTATGTTAAATTCATATAACTCTTTATTTCATAGTAATTTTAAAACTGTCATCTTCCCTATTCCAAAGGAAAGTCCTCCTAAATTGACTCATGAGTCACTAAACAACCACCCTACCTTAGCCTCATAAGAGCTTATCCCATTTCTTAGCCTCATGAGAGCCATGAAATCATAACTTAGTAATAGGTTAGAGTTTTGAACTCTATGTGATTCTCACCATCATGAGAACTCACTTGCCCCTATAACTTAGATTTAGAGAGTTATCGTGAACTCTAAAATGAGCTCATACTCATTTCCCCTTGGAACTTTGGCCATAGTCAATGGTTCCTCCTTCACCCTTAGCTCGGTGAACTACGGATACTCTGATTCCACTCCCGTCAGGATACGTAGGCGCAAGGTGCGATACCTTGTCGAGTATACTTAGATACTAACCCCTAGGGTTTCAACCTTTAGCATAGAACCTTTAGCAAGCGAGTAGGACATAACAAGCTAAAACAAGAGGTTCCCATAGAGTACTACGGACGTTTAGGATGCTAATAAATTCCCTAGGCGTAACCAACCCCCGAACCTTAGATCTCCCCCCTTTTAGGTTTTTCTCGATCTTGAACCTTTCCTTTGGATAAATCAAAGTCGGTGGTGAATTCAAAGAAATGTGATGCAAGTTAATTAATAGCTTGTTATTCGATTCTCACCGCAACAGTAAGCTATTGATTAACTTAACTCGAAAAGCAAGAGTCGCCACCGCACTTTTATTTTATCCAAAAAGGAAAGGAAAAAGAGCAAACAAAACCTACACAAGCTCTAAACAAGAACAACTGAAGAGAGTCCGGGTAAGGGGGGTTGGTTACGCAATGGGAAGGTGTTAGCACCCAAAACGTCTATAGTACTCTATAGGAGCCCTTTGAAATATCTACCGCTTTTGGTCTGAAAAAGTTTGCTTGAAAAGTGATTGAGGAGATGAGAAGCGAAATTGTTTTTTAAGATTTTTGTGTTTGGAGAGACTTGTCGTCTCATACCTACGTAACCACGATGTGAAATGTAGGATCAAAACCCCGTAGTTCGTGGTTCAAAGAATGAAATTTGTTTGTTTTGGTTGTTTTTAAATGTAAAGAAAAGTCGTCATTTCCAAGCGAATAATTCTGCTTAAAGAAATGAATCATGTCTAAACTTATGAAAAAGTTTTGAAAGAGAAATGTGCACGAGGGCACAAAAAGAAAGTTTGATGAGTTTGATGTTTTTTAAAGTATTTTGAAAGAGGTGACAATATGCTTATGTAGTTTAGCATTTGTTAAGAAATTAAAGGAAAAGAGTAAAATCACTTGACAAAGTCAAGGTTTGATTATGAAAGAGGTGAAAGTTTGAAATCAAGAATGTTTTGAAAAAGGGAGAAGAGTTTTAAAAATTGAAGAATGGGTGGAGAAGAAGTGACTATCCTAAAGCACAAAGTAAAATCTAAGGATAAGAATAGGCTAACCACAAAAGTAAGCTCCATAGTCTTCGAACCATAATTCCAAAGCAAAGTGATAAAGGTCCTAAATTCTAAGTCCAAGGTTCCAAGAATTGCATTGGATGTCCAAGTTCTAAGTCCAAGGATTCAAGAATAGCATTGAAGTCCAAGGTCTAGGTGCAAAACTCCATGTCCATTGCAAAGGATAGTAACCATAGTCCAAGATTAGAAGCACAAGTTTTTTAGAGGTTTTGGCCTTTATTAATGATTTTGGTCCAAGTGGACATAAGAGAAAAAGGCATAAGCATAAACATGTGTCCAACGGACAAAGTGAAAAATTGCGGAAGCATAAACATGATATGAAATGATAAAAATGAAGCATAAAAGTAAAAGAGATAAGGAGCGAGAAGGAATTGTAAATGATTAATACAATAGTATTGTTAGTAAGTTAGTGATTAGTTGTTAGAATTAGTGATCAATAATAATTGAATAATTGCACTTAGGTAAAGATTAATGAGAACTCATTAGAGGATTGATAAGACCAAAGCCTCCTAACAACAAGTTTCATAAGTTTTGAACCAAAAGACAAATAATCAACTATTCTTGATAGTTTTCCGATGCGGGACAAATATTGCGCTATGTTAAGCAATCGCCGAGTAATTTACGGAGTAATTACCCTACAATGAGGCCGGTCAATAGATCTTTGTGCTAATGCATGCTAGATGAACGATATGTAGATCGTCATTCAAAAGCAATACCGCACGAAAAGAAAAGTGGTAGCGATCTCGTCTCGAACGAAATTCAACAAAAGATTTCCAAGATCTTTTAGACTTTCATTGATCAAAAGAAAAGAGGAATAGATGAAGAGAAGGCCAAATTAAACCACACAATTATGTGATCTAAGGCTAAGAACAAAAGGAAAGGGAAGAAAATGGAAAAGGAACCAAAACAGCCCCAAAAACAAGCCAAAATATGCATTCTGTTTCGAAGTAACCGGTTACAGCATAACTGCTAACCGGTTACTTAGTTCAAAATAAGTACAGTTTTTCAAAATTTACACAGTGTAACCGGTTACAGCATAACTGCTAAACGGTTACACAGCACCAGAATGCAGAAAAATGTGCAAAATTCAGCATGATCCATTTCCAAAACTTTTTACAAACACCTTATGATCATGGAACTGAAATTGCACGAAATTTAAAGTAAAATAACAGCCAAAACCAGCAATTAAACATAATTACAAGATCCAAAGGATCAAGTAACAAGGATCTCCAAAGATCTACATTATGGAAGATGAAGATGAAGCTTCAACAATGGTGAAAGATGAATTACCACTTCAAATCTGAAAATTCCTTTAAATTGCTTCAAGATCTACACTCCAAAGCCTTGATCTACTATAATTGATGAACAAAAACAAGAATGGATGAAGGTTTAGCTCAAAGTTAAACAAGATTCAATGTGAATTCTTGTTAACTTTCAAAGAAAGAAATGTGAGCTTTGGTGAATTTTGTGGTTGGGGAGAGAATTTGCAAGAGGTTTTTTGGCTATCAAAAGCTTGAATGAAATTTTAGCAAGCTGAATTTGGATCTCAAAAGCTTGTGAAATGAGTGAAATGAAGCCTCTATTTGAAGAGTTTAGGTTTGGGAATTTGGTGGTTTGGAATTAGGCTTGGAATTTGAAAATTAGGATTGGAATTCAAATTTGGAGGGAATTATCAAAAGAGTGGTGATTAGTGGAGGTGTATGGTAGAAAATGATCAAAGTGATGTAGGGAATTAAAATGAGATGGTATGGAATATTCCAAAATGTGATCAAAATTGGTGCCAAATGCTGAAATTTGAATTTGCTGCCATTTTTCATAATTTCACGATGGTAACCGGTTACTTAGTGCAAATTTTGAAAAAAAATTCCCTTTTTGAATGCACTGTTATGGTTCGGCTCGATTCTTTTGCTCGTCAAAGAAGGCATGGAAATAAACACATGAACCTTGGAATTCCTTGAATAATAATCAATTAAATCTTGGAAACTCTTGATCAGATGAATTTTGAATTGTTTGTAGATCAACTTTGACTTTGTCAGGTGAAATTCCATCGAGCTGTGGGACTGTTATTTTGGCATTTTTAACCTGTTCTTCCCCTGAAAAATGTTAGTGAAAGAAAACAAAATATTTTGGGATTTTAATTAAGGTTAGTAAACATAAGCAAATAAAGGCAAATAAGAAAGGCACAGATGCTCGGTAAACCCTGCAAGGCATAAACCCAAAGATCAGGGGGACAAGGGAACCAATGCATGATCTTGTTTGTGGTAAAGGGCAAATGAAAATGCGAATGATATGTGGAATCTTAGGGGTCAAAAATTAGGGTCTTACAGCTGTCCCTATTTAAGTCTCTTCTATCGGGAGATATGAAGATACTTAAATACAAAAAGCGACATTTTTAAGCCCTAAGATTCCACAAGATGATATGAATACAAAGGATGAAACAGACTGCGGGGAAACTTGAAACAAAGGATTTATGGTAAATTGAGAGAGATAACGCGAAAAGACACGTCGGGGAACACAAGCTATTTCTAGATATCTATCAAGGTGACAAGAAATATCCATCAATAGTTGGAAAGAGAGGGACAAGACCCTGGAAGACGAGTAGTGACATCCAAGAATGGCATTGGATGGAAACTACGAACGAGACAAAAGGTATGCCAAAAGATGTTCAAGAATAGCATTAGACAACAACAAGAAAGTTTCTGGTAAAAACAGCAGCGTCATCCAAGAATAGCATTAGATGGAGGTGAAAAACACTATATTGGGGATAATATCCCCAAGAATGGCATTGGATAAAGGCATCTCAACATTCAAGAATGGCATTGAATGGGGCAACAAAACTTCCATTTGGAAAACTTCATTAGGGACATCCAAGAATGGCATTGGATGGCAAGGTTAAACATCCGAGATATCCAAGAATAGCATTGGACTCGGTTGGGGAAAAGGTGTCCAAGAATGGCATTGGACAAAAGTAATCTCAACATCCAAGAATGGCATTGAATGTAGTAAGAAAAGTTCTGGAAAAATACAACAGAATCATCCAAGAATGGCATTGGATAAAAGAGTTCACAATATCCAAGACTACCAGTGAATAAAGTGAGCAGGGACTTTCAGGAATGGCACTAAAAGGTAAAGGTAAATCACTACATTCAGGAATGGCACTGAATGGTAGTGAGAAAAAGCTTTCAGGAATGGCACTGAAAGGTAAAGGTAAATCACTACATTCAAGAATTCCATTGAATGATAGTGAGAAAGACATCCAGGAATGGCACTGAATGCAAAGGAGAAAACTTATTCAGGAATGGCACTGAATGAACAGATAAAACTTTCAGGAATGGCACTGAAAGATATCCAAGCAAATCTGTTGGGGATTACAGAAGAGAGGAAAAACTTCCAGGAATAGCACTGGGAGAAACAAGAGGAACAAGGTATCCAGGAATGGCACTAGAGATCAAAAGAGACAGACATCCAGGAACGGCACTAGAGTGAGAGAAAAATCAAACATCTAGGAATAACACTGGAATGGAAGAAGACAAAGATCTAACAACAGCAATAGATGCACAGGGAAACGACAACATCCAGGAATGACACTGGAAAGAAAGAAGACAAACAGGATATCCAGGAATAGCACTGGAATGAAAGAAGACAGGTAAACGACAACATTCAGGAATGGCACTGAATGAAAAGGCAGGTAAAAGTTTTGGTAGGTGCCAAGTAAGTTGGACTTTGATCACAAGGTAAGATGTTGAAAGCAACAGGACCTCGAGAAATGCATATGAGCGCGAAGCACTCTTCGAGCTATGAAAATCTTTCTATGCAATGATATATGAATGATTTATGTATGCAATGCAGATGATAGAGACAACCGAGATCGACTCTTTTGTGAGGGAAGAATGGAACTCTGATTCCTCAACATAGGGAACACTGCCCACACTGCTCGGAGAGAAGATGTTGAACACATCTCTGTCACACTGATGAATTGTATCAGGTTGATGGTCTTTTGAGGAAAGACGTCTTAAGGATTCTTGAAGAAGACTGCCCCAGATTGATTGACTGATGAGGATACACTGATCATAGCTTCAGTTTGACTGCTGCAGGGGGAAAATGAACTGATCATGGCTTCAATTCTTGAAATGAATGTTGAGAATAAACTGATCATGGCTTCAACTCTTGAAATGAATTGTTAAGAATAAACTGATCATGGCTTCAGCTGCTGGGGATGAACTGATCATGGCTTCAGTTCTTGAAATGACTGTTGAGAAAGCTAAACTCAGCATGAGTCTTGAAAGAGATCTTCTGGCTAACCAAATCTAAGAATAACTTGCATTGAGCAATAAATCTTGAACTGATTCACAACAGGATCTAGAAGTAGTATGCCCCTTATAGGATCACTGACCAAGTTTCTCAACTGTTTGAAATTCTTGATGAGGAAAGTTTGCCCGCAAATAGGATTATTCAAACAAACATGGTAATTTTAATGCAAAGCTCAATGCAATTTTGAAATCAAAAATCATTTTTGGAATGATATTATTAATGTAAAGCAAAATGAATCACTTGTCAAAACACGGCGGTTTAGACATGCAAAGTGAAAGAGAAAGCAAAGGTAAGACATAAAAGCAAATGATTGGCAACAAACATAGGAGTCAGTTTACACAACCTTGCTGTAGTATGCTTTCAAAAGAAACCTGACTTCAATTAGGTCTTTTGAAGGTTGTAACGTGGTCTGGTTCACGGTTTTTTTGAAACAAATGATATAGGCTCAAAGTTTATTTATACCCAACCCATTCTTCATGATAATATCCAGCCCTATGCCTAGTTAATTCAAACTATGCATTCAGGTTCCAAGTGACTTCGGAATTGCAACACTGTTATGATGATGACTCAAGAGCCAAGGGATTTTTGAGATGGCAGTCACTCCTTCTTACAACATTTTGTTGTTTTTGATGAGGACCTTAGTCAACTCGTTTTGTCTTTGAGGATTTTGGCAACCTCTTGATTTTTCTTTTATTATCCCTAACTTTTACCTGAACTGTGTCATTTGAGCTTACAATCAGCGGGATGCCCCAATTTTTGCCTAAGTCTCCTTCATAGGTTTTGACTTAGCGGGCTTTTCTTTTGATTTTTTCATTCATTTTTTTTAAAGGTGGTGACTGCCTGGCTTAATGATTACGGTGAACCATCATTGGCTTTTGATTTGAAAGACATCTTCGACACTTCTTTGATGTGTGAAGGAAAGCTTGTGATTGTATTGATTCTCTTGTGTTCAAATACACAATCAAATTAACTGAGAACTACCCATCCCCAGGTTAAGATTGCGGATTTTTTCGTACAGAAAGAAACTCCAACTTCTAGGCTCGAAGGGGTTGACAAAGGATTAACTTCCTTATTTCTCCAGTGTTTGGGAGTTGAAATAATGCATGTACATCCTCAGCCAAGTTTTAATTGAAAGTATACAGTTTAGCAATTTCAGGTATTTCGTTTTCATCATCCTCCCTCCAATCTTTGCATAAACAAAAGTTTGATAAAGAAAGTGAACAGGAGATTTTTTTTTTGTTCTGTGAAAAAGAAAGCATAAAGATGCACACAGTGGATATAAATGAATTGAATCAAAATATTGCAATGCTCGTTTCATTGAAATTACCATAAAAGTATAAATAAAGTTCGAAAGCAAACAGTCAATACAATCAAAGAAAAATGCAAACAGAAAGAAACAAGGCCTAGTGACTAATCAGCAACAAGGATGAGCTGTCATGTCTGAAACACTGGCTTTAGGAGATAATCCGTCTGAACTGACTCAAACTTCACTTGGCATGCTCTGGAAAAAGATTGTTGACAACATTAGGATTATCATCAGCAAAGGACAAAATCTTTGAGTTCACCAATTCTTGCACTCTAGCTTTCAGTGCATAGCAACCTTCCAAGTTATGGCCTGCCCCACCTCAATGGAACTCACAGTGAAGATCAGCCCTATAGCCGGCTGGAAGAGGATTTAGAGGAGGAGGTAGATCCCTCGTTGTAATCAAACCTTTCTTAACAAGACATGGATATAGCTCAGTGTAAGACATCGGGATAGGATCAAAGTTAACCCTATTACGATTCTGATTTTGTCTAATAGGCTGACGAGGAGCTTGAACTGGTTGAGCATTGACAACAGGAGCAACTGCAGCTACATATTATTGTTGTCTGCGATGAGGTTTACCTTCAACTGAAACAGCATGGGTATCACCATCCTTTTTCTTTTAAAAATTCCTAGCATACTTTTTAGTACCACTAAAGGCTTCAGCATTAGCAATCTTTCCTTTCTTGATACCTTCTTCTAGTCTTTCCCCAATAGTGACTAGGTCAGCAAAACCAGATGATACACTGCCTATCATCTTTTCCCAAAATAGTGGCTGAAGAGTATCCATGAACAATCCTGTCAATTCTTTTTCAGCCAAGGGTGGCTCCACCTGAGCAGCTAGCTCTCTCCAGCGCTGAGCGTACTCCTTAAAGGATTCTTTTTCTTTCTGAGACATGTTTTGCAATTGATGGCGGTCAGGTTCCATGTCCAGATTGTACTTATATTGCTTTAAGAAAGCATCAGACAAGTCCATCCAGCTTTGGATACGGTTTTTCTCAAGTCCCATATACCATTTCATTGAAGCCCTACTCAAGCTGTCTTGGAAACAGTGAATGAGCAGCTTGTCATTTTTTGCATGAGCAACCATCTTGCGGCAATACATCACCAAGTGGGTTCTGGGACAGGTGTGCCCTTTGTATTTCTCAAAATCAGGAGTTTTGAATTTTACAGGTATAACCAAGTCGAAAACCAAGCACATGTCCATTGCAGCAACACTAAAGACATCACTTCCTTCCACGACTCTTATCCTTTTGTCTAGAGTTTTCCATTGCTCTCTGACTTCTTCAATGTATCCAGGTTCTCCTTGACTTTCAGATTGTGGACCAGTAGCATGCTACACGAAAGGATTCTCAGGAATAGCTTAAGCAACAGAATGCACAACAGACTGAGGTTCAGTGAACAATGGAGCTGAAGATACTGGCGAGACAAACACAGGAGTAGTTGCAAAGGGTGGCGAGTAATTCGGAGGTAACCCAAATTCTGGCCAAGTAGAAGCTGGTTGCTAAGTCAGTGGAGGGTCAACGGCAGCAGTTGAAGTTTCAACAATCACAGTCCTCTGAGGTGGTTCACCTCTAGCAATCAGAACTTGCAGCATTTCTGTGAGTTTGGTCATTCCGGCCTTCAACTCATCAATTTCCATTCTGACTTCGGCATTGTGTTATTCTTGGTTTTCCATTCTTAATATGACAGCAACTCTAGTTCCGTAGTTGTGTTGAGGAAACAGCTTGACGGTGAACAGATAACTGAAGAAGAAGACAGTTGAAATAAGTTTCTGGGACAACTTGGAAGAAATGCATATGTATGCTCATGGATGCAAGAGTGCATGAATGCAACAACCATAAACAAGATCACTCAAAGCACATGGGTTCAAAGATCCAAGTCACAAGCATGAAGTCGAGGGTAAGAACCAATCCCACAAAGGTATGTGCTAATGGTATAACACCTGCCAAACAAGGTTCTAAAGAAGTTCCCAGAGTCTACAACCCATCTTTCGGATATTATCTGTAACGCCCCGATTTGTTTAATTCTATTTATTTATTTCATTTATTTGAATTTTATGAAATGTGTGAATTTATTGTATTTTACCTGCTAATTGAGTTAATTGGTTAATTTCTCTGATAGGTAAAATATTTTCAATAAATTATAATTTCTTTTCAACTTTTATTTCCCGAAAATATATTTCATCGCTGTTTATGTTTTATCGCATTTTGAGAGCGTTTGGGGGATATTTGAGCGTAAGGGCAAAATGGTCATTTTGGATAGTTAGATATTTTGTTATAAATAGAAATAGAGAGAGAGAAATAGAAAGAAAAAGAGAAAGAAGAGAAAGAAAAGGAAAAGAAGAGAAAAGAGAGGAAAGAAAGGGAGAAGAAGAAAAGAGGGGAAAATCGAAGATTCTCCGTTTCACTCGCGATTAATCGGGTAAGGGTGAGAAGTTTCGATTATATCTTGCTTGTATATGTATATGTGTATGTTTGCTTGGATTATTTTGGTGATTTTCTTCTAGTTTTCATTTTAGGTCCAAATGGTAGAAATGAATAGAAATCGATGTTTTCACGGACGAAAGTCGGAATAACTCGCGTAGTAGAGTCGAGTGATGTTGGGTCATGATTTAGTATGATCGTTTGATTGAATTATGTTGAATTTGTAACTTTTAAGTTTTTGATATATATCGATGTTTTTGTGCAAATTGATGTTGTGATCGAGTAAAAGTGTTTGGATATGTCTGGTAACATTGGTATAGGTTGATATTTAATCGAGAATGGTTGTTTGTGTGTTTTCGAGTGATTTTGATCGAGTTTGGAATTGGGTTAAATTGATAAAATTATGTTTCAAAATATTTCAACAACGGAAAATGTGTTGGATGGCCTTTTAATGATGAAAATATTGTAGTACGTTGAATTCTGAGATCGCAGCTTTTTACGAAATCGAAAACGGATGTCCGAAAGTCTTCCAACGGTGTTTTTAAGGCCAAATCATGCTGAGTTACCGCAGGTAGCACGCTCAACGCGCAGTCTGCGTGCTCAGCGCGGTCTGGGCAAAAATGAAAATTTTCTGAAACTTCAAAAATTCATAACTTTTGATCCGTAAGTTCGGGTTGGTCCCCGTTTGAAGCGTTGGGAAGCTAGTGCAATATTCTTTCTGTTAAAAATAGGTTGGAGGGTAAAAGATGATTTAATCAATTCGTGTTTTTGAAGAATAGTCGGGTTGTCGGGTTTTTATCGCGTTAAATGCGTGTGGTTGGTGTTTTACAGTGTGTTGTGCTATTGTTATATAACGTGGAGCTTTTATGTGGTTTATATGATGTTGATGCATGTGATAATGATGTTGTTGTGTGGGAAAATACATTGTTTGATTGAATATCAATGTATGTTTCTATGATGTTTTGTGGGATTGTTGTGGTTTGTATGATGTTGAAGCATGTGATGAGTTGTTGTGATGGTTGTGGTTGATGGTGAGTAATTCTTGATGTGAATTTATATGAGTGTATATGCTAAAGTCCTAATTGTTGTGGTTTGTGGATTATGATGAAAGGCATTGTTTATGTGAAATTCAATGTATGTTGTTTGGTGGCCTTTATGGTTTGAAATGCATTGTTTGAAGTGTTTTCAATGCATGAATAATGATGATGAGATAATTCATATGGTTGAATTGTGAAGATGCATTTGATTGTCATGAGTTCTTGTGTGTCAAGCATTATGATATGCATCTTGTGATGTCGTGTGCCCGTGTGGGGTGTGAGCGACGAATCGATTCCAGAGGGAATCCGCTATAATGTTGTGTGCCCGTGTGGGGTGTGAGCGATGATTATAGACGATCGTGTGCCCGTGTGGGGTGTGAGCGATCGGGTCGTGTGCCCGTGTGGGGTGTGAGCGATCCATAAACGTTGTGTGCCCGTGTGGGGTGTGAGCGACGGGGAACATCGTATGCCTGACGGGGAGTTACATTAAGTAACGAGCGATGATTCCAATAGTTCCTGAGTGAACTGGTGTTGAGAATGATGGATGGATGGTACCGCATGTGCATTGCATAGAGTCGTTGTGTCGGTCTCTGTGCATTTACATGAATCATGAATGGATTGATTATGTGATTATGTGTGGAAAATCATGAATGTATTGATTATGTGATTATGTGTGGAATTGTGAATTGATTGAGTATGTGTTGAGATTTATGATTGGATTGGTGAATTGATGTGCATATGTGATAAATGCATTGGTTGTGGATGATATGTTTTATGTATAGGCATATGCTATGTGATGTGGTGATGTGTTTCCATATGTCATAACTTTGGCGTGCCTTATGTGTGAAGATGTGATGGTGTTAATATATTGGTATATGATATGTGTATTAAATGTGATGCTTGTGGTGAGAATAACTATGTATGTTAATTATATGTTTTGCATATTATTATGCAATCTTGATTTAGTTGTTATTTCTCACCCTTCTGCTGTGGTTTGTTGCTCTATGAGGCAATTGCAGATTAGTAGTCTTGGAGGCTTTGGTGAAGATTAGTTCTTCATCCGTTTGTCAGTCTGTTTGCTCTGATACATAGCACGGGAGTCGGGGAACGCTTTAGTTATATATGTATACATTTGTTGAGTATATTTTATATTACTTTTGTATGTATATTTTTGATGTTATAAAACAATTTATTTTGTAAAATAATTCAGTTATGGATCTTCCGCTTTATTCCATAATTGACCTTTCCTTTTGTATGGAAAAAGTTTCCCTTTGAGGTTATTCCATTTTGTGTTATGTATCAAATAACTGAGCAGAGTTTGTGTTTTCTTTCTTTAAAATGTGGCATCCTTGTTTCTGTCGGAAAAATAAATTTTTATTTACTCTTATTTAATTATGTATTATTTATTCGCGATGGGAAAGGGGGTGTTACATTAGTGGTATCAGAGCAGGTCGATCCGTCCGGCCAAGTTGTTGAGTCAGTTGGTGTGACAGTTGAATATTGTCGTTGTTGTTTGTCCCTTAGTACGTGATATGTGTGGAAGCACTGTCAGTACTTTCTGGTTCTTCTAATCCTTTGTCTTCAGGATTGAGAATGAGATAAGTGGGGGAGAAGCTTGTACTTCTCCAAGTTGCTTCTGTGGTGGAGTGTTGGCTTAGTGTGTCGTTGGTTGCAAGAGTGTAAGTGTTGTTTGGACAGTGTTATTCCCGATTCCGGAGGGAATGCGGAGGTAAGGTATGTGTCGACTAAGGATTTGTGCCTTAGGTAGTTTTGTGCACGAGATGCAAGAAAGGCTATTATAGTTTGGTGAAGACGGTTTATGCCCCATCATGATTGTCGGTTGTCTATTGACAAATTGAGGAACTGATCACCCTTAATCTATTGTTGATAGTAGACGGAATTATGTTGGATGGAATAGACATATCTTTTCGGCTTTGATAGTATGTGCAATGAATTATTTGGAATTAAGAAAATGATTATGAATTGTTTTGTTGAGTCGATGAAGATTCTTATATCTGAAGGTGAGGCGGATTAGAGGTTTTGGTATGTTGGTCCAGTTGGGAAGTCTTTGAGAGAGAACGATTGGGTATCATTAATGGTTGTTCTCAGAGAGTAAAGTGTGAACTTAAATTTGACGAAGGTGAGGATTTGAGGTTTGGATCTGCTAAGTAAGTGGGAGAACTTGTAGGAAGTGAAACTCAGATGTTTGTCATGTTTGTGATGATAGTTTTCTAGAGATTGGCAGAAAGGCCACAGTGATGGGCTGCCAGTTGTGCGTGATTTTCAGATGTATTCCTGGATGGAATATTGGATGTTAGCATTAGAAGTACCCGGACTGATAGAGCAGTTGGAAGATTTACTGGAAAGGATAATTGTGAGGTCAAGTGTGTCGTCTTGGAGAGCTCCAGTATTGTTGGTAACAAAAAGGAAGGATGATTGAACGGAATAACAAGCATGATGGGTAAAATGGTATTGAGACTTTGGAAAGCGAAACTTAGAGTTCTGGTGCGGTTTGGAGTCTTTGGAGTTTTAGAGCATTAATGGAAATCTTGAGAAAACCCTTATGTGTGGATGTAATATTGATATTAAGAGTTCCTTTTGGTGGGTTGTTGATACTTGTTATGCTGGTTGGGACTGATTTGAGATGAAAATGGTGAGTTTTGGGAAGGACTGTCGAAGGTCTATTTTTTTGAAAATCGCAGTGCCCGCTCAACGCGCAGATTCCCGCTCAGCGCGGTCTGCAGAATTTTGAACCTCTCTAGGCAGTGATGAGCGCGCTCAGTGCGGGACGGAGCCCGCTTAGCGCGACTTGGAGCAAAAGTAAAACTTGTTTTTTTCTAAAATCCATAACTTTTGATTCGTAACTCGGATTGAGATGTTCTTTCTTGTAAAAATGGTGTTGAGATTTAGTGGCCGATTTGAATGTGTCGTGAATTTGGATAAGTTCGTGGTGGTTTCAATTGAGAATATTCGGATCTGTTATAAACTCAGAGGAAGAAAAGGTAGAGTGTTTGAGAGTTGACTTACAAGTATTGAAAGGAGGCAGAGTGTTATGCTAAATTATTCAAGTAGGAATTTCGGTTGAAAAAGGTTAGCTTCTTGGATATGTGATTCCTGATGATGGTATTTTTATGGATCCATTGGAAGTAGATGCAGTTCTACAATGAGAGGCTCTGAAGTTGGTTACGGAGAATAGAATCTTTTTGGACTTCAGTTGATTATTACCGGAGGTTATGGAAGGTTTTTCCAAGTTAGCATTTTCGTTACTTCGGTTGACTTGCAAAGGGTAAGTTGTTTGCTTTGGATGTTCATTATGGGGGAAGTTTGAGAGGGTTAAAGTAGAAATTGTCTACAGCTCCAGTTTTGATTCTGTGTGATCCTAATAAACCATTTGTGAGGTATTGTGATGTGTCCTTGATGAGTTTAGTCAGTGTGTTAATGCAAGAGGGTAAAGTCGTGACTTATGCTTTACGACAATTGAGGATTCATAAGAGGATCTATATTATTCAGGATTGGGAATTGGTTGCGGTTGTATTGTGTTGGAAAATTTGGAGGTATTATCTTTATGGTTCTGGGTTCGAAGTGTTTAGTAATCACGAGAATATTGAGTACCTGTTTGGTCGGAAAGAATATAGTACGAGACAGCGAGGATGGTTGGAATTTGTGGTGAGTTATGACTTTAGCTGGAATTATCCTATTGGTAAAGTTAATGTCGTGCGTGATGAGTAAAGTTGAAAGTTTTATACATGTCTGTTTTGATGGTCAGGGAGTTAGAATTATTTGAGCAGTTCAGAGACTTATGTCTGGTGTGTAAGCTAACACAGTAGAGTGTGAGGTTGGGTATATTAAAAGTGAACAGTGATTTTTGGCGGATATGAGAAAGAGTTAGACTTTGGATGTGAGATTGGTGGTCTTGATGGTTACGAGTAATCAGAGTGCGCAGCGGAAGCGCGATATGGCACAATTCGTTTATGCGTGTTTGACTTGTAAGAGTTCATAGGTTGGACATTGAAAACATGTAGGAATGATGAGATATTTGGACATTTCAGAATGGAAGTGTTAGGTGAAAGGTTTAAATGTTGTCCATGGATTACTATGTAGATGGATGTTTTGGTTATATGTTCGATTAGGGAATCGTAGCATTGTTGTAATAAGGTTGTGTCACAAGGATGTTGGTATTCTGGTTTTGTTGATGTTGTTGAAACAGTGTGGTGTCGTGGAACTTTGTGTTCTTGTTTGTGTTGTTGCCTCGTTTCCATTGTGTTGGTTCGAGTGCGAGTAGCTAATTCCGATGTGTGTTCGTAGCTGGGGTATTCTTTGAGTCGTGAGTTAGTCGTCAAGTGCATTGTATGGGCTTTGCATCTTGTCGCTGTAGTGGTCGTCGTTGTCGTGTCGTTGTTGTAGTTGTTGTTAGCTAGGTGGTTTGTCAGTTTGTGTTATTCGTGGTGTGCCTAGTGTTGGCATGTTAGTTGGTTAGTCGGATACGAGAGTCGTATCCCGAGTTGTTTGTATCGGTTATATTTTCGAGGACGAAAATGTCTAAGTGGGAGAGAGTTGTCACGCCCCGATTTGTTTAATTCTATTTATTTATTTCATTTATTTGAATTTTGTGAAATGTGTGAATTTATTGTATTTTACCTGCTAATTGAATTAATTGGTTAATTTCTCTGATAGGTAAAATATTTTCAATAAATTATAATTTCTTTTCAACTTTTATTTCCTGAAAATATATTTCATCGTTGTTTATGTTTTATCGCATTTTGAGAGCGTTTGGGGGATATTTGAGTGTAAGGGCAAAATGGTCATTTTGGGTAGTTAGATATTTTGTTATAAATAGAAATAGAGAGAGATAGAGAGAAATAGAAAGAAAAAGAGAAAGAAGAGAAAGAAAAGGAAAAGAAGAGAAAAGAGAGGAAAGAAAGGGAGAAGAAGAAAAGAGGGGAAAATCGAAGATTCTCTGTTTCACTCGCGATTAATCGGGTAAGGGTGAGAAGTTTCGATTATATCTTACTTGTATATGTATATGTGTATGTTTGCTTGGATTGTTTTGGTGATTTTCTTCTAGTTTTCATTTTTGGTCGAAATGGTAGAAATGAATAGAAATCGATGTTTTCACGGACGAAAGTCGGAATAACTCGCGTAGTAGAGTCGAGTGATGTTGGGTCATGATTTAGTATGATCGTTTGATTGAATTGTGTTGAATTTGTAACTTTTGCATTTTTGATATATATCGATGTTTTTGTGCAAATTGATGTTGTGATCGAGTAAAAGTGTTTGGATATGTCTGGTAACATTGGTATAGGTTGATATTTAATCGGGAATGGTTAATTGTGTGTTTTCGAGTGATTTTGATCGAGTTTGGAATTGGGTTAAATTTATAAAATTATGTTTCAAAATATTTCAACAACGGAAAATGTGTTGGATGGCCTTTTAATGATGAAAATATTGTAGTACGTTGAATTCTGAGATCGCAACTTTTTACGGAATCGAAAACGGATGTCCGGAAGTCTTCCAACGGTGTTTTTAAGGCCAAATCATGCTGAGTTACCGCAGGTAGCGCGCTCAGCGCGGTCTGGGCAAAAATGAAAAATTCCCGAAACTTCAAAAATTCATAACTTTTGATCCGTAAGTCCGTTTTGGTCCCCGTTTGAAGCGTTGGGAAGCTAGTAAAATATTCTTTCTGTTAAAAATGGTTTGGAGGGTAAAAGATGATTTAATCAATTCGTGTTTTTGAAGAATAGTCGGGTTGTCGGGTTTTTATCGCGTTAAATGCGTGTGGTTGGTGTTTTACAGTGTGTTGTGCTATTGTTATATAACGTGGAGCTTTTATGTGGTTTATATGATGTTGATGCATGTGATAATGATGTTGTTGTGTGGTAAAATACATTGTTTGATTGAATATCAATGTATGTTTCTATGATGTTTTGTGGGATTGTTGTGGTTTGTATGATGTTGAAGCATGTGATGAGTTGTTGTGATGGTTGTGGTTGATGGTGAGTAATTCTTGATGTGAATTTATATGAGTGTATATGCTAAAGTCCTAATTGTTGTGGTTTGTGGATTATGATGAAAGGCATTGTTTATGTGAAATTCAATGTATGTTGTTTGGTGGCCTTTATGGTTTGAAATGCATTGTTTGAAGTGTTTTCAATGCATGAATAATGATGATGAGATAATTCATATGGTTGAATTGTGAAGATGCATTTGATTGTCATGAGTTCATGTGTGTCAAGCATCATGATATGCATCTTGTGATGTCGTGTGCCCGTGTGGGGTGTGAGCGACGAATCGATTCCAGAGGGAATCCGCTATAATGTCGTGTGCCCGTGTGGGGTGTGAGCGATGATTATAGACGATCGTGTGCCCGTGTGGGGTGTGAGCGATCGGATCGTGTGCCCCTGTGGGGTGTGAACGATCCATAAATGTCGTGTGCCCGTGTGGGGTGTGAGCGACGGGGAGCATCGTATGCCTGACGGGGAGTTGCATTAAGTAACGAGCGATGATTCCAATAGTTCCTGAGTGAACTGGTGTTGAGAATGATGGATGGATGGTACCGCATGTGCATTGCATAGAGTCGTTGTGTCGGTCTCTGTGCATTTGCATGAATCATGAATGGATTGACTATGTGATTATGTGTGGAAAATCATGAATGGATTGATTATGTGATTATGTGTGGAATTGTGAATTGATTGAGTATGTGTTGAGATTTATGATTGGATTGGTGAATTGATGTGCATATGTGATAAATGCATTGGTTGTGGATGATATGTTTTATGTATAAGCATATGCTATGTGATGTGGTGATGTGTTTCCATATGTCATAACTTTGGCGTGCCTTATGTGTGAAGATGTGATGGTGTTAGTATATTGGTATATGATATGTGTATTAAATGTGATGCTTGTGGTGAGAATAACTATGTATGTTAATTATATGTTTTGCATATTATTATGCAATCTTGATTTAGTTGTTATTTCTCACCCTTCTGTTGTGGTTTGTTGCTCTATGAGACAATTGCAGATTAGTAGTCTTGGAGGCATTTGTGAAGATTAGTTCTCCATCCGTTTGTCAGTCTGTCTGCTCTGATACGTAGCACGGGAGTCGGGGAACGCTTTAGTTATATATGTATTCATTTGTTGAGTATATTTTGTATTACTTTTGTATGTATATTTTTGATGTTATAAAACAATTTATTTTGTAAAACAATTCAGTTATGGATCTTCCGCTTTATTCCATAATTGACCTTTCCTTTTGTATGGAAAAAGTTTCCCTTTGAGGTTATTACATTTTGTGTTATGTATCAAATAATTGAGCAGGGTTTGTGTTTTCTTTCTTTAAAATGTGGCCTCCTTGTTTCTGTCGGAAAAATAAATTTTTATTTACTCTGATTTAATTATGTATTATTTATTCGCGATGGGAAAGGGGGTGTTACATTATCGATTTCCCAACTGCTTGGTAGTCAATAATATTCTCAAGAGAGTCTCGTCTGAGTATGGTATCGCGTAACAACTGATTCAAGTTTGCACCTGAATAGCCACCGCACCACGTCCTAATAAGGCCAAGATGGGTTAAGGGTTCTAAAGTCCTCAACTTCGGGTCCTCGGATCAAAAAGCATAACGGGTTTGCCATTTCTGGTCTGCCATTATTGCCTCTTGGAAGGAGTGCCTCTAATGAGTCCTCGGGAATGGTCGCCAGAGTCGACAGCTCTCTAGATCAACACCCCGAAATGCGCAAGACACGCACGTCAGAATATCTCCCAAGAAAACCTTGTCTAGATGTGAATTTCGTGAACACCAAACGTACCAAGATGGTGCGTAGGTCCCACTACTTTCCACCCTAGTCTTAGGTGTACACTCAAGCCTGTGTATTGGGCTTATCTCACCACACAGAAGAATTCCCAAACAGAAAAAGCAAGTAACAAGCAAATTAGGCAAAAAGCAGTAAATAAATCAAAGTACGCTAAACCCCTTAAGGGATGGACCAGCAAGAGGTCATTCTGTCCCCAGTGAAGTCGCGCTTTTCTGTAGCGGCAAAATCGTGAGTGTAAGCTATTGATTAACTTAACTCGAAAAGCAAGAGTCGCCACCGCACTTTTATTTTATCCAAAAACGAAAGGAAAAAGAGCGAACAAAACCTACACAAACTCTAAACAAGAACGAGTGAAGAGAGTCCGGGTAAGGGGGTTGGTTACGCAATGGGAAGGTGTTAGCACCCAAAACGTCTATAGTACTCTATAGGAGCCTTTTGAAATATCTACCACTTTTGGTCTGAAAAAGTTTGCTTGAAAAGTGATTGAGGAGATGAGAAGAGAAATTGTTTTTTTAAGATTTTTGTGTTTGGAGAGATTTGTCGTCTCATGCCTACGTATCCACGATGTGCAATGTAGGATCAAAACCCCGTAGTTCGTGGTTCAAAGAATGAAATTTGTTTGTTTTGGTTGTTTTTAAATGTAAAGACAAGTCGTCATTTCCAAGCGAATAATTCCGCTTAAAGAAATGAATCATGTCTAAACTCATGAAAAAGTTTTGAAAGAGAAACGTGCACGAGGGCACAAAAAGAAAGTTTGATGAGTTTGATGTTTTTTAAAGTATTTTGAAAGAGGTGACAATATGCTTATGTAGTTTAGCATTTGTTAAGAAATTAAAGGAAAAGAGTAAAATCACTTGACAAAGTCAAGGTTTGATTATGAAAGAGGTGAAAGTTTGAAATCAAGAATGTTTTGAAAAAGGGAGAAGAGTTTTGAAAATTGAAGAATGGGGTGGAGAAGAAGTGACTATCCTAAACCATAAAGTAAAAGTTGAGGATAAGAATAGGCTAACCACAAAAGTAAGCTCCATAGTCTTCGAACCATAATTCCAAAGCAAAGGGAGAAAGGTCCTAAATTCTAAGTCCAAGGTTCCAAGAATTGCATTGGATGTCCAAGTTCTAAGTCCAAGGATTCAAGAATAGCATTGAAGTCCAAGGTCTAGGTGCAAAACTCCATGTCCATTGCAAAGGATAGTAACCATAGTCCAAGATTAGAAGCACAAGTTTTTTAGAGGTTTTGGCCTTTATTAATGTTTTTGGTCCAAGTGGACATAAGAGGAAAAGGCATAAGCATAAACATGTGTCCAACAGACAAAGTAAAAAATTGCGGAAGCATAAACATGATATGAAATGATAAAAATGAAGCATAAAAGTAAAAGAGATAAGGAGCGAGAAGGAATTTTAAATGATTAATACAATAGTATTGTTAGTAAGTTAGTGATTAGTTGTTAGAATTAGTGATCAATAATAATTGAATAATTGCACTTAGGTAAAGATTAATGAGAACTCATTAGAGGATTGATAAGACCAAAGCCTCCTAACAACAAGCTTCATAAGTTTTGAACTAAAAGACAAATAATCAACTATTCTTGATAGTTTTCCGATACGGGACAAATATTGCTCTATGTTAAGCAATCGCCGAGTAATTTACAGAGTAATTACTCTACAATGAGGTCGGTCAATAGCTCTTTGTGCTAATGCATGCTATATGAACGATATGCATATCGTCATCCAAAAGCAATACTGCACGAAAAGAAATGTGGTAGCGATCTCGTCTCGATCGAAATTCAACAAAAGAATTCCAAGATCTTTTAGACTTTCATCGATCAAAAGAAAAGAGGAATATATGAAGAGAAGGCCAAATTAAACCACACAATTATGTGATCTAAGGCTAAGAACAAAAGGAAAGGGAAGAAAATGGAAAAGGAACCAAAACAGCCCCAAAAACAAGCCAAAATATGCATTATGTTTTGAAGCTACAGGTTACAGCATAACTGCTAACCGGTTACTTAGTTCAAAATAAGTGCAGTTTTTCAAAATTTACACAGTGTAACCGGTTACACAGCACCAGAATGCAGAAAAATGTGCAAAATTCAGCATGATCCATTTCCAAAACTTTTTACAAACACCTTATGATCATGGAACTGAAATTGCACGAAATTGCACGAAATTTAAAGAAAAATAACAGCCAAAACCAACAATTAAACACAATTACAAGATCCAAAGGATCAATTAATAAGGATCTCCAAAGATCTACATTATGGAAGATGAAGATGAAGCTTCAACAATGGTGATAGATGAATTACCACTTCAAATCTGAAAATTCCTTCAAATTGCTTCAAGATCTACACTCCAAAGCCTTGATCTACTGTAATTGATGAACAAAAACAAGAATGGATGAAGGTTTAGCTCAAAGTTGAACAAAATTCAATGTGAATTCTTGTTAACTTTCAAAGAAAGAAATGTGAGCTTTGGTGAATTTTGTGGTTGGGGAGAGAATTTGCAAGAGGTTTTTTGGCTATCAAAAGCTTGAATGAAATTTTAGCAAGGGGAATTTGGTTCTCAAAAGCTTGTGAAATGAGTGAAATGAAGCCTCTATTTAAAGAGTTTAGGTTAGGGAATTTGGTGGTTTGGAATTAGGCTTGGAATTTGAAAATTAGGATTGGAATTCAAATTTGGAGGGAATTATCAAAAAAGTGGTGATTAGTGGAGGTGTATGGTAGGAAATGATCAAAGTGATGTAGGGAATTAAAATGAGATAGTATGGAATATTCCAAAATGTGATAAAAAATGGTGCCAAATGCTGAAATTTGAATTTGCTTCCATTTTTCAAAATTTCACGATGGTAACCGATTACAGCATATCTGCTAACCGGATACTTAGTGCAAATTTTGAAAAAAATTCCCTTTTTGAATGCACTATTGTGGTTCGGCTCGATTCTTTTGCTCGTCAAAGAAGGAATGGAAATAAACACATGAACTTTGGAATTCCTTGAATAATAATCAATTAAATCTTGGAAACTCTTGATCAGATGAATTTTGAATTGTTTGCAGATCAACTTTGACTTTGTCAGGTGAAATTCAATCGAGCTGTGGGACTGTTATTTTTGCATTTTTAACCTGTTCTTCCCCTGAAAATGTTAGTGAAAGAAAACAAAATATTTTTGGATTTTGATTAAGGTTAGTAAACATAAGCAAATAAAGGCAAATAAGAAAGGCACAGATGCTCGGTAAACCCTGCAAGGCATAAACCCAAAGATGAGGGGGACAAGGGAACCAATGCATGATCTTGTTTGTGGTAAAGATGCAAATGAAAATGCGAATGATATGTGGAATCTTAGGGGTCAAAAATTAGGGTCTTACACAGTACAAAGCCCAGGATTGTGGCTGAACAAGCTGGAGAAATCATTCTACACATCTTAAGAGGAGGTTATCTCCTACTAGGGGAAATCACTATACAAAGCCTAAAAGGAGGCATGAAAAAGGATTGACTCAACAAGAGAGTATCTTTATTTGTCTTGTACAAAGCCCAAGATTGAGGCTAAAAAGGTTGACTCAACAAGAGAGTGCTGAAATGTGATTGACTCAACAAGAGAGTCTGAAAAAGGTGATTGACTCAACAAGAGAGTCTGAAAAGGTGATTGACTCAACAAGAGAGTCTGAAAAGTGACTGACTCAACAAGAGAGTCTGAAAAGTTTGATTGACTCAATAAGAGAGTCTGAAAAGGTTAGCTCCACTGGGGAAAATCATTATACAAAGCCCAAGAGAAGGCTAGCTTTCGGCTGAGGAAAGGTCCTTATATAAAGCCTAAGAGGAGGCTATCTTCTGCTGCTGAGGATTATTGAGATTCTGAAGCAGGTCCAAATGGGGATTCAACTCTTGCTGAGGGTTTCAGAAGAGTTGAGACATCAGATGCCTTGAGGTTCTGATTTGGGATAATGTTATACTGATGATAAACTGACTCTGGTTTGGGGATTTTTGGGAGAGAGACTGGGTTTTAGAACCCACGGGTTTTAATTCAGTTGGAGATTTATCCCGAGTAACTGGGGTTTCTCCTATGTTTGTAGGGAACTTGAGAATGTCTTTGAGACTCAAGGGGATTTAGACTGTCCAAGTCTATTGGTGTGGAAGAGTTTTATCTTTTGTATGATGCCCAAGAGGAGGCAGGTGTATTAAGGGATGAGAATCAACCCTAAATTGGTATGTGATTTGACACTGGAAAGACTGCTCTAGCAAAGGATGACTAAGTTCTGTCTTATACCTTTAAGAGGTCTTCAGGGTCCTTGTATTAAGCCCAAAAGAAGGCATGAGAAATTCTAAGAAGCCGAAGGGTCCTTGTACAAAGCCCAAGAGGAGGCGGGGATGCTTTTAGGAAGCCTGTGGGTCCCAAACCAAGAAAATTCCAAGAAATGCTATTCACCGAGAATAGATCATTTAGTGAAAGTCCTGAGGTTTGAAGAAATTCAAGAGATGTTATTCACCGAGAATAGATCAACTCTGGGGAGTAGAATTTCTTTAACAATTTCTAGGGGTGACAGTCTAAGAAAAGGTTCACGAAGAATACTGGCTTTCTCTTTGTTCTATATTGTTTAAGCCCAAGAGAAGGCAAGATTGTATCTGGAAATCCTATGGGGATCTAGTTTTTGCTGTATTCAAGAGTGACCAACATGGCTTTACTTAGTTCTAGACCTAGTTGTCGGGGAAAACTCTAAATAACTATACTAGTATATATACAGTTGATATATGACAAGTATTTAAAAGGATATGAAAGAAGACTTACCGTGCGCAGCTTCCCACAATATAGTTATATTTATATGAAAGTGAGTAAATGAAAGCAGTCTAAAACTTACAGGTGAGCAAGCGTCCATGCTGTATTGTTAGTTGTTCAAAGAAATTAAAGAAAGTTTTGATAACAACGTGTATATTTGAATCTAAATCAAAAGAGAAGTTCTTTTTGAAAAGATTGTTGGGGCTTATACTCAAGGAGAGGCCCAAGGTTTAACAGTGATCGCACCGTTGTTTTGAATATCGTATCGGAACTTATACAACGACTGAGGCCCAAAAAGGTTTACTGTACAAAGGGATTGGGTCTTACACTCTATTAGAGGCCTAAAGAGTTTGAAAATGAATAAATATGGGTCTTATAACTCAAGGAGAAGCCCAGTTGATTTTGTTAAAAAGGCGACGATAGAGCCGAACTTTTGAAAATATACAGAGGGACTTATACAATATGTGAGACTCAAAATTGTCTATTTACAGAGGGGTTGGGTCTTACACTCTATTAGATGCCCATGAGTGTTTTAAAAAAGATTGATGAGGGTGAAATCAATCAAAACCCTAATTTTGTTAAAAATGGAATTAATTTTGATTAAAAATTAATAAAATTATTGAAAACATGTGAGAAATGAGTTGTGATTTTGGGTCAATGTTTCAAAAATCATGTTTTTATCCAAAAAATGATTGAAAACCATTTAAGTTTGGAAAATCAAGAGAAAGAAAATTTTTAAAATGTTAAAAAACAAATAAAATTAATTCTTTGCAAAAATATAAAATATATGAAATAAATAATAATTTTGGGAAATTTTTGTAAAATAAAATATTTTAACATTTTTGTGAATTTTGAAAAAAAGTATCAACTCAAAATCATTAAAATTCAGAGAGAAATTAATTTTTGAATCAATTAAATAAAATAGTAAAAATTCAAAAATTCAAAAGTTTGAAAAAGGGCGCCACGAACACCTTGTTCTTGCCCGCGTGCCTTGTTTTTGTCTGATTTGCATTTTCTCATCAATCTCACTAAATACTTGATGAAATCACACAATCCACATATCAATCTGCTCGTTTTCAACTCACGGTCATGTCTATGGTCTTAATTTCATTTATTTTAAGTATGGAATGAGAAATCAAAGAGAAACCTCAAGAACCCTAATTTATGCATGAAGGCTAAGAAATTCCATACATGATTCATACAAAGCAATCAATTGAGGGGAAACACTCCATACATGATTATGAACATATGGCAAAATTATTGTGCGAGGAAATATGCATGAATCATAAGATGACCAAGTTTAGGCTTACTTGAATGTCATGGCAGCAAGAGCAATTTGATTTTTGAGTTAGAGGTGTTACAGATGAGTTGTGATGATCTGAACAGCTTCCTTAGGTGCTATGGAGTGTGTCTAAATGCTTGGAGTAGAGTGAATTGAGCTGGAACTTAATTTGGCACCTTAACTGCAAATCTGTCAAAAGCTTGTGCAGATGGCCGGTGATTTTGTGAAATTGGCGTTCCAGATGTTATGTGAGGGTTTGGATCACTTCTATATGTTATATGTGAGGTGTGTGTGTGTGTGTGTGTGATTGGTTTGGTTGGAATTGCTCTCAAACTCAAAACCCGATAATGACTTGAGTTAGAAGGCAAAATTAGAGTGAAAGAGGTGATTTTGAGGAAAGCATCAATTTGCGTGCTTTGGGGTACTCAAACTGATCACAAATGAGGTCTATTTATAGTTCAATAAGTTTGTTTTGGCTGCAATAGTGTATGGCAACTGGTACAGGTCTATGGCCAATTGTGATCAAATGGAATCTCAAGTCTCCTCTAGCCATTGACATGAGGTTAGAGCACATGCCTAAGGTTATTTGGTTTAAGGATACATCTTGACTGAACTTGGATAATATTGTCTTGATGAATGCCACCTCTATGCATCAGTTAAATGCTTTGAAACAAAATTGAATATTTGAGGCATCTTTGAATTTAGGAGTGTCATGCCTAAACATAGCTCCATGGACTTGTGAGGCTGGTAGATCAGTGTTTGTCCCTTGGTTGTTCCCCCTTGAGGTGTGCAGATGGATAACCATGCTTGTTGTTGCACAATTTGATCAAATCGAGCCCTTATGCACAAATCTGCCTTGCCAAGACAGTTTACAGCAAGGCATGTTGCAGTTGTCATAACTCCTAGCCCAGGTGGAGTTTTCTCATGTTTTTGGGCTCATTGGAAAGCCCTCATATGATAAAACACATGTGTGATCATAGTTTGTCTTGAAACTATTTGATTCCAATTGAAAAATCATCATGAACATTGATGTTCAAGACTGCCAACTTAGGCAGATTTTCACTAAGTGTTGGAAAAGTGTCATTTTCATGTTTTTTGTCATTTTGATCACTCCATAACTAAAAATCCATGAGGAATTGGAATGATCTATAGTTGATGCGTTTGTAGAGTGTAATGAGAGCTAAAAATCCAGCTTTGGACCAGCCAAAAAGGGTGGCTTGGATCTCAAGTTATGGTTCTTGGAAGTTGGTACCCTAGCCACTTTATTTCATAACTTAGAAAAATTATAAGTTTTTTATGGTTACCCCTTTTACAATTTAACTCTCCTTCTTTGATTTTTCTTGATGAATGATGATTCAAATCACATATTAACATTGTTTTAGGGTTAAGGAACCTTGGTTGACCAAAAATTCAAAAAGTCAAACTTTGGATTTCTGTATAGTTGACTTTTTATCGGATGAAATCCAAACTGTGCGATCCTTTGTGAAATCAAGCCCTTGACCTAAATCAAACCTAATGGGTGGATTCCATAGGTATTATAGGGTGTATTGAATCATGTCCCAAGTGTAGCGAGCAATTTTTGTCGGTGACGCGACCACCTTATCGCTGAAGTTTTCCTCACCGCAATGGTAGGAGGGGGTGCTACTTTCTGATTTCTTATTTATCCCGTGAAGCTGGAAAGGAAAGGGAAGCTATCTAAAACTAACTTTGCACGCAATTGTTTAACTGAACAAATGCTTAAAAGAGATTTGGGGAGTCGGGGTCAGGTTATACAATGGGGAGTTCTCAGTTACTCATCCTATACGTGGTTATCCACAGGATATTAGGTTTAGGTTTTCCTTTGCAATTGACGGTGTATATCTGTTAATGGGTTGGGAAACTTTCTTGGGAAGTATGAGCGAGTGAGTGAGTTTTTGTTGATGTTCGGGTGTTTTTGGTAAGGTACTGGACCTAAGTTTTGATGTGAAGGTACTGGACCTAGAGTTTTTGATTAGTATGCTCGCTAAGATTTCGCAATCTGATGCCTACGTATTCCCGTTTAAATGAAATAGGGAAATCAGAGCAATCATAGTTCCTCCTATTCTAAGGGAGGAGAAAATGTTTTGGTGTCTTGTTCAAAGCCCAAGATTGAAGCTAAAAGGTTTTGACTGAGAGAGAATTTGTCATCTCTAAAGAAGGATTGTTGATTTTTGTGTGCCTTGATCAAAGCACAAGCTTGATGATAAAAGGTTAATTGACTCGGCTAGGGGATTTCTTTATGCAAAGCCTAAGAGGAGGCTAGAAGTTTGACTTTTCCGGGGAAAATAGTTTGTCTGTCTTGTACAAAGCCCAAGATTGAGGCTAAAAGGGATTTTGACTCTGCTGGGGAGGGTTTGTATGTGTCTTATACAAAGCCCAAGATTTGAGGCTGACCTTAATGGGAAAATCATTATACAAAGCCTAAGAGGAGGCTGAAATGAGTTTGACTCTTCTTGGGGAAAATCATTCCCCAAAGCCTAAAGGAAGGCTGGGAGGAAATGACTCTGTTGGAGAAGATATATGTCCCAAGCTTAAGAGAGGGAGATTTATGTCTTGTACAAAGCCCAAGATTGAGGCTAAAGGGGTTTGACTCAACAAGAGAGTGTTTTTATTTGTCCTGTACCAAGCCCGGGATGGAGGCTGGACAAGCTGGAAAAATTATTCTACACAACTTGAGAAGAGGCTAGCTCCTGCTAGGGGAAATCTTTATACCAAATTTGGACAAAGATCGACTCAACGAGAGAGTATTTTTATCTGTCTTGTACAAAGCCCAAGATTGAGGCTAAAAAAGGTTGACTCAACAAGAGAGCCCGAAAAGGTGATTGAATCAACAAGAGAGTCTAAAAAGTGATTGACTCAACAAGAGAGTCTAAAAAGTGATTGACTCAACGAGAGAGTCTGAAAAGGTGATTGACTCAACAAGAGAGTCTAAAATGTGATTAACTCAATAAGAGAGTCTAAAAAGGTTAGCTCTGCTAGGGAGAATCATTTGTACAAAGCCCAAGAGGAGGTTGACTTCGCTGAGGAAGGATCATTATACAAAGCCTAAGAGGAGGCTAACTTTCTGCTGAGGAAAGGTCTTTATACAAAGCCTAAGAGTAGGCTATCTTTTGTCGGGTATAATTGAGATCCCCAGGCTGGTCCAAGTGGGGAATCAAATCTTGTTGAGGATTACAGAAGAGTTGAGATGTCAGATACCTTGAGGTTCTGATTTAAGATAGTGTTGACCCTGGTCAGGGAACTCTCATGAGAGAGACTGGGTTTCTGCTGGAGATCGATCCAGAATGCCCGGGGTTTTTTCCTATAGTTGTAAGGAACTTGAGAATGTCTTTGAGACTCAAGGGGATTAGACTGTCCAAGTCTACTGGTGTGGAAGAGTTTTATCTTTTGTATGATGCCCAAGAGGAGGCAAAGGCATTAAGGGATGAGCATCAACCCTAAGGTGGCCTGAGGTCTGACACTGGAAAGACTGCTCTAGAAAAGGATGACTAAGTTATGTCTTATACCTTTAAGAGGTGGTCAAGGTCCTTGTATTAAGCCCAAGAGAAGGCATGAGAACTTCTAAGAAGCCAGAGGGTCCTTGTACAAAGCCCAAGAGGAGGTGGGATGCTTTTAGGAAGCCTGTGGGTCCCAGACCAAGAAAAGTTCAAGAAATTCTATTCACCGAGAATAGATCATTTAGTGAAAGTTTTGTGATTTGAAGAAATTCAAGAGATACTATTCACCGAGAATAGATCAACTCCGGGGAGTAGAATTTCTTTGACAATTTCTAAAGTGACAGCCTGAGAAAAGGTTCACGAAGAATATTGTCTTTCTCTTTGTTCCATATTGTTTAATCCCAAGAGAAGGCAAGACTGTATCTGGAGATCCTATGGGGATCTAGTTTTGTTTGTATTTAAGAGTGACCAACAGGGCTTTACCTAGCTCTAGACCTAGTTGTCGGGGAAAACTCTAAATAACTATACTAGTATATATACAGTTGATATATGACAAGTATTTAAAAGGGTATAAAAGAAGACTAACCATGCGCAGCTTCCCACAATACAGTTATATATATTTGACATGTATTTAAAAGAATGAAAGAAGACTCACAATGTGCAGCTTCCCATAATACAGATATATATATATATATATATATTAAAGCAAGTAAATGAAAGCGGATAAAACTTACAGGTGGGCGAGCTTCCATACTGTATTGTTAGTTGTTTAAATAAATTAAAGAAAGTTTTGATAACAACTGTATATTGAATCTAAATCACAAGGGAATTATTTTGAAAAGATTGGTGGGGCTTATACTCAAGGAGAGGCCCAAGGTTTAACAGTGATCGCACCGTTGTTTTAATTATCGTACCGAGACTTATACAATGACTGAGGCCCAAAAAGGTTTATGTACAACAAGGGTTGAGTCTTACAACTCAAGGAGAGGCCCAAGTGTTATTTAAAGAAAAGAAATGGGACTTACAACACAAGGGTAGGCCCAGATGATTTTCTTGTTTGAAAATGACGATCGCGCCGAGATTTTTTTTAATGCAGAGGGACTTATACAATGTTTGAGGCCCAAAAAGGTTTTGGTTAAAAAAGGGATTGGATCTTACACTCTATTAGAGGCCCATGAGTGATTTTAAGAAAAAGAATGGGGCTTACAACTCAAGGAGAGGCCCAAGTGGTTTTATTTTAAACTGGCGATCGCGCCGAGATTTTTGAAAACATCGTGGGTCTTATACAATGACTGAGGCCCAAACTATTTTGGTTTCAAAGAGGGATTGGGTTTTACACTCCATTAGAGGCCCAACGTGTTTTAAAATGAATAAAGATGGGTCTTATAGCTCAAGGAGAAGCCCATTTGATTTTGTTAAAAAGGCGACGATTGCGCCGAACTTTTGAAAATATACAGAGGGACTTAGACAATGTGTGAGGACGAAACTTGTTTATTTACAAAGGGATGGGACTTACACTCTATCAAGAGGCCCATAATGGTTTTGAAAATTTTGATAAGGATAAAAAATCTAAGAAAACCCTAATTTTCATTTTTTTTAAAGTAATTCTTTAAAGAAAATCAATGAAAATGATAAAAATACCAAATAAGTTTAAATAAACTACTTGTGATTTTTGGTTAAGGTTTGAAAAATGAGGTTTTAATCACAAAATGATTTAGAACTCATTTGATCTTGATTTTCAAGATAAAAATTCACTTTTAAAATGTTTAAAAACAATAAAAAATGAATTTATTCACAAAAACTCCAACTATATTAAATAAATAATATAAATCTGATTTTTTTGTGGAATAAAATATTTTAATATTTTTGTGATTTTTCATAAAAAGAACCAATAAAAAATGATTAAAATTGAATGAGAAATTAATTTTTCAAATCATTAACAAAAATAATATGAAAAATAATAAAAATGGAAAAAGTGATAAAAAAAAGAGGTCTGGGGTGAGGGGGATTCGAACCCTAGACCTTCCACTCGCTCAATACACACAAACCAGCTGATTAACCATTGGGGCGCAATGCCAATTGAAATATAGTATGGCAAATGAAAAATATATAGAGAACTTGGTTTTAAAACCTGAAGAATGGCGCCATGGCCATCTTCTTCCTTGGGCCAGATGCGTGAAGCTCTTTATCTCACTCGTTTCTCAACCATTTGACATGATTCAAACACCAAATTCATGCGTTTTTTAACAAGGAATATGATGGCAATATTTGATTTTATTTATTTTTAGTGTGCATCAAGTTACATTAACATGAATGTATGAACCCTAACTTTGCAAAAGCAATCGTACAGACATGTTTGTGAGTGTTATGGTCGAATTTTTTTAGGGAAAACACTCAACACATGATGATAATCAAATGGCAAAATTATTGTGCGAGGAAATATGCATGCATTATAGAGTTGGAGTTTTAGGCTTACCTTGCTGCAAGAAGAATTAAAACTCTGCACAAAGTGTGTTCCAGAAGGTGGATGATGATCTCTACAGCTTCACTGGATGTTATGGAGTAGATAGCAACCTTTGGAACTCTTTGAAACTCCTTAGATCAAAATATCGTATCCCAACTGCATAATGGCTAGGTTGAAGAGTGAAATTTTGATGGAGGTGTTTCAGAAGTGGTTTAGATGTTTGGACAGCTTCTATACATCATATGTGATGTGTTAGAAGTGATGGTTTGAGTTGCTTGGCTCTGCAACTCAAAACTCGATAGTACTTACTCAAGAACAAAGAAATTTGGCACTTAAAGAGAGAATGAGAGAAAGCAGTGTTGTAAGCTGCTTTGGGGTAGTCTGAATGATCAGTTGGGACCTCTATTTATAGGTGATCAACTCTTGTATTGGAGGAATAGTGAATGGCTGCAAGATCATATCACATTCAAATGGATTTGGCTTGGCATAAATGCCTCTTGCACTAGGTGTAACAGCTGCCCCAAATAGATCAGCTGTGTATTTACTGATTCCACATTCTTCAGTCATTTTAATTGTTGTTTAATCAGAGAACTTGACTGAGGAGAGTGAGAATCTTAAAAGTACACTATTCCACATTAATTCCCTTTGAATTCAAGGCATATATGCCAAAAACTCATCAATTCTCAAGGATAAGCTCTTGGCATTTCAGTCCAACTTTGTTGGTTGAATCAGATGCATTGTGATCAGATTGGATGAATTTGGCATAGTGATCCTTGGCTTTGAATCAGAAATCGTGGATTGCAAGCAAACATGCAAACTGGTTTTTCCAAAATAGATGCAGCAGCATGACTTTGAGCTGCTATATCTCTTGATTTCCTTGGAGTTTTTTCATGCTGATGGACCCTTTGAATTGCTAGCAATATGCACAACAACTTTGGTGTTTACACCTTGAATTGATTCATCTTGCAACTGTGTGAAAAAGTGCCCCCAAGTTTTGGTGTTTCACTTGAAATCTGCCTTGCGCAGAATTTTTCTAAGTGTTGGAAAAATATGCATTTTCATGTTTTTAGTGATTTTGATCCAATCATAACTTGAAATCTATGAGGAATTGGAATGAGATGTAGTTGACACTTTTAAAGTATGCCATGAGAGCTACAAATCTATCTTTGGACCATCCAAAATGGTTGCTTGGATCTCAAGTTATGATCCTTGGAAGTTGGTACCCTAGCCACTTTGTTCCATAACTTAGAAAAATTCTAAGTTTTTTATGGTTACCCCTTTTACAAGTTACCTCACTTTCTTTGATTTTTCTTGATGAATGATGATTCAAATCACATATTAACATTGTTTTAGGGTTGAGGAACCATAATTGTGAAAAATCTCAAAAAGTCAAACTTTGACTTTTGTGCACAGTTGACTTTTTATCAGATGAAATCCAAACTGTGTGATCCTTTGTGAAATCAAGTCCCTGATCTAAATCAAACTTGATGGATATATTCCATAGGTGTTATAGGGTGTATTGAATCATGTCCCAGGGTTTGGGAGCATGTCCAGGTCAAAAGTCAAAGGATCAGTTGACTTTTTCCCCGAAACCCTAATTGTGGTCCTGAGGAAATTGAAACTTGTGGATCAAGCTTCTTGGATCAATCCATTATTGTAAATGGATCAATATAGTATATTAGAGACCCTCAAATCATGTCTTGAGGTCTTGGCTCATGTTTTGTCCCAAAAGTCAACTTAGGGGTGAATTAGGTCAAGAAACCCTAATTCCTGATTTTTGGTGAATGCATCCCCCGAGGCTAAATTGACTTGATGATTGGGTCCATGAGGTCCCTTGGAGTATCTTGAGTTATATTTTGAAGCATTGGCTCATGCCCAGATGAAGATTTTCATCTGGAGGCCCTGGTCGACCAAAACCCTAATTTGGTGACACTGACGATCTTGAGGCTTAATCCACTTGGAATGCTGCAACCTTGTGCTTGATTCTTGATGTGGGAGTCCTCTTTATCATTTATATGTGTTTGAGAGGTTAAACAAGTTGAAGATCATGTCATTTCTCTATTGATCCTTTGTCTAAGGCTCTAAGAGGGCTTAAAACCCTAATGCTTGACAGCAGGGAATGCTCAACAATTCTTGAGGAGATTGATGAGGCATAAAGGTACATCCATATTGTGATGATGATTTGCACAATGATGGGAAATCTTAGTGGCAAAATTTGGGGTATGACAGATGCCCCTATTTAATCTTCTTGGACCCGAAGGTGTGAATGGCGAAGGTATTCGGGCATTCGGGGTGCAAGAGGATTAAATATCAGAATACCCGAAATTTTGACAGTGGTTATGAATGATAGTTTACGCATTCATCTTCTTTTGCTAAGCGTTGATACTTAGAAAAGGTAAAACTTCCCCTCGATCCTGGTTTCCTACCAAGGAACTGGTCTCAGTCTTTGACACAAACTTCCCCTCGATCCTGGCTTCCTACCAAGAAACTGGTCTAAGTTTTCTTTTGGACTAAACCTCCCCTCGATCCTGGTCTTCAGCCATGGAACTGGTCTCAGTTTCTAATATAAACTTCCCCTCGGTCCTGGTCTTCAGCCATGGAACTGGTCTTAGTTTCTGATATAAACTTCCCCTCGATCCTGGTTTCCTACCAAGGATCTGGTCTCAGTTTATTTTGTCAATAAACTTTCTTGACAAGGGACGTTATTCGTAGCAGTTTTTGTCAAACTTCTCGCCGAATTTTCCTGGGGATATGCCATTTGATGGAAAAAGTTTTGATGTCAGACTTGTTGGGGAACCCATTCGTATGAGCTGCAGAGGTGTACAAACTTCTCTATTTGAGACACCATTTGTTGACTCTAGTGGGGAAAACGAGTCTCTTGAGAGACTATTTTCTGCTTGGGGGTATTACATCATACTTTTCCTCGAGATCTTCTCGAAGAAATGCCATGTGATGTAATCCAGTTTGGAGGTGCTGATGACCCTTTCACCAGCGAATTTTCTGGAGAAAAACTGCCGTATTGCCGAAGCTTTGATTAAGAGGCTTTCTCTGGGGATTTTCCTTAATCCGGGAAAGCGAAGATATCATCTTCAATGGCGAAGAGTGATGTTTGTCGAAAGTTTTCTTGCTTTTCAGAGGTTCAAGTTATCAAAGTGGTCGAAGACCGTCTCTAATCCAGAGATAAACTGGAGAGAGATTGCTTAGATGATTCACTTCCTGACGAGGAAAGAACCGACAACTCAATTGACAAGAGGACTTTTATTACTAAGGGGTAAAACCGACTAGCATGGTAGTGATGTAATATGAACATGTATGAATCAATCATGCATGATGTATGTATGTATATACTGACGAAACTGACACGACATACAAACTAACAAATGAACATGATTGGATACTCGGCCACTGCGGGGAACGAGGAAGTACCATTTGGTCCAAAATAGCAATTCTGCCTTGCTTAGGAGAGATAGTCCCTGTGGGGAAAACCGTTGGTCGGGCTTAGGAGATAAGAACTCTGCCGGGGATGTCTGACGGAATATTCGCATCTGATATAGTTGATCCTTTATTCAGGTGTACTGGTCAAGAATGAGTACTTTGATTCTGCACTTTGAAGCTCGATTACTTTTAGAGAAGTGATCGATGTTCTTTCAATGTTCAACAGTCAAAAGAAATTGCCATCTTTATTTTAAAAGCAGAAAAAATTTGACAATTTAATTCATTTTTGTTTTATTTCAAGAATCGTTAATCATATTAAATTGTCGTTCTGTAAAGCTAAAACAAATGAGAATTATAAACAAAAGCACCAGGACTCAAATTTTATTGATAGGATGGAAATCAGCTAAACGCATGATTCCATGGAGTATTTAAAAAGTTAGAAAATGGTAATTTAAGGGAAAAGGGCTGCATTGAAACATAACGACCGCTATCCTTCTACCAACTTTGAATTTTGGACATCCTGAGCTTCCGTCGAAGATGACCTTGACTGGCATTTTCCTGATGGATGGCATGACTGCTGCTGGGGGATTTGCCCCTTGCTGGACGTAGTTACTTGCCATTATCCCTAACTTTTGCCTGGATTGTACTTTTGAGATTTCCAATCCATCGGGATGATTTTTTATTATGTCTCTAATTTTTACTTGGACCGCCCTTTCGGGTTTTCAATCCACCGAGACATTTTTTTTTATTTTGTTTAGGCGAAGTATTTCTTGACTACGTCAACATTTGTGTGGTAGGCAAATTCTTCTCCATCCATGGTTGCGAGAAGGCTTTCTTAACCACATAGGGGCCGTCATAGGGGCCGTCATAATTCGGAGACCACTTGCCCCGGGAATCAGTGAGGAATGATTGTATCTTCTTGAGCACAAGGTCTCCTTTCCTAAAGACACGAGGTCAGACCTTTTTGTCAAACGCCTTCTTCATTCTTTGCTGATACAACTGACCGTGGCATAGAGCCGTTATTCGCTTTTCTTCTATCAGATTCAGTTCGTCGTGCCGACTTTGGCACCATTCAGCTTCTGTTAACTTAGCTTCCATCAATACCCAAATTTATGGGATCTCTACTTCTATGGGGAGCACTGCTTCCATGCCATATACTAGAGAGAAAGTGGTTGCCCCTGTTGAAGTGCGGACAGATGTGCGATAACCGTGAAGAGCAAAAGGTAACATCTTGTGCCAGTCTTTGTAGGTTACAACCATATCTTGAACGATCTTCTTGATGTTCTTGTTAGCCGCTTCTACCGCTCCGTTTATCTTGGGTCGGTAGGGAGATGAGTTATGGTGTTCGATCTTAAACTCAGCGCACAACTCTTTCATCATTCTATTGTTCAAGTTGGATCCATTATTAGTAACGATCTGGCTTGGAACACCATAACGGCAGATGATATTGTTTTTTATAAATCAGACCACCACTTGTCTGGTTACATTGGCGTATGACACTGCTTCGACCCACTTGGTGAAGTAATCAATGGCTACCAGGATGAACCGATGTCTGTTCGAAGCCTTGGGTTCGATCATGCCAATCATGTCGATTCTCCATATAGAAAATGGCCATGGGGAAGAAAGAACTTTGAGATGTGTTGGCGGTACATGGATTTTGTCTGAGTATATCTGACACTTGTGACACCTCCTCATGTACTTGTAGCAATCAGATTCCATTGTCAACCAATACTACCCTGCTCTCATAATTTTTCTCGCCACTGTGTGTCCGTTGGCATGAGTGCCAAAGGATCCTTCATGAATTTCTTTTATCATCATGTTTGCTTCTGGTCTGTCTACGCATCGGAGTAAGACCATGTCGAAGTTCCTCTTATAGAGTGTATCACTGCTCAGGAAGAATCTGCCTGCTAGCCTTCTGAGGGTCTTTCTGTCTTTTCTTAATGCCCCGGGTGGGTACTCCTGTTTTTGAAGGAAGTATTTGATATCGTGATACCAAGGTTTATCGTCTATGACTCTTCAATCGTGAAGATGTAAGCGGGCCGTTCTAGGCGCCTTATGTCAATCTTAGGTATGTCGTTCCATTGACCTACACTAATCATGGAAGAGAGAGTGGCTAATGCATCAGCCATGTGATTCTCTTCACGAGGGATATGATGAAACTCGATTCTGTCGAAGAATGGTAACAACCTTCTCGTGTAATCTTTGTAAGGAATCAGTCCTGATTGGTATGTGTTCTAATCTCCTTTGATCTGATTGATAACCAGAGCTGAGTCGCCATATACATCCAAGTTCTTGATCCTTAAGTCGATCGTTTCTTCGAGACCCATGATACAAGCTTCGTATTCGGCCTCGTTGTTTGTACACTTGAATGTCAGTCGGGCGGTGAAAGGAATGTGGGTACCCTGAGGTGTTATGATGACTGTGTAATACCCTAATTTTTACCCCTAAGATTCCACATGTCATTTGCATCTCATACCACAAACAAGATCACAAGCTTTGGTTCTCCTGCCCTCTCCTCTTTGGTTTATTTTTTAGGGAGATCATCGAACACCTGTGTTTATTACTTGCTTTATGTTTGTTTCTGTTTACTAACCTCTAACTAAAATACCAAAAATATTTTGCAATTTTTGCTTGTTTCTTTTTCTCTGTGTGTTTAGGGTTTTGCAAGGAGATCGATGGCAAAGGTATGGCTTGGAATCAAGTGTGGTTATTCAGTTGTGGTTGAGGATAGATGGAAGTTTGACTTAATCTTGGTCAAACTATCAAGAGATTCCTTCAATTGCAAACTGGTTGTGGCAGTGGTCTATTTCTCAAGCAGTGACTGTTCAAGGTCAAGTTGTCCTGTATTGGAATTCATCAGATTATCAATTTGTGGTTTATGAGAAGCTTGGTCCAGATTATCTTGATTGAGTGTCCATTCATTCAGTGGTTCATCTATGGATTTAATTTCTTCAATGTTGATCCATAATCAGGGATTGGTTGTTTTCAGTTTGGTGCATCAGTGGATTTTGATGGTGATAATTCAAGGTGTAGAATTTGGAAGGTTTCATGTCCATGTGTGGAAAATATTGGTGGAGGTCGTTCATGGCATAAATCAGGATGTGGATTAAACAAACAAAATTCAATATCTGACTTTGTATCTTGTGGAAACTACCTCGTTAATGAGGGTCATGTCCGCAGAGACCAGCTTGGTGCTGTTGGAACCAGTGCAGGATGCCTTCTTGTTGGTGCAACTATGAATATGTATCCACAACTCTTTCGAGCCACCATATTAAAGGTATTGTTTATTGATGTATGCAACACATTGTTGGATCCCAATCTACCCCTCACAATCCTGGATTATGAAGAATTTGGAAATCCTGGAATTCAATCGAACTTTGATTCTATTATTAGTTTTTCTCCTTATGACAACATTCCACAAGTTTGTTGCTTTCCTTCAGTTATGGTTACAGCAGCAGTTAATGATTCAAGGGTTGGAGTTTGGGAAGGTGCTAACCGGGTAGCGAAAGTACGAGATAGTACATGCTCCCGTTGTTCTCGTACTGTAATCATGAAAACAAGTATGATAGGGGGCCATTTTGGTGAAGGTGGTCGCTATGCTCAGTGCGACGAAACAACTTATGAATATGCTTTCTTCATGAAAGCTTTTGGAATGTTAAATGAATAAGCTAAATCATTAGGCCGGATAGCAGCATGTGGAGTTATGGTTTGTTGTTGGACATATTATTTCAAGATAGGGATATCACACGAGCACATGCAAATCTATACCAGCCCTTCTCAATTTTATTTTGAAGTCAAGGAAAAGATTTGTCTTGACAACACAGCTTATGCAGCTACCACTTAACCCTCCTCTAGCGAGTTCTATCTTGAACTTTGAAAGAAGATAATGTTCAGGCAGGTGGTCGTTACCTTCACAAATTTCAGAAGCATTTTCAAGATTTAATATAAGCACTTCACAAGCATCGGTATAGGCTGGAGTGGACAAGCAGCGTCTTGCTTGGCTGCTGCTAATACTGTGATTTCCACACCACTCCGTTTTATGACAACCAGTTTCGGAGGTTTGGCCGCTGTTGGATACGGGAGACTCACCGAATCATGTCAGTTGGATTGGCATCAAATGCAGGATCATCAAAGTTTAAACTAAGGCTTGTCGGTGTTCAGAAAAAAAAAAAGTAAAGCAATGTTTCATGCTATTGACATAGCTAGTCATTCTGCAGAATCTTTTACTAAGTTACATGATGGAGAATTCAAGCAAGGATTGTGTTTTTTAGGACATTGAGAAAAACCAGAAAAAGTTGATTCATTTCTCAAAAATTACAAAAAAGCAATGTAGTAGAAAAACGAAACCGTTATACATCTGTTGCGCATTGAATTTACGCTTCCAATGGTTTCTAAAATGGATCAGTACGAATGATGGAGCAACAAGGTCGGTGGGTGAAGTCAACGCTTTGGTTGATGAGCTGTTGGTAGTGATTGAGCTGCTAATAGTAGCAGCATCTCCTTCATTGGTCTGGGATGGTGTCCGATGTTTACTTAGGTTCTTGGTTGACTGTCCACAACCTGGTCAGGGTACTGCATCTCTTCTACAGGATGGTTATCCATCTAAACACATTTAGAGCTCACACATTTGTAGAAACACTCCTAGCATGTGGCGGCAAAAGGAACTGCAGGAAGTTATTGAGCACTGTAAACCATCACTAAAGATGGTATTGTTTGTAAGTGTTGAAGTAAAGTGCTCACATTATCAGAGTTCAAGAGTCATGACGGGTTTACAGTGAGTCACCCTTGCTTGAATCTTTTCATGGAGTCTGGTGAGCTCTTCACACTTTGCATCCTTTAAGTTTGGTCAGCTGAATACAAAACCAGGAAGTACATGAGCATAATGCCTTGGTTAAAATCACCATGACAGCAACAACAATTCTGAGCATTTTCTCACAACCAACCCATATTACGATTCTCGAGTCATTGACAAATATTGTGGAAGCTTTGAGCGGTACACTTTTTATGAAGACTTTTGCGGCAGCACTTGTTTAGAGCATGGAAAAGTAGATTAAATCTCAATCTCATGAAGGCAGACATCGTTATATTTGTGTCGCAAGTTGTGGTTAAGCTGGCTTTTACGTCTGATATCGTTGCCGAGAAGATGTCAATCTAAAAATGCGGAGGATATATTGAACTTATATCTAGAGTTTGTCGACTCTTGTGGAACCAGAAGTGATGTAAGGAATGCATTGAATCGACGCATAAGGTTATTTCCAGACTCTGCACGAATAAATTCATGTTAGTACTCAACCAGACTGCAGAGGAAGAATGTTTTGCTGCAAATGGAATAACTGATGTTTTAATGAAAGCTTTCAGGATAGATTCATTTAAATCATTTCCAAGCCGTGCAAGCCATATTTCAAGATGAAGCCAAATAATCCACGTCACTTGAATGAGCTGAAATAAAATAAAAGTTCAAAACGACACGTCATGGTTAAGCTTCATATCACGCACAACAAGCTGCAGTCCAAAATGACATGAATTTTTCAGCTGCAGCATATTACACGACACACCAATTCAAAACGCAGTGAAAAATTCAGAAACGACATTAATTTCATTTTCACTCTCCCTCACTCTCCATCTATAAATACAACTCACTACTCACTCATTTCTCTCAAGCTTCAAAGCCTCCAAAACTCTGCAGAATTTCTTTCTCATTTTCTCACTTCGTAAAACCGTTTCACCACTTCATTCATTCTTCTACTTTGTTCTTCAAATTAACCTTAAACTAAGACCAATTTTGAACCAGAAATCATCCAGAACAAAAGAAGAAGAAGAAGGAAGCTCAATTGATTCTTACATGAGCCATTGAAGGTAGTTTGAAGCTTCAGCGTCGTTTTTAATCCGTTACTTTTTGTTGCGATTCTTAATCTTGTTTGCACAGTTGTGTAGTGCTCTACGTTGTGATCGGTTTGGCATAATTTTCGAGCTCCGCCGCTGCCGGATTGAGCTCCGCCGCGGCGGAGAAATTGCTAGCTCAAATTCTGTTCTCTTTCTATTCGCACGAGCTAGCTATTGGAGAAGATGATGAAGTTTCTGATTCTCATTTTTTTTATTATTCATTTAATTTTGTTTTAAAAATGAAGGCATTTATTTTTTACAAGTTCTTTGGGTTGGGCCGTGAATTACTTATACACGCCTCCATCTCTTTTGTTTTTTTCTTTTCTAATTTTCTTCTTAATCTTTTTTTGAGTTACATTTTTGTTTTGGATCTTAAATCTTGATAAGATCTCATCAATATCAATGGATTTTGGGTGTCGATTTTATCCACCAAGAGAGGTGATTGATATTGATGATGATTTAATTGATTTAAGATTCAAATTTTTTATGTTTCTTTTCATCTTGACCTCTTTCTTTTTCTTTTTTTCATTTTGATCGATGAAAGTCTTATGGATCTTAGAATTTCTTTGTTGAATTCTTGATCAAGACTAGATCGTTACCTATTTTCTTTTCGTACGGTATTGCTTTCGGATGACGATTTACATATCGTTCATCTAGCATGCATTAGCACAAAAATCAATTGACCTGCCTCATTGTAGGGTAATTACTCCGTAAATTACTCGGCGATTGCTTAACATAGCGCAATTTGTCCCTCTTTATCCCATTCGGAATTTGAAATTTCGTGGTCCGGACCTTGATTGGTCGCGTCAACCCAATGGTGATTGATCTTTTGTATTAGGTTCAAAATCTTTGAAGCTTGTTGTTGTAGAGGCTTTGATTCTATCAATCTTATAATAAGTCTTCATTAACCTTGACCTAAGTACATTGTTTAATCACTACAGTTCAAGACGCGAAATGGAATAATCGGTGAAGGCTTATGGCACTAGAGCCTTGTGCTACTAATTACTAACTTCTAATTTCTTTATGTTTCCTTCTCGCTCCCTATATCTCTTTATTTTTTTATTGCTCATTATCATATCATGTTTATGTTTATGTCATTTTTCTTTTGTCCATTTGGACCATATTATCTTGTGCTTTTGTTTTTCTTTTGTCCATTTTGGACTCAAAAACATTAATAAAGGATTAAGCCACTAAAAGACTTGTGCTCTTAATTGTTGGACTATGGCCACTATCCTTTGCATTGGAGGACCTTTACTCTTGATTATGGACTTATGGACTTAGACTTAGGACTCTCTCCCTTGTGCTTTGGACCATTATGGAGTTTGATATTCTAGCCTTTATTTGGCTTGCTTATTGGCTCAAGAGGATGGAATTCTATTCTTATTATACTTTGAAGAGTGTCTCCATGTGGTTAGATCTTTCTTATCCTTAGCTTTTATTTTATGCACTAGGATAGTCACTTCTTCTCCACCCCTTCTTCAATTTTCAAAATCTCCTCTCTTTTTTCAAAACCTTCTTGTTTTCAAACTTAAAACCGCTTTCATAATAAAACCTTGACTTTGGTCAAGTGATTTTTAAACTTTGTTTTCTTTAATAAATGTCAATCCATGTTAATCATATTTTGACCATTTCATAAAAAAACATAAAAAACACCCAAACTCATCAAATTCCATTTGTGCCTTATGCACTTTTCCTTTAAAACTTTTTCATAAGTTTAGACATGATTCATTTCTTTAAGCGGAATTATTCGCTTAGAAATGACGAGTTGTCTTTACACTTAAAATCAGCCAAAACAAACAAATTTCGTTCTTTGTACCACGAACTACGAGGTTTTGATCCTACATTGCACATTGTTGTTACGTAGGCATGAGGCGATAAGTCTCTCCAAACACAAAAATATTAAAAAATAATAATTCTCCTCTCATCTCCCCAATCTCTTTTCAAGCAAACCATTTTCAGACGAAAAAGCGGTAGATATTTCAAAGGGCTCATGTAGAGTACTATAGACGTTTTGGGTGCTAACATCTTCCCATTGCGTAACCAACCCCCTTACCCATTCTCTGTTTGTTCTTGTTGTTTTAGAACTCTTTAGGTTTTGTTCGCTCTTTTTTCATTCCCTTTGTGGTTAAAATAAAAGTGCGGTGGCGACTCTTGTTTTTTTAGTTAAGTTAATCAATAACTTATACTCACAAATTTCCCCGCTACAGAAAAGTGGCGACTCTGCTGGGGATATTCTCCCTTGAGGGGTTTAGCCTACTTTGATTTATTTATCGCTTTTTGTCTGATTTGTTTGTTATTGATTGTTCTGTCAGGGTGCTTGGTGATCTGTGTGGTGAGATAAGCCCAATACCCAGGCTCGAGTATACACCTAGGACTAGGGTGGAAAGTAGTGTGACTTGTGTGGCATTTGGCCAGACTTAGTATAAACGAAAATTCCACATCCAGACGAGGTTTTCTTTGGTAATGTTTTATCCTGCGCATTGGTGCAGACGATAGAATGTAACCTAGGGAGCTGTCGATTCTGGCGACTGACCGGTAAATAGCAAGTGTACTATTTAGCAGTGTAGTAATAGTTGGGTTTTCCCCAGAGTCGGTCTCTCGAGGACTGCTCAGAATATGTAGTGCAGATGTTATTTCAATTAAACAAAAAGTTCCTTGGGTTTTAGAAATTGCTTATGAGATCGTTAAAAATTGCAAATATCAAGCAATAGTAAAAATAAAGATTTGCTAACAATGAGAAAAATGCTAGGGAAAATGGTTGAATTTCTCTGCAAGAACCTTCAATGATTATTTAGAAAGATATGCCTCAAACCTCATCTTACCGGATCTTAATAAAAGTTTTTCTTAATTCCTTAATAAAAAACCCTTTGATATTCTTCCTAAACCCTAATTCCTCAGTGGTCTAGGAAGATATCAAGCAATAGTTCTGACAAAAATTTTACCGGTTACTTACAGGGTATCCCCATTCCTAGGCAATATCTACCGCACGAATCATTATGCAAAAAGCGTTAGGTTGGTTTTTTAGGCCTAATCCCTAACCATGAATCAAATCCAATTTTCCAATCAAAATAAGCATTAAGCATATTGAATAATAAAAGATGAAGGAAAAAGTCATAATCTCATACAATAATATGAAATAGATTCATTACATAGCAATTCAGAGCCACCCCCTAACAATGGGGGGTTTAGCCGATCATGTTCAAACTAAACTCAAAAACAACAAAAAGATAAGAAAATGTCATTACAAGAATATTCAGATCACTTTGATCTTCAATTGCTTCTGCGGTTGAAGGATCGTCGTTCCCCGAAAACCCTTGATTGTATCCAATTCCTCCACTTGATCATAAAATCCAAAAAGTATTTTTTTCTCCTCTCCTCTCAGCCTAAAAAGTATCAGATCACATAACAGCATGCGATATTCCCCAAAATACCCTCAGAGGACACTTAAATGGAATAAATACAAAAATCACAAAATTCCCCTCCAGTGGCCCTGACACGGGCCGTGTCCCATGACACGGGCAGCCGTGTCAGGCTGCTGACTCTCATGCGCCAAGCCAACTTCTACAGGGGCCCTGACACGGGCAACCATGTCAGGCTTCTGGTTGATCTTTTCCTTCCACATTTTTGTGCTCCAACTTCCACTTTCCTAGGCCTCCTGACACGGATAGTGTCCCGTGACATGGGCGGCCGTGTCAGGTCTCTGAAACATCCTCACTTTTCTCTTCTGGCACTCTAGCTTTTCATATCACACGCATCTGATAAGTGACTTTTATACATACCTGAGAAACACAAAAAACAATACCAAATCAAAGCATAAACGGTCTAAAAACGGAATAAGATTAAAAACAAGAACTTGCTTAAATAAAACACAAACACTAAGTAGAAATGCAATAATATAAATTCAAATACCGAAAACATAACGGAAAAGATAGACACAAACGCCTGAAAAACCACGAGTGAAAACCACTGATCAGCGACCATCTCCGAGGTCTCAGTTGAGGCACTCCTCCCAAGAGGAAATAATGGCAGACCAGAAATGGCAAAACCATTATGCTTCTTGATCCGAGGACCCAAAGCTGAGGACTTTAGAACCCTTAACCCATCTTGGCCTTATTAGGACGTGGTGCGGTGGCTATTCAGGTGCAGACTTGAATCAGTTGTTACGCGATACCACACTCAGACGAGACTCTCTTGAGAATATTATTGACTACCAAGCAATTGGGAAATCGATAATATCTGAATGATGGGTTGTAGACTCTAGGGACCTCTTTAGAACCTTGTTCGGCAGGTGTTATACCTTTAGTACATACCATTGTGGGAGGTTTTAACCCTTGGCTCCATGCTCGTGACTCAGAACCTTGACCCGTGTGCTTTGTGTGATCTTGTTTGTGGTTGCTGCATACATGCACTCGTGCATTCATGGACATTCTGTTTCAGTCGATTTTCAAGGATTTTAGAGATTTTCCTTTTGAAAACATCACGGAAAATATTCAATAAAATGAGATGTTTATCAGTATTTTAAAAAAGTGTTATTTCTTAGTGAAGTTTGCAATTGCTTTATATCTTAAAGATCCTTGAAAATTGAATGAAACGTTTGCATTTTTGCATTAGCATTAGCATCATTCTGCATTATTTCTTGCCTTTCCCAGGTGTCTTATTGTTTCCCTTTGGTCTTCATTCAGCCAAGCTATCGCACCAGTATAATACTCGGGTTAATCCGAAGAAAAATATGGATCAATTGCAACAAGAGAACCATGAGCTTCGTGAAGAAGTATCAACTCTGAAGGATGGTTTGGAAAGACTCGCTGCTATGTGTCATACCCCAAATTTTGACCACTAAGATTTCCCATCATTGGGCAAATCATCATCACAATATGGAAAAACCTTCATGCCTCATCAGTCTCCCCAAAGATGGGTGACCATTCACTACTATCAAAATTAGGGTTTCAGGCCCTCTCAGAGTTCTTAGACAAAGGATCAATCAAGAAATGACATGATCTTCAACTTGTCTACACCTCTCAAACATCCACAAGGGATCAAGAGGACTCCCACTTTAAGGATTAAGCACAAGGCTGCTCCCTTCCAGGTGGATCAAGCCTCAAGATCGCCAGTGTCACCAAATTAGGGTTTGGTCGACCAGGGCCTCCAGATGAAAATTTTCCTCCGGGAATGAGCCAATGCTTCAAAGCATAACCTAATATACTCCATGGAACCTCATGGGCCCAATCATCAAGTCAATTTGACCTCAGGGGATGCATACATCAAAAATCAGGAATTAGGGTTTCTTGACCTAATTCACCCCTAAGTTGACTTTTGGGACAAATCATGAGCCAAGACCTCAAGACATGATTTGAGGGTCTCTAATATACTATATTGATCCATTTGCAACAATGGATTAATCCAAGAAGCTTGAGCAATAAGTCTCAATTTCATCAGTACCACAATTAGGGTTTCGCAAGAAAAGTCAACTGTAACTTTGACTTTTGACCAGGACATGCTCCCAAGCCCTAGGACATGAATCAATATACCCTATAACACCCATGGAACATGTCCATCAAGTTTGATTTAGGCCAAGGACATGATTTCCTAAAGGATTGCACAATTTGGAATTCATCTGATAAAAAGTCAACTGTGCATAAAAGTCAAACTTTGACTTTTTGAGATTTTTTACTTTTATGGTTTTTTAACCCTAAAATGATGTTAATGTGTGATTTGAATCATCATTCATCAAGAAAAATCAAGAAAAGTTGGATAACTTGTAAAAGGGGTAACCATTAAAACTTAGAAAATTTTCTAAGTTAAAGAATAAAGTGGCAAGGGTACCAACTTTGGAGGATCATAACTCCTAAAACACAAAGCCATTTTTCCCCATCCAAAGTTAGATTTGTAGCCCTCATGGCCCTCTACAAAAGTTTCAACTACAAGTCATTCCAATTCATTGTGAATTTTGAGTTATGGTTGGATCAAAATCACTAAAACATGAAAATCCATCATTTTCCAACACTTAGAAAAATTCTGGGCAAGGAAGATTTTTGTTGAAACATCAAAACTTGTGGGATTTTTTCACATAGATGCAATCTGAATCAGTTCCAAAGATAAACATCAATGTTGTTGCAAATATTACCAAGAATCCAAAGAGCTCACTAGCATGAACTGATTCATCTTGAGCCAAGAGAAATCCATGCCCAAAGTCATGTTGCTGCAAGCTGTTTAGGAAAAATCAGTTTGCATGTTTGCTTGCCACACACGATTTTGAGCCAAAGACCAAGGATCACTATGCCACCTGTACTCAAACCAATCATAATGCAACTGATCCAACTGATAAAGCTGAGTAAAAAAGCCAAGGAATCTTCCAACTTGAAGTGCATGCATTTTGGCACATTTTGCCTTGAATTCAAAGGGCATTAATGTGGAATAGTGAATTATCAAGGTAGCCACTCTACTCAGTCAAGTTCTCAGATTAAACAACAATAAAAACATCTGAAGAATGTGAATTTGGTCAAGACATAGCCCTGCTCTTGGGAAGGGCTAGTTTGCCTTGCATGAGAAGAGATCCTCCAATCCAATCCATGCGAATGTGATCTGATCCAGTAGCCATTCACTATTCATCCAAGACAAGAGTTGATCCTCTATAAATAGAGGTTCCAATGGATCATTCAACTCACACCAAAGCCAGTAATAGCACTGCTTTCTCTCATTCTCTCTTAAGTGCCAAGTTTTCTTATTTTTGAGCAACCACTATCGGGTTTTGAGTTGCAGCCATAAGAAATCCATTCCAATTGCCCAGACACATCACATATGATGTATTTGAGGTGTCCAAACACTTAAACACCAGTTGTAACACCCCTAGCTCGAAATCACCCATCAACCTAGCCATTATGCTTCAATTATGCAGTTGGAGTGCTCCAGCTTGATCCAAAGACTTCCAAAGTGTTCCAAAGCTTGCAACACACTCCACAACATCCATTGAAGCTGTTCAGATCATCACAACACATCTGTAACACCTCCAACTCAAAAATCAAATTGCTCTTGCTGTCACGACCTTCAAGTAAGCCTAAACTTGGTCATCTCTTAATCTATGCATATTTTCTCGCACAATACTTTTGCCAAATGTTCATAATCATGCATAGAATGATTCCCCTCAATTAATTGCTTTGTTTAAATCGTGTATCAAAATTCTCAGCCTTCATGCAAATTTTAGGGTTCTTGAGGTTTTGTCTTGATTTCTTATTCCATGTTAAAAATAAATGAAATTAAAGACCATAGACATGATCGTGAGGTTGAAACGAGCAGATTGATAGGTGGTTTGCATGATATAATCAAGTATTCAGGGAGATTGGAGAGAAAATGCAAATCTGGGCAAAACCCAGAACACGCGCGTGTTCTTGGGTGTTCTTGGCGCTCTTTTTTGAAAATTCAAATATTTGAATTTTGTGATTTTGTTTAATTGATTCAAAAATTAATTTCTCTCTGAGTTTTAATGATTTTGAGTTGATTCTTTTTTTAATAATTCACAAAAATGTTAAATTATTTTATTTTATCAAAAAATACCAAAAATATTATTTAATCATATAATTGATATTTTTGCAAAGAATTAATATTTTAATTGTTTTTGACATTTAAAATATTTTTTCCCTCTTGATTTTGTAAATTTTAATGACTTCTAATCATTTTGTAGGTCAAAACATGATTTTTGAAACATTAATCCAAGATCACAATTTGTTTCCACACATGTTTAACAATTTTGATCATTTTAATTGAATTTTTTATTCAATTAAAATACATTTTGGAAACAAATTAGGGTTTTGATTAATTCAACCCTCATCAAACATCTTAAAACTCTTTGGGCCTCTAATAGAGTGTAAGACCCAAGCCTTTTTGTAAAATAACCTATTTTGGGCCCTTCTTATTGTATAAGTCCCTCCGGGTATTTTCAAAAACCTCGGCGCGATCGTCGTTTTGTACACAAATAACCTTGGGCCTACCCTCGAGTAGTAAGACCCATTCCCTTTATTAAACTTTTTGGGCCTCTAATAGAGTGTAAGACCCAAACCCTTTTTGTAAATACACAAGTTTTTAGGTCTCACTTATGGTATAAGTCCCGTTGTATTTCAAAAAGTTCGACGCGATCATAGTCCGTTGAAAGACAAAACCTTGGGCCTCTCCTAGAGCTATAAGACCCATTCAAAACTCTTTGGGCCTCTATTAGAGTGTAAGACCCAATCCCGTTTTAACCAAAACAAATTTGGGCCTCAGATATTGTATAAGTCCCTCTGTGTTAAAAGAAAATCTCGGCGCGATCGCCATTTCAAAACAAAAAAAAAAACATCTGGGTCTACCCTCGTGTTATAAGCCCCCACTCTTTTTCTTTAAACTCTTTGGGCCTCTTGAGAGAGTGTAAGACCCATCCCTTTGTACAGAAAATCTTTCTCGGGCCTCAGTCACTTGTATAAGTCCCTCTGTACAAAAGCAACAGTGCGATCACTGACAAAACCGTGGGCCTCTCCTTGAGCTGTAAGCCCCTACATTTATTTTTCAAAGCACTTTCTCCTTTGATTTTGAATATAATATTGTTATCAAAGTTTTCTTTGTTGAACAACTAACCAAACAGCATGGAAGCTCTACAACCGAGTAAATGTTTACGTACTTTCATTTACCGCTTTCATATGTATATAACTGTACTGTGGGGTTATTTCACTGTAAGTCTTCTTTCATAAACTCATATCGACTGTGTAATAATAGTATAGATATTTAGAGTTTCCCCGGCAACTACGTCTAGCACTAAGCCCTGTTGATTACTCTTAATATAGATAAAACTAGATCCCCATAGGATTACCAGACACATTCTTCCCTCCTCTTGGGGTTAAACAATATGGAGACGTGAAAGGCAGCATTCTCGGTGAACCCTTTCACAGATTGTCACTTTTAGAAATCGTCAAAGAAACTCTACTCCCCAGACATGATCTTTTCTCCGTGAATGGCATCTCTTAAGTTTCTTCCAAATTCTCGAAGTTTCCTGGCTTGATCTATTCTCTGTGAATAGCCTGTCTTGAATTTCTCTCGGTTTAGGGACCCACAGGCTTCTTAAAAGCATCCTAGCCTCCTCTTGGGCGTTGTACAAGGACCCGTCGGCTTCTTAGAAGTATTCACAGCCTTTTCTTAGGCTTCGTATGAATGATTTCTTCCTCCGGGAATGATAGCCTCCTCTTGGGCTTCGTACAAATTGTCCCTCGGCTTCTTAAAAGTTTCCAGCCTCCTCTTGGGCTTTGTACAAATTGTCCCAACGACCTCATAGAGGTATGGGAACAGAAATTAGTCATCCTAATAGAACAGTCTTTCAAAAAGTCTAGATCTTGCTACTGTTGTTTCTTAAACGTAGTACAAAAGATGAAACTCTAGACTTGGACAGTCTAATTCCCTTTAGTCTCAAAGACATTCTCAAGCTCCTTTCAAAACTAGGAGATGAAACCGTAGACTCGGACAGTCTCAATACCCTTTGGATTTCCCATTTCCTTAAAGAACAGGAAATAACCCTGATCCTCGAATCAGATCCCTGAGGGCAAACAGTACTCATATAAGAACTGATTTTCTCTTTAAATCAGCATACTGGACCTGTCACTCAACTGAAACAGTAACCCTAGCCTCCTCTTGGGCTTTGTACAATGATTCTCCCCAGCGGAGTTAACCTTTGCAGACTCTCTTGTTGAGTCCAAACCTTTAGCCTCCATCTCGGGCTTTGTACGAGATACAAAACACTCTCTTGTTGAGTATAAAAGACTCTCTTGTTGAGTCACCCCTTTAGTCTCCATCTCGGGCTTTGTACGAGATACAAAACAGTCTCTTGTTGAGTATAAAAGACTCTCTTATTGAGTCACCCCTTTAGCCTCCATCTCGGGCTTCGTACAAGATACAAATCACTCTCTTGTTGAGTATAAAGGATTCTCCCGTAGAGTCAAGCCCTTTAGCCTCTATCTCGGACTTCGTACGAGGCACAAAAGCACCCTCTTGTTGGGCCAATAGCCTCCTCTTAGGCTTTGTATAAGGAAATCCGATTGAACCAATCAAACGTTTAGCATCAAAAGTTGTGCCTCTTTCACAGTAAACAAACATCAATAACTCCTTTCCCTTCATCTAATTATTGTAAGCGGCAAGCCTCTGGATCATCTACATCCATGCCAATGTCCCACTTTTAGCATGAGAAATTCCTAAGGAAAGATGGCCTTGCTCTACACTGAGTTAAAGTCTTCTACTTCAGGTTAAAACCCCCCATAAAGGAAATTATGGCATTGCTAAGATTCACATATCCCGGTTAAAGTAATTCTCCTTTATAATCAGTCACCCCTGAAAAACAGACCCCTTTGAGATGACAAATTCTCTCTAAAGACAACATCTTTTCAGCTTCACATCTTGGAGTTTGAACAAGATACAAACCACCTTTAGCTTCACGTCTTGAGCTTTGAACAAGACACCAAAACACCATTTCCTCCCATAGAATAGGAGGAACTACGATCACTCTGATTTCCCTGTTTCGGTAAACGGGAATACGTAGGCATAAGATTGAAAGAAAAATCTTAGCGAGCACGCTAATCCAAAACCCAAAATCGCATACCTTCACATATCAATCGAAAAGCATCAGTCCTAAACTCCCACCAATCACCCGGGCACTGTTTTAACAAAATAACCTAAGAGAGACCCACAATCTTTGAAGCATCTGTAAACCAACAGTCATCTGTTCAAACTCAGTTTGCGATCAGGGTTAATTGGAGACATCTATTTCCCTTCCTTCATCAGCTTCAATAGGATAAAAAATGAATCGAACTGTAGTACCAAAGCGATAGTGCTTCGCAACCACGTCCAAAAATCGCTCGCTACAAGAAAAATGGTGACTTCACTGGGGAATATTTGATCTTGTTCTCTTTCCGTCTCTTAGGTAGAAACCTTGAAAAAAAGTGCCACAGAAAAGTGGCGCCCGCCGTGGGGCCGGATATCCTTTCTTTTCTTTCTTTCCTAGGGACTTCATTGGGGTTAAGATTTGTTGACTTCACTAGGATCTTAGGTCAAAAACCTTTAAAGTTGGGAAGGAACCACAGAGTGGCGTCTCCGCCGGGGAGCCATTTTTGTCAGGAACATGGGATTCATAGCTCTTTAAAATCTAGGACTTTAGGACAAATATATATACTGCTTTATTTAATTGATATACGTGTTTATTTTTCTGCTAATGGGAATGCGTGTGATGCTGCATGTGGAAAGATTGAGTATACACATAGGAAAATCACCTTTTTTGTAGTGCGGAAGCTATCGGGAATAGTTGTTACGCGATAAACTACCCTCTTCTGAGATTTCTTTGATGGACATCACCTAGCACGGTTCCCGGCCCGCTGGTGTTCTCAGGAATCAATGATTTTGAGTGACAGGTACAAAAAATCACCCGTAGAAAACCTTTGGGGGGGGGGGGGGTAGAGCCTTGACTTCATGACACCGACCCTTTGACCCCATGTTTTTTCTATGTTTTTGTGTGCTGCATTCATGCATTCATCTAAAAAACATTAAAACAAAGAAAATCTTCTCTTCTAGTCTCTCTTTTTCAAATTAAACTAAGACAATGATTGTAAATGTCAGAGAAAGGAGATTGCGCTAATGGATTTCGGTAGAAGGAAAACTCATAAGTACACCTTCAAGGTTCCAAAGTTAGAGGATTTGAGAGGTTGGGCGAGAATGATCACTAACCCTGAAGCTTTCAGAGCCAAATACGGAGGTCTTCTACCCCTGTTAAGAGTCCATGTAATTGAAGGAATCATGGAAGCACTCATTCAGTTTTACGATCCAGTTTATCATTGTTTCACATTTCTGGATTACCAGCTCGCACCAACGTTGGAGGAGTATTCTCACTTGACCAATCGACACATCACTGATCGAGCTCTATTTTCTGAACTGGAAGAAATTCCAAAGGATCAGACCATTGCATGCGCGACACAACTTGCCTCGCCCATGATGCAGTCTCAATCCTTGTGTTCTAATCCATTTTTAATCATCTTCTAAGCCTCCATTCAATCCATTTTCAACACCAAACATGTTCTATTATGTACCCTCTTTCCATAGCCACTAATATCTCATCAAACCATTCAGCATACATAGAGAATTCCATCATCAAACTTCCATGTTTTCATTGATGTGAGGCTGCCAAGAATGAGATGTTTTGCATTGTTGTTGTTGATTCACATCATGTCACACGCATGTGCTTCTCACACCAGCCACTCTTTTCCTCATTTAGACAAACCACATATTCTTACACATAAATGTCATACTTGCTCCATACATCAAAGAAGAAATGAGATGAAAACTTGTTCAACAAGCTTGCTGCAGCATCAGCATACGCATAACCACATCACCACCTCTCATTTCACTAAACCTCACCATAACTCCAAGGATCACTCCACACTCTAACCAAACCTTTCCAACTCGTGCCAATAACCAACTTCACTCACCAACTCAGTTAACTAGCTCCACTAACTCAACTTCTAACTGTTAACTACAATGGTTAACATGTTAACTAGAGATATAAAGCTCTATCTAACAGATTTTTGAGGGAGGTTCATTCATTTTCACACATTTCACAAATCACTCTCACATTTTCTCTCTGAAAATTTTCTCTGAACTCTCTCTCTCTTTGCACGAGTTCTTCCTTATTTCATCATCATCATCATCAATAGTTCATCATTGATCACGAAACAGTAAGAGCAAGATCAATTTCTTCAAGCACAACTTCGTTGCAGAATGAATTTCTCTCTATTCTCTTCAAGATCCAAGGTATAGGAGCATTTATTTTGCTCCTTGGAAGCTCAAGAACAAGCCTACACCTCTGGTTTTCTTGTTGATTCAAGTTCTTCGCAAGTCCAGGTTTGAAATTCCTCAACTGATTTTAATTCGTTTTATTTTGTTTCAGCTTGTTTCATGTTGATTATAGCTTAATAGAAGCAGTGTGAGTGATCTGGCTAGTGATAGGCACCTTAAGTGCGTAGATTCAAATTTTAGGGCAAAATGTTTGTGATTGATTCTTGTTGTGGGTGCATTGTATGATGTTTTTGAGGTTAGATTTAGATTCTACATGACTTTCTCTTTCATTTGATGTACATTTCATAAATTTCTGGAAGCATATGACATTTACAGTTGCCGGAGATGGTCGGAGAAGATAACCAGAGGTCATTCTCCGGCCGGTGAGGGTTTGACTAGGGTTTAAGACTCAGTTTATATCACAGTCGTTTGATCTATTTCATCCAATGTTTCCTAATGTGCCAACACATTAATGATCATGTGACATGCGCGTACCATTTTTATTTGACTCTGAGTGCTTACATGTGTGTGCGTGCGTGATAACTGTGATGTTCGTGCATTGTGATCCATTGGATATGCTTACTTGTGTTGATTGATCTATTTGACCTGATCGTATGGCTCAGATTGAGTCAAATGTTTGACTGAGATGCACCATAATTCACACACACACGCGCTTTTATTGGACTGAACCCTAAATGCTTTTCACACCCCCATGTTCTGAGCCCAATTCATTTTTGAACTATCATTTTGCTTTCGCCATACCCCCTGGCTATTTTCTTTGCATTTTGTTTTATTTTCTTTGTACTTGTTTCATTTTATTCTTTTAAAAATACCAAAATGCATCTAATAATTCTACAAAAATTCATGAGCCATGTTTAGACATTAAAATAATTTTTTATGATTTTTTTATTCTGACTTTGTGAATATTTGATCATATTTTGTGGATTTTCTTTTATTTCTTGCTTCAATGTGATTCCTTCTTGATACTTGAACTTCATCCATTTATTTTGCATAGTTCAAAAATCATTTTGCATCCAATCTTTTTGACATATGTGAATAATATATTGAGGCATCTAAAAATATTTTTTTCACATTTTTAAAGTCATTGTTGCATAGATTTTGAACCATATCTTTGTGCATTATTAATTGTTGACCTAATGTGACTTTGATGACTTGTTTGGATTAGTTTCTTCTTGAATCTTTGCATGAGCTTTTGACATGTGTTTAGCTTCTGACTTAGGTACTTTTTGACCTAATTCCATAATTTTTCCAAGTTCATTTCTATTTTTTCCTTGTTGATTGATTACATGTGCATTTATGAGCTTCATTGTATGCATATGCCATGGTTTTGTGTCATATTGCCTATGGTCTCTTGAGATGATTGATGTTATATTTTGACACATGTTTACTTGAATATTATAGGTCATGTATGTCAAATTATAGGTCTTCCTTATTTCATTTTGACATGGTTTGCAATTGATGTTCATCTTGCATTCATACTTAATTGTGCATCTATCACTTGTTCTTCTTCCACATAGTTTGTGTGTATCTCATATTGGTATGCCATTTACATTCATTCTTATATGTCCCTTTACTGTATATGAACCATTTCATCTATTTTTATTGACTCATAATGTCATATCATATGCATTACAATTACATGAACATTTGAAGCATGTTTCATTTTGTATGAACTTCAACTTGTGTTCTCTTCTTCTTAATCTCTAATGTGACTTGTGTATGAACCAAACTTGTTCATTTGTATATTCTCATGTCATCTTATAACATGTGTGCTACTGATCCATGTTCATTTGCATTCATAAGTGCCTTTCCCTCTCCTTTGTGACTTGTTTTGTAAGTAAACAACATTGTGAATTCTTGTGTGACATTGTTCTACTTCTTCCCACTTCTTCTTCTTGAGTTTTATTCTCATATTATGGAGGATAATTCATGGATACATAATGATATTTATGAATAGGTTTCCTACTGGTTGTGGTGTTTCATATTGCATCATTGCATGTTTTATATCTCTTAAATGTTCATGATGCATCTTTAGTGCATATCATTGCATTCCTTTGATGTTTGGTAGATTGTTTAGACATAGATTGACTTTATAAGCCTTTGTAACCATTGGTAGATGTAAATAGGCTTTGCTACTTCCCTAGTCCAGTACCACCCTTTAGTGATCTATTCTTTTTAGGTCTAGCTCTTTAGAAGCTTCCTAGAGTTTCCTTTAGAACACTAGGATTTATTTGCTTACATTTTTCAAGTATGCTTTCTTATTTCATTATTGAACTAACCATTTTGTGCAGGGGCTAATGGTAAGTTGAATGTGTGGATATGCTTCCACACATACCTTCTTCCCTTCATCTTTTTAATGCTTTCTCTTTTGTGTTTGTGCAAAGCATTTCAATGCTTTCTTTGTTCAACTTCTTCCTTTTCCCTCTTGGTTCATAACTCATCTTCTATCTTAGAAGTGAGTTATGTTACCTCTTGCTCTTCTTCTCTCTTCTTATAGAATTAGGTTTCTAAACCAAACTAAACCATTAGGAACATCTAAGCATGATAACATTAGGGTTTGAGTCTTAGTCCCCTTTAGTCTTTACCTTTGTTTCTTTTGAGTCTTTCTTCTCTCATCTCAAAACAACTTCAAAACACCTAATAAAGGTTGAAACATCTTCATGTGCCATGAGCCTTATTCCATGGGGGGCTTGCATACATTCCATCTTGGAATGTGTTGTAGGTTTTCTAGCATGATGTACAAGTCTTTAGCATAAAGTGATTTCACAAACAAACTCAAAAACACTTCTTCATTTAAAAACAACAAAAACATTTAATAAAGGGAATATGCTAGTGTACTTAAGCCTTTAACCTTGGAAGTAAGTTTGAGGATCTTCTTCATACTTAGTGTACTTCATCATCATTTCATTTTGGAATGATGTATGAGATGCACATTCCATCGAAAGAGACTTAGGTACACTTACCTATGCAAAACACTTCAAATAAAAAACTTCTAAAAAACTTCAAACAAACAAAAAACGTCTTTCCTTCGGGAATTCTCTTCTCAACGTACGAACGTGCTTCTCCTTGTTCTCTTGCAATACGGTAACGCACTCGATTCAGCGAGCCTGCAACACCTGAGCTAGGACATTAGTCGTTCCCTAAAAAACACAAACAGTTTTCCCTTAGTTAGGGGAACTACGTCGCTTTGATTCTCATGTTCCCTGTGAGATACGTAGGCAGTGGGGTAGGGCCCATTCGAGCACTTCTTTTATTTTCCCTGCATTTGTTTCTCGTTCTCTTTCCATTCCTTTTCCAGCATCTTTTCTATTACCCTTTGAGCAATACTTCAAGCGTGGATCCCGTCGAGTACGACGGACGTGAAGGGGTGCTAATACCTTCCCTTCACGTAACCGACTCCCTTACCTATTCTCTTTGGTTCGCGAGACCTCGTTCTTTCCTTTCTCCAGGGTTTGTGCAGCATTACCTTTCCCTTTCTTTGGGATAAAAATGCCTGGCTGGTGACTCTTCTTTCTTTCTTCACTGGGGAGAGTTGACCTCTTGAAGGTCCCTCCCCGACGCGAGTCTCTCCTAGCGCTTGCTTGTTTCTGCTTATTGGGTGTTTGCTTTGTTTGCTTTAGTTTAGCTTTACTGCTTTTATTTACAGCTTTATCGCTTTACTTTACCGCCTTTATTGCATTTTATTTATATCATGCATCATATATTCTGGACTGTCTGGTTTCCTTTGGCGGGATGGGATTGTTACTGTGAGATGAGCCCATTACCCAGGCTCGAGTATACTTTAGGACTTAGAGTGGACAGTCACAGGGCTCTCATGGTATTTAGCCACGGGGGTAGTTGTGAGTTCCACCGCCAGAGTGCGACTTTCTTAGGATTATCTTGATTTGAGGGTCTTTCTCATTCAGGGTATGACTTTGAGAGTTATGTGCATCTGGCGACCGATCATTGAGGACCTTAGTGGAAACATCCCTCTTTAGTGGTGACAGTGGCAGCCCACATTCTGTGGCAAACCCATTCGCACCCGAGGGCCCACTCTGGAACTTGCATAGGATGACCTTTATTTTGAGGTGAATCAGATGACGATCTCTTTGTTTGGCGATAGCATTGTATCCTACGGGCTGAATGTGCTATTACTTCTCATTCCGGGATCCCAATCTGAGGATCCTACCTTTTAGAACGCACCTGTGAGATGGGGGGTTGTTTACAGGTTTGTAGGTAACCTTGACCTTCCACCTACCCTTTTGTGTGGTTCTCAAATGATCAGCGATTTGGGTACTTTGTTCTGGTATTCTGGATCTGGTTCTTTACTGGTGCTTGGGTCTGATATTCTTGATATGATGCTACACAGACACTTAGCTCTCCACAGTTCTTGCACCGACACTGCAGATTTTGGCTCTGATCACATGCCTAGCTGCATCTCATTGCATACATCATTAATATTTTATGTTTTTATTTCCCAGGTCTCAGTATTGTTTCCGATTCTGGTGGGTATTTTCTCTACGTCAAATGGAAGGTCCTCCAAGAAAGAATAACGTGCATTACTGGTTTCCGAAGCCTAAAGTAGGACAGATCAGAGAATTGGTAGATTTAATGGACAGTAACTAACTGGATAAGTTCAGAAAGAGGTTTGGGGATATCTTGGGTTATGTGAGCCTTCTTACTCCAGATCAACATGATACTTTGCACGCTCTCTTGCAGTTCTATGACCCGCAGCTCCGTTGCTTCACATTCAACGATTATCTGCTGGTACCTGCGTTGGAAGAGTTCTCTGACATCCTAAAGATTTCTGTCAAGGATACTCCTCCTCACTACAGTTCAAAGAATGTTATTCTCGACAATGTCATTGCAGAGGCTATTCATTTAAGGGTATCTATGGTTAAGGATAATGTTAAGGAAAATGAGGGTTGTAAAGGGTTCCATCTAGACTTTCTGATTGAAGAAGCAAAGAAGAGTTTTGCTGATGGTGATTTGGTTATCTCTAATGCAATTTTAGCTCTTGTGTGTACGGAATTTGTCTGTTTCCGAATATAGCTGGATTTATTGACATGGATGTAATCAGTATCTTTGTCAAGAAGAATCTAATCCCAACTTTGTTGGTTGATGTATATAATTCCGTGCATTACAAGAATGAAAAAAAACGAGGAAGGTTGGTAGTATGTTGTGCTCCTTTATTCCATGCTTGGTTTTATAGACATTTGCCAAAGACCGGAGCTTTGTGGATCTCAGAGGAACTGTTAAGTGCTCCAAGAGGCTGATGGGTTTGACGGCTGAAGATAAAGTCTGGTGGCATCGGAAAGATATGGTGGGTATACCTATTCTTATTAGTTGTAGAGCTTTTCCAAATGTGCCTCTGGTAGGAAGGAGGGGAGGAATCAACTACAATCCTATCCTCGCGCTGAAGCAGTTTGGATATGCATTAAAAGAACCTCCTTTGGAAAAAGATATGGCAGAATCCTTGTATTATCTTGCTAAAGATGGCGAACAGGTGTCATTTTCTATTGCTGAAGCCTGGAACACTCGGGTTAAGAAAGGTAAGATGGAGTTTGGGAGACCTGATCCTACAACTTATCCTTCTTATACTGAGTGGTTGAAGCGCCGGGTAGCCGTCACACTGTTGCCATTCTCTGTCAATCCTCCGTTATATCCCAAGGTAGTGGAGCCAAGGACCTCAGTGCCAATTAAAGAATTCAGAAAGCTAGAAGCTTTAGTTCATGAACTCAGGGTTGAGAATGCGGACGTCACCAGCTTGTATCAGGAAGCTGCATGTTAGTTCTCTTGTTTTAGGATTGGCTTAATTTTTGTAAAACAAATAATAGCAGCAATAATGTAATAGAGAATAGGTTGTATAAACTTGCTAAGAAGAACAGGTACAACAAGATGCCTGAACATGTTGTGTTGAAGTTATTCAACAACTGGAGCAACATGTCGAAGAAGATGTCTTATGAGGAAGCATTCGACATCGCGCCTGCTGAGCTGGATTAATGAGATTCCACTATGTTTTAAATTGTGCAGAATTTTAAGAGAAAATTATGCATTCTATGTGGCGCATATTTAAAGGTCTAGAAGATTCAATCAGAAATCAAGACTTTCTAAATATGGAGACATATTAGGAAATATTAGATTGAAGACCTATTTTGTTGGAGTTTATTTTGCAGATTTGTAAGAGCTATTGAAGCTGTTATTGAAGGCCCAAATCCAATTGGGTACAGGTTATAAATAGAAGGGTTTGTAACCTTGGTACACATGAAAAAAAAAGATGTAGAAGTCTAGGGTTGTGTCTAGGTAAACCTCTCGACTTATGGGAAGGTTACCCGTATTCCTCAAGACCTGTAGGTAAGAGGGAGTACCTTTTGTTCTTGGAGGAAGCTTTGAAGCAACTCTAGGGTGTGTTCTTGGTTAAGGGAAAAAACTAACAAACGATGGAGTTTTGCATCATACTTAGCTAAGTATTGTTCTCATCAGATATTGATGTGTCTTGGAAGGGTGTCTTCCTTGTTGAATTGTTGTATAGGTAAAGAGCCATTGATGCAGTGGCGGATTGTCAACTGCTAGACATCATTGCGATGATTGGGAGTGAGAAGGGTTTCTCATATCTAGAGAGGATCTAGGTAGAAGGGTCATTAGGTAGTGATTAAGTGATAAGCTATAAACGGGTAATTTAGCTTTGAATTGATACCACTGATAGTGGACTTCATCCCTGGCTTGGTAGCCCCCAGAGTAGGTGTGTTAAACCGAACTGGGTTAACAATTCTGTGTGTATTGCTCTTATCTTTTCAGTACCATGATTATTGCAATATACCTTGCCCTTTGTGATCATGTCAGACCAGATGTCGAAAGGCATGTTCTAGGACATCTGAATTCTGCACATGTACCAGAATTTCAATTGGTATCAGAGCAGGTCATTCTGTTTTGTATCTGGATGAGATCCGAGGGAAGATACTTTCTGGTTCATGGTCAAGGTAGAAGCTTTCTACTGAAAAGTTGTTTGAACTTGGAGTAGTTCATATAGGTGTGAGAATGGTCCCTAGAAGTGGAGGATGGATTGTTCGTGACAAGCAGTGGCATGTGCTGAAGGATTGGGGGAGTGGTTGAAAAACTGTTGTGTTGTGGTTATGTTAGGTTTGATTTGTTTTCAAACCTGTGATATTGTGGTGTCACCTGAATTATGATGCTAGGGCTGATATGTGACACCTGAAGGCTTTAAGGAGTTTGTATTTTGATCTACTGCGAATCTATCTGAAAACTCCTGAGGTTGTAATTGAGAAGGTTGTTCTTCTCTGAATGTATATCCTATGGTGATGGGATTTATGCAAGACTGCTTCAACTTACTCTGTCAACGATACTTGAAGATTATTGTTCAAGTCCACTCATAAAGGCATTGATAAGTGATGTTGTAAGGAAGAGATCTGAGAAGTAATTTACTTTTGCTTTTTTTCTTAAAAAGGCTAATCTCCAGTCTTTGATCTCTTGATGTGTTCCTTGGAATGATGTCCTATCTTGTATTAGAACATCAGAATTGTGCTGATTTTTGTTGTCTGAAGGAATGGCATAGCAGATGCGCTGGGTGCTAAACTAATGTGGTTTGATCACATGAGTTTCGAGCCTACTCCTGATCTGGAAGAGGAGGCATATGGGTGGTATGTCTAAGAAGTTTCTGGTCCTGGAACTTATCTTAGATGTGTGAGTTGATCAAGGTGTGATCAACGTGTTATTTACTCCTGAGGTCAGTTTATTTCTGGTCCTTGCTGCAGGAGTGGAGACCCTAAGATTCAAGAAGTTTTATCTCTAGCAGACATCTTGGACATGAAGAAGTATTCCATATGGGAGAATGATAGGGAATGATTGGCTTTGGAAAGTTGGATGAAAGAATACTGTTCTTGTGATCTTCTGTGATGTGATGGGAAGTTTGGAGACCTTGTTTTGGAATGGGGTGTTCTTCTTAGTGCAGCTGGATTCTTTTCATGATGTCAAGACTGATGTCTTAACATCTGTTGACAGAACATTCTGTTCAGAATGTTATGGTGTCTGTCTCCTGAGATCACAAGTCTCTACTTGACTTATGGACTGATGTAAGGGTCAAGCAGTAAGTGAAGGTGTTTAGCAGGTGTGTTGAACAGAGAGTGCGCTCTTGAAGACATGAAGATGAGTCTCATGTTCTCCATTCATTTAAGGTATTCTTCTTGCATAGGAGTACTGGTGGTCTTAGATAGAGAAAAGTTGATCAGATTGGGATCATGTGAGTATTGGTACAAGTGATGATTGTGTTCAACTTGAAATTTGAACAAAGAGTGAGCTCTTGAAGACATGAAGATGCGTCTTATGTTTTCCATTCTTCAAGATACAAAGAAGCACATGTTATTCTTGGTAGGGGGAAAGTGTTACAATTCTATGTAGCTGGACGTGTGATGTTAAGGGGGAGATTGATAATTCTGCTGCTTTTGGGATTTGCATACATGAGGATTAAGTGTGTTGTGATGTGTCTTATGCAGTTGTGATCCTTATTGCTTTTGTTTAGTATAAATGGAATAGAATTTAAACAGAATTTTATTACACTGGTGAAAGCATACAAGATTAGAAAAGGCAACAAACAAAGAGTCTAAAGATTATCCCAACCCCCCGAATCAAGAAAAGTTTTCCAATCTTCGTCCCATTCATCATCAGAAGCTTGAAGTTGCACTTGGTTTTTCTTGATGGTCTTCATCCTTGTTTCTGATGTCTTTCGTGTTCGTGTTGCTCCTGGAGATGCTCCAGCTGTGGACAGTGTTGTGTCCCTCAACTTCTGAGGATCTGGCTTCTTGCCTTCCTGCATGTGTCTCCTTCCTGCATTCTTGTTAGACTGACTCATGTTTCTTTCCTTGGTGTACTGGTAGGAGCAAGGAGGCTTGGTATTTATAATGGATAAAGAGACCTTGGTTTTATCGCCTGACCAGTCAAAGTTGTCTTTGGCGTGGGAATCTGTCTTTCTGGGAACCTGTTTTTTCTTGGCACATTGGATACTAGAACTTCGTGTTTGGTGCCTTGGTAGAGGTTGTCCTAGTAGGATGAGCCTAGGTCTTGTCTGGTTGTCTGATTAGTTTTCTTTTGGTTTAACTGCTGGTGCTGGTTGTGATCAAGTGGTGTGCTAATGTCCTACATTTTGTTACAACATTATTGTTTGGCGTGTACCATACTTATGGAGTTGGAAGAAGCAGCATTATAGTCTGAAGTGGCAGTTCTGACATAATGTGGATTAGAATGGGCAGATTCTAATCTTGATGGCAAGAAGCTCTGGAAAACATGGCCTTTCATGTTGAAGACTCTTTTAGGGTGTTATAAGGTTGTTGCCAGGAGGTTCCTTCTAATACAAGTAAAAGGTGGTGGCAGTCCTTATCTTGTGTTGCAAGACATTTGTTTGGAATATGTGAGAAATTTCAAATCAAGTGGGCTTTTGTTTATTGGACTTGGCAGACCTTGTATCTAAAATCCCCATGGTGAGGTCTTGCTCAACATTTACCAGAATGTGGCATTATTGGTGTAATATCATAAAAGGCATTGAATGTTAAGGCTGTTGTCTATAGCCTATTGCAGCTTGTGTGCTGGTCAAGTTTGTGCTATGTAATGTCAAACATCATGATGGGACATATCATAGCTGTGTGGAGTTAGTGCCTATGCAGGAGAAGTCTGAAAAGGAGAATTGTTGTATCTGGGTGACTCTACTTTTTCTCGGCTGTTTTTGAAGGAATTCAAGAAAATATGCTTGGAATTTCTGAGGAGTCTTGGGTTGATAACTTTGTGAACAAGCAGACAAACTATTTTGGTAAGATGTCAGAACAGCACTCAAGACATGTTTCCCTGAGCCAAACAAAGGAATACTCTAGACTGTGCATCCAGCCACGCGTAAGAAGGGAGCCTAGTAAATGCTGATTGGCCATGCAGGACTGGTCTAAGAGCTATTAAAGGCGTTCAAAGTCAGTTTAGAAGGTGCACCTTGAATTAAGTTACAGGTTTTCCATTCTCAATTAACATTCTCTTTGACCAAGATTTAAAGATCGTTAATATCTAAGAAACTGCTCTACTATTTAGAGAGGTTTCTCCTATCCTCTACCATCAGGTAAGGGTTGTTCTCATAAAAACTATGGGTTTTGTTCGGGTCTGGGTTAGTTGTGCCTGGGTCTGGTTTTGTGATGGCCTCCTTTGTCAATTTTTGGCCAAAAAGGGGGAGAAAAGGATTGTTGCTCAGAGGTTCAGACAGGAGTTTGTGATTGCATATGTTGTCCAAACATGTCAAATCAAATGTCTATCATGGTTCATGCTTCTTTTTGGATATTTTTGTGACCTGTGATCTGAGTTATGAACACAGTTGTGATCTGTGTTCTGAGTTACCAGGAGTGGTGGAGGGTTTGGTCTTAAGTTTCCTCTTATGCCCTTCAAAGAGCAATTAAGAGTTCTCTTATGCCACCATTGGTCTTCAAGTTAAGAAGAGGTTCCTGGATTGAGGGGGAGTACAAGCTGTCTTCTGCTATCTTCTTCCTCGTGTGCATCAACAAACTTCAGGACCTTCCTTCCTTTTATCCTGAAGATTGTTGTTCGTTGGTGCTGATGCAGTGGAGTTCTTCAGAGTGCTGCAAAGAAGATGTCAAACAAAGATGGTGCGACATTATTTTCAACATGAAGATCTGTTGCTGTATGCTGTAGAACTCTACAGCTGTTGGTTGTATTTTTATATTGCTGTAAACTCCTAGATTATAATTGTTTGTAGATTATTTGTTTTAGCCAAAATTTGCCAAAGGGGGAGAATGTTAGTTCTCTTGTTTTAGGATTGGCTTAATTTTTGTAAAACAAATAATAGCAGTAATAATGTAATAGAGAATAAGTTGTATAAACTTGCTAAGAAGAACAGGTACAACAAGATGCCTGAACATATTGTGTTGAAGTTATTCAAAAACTGGAGCAACATGTCGAAGAAGATGTCTTATGAGGAAGCATTCGACATCGCGCCTGCTGAGCTGGATTAATGAGATTCAGCTATGTTTTGAATTGTGCAGAATTTTAAGAGAAAATTATGCATTCTATGTGGCGCATATTTAAAGGTCTAGAAGATTCAATCAGAAATCAAGACTTTCTAAATATGGAGACATATTAGGAAATATTAGATTGAAGACCTATTTTGTTGGAGTTTATTTTGCAGATTTGTAACAGCTATTGAAGCTTTTATTGAAGGCCCAAATCCAGTTGGGTACAGGTTATAAATAGAAGGGTTTGTAACCTTGGTACACATGAAAAAAAAAGATGTAGAAGTCTAGGGTTCTGTCTAGGTAAACCTCCCGACTTGTGGGAAGGTTAGCCGTATTCCTCAAGACCTGTAGGTAAGAGGGGGTACGTTTTGTTCTTGGAGGAAGCTTTGAAGCAACTTCAGGGTGTGTTCCTAGTTAAGGGAAAAAGATAACAAACGATGGAGTTTGGCATCATACTTAGCTAAGTATTGTTCTCATCAGATGTTGATGTGTCTTGGAAGGGTGTCTTCCTTGTTGAACTGTTGTATAGGTAAAGAGCCGTTGATACAGTGGCGGATTGTCAACTGCTAGACATCATTGCGATGATTAGGAGTGAGAAGGGTTTCTCATATCTAGAGAGGATCTAGGTAGAAGGGTCATTAGGTAGTGATTAAGTGATAAGCTATAAACGGGTAGTTTAGCTTTGAATTGATACTGCTGATAGTGGACTTCATCCCTGGCTTGGTAGCCCCCAGAGTAGGTGTGTTAAACCGAACTGGGTTAAAAATTTTGTGTGTCTTGCTCTTATCTTTTCAGTACCATGATTATTGCAATATACTGATCCGCGTAGACTGTATGTCTAATAATCGTGATACTGCAAGTGCACAGTCCTGTCGCGTAGTCTTAAAAAGATATCGTATCCACAGGGACTATGAATCGATCTACCGTTATCTTAAGTTACTACGTAAATCTAAGGCTAATGATTTTTAATTAGATTAGGGGAAATGAACTTAAATCTAGATGAAATATTAATAAGCGGATATCGGTATGTATTTCGTCAAACTTAAGGTATCCGAAGTTCCACTGGCTCGTTCCTAAACTATAAAAAAATTCCCTTTTCAGTAAATAATATTTATTTAAAAACCTTTATCTCAAACTCTCGCTTTGTTGACTTAGATTATGCAGTTAAATCCTAACGTATGCTCTCGCTATCCCGCCGGGTTTAAAAACACTTTTTGGAAACAAATAACATTTAATTGGTTTTAAAACGCTCCCGCTGTCTTTAAAAACAATGTTCAGTATCTACTATCCGGTTTAAATCTCAAACTCTCGCTTTATTGATTTTTACCTTTGATCGTTTTTACTCTCGTAATAAACTCTTGACAATTTATTAATTAGATACTAAAACCAGAAAAAGTTATTTTTAATAAAATAAGAATTTAGCCAGTTTATTTCGGATCCTTTTGTTTGCTTAATTTACATACCGATATCTAATCGGTTTAGCCAGACATATTTTTCAAAACAAAATCACAGCAATAATAATTAAACAAAGTTGCAGGCATATTATTAGATACGAAAATAAATAAAAACATATAAAATTGAAACCTGATATTGAATTGAATAAATAAATTGAAGTAGAAACTTCTAGTACCAACTTCGATCCGAATACAAATTTATTGCAGAAACTTAAAAACGAAAGCCTAAACAAATTTTGAAGCTTAGAAACAAACAAAAGGAACAATAGATTTTCGATGTAGAAATCTATTGCAGGTTGGGTTGGGGAAGTAAAAATGAGCTCTGAGAATATTGCTGGAAAAATAACTGGTATGAAAAAGAACCAGCAAAAGAGGAGAGGTGCCCTTTGATATTCAATCGCTGGGTATTTATAAAGCTCGTGTAACCTCTAGGTTGAGAAAATGGTGGAGAAACTTTCGTGATTCTCGTGACTCAGTAGCGAGAGAGAAAATAGGAAGGATTTAAGAAATATTCGTTCTCAACGGCTAGGAAATTGAATATTGGTTTTGGATTCGAGGAAAAATTGGAATGGAGCAATAACAGTAAGAGGCGATCGCCTCCCTTCTTCATTGGGCCTGAGGCGTGGGCCTCAATATTATTTTGTTTTATTTGGAGGCGGGCGCCTCCCTTGCTGAGGCGGGGGCCTCAATAACAATTTACTGCGTGTGTTATTCACGTGCATGATTTTGGGCTGGGCTTCATATTCCATTTCTTTTCTTCTTTTGCACCACATCTCTTTTGTTATTTAAGCCTCCTTCCATTTCTTTGACTTTATGAATCAATTTCTTCTCAAATTTATCTTCATTTCTTCATTATTTCTCAAGCATGCATTAATAACATAAATACCTGAAACAATAGAAATACCTGCATAATAGTAAAATAAAGTAAAATAATTAAAAGAAAATGATAACAATATTTATGAGAATTAAATCAAATATGCTATATAAATTCGTGTTATCAAACTCCCCTACACTTGAACCTTTGCTTGTCCTCAAGCAAACAATATCGTAAACACATGTCTGATGCAAATACATGACACAACTCAGATCATACATGGCTGAGGGGCATATGTTAGAAAGAAGATAGTCGACTTTGACACTAATGATATAGAGATGACACAGAATCATAAAGTCATGATCAAAAACTTCTGCCCTATACAAACCAGTCCAAATCATGCTATGATAACTCAATCTAATTCTTTAGTCCTAAATTCACCCATTTTCATTCAAGCGCAATCACATTAAGCCCTTTATCCTTACACGCACATGGTAGAGTTGCCGGTTAGTGAGTATGATCCTTTTAAGCATAGAATTCTGGCACAAATATGTGGTATACTCCTTTTATTTTCCCAATTGCAAGTTGTGGGGGATCGAACTATAGTCCGCCCTACCAAGTTCAGTACCAGAGACTTCTGAACCAACCGACAACGAGTTTCTTTCTTAACAATTCGTAGGTTCTGCAGTTGTTGGGTTAAATGACCGGATAAGGGCCACCTAGCTTAGTTAGTGCATTCCCTATTTATAACAATAGAGCACAAATTTATTTATTATTTTGGATCATTCACTTATATTCATCGACTCTCTACTTAGTTTGTGCTTCAGACGGTGCTGACTGCTAATATAAACTACTGAGGGCTCATTTAAATACTAAAACTTAAGGTCTCGGTATCATAGGTACTTAAACTGATTCGCATATTTGGGAAGCTAAGGGTGTCAACACTGTATTAATTTTGTCGAATCGTTTTCAACTTTCCAATATCGCCCAAGCGAGCTACAGCCTATATACTTTCTAAGTATGTCACGCACTGTACCAAACTAAAAATATTATTATTATTTTTTTTTTTTGGCTCAAGAAAATGGAGGAAACTCGACAAACACGAAAATTTTCGCAAATTAGACTTAATGAAACATAAATATGCTTTTATTGAAAGGAAATCTAATCCTATAAAAACTTAAAAAGGGTAAAACGTACTCCCCTACACTTAAAACTTGCATTGTCCCAAATGCAATGAAATTAGGAGAAAATAGACTAGAAAATTAGAAGAGTAACAATGAAAAATAGACTAGAAAAGCAAGAAAAATAGAAATAAGAGAAAATATGATAAAAGTGCAATTTTATGAAATAAAACTAAAACTAAAACTAATAAGTGAGTTGCCTCCCACTAAGCGCTTTGCTTAATGTCGCTAGCTCGACACAACAAAGGTTAGTTTTTAGACTCAGTGGGAATCTCTAAGAACTTAAGACTATCATAATAGTCTCTGTTTCTGACATTGTGGTAATGTTTTAAACGCTGTCCATTCACTATAAATGGATCACTTGATTTCCCTTTAATTTCCACTGCACCACTTCGAAGAACCTTAGTGACTTCGAATGGACCTGACCACCTAGAGCGAAGTTTTCCGGGAAAAAGTTTGAGTCTGGAATTGAATAAGAGTACTACATCTCCCTCTTTAAAATCTTTCCTAGAGATGCGCTTATCATGCCATCTTTTTGTTCTTTCTTTGTATATCCTAGCATTCTCGTACGCATCTAGCCTAAGCTCTTCTAATTCATTTATATCGAGAATTCATTTTTCACCGGCGGCCGTATAACTTAAATTTAAAGTTTTAATAGCCCAATAGGCCTTATGTTCTAATTCCACCGGAAGATGACATGATTTACCATAAACAAGTTTAAAAGGAGTGGTGCCTATGGGAGTTTTGTAGGCTGTTCTATATGCCCATAAAGCTTCGTGTAGTTTTGAGGACCAGTCTTTCCTAGACGTAGCAACAGTCTTTTCCAATATTTATTTAATTTCTCTGTTAGACACTTCCACTTGTCCACTAGTTTATGGGTGGTAAGGTGTTGCTACGCGATGTTTGACACCATACTTGAGTAACAGTTTTTCGAGTATTCTGGATATAAAATGAGATCCACCGTCACTAATAACTAGTCTTGGTACACCAAATCTTGGAAAGATCACATTCTTGAATAGTTTAGTTACCACTCGTGTGTCATTTGTTGGAGAGGCTATAGCCTCAATCCACTTTGAAACATAATCGACAGCGACGAGTATGTATTTGTTACCAAAGGAAGATGGAAATGGTCCCATAAAGTCTATTCCCCACACATCAAAAATTTCCACTTCTAAAATGCCTTTCTGAGGCTTCTCATCGCGTCTAGATATACTGCCAGTGCATTGGCACCGGTCACAGTTTAAAACCGCGTTGTGAACGTCTTTCCATAGGCTAGGCCAATAGAGGTCGGCTTGTAAAAATTTTGCGCATGTTTTCGATGTGCTTGCATGTCCACCATAAGGGGCATCATGACAATGAGAAATTATGCTTTCCACTTCACTTTCGGGGATACATCGACGGAAGATACCGTCGGCACCTCTTTTGAAAAGTAAGGGCTCATCCCAATAATATTGTTTTAGATCATGAAAAAACTTCTTCTTTTGTTGATAAGTCAAATCAGGTGGAAGCACTCCTGCAACTAGGTAATTGACGAAGTCAGCATACCATGGTAATACGGTCTTTGTTTGGACTGCTTCCACAACTTCAGTTGTCTCGGTTTCCTCATGTTTTACAAGGTATTCTAATGCAGTGCTTTCGGATTCTATCTGGGCCACTAGGTGTTCATAAGGAAAATCATCATTTATTGGCACCTCTTCAGGTTTAAGACCTTCCATCCTTGATAAATGGTCAGCTACTACATTCTCAGCACCTTTCTTATCCTTTATTTCCAAATCGAACTCTTGTAAAAGTAAGATCCACCTCAATAGTCTTGGTTTAGCGTCCTTTTTAGTTAATATGTATCTTATAGCAGCGTGATCAGTGTAGATAATTATTTTTGCACCTACTAGATAGGAGCAAAATTTATCAAGCGCGAAGACCACGGCTAAGAGTTCCTTTTCGGTGGTAGCATAATTCATTTGTGCAGGGTCCAAGGTTCTACTTGCGTAGTATATGGCATGAAGCTTTTTGTCTCTTCTTTGTCCTAGGACTGCACCTACAGCGAAATCGCTTGCGTCGAACATTATTTCAAATGGTAATCTCCAATCAGGTGGTTGCATGATTGGTGCGGATATGAGGGTTGTTTTTAATTGCTCAAATGCCTTGAGGCATTTGTCATCGAAATTAATCTCAACATCTTTCATCAGGAGGTTGGTCAGAGGTTTAGAAATTTTTGAGAAATCTTTTATGAATCGTCGGTAGAAACCGGCGTGTCCCAAGAAACTTCTTATTTCTCTTACTGTCTTTGGGGGTTGGAGGTTCTCAATAACTTCAATTTTTGCTTTATCAACTTCAATCCCCTTTTCAGACACTACGTGTCCAAGTACAATTCCTTGTTTTACCATAAAATGGCATTTTTCCCAATTTAAAACGAGGTTTACTTGTACACATCTCTCCAACACCTTTTCTAGATTAGACAAGCAACCTTCAAAGCTTTCTCCACATACAGAGAAGTCATCCATAAAGACTTCCATGATGTCATCTATGAAATCTGCAAAAATCGCCATCATGCATCTCTGAAATGTGGTCGGAGCATTACACAATCCAAACGGCATTCGTCGATAGGCAAAAGTGCCATAAGGACATGTGAAGGTAGTTTTTTCTTGGTCATCAGGGTGGATAGGAATTTGAAAGAATCCTGAGTAACCATCTAAGTAGCAATAATAAGAATGCTTAGCCAATCGCTCAAGCATTTGATCGATAAAAGGTAGAGGGAAATGGTCCTTCCGAGTGGCTTTATTTAATTTCCTATAATCAATGCACATTCTGGCGCCACTCACGACTCTTTCTGCTATAGCTTCGCCAGCTTTGTTCATCGTGACAGTTATGCCTCCCTTCTTGGGTACGCAATGGACTGGACTTACCCATTGACTATCGGAGATTGGATATATAATTCCTGCATTTAGAAGTTTGGTTACTTCGTCCTTAACTACAGTGCTCAAGATCGGGTTAATCCTTCTTTGATGCTCTCTAGAAGATTTGCAGTCTTCTTCCAACATAATGCGATGCATACAAATGGAAGGACTTATTCCTTTTAGATCAGCAATGTTGTATCCTAGAGCAGAGGGGTATTTTTTTAGAACTTGTAGAAGCTTTTCCGTCTCAACTTGTCCTAAGTCTGCGTTGATGATTACAAGTCGTTTAAGCTCGGTGTCTAGGAATTCATATCTAAGAGTCTTGGGTAATGGCTTAAGATCCACGGCTAGCTTTTTCGGGCAAGGCATGTGATTGGGCGTAAGTGCTAAGCATTCGTTCAGACTATCGTCTTGATAAGGTTCACGTCAATTGTCATCTTCAAAGATCGGAGGGATTTGGATCTTCATTATATCTGAATATGAAGTCTGTTCCATCCCTAATTCTCTTACGCACTCTTCTATAACATCGATTGCATAGCATGTATCATCTATAGCTGGTGCTTGTAAGAATTGAGTTAGAATGAATTCGACTTTCTCCTCTCCAACTTCAAATGTTAGCCTTCCTTTCTTCACATCTATTATTGCTCCGGCGGTAGCTAAGAAAGGTCTTCCTAATATAATAGGGGTTGTGGAGTCTTCTTTAATATCCATGATTATGAAATCTGTGGGAATGTAGAATTGTCCTATTCGTACTGGCACATTCTCAAGTATACCTACGGGATACTTAATAGAGCGGTCAGCTAGTTAAACAGACATTTTGGTTGGTCTTAGTTCTCCCATGTCGAGCTTTTTGCATATGGATAAAGGCATCACACTAATGCTTGCTCCTAAGTCGCATAGAGCTTTGTCTATGAAGAACTTTCCAATGACACAGGGGATGGAGAAACTTCCTGGGTCTTTCAGCTTAGGAGGCATATGGTTTTGGATTATTGCGCTACACTCAGCAGTAAGTGTAACTGTTTCGTTATCCTCAATCTTTTTCTTATTCGATAAGATTTCTTTTAAGAACTTAGCATACGAGGGCATCTGGGTGATGGCTTCTGTAAACGGAATAGTGATGTTAAGTTGTTTCAGAAGTTCAACAAATTTCTTAAATTGCCCTGCGGTTTTTGCGCTAATAAGTCTTTGAGGATAAGGGATAGGACGTCTATACGGCGGTGGAGGCACATAAGGTTTTTCTTGTTCTATGACCTCTGGTTCGTTGTTTTCCTTTTCCTTTGGTTCATCTTCCTTCTCAGTTGATTTATCTGGTTTCTGGTACATGGCTGGGTTTTCAGTCCTAGGGTCAATAGGTCCGTCCAATTCTTTTCCACTTCTTAATATAACTGCGTTTGCATGACCTTTAGGATTTGGTTGTGGTTGTCCTGGAAATGTGCCAGCTGGGGCAGCAGTAGGTGCTTGTTGTTGTGCCACTTGTGAAATTTGGGTCTCAAGCATTTTATTATGGGTGGCTAAAGCATCTACTTTGTTTCCTAATAGTTTAATCTGCTCATTCGTGTGAATGTTTTGATTCAGGAATTCTTTGTTTGTTTGAGTTTGGGTAGCTATGAAGTTTTCCATCATCAATTCAAGGTTAGATTTCCTAGGAACGTTTGGAGCGGCTACGGCTGGTTTTTGATATCCTGGCGGTACAGCAGGTGCTTGGTTAGGTGCATACAAGGCATTATTGTTCTTATAGGAAAAGTTTGGATGATTTCTCCAGCCTGGGTTATAAGTATTCGAGTATGGATTTCCTTGAGCATAATTCACCTGGTCTGTGGGCATTCCAACTAAAATTTGACATTCTGGGGCAGTGTGTCCTGGAGTTCCACATATTTTGCAATTTGGAGTTACGGCAGCCACGGTGGCTGGAGGTGTTATGGTCAAGTTGTCCAACTTCTGGTTAAGCGCGTCGACTTTAGCATTGATATGATCCAGGCCACTGATTTCGTACATCCCACTCTTTGGTTGTGACTTCTCTACTTGAGTTCGTTCACCACCCCATTGGCAATGGTTTTGAGCCATGTTTTCGATGAGGTTATAGGCATTGTTATAATCCTTGTCCATAAGTGCACCGCCAGCGGCAGCGTCAACTGTCAGTCTCGTGTTGTATAGAAGTTCGTGGTAGAAGGTATGAATGGTTACCCAGTTTTCTAGACCGTGGTGTGGACACATCCTCATTAAGTCTTTGAATCGCTCCCATGCTTCGTAGAGTGATTCAGACTCTTTCTGCTTAAATCCATTAATTTGTGTTCTTAGCAGAGCAGTCTTGCTTGGTGGGAAGTATCGCGCTAGGAAGACTTTCTTCAACTCATTCCAAGTGGTGACAGAGTTAGCAGGCAGAGACTGGAGCCAAGCTCTGGCTCTATCCCTTAACGAGAAAGGGAAAAGACATAGTCTTATCGCTTCTGCACTTACGCCATTTGCCTTAACTGTGTCTGCGTATTGCAGGAACACTGACAAATGCAAGTTAGGGTCCTCGGTAGGACCACCGGAAAATTGATTTTGTTGTACAGCTGACAACAATGAAGGTTTGAGTTCGAAGTTGTTTGCCTCGATGGAAGGGGCAGCAATACTGTTGTGCGGCTCATCTTGCGAAGGAATAGCGTAGAACTTGAGAGGACGAGGTTGTTCACCCATTACTGGTTCTTCGACTGCTTCAGGAAGATGAGTGTGTTGGATTCGGCGTCTTAGTCGGATAAGACGTTCAGGAGAAGAATTAGGTATCTCCAAGTCTTCGCTTTGAGAGCGAGTACTTGGCATACACAAGGAAAGGATAAAAGTAAATTAGTGCCTTAGTCTCTACAGCGTAACAAAGGAGTTACGATATCGACTGAAATAGTCCCCGGCAACGGCGCCAAAAACTTGATCCGCGTAGACTGTATGTCTAATAATCGTGAGACTGCAAGTGCACAGTCCTGTCGCGTAGTCTTAAAAAGATATCGTATCCACAGGGAATATGAATCGATCTACCGTTATCTTAAGGTACTACGTAAATCTAAGGCTAATGATTTTTAATTGGATTAGGGGAAATGAACTTAAATCTAGATGAAATATTAATAAGCGGATATCGGTATGTATTTCGTCAAACTTAAGGTATCCGAAGTTCCACTGGCTCGTTCCTAAACTATAAAAAAATTCCCTTTTCAGTAAATAATATTTATTTAAAAACCTTTATCTCAAACTCTCGCTTTGTTGACTTAGATTATGCAGTTAAATCCTAACGTATGCTCTCGCTATCCCGTCGGGTTTAAAAACACTTTTTGGAAACAAATAACATTTAATTGGTTTTAAAACGCTCCCGCTGTCTTTAAAAACAATGTTCAGTATCTACTATCCGGTTTAAATCTCAAACTCTCGCTTTATTGATTTTTACCTTTGATCGTTTTTACTCTCGTAATAAACTCTTGACAATTTATTAATTAGATACTAAAACCAGAAAAAGTTATTTTTAATAAAATAGTAATTTAGCCAGTTTATTTCGGATCCTTTTGTTTGCTTAATTTACATACCGATATCTAATCGGTTTAGCCAGACATATTTTTCAAAACAAAATCACAGCAATAATAATTAAACAAAGTTGCAGGCATATTATTAGATACGAAAATAAATAAAAACATATAAAATTGAAACCTGATATTGAATTGAATAAATAAATTGAAGTAGAAACTTCTAGTACCAACTTCGATCCGAATACAAATTTATTGCAGAAACTTAAAAACGAAAGCCTAAACAAATTCTGAAGCTTAGAAACAAACTAAAGGAACAATAGATTTCCGATGTAGAAATCTATTGCAGGTTGGGTTGGGGAAGTAAAAATGAGCTCTGAGAATATGCTGGAAAAATAACTGGTATGAAAAAGAATGAGCAAAAGAGGAGAGGTGCCCTTTGATATTCAATCGCTGGGTATTTATAAAGCTCGTGTAACCTCTAGGTTGAGAAAATGGTGGAGAAACTTTCGTGATTCTCGTGACTCAGTAGCGAGAGAGAAAATAGGAAGGGTTTAAGAAATATTCGTTCTCAACGGCTAGGAAATTGAATATTGGTTTTGGATTCGAGGAAAAATTGGAATGGAGCAATAACAGTAAGAGGCGATCGCCTCCCTTCTTCATTGGGCCTGAGGCGTGGACCTCAATATTATTTTGTTTTATTTGGAGGCGGGCGCCTCCCTTGCTGAGGCGGGGGCCTCAATAACAATTTACTGCGTGTGTTATTCACGTGCATGATTTTGGGCTGGGCTTCATATTCCATTTCTTTTCTTCTTTTGCACCACATCTCTTTTGTTATTTAAGCCTCCTTCCATTTCTTTGACTTTATGAATCAATTTCTTCTCAAATTTATCTTCATTTCTTCATTATTTCTCAAGCATGCATTAATAACATAAATACCTGAAACAATAGAAATACCTGCATAATAGTAAAATAAAGTAAAATAATTAAAAGAAAATGATAACAATATTTATGAGAATTAAATCAAATATGCTATATAAATTCGTGTTATCATATACCTTGCCCTTTGTGATCATGTCAGACCAGATGTCGAAAGGCATGTTCTAGGACATCTAAATTCTGCACATGTACCAGAATTTCACTGCATTTGCTAACAGAGGGTTGGAAGAGAAAGTTCACATTGCTGAGAAGATGGCTGAAAGCAGGAAAGAAGAACTCGAAGGGAGGCTGATTTATTTCCAAAGACGGGGCTTAATTGATAAGAATAACGCCAGAGAGTGCCAGAATCTCAAGAAGTCTTTGAAGGAAGCTAATGAGGCTATTACCTTGTGGCAACAAAAGTGGGCCGATGAACAGAAGCGTCAAGCCAAGGTAGAGAAAGAGTTTAAAGCTAAGGTTGAAGAATTGGATGCTAAGGTCAAGACCTCAGATGAAGAATTGAAGGTTGCACATGCTCAACGACGGAAGTACCGGGATAGTTTGGAAGAAAGTCAGAAGCTATTGTAGGAAGCTCAGGCAGAAATAGATGATCTCAAGATCCGGGTGGAAGTGAAGAAGTCCAGGACAGAGCCAGACTATGGTAGTACTAATGGGGAAGAATTGTGTCAGAATATCAACACTTTGTACCACTCCTTCAGTTTGAGAGAACGCTTGATCAGAGGCCTGATTGAGGCGCCGGAAGATCCCGAGAATGCTGTGCTATTTGAGGAGGTCAAGAGGCTCAGTCTAGGGTTGCAGGATGTGGTGTTTCATCCGTTTTAGCTTTCATTATGTTGATATTATTCGATTACCTACAGAATTGTTGCTTTAATTTCTAAATTTGGGTTGTATGTTTTCAAATACTTGTTCAGACTCAGTCCCTTTGGGTTTTCTTCCAGTTATGATATGCTTAGTATTTTCTCCAGTGGATTTCTTGATATTACATCACTGTTCACTGACACCTGGCTACAAAATCACTTCACAGGGTTCTACACTTATTTGTGCACTCGTCCAAATGAATGTTCTTATCAGCTACTGTATCTCACGTGTTATCTGAATACTGCAGACTCCTGAAATACCGGAATCGGGGCACGAAAAGGCCTGGGAATAAAAAACATAGCATTGCATTGCATGCATTTCATTCTTACATTTTTGTTTGCTTTTCAGGTACCCTATCTGGTTCTCATATTTATTTTGTCAACAGGAAGTATTGCTACCGATCACATACATCGCTACTCCACAAGAGGCGATCGAAACAGAATGGTTGATCAAATTCAAAATGATTTGGCTGAGATGAAGGCCCGTATGGACCAGTTCATGGCTCTCATGACTGGTATGGCACAGAACCAAGAGAGGTTAAGACTTATGGTCGAGCGTCCAGAGGACACGCCAGAAGGTAATCACGTGACAATTCACAGCCAAGGGTCGATCCTCGTCCTGTTGGTAATCTGGGTACTGGGACTGCCAGAAATGTTGCTGTTAATAAGGATATTCAGGAAGATCAATTCACCTTGCTGGATGCTGATATGGGTAATCCCAATGACAGAAGGTATGATGAGTTGGCTGAGAAAATCAGGGCTATGGAGTGCAAGAATTCTCTAGGCATTGATGTTACTAATCTGGGTCTGGTACCAGGAGTTAGAATTCCTCCAAAGTTTAAACCACCCACTTTTGACAAATATCACGGCAATACGTGTCCCCAGACATATATTCAGGCTTATTTTGGGAGGATATCAACCCACACTGATGACGAGAAGTTGTGGATGCACTATTTCCAAGACAGTTTGGCTGGAGCTTCGTTGACCTGGTACATGAAGTTGAACAGGGTTGCTGTGAGAAGCTGGAAAGATTTGGCAGAAGCGTTTCTGAAGCAATATTAGTATAATATCGATATGGATCCCAACCGCACTCAGCTTCAGGGGTTGTCGCAGGGCGCTAAGGAAAGCTTTAAGGCGTACGCGGAGAGATGGAGAGAAATGGCCGCCCAGGTTCAACCCCCTTTGCTTGAGAGAGAAATGGCGGATATGTTCATGGGTACCCTACAAGGGACATTTCTTGACAGATTGGCTGCTTGTCCGTCGATAGGATTTTCTGATATCGTAATTGCTGGTGAAAGGATCAAGAATTTGTTGAAACTGGGAAAGATTCAGGATGTAAGTGGTGCTGGTTCTTCAGGAACAAAGAAACCTTTTGCTAATGGGCAGAGAAGGAGAGAAGGCGAGACAAGCGTTGTGTATAGAGGATAGGGAAAAGGACGTTCTCAGGCTTATCACCAAGTGGATGCAGTGACAATTCCAACACCACCTGTTCAGCAACAGCAACCACAACAGCAGGTTCAACAACAGCAGCGACCACCGTTCCAACAAAGGTCTAGCAGAGGGACCGCAAGATTGACCCTCTTCCTATGACTTACTCAGCACTGTTACCCCAGTTACTCCAATTGAAATTGATCAAACTTTGTACCATGAAACCTCCTGTTGCTGGTAACTTGCCACCTAATTATGATGCTAATGCTCGCTGCGATTTCCATTCAGGTGCTCCGGGGCACACTACCGAAAAGTGCTGGGCATTTCAAAATAAGGTGCAGGATCTGATAGATGCTAAAGCAATCAACTTTTCTCCACCTCCTAATGTTATCCAGAACCCTATGTTGGACCATGGAGGGGCAAATGTGCACGCCATTGAGGATGGAAGAGGTTGAACTTGGTGACAGATATGAATCGGGTGAAGACTTCATTACTGGTAGTGAAAGATCGTTTGTTGAAGGGACAGGTGTTCCTGGGTTATGACCAAGATTGTGTGGAATGTATGGGTCAAGATAATAGTTATGACAAACTGAGGATTGGTTTGCACAATCTGATTAATGAAGGCTGTTTACAGTTTGACCGTGTTGTGAAAGATAATGATGAGGTGTCAGCTGTGACAATTTATTATACCCCTGCTGAAATTCAGGTACCTGTAAGGGCAGCTCCCGTAGTGATTGTTATGCCGAAAAGACCCAGTCCTGTTACCATCACGGTGCCAGGGCCAGTTCTGTTTACCTCTGAGAAAGCAGTCCCATGGCACTATGGGGCGGATGTGTACAATGAGGGGAAGAAGCTGGAAGTTGGAACATGGGCTAGATCAAACGTTGATAATGTGGGTGGTTTATGAGGCTTTACCAGGAGTGGAAGGTTGTTTGCTCCACAAACTCTTCGAAGTGATAAAGAAGTCGAGGCTTCGACGAGAGCTAAAGGAAAACAAGTGGCTGAAAGTGTGCCCGTGCCTGAAACAGATCCTAAAATTACCTTCCACAGCGAGGTAGAGGAGTTTATGAGAATAATAAAGAAAAGTGATTACAAAATCATTGATCAATTGAACCAGACGCCCTCAAAGATCTCAATTTTGTCATTACTAATGTGCTCTGATGCACACCGAGAAGCTTTGCTGAAGGTATTAAAGATGGCCTATCTTCCACAAGAAATTACTGTCAATCAGCTCGAGAGTGTGATTTCTAATGTCAATGTTAGCCACGGGTTGGGTTTCACGAGCCGAGATTTGACTTCCGAAGATAGAAACCACAACAAAGCCCTGCATATTACAATGGAGTGTAAGGGCGCGGTGTTGTCCCACGTGCTGGTAGACACTGGTTCTTCGCTTAATGTCTTGCCTAAGAAGGCGTTGATGAAACTGGAGGTCGATGGATTGATTTTGAGGCCGAGTGATCTGGTTGTCAGAGCGTTTGATGGGTCGAAACGATCTATTTTCGGTGAAGTGGAATTACATGTGCAAATTGGACCTCAAGTGTTCAAGTCTACATTCCATGTGATGGATATACAGCCTGCTTATAGCTGTTTATTAGGTCTCCCATGGATTCATGCGGCCGGGGCTGTTACATCCACATTACATCAGAAGCTGAAATACGTGTTTGAAGGACAAGTAGTAATTGTGTGTGGTGAAGAGGACATTTTTGTCAGTCACTTGTCCATGTTCAAGTATGTTGAGATGGATGGGAAAATCCATGAAATGCTTTGCCAGTCATTCGAGGCAGTGAATATTGATAAAGTACCTGAGTCTTCTCCTACACCAGCTGGAACCGGCACATAAATTTTATCTTATAAGCAAGCCGTCGAGGTTGTTAGAGTAGGTAATGCCCAAGGCTGGGGCAAACTGATAGAGACATCAGTGAAAGAGGACAAGTTTGGTATTGGGTATCAACCATCTCTGGATTCGGCTACAAAGCACAGTGGACCCATCACATTCAGCAATGGTGGAATCATCTACCCAGATCAATCTTGTGCGGCTACAGAAGATGGCATAGACAGTGATTGTGACTTGGACAATTGGGTACGCCCACGTGCTTCAGGACAACAATTGCAAAACTGGTCCGCTGAGGAAATCATTCCAGTTACTTTTCAAACAGAGTAATTTTCTTTGTTTTTCTCTAACCATAATGCATGTTAAAATCTTACGCTCTGCCCAAGGCATACAGATTCATTTGTAGGGCCACACATTTTCATTTGCATTTTTTTAATCATTAATAAAGGACGTTTTGCATCCAAATTTCGTTCCCTGTCTTTCATCTTTTATTTTTGTACAAAAACGTTAAAAAAGGCAATGTCTTGTTTTCTTTCTGTTTTTTAAAATAAATTCTAAAATAAGGCATGAACCCCCTCGTGCAGACTTGACCCTCTGGATTCCACTGATAACGGTTCTGCTATGGCCATGTATGACTTTGACAATCCGATTTATCAAGCCGAAGAAGGGGGTGAAGAAGACTGTGAACTTCCCAAAGAATTGGCTAGATTGTTGAAGCAGGAGGAGAGGGTCATTCAACCTCACCAAGAGAAAATTGAGGTTATCAACATCGGTTCCGAGGACGCAAGGAAAGAAATTAAGATTAGAGCCAGTCTGCAGGTCGAGGTAAAGAAAGAGCTGATTAGTATGCTGCGGGAATATGTCGACATCTTTGCTTGGTCATATCAGGATATGCCGGGGTTAGTTACAGACATTGTTGTGCACAGGTTGCCGTTGAAAGAGGGTTGTCCTCCTGTCAGGCTGAAGCTTCATAGAACTAAACCAAAAATGGCTCTCAAAATCAAAGAGGAGGTACAAAAACAGTTAGATGCGGGATTTCTGGCCGTCACCAATTACCCACCATGGGTTGCCAATATTGTTCCTATGCCGAAGAAAGATGGTAAGGTCAGAATGTACGTTGATTACCGGGATCTAAACAGAGCAAGTCCAAAGGATGACTTTCCTTTACCTCATATTGATGTGCTGGTTGATAATACAGCTCAGTTTTCAGTGTTCTCATTCATGGACGGTTTCTCCGGGTACAATCATATCAAGATGGCACCTGAGGATATGGAGAAGACCACGTTCATTACCCCATGGGGTACCTTCTGTTATAAAGTAATGCCTTTTGGGTTGAAAAATGCAGGGGCAACGTATCAGCGGGCAATGGTAACATTATTTCACGATTTAATTCACAAAGAGATTGAATGATATGTGGATAATATGATTGCCAAGTCGCGAACAGAAGAAGAACACCTGATTAACTTGAAAAAGTTGTTTGAAAGGTTGAGAAAGTTCTGTTTGAGGTTGAATCCGAACAAGTGCACTTTCGGGGTGCGTTCTGGAAAGCTGCTGGGTTTCATCGTAAGTGAAAAAGGGATTGAGGTCGATCCTGCCAAAGTGAAAGCAATACAAGACATGCCTGAGCCGAAAACAGAGAAAGAGGTTCGTGGTTTCTTGGATAGATTGAACTACATTGCAAGGTTCATATCTCACCTAACAGCCACGTGTGAACCGATATTCAAACTGATAAGAAAAGATCAAACGGTCAGGTGGAATGACGATTGCCAAGTGGCATTTGATAAAATAAAAATATACTTGTAGGAACCTCCAATTCTAATACCTCCGATTCTAGGGAGACCTTTGATAATGTACTTGACAGTGCTTGAAGAATCCATGGGTTGTGTTCTCGATCAACACGACGAGACAGGTAGAAAAGAGCATACTATCACTACCTGAGCAAAAAATTTACTAACTGCGAGTCCCAATACTCAATGCTCGAGAAGACATACTGTGCACTTGCATGGGCTGCTAAGCGATTGAGGCAGTATATGCTCACACACACAACTTTGTTGATTTTGAAAATGGATCCAGTCAAGTACATTTTCGAGAAACCAGCACTGACAGGCAGAGTTGCACGGTGGCAAATGGTTTTGACAGAATATGACATCCAATATACTTCTCAGAAAGCCATCAAAGGAAGTATCCTATCAGACTATCTTGCACAACAGCCAATTGATGATTACCAACCCATGAAATTTGATTTCCCTGATGAGGACATCATGTTTCTCAAAGTTAAAGACTGCGGGGAACCACTCCAGGAGGAGGGGCCAGACCCTGAATCCAAATGGAGTCTGATGTTTGATGGGGCCGTCAACATGAATGGATGTGGAGTTGGAGCAGTTCTTATCACACTGGAGGGTGTTTATATGCCCTTCACTGCCCGAGTAACTTTCGGATGCACCAACAATGAAGCAGAATATGAAGCTTGTATAATGGGGATTGAGGAGGAGATTAATTTATGAATTAAGACTCTCGATATCTTCGGTGATTCAGCTTTGGTAATCAATCAAGTGAATGGGAATTGGTACATGCACCAGACACATCCGATTCTGTATAGAGATTATACGAGAAGATTATTGATGTTTTTCACAGTAAAGCTGTATCATATTCCTCGAGATGAGAATAAGTTTGTTGATGCCTTGGCTACATTGTCTTCTATGATCAAAGTGCAAAGGTGGAACCATGTACCCAAGATTGATGTGTCTCGTCTTGACAGACCTGCATTTGTGTTTGCTGTTGATGCAACGTCCGATGACAAGCCAAGGTTTCATGACATCAAGTGTTTTTTGAAAAGTCAGGAGTACCCGCCTGGGGCATCTAGCAAAGATAAGAAGACGTTGAGGAGATTGGATGGTAGTGTCTTCCTGAACCAAGATGACGTGCTGTACAAACGGAATTTTGACATGGTTCTGCTCATATGCGTGGATAGACACGAAGCAGACCTGTTAATGCAAGAAGTGCATGAAGGCTCTTTCGGTACCCATGCCGGAGGACATGCAATGGCAAAGAAACTATTGAGGTCGAGGTATTATTGGTTGACAATGGAGATAGATTATTGCAAGTACGCCCGCAAATGTCATAGGTGCCAGATTTATGCAAACAAAGTGCATGTGCCTCCGAATCCGTTAAGTGTCATGTCCTCTCCTTGGCCCTTTGCAATGTGGGGCATTGATATGATCGGAAAAATTGAGCCTACTGCTTCAAACGGCCATCGTTTCATCTTGGTCGCCATTGATTATTTCACGAAGTGGGTTGAAGCAGCATCTTATGCCAACGTCACTAAGCAGGTGGTAGCTCGTTTCCTGAAACGGGATATCATTTGTCGTTATGGAGTGCCCGAGAGAATCATTATTGATAATGGTTCTAATTTGAACAACAAAATGATGGCTGAGTTGTGTCGGGACTTCAAAATTGAACATCACAATTCTTCTCCGTATCGCTCGAAGATGAATGGCGCTGTTGAGGCGGCCAATAAGAATATTAAGAAGATTGTGCAGAAGATGGTTGTCACATATAAAGACTGGCATGAGATGCTATCGTTCGCCTTGCATGGGTACCGAACGTCAGTACGCACGTCCACTGGGGCAACACCATTCTCACTTGTGTACGGTATGGAGGCAGTCCTACCAGTTGAAGTTGAGATTCCATCCCTCAGAGTCATGATGGATGTTAAATTAGACGAAGCTGAATGGGTCCGTGCCAGGTTTAATCAGTTAAGCCTTATTGAAGAGAAACGTATGGCAGTCGTGTGTCACAGGCAGTTATACCAACGAAGGATGAAACGGGCATTTGATCAGAAGGTGCGTCCTCGGGTTTACAAAGTTGGAGATGTAGTGCTCAAAAGGATTCTTCCTCCTAGTACAGATCATAGGGGCAAATGGACTCCCAACTATGAAGGTCCATTCGTGGTTAAAAAGGTCTTCTCGGGCGGAGCCTTATTGCTTACAACCATGGATGGCGAAGACTTTCCATCCCCTGTTAACTCAGACACAGTCAAAAAATACTTCGCATAAATAGACCCGCTGGATAAAAAAAAGAGAATCCAAGCAAAAAAAGGGCATCCCGGCGAACCATAAAAATAGAATAAAAAGGTTCGGGCAAAAATTAGGGATATAAATAAAAAATTGTACACCCGGTAAGTTGAAAACCCGAAAGGGCAACTTAGGCAAAAAAGGGTATCCCGGTGGATTGAAAACCCGAAAGGGCGGTCCATGCAAAAGAGGGATTTAAGCGAATGATTGCGGTATGAGTTATTTGTACCCCATCACCGTTTCAGCAACTGACATTCCAAAGGATAGGAATCGGTCCGATCACTCCTCAGAAGGCAAGGTCGGGGAGTTTTGAAGACATACTGGCTATAGCATAATTGAAACTCAATGGAATGCCGTTTTCACATTTCCATTAGGATAGTTTCTTTTCTCAATTTATAGCAATCTCCTCTTTCCAGGGTTTGCTTCCGATTGTATTTTCCGATTTCAGGCATTTCTTCAATAAATAGAATTTCAGTCAAAAGCTTCTTATTTTGTTTTTACTGCTTTGTTTGCAAAACGTCTGAATTTTTTATAAAACATTGCATTTGAAAACATTGTGGCCTTACAATAACATGCGCAGAAAAACATTTAAAATCACTTTGAATGTTAAGTAATCCTGGATGGTGGATTCAAACCACGCAATATCCTGGGGCATGTGTGCGTATTCTTTTGTTGCTGGTAACAGGTACAAGCCTTTTCAAGAGCAGGGGTCATTTTTCCCAGACAAGTAATCATTTATCCCTAGGGCAGAATACCGGCCCAATCATGTTCAGGAAAGGGTTTTCTTATCATCCTTTGTCACGACTCTTACTGATTGAGTCCATTAATCAGCTGATGGTCGCTCACGACGATCCGATATCGACAAATTAATTTCCACTGGGTACCATTGTATTCTATTAAGTTGATTCTCCCATTCAGAACTTCCAGTAGCTACAATCTTTTCTGTGTCGATAACGGTTGCAAATCACCCAGTAGAGTTGCTTCGCAGACCTCGCAGTTAATGTTCAAGACTCAGTGATTGTCCAGGAGTTTGAAGATGCCAAATCTTCTGTAAAATCCTCTTGGGACGATTTCTTTAGATCAGCCTTGTAATCTGGGGCAAAAGCATGTTTGTAACCCTCCCAAGCATGGGGCACCTGGGAAATCCCTCCAACAAGATGTGTTCCAGATCTATTGTCTCCAGTAGAGTGACGTCTCGTTTAATACGTCTAGCTCAAGTCTTGGCATTCTCTTAAGAGTTTAAAGATGCCTGGTCTTCTGTAAAATCCTCTTAAGGGGCATCCCCAGCATGAGACGCTTTGAAGCGGTTTTCTCCAGCAGAGTTTTTTGTAAATTCATTATCCCAGTGGAGTCGTCAAGCAGAAGGTTCGCCTAACATGGGGCATTGTGGCACTTATCCTAAGCTCGACAGCTTTGTTCCTCAACAGATTACCGTGCATTTTCTTTGTGTTTTCCCAGCAGATCTCTAGGGATTTCTTTCCCAGCATGTCGTAACAGAATGTCTTCTAACCAGGATCTACGTATCCCAGATGGAGTAGCTCCGGTCCCCAGCAAGATCGTATCTCTGGTAGTTGTATCCCCACAGAGTTCAGCATTGAATCTTGCCAGTAATACTCCCCAGCTGAGTTATTTTTCTCCCAGCAGAGGTTTATCAGATCAACAGAATCTCTTCCTCAGCAGAGTGTTAGTACATTCTTTCCCCAGCCAAGTCAGAAAGTTGTCATTCCTCCAGGGGAGTTGCTATGATCAGAATTCATCCCCAGACAGATGAAATAATTCCTGGCAGAGTCATCATTTCCCTATATCTCAAAGTCCAATTTATTTTTGGCAAGCGTGGCAATTTGGAGCGGATGGATTGTTCACTCATTCTCCAACAGAGATATTATCCTTTCAAGAGCTTCTGAGGTCAAGTCATTGATCATTGTTCCTCAACAGAGTCAGCAGGGATGTCTGATATGTATTCAGAGCGTAATCTAATGTTGAATTTTTGCAAAGGTCCACCCGCAGTGTGGCCAATCAGTAGTCAACTGACTTCATCCAAAAAGCATCTTTCAAAAGTCCACCCACAGCGTGGCCCGCCGGCATTTGTCTGGTTTTATTCGAAAGACAAAGCAAAGTCCAACCGCAGATTGGAAAAAGTCCATCTTAGGGTGGCAAATCAGCAAAGTCCAATCAGATTGGCAAAAGTCCATCTTAGAGTGGAAAATTAGCAAAGTCCAACCGCAGATTGGCAAAAGTCCATCTTAGGGTGGCAAATCAGCGAAGTCTAACCGCAGATTGGCAAAAGTCCATCTTAGGGTGGCAAATTAGCAAAGTCCAACCGCAGATTGGCAAAAGTCCATCTTAGGGTGGCAAACCAGGGCAAAAGTCCACCCGCAGTGTGGCCAGTCAGTAGTCTTCTGACTCCATTTAAAAGACAGTTTCAAGACCAACCGCAGATTGGCGAAAGTCCACTCGCAGCGTGGCAAGCCAGTAGTCGTCTGGTGTCGTACAAAAGATGTTCTTAAAGTCCACCCGCAGCGTGGCAAGCCAGTAGTCGTCTGGCGTCATACAAAAGATGTTCTTAAAGTCCACCCGCAGTGTGACAAGCCAGTAGTCGTCTGGTATCGTACAAAAGACGTTGTTAAAGTCCACCCGCAGCGTGGCAAGCCACTAGTCATCTGGCGTCATTCCAAAAGACGTTGTTAAAGTCCACCCGCAGTGTGGCAAGCCAGTAGTCGTCTGGCATTGTACAAAAGACGTTGTTAAAGTCCACCTGCAGCGTGGCAAGCCAGTAGTCGTCTAGTGTAGTACAAAACACGTTTTCCAAGTCCATCCGCAGTATGGCAAGCCAGTAGTCGTCTGGCGTCGTTCAAAAGACATCTTTTCAGTGCTTTTCTTCTCATCAGATTTTTATCCAAGAAAAGTTCATTTGGTTGGGTTTATATCCCTTTTCTTCTTCTCCACAGAGTGCAAATTTTCTGGTTATTTTCGATATTCAATCCCTCCATACCTTGAACGTCTGAAAACAACCGCTATCATTCATTCAGGTCTACAGTGATTGAATAGGGGCAGCTGTCATACCCCAAAATTTTCCCTCTCATCTTTCATATCATTTAGCATGTGCTTTTATTGCATTGCATTACATTCAAGTCATAGAAAAATAAAAGCATTCATCTTTGCATTCAGCATAGGGCATGTGATTAGTTGCCTTTCAGGTATTGATCATCCAAAGCAAGAGAGCTAAATCCAAGGGTCTCCCAACAAGCCTCAAGGGTCTCTTATATCATATGTCATCTCATTTGATCCCACAAGTCATTGGAAGATGGGAATTCATCAAGAAGATTGGACAGTGCATCATCTCCTATCAAAAGCAGTCAAAATTAGGGTTTTGGATTCAAGCAGTCTCCTGATGAAATTTTGGTTCAAACTTGATCTCAATGTTTTATACATGATATTAAGTATCTAAGGATGAAAGATTGCCCATTGAATTATTTCAGAAGAGGTTTAATTGATCAGTTGCTTGAGAATCAAGAAATTTGGGGAAAAGTCAACTGTGCAAAGGAAAAAGTCAACTCCTAACTTTTTAAGGTCAAATTCATGAAACTCAAGTTACATATGTTCATTGGACAAGATTTGATGAAGAAATGATGGAGGAATCATCAAGAATCAAGAATTGTACAAAGTTTCCATTTTTAGAAATTTAGGGTTTCCAAAAATGGCAAGTTTGGACCATTTTGCACTCTACTTCAAAGCATTATTTCTCCATGATAAAAGTTTCAAACTTCAGGCCCAAGTTGAGCCAATTAAAGATCACATTCCAAGCTTCAAATCCATACCAAGAACTCTTCCATTGGATCAAAATTGAGGGAGTTATGATCAATCAAAGTGGAGCAAAATCAAGGCAAATTTCAAGTCATGGCAAGGCAAGTTCAGGCCTCCAGGCCATAATTTCATCAAACACTTGGTGTGAAAAATGTCAAGCTGGTTTTCTACATCAAGAAGGATTCAAATGAAAAATTGTTGAACATCATAGTTGTTCATCTCCATGTCCTCTTTAACTTTGATGTTGGGCATTTTCTCATTTGAACAAGTTATGGAGGTCATAGGAGAGCTCAAACATGGTGGTCTCACACTGAATTTCCATAGGCCATGTTGCCATTCACGACACAACTTGCCTCGCCCATGATGCAGTCTCACATCCTTGTGTTTTAAGCCATTTTTTATCATCTTCCAAGCCTCCATTCAATCCATTTTCAACACCAAACATGTTCTATTATGTACCCTCTTTCCATAGCCACCAATATCTCATCAAACCATTTAGCATACATAGAGAATTCCATCATCAAACTTCCATGTTTTCATTGATGTGAGGCTACCAAGAATGAGATGTTTTGCATTGTTGTTGTTGATTCACATCATGTCACACGCATGTGCTTCTCACACCAGCCACTCTTTTCCTCATTTGGACAAACCACATATTCTTACACATACATGCCATACTTGCTCCATACATCAAAGAAGAAATGAAATGAAAACTTGTTCAACAAGCTTGCTGCAGCATCAGCATACGCATAACCACATCACCACCTTTCATTTCACTAAACCTCGCCATAACTCCAAGGATCACTCCACACTCTTACCAAACCTTTCCAACTCGTGCCAATAACCAACTTCACTCACCAACTCAGTTAACCAGCTCCACTAACTCAACTTTTAACTGTTAACTACAATGGTTAACAAGTTAACTAGAGATATAAAGCTACATCTAACATATTTTTGAGGGAGCTTCATTCATTTTCACACATTTCACACATCACTCTCACATTTTCTCTCTGAAAATTTTCTCTGAACTCTCTCTCTCTTTGCACGAGTTCTTCCTTATTTCATTATCATCATCATCAATAGTTCATCATTGATCAAGAATCAGCAAGAGCAAGATCAATTTCTTCAAGCACAACTTCATTGCAGATTGAATTTCTCTCTATTCTCTTCAACATCCAAGGTATAGGAGCATTTATTTTGCTCCTTGGAAGCTCAAGAACAAGCCTACACCTCTGGTTTTCTTGTTGATTCAAGTTCTTCGCAAGTCCAGGTTTGAAATTCCTCAACTGATTTTAATTCATTTTATTTTGTTTCAGCTTGTTTCATGTTGATTATAGCTTAATAGAAGCAGTGTGAGTGATCTGGCTAGTGATAGGCACCTTAAGTGCGTAGATTCAAATTTTAGGGTAAAATGTTTGTGATTGATTCTTGTTGTGGGTGCATTGTATGGTGTTTTTAAGGTTAGATTTGGATTCTACGTGACTTCCTCTTTCATTTAATTTACATTTCATAATTTTTTGGAAGCATGTGACATTTACAGTTGCCGAAGATGGCCGAAGAAGATGACAAGAGGTCATTCTCCGGCCGGTGAGGGTTTGACTAGGGTTTAATACTCAGTTTATATCACAGCCGTTTGATCTATTTCATCCAACGCTTCCTAATGTGCCAACACATTAATGATCATGTGACATGCGCGTGCCATTTTTATTTGACTCTGAGTGCTTACATGTGTGTGCGTGCGTGATAACTGTGATGTTCGTGCATTGTGATCCATTGGATATGCTTACTTGTGTTGATTGATCTATTTGACCTGATCGTATGGCTCGGATTGAGTCAAATGTTTGACTGAGATGCACCATAATTCACACACACACGCACTTTTATTGGACTGGACCCTAAATGCTTTTTAAACCCCCATGTTCTGAGCCCAATTCATTTTTGAACTATCATTTTGCTTTCGCCACACCCCCTGGCTATTTTCTTTGCATTTTGTTTTATTTTCTTTGTACTTGTTTCATTTTATTCTTTTAAAAATACCAAAATGCATCTAATAATTCTACAAAAATTCATGAGCCATGTATAGACATTAAAATGATTTTGTATGATTTTTTAATTCTGACTTTGTGAATATTTAATCATATTTTGTGGATTTTCTTTTATTTCTTGCTTCAATGTGATTCCTTGATACTTGAACTTCATCCATTTCTTTTGCATAGTTCAAAAATCATTTTGCATCCAATATTTTTTCCATGTGTGAATAATATCTTGAGGCATCTAAAAGTATTTTTTTCACATTTTTAAAGTCATTTTTGCATAGCTTTTGAACCATATCTTTGTGCATTATTCATTGTTGACCTAATGTGACTTTGATGACTTGTTTGGATTAGTTTCTTCTTGAATCTTTGCATGAGCTTTTGACATGTGTTTAGCTTATAACTTAGGTAATTTTTGACCTAATTCCATAATTTTTCCAAGTTCATTTCTATTTTTTCCTTGTTGATTGATTACATGTGCATTTATGAGCTTCATTGTATGCATATACCATGGTTTTGTGTCATATTGCCTATGGTCTCTTGAGATGATTGATTTTATCTTTTGAAACATGTTTACTTGAATATTATAGGTCATGTATGTCAAATTATAGGTCTTCCTTATTTCATTTTGACATGGTTTGCAATTGATGTTCATCTTGCATTCATACTTAATTATGCATCTATCACTTGTTCTTCTTCCACATAGTTTGTGTGTATCTCATATTTGTATGCCATTCACATTCATTCTTATATGTCCCTTTACTGTATATGAAACATTTCATCTATTTTTATTGACTCATAATGTCATATCGTATGCATTACAATTACATGAACATTTGAAGCATGTTTCATTTTGTATGAACTTCAACTTGTGTTCTCTTCTTCTTAATCTCTAATGTGACTTGCGTATGAACCAAACTTGTTCATTTGTACATTATCATGTCATATTATAACATGTGTGCTACTTATCCATGTTCATTTGCATTCATAAGTGCATTTCCCTCTCCTTTGTGACTTGTTTTGTAAGTAAACAACATTGTGAATTCTTGTGTGACATTGTTCTACTTCTTCCCACTTCTTCTTCTTGAGTTTTATTCTCATAGTATGGAGGATAATTCATGGATACTTAATGACATTTATGAAGAGTTGCCTACTGGTTGTGGTGTTTCATATTGCATCATTGCATGTTTTATATCTCTTAAATGTTCATGATGCATCTTTAGTGCATATCATTGCATTCCTTTGGTGTTTGGTAGATTGTTTAGACATAGATTGACTTTATAAGCCTTTGTAACCATTGGTAGATGTAAATAGGCTTTTCTACTACCCTAGGCCACTACCACCCTTTAGTTATCTATTCTTTTTAGGTCTAGCTCTTTAGAAGCTTCCTAGAGTTTCCTTTAGAACACTAGGATTTATTTGCTTACATTTTTCAAGTATGCTTTCTTATTTCACTATTGAACTAACCATTTTGTGTAGGGGCTAATGGTAAGTTGAATGTGTGGATATGCTTCCACACACACCTTCTTCCCTTCATCTTTTTAATGTTTTCTCTTTTGTGTTTGTGCAAAGCATTTCAATGCTTTCTTTGTTCAACTTCTTCCTTTTCTCTCTTGGTTCATAACTCATCTTCTATCTTAGAAGTGAGTTATGTTACCTCTTGCTCTTCTTCTCTCTTCTTCTAGAATTAGGTTTCTAAACCACACTAAACCATTAGGAACATCCAAGCATGATAACATTAGGGTTTGTGTCTTAGTCCCCTTTAGTCTTTACCTTTGTTTCTTTTGAGTCTCTCTTCTCTCATCTCAAAACAACTTCAAAACACCTAATAAAGGTTGAAACATCTTCATGTGCCATGCGCCTTATTCCATGGGGGGCTTGCATACATTCCATCTTGGAATATGTTGTAGGTTTTCTAGCATGATGTACAAGTCTTTAGCATGAAGTGATTTCACAAACAAACTCAAAAACACTTCTTCATTTAAAAACAACAAAAACATTTAATAAAGGGAATAGGCTAGTGTACTTAAGCCTTTAACCTTGGAAGTAAGTTTGAGGATCTTCTTCATACTTAGTGTACTTAATCATCATTTCATTTTGGAATGATGTAAGATGCACATTCCATCGAAAGAGACTTAGGTGCACTTACCTATGCAAAACACTTCAAATAAAAAACTTCTAAAAAACTTCAAACAAACAAAAAAACGTCTTTCCTTCAGGAATTCTCTTCTCATCTCACTCACTCTCAACGTACGAACGTGATTCTCCTTGTTCTCTTGCAATACGGTAACGTACTCGATTCAGCGAGCCTGCAACACCTGAGCTAGAACATTAGTCGTTCCCTAAAAAACACAAACAGTTCTTCCACGCCACTTTTGTGTTTGTCACTGGATGAAAATCCCGGGAGCGACATTGGGCTTTGTACAATGATTCTCCCCAGCAGAGTTAACCTTTACAGACTCTCTTGTTGAGTCCAAACCTTTAGCCTCCATCTCGGGCTTTGTACGAGATACAAAACACTCTCTTGTTGAGTATAAAAGACTCTCTTGTTGAGTCACCCCTTTAGCCTTCATCTCGGGCTTTGTACGAGATACAAAACATTCTCTTGTTGAGTATAAAAGACTCTCTTATTGAGTCACCCCTTTAGCCTCCATCTCGAGCATCGTACGAGATACAAATCACTATCTTGTTGAGTATAAAGGATTCTCCCATAAAGTCAAACCCTTTAGCCTCTATCTCGGGCTTCATACGAAACACAAAAGTACCCTCTTGTTGGGCCAATAGCCTCCTCTTAGGCTTTGTATAAGGAAATCCGGTTGAACCAATCAACCTTTTAGCATCAAAAGTTATGCCTTGTTCACAGTAAACAAACATCAACAACTCCTTTCCCTTCATCTAATTGATGTAAGCGGCAAGCCTCTGGATCATCTACATCCACGCCAATGTCCCTCTTTTAGCATGAGAAATTCCTAAGGAAAGATGGCATTGCTCTACACTGAGTTAAAGTCTTCTCCTTCAGGTTAAAACCCCCCATAAAGGAAATTATGGCATTACTAGGATTCACATATCCCAATTAAAGTAATTCTCCTTTATAATCAGTCACCCCTGAAAAACAGACCCCTTTAGAGATGACAAATTCTCTCTAAAGACAACATCTTTTCAGCTTCACATCTTGGGCTTTGAACAAGATACAAACCACCTTTAGCTTCACGTCTTGAGCTTTGAACAAGACACCAAAACACCATTTCCTCCCATAGAATAGGAGGAACTACGATCGCTCTGATTTCCATGTTTCGGTAAACGGGAATACGTAGGCATAAGATTGAAAGAAAAATCTTAGCGAGCACACTAATCCAAAACCCAAAATCCCATACCTTCACATATCAATCGAAAAGCATCAGTCCTAAACTCCCACCAATCACCCAGGCACTATTTTAAAAAAATAACCTAAGAGAGACCCACAACCTTTGTAGCATCTGTAAACCAACAGTCATCTATTCAAACTCAGTTTGCGAGCAGGGTTAATTGGAGACATCTATTTCCCTTCCTTCATCAGCTTCAATAGGATAAAAAATGAATCGGACTGTAGTACCAAAGCGATAGTGCTTCGTAACCACGTCCAAAAACCGCTCGCTACACTATGATGGAAGCCCTGGTGGCTGCTCAGAATCAGCCACCACCATCTCCTCCTCCGCTTTCAACTCCTGTACAAAGGACAGTCATTTCTGAGATTGTCTCTACGCCCATCTCCGTGGCGCCTGCTAGTGTTCCTCAATACTCCATGCCTCCTGGTTTCCCCTGGGGCATGCCTCATAACTTTGTTCTTGAGGCTTATCAACCACCACCTCCTCCTGAAGTTCCAACTGTTCCTCTTGTCCAGCTTGTGATATCTGTACCGCTGCTTGTGGTCCATACTGTTCCTTTTGGTGAAGAACAGATTTTCCATACTGGTCCAAGTGAAAATGCTAGTGCTTATGGTAGAATGGAAGAGATTCAAGACCAGTTTGCTAATATGCAGAAAGAAATCAAAGCTTTTAGAGGTAAAGAGCTATTTGGAAAGAATGCTCATGAGTTATGCTTGGTTCCTAATGTGAAGATCCCACATAAGTTCAAGGTCCCTGACTTTGAAAAGTATAAGGGTAATTCTTGTCCGTTGAGTCACTTGACTATGTATGCTCGTAAGATGTCGACTCAGAATGATAATAATCAGCTTCTCATTCACTACTTTCAAGACATCTTGTCTGGTGCAGCCTTGAAATGGTATATGGGACTCGACAGTACTCGAATTCGCACTTTCAAAGACTTGGGTGAGGCTTATGTAAAGCAATACAAGTATAATGTGGATATGGTTCCTGATCGTGACCAGCTTCGAGTAATGGCTCTGAAAGATAAGGAGACATTCAAAGAATACGCACAGAGGTGGCGCGAGCTTGCTGCTCAGATTAATCCTCCTTTGGAAGAAAAAGAGATGACTAAGATTTTTCTGAAAAATCTGAGTCCTTTCTATTATGAGCGTATGATTGCTAGTGCCCCGAGTGATTTCACTGAGATGGTTAATATGGGGATGAGATTAGAAGAAGGTGTCCATGAGGGACGTTTGTCAAAAGATGGTAATTCTGCTGGTAATTCCAAGAAGTATGGTGGAGGATTTGCCAAGAAGAAAGAGGGGAGACCAATGATATTTCCCATGGAGGACGCATAAAGGGTTATAGTAAGAATAATCAGTGTCAGCAACATGTTGCATCTGTCACTCCTGTTATCAGTTCAGCTCCTGTTGTTCAAGCAGCTCCTTCTCATCAACAACGTTCTAATCAACAGAACAATCAACGGGGCCGTTTTCAAAAGGATTTTGATTCGATTCCGATGACCTATACAGATTTGCTTCCTTGTTTAATTCAAAAGAATCTTGTTCAGACCCGTGCACCACCTGTTGTTCCAAAAGATTTGCCATGGTGGTATAAGCCTGAAGCTCATTGCACTTTCCATCAGGGAGGAGCGAGACATGATACTGAGAATTGTTATCCATTGAAGATGGAAGTTCAAAGGTTGGCTAGGAGTGGTATTTTGTCTTTCGAAGATTCCAACCCTAATGTACAATCGAATCCGTTGCCCAATCATGGCAAGGAGTCTGTCAATATGGTTTATGGTTGTCCTGGTACATTCAAAAATTTTGATATCCGTTGGATCTGAAGATCTCTTGTGGAAATGCATGCACTTTTGAGTGAATACCATGATATTGATCATGACTATGCAACTTGTTGCATCTGTTCCGTGAATCCGCGTGGTTGTGTGATAGTGAAGAGGGACATTCAAAGGATGATGGATGAAAATTTGATTGAAGTCACTGCTAAAAGAGATGAATATCATAATGAGGTGAATGTTATTGCACCACGCTTTAATATTCCTGAAAGAGTTGTTATCTCTTATGATAATCGAAAGATCGCTATTACGCCTTTGGTTATTCAGTTGCCCGGTCCGGTACCCTATGAATCTGACAAAGTTGTTTCGTATAAGTACAATGTTACCATGGTAGAAGATGGTAAGGAAGTGCCCATTCCTTCTTTGTCTTCTGTGGTAAGCATCGCTGATGTGAGTAGAGTGACCCGAAGTGGTCGTGTCTTTGCTCCTGAGCCTCCAAAGATTGCGGAGAGTGTTGTTGCTGGCAAACGATCTCAAGATGAGAGTAATGTTGATGCTTCCGGTCAGTCCAGTGGTTCGAAGGATTATGAGGATGAAGTTTTGAAATTGATCAAGAAGAGTGAGTACAGTGTTGTAGATCAACTCTTGCACACCCCATCCAAGATTTCAGTGTTGTCCTTACTGATGAATTCTGAAGCTCATAGGAAATCTTTGCCGAAGGTATTGGAACAAGCATATGTTGAGCATGATGTGACTGTTAATCAGTTTGATGGAATTGTTGCTAACCTCACAGCATGTAATAATTTGAGTTTCTATGATGAAGAGTTACCCGAGAAGGGGAGAAATCACAATTTGGCTTTACATATCTCCATGAACTGCCAAGAAGATGCGCTTTCCAATGTGTTGGTTAATACTGGTTCTTCTTTGAATGTGTTGCCAAAATCTACTTTGTCAAGGCTTTCTTACCAAGGTGCTCCCATGAGGTACAGTGGGGTTATTGTTAAAGATTTTGATGGATCTCGAAAAACTGTGATTGGAGAAGTTGATCTTCCGATCAAAATAGGACCATGCTTCTTCCAGATTACTTTTCAAGTAATGGATATTTGTCTTGCTTATAGTTGTTTTCTTGGCCGACCCTGGATTCATGAGGCTGGGGCAGTGACTTCAACTCTTCATCAAAAATTGAAATTTGTTAAGAATGATAAGCTAGTAATTGTTGGAGGAGAGCAAGCGATGCTGGTATGCCACCTTTCATCCTTTTCGTATGTTGATGCTGATGAGACTGTCGGGACTCCGTTCCAAGCTCTTTCTGTTGATGATAAAGCTGTTAAGAAGAATGAGTTACCCATGTCTTCCTTGAAGGATGCTCTGCATGTATTAAAGACTGGTCGATCTGATGGTTGGGGCCAGGTCATTGATGTGGTTGATAACCTGGGCAAAACTGGTTTAGGCTTTACGCCTGGTACAGTTAGAAGAGATTTGAAGCGTATTAATGAGGCCTTTCACAACGTCAGATTCATCAACAAAGATCACTCTACTGCTGCCATCATTGAAGATGATGAAGAAGAAGAACTTCCCAATTTTGTGACACATGGACAAATCTGCCAGAATTGGATAGTTGTTGATATTCCCACTATTGTTCATATTTCAAAGTAATTTGTTTTTGTTTCTTTCAAAAAAATCCTTTCACTCTGCCCAAGGTGAAAGTGAATTTGTGAAGGATTTGTTTCAAATTTTATCATCATCAATAAAATGTTATTTTTATTTATCCATATTATGTTTTCCCTTTTTGCTTTATTTCTGAAAAATGGTAACATAAAAAACCAAAAAAATATAATAATGTGTTAATCGCTTTTATCTGCACAATACTTGCACTTCCTATTCATATTCTAAAATCAAACATAAATCATTGTGCAGATTGATTGATAAACCCATTGAAAACAATGACCTTATGCCCCCTCCCAACTTTGAGTTCCCTGTGTTTGGAGCAGAAGAAGAGGATATTGAGGAGATTCTAGATGAAATTTCTCGGTTGCTTGAGCACGAGGAAAAAGCCATTCAGCCTCATGAAGAGCCGGTGGAATTAGTTAATTTGGGTTCAGATGATGATAAGAAAGAAGTCAAGATTGGGGCACTGCTTCAGTCAGATGGTAAGAAGAGGATTGTGGAGCTTCTTAGAGAATATGTTGACGTGTTTGCTTGGTCCTATCAAGATATGCCTGGTCTTGATACTGATATTGTGGAGCACCATTTGCCATTGAAGCCTGACTGTCCACCTGTGAAACAGAAATTGAGAAGAACTCATCCTGACATGGCTGTGAAGATCAAAGAGGAGGTTCAAAAGCAGATTGATGCTGGTTTTCTTGTGACTTCTGAGTATCCTTAATGTGTGGCCAATATTGTACCTATTCCAAAGAAAGACGGAAAAGTTCGAATGTGCCTTGACTATAGAGATTTGAATAAAGCAAGTCCAAAAGATGATTTTCCACTACCACACATTGATATGCTGGTAGATAATACTGCTAAATTCAGTATCTTCTCTTTTATGGACGGATTTTCCGGTTATAATCAAATAAAGATGGCACCCGAGGATATGGAAAAAACAACATTCATTACACCCTGGGGAACATTCTGTTACATAGTGATGCCCTTCGGTTTGAAAAATGTTGGTGCAACGTACCAGAGAGCTATGACTACTTTGTTCCATGATATGATGCATAAAGAAATTAAGGTCTATGTGGATGATATGATTTGAAAGTCGAAGACTGAAGAAGATCATATTAAGTACTTATTGAATTAATTCAGCGTTTGAAAAAGTTTAAGCTCCGTTTGAATCCTAATAAATGTACTTTTGGTGTCCGTTCTGGAAAATTGTTGGGCTTTATTGTCAGCCAAAAAGGCATTGAAGTTGACCCTGGTAAAGTTAAAGCTATTCAGGAAATGTCTGCGCCCAAAACAGAAAAACAAGTAAGAGGATTCTTGGGACGTTTGAATTACATCTCCCGATTTATATCCAATATGACTGCCACATGTGCGCCGATCTTCAAGCTTCTTCGCAAAGATCAGGGTTGTGTCTGCACAGAGGATTGTCAGAAAGCTTTTGAAAGAATTAAAGAGTATCTGCTTGAACCTCCAATTTTGTCTCCTCCCGTGGAAGACCTTTGATCATGTATTTGACTGTGCTGGAAGAGTCTATGGGTTGTGTTCTGGGACAACAAGATAAATTTGGTCGAAAAGAGTTTGCCATTTATTATTTGAGCAAGAAGTTCACCGATTGTGAGTCTCGGTATTCAATGCTTGAAAAGACATGTTGTGCTTTAGCTTGGGCTGCCAAGCGCCTCCGCCAGTATATGTTGAATCATACAACTTGGTTGATATCCAAAATGGATCCAATCAAGTATATCTTTGAAAATCCTGCTTTAACTGGGAGGATCGCTCGTTGGCAAATGTTGCTGTCAGAATATGATATCGAGTACCGAACTCAAAAAGCAGTAAAAGGAAGTGTTTTGGCTGACCATTTGGCACACCAGCCAATTGATGATTATCAACCTATCAGGTTTGATTTTCCTGACGAGGATGTGATGTATCTAAAGGTTGAAGATTGTGAAGAACCATTACCTGATAAAGGGCCTGAGCCTAGATCCCGTTGGGGTTTGATTTTTGATGAAGCTGTTAATGAGTATGGCAATGGTATTGGGGCAATAATTGTTACTCCCCATGGTTCTCATATCCCTTTCACTGCAAGGCTGATGTTCACTTGCACAAATAATACGGTTAATATGAAGCATGTATTATGGGCTTGGAAGAAGCTATTGATTTAAGAATCAAGATTATTGATGTATACGGAGATTCAGCCCTAGTGATTAATCAGATTAAAGGGGAGTGGGAGACACGTCAACCTGATTTGATTCCTTATCGAGATTATGTAAGAAGGTTGTTAACTTTCTTTAATAAGGTTGAGTTTCACCATGTACCCAGAGCAGCAAATCGAATGGCGGATGCTTTAGCCACTATATCCTCCATGATTGTGGTGAGTCGGTGGAATGATGTGCCCAAAATCGATGTTATGCGGCTTGATAGACCAGCTCATGTGTTTGCCGTTGAAGAGGTTGTTGATGATAAACCGTGGTATTATGATATTAAATGCTTTCTTCAAAATTAAGAGTACCCGCTTGGGGCATCCAAGAAAGATAAGAAGACTTTGAGAAGGTTGGCTGGTAGTTTCTTCTTGAACGATGATGTGCTGTATAAGAGAAATTATGACATGGTTTTGCTCAGATGCGTGGATAGACACGAAGCAGACATGTTGATGAAAGAAATTCATGAAGGATCTTTTGGTACACATGCCAATGGGCATGCAATGGCTAAGAAGATGTTGAGGGCAGTTTACTATTGGCTGACAATGGAATTCGACTGTTGCAAATTTGTGAAGAAGTTCCATAAGTGTCAGGTTTATGCTGACAAAATTCATGTGCCTCTAACTCCTCTCAATGTTATCTCCTCTCCATGGCCCTTCTCCATGTGGGGCATTGATATAATTGGAATGATTGAGCCTAAAGCGTCGAACGAACACCGTTTCATATTGGTAGCTATTGACTATTTTACCAAGTGGGTTGAAGCGGCATCATATGCCAATGTGACCAAGCAAGTAGTGGTTCGGTTTATCAAGAACCAAATCATCTGTCGGTACGGTGTTCCGAGCAAGATTATCACTGATAATGGGTCGAATCTGAATAACAAGATGATGAAGGAATTATGTGATGAGTTTAAGATTGAGTATCATAATTCTTCTCCCCACAGACCTAAGATGAATGGGGTTGTTGAAGCTGCTAATAAGAATATCAAGAAGATTGTTCAAAATATGGTTGTTACTTACAAGGACTGGCGTGAGATACTCCCTTTTGCTTTGCATGGGTATCGTACATTCGTTCGCACTTCAACAGGGGCAACTCCTTTCTCTCTTTTTTATGGTATGGAAGCAGTGCTCCCTATGGAAGTTGTAATCCCTTCTATGAGAGTTTTGATGGAAGCTAAATTGTCTGAGGCTGAATGGTGTCAAAGTAGATATGATCAGTTGAATTTTATTGAAGAGAAAAGAATGACGGCCTTGTGTCATGGCCAATTGTATCAACAGAGAATGAAGAAAGCTTTTGATAAGAAGGTTCAACCTCGTGTGTTCAGAGAAGGCGACCTCGTGCTCAAAAAGATCTCGACTTTTACCAATGATTCTAGGGGCAAGTGCACTCCTAATTATGAAGGCCCATATGTTGTTAAGAGAGCCTTCTCTGGCGATGCATTACTTCTTACAACTATGGATGGTGAAGAGTTCACTCGTCCTGTGAATGCCGATGCAGTCAAGAAATACTTCGCCTAAGAAATAAAAGAACGGCTCGCTAAGTTGAAAACCCGAAAGGACGGCTTAGGCAAAAATGAGCGTCTCGGTGGGCTGAAAACCCGAAAGGGCAGTCCAGGCAAAAATTAGAGACAAAAACAAAAATAATCATCCTGGTAGATTGAAAACTCGAGAGGGCAATCTAGGCAAAAGTTAGGGATTATGGCAAGTAACTGCATCTGGCCAGCCTTGATCGTTGAAAGCAACATTGTTTATCAAGGATTCTGCTTCAATCATCCTCAACTGAAGCTCTGAGCACAACGAAATTTAAAGTTGTTAGGGAGAATAGTGGTCATTGTATTTCAATGTAACCATTTCCATGTATTTACCATTTTTCAAACTTTGTAATGATCTATGGAGTTACGCCATTTGCGGGCTACCATTCTATCAATAAATTTGGGCCTTTATCCCTTTGTTTGCAATTCTTATTTTGTTTCTGTTTGCAAAATTTCATTTATTTTTTATGATGATTTTTGAAACAAAATGTAAATAATTGATTAAAATTATTTTTGAAAATTATAAAAACATTTTCCTTTGATTTATGAATGCAAAAAAGAACGTCAACGGTTATTCCAAGGATGGTAAGATCGATGTTTTTCCTCAGTAGGGTTTGTTCTTACTCTTCTAACAAAATTTATTGACATCTCCCCAGTAGAATTTGTCGATATCTCCCCAGTAGAGTTTGTTGATATTTCCTCGGCAGAGTTTTGTTGATATAACCAATTGTTGATAAGATGTTAGGTTCCTTCAGAGTTGTGGTGTGTTGAATTCATAAGGGCCAATGTTGTTTTTGATCTGGATCTTCTCCAACTCATTATGTTATGGAAGTCGAGCAGTTTTTGGAGATTATCCCCACATAAAGATTCATTTCTTTTGCTATCCCCAGCAAAAACAAAAAACTCATGTGAGGAATTCCCACCCAGAATTTTACCTTCTAGACGTGTTGTTGTTGCTTTGGATACCCCCAAGCCCAGAGCAGCGTTATTTCCCTCTAAGGAACATTGACATAGTGGCCGTTTGCCAGTTTTTATCTTGTCATGTGGATGTCTTTCTCTCCGGGTTGTTTTATCCAGAAATTTATCCTTGTTAATTTACCAACAGAGGCAGTGCGTTATGGTTTCGATTGTTTCCCAAGCATAGAGCATTGATGTTAACTTCTTATCTTCCCTGGCAAGTCCAGGATGTACTTCTCTCCAAATTATTTTTCCAGAAAATTATCCTCCTAGTGAAGACTGTGCATCATTATTTCGGATGTTCCCCAGTGAAGTCGCTGATGATATCTCTTTAGTCACCTGTTGGGTTTGCTCTCATTTATGATGACTATTGACCTAAAATCCCTATAGCTTGACCTTTTGCTGCTTTCCTCAGCAAGCTCAGGACGCTTTGCTCAGATTTGGTTAATTCCCCTGAGAGTGTTCTTGTATCTCCAACAGATCTGCCTTTGTTTTCCCAGTGGATTTTTGCGCAGATGTTTATGTGTCTACAATTCCCCAGCGGATGCATTATTTCTCCACAGCAGATCTCCTCATCTTATTGAAGTGGAAGTTCCTGTGAATTTTTATCCCCAAGAAGAATCAGAAGGTTTGGGTTGTATGGTTCCCCAGCAGCTTTCCTGCCATCCTCAAAGCAGAGTTCATATTTTATCCTCTTTGTGGATCATTGATGTTAGAAGATTGATATTTGGGTTTCTCCCCCAAGGAGTATCTTCCTTTCTTTAGCAAGATTTAAGCCTTGTAGTAGGATTTATTTTCCTTTGATGGCTTTTGTTTATCTCTTGCAGGATTCCTTTAGACGAATCCCTAGCAGAGCTGCTAATAACATCTCCATCTTGTTAAGATTAGCCGAGTATTCTGTGGTGTTGTGATGTTTTTTCACCCTCTGTTTATCCTTGTGTCTATTTTGTCAGCATATTAATACTCATACGCATTGCATGCGCGTTCATTTATTGTGCATGACATATTGTTGGTGCATTGTGCATGTTGCATTTGTGACGGTGCTTCTTTGCTCTCTGGTATTGTTATCCCCATAGAGCATGTGTGTCCTCTCTCCATTTAGAGTGTTGACCCGTAAGCAGAAAATGCTTATCCTTGTTGTCATACCCCAAATTTTGACCACTAAGATTTCCCATTATTGTGCAAATCATCATCACAATATGGATGAACCATCATGCCTCATCAAATGCCTCAAGGGTTGTTGAGCATTCACTACTATCAAAATTAGGGTTTCAAGTCCTCTCAGAGCTCTTAGACAAAGGATCAATCAAGGAATGACTTGATCTTCAACTTGTCTAGCCTCTAAAACAACCACAATGGATCAAAAGGACTCCCACTTCAAGGATTAAGCACAAGGCTGCTCCCTTCTAGGTGGATCAAGTCTCAAGATCGACAGTGTCACCAAATTAGGGTTTTGGGTCGATCAGAGCCTCCAGAGGGAAATTCTCCTCTGGGCACAAGCCAAGGATCCAAAACACAACCTAATATACTCCATGGAACCCCATGGACCCAACCATCAAGTCAAATTTGCCTTAGGGGTTGCATTCATCAAAAATCAGGAATTAGGGTTTCTTGACCTAATTCACCCCTAAGTTGACTTTTAGGGAAAATCATGAGCCAAGACCTCAAGAGAGGGTTTGACGGACTCTAATGAACTATATTGATCCATTTGGAACAATGGATTAATCCAAGAAGCTTGAGCAACAAGTCTCAATTTCATCTGCACCACAATTAGGGTTTCGCGAGGAAAGTCAACTGTAACTTTGTCTTTTGACCAGGACATGCTCCCAAACCCTAGGACATGCCTCAATACACCTTATGACACCCATGTAACATGTCCATCAAGTTTGATTTAGGTCAAGGACATGATTTCCTGAAGAATTGCACAGTTTGGAATTCATCTGATAAAAAGTCAACTGTGCACAAAAGTCAACTTTGACTTTTTGAGATTTTTCACAAAAATGGATTTTTAACCCTAAAATGATGTTAATGTATGATTTGAATCATCATTCATCAAGAAAAATCAAGAAAAGTTGGATAACTTGTAAAAGGGATAACTATAAAAACTTAGGAAATTTTCTAAGTTAAAAATAAAGTGGCAAGGGTACCAACATTGAAAGATCATAACTCCTAAACCCCAAAGCCATTTTTTCTCATCCAAATATGGATTTGTAGCCCTCATTACCCTCTACAAAAACTTCAACTAGACCTAAGTCTAATTCATTAAGGATTTTGAGTTATGGAGTGATCAAAATGGCTGAAAAATGAAAATGTCACTTTTTCCAACACTTAGTGAAATTTTCACTAAGTCCAAATCTGTCTTCATTTTTTTTCCAAATGTAGGGGGATTTTTCACCTGGATTCAAAAGAGATCAAAACCAAACATGTTCAAACAGTTGTTGTATCATGTAAGGGCTTTCCAAAATGGCCAAGAACATTGCCAAATTCCATTTGGGCTATGAGTTATGACATTGTCAAGTTGCCTTGTTGAAATCTGTCAAGGCAAGGCAGAATTTGCATTTTTGCTCGATTTGCCAAAATTGTGCAAATCCAAACACTCATATCCACTTGGACACATCTGAGGATTGAATCTAAAGGGGACAATCACTGAGCCAAGCCTCCAAAGTCCTTGGAACAAGAAAAAGCATGTTGAACCTAGAATTGCCAAAATAGGGACAAGACTCCAAATTTGGATTGGAGCATTCAATGGAAGCATCAAGGTGGCATGGACTGAGCCATTCTCAACTGAATTCAGTCAAGACTTATCCAAGACCAAGGGAACCACAGCCCTGTGCCCTAACCTCTAGTCAATGGCTAGAGGAGACTTGGATTCTCATAGGACAACATTGGCCAAACCTTTGCTGCAGTTTCCATTCACTGTGGATCCCAAAACAAACTTGTTCTACTATAAATAGAGCTCATTTGTGCTCAGTTTGAGTACACCAAAGCCATCAAACAGATGTTTTCCTCAAAATCTCTTCTTTCACCTCAAATTTGCCTTCCAAAGCAAGTAATTCTGAGTTTTTGAGTTAGAGAGCAATTCCATTATAATCAATCACACACACACCTCATATATATCATATGTAAGCTGTGCAAACTATCACAAGTGACCTGTAATCACAAAATCACAAAGTCACCTCTCAAAACCTCAAAATAGGCCTTTTGGTGCATTTTTCAAGCCATGTCTTGATTCAGTCACTTTCCAAACCAGATAAAACCTCAAACACACTCCAAATATCATCCTTGAACTGTCCCAAATGGTTCCCAACATCTGGAACACCATTTGAGGAAGTTGCTATTTTGGTCACTTTTAACCCCTTTTGCAAGAAAGGGACTGTTTGTGTTTTTGCAGGTACCAGTCAATTCCAATCATCCTAAAAGCATCCTAGGGATCATTTGAGGTGGTTCAAAGCATAAAACCATATCTGGAGCAAGAGGTTTGGCAGATTGCAGAGAAAACTCCAAAATCCCAAAGAAGGGTAAGCCTCTCAACTTGCCCTCACCAAAACATGTGTGCGTTTGAAGTCCACTGAGTATGCATCTCGTATACATGTCATATGTGTTGTGTTTGTGCCAATTTATCATGTAATTCATGCCTGTATCAAAGTGTAGCATAGAAAATGCAATTATAGGCCATTTTCAAAACCACTATCGGGTTTTGAGGAGGGAGTGTGATCTGAAAAAACCACCACCACCATTGGATTCCTTGTGAAATTCTGGCCCAGATACATATAAATTTTGTCTCCAACCATTAAGAATTGAGAAAGTTATGACCTTCACGTTTTTGAGCCAAAACTTGCCTTGGGCAAGCCAAAACCAAGGCATGACTTATATATTTGTTGTTTTGTTTCAAGCAATGGATGTATCACCACCCCAGTGGTAAGGCGCGCGCCTTGTATGCGAGAGGTCATGGGTTCAAACCCCACCCATGCCATTTTGTGATTTTTCACATTTTTGCTATTTTTCCAACTATTTTCATGTTTTGTTAATTATTTGGGAAATTAATAACTCTTTCAATTTTAATTATTTTTTATTGGTTCTTTTTGCAAAAAATCACAAAAATGTTGAAATATTTTATTCCACAAAAAAATTAAGTTTATATTATTTATTTAATATAATTAGTATTTTTGTGAATAAATTCATTTTTATTTGTTTTTAAAACATTTTGAAATGAATATTCATCTTGAAAAATCAAGACCAAATGAGTTTTAATATCTCTTGTGAAACATTTTGGGCCTCAGTCACTTGTATAAATCCCTCTGTACAAATTCAAACAGTGCGCTCACTGATAAAACCCTGGGCCTCTCCTTGAGCTGTAAGCCCCAAATCTTTCTTTTTCAAAGCACTTTCTCCTTTGATTTTGAATATACTGTTGTTTTTAATCTTTCTTTGTTGAACAACTAACCAAACAGCATGGAAGCTCTACAACCGAGTAAGTGGTTATTGCTTTCATTTACCGCTTTCATATACATATAATTGTATTATGGGGCTGTTTCACTGTAAGTCTTCTTTCATAAACTCATATCAACTGTGTAATAATAGTATAGATATTTAGAGTTTCCCCAGCAAATACGTCTAGCATTAAGCCCGTTGATCACTCTTAGAAATAATCTAAACTAGATCCCCATAGGATTACCAGACACAGTCTTCCCTCCTCTTGGGGTTAAACAATATGGAGATATGAAAGGCAACATTCTCTGTGAACCCTTTCATAGACTGTCACTCATAGAAGTTGTCAAAGAAACTCTATTCCCCAGAGATGATCTCTTCTCCGTGAATTGCATCTCTTGAGTTTCTTCCAAATTCTCGAACTTTCCTGACTTTGATCTATTCTCGGTGAATAGCATTGCCTTGAATTTCTCGGGGTTTGGGGACCCACAGGCTTCTTAAAAGCACTTGTCAAGAAACTCTACTCCCCAGAGATGATCTCTTCTCCGTGAATTGCATCTCTTGAGTTTCTTCCAAATTCTCGAACTTTCCTGACTTGATCTATTCCTTGTGGATAGCTTGCCTTGAATTTTTTGGGGTTTGGGGACCCATCGGCTTCTTAAAAGCAATTGGCCTCCTCTTGGGCATCGTACAAGGACCCACAGGCTTCCTAAAAGCAACCCCGCCTCCTCTTGGGCTTAGTACAAGGACCCGCCGGCTTCTTAGAAGTATTCACAGCCTCCTCTTAGGCTTCGTATAATGATCTCTTCCTCCGGGAATGATAGCCTCCTCTTGGGCTTAGTACAAGGACCCGTCGGCTTCTCAAAAGCTTCTAGCATCCTCTTGGGCTTCGTACAAATTGTCCCGACGACCTCCTAGAGGTATAGGAACAGAACTTAGTCATCTTCATAGAACAGTCCTTTCAAAGAGTCTACTACTGTTTCTCAAAACATAGTACAAAAGATAAAACTTCGGACTTGTACAGTCTAATCTCCTTGAGTCTCAAAGACATTCTCAAGTGACCCCTTCGTTAAATAGGAAGGAAACCCGTAGACTCGGACAATCTCAATACCCTTCGGACTTCCCGCTTCCTTAAAGAACAGGAATAACCCGGATCCTTGAATCAAATCCTTGAGTACAGTGTTGCTCATATAAGAACTGATTTTCTCTTTCAAAATCAGTATACTGGACCTGTCACTTAACTGAAACAGTGACCATAGCCTCTCTCTTAGGCTTTATACAATGATTCTCCCCAGCGAAGTCAAACAATGTTTAGCCTCTCTCTCGGGCTTTGTACGAGACACATAAGAGACTCCCTCGTTGAGTCAACCACCCCTTTCGCCTCCATCTCGGGCTTTATACGAGATACAAAAAGGTTCTTATGGAGCCAAACAAACAACAGCCTCCATCTCGGGCTTCGTACGAGATACAAAAAAAAAACTCTCTTGTTGAGTCAAATAGCCTCCATCTCGGGCTTTATACGAGATACCAAAAGACTTCATCGTCGAGTCAAAACCTTTTAGCCTCTCTCTCAGGATTTGTACGAGACACAGATTAGCCTCCTCTTAGGCTTTGTATAAGAAAACCACTGGTTGATCCAATCAACCTTTTAGCATCAAAGCTGTGCCTCGTTCACAGTACACAAACATCAACAACTCCTTCCCATTCATCTAATTGTTGTAAGCGGCAAGCCTCTGGATCATCTACATCCATGCCACTGTCCCTCTTTTAGCATGAGAAATTCCTAAAGAAAGATAGCATTGCTCTACACTGAGTTAAAGTCTTCTCCTTCAGGTTAAAAATCCCCTATAAAGGAAATTATGGCATTGTCGGATTCACAAATCCCGGTTAAAGTAATTATCCTTTATAAACAGTTGTGACATACAACCCCCTCTTTAGAGATGACAAATTCTCTCTAAAGTCAACACCCTTTTAGCTTCACATCTTGGGCTTTGAACAAGATACAAATAGACTCTTTAGCTTCATATCTTGGGCTTTGAACAAGATACAAACACCTTTCGCTTCACGTCTTGGGCTTTGAACAAGACACCAAAACACCCATTTCCTCCCATAGAATAGGAGGAACTACGAACACTCTGATTTCCCTGTTTCGGTAAACGGGAATACGTAGGCATAAGATTGAAAGAAAAATCTTAGCGAGCACACTAAACAAAAAAACCCAAATCCCATATTTCCATCAATCAAAAGCAGTAATTCAAAAACATTAGTCCTAACATCCTAATCCTTGTTCCCCGCCAGAAACCTATCATTCTGTCAAAATAACACAAGAAAGGCCCCACCACATTGATCGCATCTGTAACCTAACACACCGCTGTTTAAACTCAGTATGCAAAGCAGGGTTAATTGGAGACATCTATTTCCCTTCCTTCATCAGCTCACAATAGGATAAAAAATGAATCGACCTGTAGTTAAAGCTCAACCGCAGAGAGCGACCAGCGCTTAAGAACCGCGTCCAAAATTGCTCGCTACAGAAAAATGGCGCCCACCGTGGGGCCGTTCAAAGTTAGATCTAGGCACGGTCTCCCTTTTCATCTCTTGCGTGAAAACCACAGATTGGGGCTCCCGTCGACCATCAACCTCAGTGGAGGCTGACTAATGTAACCATTCTCTCACCTAGATAATAGGCCGGTTGTGATGCCTGAGAAGCTGAGGAGCCAAACCCTTTCGTAGTGCGGAGACTATCGGGAATAGTTGTTATGCGATACTACCCTCATTTGAGGCTGGTGATCTATTCTCGGTGAATGGCACTTACTCTAAGATTGCTCTATAACTCGCTGACGATCCGCTTGTTGTTTTGCTTTCCTGGGAGGAGCTGATGATAATGGGTACAGGTACAAAAATCACCCTAGTATAAACCTTTGGGGATGGGTAGAGCCTTGACTTCATGACAACGACCCTTTGACCCCATGTTTTTTCTATGTTTTTGTGTGCTGCATTCATGCATTCATCTAAAAAACATTAAAACATTCAAAAAACTTCTCTTCTAGTCTCTCTGTTTTTCAAATTAAACTAAGACTGTGATTGCAAATATCAGAGAAAAAGATTGCACTAATGGATTTCGGTAGAAGGAGAACTCATATGTACACCTTCAAGGTTCCAAAGCTAGAGGATTTGAGAAGGTTAGCAAGGATGATCACTAACCTTGAGGCTTTCAGAGCCAAGCACGGAGGTCTGTTACCACTGTTAAGAGCCCATGTGATTGAGGGAATCATGGATGCGCTCATTCAATTCTACGATCCGGTTTATCACTGTTTCACATTCCTGGATTACCAGCTTGCACCAACGCTAGAGGAGTATTCTTACCTGATCGATCTACATATCACTGATCGAGCTCCATTTTCTGGACTGGAGGAAATTCCAAAGAATCAGACCATTGCAAGAGCAATTCATTTGGACGAGTCTAAGGTCAGGACTCACATGACCGCTAAGGGTGGCATCCAAGGTTTGCCAACCCAGTTCTTGACAAAGAAAGCCTTGTATTTTACCAGTATAGGGAACATCACTGCTTTTGAAAGCATCTTTGTCTTGCTCACCTACGGGTTATTTTTGTTTCCCAACATCAATAACTTCGTTGATATTAACCCCATTAAGGTTTTTCTCATTGGAAACCCTGTGCCGACTTTGCTCGCAGATGCGTATCATTCTGTACACTTGGGAAATTTGTACAGCGGAGGGGAGATCACATGCTGTGTACCTCTGCTTTATAAATGGTTTATCTCCCACTTGCCCAAGTCTGCTGTATTTTGGGATTGTAAGAGTGCCTTATGTTGGTCGCAGAAAATCATGTCTCTTACCAACTCTGATATAGATTGGTGTAATAGGATTTATGATGGAATTAGGATCATTGATCATTGTGGAAACTTCCCCAACGTACCCCTCATAGGAACTAAAGGAGGAATCAATTACCATCCAGTTCTCGTTCATCGTCAATTTGGATACCCGATGAGTCACATCCCACGGGGTGTTCATCTGGAAGGTCTTTTCTTCAAGGAAGGAGAAAACGACAGAGCACTAAAGATGGAAATAGTGCACGCTTGGAAACACGTTCATAAGAAAGGACGAGAGTCTCTAGGAAAACTGGACTGTGTCTCGGTGGAGCCTTATCTCCACTGGGTACAAACTAGAGCTCTCAAGCTAAAAATGCCTTATCCTCGTTACGAAATTCTTCCGCCAAAGGAATCTGTCATGTACTTCATGACAAAAACTGAAAAGCTTCAGGTTACTCTCAACAAAGTTCAACGGGAGAGAAGGTCTTGGAAGAACAAGTACTGCACCCTCGACGTAGAGTGCATCAAAATACAGCAACTACTGAAAGAGAAAGATGCTCTGATTGAAATTTTGGAGCAACATGCTTTAGAGAATCAAGATGACCAAAGGAATTTGCTCACTCCTTTCACCTGGCAAAGGAATGATAACCCGACAATGGCCCAAGATCCCCGGTCCAAGAAAAGGAAAGTACCAGAATCAGCACCCGATTTCTCCTCAGAGAGGACTCGGGACCCATTAGTTTAGGTTTCTGTTTCTGCACCTTGTAATATACTATATTTCCATTTCTGTAATCCTTTGAATTTCAATAAAAAGGGGTTTCCCCCACTGTTTGATATTTGCAATCTAATTTTCGAAGTTTATTTTGATTAAACCAAAAAAAACAATTAATATAATCATTGCATTCATCATTCTCACATCGCGTATTCTTCTTACCTACGAATCTCACGTTTGTGTCTCAGTTCTAGAGTCAAATTGTCTCTTTCGTACAATACTCGGGCCAATCGTCAGAAAAAGATAGATGATCTTGAGGAAGAAAACAGAGAGTTGAAAGAAGAGATCGACGCTCTGAGAGAGGATATGAGAAAGCTTCGTAACGACATGCAAGCCATGGCAGAAGCTCAGCTACAAAGAACTGTGATCTCAGAGATCACCTCAACGCCCATAGTGGAGAAGTATGATCCTAGGTATCAGATACCGAAAGATCTCCCTTGGGGCATTCCTGTTAACTATATCCCGGAAGGATATGTTCCGCCGATCACTGAAGATCAGGGAATCATAACAGAAGCCGCTGGGCTTGAAGGTTACAAACTTCGGGAAAGCGAAGATGCCAGGGGCATACTGAAAACTCCTGAAGGTTACAAACTTCGAGAGACGCCAAGATTTACTGCCGTAGTCACGGTACCACCCCCTGTGGTGTACACTATCCCGGAAGGACAGATTCCACAGATACCTTCTGGTAAAAAGGAAACTATGTTCGATAGAATGGATGAATTCCAGGAGCAGTTCCTGGAAATTCAGAAAGAACTGCAAGCCATTCGCGGTCAGGATTTATTTGGAAAGGACGCCGCAGACCTCTGCTTGGTCCCCAATGTGAAAGTCCCACACAAATTCCAAGTGCCCGACTTTGAAAAATACAAGGACAACTCTTGCCCTCAGAGCCATCTGGTGATGTACGCTCGGCAGATGTCAGCTCAGACGGAGAATCAGGACCTACTGATTCACTACTTCCAGGATAGTTTAACCGGTGCCGCATTAAAATGGTACATGGGTTTAAACCGTACTACGATCAGTACATTCAGAGATCTTGGTACTTCCTTCGTCCAACAATACAAATACAATTTGGACATGGCACCCGACAGAGATCAACTCAGATCGATGTCGCAAAAGGACAAGGAAACCTTTAAGGAGTATGCTCAAAGGTGGCGTGAAATTGCCGCTCAAATTTGTCCACCTCTTGAGGAAAAGGAGATGACAGAGATCTTCTTAAAGACCTTAAGCTCATTTTACTATGACCGAATGGTTGCCAGTACACCCAGTGATTTCACCGAGATGGTGGGCATGGGCGTACGTCTTAAGGAAGCCGTCCGAGAAAGACGTTTGGTAAAAGACACTGGATCGACGAGTGGTACTAAAAAATATGGTAGTGCTCTCCCTAAGAAAAAAGAGCAAGATATTGGGAATATCTCTCTCGAAAAGCAAAGGCGACGTTATCAACCAGTAGCAGCTGTAACTTCAGCTATCAGCCCTGCGCTTGTTCCTACTTATCAACCTCAGGTTACGCAAAGCCAACCAGATCAGCAAAGGACACAACAGCCTCTTCAGCAGGCTCTTCCTCCATATAACAACAACCGTACAACACTGCCACCAGGGTTTGATCCTATACCCATGACGTACGCAGAGCTGTTTCCGTTACTACTGGATAAGGGGCACATCCAGACTAAGACTCCTCTTACAGTACCGGAAAATCCGCCTTTTTGGTTTAAGGTGGATCAAACATACCCTTATCATCAAGGAGGTTTAGGGCATAACATTGAGACTTGTCTCAATTTCAATTCCGACGTGCAAAAGCTTGTTAGGAGCGGGCTCTTATCTTTCAAGGATACAAATCCTAATGTTCTTACGAACCCGCTGCCTCAACATGAGAAGGCTGCAGTCAATCTAATTGAGAAAGAAACTAACAATGTCTATCAAATTCACGATGTACTCTTGTTAAAGACCAATCTGGTTAAGATGCATTGTAGACAGAGTGGATATGGCCATGTGCCACCTCATAATTATCATCAGTGTGATATCTGCTCTAAAGATAACCAAGGATGTTCTGTAGTGCAAGAAGCTCTACAGGAACAGATGGATCTCGGATGGATCCAAGAGCACCGAGTTCATGGAGTTAAGATGGTTTACACGAATTCCAACGTCATTCAGAACCACGATATCTGTGCAATGAATGTCAACTTGGTGGCGATGCACTCAAGGCAAAGCCAGTATCATAATCTGCCGCGGCATGATTACAGTTCCTGTCTGACTTGCTCGGTAAACAAACAGGGATGCTCTTTCATACAAGAGGCCCTCCAGCGTCAGATGGATATTGGATGGATCCAGGACTACCATGATAGGAATCCCTATCAGACTAACATAGTTCAGATCTTCGATATTTACGTGATGAATACCAACCTGGTAGAGTTACATGCCGAGCAGGTCCGACTCGGGTTCTTATTATCACATGACTATCAAAGCTGTAAAGCAGGTTGCGAAAACGATCGAGGTTGTACCCTTGTCCAGGAGGCACTTCAGCACTTGTTAAATCACTGGTGGATGCCAATTTACATGGATGAAGATACTCAGCAAATTAGTATCAGTAACAGGAATCCTACTCGTCGTCAAAGTCAGGATGTCCGATCAATGGAAGCTAACATAGTGAGGTTACATTGTATTCAAAGTGGGCGTGGTCAGGTGCCACCACACAATTACGATTGTTGTAGTGTGTGTTCGGAAAGTAACCAAGGGTGTTACCTTGTGAGACCAGCTCTTCAGGGTCAGGTGGATCGTGGAGAAATTTGTCCATATCCGGGTTCTGGACCCATCAACTGGACGCCAAACTACCTTGCCGATCAAGTTGAGGATGTTGTCACCATCTCTGGTCATCACAGGACCAGTGATGTTTTTGCCATTATCCCTCTACTTGACAAATCTAAGGTTCCCAACCGGGAACGGATCGAGATTACTTATGATGGTCTAAAAAATCAGAAGGCTCCCGTAGTCATCTATCTGCCGGGACCACTACCGTATGAATCAGCTAAGGCAATCCCTTACAAATACGGTGCAACGATAATTGAAAATGGAAAGGAAATTCCATTACCCTCCGTTGTGAATATTGCAGACATCAGTCGTGTAACACGGAGTGGTAGAATCTTCAACCGAAGAGTTGGAGAACTCAGCAAAGAAAAGGAACCTCAGACAGAAGTTCCTAATCCACCAGTCGGTCAATCCAGTAATCCCGGCCTTTCGAAAAATAATGATGAGATGCTGAAGCTCATCCAAAGGAGTGAATATAACATTGTGGATCAGCTGTTACAGACTCCTTCAAAGATCTCAGTATTATCACTGTTACTCAGTTCAGAAGCCCACAGGGAGGCTCTACAGAAAGTCTTGGAGCAAGCCTTTGTGGAACAGGATGTAACAATCAGACAGTTCGATAGTATTGTCTCTAACATCACTTCCTACAACAATTTGGGATTTAGTGATGAGGAATTACCCGAAGAGGGTCGCCGTCATAACATGGCGCTCAATATTACAGTTAACTGCCAGGACGATGCTTTAGCCAGCGTACTGGTAGACACAGGGTCAGCCCTGAATGTTATGCCGAAGTCCACTTTGATGCAATTATCATTCAAAGGCCCTCCGATGAGAGTCAGCGAGGTCGTCGTCAAAGCATTCGACGGATCCAGAAAAAAAGTTATCAGCAAAGTTGATCTTCCCATAACTATCGGTCCTCACACTTTCCAAGTCACTTTCCAGGTCATGGACATCCGGACAACATACAGTTGTTTATTAGGAAGACCTTGGATACATCAGGCTGGAGCGGTCACTTCGACCCTCCACCAAAAGCTAAAGTTCGTCAAGAACGATCAACTTGTCACGGTTTGTGGGGAATAAGCCTTGCTTGTGAGTAACTTGTCATCATCTATTGGAATAGAACCCGAGGAGGTTATTGGAACGCAGTTCCAAGCACTGTCGGTGAGCAAAGACAATCAGTTCAAAGGAGGAACCTCGATTTCCTCATACAAAGATGATATCAAAGCGGTCGAGAGTACCGATACAAATGGATGGGGACAGCTTGTCATTCCTATTGATAATAAAACAAAGAAGGGTCTTGGTTTTTCTGCAACCTGTACCCGGACAGCTGCCAACGACGAAAGTCTTCATCCCCTTCAAAACTTCTTCCACAGTGGAGGTTTCCTTCACCCGGTGTCTCAAGCAGTACATGCTATCAATGAGGAAGATCCCTCTGACACAGATGAAGAATGGAAGTCCTACCTTAACGATGATGGTTATATGTCTCAGGAAGAGGTGCCTACTCCTTTTTGCTTTCCTACCGAAAGTCCGAGATTTATACCAAGATCAGACGTCGAAATGATATACAGGGATTGTGATCCGGAAGAATGTCGTGCTCCGCCAAATTCATTAGAGGAAGACACTTTGATGAAAGACAATTTTGACTACAACTACTATGGCCCAATGGATGGTCTGCCAATGTGGCAACCTTACCCATGAAACTTGGGGCAAGAAAGTCAGCCGAGTAATGAAACTCAACTGAGCATCACTGAACAAAATACCTGTGTCCCCACCATGTCATGGGATCAACACTCAGGTCATTCGAAAACTACTCAACATGAGGATGAATTCGCAACGTTCGCAGGACTTGAATTCATCAACTATGTTTTTCCCGAGGTCAACGTCATCGAGAGGGATGACTCCTCCAGTTCCAAAGAAGTGTGGGACACCCTGGGAGAACCAAGTGGGAAATACGACTATATGGTCAAGTACACTGCGCCCGAAAGTTCTCGTATCAGGCTCGAAGATATCCAACCAACTGGATGGGGAGATACAGCTGAGAGCACAAATACTCTGCAAAATGTAACTGAGGAATTCTCCTACGACAACTCTGCCTGGGAGACAGACTCCAATGATCCTGCTCCACCAGAAATCAGCGTCATTTCTGAAGACAAATCAAGGAAGGTGCCAGACTTTGTGATTCACCGAGGAGTTCGCCGCCAATAGGTTGCCGTCGAAGTTTCGAAGGTCGTTCATCAGTCAAAGTAATTGCTATCTTTAACCTTTCACCCTGCCCAGGTGAAACGGATGTTTTGATAGGGCTCGTTTTCTGTAAATTTTCCTCTTCGCTTTGCCCAAAGCGACAGAGTTTTGCTTTATAGGGCTGTAGTTTCAAGAATCGACTTGTTCATTAATAAAATAACGTTGTTCTATGATTTCCGCATTAATTGCTGTTTTCTCTTTTTGCTTTTCTCAGAAAATGATAATCCTAAAAAAACAATTAAAAATAAAAGCAAGCAGTAAAATAAAACACTGCACACACTCGCATTTTCTCTATCTCTTCTAAACACAAATCATCATGTCATGCAGATTGCTTGTTTTAAACCCCGTTGAAACATACGATCCGATGCCTTCTCCCAACTTTGAGTTCCTGGTATTCGAGGCTGAAGAAGAAAATGACGACCAAATTCCAGAAGAGATCTCCCGATTACTCAGACAAGAGGAAAGGTCCATTGAACCTCACAAATAGCCGTTGGAAACAGTAAACTTGGGTTCAGAGCAAGAGAGAAAAGAAATCAGGATAGGGGCCCTGCTCAGTCCAACTGCCAGAGAGTTTGATAAAGCTTCTCAAAGAGTTTCCCGATGTGTTCGCTTGGTCCTATCAGGATATGCCAGGGTTGGATACCAGCATCGTGGAACATCATTTACCGTTGAGATCGGAATGTCCGCCCGTAAAGCAAAGGTTAAGACGGACTCACCCGGACATGGCCATCAAAATCAAAGAGGAGGTACAGAAACAGATTGACGCAGGTTTCCTCGCCACATCAGAATATCCTCAATGGTTAGCCAACATCGTACCCGTTCCCAAAAAGGACGGAAAGGTCAGAATGTGTGTTGATTACAGGGATCTGAATAAGGCAAGTCCAAAGGACGACTTCCTTTACCACACATTGACATGCTGGTAGACAGCATAGCAAAGTTCAAAATTTTCTCCTTCATGGATGGATTCTCGGGCTATAACCATATCAAAATGGCGCCGAAAGACATGGAGAAAACTTCGTTCATTACCCCATGGGGTACCTTTTGTTACAAGATGATGTCGTTCGGTTTGAAGAACGCCGGGGCAACCTATCAAAGGGCTATGACTACTCTGTTTCATGACATGATACACAAAGAAATCGAGGTATATGTCGATGATATGATTGCAAAATCAAAAACAGAGAGTGAGCACGTTAAACATCTGTCAAAATTGTTCGAATGTTTAAGAAAGTTCAAACTCCACTTGAATCCCAACAAGTGCACCTTCGGTGTCTGTTCAGGGAAACTATTAGGGTTCATCGTCAGCCAGAAAGGAATTGAGGTTGATCCTGACAAGGTCAAGGCCATTCAAGAAATGCCTTCTCCGAAAATTGAAAAACAAGTCAGAGGATTCCTGGGACGTTTGAACTACATCTCCAGATTCATATTCCTCATGACTGCCACTTGTGCGCCGATCTTCAAATTACTGAAAAAGAACCAGGATTGCGTTTGGTCAGAAGATTGCCAAACTGCCTTCGACAGTATTAAGGAATATCTGTTGAATCCTCCGATTCTATCACCTCCAGTGGAAGGAAGACCACTGATCATTTACCTCACAGTCCTAGAGGACTCGATGGGATGTGTACTTGGCCAACAAGACGAAACCAAACGGAAAGAGTCTACCATCTACTATCTAAGCAAGAAATTCACCAACTGTGAAACTCGGTACACGATGCTCGAGAAAACTTGCTGCGCTTTGGCTTGGGCAGCCAAACGTCTTCGCCAATACATGATTCGTCATACTACTTGGTTGGTCTCCGAAATGGATCCAATCAAGTACATTTTCGAAAAACTTGCTCTTACGAGGAGAATTGCCCGTTGGCAGATGCTGTTATCAGAATATGGCATAGAGTACCACGCTTAGAAAGTCGTTAAGGGAAGTATTTTAGCTGATCGTTTGGCTCATCAACCGATTCACGATCAAGAACCAATCGGGTTTGACTTCCCAGACAAAGATGTCATGTATCTAAAAATGAAAGATTGTGATGAACCGTCACCTAATGAAGGGCCAGAACCAGGTTTCCAGTGGGGACTAATCTTTGACGGAGCAGTTAATCATTATGGAAACGGAATTGGGGCAATCATTGTTACCCCTCAAGGTACCCACGTTCCTTTCGCTGCTCGACTTACGTTCAAATGTACGAACAATGAGGCCGAATACGAAGCTTGTATTATGGGTCTCGAGGAAGTAATTGATTTAAGGATCAAAAACTTGGACGTATACGGCGAGTCAGCCTTGGTTATCAATCAGATAAAAGGAGATTGGAGCACATACCAATCAGGATTGATTCCTTATAGGGACTACGCAAGAAGGTTGCTACCTTTCTTCAACAGAGTTGAGTTTCATCACATCCCTCGTGATGAGAATCACATGGCTGATGCATTAGCCACTATCTCTTCCATGATTAGTGTAGGTCAATGGAATGACATACCTAAGATCGACATCATGCGCCTTGAACGGCCCGCTTACGTCTTCACGATTGAAGCAGTCATAGACGACAAACCTTGGTATCACGATATCAAATGCTTCCTTCAGAAACAAGAGTACCCATTTGGGGCACTCAGAAAAGACAGGAAAACCCTCAGAAGACTAGCAGGAAGCTTCTTCCTGAGCGGTGACACTCTTTATAAGAGGAATTTTGACTTGGTCTTGCTCCGATGCGTAGACAGACCAGAAGCAGACATGCTTATGAAAGAAATGCATGAAGGATCCTTTGGCACTCATGCCAACGGACACACAATGGCAAGAAAGATTCTGGGAGCAGGGTACTACTGGTTGACCATGGAATCCGACTGCTACAAGTACATGAGGAGGTGTCACAAGTGTCAGATATACTCCAACAAAATTCATGTACCGCCATCACATCTCAAAGTTCTTTCTTCCCCATGGCCCTTTTCCATATGGGGAATCGACATGATTGGCATGATTGAACCTAAGGCTTCAAACGGACATCGGTTCTTCCTGGTAGCCATTGACTATTTCACCAAGTGGGTCGAAGCAGCGTCATACGCTAATGTAACCCGACAAGTGGTGGTCCAATTTATCAAAAACAATATCATCTGCCGTTATGGTGTTCCAAGCGAGATCATTACTGATAATGGATCTAACTTGAATAATAAGATGATGAAAGGGTTGTGTGGAGAGTTCAAGATCGAACACCATAACTCATCTCCCTACCGACCCAAGATGAACGGAGTGGTAGAAGCGGCTAACAAGAACGTCAAGAAGATCATTCAAAAGATGGTTGTAACCTACAAAGACTGGCACGAGATGTTACCCTTTGCTCTTCACGGTTATCGAACATATATCCGTACTTCAACAGGGGCTACCCATTTCTCTCTAGTGTATGGCATGGAAGCAGTGCTCCCCATAGAAGTAGAGATCCCATCAATTCGAGTATTGATGGAAGCTAAGCTTACCGACGCTAAATGGTGTCAAAGCCGACACGACGAATTAAATCTGATTAAAGAAAAGTGAATCACGACACTATGCCACGGTCAATTGTATCAATAGAGAATGAAGAAGGCATTCGATAAAAAGGTCCGACCTCGTGTCTTCAGAAAAGGAGACCTCGTACTCAAGAAGATTCAATCGTTTCTCACTGACTCTCGGGGCAAGTAGACCCCAAATTATGATGGCCCCTATGTGGTCACGAAAGCTTTCTCAGGCGGTGCCTTGAGACTTGCAACCATGGACAGAGAGGAATTTTCCCACCCCATGAATGTTAATGTAGTCAAGAAATACTTCGCCTAAACTAAAAAAAACGTCTCGGTGGATTGAAAACCCGAAAGGGCGGTCCAGGCAAAAATTAGAGACATGAAAAAAATCATCCCGGTGGATTGGAAACATCAAAGTACAATCCAGGAAAAAATTAGGTCTAATGGCAAGTAACTACGTTCAACAAAGGGGCAAATCCCTCAGCAGCAGTTACATCATCCATCGGAGGAAAACTCCAGTCAAGGTCATCTTCGACAGAAGCTCAGGATGCCCCGAATTCAAATTTGGTAGAAGGATAATGGTCGTTATGTTTCAACGTAGCCCTTTTCCCCTGTAAATTACCATTTTCAAACTTTGTATATACTCTTTGGAATCACGCGTTTGGCTAATCTCCATCTTATCAATAAAATTTGAGCCCTTGTGCTTTTGTTTGTAATTCCTATTTGTTTTAGCTTTACAGAACGACGCTGTTAACATGATTAACGGTTCTTGAAATAAAACAAAAATGAATTTACTTGTTAAAACTTTTTCTGCTTTTAAAATAAAGTCGGCAATTTCTTTTGACTGTTGAACATCAAAGGAACATCGGTCGCTTCTCCAGAAGTAAGCGAACTTCAAAGTGCAGAATCAAAGTACTCCTTCTACGCCAGTGCGCCTGAATGAAGGATCAACAGTGTCGGATGCGACTATTCCATCTGACATCTTTGGCCGAGTTCTTACCTCCTAAGCCCGACCAACATAGCTCCCAACAGGGACTATCTCTCCTAAGCAAGGAGGAGTTGCTATCTTGAATCAGCGATATTTCTATACGCCCCGCGATGGCCGAATATCCAGTCATATTCATCCGTCAAGTTGTATGTCGTGTCAGTTTTGTCAGCATAAACATACATACATCATGCATTATTGATTTGCATTCACAATTCATATTGCATCACTATCACTCTAGTCGGTCTTGTCCCTTAGAGATAGGAGTTCTCTCAATCGAGTCGTCAGTTCTTGCCTCGTCAGGAAACACTGTGTTTGAATAATCTCCCTCCAGTTTATTTCTGGAATGAAGTTGGTCCTGGACCACTTTGATAACTTGAACCTCTGAAAAACCAGAGGAATCGTCAGTCAGCATCACTCTTCGCCATTGAAGATGATATCCTTGCTTTCCCGGATTAAGGAAAATCCCGAGAGAAAACCTCCTAAACAGAGATTCGGTGGTACAGTAGTTTCTCCGAAAAACCACTGATGAAAAGGTCATCGGCACCTCAAAATTGGACCCCATTATATGGCGTTTCTCCGAGAAGATCCCGAGAAAAGTATGATGTAAGATCCCAAGTGACAGCAGTCTCTCAAGATACCTGCTTTCCCCCGGTAGAAACAAATGGCGTCTCCAACAGAGAAGTTTGTGCAACTCTACAACTCAGGCGACTGGGTTCCCCAGCAAGTCTAACATCAGATTTTTCCCGTCAAATGGCATCCCCCCAGGAAAATTCGGCGAGAAATTTGAGGAAAACCGCTACGAATAGCGTCCCTTGTCAATAAAGTTTATTGACAAAAGAAACTAAGACCAGTTCCTTGGTAGGAAATCAAGAACGAGGGGAAGTTTATTTCAGAAACTAAGACCAGTTCCTGGGTAGGAAACCAGGATCGAGGGGAAGTTGACTAAAAGAAAACTGAGACCAGTTCCTTGGTAGAAGACCAGGATCGAGGGGAAGTTTACCTTTTCTAAGCATCATTGCTTAGCAAAAGAAGATGAATGCGTAAGCTACCATTCATAACCACCATCAAAATTTCAGGTATTCCGATATTTAATCCTCTTGCACCCCGAATACCCTAATACCTTCGTCATTCACACCTTCGGGTCCAAGAAGATTAAATAGGGGCATCTGTCATACCCCAAATTTTGACCACTAAGATTTCCCATCATTGTGCAAATCATCATTACAATATGGATGAACCATCATGCCTCATCAAATGCCTCAAGGGTTGTTGAGCATTCACTACTATCAAAATTAGGGTTTCAAGCCCTCTCAGAGCTCTTAGACAAAGGATCAATCCAGGAATGACTTGATCTTCAACTTGTCTAGCCTCTAAAACAACCACAATGGATAAAAAAGACTCCCACTTCAAGGATTAAGCACAAGGCTGCTCCCTTCTAGGTGGATCAAGTCTCAAGATCGACAGTGTCACCAAATTAGGGTTTTGGGTCGATCAGAGCCTCCAGAGGGAAATTCTCCTCTGGGCACAAGCCAAGGATCCAAAACACAACCTGATATACTCCATGGAACCCCATGGACCCAACCATCAAGTCAATTTTGCCTTAGGGGTTGCATTCATCAAAAATCAGGAATTAGGGTTTCTTGACTTAATTCACCCCTAAGTTAACTTTTAGGGCAAATCATGAGCCAAGACCTCAAGAGAGGGTTTGAGGGTCTCTAATGAACTATATTGATCCATTTGGAACAATGGATTAATCCAAGAAGCTTGAGTAACAAGTCTCAATTTCATCTGCACCACAATTAGGGTTTCGCGAGGAAAGTCAACTGTAACTTTGACTTTTGACCAGGACATGCTCCCAAACCCTAGGACATGCCTCAATACACCCTATGACATCCATGGAACATGTCCATCAAGTTTGATTTAGGTCAAGGACATGATTTCCTGAAGAATTGCACAGTTTGGAATTCATCTGATAAAAAGTCAACTGTGCACAAAAGTCAACTTTGACTTTTTGAGATTTTTCACAAAAATGGATTTTTAACCCTAAAATGATGTTAATGTATGATTTAAATCATCATTCATCAAGAAAAATCAAGAAAAGTTGGATAACTTGTAAAAGGGGTAACTATAAAAACTTAGGAAATTTTCTAAGTTAAAAATAAAGTGGCAAGGGTACCAACTTTGAAGGATCATAACTCCTAAACCACAAAGCCATTTTTTCTCATCCAAATATGGATTTGTAGCCCTCATTACCCTCTACAAAAACTTCAACTAGACCTAAGTCTAATTCATTAAGGATTTTGAGTTATGGAGTGATCAAAATGGCTGAAAAATGAAAATGTCACTTTTTCCAACACTTAGTAAAATTTTCACTAAGTCCAAATCTGTCTTCATTTTTTTCCAAATGTAGGGGGATTTTTCACCTGGATTCAAAAGAGATCAAAACCAAACATGTTCAAACAGTTGTTGTATCATGTAAGGGCTTTCCAAAATGGCCAAGAACATTGCCAAATTCCATTTGGGCTATGAGTTATGACATTGTCAAGTTGCCTTGTTGAAATCTGTCAAGGCAAGGCAGAATTTGCATTTTTGCTCGATTTGCCAAAATTGTGCAAATCCAAACACTCCTATCCACTTGGACACATCTGAGGATTGAATCTAAAGGGGACAATCACTGAGCCAAGCCTCCAAAGTCCTTGGAACAAGAAAAAGCATGTTGAACCTAGAATTGCCAAAATAGGGACAAGACTCCAAATTTGGATTTGAGCATTCAATGGAAGGATCAAGGTGGCATGGACTGAGCCATTCTCAACTGAATTCAGTCAAGACTTATCCAAGACCAAGGGAACCACAACCATGTGCCCTAACCTCTAGTCAATGGCTAGAGGAGACTTGGATTCTCATTGGACAACATTGGCCAAACCTCTGCTGCAGTTGCCATTCATAGTGGATCCCAAAATAAACTTGCTCTACTATAAATAGAGCTCATTTGTGCTCAGTTTGAGTACACCAAAGCCATCAAACAGATGCTTTCCTCAAAATCTCTTCTTTCACCTCAAATTTGCCTTCCAAAGCAAGTAATTCTGAGTTTTTGAGTTAGAGAGCAATTCCATCGCAATCAATCACACACACACCTCATATATATCATATGTAAGCTGTGCAAACTATCACAAGTGGCCTGTAATCACAAAATCACAAAGTCACCTCTCAAAACCTCAAAATAGGCCTTTTGGTGCATTTTTCAAGCCATGTCTTGATTCAGTCACTTTCCAAACCAGATAAAACCTCAAACACACTCCAAATATCATCCTTGAACTGTCCCAAATGGTTCCCAACATCTGAAACACCATTTGAGGAAGTTGTTATTTTGGTCACTTTTAACCCCTTTTGCAAGAAAGGAACTGTTTGTGTTTTTGCAGGTACCAGTCAATTCCAATCATCCTAAAAGCATCCTAGGGATCATTTGAGGTGGTTCAAAGCATAAAACCATATCTGGAGCAAGAGGTTTGGCAGATTGCAGAGAAAACTCCAAAATCCCAAAGAAGGGTAAGCGTCTCAACTTGCCCTCACCAAAACATGTGTGCATTTGAAGTCCAGTGAGTATTCATCTCTTATACATGTCATATGTGTTGTGTTTGTGCCAATTGATCATGTAATTCATGCCTGTATCAAAGTGTAGCAGAGAAAATGCAATTATAGGCCATTTTCAAAACCACTATCGGGTTTTGAGGAGGGAGTGTGATCTGAAAAAACCACCACCACCATTGGATTCCTTGTGAAATTCTGGCCCAGATACATATAAATTTTGTCTCCAACCATTAAGAATTGAGAAAGTTATGACCTTCACGTTTTTTAGCCAAAATTTGCCTTGGGCAAGCCAAAACCAAGGCATGACTTGTATATTTGTTGTTTTGTTTCAAGCAATGGATGTATCACCACCCCAGTGGTAAGGTGCGCGCCTTGTATGCTTGAGGTCAAGGGTTCAAACCCCACCCATGCCATTTTGTGATTTTTCACATTTTTGCTATTTTTCCAACTATTTTCATGTTTTGTTAATTATTTGGGAAATTAATAACTCTTTCAATTTTAATTATTTTTTATTGGTTCTTTTTGCAAAAAATCACAAAAATGTTGAAATATTTTATTCCACAAAAAAATTAAGTTTATATTATTTATTTAATATAATTAGTATTTTTGTGAATAAATTCATTTTTATTTGTTTTTAAAACATTTTGAAATGAATATTCATCTTGAAAAATCAAGACCAAATGAGTTTTAATATCTCTTGTGATTTATACCTCATTTTTCAAACCTTAGACAAAAATCACAAGTAGTTTATTCAAACCTATTTGGTATTTTTCATTTGATTTTCTTTAAATATGTACTTTTAAAGAATAAAATTAGGGTTCTTTGATTTTCACTCCAACGAATCATTGTCAAACACTCATGGGCCTCTATTAGAGTGTAAGACCCAACTCCCTTGTACAGAAAACATTTTGGGCCTCATTCGTTGTATAAGTCCCTCTGTACATTTTCAAATAAACGGCGCGATCGTCGCCTTTTCAAAATAACCCTGGGCCTACCCTCGAGTAGTAAGACCCATTTTCTTTTCTTAAAATACACTTGGGCCTCTATTAGAGTGTAAGACCCAATCCCCTTTTTAACCAAAACATTTTGGGCCTCACTTATTGTATAAGTCCCTCTGCGTTAAAAGAAAACCTCGGTGAGATCGCCATTTTAAACGAAAAATCATTCTGGGCCTACCCTCGAGTAGAAAGATCCAACTCTTTTTCTTTAAACCTTTTGGGCCTCTTGAGAGAGTGTAAGACCCATCCCTTTGTACAGAAAACACTTTTTGGGCCTCAGTCACTTGTATAAGTCCCTCTGTACAAATTTAAACAGTGCGCTCACTGATAAAACCCTAGGCCTCTCCTTGAGCTGTAAGCCCCAAATATTTCTTTTTCAAAGCACTTTCTCCTTTGATTTTGAATATACTATTATTTTTAATCTTTCTTTGTTGAACAACTAACCAAACAGCATGGAAGCTCTACAACCGAGTAAGTGGTTATTGCTTTCATTTATCGCTTTCATATACATATAACTGTATTATGGGGCTATTTCACTGTAAGTCTTCTTTCATAAACTCATATCAACTGTGTAATAATAGTATAGATATTTAGAGTTTCCCCATCAACTACGTCTAGCATTAAACCCGTTGATCACTCTTAAAAATAATCTAAACTAGATCCCCATAGGATTACCAGACACAGTCTTCCCTCCTCTTGGGGTTAAACAATATGGAGATATGAAAGGCAACATTCTCTGTGAACCCTTTCATAGATTGTCACTCATAGAAGTTGTCAAAGAAACTCTATTCCCCAGAGATGATCTCTTCTCCGTGAATTGCATCTCTTGAGTTTCTTCCAAATTCTCGAACTTTCCTGACTTTGATCTATTCTCGGTGAATAGCATTGCCTTGAATTTCTCGGGGTTTGGGGACCCACAGGCTTCTTAAAAGCACTTGTTAAGAAACTCTACTCCCCAGAGATGATCTCTTCTCCGTGAATTGCATCTCTTGAGTTTCTTCCAAATTCTCAAACTTTCCTGACTTGATCTATTCCTTGTGGATAGCTTGCCTTGAATTTTTCGGGGTTTGGGGACCCATCGGCTTCTTAAAAGCAATCGGCCTCCTCTTGGGCATCGTACAAGGACCCACAAGCTTCCTAAAAGTAACCCCACCTCCTCTTGGACTTAGTACAAGGACCCGCCGACTTCTTAGAAGTATTCACAGCCTCCTCTTAGGCTTCGTATAATGATCTCTTCCTCCGGGAATGATAGCCTCCTCTTGGGCTTAGTACAAGGACCCGTCGGCTTCTCAAAAGCTTCCAGCCTCCTCTTGGGCTTCGTACAAATTGTCCCGACGACCTCCTAGAGGTATAGGAACAGAACTTAGTCATCTTCATAGAACAGTCCTTTCAAAGAGTCTACTACTGTTTCTCAAAATATAGTACAAAAGATAAAACTCCGAACTTGGACAGTCTAATCTCCTTGAGTCTCAAAGACATTCTCAAGTGACCCCTTCGTTAAATAGGAAGGAAACCCGTAGACTCGGACAGTCTCAATACCCTTCGGACTTCCCGCTTCCTTAAAGAACAGGAATAACCCGGATCCTTGAATCAAATCCTTGAGTACAGTGTTGCTCATATAAGAACTGATTTTCTCTTTCAAAATCAGTATACTGGACCTGTCACTTAACTGAAACCGTGACCATAGCCTCTCTCTTGGGCTTTATACAATGATTCTCCCCAGCAGAGTCAAACAATGTTTAGCCTCTCTCTCGGGCTTTGTACGAGACACATAAGAGACTCCCTCGTTAAGTCAATCACCCCTTTCGCCTCCATCTCGGGCTTTATACGAGATACAAAAAGGTTCTTATGGAGCCAAACAAACAACAGCCTCCATCTCGTGCTTCGTACGAGATACAAAAAAAACTCTCTTGTTGAGTCAAATAGCCTCCATCTCGGGCTTTATACGAGATACCAAAAGACTTCATCGTCGAGTCAAAACCTTTTAGCCTCTCTCTCAGGCTTTGTACGAGACACGGATTAGCCTCCTCTTAGGCTTTGTATAAGAAAACCACTGGTTGATCCAATCAACCTTTTAGCATCAAAGTTGTGCCTCGTTCACAGTACACAAACATCAACAACTCCTTCCCATTCATCTAATTGTTGTAAGCGGCAAGCCTCTAGATCATCTACATCCATGCCACTGTCCCTCTTTTAGCATGAGAAATTCCTAAGGAAAGATAGTATTGCTCTACACTGAGTTAAAGTCTTCTCCTTCAGGTTAAAAATCCCCTATAAAGGAAATTATGGCATTGTCGGATTCACAAATCCCGGTTAAAGTAATTCTCCTTTATAAACAGTTGTGACATACAACCCCCTCTTTAGAGATGACAAATTCTCTCTAAAGTCAACACCCTTTTAGCTTCACATCTTGGGCTTTGAACAAGATACAAATAGACTCTTTAGCTTCATATCTTGGGCTTTGAACAAGATACAAACACCTTTCGCTTCACGTCTTGGGCTTTGAACAAGACACCAAAACACCCATTTCCTCCCATAGAATAGGAGGAACTACGAACGCTCTGATTTCCCTGTTTCGGTAAACGGGAATACGTAGGTGTCATACCCTAATTTTTGACCATAAGATTTCACCTCTTTATGCAACATTTCGCATATCTGCATGCTTTATCACTAACGGGTTCGTGCAGAAACACTAGTTTCAAGTGAAGATGGTTCTCGTTTTCTCAATTATACTGGTCCTAAGGTTTTCTACTGATTTGAATCTTCAGCTAGTTCTTTCACCAATTCTGGAATTAGGGTTTTAAGTTATCATCATCATGAGTATCTTCTCATCAAAAGCTTCAGTGTATCTCAAGAAGATTAAGGGTTCTTTGTCCATTTGGTGTTGGTCATTAGAGAATTGGTTGGAATTTTGTGACGTGTTGCATGACAAATGGTACCCTTTCATCCAAGGATCTCTCAAGGCATAGTTTGGGCTTGTTCACGCTATTGGATCATCATTTGTTCCTGTTTTAATCTTGAAAGAAAGTTTGGACTTCCTTGTTGATAATTTGTGATCAATGTGTATCGGAGCGTTCAAAGGCAAAATATGACTCATTCGAATTCCAATGTTCTCTATTTTTCAAAAGTCATAAATTTTGGCAAATAATGATTCATGCTCCATCATGAAGTTGTAAAGTTCAAATACAAGCTTTAGTCTCAAGACTATTCATGTTCAAGATTTCAACTTCACCATTTCTAATTCATCATCTTAGAAATTCCAAGACACATCAATATTTATTCAAGTTTATCCAATACATACAAGGCTTAAAGACTCTTTGAAGCTATGGTCTCTCATTCTAAAATGTATACCAGGACAGCAGAGAGGGAAGTCAGCTTGAAAACGCTATGCCCGTCTTGCAGAAAATAATTGGTTATCTGCTAACTTTACCAACCTTATGAGGAAAGGAACAGAAAAAAAGCCATAAAATTCAGAAAATCACAGGCCCCACATTTTGCCTTTTCTCTCTGTGACCTACGCAAGGATTCCACGTGTTCTAAAAGGAGTCTCAAATTCAAATAGATTAAAATGTTGGAACTTGCAAGAATTACAAAGGGATTGAGACACTATAGGGTAAAGCACTTGAAGTTACAGACTATTCTATAAGGCATCAATGTTACAAAAGTTACATGATAAAAAATTTGTTTACATCTCATCTATTCATCATTTTAATGCTCCACTGATATGGCACCGCTTGTTCCCAAAATGAGGTTCACGCTAGGATCTATCTAGAGCCTATGTTTTTTAAAGCATTTGCCGTAAATGCTGAAGAGTCGTCGAAGCGAGAGATTTTTGGGGACCACACTGATGAACCGTCGACCTTTGCTAGTTCCTCAAAAGCTGCTAAGAAGGGATATCAGTGAACGAACCAAAACAACCTGGCTGAACAAAAGAGGGAAGAATTAAAGGCCATCATATGAGGATTAAATCATTAAGCATGCTTCAGACAAGATCAAGAAAAAACAGAAACTATTAATCATATTTGGTTCATTTACAATACAGTCCAGCATGTCGGTTCGAAAACGGTAACAAATCATACATAACTCATAATCGGATCAAACATTCAATGATGAATCAAATTGAATCAGGAAGGAAATCAAAACAAGAATAGCAAGTTCAAGTAATAACCATTGAACAAGTTGAAACGAAAAGGCCATGAAATCGGTATCATAATTACAGAATCTGGTGTTCATCAAAAGGGAATCGGCAAAAAACACAAATAAAATCAGAATCATTCATCAAAGGAAGCAAAAGCCATTAACATCCAGATTTTTCTTTCCAAAGCAATTCTCACCGCGACAGAAATGGCGACTTCACTGGGGAATTTCGAGGGTTTCCCCTAACTTGTTTATATTTATGTTATTTATTTACTTGTTTTCCTATATATCTCTATATCTGTATATATACCTGTTTTGCTTGGTTTTTCTGTGTGCAGGGTACTATTTGTGTGGTGAGACAAAGTCCTACACCCGGACTAGAGGGAAATTAAGATAGGAAAATGGTGAGACTTCAATGATACTTTGAGGGAGTCGATTCCTGAAAAAGTAAATTGAGACTTCACCACTCAGTCTAGGCCCTCTCGAATAAAATATTTGTCCAACGAGTTCATTCGTGAAGACGATATGGTTTCGATCTAAAGGCCCTCGAGACTGGGGACTGTAGTTACCTTTAACCCAACTTGGCCTATTAGGATGTAGTGCGGGGACTATGCAGGAGTCCATTTCTGCAATAGTCGCTACGCGATACTACACTCAGACGAGATCCTCTTGAGAATATTATTGACTACCAAGTGATTTGGAAAATCGATAATATCCGAAAGATGGATTGTAGACTCTGGGAACTTTGTAGAACCCGTTCGGCAGGTACAAATAAACCTTTAGTACATACCTTGGGAAGGGTAGACCATGGCTCCATGCTCGTGATCTTCAAACCCATGCCTTTGCTTGTTTACTTGTATATGTGTATATGTGTATACCTGTGCTTATGCATTCATTCATGCATTCATGCATAACCATTCGGTTTCAAGAAACTCAATTGTTCTTTCATTTGCAAAATCAATAAAAAAATCCTGGATTATAAAATGAAACTTTTTTCAGCCTTTCCGAAATGTTTGCAACCTACTCTTGAGTTCCTTGAAACCATTACATTGCATTGCATACATCTATTTGTCCAACAACTTATTTCCAGCTATCTTTATCTTCCAGTGTTACCTGTGAGTCATCAAGCTGATTCCTCGACATCGATACCAGACTAGAGCTAACTACAGACGCATAATGACAGAGCAAGAAGCACACAATGCTGAGATACGAATGGAGATCGACGACCTTAAGTCAAGCATGGCAAAGCTCACTGAAATGCTCCAAGTCTTGATTGCTAGAGGAGAGCAACCCCAAAGGACGGTCATCCAAGAAGTTTCAACTGCTGATCCTCAACATGTTCAGGTGCCACCTTCAACTTGGCCAGAGTTTGGTTTACCTCCCAACTACTCTCCACCTCTTGCATCTACTGCTATGATTGGTCAGACTTCTAGACCAGTGTTTCAAGCTCCAGTTTTCTCCGAGCCTAGACCTGTGGTTCATGTTGTTGCCCCGACTACTCGACCTCCTTTTGAGTACAATGCTGACATTGCTCAGGGTGAAGACCATGAAGATTTTGTTGAACCCGCGATTGTCCGTGAACATTTACAAACCATAGACAAGAGACTCAAAGCAGTAGAGGGTACTGATTTCTTCAACATTGATGCAGAAAACATGGGCTTGGTTTCTGACCTTGTTATGCCTGCTAAGTTCAAGGCTATCGATTTTGTGAAGTACAAAGGTGATTCTTGTCCAAGAGCTCATTTGGTCATGTATACCCGAAAGATGGCTGCTCATGCTAAGAATCAAAAGTTGCTTATCCATTGTTTTCAAGATAGTCTGAGTGGAGCTTCTCTCAAATGGTATATGAATCTTGAACAGAACAGCATTCACTGTTTCCAGGATCTTATTAATGCTTTCATGAAGCAATATAAGTATAACCTCGACATGGCTCCTGATCGTCGTCAGCTTCAAAACATGTCTCAGAAGGATAAAGAGTCTTTCAAGGAATATGCTCAGCGCTGGAGAGAGTTGGCTTCCCAAGTTGAACCTCCTTTGGCAGAGAAAGAATTAACTGGACTGTTTATGGACACCTTGTCTCCATTCTACTGGGAGAAGATGATTGGCAGTGTTTCATCCAGCTTCACTGATTTGGTTACTATTGGTCAGAGACTCGAGGAAGGACTTAAGAATGGTAAAGTATCCAAAGCTGCTGAATCTTCTAATGGTGCTAAGAAATTCTATGGGAATTTCCAGAAGAAGAGAGAAGATCAGACCAATGCTGTTATGTTTGAAACCAGAAGGCCTCGTCCTCGACCACAGTATGCTGACCACCCTGATATTGCCGCTGTTACTCCTGTTGTTGCTGCTCCACGACCAGCTCAAACCCCTCAACGTCCGACTGTTGGACAAAATCAGTACCGTAATAGGAATAATTTTGATCCTATTCCAATGACATACACTGAACTTTATCCTGGGCTAGTTCAAAAAGGTTTGATTACCACAAGGCCTTTGCCTCCTCCTCCAAATCCTCTTCCAGCCGGTTATAGGGCCGATCTTCATTGTGAATACCATCAAGGTGGCGCAGGCCACGACTTGGAACATTGCTTTGCATTGAAGGCTAGAGTACAAGAGCTTATCAGAATTGGTATTCTCTCCTTTCGTGACACCAATCCAAATGTCAAGAACAATCCTTTGCCAGAGCACGCTAAGTGAAGCTTCAGTTGACTTCAGCAGACCTCAGTGTTTCAGACAGGACAGCTCACTCCTGTTTTTGATTAGTCACTAGACTTTTGTTTCTTGTTGTTTACATTTTCCTTATCTTGTATTAGCTGTTTGCTTTCAAATTATGTTTGTACTTTCATAATTAATAAAATGAGCATTGCAACTTTTGGATTCAATTCATTTGTTTTTGTTATTTACATCCTTACGCTTTATCTTTTAAAAAAAAAAACAAAAAAAAAAAAACAAAAACAAAAAAAAAAAAAAAGTTTATCTCTTTTCCACTTTCCTTCTGATTATGCAAAGATTGGAGGGAGGATGATGAAAACATTATACTCATAATTGCTGTTGGTATGCTTTCAAATCAAAACTTTGCTGAGGATGTAAGGCATTGTTTCAATTCCTAAACACGGGAGAAATAAGGAAGATAAACCCTCATCAACCCCTTTGAGCCTTGAAGTAGGAGTTTCTTTTCTTTACAAATAAAAACCCGCAATCTTAACCTGGGGCAGGGTAGTTCTCGGTTAACTGGATTGTGCATTCAAATACAAGAGTTTCATGCAAGACATCTTTCAACAAAAAGGTTGCATTCTCAATTTTTCCTTCGCACGCAACAAGCAAGTATCGAAGATGTCTTTCAAGTCAAAAGCCGATGATGGTTCGCCGTAATCATTAAGCCAGACAGTCACTTTCTTTCAAAAAAAAAAAGATAAAAAAAGAAAAGCCCGCTAAGTCAAAACCTATGAAGGAGACTTAGGCAAAATTGGGGCATCCCGCTGACTGTAAGATTCATGAGAAATAGTTCAGGCAAAAGTTAGGGATAATAAAAAGGAGAAATCTTTAAATCCTTACCATGAAATCCTCAATGAAAAAAACAACCAAGAGTTATAAGGAAGTAGTGACTGTCACCTCAAAAGTCCCTTAACTTCTGAACCATCATCACTATCATCAATGCAATCCCTAACCTATGGGAACCTGAGTGCAAAGTCTGAGTTAACTGAGTGTAGGACTGGAGATCATCACGAAGATTGGGTGGGTACAAATAAACTTTGAGCCTTTATCCTTTGTTTCTTAAACTGTGAACCAGGCCACGTTATAACCCTCAAAAGACCTAATTGAAGCAAGGTTATTTTGGAAGCATACTACAACGAGGTTGCGTAAACTGACTCCTAAAGATCTTTGCAGATCATTTTTTGGCATCACGCCTTTTGATTTATCTTTCACTTTTAAACGTCTTGAACCACCGTGTTCTGACCAGTGACCCTATTATTTTACCTCTTTCCAAAAAATGATTTTGATTTCAAAGTTGCATGAACTTTGCATTTACTATGTTTGTATGAATACTTTTGTTTGCAAACTGGCTTCCTCTTAAGGAATTTTCAAACAGTTGAGAAACTTGGTCGGTGATCTTATCAGGGGCAAGTTCTTTCCATATCCTGTTGAGAATCAGGTCAAGGTTCGTTACAGTGCAAGTCCTTTTCAGAATTGGTTTATCCAGAAGACTTTTTCAAGACTCATATTGGGGCAAGTTTTCCAAGTGCACAGTAATTCAGTCATTTTCAACATCAATTCAAGCTGAAGCAATTATCAGTTCATATACAACAGTCAACTAATCTGGGGCAGTTTACTTGAAGAATCCCCATGCAACTTTCCATCCTTCCTTCAAGGATCAGCAAATTGATACAATTTACCAGTGTGGCAGAGATTTTGCAGTGACATCTCTAGTTTCAAAGCAGAATGGCAGTGATCTCCGTGTTGAGGAATCAGTATTCCAGTTTTATCTTCTCCACAAAAGAGTCGAGTCGTGTCGTCGACGTCTGCATTGCATCTGCATTTGCATTTGATCATATATCATCTGCATAATTCATATACATATGCATAGCAAGAGTGTCATCCTCATTCGCACTCATTTGCATCCTCCATAGGTCATGTTACTATTCACGTCTTACCTTGTGGTCAAAGTCCAACTTACTTGGCACCTACCAAACAGATATTATTGCGTCTATCCAATGCTTTCTTGAGTATCTCCTTAGTCATGTTCGTTCAATGCTTTCTTGGACGTTGTGTTTTCTTTATATCCAATGCCTTCTTGGATGTCACCTTTTCTCTCATTTGCTTCTGATGCCTTCTCAGATTTTGAGTCGTACCTTTCATTCAAAGCCATTATTAGATGATTGGTTTCTTTGCATTCAATGCTATTCTTGAATGTAGTCTTTGTTCACAATCATCTAAAGCCATTATTAGATATTGTGATTATACCTTTCATCCAAAGCCATTATTGGATGACTGGTTTCTTTGTCCAATGCTTTCTTGGATCTTTATCTTGTTCACTTTGTCTAAAGCCATTATTAGATATCGTGATTACACCTTTCATTCGAAGCTATTATTGGATGACTAGTTTCTTTGCATTTAATGCCATTCTTGAATGTAGTCTCTGTTCACTTTGTCTAAAGCCATTATTAGATATCGTGATTACACCTTTCATTCAAAGCCATTATTGGATGATCGGTTCCTTTGCATTCAATGCCATTCTTGAATGTCATCTTCGTTCACAATCATCTAAAGCCATTATTAGATATTATGAGTTTACCTTTCATCCAAAGCCATTATTGGATGTCTGGTTTCTTTATCTTGTTCACTTTGTCTAAAGCTATTATTAGATATTGTGATTATACCTTTCATTCAAAGCCATTATTGGATGACTGGTTTCTTTACCATCTGATGTTCTTCCGGATGTGTCCCTCTTTCTGATGTTCTTCCAGATCGAGTCTTTGCTCACAGTCATCTAAAGCCATTATTAGATATTGTGATTATACCTTTCATTCAAAGCCATTATTGGATGTCTGGTTTCTCTACCTTGTTCACTTTCATCTGAAGCCATTATCAGATATAGTGATTGTACCTTTCGTTTAAAGCCATTATTGGATGACTGGTTTCTTTGTGTTCGATGCCTTCTCGAATTACATTATTTTGTCTCATTCTCATCTGTTGCCTTCTTAGATATTTGTGATTATACCTTTCATTCAAAGTCATTATTGGATGTTTGGTGCCTTTTTTTTTTTTTTTTTTTCATCCAATGCCATTCTTAGATGATGTTTTCCAGATACTTTGCTTTGTTTTAATTCGTTTCTAACACAACTTTTCCCCTGTGGTGCCATTCCCCATAGCATCCTTGTCTTTGCATTCATTTCATATCATACTATTTCATGTCATATCATATGCATTTGTGGCATCTTAGGGCCAAAAATTATGCATGTTTGTATTTAAGTCTCTCATATCACGTCGAGACGAAGATTTCAATCTTCATGTCTCCGGATAGAAGAAACTTAAATAGGGGCATCTGTCATACCCTAATTTTTGACCATAAGATTTCACCTCTTTATGCAACATTTCGCATATCTGCATGCTTTATCACTAACGGGTTCGTGCAGAAACACTAGTTTCAAGTGAAGATGGTTCTCGTTTTCTCAATTATACTGGTCCTAAGGTTTTCTACTGATTTGAATCTTCAGCTAGTTCTTTCACCAATTCTGGAATTAGGGTTTTAAGTTATCATCATCATGAGTATCTTCTCATCAAAAGCTTCAGTGTATCTCAAGAAGATTAAGGGTTCTTTGTCCATTTGGTGTTGGTCATTAGAGAATTGGTTGGAATTTTGTGACGTGTTGCATGACAAATGGTACCCTTTCATCCAAGGATCTCTCAAGGCATAGTTTGGGCTTGTTCACGCTATTGGATCATCATTTGTTCCTGTTTTAATCTTGAAAGAAAGTTTGGACTTCCTTGTTGATAATTTGTGATCAATGTGTATCGGAGCGTTCAAAGGCAAAATATGACTCATTCGAATTCCAATGTTCTCTATTTTTCAAAAGTCATAAATTTTGGCAAATAATGATTCATGCTCCATCATGAAGTTGTAAAGTTCAAATACAAGCTTTAGTCTCAAGACTATTCATGTTCAAGATTTCAACTTCACCATTTCTAATTCATCATCTTAGAAATTCCAAGACACATCAATATTTATTCAAGTTTATCCAATACATACAAGGCTTAAAGACTCTTTGAAGCTATGGTCTCTCATTCTAAAATGTATACCAGGACAGCAGAGAGGGAAGTCAGCTTGAAAACGCTATGCCCGTCTTGCAGAAAATAATTGGTTATCTGCTAACTTTACCAACCTTATGAGGAAAGGAACAGAAAAAAAGCCATAAAATTCAGAAAATCACAGGCCCCACATTTTGCCTTTTCTCTCTGTGACCTACGCAAGGATTCCACGTGTTCTAAAAGGAGTCTCAAATTCAAATAGATTAAAATGTTGGAACTTGCAAGAATTACAAAGGGATTGAGACACTATAGGGTAAAGCACTTGAAGTTACAGACTATTCTATAAGGCATCAATGTTACAAAAGTTACATGATAAAAAATTTGTTTACATCTCATCTATTCATCATTTTAATGCTCCACTGATATGGCACCGCTTGTTCCCAAAATGAGGTTCACGCTAGGATCTATCTAGAGCCTATGTTTTTTAAAGCATTTGCCGTAAATGCTGAAGAGTCGTCGAAGCGAGAGATTTTTGGGGACCACACTGATGAACCGTCGACCTTTGCTAGTTCCTCAAAAGCTGCTAAGAAGGGATATCAGTGAACGAACCAAAACAACCTGGCTGAACAAAAGAGGGAAGAATTAAAGGCCATCATATGAGGATTAAATCATTAAGCATGCTTCAGACAAGATCAAGAAAAAACAGAAACTATTAATCATATTTGGTTCATTTACAATACAGTCCAGCATGTCGGTTCGAAAACGGTAACAAATCATACATAACTCATAATCGGATCAAACATTCAATGATGAATCAAATTGAATCAGGAAGGAAATCAAAACAAGAATAGCAAGTTCAAGTAATAACCATTGAACAAGTTGAAACGAAAAGGCCATGAAATCGGTATCATAATTACAGAATCTGGTGTTCATCAAAAGGGAATCGGCAAAAAACACAAATAAAATCAGAATCATTCATCAAAGGAAGCAAAAGCCATTAACATCCAGATTTTTCTTTCCAAAGCAATTCTCACCGCGACAGTAGGCATAAGATTAAAAGAAAAATCTTAGCGAGCACACTAAACAAAAAAACCCAAATCCCATATTTCCATCAATCAAAAGCAGTAATTCAAAAACATCAGTCCTAACATCCTAATCCTTGTTCCCCGCCAGAAACCTGTCATTCTGTCAAAATAACACAAGAAAGGCCCCACCACATTGATCGCATCCGTAACCTAACAGACCGCTGTTTAAACTCAGTATGCAAAGCAGGGTTAATTGGAGACATCTATTTATGTTCCTTTATCAGCTCACAATAGGATAAAAAATGAATCGACCTGTAGTTATAGCTCAACCGCAGAGAGCGACCAGCGCTTAAGAACCGCGTCCAAAATCGTTCGCTACACTTGTTAATTACCCACTGAGCTTATGCCTCGTGGAAGATATTTGTCTTAGCCTTCCTCCCCAGTTCATTTGTCTGGATGGAATTCATCCCCAGTTGAGATATTTCCTCCTCGGGATGAGTCTTGTTTGACTGTTTCTCTCCGGTTTATTCTCGATTGAACTTTGGTCCTTTTGTCTGATAGTTGAGGCTTGTTACCTTTTGGTTGATTACCTCGTCGTAACTGTCACTTGGTTGATAGTTGGTAATCCTCCTTTTGGAGCTTATCACCTTTGTCGTCCTGCCCATTTAGTTGGTAGTAGGTGATATAGCTGGCTTAATAGCTTTGTCGTACTGCCCTTTTAGTTGGTAGTAGGTAATATAGTTGGGTTTGATTACCTCGTTGCAGCTATCACTTGTTTGATAGTTGGTAATCTCTCCTTTATTTGCGGGTTCATTACATTTGTCGTCCTACCCTTTGTTGGTAGTAGGTAATTTTTCTCGTACCCCTTTTTTTGGTTGATTACCTCGTCGTAACTATCACTTGGTTAATAGTTGGTAATCCCTCTTTTTGAGCTTATCACCTTTGTCGTCCTGCCCATTTAGTTGATAGTAGGTGATGCAGCTGGCTTATTACCTTTGTCGTCCTACCCATTTAGTTGGTAGTAGGTAATGTGGCCGGGTTTGATTACCTCGTTATAGCTATCACTTGTTTGATAGTTGGTAATCTCTCCCTCCTTTGTTCGAGTTTATCGCCTTTGTCGTTCTGCCCTGTGTTGGTAGTAGGTGGTATTTCTCGACCCCTTTGAGATTATTACCTTTGTCGTCCTACCCTTTGTTGGTAGTAGGTAATCTTTCTCATACCCTTGGTTGATTACTTTGTTGTAACTATCACTTGGTTGATGGTTGATAATCTTTCTTTAGCTGGCTTATTACCTTTGTCGTCCAGCCCTTTGTTGGTAGTAGGTAATATAGCCCGGTTTGGTTACCTTGTTACAGTTGTCACTTGTTTAATAGCTGGTAATCTTTTCCCTTTCTGGGATTATTACCTCTGTCGTCCTGCCCTTAGTTGGTAGTAGGTGATATTTCTCGTATCTTTTGAGGTTGTTACCTTTGTCATCCTGCCCTTTGTTGGTAGTAGGTAATATTTCTCATATCCTTTGGTTGATTGCCTTGTCGTACCTACCACTTGGTTGGCAGTTGACAATCTTTCCTTTCGATCATGCTATTACTGGATGTCTGGTAGTAGACATCTGTTCCCCAACGGAGATTTTTTCTCTCCCTGTTGGGACAAGTTATCCTTCTTTCATTTCTGGTGTTGGTCACTTTCCCTCAGTGGAATCTTACTCCTTTCTCTTCCCCGGTGGAGATTTGTTTCCTCCCCTGTTGGGATGTGTTTTCCCTCTTTTGTTTCCCCCCGGTGGAGTCTTTTCTCTTTGTTCCCCAGTTTTTTTATCTTTTGTGGTGCTCCCCACAGTGGTCTTGTGTTTGCATATCATTTGCATAATCATATCATTTTGTGGTCTCTTAGGGCCAAAAATTGGGTTTATTGTTATATTTAATTCTCTTCCATCTCGTCGAGACAAAGATGTCCATCTTCATATCTCTGGATAGAAGAAACTTAAATAAGGGCAGCTGTAATACCCTAATTTTTACCCCTAAGATTCCACATGTCATTTGCATCTCATACCACAAACAAGATCACAAGCTTTGGTTCTCCTGCCCTCTCCTCTTTGGTTTGTTTTTTAGGGATATTATCGAGCACCTGTGTTTATTACTTGCTTTATGTTTGTTTCTGTTTACTAACCTCTAACTAAAATACCAAAAATATTTTGCAATTTTTGCTTGTTTCTTTTTCTCTGTGTGTTTAGGGTTTTGCAAGGAGATTGATGGCAAAGGTATGGCTTGGAATCAAGTGTGGTTATTCAATTGTGGTTGGGGATAGATGGAAGTTTGACTTAATCTTGGTCAAGCTATCAAGAGATTCCTTCAATTGCAAACTGGTTGTGGCAGTGGTCTATTTCTAAAGCAGTGATTGTTCAAGGTCAAGTTGTCCTGTATTGGAATTCATCAGATTATCAATCTGTGGTTTATGAGAAGCTTGGTCCAGATTATCTTGATTGAGTGTCCATTCATTCAGTGGTTCATCTATGGATTTAATTTCTTCAATGTTGATCCATAATCAGGGATTGGTTGTTTTTTAGTTTGGTGCATCAGTGGATTTTGATGGTGATAATTCAAGGTGTAGAATTTGGAAGGTTTCATGTCCATGTGTAGAAAATATTGGTGGAGGTCGTTCATGGCATAAATTAGGATGTGGATTAAACAAACAAAATTCAATATCTGACTTTGTATCTTGTGGAAACTACCTGGTTAATGAGGGTTATGTCCGCAGAGACCAGCTTGGTGCTGTTGGAACCAGTGCAGGTTGCCTTCTTGTTGGTGCAGCTATGAATATGTATCCACAACTCTTTCGAGCCACCATATTAAAGGTATTGTTTATTGATGTATGCAACACATTATTGGATCCCAATCTACCCCTCACAATCCTGGATTATGAAGAATTTGGAAATCCTGGAATTCAATCGAACTTTGATTCTATTATTAGTTTTTCTCCTTATGACAACATTCCACAAGTTTGTTGCTTTCCTTTAGTTATGGTTACAGCAGAAGTTAATGATTCAAGGGTTGGAGTTTGGGAAGGTGCTAAGTGGGTAGCGAAAGTACGAGATAGTACATGCTCTCGTTGTTCTCGTACTGTAATCATGAAAACAAGTATGATAGGGGGCCATTTTGGTCAAGGTGGTCGCTATGCTCAGTGCGAAGAAACAGCTTATGAATATGCTTTCTTCATGAAAGTTTTTGGAATGTTAAATGAATAAGCTAAATCATTAGGCCAGATAGCAGCATGTGGAGTTATGGTTTGTTGTTGGACATATTATTTCAAGATAGGGATATCACACGAGCACATGCAAATCTATACCAGCCCTTCTCAATTTTATTTTGAAGTCAAGGAAAAGATTTGTCTTGACAACACAGCTTATGCAGCTACCACTTAACCCTCCTCCAGTGAGTTCTATCTTGAACTTTGAAAGAAGATAATTTTCAGGCAGGTGGTCGTTACCTTCACAAATTTTAGAAGCATTTTCAAGATTTAATATAAGCACTTCAAAAGCATCAGTATAGGCTGGAGTGGACAAGCATCGTCTTGCTTGGCTGCTACTAATACCGTGATTTCCACACCACTCCGTTTTATGACAACCAGTTTCAGAAGTTTGGCTGCTGTTGGATACGGGAGACTCGCCAAATCATGTCAGTTGGATTGGCATCAAATGCAGGATCATCAAAGTTTAAACTAAGGCTTGTCGGTGTTCAAAAAAAAAAAAAAGTAAAACAATGTTTCATGCTATTGACATAGCTGGTCATTCTGCAGAATCTTTTACGAAGTTACATGATGGAGAATTCAAGCAAGGATTGTGTTTTTTAGGACATTGAGAAAAACCAAAAAAAGTTGATTCATTACTCAAAAATTACAAAAAAGCAATGCAGTAGAAAAATAAAACCGTTATACATTTGTTGCGCATTGAATTTACGCTTCCAACGGTTTCTAAAATGGATCTGTAATACCCCGTATTTTACTTCGGATAATATTATATTATGATCAACCGAGTCCGGTGTACTCTGAGAAATTATTTGACAAAATAATTAGAGTAACTGTGGAACTTAGAATAAATCCAATTAATATTATCTGACTCTGAGGTATTTTATTAATTTGGATTTAAGAGACTTTTTGGGACATTTAGTAGTATTACTAATAATGATATTTTCTATATCATTTCTTTTCCTCTCATTTCCAAAGATAGAATCATTTGGTGGAAAAGGAAGTAGAAAGAAAGGAAGAGAAAAGAAAAGAAAAAGAGGAGAAAAGTCCAAGAGCTCAAGGTCATCATCATCCATCACCAACTCTTCACCTTTTCATCTCAGTTTCTTCATCATCATCTTCTAATCCAGGTGGGTTCTAGTTAGAGACTTTAGTGTAGAATTTCTTGATGTTTTAGAGTTAGGTTGGTTTGTGAGAAAATGAACAGTTTTTACAAATCAATAAAATCTAACGGTTGAAAATCGATATAAATTGCGTAGGATAATCGAAATATGAATATGAACATTATTGTTACTTGTTTTGATTGTTTGGTAATGTTTTGGATTGGAAAAAGTGGGATTTTGGGGCTTGGGACCGTGTAACCCGCAGCAGAATAATTCTGGTTCTGATACGATTCGCCAGGCGAATTTGGGATTCACCAGGCGAATTGGGTCTTGTTACTAGTTCGCCAGGCGAAATCCTGAGTTGTCAGGCAAAAATGGAAAACAGAAATGTGGTAGCTCCTGGAACTCTTGGGTGTTTTTCAAATATTGTGTGTCGCCACAGGTTCGCCAGGCGAAGTGTTGGCGAAGGGGGATTCGCCAGGCGAAATCTTGAGTTGCCAGGCGAATCTGGTTGTTTCTCATTAAATTTCTTTTCTTCGTAAATTCATAACTTTTGACTCGGGTGTCCGTTTTAGACGTTCTTTATATCGATATGAAGCTATGAAAGAGTTCTATGCTGTGGAATATGAAAATATTATTTATGAGATGGTTTTGGTCGATTTTGGGAATTAATCAAAATTGTGTAATTATATAAAAATGGAACTTTTGAAATCTTAAAAGCTTCAAGTGGTGAGCTAGTGAGGAAACCTAGGATCAATGAAACAACCTAGAATGTAGCTAGGTCTGGATAGAGGTTTAGAGGATAATGCTTATGCATCAGTACTGGAAGAGTATCCTTGATAAGTAGTTATGAGTGGAGGCTCAAGGATGGATCTTGTAACCTCCTCCGTGTTAAACGTGTGTTTCCCCTAATAAGTATTAGTGACCCGTGTCGAGATCCTTGTGTGGGATGGCCGGGGAAAGTATTTATTAGTGGTATTTCCTTAATAGATATTAGTGACCCGCGTCGAGATCCTTGTGTGGGATGGCCGGGGAAAGTATTTATTAAGTAGGTAACCGTGACCCGTGTCGAGATCCTCTGGTGGGGGATGGCCGGGGAAAGTTACTTTGTGGTTGGTATTAGTGACCCGTGTCGAGATCCTTGTGTGGGATGGCCAGGAAAAGTACCCTTGATAGATAACGAGTGACCCGTGTCGATATCTCCTGGTGTGGGATGGCCGGGGAAATTTATCTACAGTTAAGGATCGAGTGACCCGTGTCGATATCTCCTGGTGTGGGATGGCCGGGGAAAGATGCCTTAAGCACGTTCTTGTTTCTACGAATTGCGCGTGGTGTCTCTGGTTAGAGAAGCTTGAACTCAAGGTCTAAGTTTTCCCCCGACTTGAGTTAGGCTTTGGTTAGAACCTTATAAAGCCGAGAGAATCCATAAGATAGAGAACTCACTGAGATTTGATGTATCTCACCCCACTATTTGTTGATTATTTCAGGTGCTTCAGGTTCTGCGAAGGGTAAGGATAAGGCCGAGTGATTATCCTTACTTGTCTGGTGGCGTAGCTTCCGTTGTGGAGTTTTTGAGATCGTTGTCGATCTAGTTCTTAGTATTTATCTTTGGAACATCTTGTATATATATTTGTGCCATAGTTTTTTTGGTATTAGGCTTTTTGGGCACATATATGTATAATGTGTTTACTAGGGACTTATTGGTATTTCAGTACCAAACATGGTTTTCATGTATAATATATGCTTTGATGTAAGTATTTATACGTGGGCGTTACAGTTGGTATCAGAGCAGGTTGTATCCTCGACCTAGCCATGAAATATTATAAGTATTTATTTCCATTTCATATGCGTTGTGTCGCCATTGGTCCTGCGTGTTATATTTATGGTATTGAGCCTGATCAACTTAATCCTATCTGTATGACATTTAGGAACATGGCTGACGACCGCAGAAACACTCGTGGTAGGCCCCGAACCACTCCGGCAGGGACGAATCTGCCAGGCGGCGATGGGAATGCTCTTATGTATCAGTTCATGCAACAGATGCAACAACAACAAAATCAGTTTATGCAGCAAATGGTTCAACAAATGAATGGAGGTCTTCATCCTCGGGTGGTTGTTCCAGAAACTACAGGTGGGACTTTTCGGGATTTCTTCCGCATGAATCCTCCAGAATTTCATGGCGGGTTAGATCCTGTGAAGGCTCACGAATGGATAGCCGGTATGGAAAGGATTTTCTTGATAGTGCACTGTACTGAGGAGAATAAGGTGGTTTTTGCTTCGCATTCTTTGAAGGGTCCTGCCATGAGGTGGTGGGAGAGTGCGTCGGCTCTTATGAATATTCAGGGTGTGCCCAAGGTCTGGGAACAATTCAAGGCAATTTTCATGGAGAAATATTTTCCTAGCTCCTTGCGGACTCATAAAGAGTTTGAATTTCAACAATTAAGGCAGGGTAGTATGAGTGTGTCCAGTTATGCTAAAAAGTTTGAGGACATGGCTGCTTATTCTTGGCAGGCTATGTATGCTCCTGATGAACGGTGGAAAATAAATCAGTTTCTTTTTGGACTAAAGGCGGAAATCTCGCATAGTGTATCTCAGAGGGAGTTCACTACTTATGCGGAAGTTCTAAGACAATGCTATGTGGCGGAGCATAGTTTGAAGAAAGTGCAAGCTGAAGGTGTTGCCAGTAGAGTGAATCAGGGTGATTGTGGGAGAGCGAGTCAACAATTTGGTCCTAGATCCCAAGCTTTCAAGGGAAAGCAAGTTGCTAGACCTAATGTTGTTCCTTTGTGTAGGTTGTGCAACAGACATCATTTTGGGAAGTGTGCAGATGGGAGTGTTAGGTGTTATCATTGTAATGAATCAGGACATATGGCTAGAATGTGTCCTCAGAATAGAAACCAAGTACAAGGACGAAATACAGGAAGGATTTATACTTTAGATGCAAGGAAGACGAGACGTGACAACTCCTTAATTGCTGGTACGTGTTTCGTAAACGAACATCCTTGCTTTGTTTTATTTGATTGTGGAGCAACACATTCTTTTGTGTCAATGCGATGTGTAAAGAGACTTGGGTTGCAAGTTATTCCTTTGTCTCCTCCTATGGTGGTCACTACCGCCATGGATGAAATGGTGAGACATCGTTGATGTCATTTTGGGGATGGATTGTCTTTCTGCTAATTTGGTGTTTATTGGGTGTGAGGAAAAGCTAATCATTATTCCATCTGTTGAGGCTACTCCGAAGGATGTGTTAACAACTATTTTAGAAGGTACGGTGGGAATGATAAAATTCTTGTTTGATAATGAGAAATCGGTGTTACTGGTTCTTACTAAGGAGGGGAGTAGTACTCAGTAGGTGCTGAGTATTCCAATAGTCTGTGCGTTTCCCGAAGTGTTTCCTGAGGACGTCACTTCTCTCCCTCCGGAGAGAGAGGTTGAGTTCTCTATTGACCTGGTACCGAGAATGGCTTCTATATTCGTTTCTCCTTATCGGATGGCACCGCTTGAATTGAGAGAACTAAAGGACCAATTAGAGGATTTGATGGCCAAGCACTTTGTTAGACCTAGTGTTTCACCATGGGGAGCCCCAGTCTTGTTGGTTAAGAAGAAGGATGGTGGGATGCATATGTGCATTGACTATCGTAAGTTGAACAAAGTCACCATTAAGAATAAGTACCCCTTGCCTAGGATAGACGACCTGTTGGATCAATTGAAAGGAGCATGTCTGTTCTCGAAGATTGATTTACGGTCGAGTTATCATCAGATTCGAGTGAAGAGTTCCGATGTGCCTAAGACTGCATTTAGAACCCGTTACGACCATTACAAATTCTTGGTGATGTCGTTCGGTGTGACTAAGGCTCCAGTTGTTTTTATGGATTGCAAGACCGAATATTTCAAGCTTACTTGGACAAGTTTGTCGTGATTTTTATTGACGACATTCTTATTTATTCTCGTACTCCACAAGAGCATGGGGAACATATGAGAATTGTCTTATCGGTATTGCAAGAGAAGCAACTTTTTGGCTAAGTTAAACAAGTGTGAGTTTTGGATGTCGGGAGTTAGAAGTTTCTTAGGATTGGCAGGTTACTATAAAAGGTTCATTAAGGGTTTTCCTCAATTAGCTTTACCAATGACAAAACTTATTCGAAAAGATTTTGCTTATGAGTGGGATTCGGGTTATGAGCAAAGCTTTATGAATTTGGAGGAGAGATTGACGACTGCTCCTGTGTTGATCATTCCTGATCCTAACAACTCTTACGAAGTATTTTGCGATGCTTCGAAGATGAGATTAGGAGGTGTCCTAATGCAAGGCAGTCAAGTAGTAGTTTATGCCTCTCGACAATTGAAGGTTCATGAGAAGAATTATCCAACTCACGATTTGGAGCTAGCAGCAGTTGTGTTTGCGCTGAAGGTGTGGCGCCATTATCTGTATGGTGTGCATTTTGAAAGGTTCAGTGATCATAAAAGTTTAAAGTATTTGTTTGATCAAAAGGAGTTGAATATGCGACAAAGAAAGTAGATGGAGTACTTAAAGGATTATGACTTAGAAGCGAATAAAGTAGCAGATGCATTAAGTCGGAAAATGGTTCATAGTGCCGAATTGATGATATTAGAGTATGCTTTGTTGGAAAAGTTTAGGGATCTTAATCTTTAGTTGTGTGGAATCCGAATGGGGTAATTATGGGAAATTTGAATGTCAATTCTATTCTATGAGAAGAGGTTCAATAAGGACAGTGTTAGAGGAAAAGTTTCAAGAGATGTTACTTCAACCGGGTTTTACACGAGCAACGGATGGGATTGTCCTGTTTAACCAAAGGATTTGTGTTTCGGATGACTCGTTATTTAAAAGAAAGATTTTAGATGAAGCCCATAAAGGTACTTTTACGATACATCCTGGTTCTTCGAAGATGTATCAGGACCTAAAGAAGGATTATTGGTGGTCCGGAATGAAAAAGGATATTGCGGTGTATGTGTCAGAAGGTGCTGTGTGTCAACAGGTGAAGATTGAACACCAAGGGTCGGGTGGACGGTTACAACCTTTGGGAGATATGTTGAGGGCTTGTGTGCTAGGAAGTAGAGGAAATTGGAAAGAACTCCTGCCATTGATTGAATTATCGTATAACAATAGTTACCATGCGAGCATCGGTATGGCTCCTTATGAAGCATTGTATGGGAGGAAATGTAGAACACCTTTGTGTTGGGCAGAAGTTGGTGACGATAGAATTTTGGGACCCGATATTATCCAAGAAACTACAGAGAAGATTAGAATGATCCATGAGAAAGTTAAACAAGCACAAGATCGTCAAAAGAGTTATGCGGACAATCGAAGGAGACCTTTAGAATTTGAGGAAGGTGACCAGGTGTTTTTGAAAGTTACTCAGAGATTGAGGATGAAAGGACCGTTTAAGTCACGCAAGTTAAGTCTGAGATACGTGGGACCGTATCAGATCTTGGGAAGGATCGGTGAAGTCGCTTACAGATTAGCCTTACCACCCTCTCTGTCAGAAATGCATGGTGTTTTTCATGTGTCTCAGCTTCGGAAGTTATTCCCGACCCTCTTCAGCCAGTTTTATCGGAATAAGTGGAAATAGAAACAGACTTGACTTTTGAACCTCAACTGAGTCGTATTGTGGGAAGAGAAACGAAGGTATTAAGGAACAAAGACATTCCTCTTGTTAAGGTGTAATGGGATGTGACGCATCCGGGTGATGCTACTTGGGAACTAGAATCGGAGATGAAAGATGCTTACCTTTATCTGTTCTGATTATCTTTTAAATTCGAGGACGAATTTTTATTTAAGGGGGGGAGGATGTAATACCCCGTATTTTACTTCGGATAATATTATATTGTGATCAACCGAGTCCGGTGTACTCTGAGAAATTATTTGACAAAATAATTAGAGTAACTGTGGAACTTAGAATAAATCCAATTAATATTATCTGACTCTGAGGTATTTTATTAATTTGGACTTAAGAGACTTTTTGGGACATTTAGTAGTATTACTAACAATGATATTTTCTATATCATTTCTCTTTCTCTCATTTCCAAAGATAGAATCATTTGGTGGATAAGGAAGTAGAAGGAAAGGAAGAGAAAAGAAAAGAAAAAGAGGAGAAAAGTCCAAGAGCTCAAGGTCATCATCCATCACCAACTCTTCACCTTTTCATCTCAGTTTCTTCATCATCATCTTCTAATCCAGGTGGGTTCTAGTTAGAGACTTTAGTGTAGAATTTCTTGATGTTTTAGAGTTAGGTTGGTTTTGTGAGAAAATGAATAATTTTTACAAATCAATAAAATCTAACGGTTGAAAATCGATATAAATTGCGTAGGATAATCGAAATATGCATATGAACATTATTGTTACTTGTTTTGATTGTTTGGCAATGTTTTGGATTGGAAAAAGTGGGATTTTGGGGCTTGGGACCGTGTAACCCGCAGCAGAAAAATTGTGGTTCTGATACGATTCGCCAGGCAAATTTGGGATTCGCCAGGCAAATTGGGTCTCGCCACTAGTTCGCCAGGCGAAATCCTGAGTCGCCAGGCGAAAATGGAAAACAGAAATGTGGTAGCTCCTGGAACTCTTGGGTGTTTTTCAATATTGTGTGTCGCCAAAGGTTTGCCAGGCGAAGTGCTGGCGAAGGGGGATTCGCCAGGCGAAATCTTGAGTTGCCAGGCGAATCTGGCTGTTTCTCATTAAATTTCTTTTCTTCGGAAATTCATAACTTTTGACTCGGGTATCCGTTTTAGACGTTCTTTATATCGATATGAAGCTATGAAAGAGTTCTATGTTGTGGAATATGAAAATATTATTTATGAGATGGTTTTGGTCGACTTCGGGAATTAATCGGAATTGTGTAATTATATAAAAATGGAACTTTTGAAATCTTAAAAGCTTCAAGTGGTGAGCTAGTGAGGAAACCTAGGATCAATGAAACAACCTAGAATGTAGCTAGGTCTGGATAGAGGTTTAGAGGATAATGCTTATGCATCGGTACTAGAAGAGTATCCTTGATAAGTAGTTATGAGTGGAGGCTCGAGGATGGATCTTGTAACCTCCTCCGTGTTAAACGTGTGTTTCCCCTAATAAGTATTAGTGACCCGTGTCGAGATCCTTGTGTGGGATGGCCGGAGAAAGTATTTATTAGTGGTATTTCCTTAATAGATATTAGTGACCCGTGTCGAGATCCTTGTGTGGGATGGCCGGAGAAAGTATTTATTAAGTAGGTAACCGTGACCCGTGTCGAGATCCTCTGGTGGGGGATGGCCGGGGAAAGTTACTTTGTGGTTGGTATTAGTGACCCGTGTTGAGATCCTTGTGTGGGATGGCCGGGGAAAGTACCCTTGATAGATAACGAGTGACCCGTGTCGATATCTCCTGGTGTGGGATGGTCGGGGAAAGTTATCTACAGTTAAGGATCGAGTGACCCGTGTTGATATCTCCTGGTGTGGGATGGCCGGGGAAAGATGCCTTAAGCACGTTCTTGTTTCTACGAATTGCGCGTGGTGTCTCTGGTTATAGAAGCTTGAACTCAAGGTCTAAGTTTTCCCCCGACTTGAGTTAGGTTTTGGTTAGAACCTTATAAAGCCGAGAGAATCCATAAGATAGAGAACTCACTGAGATTTGATGTATCTCACCCCACTATTTGTTGATTATTTCAGGTACTTCAGGTTCCGCGAAGGGTAAGGATAAGGCCGAGTGATTATCCTTACTTGTCTGGTGGCGTAGCTTGCGTTGTGGAGTTTTTGAGATCGTTGTCGATCTAGTTCTTAGTATTTATCTTTGGAACATCTTGTATGTATATTTGTGCCATAGTTTTTTTGGTATTAGGCTTTTTGGGCACATATATGTATAATGTGTTTACTAGGGACTTATTGGTGTTTCAGTACCAAACGTGGTTTTCATGTATAATATATGCTTTGATGTAAGTATTTATACGTGGGTGTTATAGGATCAGTACGAATGATGGAGCAACAAGGTCGGTGGGTGAAGTCAACGCTTTGGTTTATGAGCTGTTGGTAGTGATTGAGCTGCTAATAGTAGCAGCATCTCCTTCATTGGTCTGTGATGGTGTCTGATGTTTACTTAGGTTCTTGGTTGACTGTCCACAACCTGGTCAGGGTACTGCATCTCTTCTACAGGATGGTTGTCCATCTAAACACACTTAGAGCTCACACATTTATAGAAACACTCCTAGCATGTGGCGGTAAAAGGAACTGCAGGAAGTTATTGAGCACTGCAAACCATCACTAAAGATGGTATTGTTTGTAAGTGTTAAAGTAAAGTGCTCACATTATCAGAGTTCAAGAGTCATGACGGGTTTACAGTGAGTCTCCCTTGCTAGAATCTTTTCATGGAGTCTGGTGAGCTCTTCACACTTTGCATCCTTCAAGCTTGGTCAGCTGAATACAAAACCAGGAAGTACATGAGCATAATGCCTTGGTTAAAATCACCATGACAGCAACAACAATTCTGAGCATTTTCTCACAACCAACCTATATTACGATTCTCGTGTCGTTGACAAATATTGTGGAAGCTTTGAGCGGTACACTTTTTATGAAGACTTTTGCGGCAGCACTTGTTTAGAGCATGGAAAAGTATATTAAATCTCAATCTCAAGAAGGCAGACATCGTTATATTTGTGTCGCAAGTTGTGGTTAAGCTGGCTTTTACTGATACCGTTGCCGAGAAAATGTAAATCTAAAAATGCGGAGGATATATTGAACTTATATCTAGAGTTTATAGACTATTGTGGAACCAGAAGTGATGTAAGGACGGCATTGAATCGACGCATAAGGTTATTTCCAGACTCTGCACGAATAAATTCATGTTAGTACTCAACCAGACTACAGAGGAAGAATGTTTTACTGCAAATGGAATAACTGATGTTATAATGAAAGCTTTCAGGATAGATTCATTTAAATCATTTCCAAGTCGTGCAAGCCATATTTCAAGATGAAGTCAAATAATCCACGTCACTTGAATGAGCTGAAATAAAATAAAAGTTCAAAACGACACGTCATGGTTCAGCTTCATATCACGCACAACAAGCTGCAGTCCAAAACGACATGAATTTTCCAGCTGCAGCATATTACACGACACACCAATTCAAAACGCAGTGAAAAATTCAGAAACGACATCAATTTCATTTTCACTCTCCCTCACTCTCCATCTATAAATACAACTCACTACTCACTCATTTCTCTCAAGCTTCAAAGCCTCCAAAACTCTGCAGAATTTCTTTCTCATTTTCTCACTTCGTAAAACCGTTTCACCACTTCATTCATTCTTCTACTTTGTTCTTTAAATTAACCTCAAACTAAGACCAATTTCGAACCAGAAATCATCCAGAACAAAAGAAGAAGAAGAAGAAGAAGAAGGAAGCTCAATTGATTCTTACTTGAGCCATTGAAGGTAGTTTGAAGCTTCACCGTCGTTTTCGATCCGTTACTTTTAGTTGCGGTTCTTGATATTGTTTGCACAGTTGTGTAGTGCTCTGCGTCGTGATCGATTTGGCATAATTTTCGAGCTCCGCCGCTGCCGGATTGAGCTCCGCCGAGTTGGAGAAAGTGCTAGCTCAAGTTCTGTTCTCTTTCTGTTCGCACGAGCTAGCTATTGGAGAAGATGATGAAGTTTCTGATTCTCATTTTTTTTATTATTCATTTAATTTTGTTTTAAAAATGAAGGCATTTATTTTTTACAAGTTCTTTGGGTTGGGCCATGAATTACTTCTACACGCCTCCATCTCTTTTGTTTTTTTCTTTTCTAATTTTCTTCTTAATCTTTTTTTTATTTACATTTTTGTTTTGGATCTTAAATCTTGATAAGATCTCATCAATATCAATGGACTTTGGATGTCGATTTTATCCACCAAGAGAGGTGATTGATATTGATGATGATTTAATCGATTTAAGATTCAAATTGTTGATGTTTCTTTTCATCTTGACCTCTTTCTTCTTCTTTTTTTCATTTTGATCGATGAAAGTCTTATGGATCTTAGAATTTCTTTGTTGAATTCTTGATCAAGACTAGATCGTTACCTATTTTGTTTTCGTGTGGTATTGCTTTCGGATGACGATTTACATATCGTTCATCTAGCATGCATTAGCACAAAGATCTATTGACCGGCCTCATTGTAGGGTAATTACTCTGTAAATTACTCGGCGATTGTTTAACATAGTGCAACATTTGTCCCTCTTTATCCCATTCGGGATTTGAACTTTCGTGGTCCGGACCTTGATTGGTCGCGTCAACCTAATGGTGATTGATCTTTTGTATTAGGTTCAAAATCTTTGAAGCTTGTTGTTGTAGAGGCTTTGATTCTATCAATCTTCTAACAAGTCTTCATTAACCTTGACCTAAGTACATTGTTTAATCACTACAGTTTAAGACGCGAAATGGAATAATCGGTGAAGGCTTATGGCACTAGAGCCTTGTGCTACTAATTACTAACTTCTAATTTCATTATGTTTCCTTCTCGCTCCCTATCTCTCTTTATTTTTTTATTGCTCATTATCATATCATGTTTATGTTTATGTCATTTTTCTTTTGTCCATTTGGACCATATTATCTTGTGCTTTTGTTTTTCTTTTGTCCATTTTGGACTCAAAAACATTAATAAAGGATTAAACCACTAAAAGACTTGTGCTCTTAATTGTTAGACTATGGCCACTATCCTTTGCATTGGAGGACCTTTACTCTTGATTATGGACTTATGGACTTAGACTTAGGACTCTCTCCCTTGTGCTTTGGACCATTATGGAGTTTGATATTCTAGCCTTTATTTGGCTTGCTTATTGGCTCAAGAGGATGAAATTCTATTCTTATTATGCATTGAAGAGTGTCTCCATGTGGTTAGATCTTTCTTATCCTTAGCTTTTATTTTATGCACTAGGATAGTCACTTCTTCTCCACCCCTTCTTCAATTTTCAAAATCTCCTCTTTTTTTCAAAACCTTCTTGTTTTCAAACTTAAACCGCTTTCATAATAAAACATTGACTTTGGTCAAGTGATTTTTAAACTTTGTTTTCTTTAATAAATGTCAATCCATGTTAATCATATTTTGACCATTTCATAAAAAAACATAAAAAACACCCAAACTCATCAAATTCCTTTTGTGCCTTATGCACTTTTCCTTTAAAACTTTTTCATAAGTTTAGACATGATTCATTTCTTTAAGCGGAATTATTCGCTTAGAAATGACGAGTTGTCTTTACACTTAAAATCAGCCAAAACAAACAAATTTCATTCTTTGTACCATAAACTACGAGATTTTGATCCTACATTGCACATCGTGGGTACGTAGGCATGAGGCGATAAGTCTCTCCAAACACAAAAATATTAAAAAAATAATTCTCCTCTCATCTCCACAATCTCTTTTCAAGAAAACCATTTTAGACCAAAAAGCGGTAGATATTTCAAAGGGCTCCTATAGAGTACTATAGACGTTTTGGGTGCTAACACCTTCCCATTGGGTAACCAACTCCCCTTACCCATTCTCTGTTTGTTCTTGTTGTTTTAGAACTCTTTAGGTTTTGTTCGCTCTTTTTCCTTTCCCTTTGTGGATAAAATAAAAGTGTGGTGGCGACTCTTGTTTTTTTGAATTAAGTTAATCAATAGCTTATACTCACAAATTTCCCTGCTACAGACTTCCCTAATTCCGTTTCCATAATGATTGACAATTTCGTCAAAGATTAGTCCCCATCGGGAACCTGGTTCTTGCCCTTCACTGGGTAGCGGTTCATCTTAATCTTTCATTTTCAAGTACATGACATCTTCGTCCGGGAAGTCAAACCCGATTGATTCTTGATCGTCAATTGGTTGATGAGCCAAATGAACGGCTAAAAAACTTCCTTTAACAGTTTTCTGAGCATGGTACTCGATGTCGTATTCTGATAACAACATTTGCCAACGGGCAATCCTTCCCGTGAGAGCAGGCTTTTCAAAGACGTACTTGATCGAATCCATTTCAGAGATTAACCAAGTAGTGTGACAAATCATATACTGGCGAAGACGTTTGGCTGCCCAAGCCAAAGCACAGCAAGTTTTCTCAAGCATAGTGTACCGAGTCTCGCAGTCGGTGAATTTCTTGCTCAAATAGTAAATGGCAGACTCTTTTCTTTTCGTTTCATCTTGTTGGCCAAGTACATAATCCATGGAGTCCTCCAAGACTGTTAAGTAAATAATCAGTTGTCTTCCTTCAACTAGAGCTGATTGAATCGGTGGGTTCAATAGGTATTCCTTGATACTGTCGAAGGCAGTTTGGCAGTCTTCTGCCCAAATGCAGTCCTGATTCTTTTTTAGTAATTTAAAAATTGGCGCACATGTTGCGGTCATGAGGAATATAAATCTGGAAATGTAGTTCAAACATCCCAGGAATCCTCGGACTTGTTTCTTAGTCTTTGGAGAAGGCATTTCTTGAATGGCCTTGACCTTGTCAGGATCAACCTCAATTCCTCTCTGGCTGACGATGAACCCTAAAAGTTTCCCTGAACGGACACCAAATGTGCACTTATTGGGATTCAAGCGGAGTTTATATTTTCTCAGCCGCTTGAATAGTTTTGATAGGTGGGTCACATGCTCCTCTTCTGTCTTAGATTTAGCAATCATATATCATCGACGTACACTTCGATTTCTTTGTGTATCATGTCGTGGGACAGAGTAGTCATGGCCTGTTGATAGGTTGCCCCGGCGTTCTTCAAACCGAACGGCATTACCTTGTAACAAAAAGTGCCCCAAGGGGTGATAAAGGAAGTCTTCTCCATGTATTTTGGCGCCATTTTTATCTGATTATAGCCCGAGAATCCATCTAAGAAGGAGAATACTTTGAAATTTGTTGTATTGTCTACCAGCATGTCAATGTACGGTAAGGGAAAGTCATCCTTTGAACTTGCTTTGTTCAGATCCCTGTAGTCTACACACATTCTGACATTTCCGTCCTTTTTCGGAACTAGTACTATGTTGGCTAGCCATTGAGGATATTCTGATGTGGCGAGGAAACCCGCGTCAATCTGTTTCTGTACTTCCTCTTTGATTTTGATGGCCATATCCAGATGAGTCCTTCTCAGCCTTTGTTTTACCGGCGGACATTCTGATCTCAATGGTAGATGATGTTCCATGATGCTGGTATCCAACCCTGGCATATCCTGATAGGACCAAGCGAATACATCGGGAAACTCTTTGAGAAGCTTTGTCAAACTTTCTTTGACAGTTGGACTGAGCAGTGCCCTAATCTTGACTTCTTTTCCCTCTTCTTCTGAACCCAAGTTGACCGTTTCCAACGGCTCTTTGTGAGGTTTAATTGACCTTTCCTCTTGTCTGAGTAATCGGGAGATCTCTTTTGGAATTTCTTCATCATCTTCTTCTTCAGCCTCAAATACCGGGAATTCAAAGTTAGGAGAAGGTATTGGATCATATGTTTCAATGGGGTTTAAAACAAGCAATCTGCATGACGTGATGATTGTTTTTAGAAGAGATAGAGAGAATGCAAGAGTGCGTGCAGTGTATTTTTTTTTAATGCTTGTTTTTATTATTTGAGTTGTTTTTTAGGATTGCCATTTTCTGAAAAAGAGAAAACAGCAATAATTTTGAAAATTACAGAACGACATTATTTTATTTATGATCTTGTTGATTCTTGAAACTACAGCCCTATAAAATAAAACTCGGTCGCTTTGGGCGAAGCGAAAAGGTACATTTACAGAAAGTGAGCCCTATAAAAACATCCGTTTCACCTGGGCAGGGTGAAAGGTTAAGATAAAGATGACAATTACTTAGACTTATGAACGACTTCGAGAACGTTGACTGCAACCCATTGGCGGCGAACTCCTCGGTGAATTACAAAGTCTGGCACCTTCTTTCTTGGTCTGTCTTCAGAAATAACGCTGATTTCTGGCAGAGCAGGATCATTAGAATCTGTCTCCCAGGCAGAGTTGTTGTAGGAGAGCTCTTCTGTTGTATTTTGCACAGTGTTTGAACTCTCAGGTAAATCTCTCCATCCAGTTGGCTGGATGTCTTCGAGCCTGATACGAGAGCTTTCGGGAGCGATGTACTTGACCAATTAGTCGTACCTGCCACTTGGTTGTCCTAATGTGTCCCACACTTCTTTGGAACTAGAGGAATCATCCCTCTCGATGACGTTGACCTCGGGAAAAGCGTAGTTGATAAACTCTAGTCTGGAAAGCTTTGCAAATTCATCATCGTGCTGGATGTTTTTTGAATGCCCTGAGTGTTGATCCCATGACATAGTGGGGACGCAGGTATTCTTTTCAATGATGCTCAGCTGATATGCATCGTTCGGCTGATTCTTTTGCCTCGAGTCTCTTGGGTATGGCTGCCACATAGGCAGGCCATCCGTTGGGCCATAATAGTCGTGGACAAAGTTGTCTTTCATCAGAGTGTCTTCCTCTAATGAGTTTGGTAGAGCACGGCATCCCTTAGGATCACAATCTCCGTATATCATCTTGATGTCTGATCTTGGTATATATCTCGGACTCTGCGTGGGAAATAAAAATGGTGTAGGCACCTCTTCCTGAGACATATAACCGTCCTCATTAAGATAGGACTTCCATTCTTCATCTGTATCGGAGGAATCTCCCTTGTTGATGGTATGTACTTCTTGAGACACTGGGTGAAGGAAGCCTCCACTGTGGAAGAAGTTCTGAATGGGATGAAGACTTTCATTGTTAGTAGCTGTCTGGACCTTTCTTTTTCTTATTGTCATTAGGAATGACAAGTGGTCCCCATCCTTTGGTATTGTTACTTCTGATCGCTTCGAGAGCATCTTTGTACGAGGAAATCGACGTTCCTCCTTCTGGTTGATTGTCATTGCTCACTGAAAGTTCTTGGAACTGGGTTCCTACAACCTCCTCGGGTTCTACACAAGTGGATGACGATAAATTACTCACGATCAAGGCTTGCTCTCCGTAGACTGTGACTAGTTGGTCGTTCTTGACGAACTTCAGCTTCTGGTGAAGTGTCGAAGTGACTGCCCCAGCCTCGTGTATCCAAGGTCTTCCTAACAAAGAGTTATATGCTGCCCGGAAGTCCATGACCTGGAAAGTGACTTGGAAAGTGTGGGGACCGATAGTTATGGGAAGGTCGACTTTGTCGATAACTGTTTTCTGGGATCCGTCAAATGCTTTAACGATGACCTCACTGCCTCTCACCGAAGATCCTTTGAATGATAGTCGCATTAGAGTGGACTTTGGCATAACATTTAGAGTTGATCCGGTATCTACCAGTACGCTGGCTAAAGCATCGTCCTGGCAATTAACTATAATATTGAGTGCCATGTTATGATTTAGGCCCTCTTCCGGCAGTTCCTCATCACTAAATCCCAAGTTGTTCCATGAAGTGATGTTGGAGATGATGCTGTCAAATTGTCTTATTGACACATCTTGTTCCACAAAGGCTCGCCTCTAAGACTTTCTGTAAAGCCTCCCTGTGAGCTTCGAAACTAAGTAAAAGTGATAGCACAGAGATTTTTGAAGGAGTTTGCAACAGTTGATCAATAATGTTGTATTCACTCTTCTGGATGAGCTTCAGCATCTCATCGCTGTTCTTTGAAAGGTCGGGATCACTAGACTGACCAACTGGTTGATCAGGAACTTCCGTTTGAGGTTCCTTTTCTCTGGTAGGTTCTCTAACTCCTCGGTTGAAGATTCGACTGCTCCGTGTTACTCGACTGATGTCTGCAATATTCACGACGGAAGGTAATGGAATTTCCTTTCCATTCTCAATTGTTGTTGCACCGTATTTGTAAGGGACTGGATCAATATGGTGTATTGGAGACCCTCAAATCATGTCTTGAGGTCTTGGCTCATGTTTTGTCTCAAAAGTCAACTTAGGTGTGAATTAGGTCAAGAAACCCAAATTCTTGATTTTTTATGAATGCACCCCCTGGGTTTAAATTGACTTGATGATTGGGTCCATGAGGTCCCTTGGAGTATCTTAGGTTATGCTTTGAAGCATTGGCTCATGCCCAGAAGAAAATTTCCATCTGGAGGCCTTGGTCGACCAAAACCCTAATTTGGTGACACTGGCGATCTCGAGGCTTGATCCACTTGGAATGTCGCAACCTTGTGCTTGATCCTTAATGTGGGAGTCCTCTTTATCCTTTATGGGTGTTTGAGAGGTTAGACAAGTTGAAGATAATGTCATTTCTTGATTGATCATTTGTCTAAGTGCCCTGAGAGGGCTTGAAACCCTAATTCTTGATTGTAGAGAATGCCTAACAATTTCTGAGGAGATTGGTGAGACATGAAAGTGCATCCATATTGTGATGATGATTGGCACAATAATGGGAAATCTTAGTGGTCAAAATTTGGGGTATGACAGATGCCCCTATTTAATCTTCTTGGACCTGAAGGTGTGAATGGCGAAGGTATTCGGGCATTTGGGGTGCAAGAGGATTAAATATCGGAAGACTCGAAATTTTGATGGTGGTTATGAGTAGCAGTTGGCTCATCCATCTTCTTTTACTAAGCAATGATGCTTAAAAAAGGTAAAAACTTCCCCTCGATCCTGGTCTTCAGCCAAGGAAATAGTCTCAGTTTCTTTTGTCTATAAACTTCCCCTCGATTCTGGTCTTTAGGCACGGAACTGGTCTCAGTTTTTGAAATAAACTTCCCCTCGATCCTGGTCTTCAGCCAAGGAACTGGTCTCAGTTTCTTTTGTCAATAAACTTTCTTGACAAGGGACGTTATTTGTAGCGGTTTTCCTCAAACTTCTCGCCGAATTTTCCTAGGAAGATGCCATTTGATGGAAAAAGTTTTGATGTCAGACTTGCTGGGGGAAACCCATTCGTCTGAGTTGTAGAGTTGTACAAACTTCTCTGTTGGAGACGCCATTTGTTGGCTCTACTGGGGAAAGACGAGTCTCTTGAGAGACTACTTTCTGCTTGGGGATATTACATCATACTTTTCCCCGAGATCTTCTCGGAGAAATGCCATGTGATGTAATCCAATTTTGAGGTGCTGATGACTTCATTATCATTGACTCTCTTGGGAGAAAAATCAATGTGCTGCTGAGAGTCCTTAATTATGAGGCTTTCTCTGGGGATTTTCCTTAATCCGGGAAAGCGAAGATATCATCTTCAACGGTGAAGAGTAATGTTTGTCGAATGTCTTCTTGCCTTTCAGAGGTTCAAGTTATCAAAGTGGTCAAGGACCGGACATTTCCTGACAAGGAAAGAACTGACAACTCGATTGAGAGGACTTTTATCACTTGGGAACAAGACCGACTAGAGTGATAATGATGCAATATGAATATGAATGTAAATCAATAATGCATGATGTATGTATGTTTATGCTGACAAAACTGACACGACATACAGACTAGTAGATGAACACGACTGGATAATCGGCCACTGCGGGAGACGAAGAAGTATCTTCAGTTCAAGATAGCAATTCTGCCTGGCTTAGGAAAGATAGTCCCTCTGGGGAAAATTGTTGGTCGGGCTTTGGAGATAAGAACTCTGTCGGGGGTGTCGGGCGGAATATTCGTATCTGACACAGTTGATCCTTCATTTAGGTGCATTGGTTTAGAAGGAATACTTTAATTGTGCACTTTGAGGTTCAACCACCTTCGGAGAAGTGATCGATATTCTTTCGATGTTCAACAGTCAAAAGAATTGCCATCTTTACTTTAAAAGCAGAAAATTTTTGACAAGTAAATTCATTTTTGTTTTATTTCAAGAATCGTTGATCATATTAAAATGTCGTTCTGTAAAGCTAAAACAAATAAGAATTACAAACAAAAGAACTAGGGCTCAAATTTTATTGATAGAATTGAAATCAGTCAAGCGCGTGATTCCATAGAGTATTTACAAAGTTAGAAAATGGTAATTTTAAGGGAAAATGGCTACATTGAAACATAAAGACCGCTATCCTTCTACCAACTTTGAATTCTGGACATCCTGAGCTTCCGTAGAAGATGACCTTGACTGGAGTTTTCCTGATGGATGGCATGACTGCCGCTGAGGGACTTGCCCCTTTATTGGACGTAGTTACTTGCCATGAATCCCTAACTTTTGCCTAGATTGTACTTTGAGATTTCCAATCCATCGGGATGATTTTTGCTTATGTCTCTAATTTTTGCCTGGACCGCCCTTTCGGGTTTTCAATCCACCGAGATGTTTTTTTTAATTATTTAGGTGAAGTATTTCTTGATTACGTCAACATTTGTGGGGTAGGAAAATTCCTCTCCATCCATGGTTGCGAGTCTCAAGGCGCCGCCTGAGAAAGCTTTCTTGACCACATAGGGGCCGTCATAATTCGGAGTCCACTTACCCCGAGAATCAGTGAGGAATGATTGTATCTTCTTGAGCACGAGGTCTCCTTTTCCAAAGACTCGAGGTCGAACCTTTTTTTCAAACGCTTTCTTCATTCTTTGCTGATACAACTGACCATGGCATAGTGCCGTTATTAACTTTTCTTCAATCAGATTTAATTCTTCGTGTCGACTTTGACACCATTCAGCCTCTGTTAGCTTGGCTTCCATCAATACCTGGATTGATGGGATCTCTACTTCTATGGGGAGCACTGCTTCTATGCCATATACTAGAGAGAAAGGGGTTGCCCATGTTGAAGTGCGGACAGATGTGCGATAACCGTGAAGGGCAAAGGGTAGCATCTCGTGCCAGACTTTGTAGGTTACAACCATCTTCTGAACAATCTTCTTGATGTTCTTGTGAGCCGCTTCTATCGCTCTGTTCATCTTGGGTCGGTAGGGGGATGAGTTATGGTGTTCGATCTTGAACTCAGCGCACAACTCTTTCATCATCTTGTTGTTCAAGTTAGATCCATTATCAGTAATGATCTGGCTTGGAACACCATAACGGCAGATGAGATTATTTTTGATAAATCGGACCACCACTTGTCGGGTTACATTGGCGTATGACACTGCTTCGACCCACTTGGTGAAGTAGTCAATGGCTACCAGAATAAACCGATGTTCGTTTGAATCCTTGGGTTTGATTATGCCAATCATGTCGATTCCCCGTATGGAAAAAGGCCATGGGCAAGAAAGAACTTTGAGATGTGTTGGCGATACATGGATTTTGTCTGCGTATACTTGACACTTGTGACACCTTCTCATGTACTTGTAGCAATTGGATTCCATGGTCAACCAATAGTACCCTGCTCTCAGAATTTTTCTCCCCATTGTGTGTCCGTTGGCATGAGTGCCAAAGGATCCTTCGTGAATTTCCTTCATCAGCATGCTTGCTTCTGGTCTGTCTACGCATCAAAACATAACCATGTCAAAATTTCGCTTATAGAGTGTATCACCGCTCAGAAAGAAGCTTCCTGCTAGCCATTTGAGGGTCTTTCTGTCTTTTCTAGATGCCCTAGGTGGGTACTCTTGTTTCTGAAGGAAGCACTTGATATCGTGATACCAAGGTTTGTCGTCGATGAATGCTTCGATCGCGAAGATGTAAGCGGGCTGTTCAAGGCACATTATGTCAAATTTAGGTATGTCATTCCATTGTCCTACACTAATCATGGAAGAGAGAGTGGCTAATGCATCAGCCACGTGATTCTCTTCACGAGGGATATGATGAAACTCGATTCTGTTGAAGAATGGTAACAACCTTCTCGTGTAATCTTTGTAAGAAATCAATCCTGATTGGTATGTGTTCCAATCTTCTTTGATCTGATTGATAACCAGGGCTGAGTCGCCATATACATCCAAGTTTTTTATCCTTAAATCGATCGCTTCTTCGAGACCCATGATACAAGCTTCGTATTCGGCCTCGTTGTTTATACACTTAAACGTTAGTCTGGCGCTGAAAGGAATGTGGGTACCCTGAGGTGTTATAATAATTGCCCCAATTCCATTTCCGTAATGATTGACAGCCCCGTCAAAGATTAGTCCCCATTGGGAATCTGGTTCTGGCCCTTCACTGGGTAGCGGTTCATCGCAGTCTTTCATTTTTAGATACATGACATCTTCGTCTGGGAAGTCAAATCCGACTGATTCCTAATCTTCAATTGGTTAATGAGCCAAATGATCGGCTAAAACACTTCCTTTGACGGCTTTCTGAGCATGGTACTCGATGTCATATTCTGATAACAACATCTGCCAACGGGCGATCCTTCCCGTGAGAGCAGGCTTTTCAAAGACGTACTTGATTAGATCCATTTCGGAGATTAACCAAGTAGTGTGACGAATCATATACTGGCGAAGACGTTTGGCTGCCCAAGCCAGAGCACAGCAAGTTTTCTCAAGCATAGTGTACCGAGTCTCGCAGTCGGTGAATTTCTTGCTCAAATAGTAGATGGTAGATTATTTTCTTTTCATTTCGTCTTGTTGGCCAAGTACACATCCCATGGAGTCTTCCAAGACTGTTAAATAGATGATAAGTGGTCTTCCCTCTACTGGAGGTGACAGGATAGGCGGGTTCAACAGGTATTCCTTGATACTGTCGAAGGCAGTTTGGCAGTCTTCTATCCAAACGCAGTCCTGATTCTTTTTGAGTAATTTGAAGATCGGTGTACATGTCGCGGTCATGAGGAATATAAATCTGAAAATGTAATTCAAACGTCCCTGGAATCCCCTGATTTATTTTTCAGTCTTTGGAGAAGGCATTTCTTGAATGGCCTTGACCTTGTCTGGATCAACCTCAATTCCTTTCTGGCTGACGATGAACCCTAAAAGTTTCCCTGAACGGACACCGAATGTGCACTTATTGGGATTCAAGCAGAGTTTGTACTTTCTCAGACGCTCAAATAGTTTTGACAGGTGGGTCACATGCTCTTCTTCTGTTTTAGATTTGGCAATCATATCATCGACATACACTTCTATTTCTTTGTGTATCATGTCATGAAACAGAGTAGTCATGGCCCTATGATAGGTTACCCCGGCGTTCTTCAAACCAAATGGAATTAGCTTGTAGCAAAAAGTGCCCCATGGGGTGATGAAGGAAGTTTTCTCCATGTCTTTCGGTGCCATTTTGATATGATTATAGCCCGAGAATCCGTCCATGAAGGAGAAGACTTTAAACTTTGTTGTACTGTCTACCAGCATGTCTATGTGCGGTAAGGAAAAGTCGTCCTTTGGACTTGCCTTGTTCAGATCCCTGTAGTCTACACACATTCAGACCTTTCCGTCCTTTTTCGGAACTAGTACTATGTTGGCTAACCATTGAGGATATTCTGATATGGCGAGAAAACCTGTGTCAATCTGTTTCAGTACTTCCTCTTTGATTTTGATGGCCATGTCCGGATGAGTCCGTCTCAACCTTTGCTTTACTGGCAGACATTCTGATCTTAATGGTAGATGATGTTCCACGATGCTGGTATCCAACCCTGGCATGTCCTGGTAGGACCAAGCAAACACATCGGGAAACTCCTTGAGAAGCTTTATCAAACTTTCTTTGACAGTCGGACTGAGCAGTGCCCCAATCTTGACTTCTTTTCTCTCTTCTTCTGAACCCAAGTTAACCATTTCCAACGGCTCTTTATGGGGTTCAATGGGCCTTTCCTCTTGCCTGAGTAATCGGGAGATCTCTTCTGGAATTTCCTCGTCATTTTCTTCTTCAGCCTCAAATACCGAGAATTCAAAGTTGGGAGACGGCATTGGATCGTATGTTTCAATGGGGTTTAAAACAAGCAATCTGCATGACGTGATGATTGTTTTTAGAAGAGATAGAGAGAAATTCAAGAGTGTGTGCAGTGTATTTTTTTACTGCTTGTTTTTATTATTTGAGTTATTTTTTAGGATTACCATTTTCTAAAAAAGCGAAAATAGAAAACAGCAATAAATGCAGAAATTACATAACGGCGTTATTTTATTCATTATCTTGTCGACTCTTGAAACTACAGCCCTTTAAAACCAAACTCTGTCGCTTTGGGCGAAGCGAAGAGGTACATTTACAGAAAGGGAGCCCTATAAAAACATTTGTTTCACCTGGGCAGGGTGAAAGGTTAAAGTAAAGACGGATATTACTTCAACTTATGAACAACTTTAAGAACGTTGAGAGCAACCCATTAGCGGCGAACTCCTCGGTGAATCACAAAGTCGGGTACCTTCCTTCTTGGCCTGTCCTCAGAAATAACGCTGACTTCTGGTGGAGCAGGATCATTGGAATCTGTCTCCCAAGCAGAGTTATCGTAGGAGGACTCCTCAGTTGCATCTTGCACAGTGTTTGCACTCTCAGGTGGATTCCCCATCCAGTGGGCTGGATGTCTTCGAGCCTGATACGAGAGCTTTCGGGAGCAGTGTACTTGACCAGGAAATCATACTTGCCACTCGGTTGTCCTAAGGTGTCCCACACCTCTTTGGAATTGGAGGAGTCATCTCTTTCGATGACGTTGACCTCGGGAAAAACATAGTTAAGGAACTCTTGTCCTACAATCTTTGCAAACTCATCGTCGTACTGGATATGCATCGTTCGGCTGACTCTTTTTCCCTGAGTCTCCTGGGTACGGCTGCCAGATAGGCAGGCCATCCATTGGGCCATAATAGTCGTGGTCAAAGGTGTTTTTCATCAAAGTGTCTTCCTCTAATGAGTTTGGTGGAGCACGACATCCTTCCGAATCACAATCTCCGTATATCATCTTGACATCTGACCTTGGTATATATCTCGAACTCTGTGCCAGAAAGCAAAATGGTGTAGGCACCTCTTCCTGAGACATATAACCGTCCTCGTTAAGATAGGACTTCCACTCTTCATCTGTATCGGAGGAATCTCCCTCGTTGATGGTATGGACTTCTTGAGATACCGGGTGAAGGAAACCTCCACTATGGAAGAAGTTTTACATGGGATAAAGACTTCCATTGTTAGTAGCAGTCTGGGTACAGTTTGAAGAAAAACTAAGACCTTTCTTTTTCTTGTTATCCGTAGGAATGATAAGTTGTCCCCATCCTTTGGCATTGTTACTTTTGATCACTTCCAGAGCATCTTTGTATGAGGAAATCAACATTCCTCTTTCTGATTGGTTGTCATTGCTCACCGAAAGTGCTTAGAACTGGGTTCCAACAGCCTCCTCTGGTTCTACACAAGTAGACAACGATAAGTTGCTCATGATCAAGGCTTGATCTCCGCAGACCGTGACTAGTTGGTCATTCTTGACGAACTTCAGCTTTTGGTGAAGTATCGAAGTGACTGCCCCAGCCTTGTGTATCCAAGGTCTTCCCAACAAACAATTGTATGCTGCCTGAATGTCCATGACCTGGAAAGTGACTTGGAAAGTGTGGGGACCGATAGTTATGGGAAGGTCGAATTCGCCGATAACTGTTTTTCAGGACCCGTCAAATGCTTTGATGATGACCTCACCGCCTCTCATCGGAGATCTTTTAAATGATAGTTGCATTAGAGTGGACTTCGGTATAACATTTAGAGTTGATCCGGTGTCTACCAGTACACTGGCTAAAGCATCGCCCTGGCATTTGACTGTAATGTTGAGTGCCATATTATGATTTTGGCCTTCTTCCGACAGCTCCTCATCACTGAATCCCAAGTTATTGCAGGAAGTGATGTTGGAGATGATGCTGTCAAATTGTCTTATTGTTACATCGTGTTCCACAAAGGCTTGCTCTAAGACTTTCTGTAGAGCTTCCTGTGAGCATCGGAACTGAGTAAAAGAGATAGCACTGAGATTTTTGAAGGAGTTTGCAACAGTTGGTCAACAATGTTGTATCACTCTTCTGGATAAGCTTCAGCATCTCATCATTATTCTTTGAAAGGTCGAGATCACAGGATTGACCGACTGGTTGATCAGGAACTTCTGTTCGGGGTTCCTTTTCTTTGCTGGGTTCTCCAACTCCTCAGTTGAAGATTCGACCGCTTCGTGTTACTCGACTGACGTCTGCAATATTCACGACGGAGGGTAATGAAGTTTCCTTTCCATTCTTAATTGTTGTTACACCGTATTTATAAGGGATATCCTTATCGGACTTGTACGGTACTGGTCCCGGCAGATAGATGACTACAGGGGCCTTTTGATTTTTCTGGCTATCATAGTCGGCCTCAATTGGTTCGAGGTTGAGAATCCTTCCACCATCGAGAGGAACTCTTGATTCATGGAGTAAAGGGATTATGGCGCATACATCTTTGGCCACTTCTCGCTTAGGGATTAAGACAAAATCTTTGGCTTGATTTGGATGATATTCCGACATTAACCCAGAGCTTGACCATGGTTGAATCTCCTTATGGTCCAACTGACTTTGAAGGGTTGCTCGCACGAGGTAGCATCCTTGATTATTCTCTGATTAAACTCTACAACGCTCATAGTTGTGTGGCGGCACCCGACCACGTCCGCTTTGTATGCAGTGTAACCTCACTAGATCTATCTCCATTGATCGAACATCCTGATTTTGATGCCTAGTAAGGTTCTAGTCAGTCATGCTGACTTGTTGTGTGTCTTTATCTAGATAGATCGGAAGCTACCAATGGTTTAATAAATGTTGTAGTGTCCTTTGAACGAGTTCACATCCTTGGTCACTCTCCCGACACACTTTATAGTTCTGATAGTCGTGCGAAGTTAGAAAACCGAGCTAGAGTTGTGTAGCATGTAATTCCACCAAGCTGGTATTCATCAAGCGAATATCAAATATTTGAATCATATTCACTTGACAATGACTTCTATCATGGTAATCCTGAATCCATCCAAGATCCATCTGACGCTGGAGGGCCTCTTGTACAAAAGAGCATCCCTGATTATTTACCGAGCATTTCAGACAGGAATCGTAATCGTGTCGTGGCAGATTATGATGTTGGCTTTGCCTTGAGTGCATTGCCACTAAGTTAACATTCATCGCACGGATGTCGTGGTTTTGGATGACGTTGGAATTCGTATAAGTCATGTTGACTTCATGAATTCGGTGATCTTGGATCCATCCGAGATCCATCTGTTCCTGTAGAGCTGACTGCACCACAAAACATCCATGATCATTTTTAGAGCAGATATCACACTGGTGATAGTTATGAGACGGTACATGACCATATCCGCTCTGTCTGCAATGCATCTTGACCAGGTTGGTTCCCAATAAGAGTACATGAATTTGATAGTTGTGCTCAGACTCTTCTTCTATCAAATTTACTGCAACTTTCTCATGTTGAGGCAACGGGTTCATCTGAACGTTTAGATTTGTATCCTTGAAGGATAAGACCCTGTTCCTGACAAGCTTTTGTACATCGGATTTGAAGCTGAGACAGTTTTCTATGTTATGCCCTGGTCCTCCTTGATGATAAGGGAAAATCTGATCCTCTTTGAACAAAAAAGGCGGATTCTCTAGTATCGCAAGAGGAGCCCTGGTTTGGACGTTCCGTTTGACCAGTAGTAATGGAAACAGTTCTGTGTACAACATTGGTATAGGGTCGAACCCTGGCGATCGCATTGTACGGTTGTTGTTGTATTGAGGACGAGACTGCTGAAGAGGCGGTTGTGTCCTTTACTGATATGGTTGTTGATTCGATTGGCTCTGCGCAACCTGAGGTTGATACGTAGGAATAGGCGCAGGGTTGATATCAGGAGTTACAGCTGCTACTGGTTGGTACCGTCGCCTTTGCTTTCCGAGAGAGATATTGCCATTATCCTGCTCTTTTTTCTTTGGGAGAGCACTACCGTATCTTTTGGTACTACTTGACAATCCAGCGTCTTTAACTAAACGTCCTTCTCGGACTGCTTCCTCAAGGCAAACTCCCATGCCCACCATCTTAGTGAAGTCACTGGGCGCACTGGCGACCATTCTGTCGTAGTAAAATGAGCTCAAGGTTTTTAAGAAGATCTTCGTCATCTTTTTTTCCTCAAGAGGTGGACAAATCTGGGCGGCAGTTTCACGCCATCTCTGAGCATATTCCTTGAAGGCTTCCTTATCCTTCTACGACATGGCTCTAAGTTGATCTCTGTCTGGTGCCATGTCAAGATTATACTTATATTGTTGAACAAAGGCAGCGCCAAGATCTCTGAAAGTGAAGATCTTAATGCGATTTAAACCCATGTACCATTTGAGTGTGGCACCGGTTAAACTATCTTGGAAATAGTGGATCAGCAGCTGTTGGTTCTCTGTCTGAGTTGACATCCTCCGAGCGTACATCACCAAGTGACTTTGAGGGCAAGAGTTACCCTTGTACTTTTCAAATTCGGGCACCTTGAATTTGTGCAGAACTTTCACATTGGGGACCAAATAAAGGTCTGCGGCGTCCTTTCCGAATAGATCCTGACCGCGAATGGCTTGCAGTTCCTTCTGCATCTCCAGGAACTGTTCCTGGAATTCTCTCATTCTGTCGTCCATATTTTCGTTTCCACCAGACGGTATATGTGGAATCTGCCCTTCTGGGACAGTGTGTACCACGGGTGGTGGTATAGTCATTACGGCGGTGACTCTTGGTGCTTCCCTTTCCCGATGTTCGTAACCTTCAGGAGTTTCTATCATGCCCCTTGCATCTTCGCTTTCCCAAAGTTTGTAACCTTCAGGCCCAGCGGTTCCTGCTGCAGTTTTCGGATCTTCTGTGATCGGAGGAATATATCCTTCCGGGATATAGTTAATAGGCATTCCCCAAGGATGACCTTTAGGCATGTTATACTGTGGATCATACTTCTCCACTATGGGCGTTGATGTGATCTCTGAGATCACAGTTCTTTGTATCTGGGCTGCCGCTGGAGCTTGCACGTCGTTGTGAAGTTTCCTCAGATCTTCTTTCAGAGCATCGAGTTCTTCTCTCAACTCTCTGCTCTCTTCCTCGAGATTATCCATTTTCTTTTATTGATTGGCCCGAGTATTGTACGAATGAGACAGTTCGACTCTAGAATCGAGACACAAACGTGAGATTCGTAGGTAAGAAGAATGCGTTATGCGAGAATGATGAATGATATGCAATGATTATATTAATTTAATTTTTTTGTTTAATCAAAATAAACTTCAACAATTGGATTGCAAATATCATACAATGGGGAAACCCCATTTTATTGAATTCAAAGATTGCAGAAATGGAAATACAGTAATTTACAAAGTACTGTAAAAGGAAATGTCTAAACTTATGGATCCTGAGTCCTCTCTGAGGTGAGCTCAGGTGCTGGTTCTGGTATCTTCCTTTTCTTTGACCGGGGCTCTTGAGCCGTTGTCGAGTTGTCATTCCTTTTCCAAGTGAAAGGAGCGAGCAAATTCCTTTGGTCTTCTTGATTTTCTACAACATGTTGCTCTAAAATCTCGATCAGAGCATCTTTTTCTTTTAACAGTTGTTGTATTTTGGTACACTCTACACTGAGAATACGGTACTTGTTCTTCCAAGACTTTTTCTCCTGTTGAACTTTGTTGAGAGTAACCTGAAGTTTTTCCGTATCCGACATAAAATAAAGGACAAATTCCTTTAACAGAAGAACTTCTTGATGAGGATAAGGTATCCTCAGCTTGAGAGCTCTAGTCTACACCCAGTGGAGATAAGGTTCCACAGAGACACAGTCTGGTTTTCCTAGAGACTCTCTTCCTTTCCTGTGAACATGTTTCCAGGCCTGCACTATTTCTGTTTTTAGTGCTCTGTCATTTTCTCCTTCCTTGAAGAAAAGACCCTCCAGATGAACATTACGCGGGACATGTCTCATCGGGTATCCAAATTGACGGCGAACTAAAACTGGATAATAATTGATTCCTCCTTTAATTTCTATGAGAGGTACATTAGAGAAGTTTCCACAATGGTCAATGATTCTTATCCCGTCATAGATCCGATTGTACCAGTCTATGTCGGAGTTGGTAAGAGACATGATTCTCTGCGACCAACATAAAGTACCCTTATGATCCCAAAATGCAGCAGACTTGGGTAAATGGGAAGAAAACCATTTGTATAGCATGGGTACACAGCATGTGATCATTCCTCCGTTGTACAAATTCTTAAAGTGTACAAAATGATAAGCATTTGCGAGCAAGGTCGGTACAGGGTTTCCAATCAGAAAAATCTTAATGGCGTTGATATCAACAAAGTCATCAATGTTGGGAAACAGAAATAACCCATAGGTGAGTAAGACAAAGATGCTCTCAAAAGCAGTCACGTTCCTTAAACTAGCAAAGTACAGAGCTTTCTTTATCAAAAACTTGGCTGGCAAACCCTGAATTCCACCTTTAGTGGTTATGTGAGTCCTGACTTCTGACTCGTCCAAATAGATTGCTCTTGTAATGGTTTGATCTTTTGGAATTTCTTCCAGTCCAAAAAAGGGAGCTTGGTCAGTAATGGGTAAATCAGTCAGGTGAGAGTACTCCTCCAGTGTTGGTGCAAGTTGGTAATCTGGGAATGTGAAACAGTGATCGACCGGATCGTAAAACTAAATGAGCGTAGCCATGATTCCTTCAATTACATAGACCCTCAACAAAGACAGCAATCCTCCGTACTTAACTCTGAAAGCATCAGGGTTGGTGATCATCCTTGCCAACCCTCTCAAATCCCCTAGTTTTGGAACCTTGAAGGTGTACTTGTGAGTCCCCAGCAGAGTCGCCATTTTCCTGTAGCGAGCGATTTTTGTCGGTGACGTGACCACCTTATCGCTGGGTTTTCCTCACCGCAATGAGGATGAGGGGGTGCTACTTTCTGATTTCTTATTTATCCTGTGAAGCTGGAAGGGAAAGGGAAGCTATCTAAAACTAACGTTGCACACGATTGTTTAATTGAACACACACTTTTAGAGAGATTGGGGGGTCCGAGGTCAGGTTATACAATGGGGAGTTGTCAATTGCCCATCCTATATGTGGTTATCCAGAGGATATTAGCTTTAGGTTTCGCTTTATACTTGATGGTGTTTATCCGTTAATGGGTTGGGAAAGTTTCTTGGGAAGTATGAGTGAGTGAGTTTTTTGTTGATGTTCGGGTTTTCTCGATGTTTTTGGTAAGGTACTGGACCTAAGTTTTGATTGGTATGAAGGTACTGGACCTAGAGTTCTTGATTAGTATGCTCGCTAAGATTTCGCAATCTTATGCCTACGTATTCCCGTTTAAACAAAATAGGGAAATCAGAGCAATCGTAGTTCCTCCTATTCTAAGGGAGGAAATATGTTTTGGTGTCTTGTTCAAAGCCCAAGATTGAAGCTAAAAGGTTTGACTGAGAGAGAACTTTTCATCTCTAAAGAGGGATTGTTGATTTTTTTGTGTGCCTTGATCAAAGCCCAAGGTTGAAGCTAAGAGGTTGATTGACTCCACCGGGGGGAATCCTTACCCACAGCCTAAGAGGAGGCTGGATAAGAGCGACTCAACAAGAGAGGGTATATATTGGTGTCTTGTGTAAAGCCCAAGATTGAGGCAAAAAAGAAACTGACTCTGGGGATATCATTATACAAAGCCTAAGAGGAGGCGAAAAAAGGTTTTGACTCTGTCAGGGAGGTTTATATGTGTCTTGTACAAAGCCCAAGATTGAGGATGAAATGGGAAATTTAACTGACTCTGGTGAGGTATTTTTATGTGTCTTGTACAAAGCCCAAGATGAAGGCTGAAATGAGTTTGACTCTGCTTGGGAAATCATTCCTCAGAGCCTAAACAAAGGCTGGAAGGAAATGACTCGGCTGGGGAAGATATTTATCCCTAGTTTAAGAGATAGAGATTTATGTCTTGTACAAAGCCCAAGATTGAGGCTAAAAGGGTTTGACTCAACAAGAGAGTGCTTTTATCTGTCCTGTACAAAGCCCATGATTGTGGCTGAACAAGCTGGAGAAATTATTCGACACAGCTTAAGAGGAGGCTATCTCCTGCTAGGGGAAATCATTATACAAAGCCTAATAGGAGGCATGAAAAAGAATTGACTCAATAAGAGAGTATTTTTATCTGTCTTGTACAAAACCCAAGATTGAGGCTAAAAAGGTTGACTCAACAAGAGAGTGCTGAAATGTGATTGACTCAACAAGAGAGTCTAAAAAAGGTGATTGACTCAACAAGAGAGTCTGAAAAGGTGATTGACTCAACAAGAGAGTCTGAAAAGTGACGGACTCAACAAGAGAGTCTGAAAAGTTTGATTGACTCAACAAGAGAGTCTGAAAAGGTTAGCTCCTCTTGGGAGAATCATTATACAAAGCCCAAGAGGAGGCTAGCTTTCGGCTGAGGAAAGGTCCTTATATAGCGCCTAAGAGGAGGCTATCTTTTGATGCTGAGGATTATTGAGATCCCGAAGCAGGTCCAAATGGGGATTCAACTCTTGCTGAGGGTTCCAGAAGAGTTGAGACATCAGATGCCTTGAGGTTCTGATTTGGGATAGTGTTATACTGATGATAAACCGACCTTGGTTCTGATTTGGGATAGTGTTATATTGATGATAAACTGACCCTAGTTTGGGGATTTTTGGGAGAGAGACTGGGTTTTAGAACCCACGGGTTTTAACTCAGTTGGAGATTTATCCCGAGTAACCGGGGTTTCTCCTATGTTTGTAGGGAACTTGAGAATGTCTTTGAGACTCAAGGGGATTTAGACTGTCCAAGTCTATTGGTGTGGAAGAGTTTTATCTTTTGTATGATGCCCAAAAGGAGGTAGGTGTATTAAGGGATGGGAATCAACCCAAAATTGGTCTGTGATTTGACACTGGAAAGACTGCTCTAGCAAAGGATGACTAAGTTCTGTCTTATACCTTTAAGAGGTCTTCAGGGTCCTTGTATTAAGCCCAAGAGAAGGCATGAGAACTTCTAAGAAGCTGAAGGGTCCTTGTACAAAGCCCAAGAGGAGGCGGGGATGCTTTTAGGAAGCCTGTGGGTCCCAAACCAAGGAAAGTCCAAGAAATGCTATTCACCGAGAATAGATCATTTAGTGAAAGTCCTAAGGTTTGAAGAAATTCAAGAGATGCTATTCACCGAGAATAGATCAACTCTGGGGAGTAGAATTTCTTTGACAATTTCTAGGGGTGCAGTCTGAGAAAAGGTTCACGAAGAATATTGCCTTTCTCTTTGTTCCATATTATTTAAACCTAAGAGAAGGAAAAACTGTATCTGGAAATCCTATGGGGATCTAGTTTTTGTTGTATTCAAGAGTGACAAACATGGCTTTACCTAGTTCTAGACCTAGTTGTCGGGGAAAACTCTAAATAACTATACTAGTATATATACAGATGATATATGACAAGTATTTAAAAGGATATGAAAGAAGACTTACCGTGCGCAGCTTCCCACAATACAATTATATTTATATGAAAGCGAGTAAATGAAAGCAATCTAAAACTTACAGGTGAGCAAGCTTCCATGCTGTATTGTTAGTTGTTCAAAGAAATTAAAGAAAGTTTTGATAACAACATGCATATTTGAATCTAAATCAAAAGAGAAGTTCTTTTTGAAAAGATTGTTGAGGCTTATACTCAAGGAGAGGCCCGAGGTTTAACAGTGATCGCACCGTTGTTTTGAATATCGTATCGGGACTTATACAACGACTGAGGCCCAAAAAGGTTTACTGTACAAAGGGATTGGGTCTTACACTCTATTAGAGGCCCAAAGAGTTTGAAAATGAATAAAGATGGGTCTTATAACTCAAGGAGAAGCCCAGTTGATTTTGTTAAAAAGGCGACGATAGTGCCGAACTTTTGAAAATATACAGAGGGACTTATACAATGTGTGAGGCCCAAAATTGTCTATTTACAAAGGGGTTGGGTCTTACACTCTATTAGAGGCCCACGAGTGTTTTGAAAAAGATTGATGAGGGTGAAATCAATCAAAACTCTAATTTTGTTAAAAAATGGAATTAATTTTGATTAAAAATTAATAAAATCATTGAAAACATGTGAAAATGAGTTGTGTTTTTGGGTCAATGTTTCACAAATCATGTTTTTATCCACAAAATGATTGAAAACCATTTAAGTTTGGAAAATCAAGAGAAAGAAAATTTTTAAAATGTTAAAAAACAAATAAAAATTAATTCTTTGCAAAAATAACAAATATATGAAATAAATAATAATTTTGGGAAATTTTTGTAAAGTAAAATATTTTAACATTTTTGTGAATTTTGAAAAAAAAGAATAAACTCAAAATCATTAAAATTCAAAGAGAAATTAATTTTTGAATCAATTAAATAAAATAGTAAAAATTCAAAAATTCAAAAGTTTGAAAAAGGGCACCAAGAACACATTGTTCTTGCCCGTGTGCCCTGTTTTTGTCTGATTTGCATTTTCTCATCAATCTCACTGAATACTTGATGAAATCACACAATCCACATATCAATCTGCTCGTTTTCAACTCACGATCATGTCTATGGTCTTTAATTTCATTTATTTTAAGTATGGAATGAGAAATCAAAGAGAAACCTCAAAAACCCTAATTTCTGCATGAAGGTTAAGAAATTACATACATGATTCATACAAAGCAATCAATTGAGGGGAAACACTCCATACATGATTATGAACATATGGCAAAATTATTCTGCGAGGAAATATACATGAATCATGAGATGACCAAGTTTAGGCTTACTTGAATGTCGTGGCAGCAAGAGCAATTTGATTTTTGAGTTGGAGGTGTTACATATGAGTTGTGATGATCTGAACAGCTTTCTTAGGTGCTATGGAGTGTGTCTGAATGCTTGGAGTGGATTGAATTGAGCTGGAACTTGATTTGGCACCTCAACTGCAAATCTGTCAAAAGCTTGTGCAGATGGATGGTGATTTTGTGAAATTGGTGTTCCAGATGTTATGTGAGGGTTTGGATCACTTCTATATATTATATGTGAGGTGTGTGTGTGTGATTGGTTTGGTTGGAATTGCTCTCAAACTCAAAACCCGATAGTGACTTGAGTTAGAAGGCAAAATTGGAGTGAAAGAGGTGATTTTGAGGAAAGCATCAGTTTGGGTGCTTTGGGGTACTCAAACTGATCACAAATGAGGTCTATTTATAGTGCAATAAGTTTGTTTTGGCTACAATAGTGTATGGCAACTGGTACAGGTCGGTGGCCAATTGTGATCAAATGGAATCTCAAGTCTCCTCTAGCCATTGACTTGAGGTTAGAGCACAAGCCTAAGGTTGTTTGGTTCAAGGATAAGTCTTGACTAAACTTGGATAATATTGTCTTGATGAATGCCACCTCTATGCATCAGTTAAATGCTTTGAAACAAAATTGAATATTTGAGGCATCTTTGAATTTAGGAGTGTCATGTCTAAACATAGCTCCATGGACTTGTGAGGCTGGTAGATCAGTGTTTGTCCCTTGGTTATTCCCCCTTGAGGTGTGCAGATGGATAACCATGCTTGTTGTTTCACAATTTGATCAAATCGAGCCCTTATGCACAAATCTGCCTTGCCAAAGCCAGTTTGCAGCAAGGCATGTTGCAGCTGTCATAACTCCTAGCCCAGGTGGAGTTTTCTCATGTTTTTGGACTCATTGGAAAGCCCTCATATGATACAACACATGTGTGATCATAGTTTATCTTGAAACTATTTGGATCCAATTGAAAAATCATCATGAACATTGATGTTCAAGACTGCCAACTTAGGCAGATTTCCACTAAGTGTTGGAAAAGTGTCATTTTCATATTTTTTGCCATTTTAATCACTCCATAACTAAAAATCCATGAGGAATTGAAATGAGTTGTGGTTGAATCTTTTGTAGAGTGTAATGAGAGCTACAAATCCAGCTTTGGACCAGCCAAAAGGGTGGCTTGGATCTCAAGTTATGGTCCTTGGAAGTTGGTACCCTAGCCACTTTATTTCATAACTTAGAAAAATTCTAAGTTTTTTATGGTTACCCCTTTTATAAGTTAACTCTCCTTCTTTGATTTTTCTTGATGAATGATTATTCAAATCACATATTAACATTGTTTTAGGGTTAAGGAACCTTGGTTGACCAAAAATTCAAAAAGTCAAACTTTGGATTTCTGTATAGTTGACTTTTCATCAGATGAAATCCAAACTTTGCGATCCTTTGTGAAATCAAGCCCTTGACCTAAATCAAACCTAATGGGTGGATTCCATAGGTATTATAGGGTGTATTGAATCATGTCCCAAGGTTTAGGAGCATGTCTTGATCAAAAGTCAAAGGTACAGTTGACTTTTTTCCTCGAAACCCTAATTGTGGCCCTGATGAAATTGAAACTTGTGGATCAAGCTTCTTGAATTAATCCATTGTTGCAAATGGATAAATGTTGTGTATTGGAGACCCTCAAATCATGTCTTGAGGTCTTGGCTCATGTCTTGTCCCAAAAGTTAACTTAGGGGTGAATTAGGTCAAGAAACCCTAATTCCTGATTTTTGATGAATGCATCCCCTGGGTTTAAATTGATTTGATGATTGGGTCCATGAGGTCCCTTGGAGTATCTTAGGTTGTGCTTTGAAGCATTGGCTCATGCCCAGAAGAAAATTTCCATCTGGTGGCCTTGGTCGACCAAAACCCTAATTTGGTAACACTGGCGATCTCGAGGCTTGATCCACTTGGAATGTTGCAACCTTGTGCTTGATACTTAATGTGGGAGTCCTCTTTATCCTTTATGGGTGTTTGAGAGGTTAGACAAGTTGAAGATCATGTCATTTCTTGATTGATCCTTTGCCTAAGTGCCCTGAGAGGGCTTGAAATCCTAATTCTTGATTGTAGAGAATGCCTAACAATTTCTGAGGAGATTAATGAGACATGAAAGTGCATCCATATTGTGATGATGATTGGCACAATAATGGGAAATCTTAGTGGTCAAAATTTGGGGTATGACATAATCCCGAGACAAAATCCATGGAAATACTATCCCATTTCCATTCTGGAATATTCATTGGCTGCATCATACCCAAATGCTTGTAATGTTCAATCTTGGACTTCTGACAAATCAAACAGACATAAACAAATTCAGCAATATCATTCTTCATACCCGGCCACCAAAATAATTTATGCAGATCTTGGTACATCTTTGTAGCACCGGGATGAATACTCAATCTACTTCAATGTTCTTCTTCAAGAATGCTCTTCTTAATTTCGGGAACGTTTGGAACACACACTTTGTCTCTGAACCTCATCACACCATTCTCATCAATCCATAATTCACCTCCATTACCCTGGTTAATTAAAACCGACTGGTCAACCAGCTTCAAATTAGATTGCTATCTCACTCTAATCTCTTCCAGAATACCACTAGTCAACTTCAACATACCCAGTTTCACACTGTCAGGAGTCTCTTCACATACCAAACTCAAATCTCGGAATTGCTCAATTAATTCTAACTCTCTCACCATAAGCATGGACATATGCAATGACTTCTTGCTCAATGCATCGGCCACCATATTTACCTTACCAGGATGGTCATTCAAATCAAAATCATAGTCTTTCAACAACTCCAACCACCTCCTCTGCCTCATGTTCAACTCTTTCTGATCGAATAAGTACTTCAAACTCTTATGATCGCTGAACACTTCAAATTTAGAGCCAAAAAGGTAATGTCTCCAAATTTTCAACATGAACACCACAGCTGTCAATTCTAAGTCATGCGTAGGATAATTCCTTTCATGGACTCTTAATTGTCTCAAAGCATAAGCAACAACCTGTCCATTCTGCATCAACACTCCACCAAGACCCATCTTCGAAGCATCACAATAGACCACAAAAGATTCATTCGGATTAGGCAAAATCAAATCTGGAGCAGTCGTTAATTTCTTCTTCAATTCCACAAAACTCTCTTCACATGCAACATCCCACACATAAGCCTGACCTTACGAGTCAACTGCGGCAACGGTAGCGCCAATCTAGAAAAACCTTCTATGAACTTGCGATAGTAACCTGCCAACCCAAGAAAACTTCGTATCTCAGTAGCAGACTTCAGAGTCTCCCACTGTAGCACAACATCAATATTTGAAGGATCAACAGCAATTCCACCACTTCAAATCACATGGCCAAGAAAACTCACCTCTTTCAACCAAAACTCACACTTCGACAGTTTTGCATACAACTTTTTATCTTTCAATACTTGCAACACAGTCCTCAAATGCTCAACATGCTTTTCTTCAGATTTAGAGTATATAAGTATATCATCAATGAAAACCACAACAAACTTATCCAAATACTCATGGAAAATCTTATTCATATATTCCATGAACACACCAGGTGCATTAGATACACCAAACAGCATAACAGTGTATTCATAGTGACCATACATCTTCTTGAAAACTGTCTTCGAAATATCATCAGGCTTAACACGAATTTGATGATAACCAGACCTTAAATCAATCTTGTTGAACACACAAACGCCTACTAGCTGATCCATCAAATCGTCAATTCTCAGGAGTGGATACTTATTCTTGATAGTCACCTAATTCAACTGCCGATAATCAGCACACAACCTCATGCTACCATCTTTCTTTTTCACTAACAACACAGGCGCACCCCATGGAGAAACACTCGGTCGAACAAACTTCTTCTCCAGTAATTCTTCCAGTTGTTTCATCAATTCACTTAACTTAGAAGCTGACATCCGATAAGGAGCCATTGACACCAGACTCGTACCTGGTATCAAATCAACCGCAAACTCTACTTCACGTTCTAGAGGCAGATCACTTATGTCATCCGGAAACACCTCTGGGAATTCGCAGACGATAGGTAATTCGACACTTGCAGCTTCACGATCAACTTGCAATGATGCAAACAACGCAAACATCAAGGCTTCTTCTTCTAAGAGTTCGTCTACTTTCTTAGCAGACAAGAACATCAACTCCCCATTATCACCAAACTCAGGAAACTCCACAGTCTTATTATAACAGTTGATGTGAACATAGTTGAACTTCAACCAGTTCATCCCCAGAATTACATCAATTTGGTGTAAGCGCAAACACACTAAATCCATAACAAAACTCTTCCCAAAAATCATCAAAGGACATCTCGAACACACAAAAGTAGTAGTAACAGAACCATTCGCAGGAGTCTCTATTACCATACTACCATTCATATCAGATAATTTCAAACCCAATCTATTAGCACATTCAAGCGAAATAAACGAATAAGTAGCACCAGTATCAATAATAGCGACCAACTCAACATTATTAATAAAACAAGTATCTCGAATCAAGTTATCCTTCTTGGGAACTTCTGAACCACTCAAAGCAAACACTCTGCCATTAGTTTGAGCTGCAATAGCAGTCTTCTTCAGCTTTTGACACTGAGTACTGATGTGACCTTGTTCACCATAGTTGAAATAAGTCGGACCCTCATCTTTGCAGTCAGTAGCTCTGTGACCTCTCTTACCACATCTGTAGCACCTCATCACACTATTGTTGCAAACTTCAGCATGATGCCTTACTCGCCACACTTGTAACACTTCATAGAAGCGGGAGTTGCTCCCCCACTTGTCTTTTTCCCACCTGAAGCCTTCTGTTTCCCTTTGTCAACTGGAGTCACGTAAGGCTTTCCTCTAAACTGTCCCTTCTCCTTCTTCTCACTAAGTTGCTTGTAGTGAGCAGATCGAGCTCGGCTATCCTCATCATAGATTCTACTCTTATCCACCAGCTTAGCATACCTTCGAATCTGTTGGTAACTAATACCCTGCTTGATCTCTGGTCTCGGTCCATTCTCAAACTTAAGGCATTTGGACATCTCAGCATCAGCACGATTATAATGTGGACAAAACTTCACCAGCGCCTCAAACTTTGCCGCATATTCTGCCACAATCATGTTTCCTTGTTTCAGCTCAAGAAATTCTACCACTTTCTTGCCGTAAGCATCTTCAGGAAAATATTTTCCCAAAAACTCTCTCTTAAACACAGCCCATGTTATCTCGGTACCAACATCCTCCAGCCTCTGACGGGTGTTATCCCACCAATCTTCAGCTTCCTCTTACAGCATATGAGTACCGAACTGAACTTATCGAGCATCCGTACACCCCATCACCCAGAAGATCTTCTCAATCACCTTGAGCCATTTATGGGCGCTCTCCGGATCATGAGTTCCCACAAAAGTCAGCAGATTATTTCTATGGAATTTCCCCAAAGCACAAAACTTATCAGGAGCTTCCTCATTCTGATTGTTATGAGCCATCACTTGAGCAAGTGATTCCAGAGCGTCAGCAATAGCACGGTTGTTTCTCCCAACCATTCTGCACATCACCAACAAGGTTAGAAAATAAAACATCGACATTGTACACACACTCATCGTCTGACAGGAAACTGGCATTATACAACACCTGGCAAGATAGACCGACCAGACTCTGATACCACTAATGTAACACCCTTCTACCTAACAGACATTCACGAATAATTTAACAACAATTATCAGAGTAAAATCCCATAAAGGCGTCACATTTCGTCATAGAACATCAAATAACAACATCCTGCTCCGTAACACGGGCTATAATCATCAAAATTAAATCATTTACTACGCAGTGGAAAACTTCTAAAAAAACATCATAAGTTATAACATCAAAAGGTTTTTAAAACAACTCCAAAACATCATAATAACATCAAATAAACGAACACCATAGTTCGACTCAAACATCCCGAACCAATATTACATATCAGAGCAAGACCCTCTACTCGACCAAAATAAATTAAAAGTACTTCAAGTAAGCTCTTCACGCACCAAACGCTAATCCTGATCACCTGCACATTACCCACGTGGAGGCAACATTCAAACAGGCAGGGTGAGTAATCATAAACCATTATACAAGATATAAGATAAGAAATAATAAGGTAACATGCATCATAATAAAACAACATCGTCATTATACATTCACCATCATCATCATACATCATGGAAATCATGTCATCAACATCATCATTCACAAACACGCAACGCCACATAAATATGAAATGCACAACACTGACTCATGCATGTGGTACTAATTCGTCATGTTTGATGGACACTAGGCCATTACCCTCCAAGATCCCCACCAATATGATCGATTCTACACAAGAACCGTAGCAACATCATACACTCTAATCCACACAATGGGATTAAAGCCACCACTGGACCAAAGTCCTAAAACCGTCACTGGACCGAAGTCCTAGAATGTTATAAATACATGATGCAAACGTCATAATCGTCATCGTCACATTTCATCATCATTTATAAAATCATATTACCTCGTCATCATCATGCATCAAAAGTCGTCATAAAACATCACATCACCATGCATTAAAAGTCATCATAAAACATCACATCATAAGTCATTACGTATTACTCATCAAACACGACACATCAAATATCCAAGGCCTATGATCAACAAGGCATAAGGCAGCATAAAGCACAAGAACAAAGAAAAAAACATTGCTCCTTCTCGCCTGGAGCTCGCCCGACAAAGCAGCGCGCTCACCTGGGTTCTCCCGACGATGCAGGGGCGAAACTACTTCCCCCATACAAAATCCAGAACCTCACTTTTCACCTCTCCCTTCGTTTCTATTTTTGCCCGGCAAAGCAGCACGCTCGCCTGGTCTTCGCCCGGCGAAGCAGTGGCGGATCCCACACTCTCATACAAAATCTAGTAGCACCCTTTTTCCACCTTTCATTCGCTCCCACTTTCGCCCGACAAGGTTGGGGTGAATTCGCTTCGCCCGGCGAGACGGGACTTTCGCCCGGCGAATCCTTGCGAACCTGCAACTTTCAGTTGCGATTCTGCACTATCTCAGACCCTAAGAGGTCTGCGATTCTAGCACTAAACCAGTTTTCATCAGAATTCATCATAGAATAACACAGCAACCATAATACATCAAGATAGGTTTTTATCTCTAACATCTAACACCTCCCAAAACCCCAATTCCGTCATGAACTCGTCAAAATTACCCAGAACCCACTACCTACATGCTTCTACACCTATATCAAATATGATGATAAAAGATTTCTCCCCATACTTTAGAAAATCGCTTCTGAATTCTCCTCTCTGAGTTCTTCCGGAATCTCTCTGAGCCCTAGCGTTCTTTTCCTTTTTCTTCAGAGCGTTTTCTCCAAACTGATCGTATCACCAATGACTTATCCCTCTCTCTTTTCCTTTTTGTCCAACTTACCCCTAGAACCCCTAATATGATCTTCCAACATTATCCTCACTTATTCTCGCACAATTACCACATAGCCCTTCCTTTTATTTTAAAATTATAATAATAATTTAAATAACATTGTCACATTATTCCATTATTATTATTTATCGAAATAACCCCTAATAAATCATATACTCCTAACATCATCAATACACCCTTATCATCGTCAATACCCCACAAAATAAATCATCAGACATCACAATAATTCACCAAAATTCACTGAAAATACGAATATTTATAAATAATTAATTAAATAAATATTCTATTGATTTCGGGGTGTTACACTACCCGTCTCTAAATGAGCTTCTTTTTAAAATTATTTTTGTATAAAAATTAAAATAAAACCCCATAATAATTATTTTAAATACAATAAAAAATATATTATTTTAAGCATAATACAATTTTAAATACTATATTATAATTTATAAATTCTATAATATTTTTTTAAATACAATCCATATCTAAATTATATATAATAATAATTAAATATTTAAAATAAGGGGAACTAATCAAATATGAAAAAATTGTGAGTTAAACACAAAATAGGTGGATTTTAATTTGATTATATTAATGTATAATATTTAAAAGAGAAAGATTAAATATAATGGACATAAAATTTAATGAGGTGGAAAAAAATCAATGTGTTGTTTTGAAGTGAGACAACATAAATATTAATATAATTTTTTTAATTTATATTTATGCGGGTCTAACAGACTATCCACGAGCCATACAAATTATCTCTAATAGATAACAGACTTTTTAGAGTCGGGCTAAAAAAACTCTAAAAAATAAGTACTATAATTTTTAAAACTCAAACCCTATAAATTTTTGAACTTGACGGACCGATCCATATAGATTAACCCATTTTGACAGCTCTAATGTTGACCACAAATTTGATGACTCTAACAAAAAACTTGCTCCATCACTTCAAGACCCCATTACATCCTTCCGCGACTAATTTTTGATTCATGAACGGAAACACTAACAATTAACCATAAATAATTTTCCATTTTAAAAGAGTAGAAAATGTTTACAAACCTATAACTTTTTAATATGTTTGTGATTTTTTATTGAAATATCTTTATTAAGTTTTAGCTCACTTAACTATAATAAAATATGTTATTAAATAAAAAACATTATCATTGAAATTGATACAGCTAATTAATATTTTTAAAAATGTACATAATTAAAAAAAAAAATTAAAATAAAATAGAGGAAGTATCTATAATATAAGAAAATCATTTGATCTGGTTAATAGAAACATAACCTTTGTTATTAGGGCTCCACATCCTAATTGAGAGGCATTTTGTGTCTAAAACAAACTAATTTGAACTAAATCCATTCATAATTAGATACTAACAAGTACTTGGCTGCAAAAACAACTCTTTGTATGTGGCAAATGTAACCGGTTGTAGTTAAAAAGTTCAAAAAGTTTGTAAAAGAAAAACAGATTACAAAAGCAGGGCATTGGTTGGTAAGGGCAAAAAGTTGACATTGATGGGTTGGTTCATTTTTCAAAGTCTGCGCAGCAGGTATAGTGCAGTTGTGGTAAGGTAGTGTCTTGAAACCTGATGAAAAAATATTCAAAACTTTGTCTGAAAACAAAACCATACCAAAAGTTTGAGTTGCTTTATTCATTCACAAAACCTTTCTCTTTCAACACAAACTTCCCCCAAAGAAAACGCAAGATACGACTTACATCAAAAACATCCAATGGCAAGACTGTATACAATGGTTAAGGACATCAACAATAGTAAAGAGCTTTGGAAGATTGCAGTAAGAATCCATCACAAATGGAGCATTCTTTCAAAGAATAAACAACATTTTGAAATGATTGTTGTTGATAATGAGGTAAGACATGTGCATCCATTGTAACCTGGTTTTGTATTCGTGTTTGTTCTGTCAAGACAAAACCATAGAACAACCCATTATGACTTCATTAGAACATGTTTAACAGTTTAGTGGTTTGAATGATTTTCATTTTTTTGTATCTTTCATGTTTCATGTTTTCATATTTTTGTATGTTTGATGTTCCATGTTTCATTTTTTTGTATGTTTCATTATTTAGAACATTTTTTTTCCTGACTGGTTTAACATTTTTTTTGTATGTTTCATCTTTTTATGAAATCTACTTTAACAATGGACACTATGAACCTTACAGGGGACAAATATTCACGTGAAAGTCCCAACCATGTATAAACAACTATTTGATGTTGTGTTAACCGTGGATAACACCTACACCATTGCTAATTTTCAAATGTTGTTGAATGACCTATTGTTCAAGCCATCCGACCACAGGTTTCTGTTGGTGTTTACTGGCGGTACTTCCGTCACCGACAAAAATAAGCATGTAATACCATCAAAGAACCTGAAATTCACGCCTTTCGCAGATATCACTTGTGGCAAGTGGAAAAAGGATGTTTTAATAGGTTAGTAGAAATAAATTTATTTGATACATATTCAGCTAAGATGTCTTATTATGTTCTCATATTGCTTCGTAACTTATGATTTGTTTCGGTTTGTTGAATGTTGTAGACGTAATCAGTATGGTTACAGAAATTGGGTACACACAACTACAAAGTGGGAGCAAAAAATAGCAAATAAATTTGGTTTGAAGGACTTGGGGTAAGTATACAAAACAACTTCAGGTTTACTAAAAATATGGTCATGTGTCTTCATATTCACTTTGTATGTCACAATTTTTGCGTTTGACATGTCTTTAGAAACAATATTATGCATTGTACTCTCTGGGAAGGGTATGCGTTGCAGTTCCATGACTACTGCCAACAGAGGAATGGCAATTATGTACCAACTATCATCATTTTGCAATTTGCTAAAGTAAAAGAGAAAGGTAAACATACTTTATGTCTTTGACAATACTTTGGTCTTGCATTGTTATTTTTTATATACACTAATCATTTGTTGTTTCTTTACTGTGTAAGAAGTATCCTTTGGTTGTTTCAAACACGTTCAACGTAACGAAGCTGCACATTAATGATGAGTCGCCCTACATTGTGGATTTCCTTAAAAGGTCTTGCGTTGATGCCTGCATTAGAATTTCATTTTGATCTGAATTTATATTTTATATTCTATTCCATACCCAATGTTGTTTATATTGAACCTGTTATTCACCTTAGGATACCAAAAATGGAAGGCACTCAGGTGTCATGTCAAAGTTTAACAACACATTCACGTAACTGGTCTCAGAGTTCATCAAGTTCTCAACTAACACCTTACGACAAATTCATGTATAAAGTTGTCGTACTACCACTGGACCAAATTTTACAACTTAAGGATGTAAAAACTATACAAGTTACAACTATTTTGTTGTTTATATTGTGTCTGACAATGTAATACACCTTCTTTCATAAAAGATCACTCAATGTGTGACTGTCGCAACCACTGACAAGCTGAAAGCATCCCAAGGAAGGTGGTATTACCAGGCATGCCATGAATGTCCAAGGGTTGCCAAGGGGGATAAACCACCTTACATATGTGGTTCTAGCCATAATACGGAAGCTCAGATTTTCAGGTTCTTATTCGTTTAGATTTATGGTTTTATTCTTCCTTTTTTTACCGTCCTATATGGACCTAATGTACTACCATGTATAAGTATAAGGTAATGATTAAAGTGATCAGTGATGGATGTCGTACGACATTTATATTATGGGACCGGGAATGCTCACAACTGTTGGAACTATCTGCGGAACAGAAGCGCAACAACATGCTTCAGGTAGCACTACCTCCTGCGTATGTGACATGTCTTAATTTGTTGCAATGTCCTCATAGTTTTAAATTACCTTCCCCGTTTCAATTAGGATGGAGTCACGGACCCTCTTGAGTATCTCTTAGCCTTTGATGCTTTGGTTGGTTTGAATTTGGCATTCAAAGTGAAGTGGCAACTGTCCTGGGCAAATACATCGGTTGTTTCTATATATAACGATGAAAAAGTCGTGAAACAGCTTGTAGGGTCAATTGCTCCACCTAAGGTATGAAATTTTTATTGGTTTCCCTCAATTCTGCATTGCTACAAATTGAACATGAACCTGACTTATGGGTTTTCCCTTTGTTGGTTAGACAACCACATTGTCTCCCGTCATCGAAGACGTCCTGCAGGTATTTTTAAGTTTGGTAAAATATTTTTTTGGGTTCAAATTTGTATATATCTGCTAGTTTTTTTACTATTTTACTTCTTTGTAGATTTATGAAATCTTTGATGAGGCCAACCCATTGGAGAACTGGGAATTAGTAGTCGTAACGTTACAAATCATTTTCTTATATTATAGATGTTGTTATTAGTTTTCCTTTTAGTTTACCAAATTCTGTATTCATGTCGTATAATATGAATTTCAGGAGATTGATGTTACGTCCAATCATACTCCAGTAGAGGTCACACATGTTACCGCGTCCAAGAGGGTGGCTAAATTTGGTTCGACTGCTACTACTGCCTCAGATGAATTAGAAGAGGGCGGCGAATCGTCCACCAAAATGAAGAAGTTTATCAACTTAGAGAAGTGAAGTTTTCATTACATCGATATCGTAGAAATGAAGTCAGTATGTAGACATTTGTTAAGTGCAGCCATTATTTTGTAGATGTTATGGCTCTTATTTTGGCAGTTGTAGTAACAATGAACAAACCGTTATGAATGGGTAGTTTATAATGGCTGATGTAAAAACAATGAATTTGTGTTTCAAATATGTATGGATTATTTAAATTAATTATGTATCGTATTTTTGTGCAAAAATTTGTTGCCATTACACTTCTGTTTTATAGATATCATACATATGCAACTCAAACACCATGCTAAAATTGTTTGCATCATTCCAGGACAACAATTTCTTTTAATAAAGCAGTTTTAACAAAATTATATACACCATTCCTATGAGGGGTTTGTAACACAACTGTGAAGAGGAAATACGCTGAGGATGCTCCCACTTTTGTGGTTGGATTTATGGTGGGGCCTCAAACATTAATTGTTACAATAGGTAGGACTTGACCCCTTCCTACCATCTGTCCTTTACCACTGTGTAACTGCATAACACATCACCTCACCTGCATTTTTTCACAATACTTTATACTCTCAACATCTTCTAATTATGATTTACTTTTCCCAATACGGTTTGATAGTCACTTTAGTTATTTCTATTTGTCAACCCAAACCTCTTATTTTTTTAGTTACTATTATATTTCTTTAATTAATTGCCAGCAATCCAACTTATTTTATAGCTTTGAATTAACTGTTTCATACGATATGAACAAATGCATTGGGATTCTACCTTTATTATACTATTACATTACACATCCACATGCATTCATCATCTCATAATGTAGGAACATCCTGTTAATAGCTCTAAACATACAAAACAACCTCACGATTGGTGATTATAGAAATCTATTAGTCACACACCATTTCCATGTTTCCTACTATTTAGAAAACAACCTGGGTTATGTGATCATGGTGTTTCTACTGAACATGAACGTGAAACTGAAACATTAAAAACCAAACTATTAAAACCAGCATATCAGTCAAATTAACATTTTTTGAAAGGGTTGAAATGGATTAATCAATATCTACCAACAAAGCTGTTGCAGCTGCTACAACAAGAAAAAAAAAAGAAAGCTTTATCTACTTACCAAAAGAAACATTACACAAGCTTCCAACAAGGAAAATGTTAACCCAAATGGTACATCATGGAAGTCCTCACTCCGGAATTCCTAAGCTCTCTGAGGACGCCTGGCTTGTCGAACCATCACATTAATTTAAAGATAGGGACGCCAATCATGCTTATGAGAAACATTAATCAAGCGGAAGGTTTGTGCAATGGTACAAGACTAATTGTTACGAAAATGGCTAACCACGTCCATCAGGCTGAAATTATGGGTGGAAAACGCCATGGAAAAGTCATATACATTCCACGAATGGATATGTCCCCGTCCCAATCACTGTGGCCTTTCAAACTAAATAGGAGACAGTTTCCAATCATTGTGTCCTACGCCATGACAATTAATAAATCCCAAGGATAATCCTTGGATTTGGTAGGCCTCTATATCCTAAAAGATCTATTCAGCCATGGTCAGCTATACGTCGCAATCTCGAGGGTTACAAGCAAAAAGGGTATTCAAGGTCTTGATTCATGACAAAAACAACAAACCAAAGTCTTCTACTGCCAACGTTGTATACAAATAAGTTTTCAGAAACATATAACAGATACTTCTACTTAACTTTTCACATCATAGAACCTATTATTCATTCTGAAATACCACCCATTTTATACCATGTCTTTCTTAATGTTATTATGGAGTATATGGCCATGAAGTTATTATTTGATTCCTAATTGCAATTTTATTTTTTATTACGACATTCGCCCTGTATCGAAAATTAGCTATTGTACCTCAATTTTATCCGTTACATAATACTGGACTTATATACTGTAAAATTTTTATTAATTCTATGTTGTGCCTAACTCTTTTTCATTTTCATTGCAGGAAATATTTTGTGCCCAACCACACAAATGAACCAATTTACATGGCTGCAGAATTTCTTGATATTTTTGGTCCCTGTACGTAATTGTTTTTGTTCCACGCCTTTTTGTGTAGTTAGGACGTGGTGTTTATGATTTTGCCTATTATTAGATATTTCGTCAAACCAATGGACAATCCAATTGTTTGACCGCACATTTGACTGCAGAAACTTAAAGTATGGCTTCACATTTGCAGCTACTCACACATTTGTTAATTTGTCTGCTTTCAAAACAACCAAGTTTTTATTATTTATTTAACAACTATAATTGTAACAACCAATATTTCTTGATATGTTTTTTTTCCACGTTGCATGCCTATCTGTATCTATGCATAAAGGCAATTTACACTCTTTTTTTCATTTCCCTTTTTCAAACATGACTATTACAATCATATTATATATATTATACTTCCCTGCTCTTTACACAGTCATTTTCCACAAACCAAAATAACTTAATTTCACACCACTCTTTGCATCCAATATTACCATAACCAAAACATACTGAAATATCTCATTCATGTTACGTTACATAAACATTGATACACTCTTATACAAAACTACACAAACCAGTACTAAATTCAACAGCATACAGCCGTTGCATTTTCAACACTTCACTAAAACACACCTTCATACATTAACATTAACTAAAACCATAACACACTTTCATCATCGCATCACCTAACACCCTGCTTTCAACGGTTGACACCACGTAAAGACGATTAGCTGGAATTGTTATGCTAAACCGAAGCATGTCACCCCTCCTGAGATTCTTGTGCCTTGCAAACTGATACCACCCACGACCGATGAATTTTTCCGTCTTCACAACCTTTTGGTTACACATCGCAGAATGCACCTTCACATGGTAAAGCCTACTTGTGTCTGCATCAACCAGTTCTATTTCCTTCTGCCTTGGTCTTAATATATTCTTTGAAACTTTCCTTGGAAAGTTCTGAAACATTAAAAAAATAGTCATTACAATTATCATTTTGAACACATAAAACCCAATTTTAATTATTATGTTTAGAATGCAGACTTACCATCACATTTCTCATCACTTTGTAACCATAGCTAATGTGCCTGACCTATGAAAATTCATCCTCAGCTTCTTCGTCCTCGGATTCAACTTCTTCTTCAACAACATCTTTGTCCATTGAATGACCCTGAACCTGAACATTCACTTCATGAGGTTGACCGTCCATCTTCTTAGTTATGTGACCCTCTGAACTTGGTCCTCTTTTAACGTCCCCCAAGCCTACGGACCCGATAGTGCAGGAAAACAGTGTGTTATACACTTACCACCCTACATAAGTATCATCAGTCCTGTTCTGATTAGAACAACTCAACTTGCTGAAAACATCATACAAAAACTATCATATCAACCATACTTGGAGGCAAAATGTTTAACACAAACCAATGAATGTAACATCATTCTATACAAACTACTTCTCCAATTACAAGTCTGCAAATTTTTAACAAACCGACAACTTCCTTTGTGTTAGAACTTACTTCCTCTTTCATGAATAATCAATAACTTAAAATAGTTAACCCACTTCATCTTACATTAACTCACTTCATTGTCAACATACAATACATTACTTTCTACGCTAAAAACATTTCTCAACAGCTTCAACACATCTTACTTAGACCACACAAAATCAGAATTAAATCAAACCTTTTTCAAAAGCCGCAACTGAAACCATAAACACACCATTCAAACATCAGTACTCCCTACCTATTTTATACATTACTTAAAATAATTTACAGTTTACACGCAATGCCTACACACATTTTCCACAAACCAAACCCATGCTTTTAACCCTACTGCTAAATCATTCTTAAACATATGTAGCAAAAACATCATTCATATTTCACTCAAATGCTTAACATAAACGTTACTTTTCAGATGAAGAGACAGGCTTTTCAACATCTCCAGCAACTGGTGCCTTGCATGCCCTAAATTCCACAGGACGTGTCCCAAAGGTCGGCTTCGGTATGGATCTGCAAGTCATTTAACCATGGATCAGTATCATTGAATCTGTCAACATTAAAATTGGTTTACAACATATTTTTTTAAACAATATGAAAATAAGAACTTCATATATCTTTACATTAACAGTTACAGTTCTTGTTTCTTTGCATGTCCTATAATACAAAAAACGTACCGAACCATAACATTTGGTTGACCTTCCCTTTCCTTTTCATGACCGCCTTCAACCGTAGTGGTCATTTTTTCAACTGCATCTTTGTTCCCCACTCCCTTTTCTTTTGGGAGATCACGTTTGCTGCCTGATGCCTCCGCTACCAGCATTCTCAGCTTTTCATCAATCATTTCTTTCTCACGGAGCCACCTCTGGTACGATCTGCATGCAAACAATGCGCAACAAAATGGATTATTCTATTCAAACCAAAAACATCGTCGACATGCACAAAGTTTTCATACACTTACTCGGCCTGTTTCTTTGCAATAGCTTCTGGATCCATTGTCTTCACCCTTGCGTCGTTCCTTGCTTTCTTCTCTATCTTGTTTGCACTTTCTATTAACATCATTTTTTTTACTTTTTTTTTGTTTGACTTTTTCGTCTTATACTAATTAAATTGGTTTCTGTTAACATTTCTACTACACGTTTTCTTTCTACAATTATTTTTCTTAACTATTTTATTACTCTTTTTCATTTCTACAGTTAACTTCAATTTTTTCATTTTCATTTTTTTTATTTAACAATTTTCTGATTTTTTTTATTTTTTTTAATACACTCATGCAAAGACCGATATCCGTTCGAATGGACGGTTCTCCTTCTAGTTAACTATTGTTCCCGAGACCCAATACAATAATGCCAAGGAAACAAAGTCAAGAAAAATCATGAAAATAATAAAATACTATAAAAGGCCGACATTCTTTTTATAAAATAAAATAGTAGACCAAACCAATGCATTTTTTCTGACAAAGGCTAATGGCTCTCACGTTTAATGTCAACAACTATTAAAAAAAATATAAAATATATTTAAGCTAAAAAAACATGATACAAAAATAAATTTGATTTACACAAACTTTCAATAAAAATTTATTTTAATTTATCTAATAATGTGTGAATTAATATATAATTTAAAAAAATGATAATAATAAAAGTATTCTGAAAAAACAGAAAAGCAAAAAAGAATGGGTGAGAGAAGAAAAAGGAAATGTTGAAGTTAAAGGCAAAGAAAGAGAAGAACTAATCACTTACCCACACTTGGTTACATACTATGGTTCAATTTAATTTAATTAAAGCTATAGTTAAACTTGTTAGCATCTCATATTTGACCTATCATTGCATGCCATTCTTTCCTTTTCTAACTTCTTCATACTCTCAAATACTACGTCTTCACTCTCTCTTTTTCTCTTTCCATTTCTTTCTCTCAATCACAACTAACAAACAAAACGTAACTAACTAACTCTCTATCCGATTCTCTCTCAGATCTGCTTCTCTCTCTCTCTCGATCTCTCATCGGAATTTCTGGTTAGGTAAACAGCTTAATTAACTGTTTATCGTCTAATTAATCGCTTATTTTTTAAGCTGTTTGAGTATATTGTCTTTTTTATACAGATAATCGATTATTTCACCTGATGATGATGAATAATGAAGGAAAAGTGGTGGATAGGAGCAGGATTGTTCCTGTGTCAATCGTATTTGTGGTGCTGTGTGGTCTTTCTTTTTATTTAGGTGTACTATTTGGTTCTGAGAATGATAGATTTGTATCGATTATCAGTCAGAGATCCATGGATTTCGCGAAGGAACCGTCGTTGACATCGAAAAGTTCTTTGAAAATTAACTATACCAGTTTTCCGGAATGTGGTATTGATTATCAAGATTTCACTCCATGTACAGACCCAAGGGTAATATGAATTCAGTTTTTCGTTTGCTGATGTTATAGGATTTGTAGAAGAAAGTTTTCTTAGAGTGTGTTTGGTTCTGCGGAGACAATAATTGATTCTGACTGAATTGATTTTGGAGAATTGATTATGGCTAAAAGTGAGATGGATGTAAAGTGATTTACGTTTGGATATATTTACGTAAAAGTGATTTATGTTTGGATATATTTATGTAAAAGTGAGTTGAATAATAAATTTCGGTGTAATAATTATGTTTAAACACAAAAGTTACAAATTCTAACTTCAAGTAAAACCAATTCTGGAGGAATAATCAATTCTAATTTAGGAGTGCATACATGATAGCTTATAATTTTGAGGTGTTTAAAAATTATGTTTAAACGCCTCAAAATCATTCCAAAATCAATTCTATACCATTAGAATTGTGTTTGGCTCTTCCAAATGGTAAACCAAACATACACTTAATGATTAAGTTCATGTTTCGATTGGCTAGCCTATCGATATAGGCATAAGCGTTTGCAAGACTATTTAGGAGTGCATACATGATAGCTTATAAAATGAGCTTATAATTTATTTAAAAGTAGTCTGCCTTTATTTTATTTTTTGTTATAGAAATAGCTTATATATAAGCATTTATATGATAAGCGTTCAATTTTAGTAGTTTATCCAATTAGGGTCTAAGTATGGTTAATTTTACAGAGATGGAAGAAGTATGGATCTTATCGATACATTATGTTGGAGCGACATTGCCCTCCGGTTTTTGAGAGGAAAGAATGCTTGGTTCCTCCCCCAGATGGATACAAGCCTCCAATTAGATGGCCAAAGAGCAGAGATGAATGTTGGTACAGGTATAAAATATGCCTTACGAGTTACGACAAATCAAAATATAAGACTGACATAGTTCAAGTTTCGTGCCATTGATATTTGGCCGCTCCATTATGTTTGTTGTTTTATGAATTTCAGGAATGTTCCATATGACTGGATTAATGAGCAGAAGTCCAATCAACATTGGTTGAAAAAGGAGGGGGAGAAATTCTTCTTTCCTGGTGGGGGTACTATGTTCCCGAATGGTGTTGGTAAATATGTTGATTTAATGGAAGATCTGATCCCAGAAATGAAAGATGGGACTATTCGAACTGCTATTGATACTGGTTGTGGGGTGAGTCTTACATCTCTATATGTTTTTATCAGTGTTGTCAATTGCAGATCACATATAATATAGGTTTGTTTTAATTTTACAACAGTTTAGCGCCAATTCAACTGCTGTTTGACAAAACTTTATACTAAATTACATATTGCCAAACATATGTTGTTTGTTCAAATTCCTCTACGTATAACGCTATAGCCGTTATTTGACAGGATCAGTTTTGATGTAGGGAATAGCCTAGCAAATTACAGTTCTCCTTCTTTAACAACCATGTTCTAGTTCAGCTATATGTTCTATTGCTTGTAGCTGTGCTTTCTTAATTGCAATGGAAATAAGTTTCAAATCCAACTAATTTTGTGACTAAAAACCACAGTTAATTTCAGTTGCAATTTTCAATCACACGATAAGCAAAAGAGGTACATTGATTAATCCATATCACTTTTGTTCGTTTTAGGTTGCTAGCTGGGGTGGTGACTTGCTGGATCGTGGGATTCTTACTGTTTCTCTTGCTCCTAGAGATAACCATCAAGCTCAGGTTCAATTCGCTTTGGAACGTGGTCTCCCTGCAATTCTTGGTGTCCTTGCTTTACACAGGCTTCCATTCCCGTCAAATTCCTTTGATATGGCTCATTGCTCCAGATGTCTCATTCCATGGACAGACTTTGGTACTTCTTCTATGGATTTTGCTCTTTTAGATCGATCAAACATAATTTATTGTTTTTATGCAACATTTACCCATGATCATGAACTTTACTGGTCTTGAAGCTTCTTAAACTTTGAAATTCAAATTGAAATCTTTTACTAGGTGGAGTTTATCTTCTCGAAATACACCGGATTCTTCGTCCTGGAGGATTTTGGGTCTTGTCCGGTCCACCAATAAACTACGAGCGCAGGTGGCGTGGATGGGACACAACAATCGAAGAACAAAAATCAAACTACGAGAAATTGCAGGAGTTGCTGACTTCATTGTGTTTTAAATTGTATAATAAAAAAGACGACATTGCCGTATGGCAGAAGTCTCCTGATAGTCATTGCTATAAAAACCTGACTAGAGATACTTATCCGCCTAAATGTGATGACAGCGTCGAAGCAGATTCAGCATGGTATACTCCAATTCGTACTTGTTTTATAGTTCCGGATCCAAAATTTAAGAAATTAGGTCTGAAATCGATTTCGAAATGGCCTGACCGGTTGCATGCTACACCTGAGCGCATTTCAATGGTTTATCATGGGAGTCCTTATACGTTCAAAAATGAATATAGTAAGTGGAAGAAGCACGTTACGCACTACAAGAAGTTAGTACCTGAGTTTGGAACTGACAAGATAAGAAATGTCATGGATATGAATACAGAATTTGGAGGTTTTGCTGCGGCCTTGATTGATGATCCTGTATGGGTTATGAATGTGGTTTCATCTTATGCTCCCAACACGCTCCCTGTGGTTTATGATCGAGGCCTCATTGGAACTTTCCATGACTGGTAATTTTGAAATAGAAATTGAGGCATGGAGTTTTTATTTATGAATATACTTTGTTCTTATAAATGATCTTTTGTTGATTTGATTTTTGTTTTGATAGGTGTGAAGCATTTTCAACATATCCTCGGACATATGACCTACTTCATCTTGCAGGACTCTTCACTGAAGAAAGCCACAGGTGACATTATAATGAGTTGTTTGTTGGTATTTAAACATATCAATAGTTAGTTTAAATATACTTTTGGTCCTTGCAAATATTTCAGTTTTTGCTTCTAATCCGTGTAAAAATATCTTTTTGTTATTAGTCATTGTAAATATACATTTTTTGGTATCAAAATTGGTCATTATAATATGTAGTTTTTTTGTCCCTCAAAGTAAGGACTAAAATGAACATTACAACTACAAATTTCAATATGAACAAATTTGTGTTTGGCAAACTGAGCTAGTCATGCTATTTGTTTCATAGTTACTTGTATTTCTGGCTGGTTCATTCTAACAATGATTGTTACTTAACAGATGTGAAATGAAGTATGTATTGCTGGAAATGGATCGGATTTTACGACCTGATGGGTATGCTATCATACGCGAGTCAAATTACTTTTTGGAGGCCATTACAACCATTGCCAAGGGTATGCGATGGGAGTGTCGTAAAGAAGATACCGAGCAGAGGGGTGACACGGAGAAGATATTGATATGCAAGAAAAAGCTATGGTATTCATCCGTCAAGGTTTCAAGATGACAAATTAATGCCAGCAGTAGATTGATTCATATATTAAGAAATATACATGCATGCATGCATGAATCAATATAGTTTATAGAGTACGTTGGTAGCCCAATAATATGATTTATTACTTTAGAGTTTTCACATATATAGAGAGGGTACAAGGAGTTAGAGAGAGAGATTTTTATGTCATTAATGTAGCTGAATTGCTTCGATTTGTCCCTCTTTTGGAACCAAAGAAATAGTTCATCATCAGTTGAATGCAGGTGAAGGAATGAAAGTCTTAGATTCCATAGAAAGAGTGTGATTTCCCTTTGAGTGCTGCCATTTGAAGAGCAGTGATATTTAGAAATAGTTTTGCTGAGAATCACTTGTATTAATGTTGATCATGATAAGTATGTGCTTATCACTTGTGCTTAGTATTGTTTGTCAAAGATTGTTTTATAGTAAGTTGGTACGTAAATGTTATACTTTCTTAATGGGTAAAATCAATGGTTAAAAATGTTTGAGTGTATAGTGGGAAGGATGCAAGTTTTCTAGAGACCCTAAAATGAATAATCTTGGAGCTACTTGGTTAGCCACACTAGGCCCACATGTGGCCGATTATGCATTCATTATGTCTCAACTTTGTATTAGCAACTTTGTTGTACGCCTACAGTCTGTCTTCAACTCACCTACTGGTTTACCACCTAAAAAACAACAAGAATCACTCTGGTAGAGGGGTCCAAGTCACTTACTGTATTCACATGGCCAAAGTGAACGAATGGAAAAAAATGGTAAGCAAAATGCTGCAGGCATCATCAAATCTAGTACGTCTTTTTCATCTCATTTTGCTAGTAAAAATGAAAGATTGGCACGTGATGATTTTGTACAGAGTATTGAGCTCTTAATGCAACAACTGTCAAGGATAGTTTCTTTATACCAACTACAGATGTAGATGACTACTTGATGGTTTTTTTGTGTAAATATTTTTCTAAACTAAGGTTTGGTTTTTATCAAATAAAAAATGCCTTTAGAATTCCCCATGATGTCGGATTATGCTTAGGGATGACAATTGGTAGAAATAGTCTACTATAAGTATCAGTCCACAAGCTCGTGGTTTAAAAAAATCTATATCTGAGTGCATATCTGCGTGGGCATCAATGTTTGTACTTATACATGTGTCTCATGGGTATTTAAGTACTCATACTCATACCTGTTTAATTACATTTTTAATAAAAAATGATAGATCAATTATAATTTATTATGTCAATTTAATTTGTTAACAATATTTTAAAAATTTTGAGGATATTATTGTTGAGTTATGAAATAAATAAACATAGAAATCTCCTAGGGATGTATTTAATAAAATTGTTAGATTAACATATGTACATAATAATAAAAATAAAAATATATAATATGTATCGTGTAGGTATGAGGTAGGTTGGGTATTAAGATACTTGTATTCGAATTTATTCCTATTTATTTAAATGGATAATTATTTATGTCTGTATCGGTATCTATTTTGCAAGTTTTTGCTCTATTTATTATGGATAAATTTTATAGATACCCACTAAAGATGTATACAATTGTTATTTCTAATTATGCCACCTATTTCCAATCTGCTATTAATTTAAGATCATAGCATGGGCGGACTTAGGTACAACCACACCAGTTTTTAATTTTTTTTTTTATACTATATATATTAAAAATTATTATTAGAATAATTAGTTTCTTTATATTATATATAAACACATAATAATTAATAAAAGTAAATAAAAATTATTAACTCATTTTTCTCTCTCATAATAACTAATTCTTTCACTTTTCTCTCAAATAACTTATTTTTCTCTTTCTCTTAAATATCACAATCTCTCATCCTTGTTTCTTCCTCTCATATTTGTCAATTTTTTATTTTCTTTCTCTAATTTTTTTCATTTAGCTTGGTTGCAATTATTTATTGGTGATTGAAAATCAAAGGTAAAGTGAGTATTTCAATTTCAACTTATTCTTTTCTATTTTTTGAGATGAACCCTAAAACTCCAATTTGTTAAAATAATCAATTTTCTCAATTTCTCATAAATGATTTTCTTTATAATCAATTGGTTTTACTGTTCTCTTTATAGTTTGAATAACTACTTTAAATTATTTCATTATTCTCTTTATAGGATGAAGAAAGTTTTTCTTGTGCTTTATAGAGACAAAGTTACTTCTTCGGCAAATCTAGAAGCATCTGAAACTCAACATCCAAGTAAAGGTATTAAAGTTGTTGATTATGAATTGTTGGAAACAGATCTAGGAGTTAGGCCTCCAATTTTCTGACATCCAAAATGAGGTAAGGAAAGCTTATTTAAAAATAGGTCGTCATCAACCTCCTCACAATTTCATTACCCTTGGACTTTTTAAGGTAAACAAAGGTGTCGATTTTGCAAAAATTGGTTTGATTTGTATGACTGGATTGATTATAGTGAATTTAAAGACCTAGCATTTTGTTTGCCATGTTTTTTGTTTAAAAATGTCTCTAAATATGTGGGAGATCACTTTGTGGGAGAGGGTTTTGGTGATTGGAAGAATGCTCAAAGATTGGTTAATCATGCTACTTCTTCCAATAGTCATGTTGATTTTGTGCATATTAGGGGTGACAAAGCGGGTGGCCCGCACCGTTCAGGCACGCCCCATTTAATCCCGTCCAAAAGCAGGGCAGGCGGGACAGGCTAACTTAGGCGTCCGAGCTCAAAAGTCAAGTCCGTTCCATTTATTAACGAGTTGGTGGGTTGGCGGGTCGGCCCGCCAATTTTTTTTTACAATTTGATTTACTACATAATTTACAAAATTGTTAATCATTACCAAAGAGACCGACAAATTTTAACAACGCATAGTAAAACTTTAACAAGTCTTAATGTAAATGTCATATACTTCAACATAAACAAAAAAAACGTAACAATAATACCAAAAACTTAAACACATTAAAATCCTAAAATAATCCTTTTGGTTAAAAAAATCAACAAGCACAACCTAGTTAAGGACATCTAGGGACACAAATCAAGAAAACAAACTAGCACAAGCTAACTAGCACAAGCTAAACAAAGACAACTAAGAACCAATAACGAAAAATCAATCTTAAATACTCCATGACAAACACTTCGTCAATCATCATCTATGTCATGAACATACGAAGCTTCAAATGATATCGTAGTCATTGGATGAAACCTTCCACCATCTCTTTCCTGGTTGTCACCCACTATTTAATAATTATCAAGATTAACAACATTAAAATCACTAGATTTATCAATGGAAGTAGCTCAAAAACAAAACAATCCAAGAAAAATCAAAGCTTCATTACTTAAAAGTTATCAATACAAATAATAAGCACTTAGTTGAGCATTTTAGTGTCAAAAAATAAATAAAATGAGAACTCAAATAGAAAAAAAATACAAATTAAAAGTTTATTATCATAATGAGAAACAAACGCATCTGTGCAAAACTTACGTTATAGCTTTAGAACCCGACTCCAATGACAACGAGTAGTAGAAAATAGAAAATAATGTATTCTCTATGTTTTGTAATAAAGACTTTTCCTACTATGAGTGAAATAAAGAAAGAAGCATAAACCAATTAATGTCCTTAAAATGAGGTGTTTATGGTTATGTGAAAAAATGTACATTAGGGTTTGAAGAAATGAGGGTTGTTTTAAAACCACGTTAATATTGTTTTAATTCCAAGTAAAATAATATTTTTTTTTAACAAAAAGCCTGTGGGCAAAACCCGCCCCGCCCCGCCCTCGGCCCATTTTAAAAGTGGGTTAGACGGTGCGTGTAACACCCCCAAACTGCTTTCAGGATTACCGACTGACCCAACAAACCAACACGAGTCTTTTCAGCATGCTTTGTCCTCACTCACACACTTTCCGAGAAACTTCCCAGAAGGTCACCCATCCCTAAATTGCCCCAAGTTAAGCACATTTAACTATGGAGTTCTTATTGAACGAGCTATCCAAAAGAAGATGCATCTTGTTGGTATAGGTAGTACCAATTAATCCTTATAAGCCTTCCTTCAACCATGCAGTCTCATATCTGCACAACCTCGGGATCCCTCTCATTCCGATGTGAATTCGGTTTTTCCCTAGAAGTTGCTAGAAGTGTCTCATTGTCATGCCTCATGCACCAACAACCACTCCCTCGTCAAGTTGCTAGGAGTGTCTCATTGTCATGCCTCATGCACCAACAACCACTCCTTCACCCTCGGGTGTTACATGTCCACCAGCTTCCGCTTGGTTCGTCCCCGAACCACATCGTACTGGGAGAGATCTAGCTCTGATACCATTTGTAACGCCCCCAAATTGCTTTCAAGATTACTGACTGACCCCACAAACCAACACGGGTCTTTTCAGCATACTTTGTCCTCACTCACACACTTTCCGAGAAACTTACCAGAAGGTCACCCATCCCTAAATTGCTTCAAGTTAAGCACGCTTAACTATGGAGTTCTTATGGAACGGGCTATCGAAAAGAAGATGCATCTTGTTGGTATAGGTAGTACCAATTAATCCTTATAAACTTTCCTTCAACCATGCAATCTCATATCTGCACAACCTCAGGATCCCTCTCATTCCGATGTGAATTCGATTTTTCCCTAGAAGTTGCTAGGAGTGTCTCATTGTCATGCCATATGCACCGATAACCACTCACTCGCTAAGCTGCTAGGAGTGTCTCATTGTCATGCCTCGTGCACCGACAACCACCCCCTCGCCCTCGGGTGTTACAGTGCGGGTCAACTTAAGACACCGAGCCGAAAACCTCACCCCGACCCGCCAAAAATTGTGGGTTAAACGGGCAGGCCCGACGGACCTAACCCGTTTTGCCACCCTTAGTGCATATGAGTTGCGCTCTCATGAACTCAAACCAAAGTATTAAGGCTGTGTTTGTCAATCAAACTAAGCAAATGAATGTTGAATATCGTGTTCGTGTAAACACATCTCTTATAGCTACTAAGTTTCTTTTAAGGTGTGGTGTGCCATTTAGAGGGAGTGACGAGTCCATTAACTCTTTATTTAAGGGGCCATTTCTTGAGTTGGTGTACACTCTAAAGGAAATTAACCCAGAGATCGCTAGTGTAATAGATTGTGCTCCAAGAAATAACCTTATGATTGCCCCTAAGATTCAAAAGGATCTTACTGCTGCTTGTGCATGTGAAATAACTCATCAAATTCTATGTGATATTGCGGATGATGTGTTTTGTGTTTTGATTGATGAATCTGGTGATGTTGCTAGTAAAGAACAAATGGTTGTTGTTGTTCGATATGTTAATAGTGAAGGTTTGTTAAAAGAAAGGTTTCTTGGCATTGTAAGTGTTAAAGAAACATGTGCTAAGTCATTTAAGGAGACACTTGAAAAGCTATTTCTATTAATGGCTTGAGTTTATCTAGCATTAGGGGACAAGGATATGATGGAGCCAGCAATATGCGAGGTAAGTTTGGTGGTTTGAGAACTTTAATCCAAAATGAGAATCCATCTGCTTATTATGTGAATTGTTTCGCCCATCAACTTCAATTGGTACTTGTTGCATGTGCTAAGACTCACAAAGATGTTAGTGATTTTTTTTCGGTAAGGTCAATATTCTTGTTAATTTTATACGATCTTCTAACAAGAGACAAGAATTGCTTTGAGACAAACAAGTAACTCAGTTTACTAAATTGATTGAAGAGGGCCAAATAGAGACTGATAGTGGATTAAATCAAGAATCATCTATTGGTTGAGCGGGTGACACTCGTTGGGGTTCTCACTTTAGGACTCTCACTAGTTTAATGACTTTGTACGGTGCCATTATTTGAGTACTTGAAGAAGTCGGAAAGGATACGTCATTTGAAAAATACAGTGAAACTGTGCTTTTGCTAGATGTTCTTCGGTCTTTTGATTTTATCTTCATGTTATATATGATGGTTGAGATTTTAGGATTTACAAATGATTTGAGTGTAGCGCTACAAAAGCGTGATCAAGATCTTTTGAATGCTTTGTCACTTGTCAATGCTACCAAACAAGAATTACAAGAAACGAGGAATGATGGATGGGAAGAACTTATATCTAAGGTTATGGAAATTTGCAATAAGCATGATATTGATGTGCCAGATATGGATGCATCGTATGTGCAAGGGAAGAAACCTAGACGACATGCTACAACTTATAGTGTTTCTAATTTGCATCATTATAAGCATGATTGTTTGTTTAGTGTTTTAGATTTGCAATTGCATGAACTCAATGCTAGGTTTGATGAAGAGAATACTGAACTTTTACAATGTGTTTCATATTTGAGTCTTTCATCGCCATTTACAACTTTTGATGTGAAAAACTATTGAGGATGGTTGAACTTTATCCAAATGATTTTGTAAATGTGCCGGAAGTGGTGGTGTGACATCAACTTCAGAATTATGTTAGAAATGTTCAATGTGACCCAATATTTGCAAATTTAAAAGGGATTTCAGATCTTTGTGCAAAACTTGTGGAAACAAATAAGTGCAACACATTTGATATGGTTTATAAGCTTCTAAAGTTGGCTTTAGTCTTACCGGTAGCAACTGCAAGTGTGGAACGTGTTTTTTCAGCTATGAAGTTTGTGAAGAGTCAACTATGTAACAAAATGAGTGATCAATGATTAAATGATCGTCTTGTAACTTTTATAGAAAGAGATGTTCTTGGAACAATTAACAATGATGTTATTTTAGCTCATTTTCAAGAAATGGATAGTAGGCGGTTTTCATTGTAAATGTACTTTATTAAACAATATTATTTCTTATTTTGAATATAATTTAGTTCATACTTTCTTTCATGTTTAGCCACACCAATATATAATGTCTGGATCCGCCCCTGGATCATAGATAAATAAAACATCTACGATGCACGAATTTGATTATAATGTATTTTAAATATTTTAACTAATAAATAAATTGATAATTTATACATATATTAATATAATATATTAGTTAATAGATTTAAGTGATAATAATACTAATTAATTTAATGTATAAGTAAGAAATAATATTTTAACACAACTCTGGATTTAAATTTAAACTTTTGCTTGTTATTATTTTAAAGTATTGATTATAGGCTTTTAGTTAAAATAAGATGAAAACTTTAATTAAAATTTGTATAATGTATATTAGAATGACAGATATTATATCATTAAAAAATTAAATTTTATTATGGCTAATAAATATAAATCAATTATAAATTTATACTTTTTATATTTATAAGTTAAAATATAATGCGATTGTAATAGACCAAATTATGTTTTCCAAATCTTTTATTTGTATTATTAAAAAAAATGTACTCAATCTTTAATATTATAAATACATTGCAGAAATATAACTATGTATTTAAAAAAATATAAATTATTATTTAACATTTGAAAAATTATTTTATTATTAAATATTAAGTTGATTGATATACAACTCTTACATAAAATTAAATTAAAAGAGATAGAATAAAAGTAGATGGAAAGTTTAAAATTTTTTTTTAAAAATGACACATCATCACAATACTCATCTAACATTAACTCAAGTTGACCCTTATCTATCATATAAGAAAAATTGGTGTTGTTGAAATACCATTTTTGCCCCCCTAGCTTTTGAGCCTATCCACGTGGATGGCTTCTTCATCCAATAAATACTGCATTTGATCTTTTCAAAACATAATTGCGTGTCATTAATATTTTTGTCTCATACATAATATGCTTTTCTTTTTATTATTTCACATGTGCTTATTTTAGAAATTAAAATTAATAAAATTGGACCATTTAATTTATTTAAAGAAATTATTAAATGAAGGAATTGAAAATGTTAACTTTAATTATATTTTATTCAAATTAAAAATTAAATCAAAAACTTTAATTTTCACTCAATTCAAAAAATATTGTATAATTATAAGTTTTGTTTAAGTCTAACTAATTATTAAAATAAACTATTTTAAGACGTCACAATGATTCGTCTCTAAAATTTGATAATAAAATAAATCTTCTTACAAAAAAAATTACAATATTTTATAAACGGGGAAAAGTCTATTGTTGATACAATATTTTATAAATGAGAATAAATTAAAAAAAAAATATAAAGAGCAGTCAGTTTGTTATAAATAAGAGATTTAAAATATTCTAAAACTTAATAAATCAAATTTAAATTTATTTTTTATTATATTTATATAATATTTGAATAATTTCATCTTAAAAATGTAATTGGAATAATTTCATCTTACAATATTGATAAATTTTAATTACTATATGAAATCTACAACTTTTTTTTTTAAATAATTGTTACATTTGTATTCGAAAATTTAAAAAAAAAAGTAAATTACGGGACAAATATTTATGATTGATAAATATTAAAAATATAGTAAAAATATTTGTCTTTTTTAAAAAATATATAAAACAAATTTATTACGGGTAAATATAAAAAAAGTAGTACGTGTATATTTGATTCTATTTTTTTTAAATTTAAATTATATAACTACGGAAAAAACTGAATTACTGAAACGGGGAACATGAAATCATTGATAATATAGTAATGTATACGAGACATATATATTTTTAGTAACTCCCATTTAATGCCAATCTATACCCATTAAGCACGCAATTATTATTTAATTTAATTATTTGTTCTTCTTTCAATAACTTATAATATCAATGATATATTTCATTTTTATTATTTTTTACTTATATTTATTAATACTATAACAGATTAAAACATAATTAATGATATTAAAATTTAAATTTTGCATAAATTAAAGAAATTATTTTATACTATTTTTGTTTATACTTTTCTATTTTTCTATTTGAACTAGAAATAATACACTTTACTTTCACTTTTATAGTCTATGTATCATGTTTAGAAATCATGCATAATTCTTCTTTTACATAGAATGAAGTAGCTCTAGTTTCACGGGTACCAGATATTTTTCTAATTATACATTCAATTATTATTTTTTCACGGGTACCAGATATTTTTCTAATTATATATTCAATTATTATTTTTTCACGGGTACCAAATATTTTTCTATTAAAAAATATACATTTGAAACAAATGTGCGTTTCGTATCAGAACCCGTGCGAACACACAAGTTTGTTATTGGAAATTGAACACATCAAATTTCTTAGGAACAAAATACTTAGTTTTTTTTTATAAATATTATTTTGTAACAAAATGCGCGTCACCGACGGGTACCCGTGCAAATTTTTTCTTGCTTCTTGTATACACTATGAATTAATTTTTTTCACACAAATTCTTTATTATTTTCAAACTATAAATATTTTTTCAACATAACTATACATCTGAAACAAATGCGCGTCCCCGTAACGGAACCCGTGCGAAGGCACGGGTTTGTTACTAGTTTGAACAAACATGTCATGTAAAGAACTATTTAGTGCATATATGTTAATATTTTCAACTATCCTAATTCTCTTTTTTGTTATTTCTCCGATGTTAGAGATTTTTAGATCTTGAGATTGTTGTACAAATTCTTTTAAGATCACTTTGTTACGATGTTATAATTGTATGGTATTAATTGTTGAATTTCGTGAAAATTAATATGTGCGAATTATAAATTGTATTGTTCATGTTTAAAGTTTTTGAAATAATGAACTTAATATTAATTTAGTGGACAAAAACTACAACATTTCAGTAGAGAGTGGAAAAACTACAGAGTTTAACAAGCAAAAGGCATATTTAAAGACCAAGTTTATAAAAATTGAACAAACAACCACACAAAACCATTCTACAAAATCCCACACATAACTATTTGATAAACGAAGAAAACAACTTCATCAATATTGATACATTGCTTTTACTACATTTCCTTGGTTGAGGCGAATTTGCCTCATATGACTTTGGGAGGTTTTGTGATCAAAAAGGGATAGTACATGAGATAGTTCCACCTTATACTCCACAACAAAACGGTGTTGTTGAAAGGAAGAATCGATTGATTATGAACATGGTGAGAAGTATGTTGGAAGGGGAGAACTTGTCGAAAGAGTTATATGGAAAAGTGGTGTCCACGATTGCATATTTGTTGAAGATATGTCCAATAAAAAAGCTTGAGAAGATAACACCAGAGGAAGCATGGTCTGGATTTAAACCGAATCTGAATCACTTGAGAGATTTCAATTTCGTAGCATATCAACATGTGTCGGGGCAGCTTAGAAAGAAGCTGGATGATAAGGGAGAATTGATGATACTTTTAGGGTATCACTCTACCATTGATTACAAGTTGTATGATGCATCAAATAGAAGAACCTTGATCATTCGAGAACTCATTTTTAACGAAATCAAAGAGCTACAACAGCCTGTAAACGGTTACTAGAAAGTTGTAACCGGTTACAGAAGTGAAAATCAGTTTTTGTAGAGTTGGAAAATGTATAACCAGCATCCGTTGAAATCTGAATAGAAGAGAATGTGATCAGATCAACAAGGTAAAGAGGTTTGCCTCAAAGACTCAAACATTATGAGTTGTTCCGAGACAACGAAGTTAATGGTGATGGTGATTTCGTCTATTTTGCACTTATGACCGAATCCAAACCCGTTAAAAAGAAGAGGCCTTGAGTGATCCAAAATGGATTTGTGTTATAAACGAGGAGTTAGAATATATTGAGAAGAACAAGACTTCGGAGTTGGTTGATCTACCGGAAGAAAAGAAGCCATTTAGTGTAAGATAGGTGTACTAAGTGAAGGCAAATCATAATGGTGAAATAATCAATCATATGGCTTGATTAGTTGCAAAGGGATTTTTGCAAAGAAAAGACATAGACTTTGAAGAGGTATTTGCACCACTGACTAGAATTAAAACTATTAGACTAACAACAATTGGTCCATCTATCTAATGGATGTTAAATCCGCGTTTTTGAACAACCCGCTTGTAAATGAAGTTTATGTAGAATAAATCTCTAGTTTTATTGTGAAAAACCAAGAGTCAAAATTCTACAAGTTGAAGAAAGCGTTAAATGGTTTAAAACATGCTCCAAGTGCTTGGAACAAGAGGATATATGGTTTCTTAAAAGAGATTGACTTCAAGAAGTGTGTATTGTAACATCTCGGATTTTGATCCAAGATGTTACTAAAAGTATTATTACTTCCTTTAGAAAATAAGATTATATTATTATTATTTTTTTAAAGCTTAAACAATTAAACTCTAATATGTATATCTTTTAAAAAAAACTACTCACTAATTACAAATTACTTGGATGAAAAACTAAACTTCTACTCAATATAAAAAAAACGAAATTATGTCATAAATTAATTATATATATATATATATTCTTAATAGAATTTTCATAAACTTGAAATAATTTAAAATTGATAGAATATCAACAAACATTCCTAATGGAAGATAAAGACATTTCTAATCAAATTGAAATAAGTTAAAAAAAACAAATAAACTATCACAATAATTTTATTTAATTATGAAAATGTCTAAGGAAACCCATGAATTTTCCCCTGCGTTGCATAGATGGTAAATCACATTAAGATATAATCATCTTCATACATTGTACCTGATATCTTGGTTGTAAGGGTCAGTATATTATTCCATCATCCATATCAAGAAATAAACACAAATTAGAAGTATAAAATAAGAGTACAAATAAAGCCACCACATAAATAATTTTTTTTACAATTTACTATATATATGCATGCACCTAATCTAAATGATCATGATAAAGTCACCCATACCAATGGGGAAATCAAGTACGCCCTTACGCACAAGACTGACGCACACTACAAAAGTCAATCAAGTACACCCTTACGCACAAGGCTGGCGCACATCACAAAAGTCAACCATACCAATGAAAAAAAATACAAGAACGCCCTTATGCACAAGGCTGACGCACACCACATGCAAGAATGCTAATGTCATGTTTATGCATCCCAAAGAAAAATTATATCCAAACTCATGTAATAATCACTCATTTTAAGACCATAGTCATATAATGAACATCATACCAATATATTTTACAACCATATCCATTAGTCATTATCACACTAATATTTTTCAACAAATCATGCATAATCGTTATCAACACAAATTAAGGAAGAAAAAAAAACAAAACATACACATACTATCATAATACCAATATTATATACATGCAATTAATTCATGATTAAAAACTTGTATGGGGAAAACTGCCATTACCTTAGGTGTTGTTCTTATTTACCAAAGGAATAGTCTCCCGAATACATGTGAAGTAAGGCACGATCCAATTTTATGAAAAGATCAAATCTAACAATTTCACACGATTTAGATGAGCAGAAATCTTGGAGTGACAAACAAAGTGTTGATTGAGGCTAATGTATTCGAAACAATGAAGACAAGGGTTTGTGGGATATTTTATTGACTTTTTCAAAGGGACCAAGAACACGTGAAATTTAGAAAAGAGGAGTCACTTACTCATAAAAAAAGAGAATTCAGCCCAAAACCCAAACTTCTCAAAGAAGTTATGCATTTGGGTCATTTAGAAGGAAAACACAATATGCCACTAGCTCAACATGAAATTTATATTCAAACACCAAATTATAAATTAAACACACCAAATTTATATTAAAAATAAATAATTTAAACAAAATAAGATATAAAAGTGATGTTACAATACTAACACAAAATATAGGATTTGTCGCTAAATAACAATTAATTCAAATTTAAGTTCTACTACATTAGCAAAATAATATAAATGATCAAATATCAAATATAAGAAAATCATAAAAATAAATAATAAATTTATTAAAATGTAAATATAAGAATATCTCTATAAATAAATAATGTTCAATTGATAATTATTTTAGCATCGTCACATTGCATAGATGAAATAAAATAAATATGTAAACGAATAAATACATGATAAATAAATTAGAAATAAATACTAATATATTTATTCAAAGCTCAAATATCCCATTCCAAAAATAAAATTGATAAAGTTTGAGTAATAACAATTTTATTTAAAAATCAGGTGCTACAAAATTCTCTACACAAAATACATTTTAGAAAACATTAAAAAGTAATAAAATAATTTAATAAATATATTAAACTATATAAAAAATTATTGGGATGTTATATGTATCCAAACATAGTGTGTATGTGAAGAAGGACACAAATGAACGGGTGATAATCCTTTGTTTATACATAGATGATTTGTTGATTGCGGGAAACAACAAAAAGTGCATTTCTAAGTTCAAGAGTGAGCTTATGAAATAATTTTAGATGATTGACCTTGGCATCATGACATACTTCCTTGTCATTGAGTTCCACAAGTCCAAGAAGGGGCTACTCATGCACCAAAGAAGGTATGCGATTGAGATTTTAAAGAAGTTCGAAAATGGAGCATTGCAATGAGACTGTTACTCTAGCTGAACTAGCTTGATACAATAGCAACAAAATAGTATTCATGACTATACAAAGACAAAATATTAAACTAGGCTATTGTTATCAAATTATGACAAACTTCAAGTTGTGTCCAACTAAATCTTCATTGAGATAAGCCTTTGCAAATTCCATCCCAACTTTTCATTCTTTTAGCACTACCATCAATTATGGTATCTTCTTTAGGAATCACAACTAGATCTTCAACATGCTTTCTAAGGCCCGAAATGTCAAATGTTTTAAACATCAAAAGTCTGTCATATTCCTGATTTTTCCATGCCTTTTGAGGTTACCATTGATGCATTTAGTGTCGCGATAAGAGATGTGCTTTCTCAACATTGACATTTGATTATTTTCTTCATTTCAAAATGTGCCCTCAATTATGTTCATCGCATGCTTATGTGCAGGAACTATATGCTGTCACAGAGGCATTAAAAAAGTGGCATCAATATTTATCAAGTAACACATTTCATATTTATACTAATCATAAAAGTCTCAAAAGTTTACTGACTCAAACTATTCAGACTCTTGAGCAACAAAAATGGTTGACTAAACTTATTGGTTATACTTTTTAAATACACTATAAACTTGAAAAGGAGAATGTCGTTGCAGATGCCTTATCACGCATGGCTAATGACTCCATTACAATCATTTGCACCATTGTAAGTTCCCCTTTCTTTCCATTGTTTACTTTTATGCTACTCATCCTGCTGGCATACAATTGGGTTTTAAACTTCATGAAAATTAAGCAAAAACAAAAGTTTAGTTACAGGGCTGAGATTCTCTACTTTTAAGAAAAAATATTCATACCTAAAGAAGCAGACCTCATTCCCTCTTTGTTAGAAGATTATCACTTTTTTCCTTAAGCCGGTCATTATGAGATAAAGGCTACATTATCCTGCTTATCAGTGGCAGATACATGTTAAGTGGATTGGGGGTTCAAGCCCTCACAAGAAAAAAACAAAGTGATTATAATAGTATTATTATATTTTTAATTTAGCCCCCCATGAAGTTAATTAAATTTATTTAGTTATACTTATCTATTTACCATAACTTTACTTGTCAAATTTCTTAATTTAAAATTTTTTTATAGGTGATTTTTCTTTCCAATCTAATTCTTCACAAATGAACTGTTTTTATTTATAAACAGTTTTATTTTGTTTCCCCCTTTTATATTACTTCAAGTTTAACATTCATTAATCATTATTTAATAATATATTTACTCACAACTAATATGTAAAAATAAAATTTATTTTACTTCAACCAATTTTATTTTTGTTTTCTATTTCTCTTCAACAATATACTTTTTATAAAATAATATATCAGAAAAAGTGATAATTACATGAAAATTGATGTATTTTGTTAAAAATTAAGATCAAATATACTATATATATATATATATTATAGAAATCGGATATCCTATATGCGCAATTGTAGAGATTAATCTCTTGAATCGGGAAGGATAACAATCTACTGCATGTCAAGGGTTAGGTTCAAACCCATGATATCTGGTTAAGGTGGAAGAGATCTTTACCATCTCATCTAAGTACTCATGAATATCAATCAAATTTTATATTTTAGTGTGTTTAAGATTTTTCTTTAACTAGAATATAAAAAATCATAGATGAAAATTGTAACTTTTTATGTATTTTGAAATTATTTTTGTCATAACAGTTATGTATTTTATAAAGTTAAATAATTTTCTTTATTTAAAATATATTATTTTTAAATTTTAAGCCCCCATTCAAATTAATTTCTGGATCTGCCACTGTCGTTTATATGTCATTTTTTTGCCCAATATCATGCTGATGTAAAAACATTCATTAATAATTGCTATACATGTCATTATAACAAATACATTACCCAAGCTCCTTATGGACTTCTACAATCGCTTCTGATTGCACAACAAGTTTGGAAGGATATCTCCATGGATTTCGCCACCAATTTACCTCCATCTTTTGACAAAACCGTGATTTGGGTTGTCGTTGACCGTTTCATAAAATATACACATTTTCTAGCTTCCCTACCAATTTAATAGCAACATCTCTCGCATCTATGTTCCTTTCCGAAATTCATTGTCTACATAGCACACCCAAAACAATTGTAAGTAACAGAGATTAAGTGTTCATAATTAAATTTTGGAAAGAGTCACTCAAAGGTCTTGGCACTACCTTAGCATTTAACATTTCTTACCACCCTAAATAGACGGTCAGACAGATGTTCTAAATCGATGCCTTGAGATGTACCTCATATATTTTATCAATGTAGAACCATAAAATTAGACATGTTTTCTTGCACTTATTGAATTCTAGTACAACACATCTTATCATTTTGTCACTAGGATGACACCATTTGAAGCATTATACGGTGGTACACCACTATCACATTAAATTATGCTAATATATTAGCTAAATATTTTCTCGAGCATAATCTGTCTCATTTAACGAGAACGATCACATGGAATGTACAAAAATGTAGTAATATGATTATGAATGTTGATAACAGTAGCTTCAGTAATCCCAACGTCTCGGGTTTTGGTGGATTGATTCGAAATGTCGATGGTGCTTGGGTTCACAATTTTGCAAGTAATAATGGTTATTCAAATATCCTTCATGCAGATTTGATGATGCTATATCATATTTTGTGACTTGACATCAAAGATTTAATGTATTATTCTGACTCTAACTCTGATATCAAATTTATTTCAGAGTTTCTTAATGTTTGACATCACTATACCCCGATTATTCACAACATTAAAAAACTTATATCTGAGAAATGACGAGTGCAAATATTTCACACTCTTAAGGAGGAGAATGTTTGTGCTGACTGTCTAACAAAATATGAGACTGGTAATGATGCGGCGTACCGATCTTTTGCATAATCTCCTATAGGAATCATCACTCTCCTGCTAACTGATGCTAGTAAAACTATTTTCTAAATAATTTCTTGCTTTTTCTTATTCTCACTAATAAAAAAATCCTTTCACGTTCAACATTTTTTTTTTTTAAAAACCAAAATCAATTCATTATAAATCAATTTTTCCACTGAAAAATGAAACGTAAGGTAGTACAATCTAATTATGGTCTTTAGAGAACAAAACTCAAATAACATAATAATAAAATTTGGCTTAAATAGTCCTTTAGCCCTTGTAAATTGACGTGTTTTTTATTTTCGTCATTATATCTTTTTTTATGTAAATAATTTCTGAATGTTAAAATATTTTTGATTTTAATCCCTAAAATTCAAATTCGCAAGAAAATTTGAAGAAAAATCCGCTAGAAATCTGCTGATTTTCTTGCATATTTTAATTTTAAAAACTAAAACCAAATAAAATTTAATATTTAAGAAATTTATATAAAAAAAATATAGAACCAAAAACAAAAACACCCAATTTAAAAAAAATAAAAAATTAAGCCATAAAATTTTAACAAAAACGAATTTGAGTGACTGTGATAAGGACGTGATTAGGGATGTAAATGGATATCCATGAAGACGGATATTATGGTATCCGTATTCGCTTCGTTAGATAAATATGATATCCATATCCGCCCCATATCCATGCGGATATCCGTTAAGCAGGTAATCTGCGGATTTTACGATATCCGCAGATATTTACAAATATCTATGGATAATATTTTTTTTGTAAAAATTATTTTTTGAAAAAAAATATTTTGAACTTCTTTTAAAACACAAAGGTTATTATCACATAATATCCATACAATTCGCTCTTAATTTAACAATAAAATTTTATCACATTAATTTTTTTTCTTATTCACCAACACATAATTAGATCCAAACATAATATCCATACTGTTCTGGACTGGGCCGAGGCTGCCCAACAGTCGAGCAGGCCCAACCCATATAGCATGGGGAGGCCCAATAAGACCCCTCTGCGGGGCACTTGACTGCTGCAAGCATACCAACGTTTCCCCCGAGCACTTTACAGTGTCGGGCACTTGGGCCAACAGGGCAGGAGGACCTCGCACCCCCGGGGGATAGGTACATCCCCGACATACCAGCTTCTCCCCCGCGAGTATGTCAGACGTCACTCCTCGACAGACATGACTCCTCCCCGCGAGGCCATGTCCGTCGTACGGCTTGACGGGTCCTCGACACAGAAGGCTCCTCCCCCGTGAGGAGTGTCTAACGGTCCGTACCACGTGGACACGTTCCAAGTAACCACTCCACTCCCGAAGGATTCGGTCTGCCCTAGTCCCGGAAATCTAGGAGCGGTTACCCCAGGGCGAAGACCACGTGCTGGTCTTCACTACGCCACGTAAGCCCTGGCAGTTACTTGGATTGGGCCTGACAATCCAGCCCAATGCAAGTAACCGTTGGCCCCGCGCTGGGGGTCCTCTATAAATACCCTCTCACTTGAGAGGGTCAGGTAAAGTCATTTTTTCTCACTCTTCTTGTATTTGCTGTTACTCTGTGCACTCCCTAACTTGAGCGTCGGAGTACCTTGCAGGTACACCCCCCGACCGTCCTTCTACCTCACCGGAGCCGGAGCTCAACAGACGTCGTTGGCCATCAGTAACTGTCTGATCCAGGTACGATCAGTGGCGCCGACTGTGGGGACTCTATAAGCTTCCCCGTTTTCTCTTCGATAAACCAAAGCTTCCTCTATCCATCACCATGGCCAATCCGACCGTCAACCAGGCTCTGGACACCGTGCTCGCGCAACTGGAAAATGGGAACCACCGTGAGGACGCCATCATCCTCCACGGCGACGAAGGCGACATAAGGGACGGACAAACCGCCTCCCCGGACTCCCAGGATGCGGCCATCAACGTCGTCCGCACGGACGACCAGCAGACCCCTCTCCAGTCAGTGGCTCCGCCGTCCAACGCGGACCCAAGCACCGTGGCCCTGTTCGCATTGATCAACCAGACCAATCAGCTGATCGCGCAGCAGAACACCAGAATCGAAGCCCTGGAGCAAGGACGGGCACGACGATCTTCCCCGCGAAGACATCGTCGTCCCCCGTCACCTCGCCGCTCTCCTTCCCCGCGAAGGACCCCTTCCGAAGATTCCCGGACCCCGTCTCCCGTACGCCATGGTCGACGACTGCGCCTCGAGCGCCCCCAGCCGGCGATCACCCAGAAGCGCCATCGTTCCCCGCCTCGGAAGGAACCCAGGGCCTCCACCATCTCCAAGAAGTCCAAGCAGGCTGAAGAGAGACCAAAGAACCGTTCGAGGAACTCCCCTCCACGGTACCATGGGTCACCTTCAAGATCCCCGGCTGGAAGCGACGACGAGGACCAAAGGACCCCCTTGTCGTGGGAAATCATGGACGCCCCAATCCCTCCGGGCATGGAGAAACCACCACCATTGGGGACCTACGACGGACTGACCGACCCCGACGATCACGTGGAGAGTTTTGAAGCGATGCTCGACTTCCGAAACGTCAGGGGAGCCATCAGGTGTAGGCTATTCCCTACCACCTTGCGGAAGGGAGCCATGACATGGTACAAGGGTCTGGAACCTGGTTCGATCACGTCATGGAAACAACTGAAGCAACGCTTCACCAAGCACTTCACCGCGTCACGTCGACACCCGAAGACAGAGGCTGCCCTAGAAAAGATCTTCCAAGGGAGGAACGAATCCCTTCGAAATTACATTGAGAGGTTTAACAAGGAAGCCGTCGAGGTCCATACGACCGACGACATGAAGAAATACTTAATTATTCACGGACTACGCACTGGGTCGGACTTTGCCAAATCGATTGGCCTCCGAAGACCCCGGCGTCTCGAGGACCTTCTCGCTCGGGCCCAGAAGTACATCGAACTCGAAGAGACGGAAGCAGCCCAGATCGCTCTTGAGACGAGACGTAGGGAAGGCCCCCGCGGCCACAAAGACGATGATGCTTCTCCCCGACGGGGAGGAGAAAAGAAGAAAGAAAACCGCAATCGAGATCCCCGGGAACCGCGCGGGCCAGCTGGCCGATTCACGGAGTACACGCCGCTCAACACTTCCCGGTCCCAGATCCTTTCAGACTGCCAGAATTCCGAGTTTGTGAAAGGAGGAGTCCGCTTCCCGATGCCCGCGGCCCCCAAACCAAACGTTGACAAATCTAAGTACTGCAGGTTCCACCGAAGCCACGGGCACGTGACCGAAGATTGCATCCACCTCAAGGATGCCATTGAGATTCTCATCAAAGAAGGGCACTTGAAGAAGTATGCCCAACAGAATGACCCTCCTCGTCCCAGCTCAAAGGAATCACAGAACGTCGAGGAGGCAACACCTCCTCCCGGCGACAGCCAGCTTCAGGTCGCCCTCAGCGTCACTCAACCCGAGGACTTCTTCGCCCCCCCAATCATCGAGGGCGAAGAGGCAATCCGCAACATGTGGGCGACTTTCCCCGACGAGGGCCCCGTCACGGCCCGTAGTACCTGGGAAGGCTTCCCCAAAGCAATGGTTATCTCCGGAGGCGACCCCGGGAAAATATCGGTTGGGTCGATCAAACGGAAGTTTGACGAACTGGAATCCGCGACATCGTCGAAGGCGACCACCCTCGAGAAAGTGCGGGGAAACTCCAATCCCATCACCTTCTACCTCGAGGAACTCCCCGGGGGAGCACCAAACGCCACTATTCCCCTCCTGGTCAGGGCCCAAATGGCGAACTTTGACGTCCGAAGAATCCTAGTCGACCAGGGGAGCTCGGTCGACATCATGTATTCTCATTTGTTCGGGACCCTTCAGCTGGACGAGAGGCATTTGACCCCGTACGTCGGGTCAGACCTACAGGGGTTCAATGGAACCACCACCAGACCATGGGGTTACGTGGAGCTAATGGTTACGTTCGGGGCCAAAGACACGACCCGACAGGTGAAGATCCATTTCCTGGTGGTTGAATGTCCATCCCTTTACAACTGCATCCTCGGAAGGACCACCCTTGCTGAACTCTCGGCGGTCCCGTCAACGGTCCACCTCAAAATGAAGTACTACACGAGGAGGGGACGAGTAGTGACGATGCACGGGGACATCGACGCGGCCAGGAGATGCTTCGACGCCGCCGTCAAGGGCCTAAGTTCCATTGGTCTCAAACCTAAGGCCGTGGCCAAACCACCCCAAGACGTCGGACAGGTACCTCTCCCGCACGTCAACGCGGTCGACCTCGACAGCAGGTTCTCCGGCGAGCCCGATAAAGACAGAGTCGAAGACCACGACCACCAGGCGGAAAACAACGGGCAGCCTCTCCACCCAGCACGCCCCATCCCAGATGGAGATTTCGAGCTCGTGGCCCTCGGAGATGGCCCAGATCGCAACGTGAAGATCGGCACCGGGATCCCCGACCTAGCCAAAGAGCAGCTGAAAGCTTGTCTGAGGGAGAACGCTGACCTCTTCGCGTGGACCGCATCCAAGATGCCTGGCCTCGACCCCGAGGTGGCTTGCCATCAGCTCGCAGTAGATCCGGCCGCTAGGGCCATAACACAACGTAGGCGTAAGCAGTCTCCCGAGAAAGCGGAGGCTGCTGAGAAAGTTGTAAAAGATCTCCTAGAGGCGAATTTTATTTCGGAAGCCAAATACACGACATGGCTGTCCAACGTTGTACTTGTTAAGAAAAATAATGGAAAATGGAGAATGTGCATTGATTATACTGATCTTAACCGGGCTTGCCCGAAAGACTGTTACCCCTTGCCTAACATCGACCAACTGGTCGACAATTCTGCAGGTTACAAACTACTATCTTTCATGGACGCCTATTCGGGATACAACCAAATTCCCATGGACAAGGTCGACAAGCAACACACGGCCTTCATGACCTCGTCGGGTAACTACTATTATAACGTAATGCCCTTCGGTCTGAAGAATGCCGGTGCGACCTACCAACGGATGATGAACAAGGTCTTCCAGACTGAAATCGGCGACATGCTCGAAGTTTACATGGACGACATGATCGTCAAGTCTGCAGAAGAAGTCAACCACGCCGCGCACCTCAAGAACGTGTTCGACACGGCGAGAAGATGCCGTATGAGGTTTAATCCCGACAAATGCACCTTCGGTGTCCGGGCGGGAAAGTTCCTCGGATTTTACCTCACGGAACGAGGAATCGAGGCAAACCCCGACAAGTGTAGAGCCTTTTCCGAGCTCCCTACTCTGGGCTCGAAGAAGTCAATACAATCATTGAACGGAATGCTCACCGCCCTTTCCCGGTTCGTCGCCAAATCCGCACAGTACGCACTCCCCTTTTTCAAACTCCTCCGGCAAAAAGCGGAGTTTGAGTGGAACGAGGAATGCGAACAAGCACTCGCACATTTGAAACAATTCCTATCGCAACCCCCGGTCCTCTCGCGACCCGAGAGCGGGGAAACACTTTTCTTATATCTTGCGATCACGAGCGAAGCGGTCAGCGCCGTCCTCATTCGGGAAACACCAGACGGACAGAAGCCAGTTTACTTCACGAGCAAAGCTCTCCAAGGCCCCGAGCTCAGGTATCAGCAGATCGAGAAAGTCACACTGGGCCTCGTCACCGCGGCCAGAAGACTACGCCACTACTTCCTCGCCCATACCATCATCGTGAGGACCGACCAGCCGATCAGGAAACTCCTCAGACGACCGGATATGGCGGGGAGGATGCTCAGGTGGTCACTCGAGCTGGCCGAATTTGACATCCGATATGAAGGGAGGAAAGCCTTGAAGGCACAGGTACTGGCCGACTTTGTAGCAGAGATGACCGTCCCAGAACCCTCAACCAACGGGTCGCAGAAATGGACAATCTATGTCGACGGAGCATCCAGCCCGAAAGGCAGCGGAGCGGGAATCATCCTCGAAAACGAGGAAGGCATCCTCATCGAGGTGTCCCTCGAACTATCCTTCCCGACTTCGAACAACCAAGCCGAATACGAGGCCTTCCTCGCGGGACTCAGGCTGGCCGAGGACCTTGGCGCCAAGGAGGTCAAGCTTTTCACCGATTCTCAGCTCGTAGCCTCGCAAGTCCGAGGAGAGTACCAAGCCAAGAACGACAGTCTCATAGAATACTTGGCCTTGGTAAAAGAGAAGATGAAAAAGTTCACCTCGGCGGAAGTAATTCACATCCCCCGGGAGCATAATGCCCGAGCGGACGTCCTGTCAAAATTGGCGAGCACGAAAAAGAAAGGCGGGAACAAATCCGTCATACAAGAGGTCCTCTCCTGCCCGAGCATTGACAAACCAGGCATGATTTCGGACATCAACGCCATCGGGGACAGCGACTGCTGGATGACCCCGGTATACGAATACCTCACGACGGGCATACTGCCCGAAGATCCCAAAGAAGCAAGAATGGTCAAGAGACGGGCGTGCTCGTACACTATAGTCGAGGATAAGCTATACCGGCGAGGATTCTCCATTCCCCTCCTCAGATGTGTCGAAGACACCAAGGTCCCCGGCATACTCCAGGAGATCCACGAGGGAATCAATGCGCAGCACCTCGGCGCACGATCGCTAGCTCGTAAAGCACTCCGGGCAGGATATTACTGGCCGACCATGCAACAAGACGCCAAGGAGCACATCAAGAAGTGCGATAAATGCCAGCGGCACGGGGACATGCACCTCGCTCCCCCCAGCGAGCTCACGACGCTATCCTCCCCGTGGCCGTTCGCATGGTGGGGGATGGATATCCTCGGACCTTTCGTCCAGGGGTCGTATCAAAACAAATACCTCATCGTCGGGGTAGATTACTTCACGAAGTGGATTGAAGCAGAAGCATTGGCCAAAATCACTGCCTTCAACATACTGCGTTTCTACAAAAGAAATATCCTCGCCCGGTTCGGAGTGCCTCAAGCCATCGTCACAGACAACGGAACCCAGTTCACCGACAGGAACTTCCAAGACTTCGTCACAAAACTAGGCACGAAGCAGCACTTCACGTCGGTCGAGCACCCTTAAACGAACGGACAGGCTGAGGCCGCGAACAGAGTGATCCTTCGAGGATTAAGACGGAGACTGGGCGACGCCAAACAACGGTGGGTCGAAGAGCTACACAGCGTTCTCTGGGCCTACCGAACAACCCCACACTCCACGACCGGGGAGACCCCTTTCCGTTTGACCTATGGAACGGAGGCAGTGATCCCCGTGGAGATCAGAGAACCCTCGAGGAGGACGGAAGCCCCCCTCGACGGGAACGCGAACGACGAAGCCTTGAGGGAAGAACTCGACTTCGTCGAGGAAACACGCTCGGCCGCTTCTCTCCGAGAGGCGTCACTTAAACAAAAAATAACACTACGTTATAATGACAAAGTCATTAAACGTGATTTTCAGGTGGGCACCCTCGTCCTACGAAGGAACCAGAAAGACTCGCGGGAGGGCAAACTCGCCGCGAACTGGGAGGGCCCGTACCGCGTCCGAGCGAAAACGGGGACAGGAGCCTATTTCCTCGAAAATCTGCACGGGGAAGAATTTGCTCGACCATGGAACGCTGAAAAGCTAAAACAATACTACAGTTAAACACTGCCCGCGGGTTACTAGCGCCGCGATCACGGGGGCGCACTAGGGTACAAGCGCGACACCCCTATAAGAACACGACGATCAGAGACCGCGTTGCGTGTGCGCGAGGACATTTGATCCGGCGGGGATACCTCGATCGAGGCCCACCGTCGTCGTGCCATCCGGGCATAACACCCAGCTCGCGATGGGAAGTTCATGCCACGAGACTAGGACCTCGACTGAGCTCTTAGCCTCGTTGAAGGTCGGAGTCCTCCTCCGGCCGCCCGACCAGCTCTCCACGCGGTCAGGGACTATCAAGGTCGAGCAAATCCCGAAGCCTTATTACTTAGGCAAAAATAAAGTATAACAAACACCACATCACACACAATCAAAATCAATAGAGATATTATAAAGTACGAATAGCGGGTAAAACCCTTAGTCCAAAAAGTTACAAATATAAGCCCACAGGCCGGGCGAAAATAACCATTGTCCAAATAGTACATCAACTAAGCCCACAAGCCGGGCGAAGCAAAACGGCTCGCAGGCCGACCAAAACAAAGATAAAAAACCTACTCAGCTGCGGTCCCGTCAGGCTCCTCGTGCACATGAATGTCGTTCTCCCGCAGAGGATACACGATCTGGCCATCCACCACCTCAGCGTCGGGGTCAATCCCTTCAATGACGAGGTCGGGGTTGAGCACCCGAAGCTGCGCCACGGCACTGCGAAACCCTATACCCGCGGTTTCAATAGAATCATCCTCGGACACCCGGAGATCCTGCTCAAGCTTCCGGAGCTGCGCCACAAGCGCCGCACGAGTGGTTAGGAGCTTGTCCTCCTCAGTTTCCCCTTCGGCTGGCCGCACCGCATCTTCCAACTAGGCAATCCTTTCCTTAAGCCGCTTCTCCTCCAACTCCAGCTCAGCGATTCGGGCAAGGTGGCCTTTCTTTGTCTCCTCGGCTTCCTTAAGCTTGGCCTCGACCAACTGCTGCTGCTTGCTTTGCTCTTTGTTCAGATCTCGACACTCTTTTAGTTCCTTGCGCATACCGAGCATCTCAGCGCCCAAGGTATCTAGCGCCTCCTGCAGGCGGGCCAGTTCAGCAGCAAGGCGGGTCTCGTCATTTAGAATGATGGCAGTCGAGCAGATACGCATGACGGCCGACAGGTCCTCAAAAAGCATCTTCCTCCTCACTTCAGTAGCGGTCCCCAACACGGTTTGGATCTCGGAGGGAAGGGTGCGAGGATAAGTGACCTCGGAGAAGAAGTGAGGTTTTTGATGGCAGGGGGGAAGGTCAAAGCTGGAAGGAACCGGGGGACTGTCTTCACCACCCAGGTCGACGACCTCCGCAACGCGTTGCCTCTTCGGAGTCCCTTGGGTAGCCGGGGATTGGCTTCCCGCAGGAGTTATGCGGTCACCCGCGGTCCCCGACACAGCGGCAACAGGCTGAGACTGAGTGGATCCTTCGGGGGCAGCGGCCGTGGAAACACCCTCGTGCGGGCCCCAGAAGGGACAACTTTCTGATCTTTGGAGCGCGACGCCTCTTCCCGGGCCTGCGCTTCCCGGGCCCTCTTCGCTTTCAGTTTCTTCAACCTCTCCTCGGCTCCGGCCATTGTCCCTGCAAAAGGAAAGAAAGCGTTAGTAAAGCGAGAAACACAGATACGAGGAAGACCTAAAGCGAGGACGTTTCACCACCTAACAATTCGATGGCCTCCTCGTCGGAGAAGGTCTCGAGCAGAACGCGGTGTTTATCAGGCGACGTTCTTTCTTCACTTGCCCATCTGCTCCTATTATAGGCTGGCCGTCCAGCGTCTCATGTCAAGCTTCGGTAAAGCTGTCGACGAAAGCTACGATTTTATCGTAGGCTTCCCGCTCGTAGGCCTCCATCTGAACAGGTTTCGTTTTATACTTGTCAACTCCCTTCTTAAAGTGTTCCTCCGTCCAGTACAGAGGAAACTTCGGCACCAGCACCTCCTCGGAACGGCCGTCGACCTCGCGGGTGACTTTCCGGTACAATGAATATATCGCCTCGAGGGTGACCGGCTTCACATAGAAATAGCGGAACTTGAAATCCCGGATGGAATCCAAGTAAGTGTGAAACAACGCCTTGCTCTGCTTGAAGGACACCCAGCCGTGTCGACCTCCTACCGACGACCGTTGGAGGTGGAATATGCGGAAGAAAAGGCGAACGGTCGGCACGATCTCCAAATATTTGCATACGAGCTCGAAGGCCCGGATGAAGGCCAGCGAGTTCGGATGAATCTGCGAAGGGGCCAACTTCAACCAGTCAAAGATCCCCTCCTGAAAATCCGTGAAGGGCAGCCTCCACCCCGCCTTCTCGAACATAAACTCGTATAAGGGGACCCGCATTCCCCGGTAAAGGGAGCATATCCGGTGATGCTCCTCGGGACGAAAAACCTTCCAGGATTGACCACTTCCGATTAGTCGGTGCTCGACGGTACAAAAAGCATCGCCCACATCTGGGTAGACGAAGATGGACGACATCTCCAGGGCTTCGCTACAGACCCAGTCCTCGAGCGGCCTCTCCTGCGCGAAGGCCATGTGAGCCATGGGGGAGTCGGGCTGGTCGTCGTCGTTTTCCTCGAAATATCCTGCGGCCACCTCCGCAGCCAAATCGTCAATTTACCTGAAAAGCAGAAGGAAACAGTGAATTCGATTGGTTATATCAAATTCACCCCTCCACCGCTGTTCAAGCGAACGGGCGAGGAAGGGGCAAGGCTTTCTCAACTCCCCGACGCGAACGGCCGAGAATCAACTCGCCCACCGGGGAACTCATCGTCTCCCCGGAAGATTCTGCCCCGTGTCCCCGCGGCACTAACAAATATACTGATTATCAAGGACCCCGAGACATTCAACGGATCCCCGACGTGTTCGTCCCTGATCCCCGAGATATTCATCAAAAAAGAGCAAGAATCTTCGCACTCTCTCTCTCTCCACAACTAAAGATTCCCGCCGTATTCGCCGGGAATCCCTTCGTTTCTCATGGGAATGTCATCAATTCACCAAGGAAACGTCCTACACTAGTTAAAATCGAAGAAAAACGCAAAATAAAGGTCCGGTTTGAAGCAAATACCTGGTAAGCAGCGGTGTAGGGTTCCGGCACGGAGGTTTCCGGCTATGGTACGGCGGCGAACGACGGTCCTAGCGGAGGAAATGCTTCCGACAGAGAGTGCCCGGCGATTGACGGCGGCGAGCTACGGCGGAAGAGGTTAGAGAGAGGGAGAAAGTTTCTTGAGAGAGAAGCGGAAAAGTGAAGAATGAGCGAGGGGAGCGGCTTTTATAAGCGGTTCTTGCGAGACCCGAGGGGCGTAGGGCACTCGAGTGCGCTACCCTAGCCAGCCGCCCTAGCCTCCCTAGGTAATGATGGCAGGCGACACGTGGCACGCATGCAGCCACCCGTCTCCCCACGCGTGTCGTTTCGGTTTTCCCCAACGCTTCGAATCCGAAACCCTTCATCTCCCCGACCATACGACCGGACACATCTGTCCGACGCCCGACGCTCATCCGGCCGAAGGAATTTCGCATAGGATATCGACCTCCTCGGTTCCTCTCTTAGCGTATCCTCGACATACAATAACCCTTAAGTCATCACTCTGCCACCTCAGAGCAACGACTTGGGGGGCTCCTGTTCTGGACTGGGCCGAGGCTGCCCAACAGTCGAGCAGGCCCAACCCATATAGCATGGGGAGGCCCAATAAGACCCCTCTGCGGGGCACTTGACTGCTGCAAGCATACCAACGTTTCCCCCGAGCACTTTACAGTGTCGGGCACTTGGGCCAACAGGGCAGGAGGACCTCGCACCCCGGGGGGATAGGTACATCCCCGACATACCAGCTTCTCCCCCGCGAGTATGTCAGACGTCACTCCTCGACAAACATGACTCCTCCCCGCGAGGCCATGTCCGTCGTACGGCTTGACGGGTCCTCGACACAGAAGGCTCCTCCCCCGCGAGGAGTGTCTAACGGTCCGTACCACGTGGACACGTTCCAAGTAACCACTCCACTCCCGAAGGATTTGGTCTGCCCGAGTCCCGGAAATCTAGGAGCGGTTACCCCAGGGCGAAGACCACGTGCTGGTCTTCACTACGCCACGTAAGCCCTGACAGTTACTTGGATTGGGCCTGACAATCCAGCCCAATGCAAGTAACCGTTGGCCCCGCGCTGGGGGTCCTCTATAAATACCCTCTCACTTGAGAGGGTCAGGTAAAGTCATTTTTTCTCACTCTTCTTGTATTTGCTGTTACTCTGTGCACTCCCTAACTTGAGCGTCGGAGTACCTTGCAGGTACACCCCCCCGCCGTCCTTCTACCTCACCGGAGCCGGAGCTCAACGGACGTCGTTGGCCATCAGTAACTGTCTGATCCAGGTACGATCACATACATTTCATTTTTAACCAAACAAATAAAAGATACGGTGATTGTGAGTTATGATAGAAGAGCGGACGACAGATGAGTAGGAAGAGAGACATTGATTTGACAGAGGAATGATGACGTTGTACTGTGAAATTGTTGAAGTAATGTATGAAGTATTGAGGAATTTAAATATGAAATAACTAATAAAATTTGAATGAAATGTGAAAGATTTTCTTCAAAGAAAATTAAAAAAAAACAATAAATACCATTAAACCCGTATCCATATCTATTAACAAACGGGCATTTAAATATCTATTTATTTTATCGGTAGACATTCATTAAACTATCTGCCCTATATCCTTAATAGATTTTATCCGCGAATATCCACGTATACGGATTTTTTTTTCATCCCTATACGTTATTCAAATTTCTCGAAAGCGCTATTCTTCAAACATTAGAAAGTGTCCCCCCAAAAAAAAAAAAATGGAAAAAAAATACAACAACGCCGTGTTATACATGCTCTTTCTTCTTCCTCCATCGCGTTAGGGTTTCAGAGCATTGCAGCTTCCCTTCATTTCCACCGAAATTCTCACACCAACGAGCGTCAATTCACTGAAATTCCAACTTCCCATATTCACAATCAACATTTTCTTCGTCAGAACTCCCTAAAAGTAAAAAAAAAATGATAAATTTATTCATATCGGAGCCCAATCAAAACGACGAAGCAGAAGACGAATCACTGAAATTGAGAATCCAACTATTGAAGGAATTAGAAACCGTTATTTGGTCGGCAATAATCTCCGCAGGTCGCGCAGAAGCTCGATTGTGGCTCTGCAAAACCCTAGCTGGATTCAACCACGTCACACCTCGCGAACAGCGTGCACTTTTCATCAATTTTCTGAAAGTTCCAAAGAAGAATCACGATCTCGCGTCTCAGCTTCTCAATTTGATGATCGATAAGTCGCCGCAGAAACTTGGTTCTGTTTTAGCTCGCAATTCTCGATTTCTCGAGAGTTTCTTCACCAGTGAGTGTTTTTTTTCGTTGATTCTATGCTTAACACTATTGTTTTGTTAGTGAATTTTGGTTGTTTATGGTAAATTGGTGATTTTGTGCAGGTAACCCTAAGCGTGTGTTGCAGTGGTTTTCGTTTACAGGATTGGAGCAGGGGAAAGGATTGAGAGCTTTGACTAAGTTTGCTTTTAAAAATAGGGATATTTGTTGGGAAGAGTTGGAGTGGAAAGGAAAGCATGGACAATCACCTGCAATGGTTGCTACAAAGCCTCATTACTTTCTTGATTTGGACGTTCAGCGAACCGTTGAGAATTTTCTTGACAATGTGCCTGAATTTTGGTCTTCTATTGAGTTTTCCGAGTCGGTGAAAGATGGTGATATTTTTCTTATTGATAGGCTGTTTTTTGTTCGTTATTTTAAGGATTTGATGTATAGAGAGGATTCATGTGATGTGTGGGAAGTTATTGAAGATTTCTTAGAAGAGCAGCCTTTCTCTTGTTTGTGTGAGCATCTTCTCATTAGTTTTGAAGAGAAGGATTTGTGTTGCTTTGTGGAGTTGCTTTGTAAATGTCTTGACCCGAGAGTTGAATTTCGAGGTTCGGATGATGTCTCTCGGTTGTTTGTGGTTGTTCTTTTGAAGTGTGAGGTTTCTGGATCTATTGACTTGATGTTGCTATTGAATGCTGTCATTGCTCAGGGGAGGCAACTTCTAAGACTTTTGCAGGATGAAGAAGCCAAGGAGTCATTGGCGAAAGTCAATGAAATTGTGTCAAAGATATCTGTAATTCCCAGTGATGGTAATAGCTTGACCCCGATTTTCAAGAATAAGTGTAAGATGGCAACTGTGGAAGTGGTGAAGTGTCTTGGACTTCAGTCTTGGGTTCTTTACTATAGGTTGTCGCTAGAGTGCCGGACTCCCGAGTCCTGGGAATCTGTTTTTGTGTATAATCAAATTGGTTTCCGCAACTCCGATAAACATGTACTGATGATAGATGAGGATGGACTGTTGACAGAAGAAGACTCTTCTAGTTTTGACCGCATTTCTTCTGGTAAAGTTAAGAAAAAGAATAAACAAAAATCTAGAAAGAAGAGGAGAAGAGCATATGATTGGGAAGATGGTAATGATGATGAGCTGCTAGATTTTGATTCTGGCACCCAGAATTTGGATTATCTATCAAATACTAAAAGTTGGTTGCTTTCAACAGATAAGTACTCTACGGCATGGAATAGTGTAAGTTTGTTATCTTGGAATAAACTATTAGGCAAATAAAATTCAAGTGGACGGTATTTTATTTGTAGCATTTGCAGTTAGGAATCTTGAAGTTTGAACCTAAAAATTCTTCCAATAGATGCGATACCCTGCACTTAATTAGATTTGCCTGTTCCCACAAAGTGAGATTTACATTATCGCTGACCTGAAAATTAAAACAATTGGATGCACTTTATTGAATTTGAAGCAGCATATAAAATGTCACCGCAGATATTTTAATTTTAAATAACATATAAAGATATGTCTGTTTCTTCATCTGGTCATCTTACTTGTTCTTCTAATGTGTGTGAACCTATACTAGTAGTCTGGGGCGGCAGCACGGTGCGATTGACATGTGCATTCCACGATCCTAGTTTTGGGATCGGCTGCTCTACTCTGCAATCTGGGAATGACAGCATAGGTATGGACCGATGTTATTGAGGGTGGATGGAGGAAAGCCAAAAGCACACTATTTTAAGTCGCTTTCCTCCAAAAATTGGCTTTAACGGTTGTAAAAAATCTGCCACTGCATTTCTCCATGGCCAATATTTGACAACACTAGTATAGACATAGATCTTCATGATTACTTTGAAATTGAAAATGTTTATGCGTGATATGTGTTTTTATTGTTAAATTGGTTGGATAGCTTGGTTGACTTTTAGTCATTTGTGGTAGGAGCCCTGGAGAGAAAGGCCCAAATAGTGAGGTGAAAGGTGTGTAGGAAAGTTATTTAGAGTGATAGAAAATACATGTGAATATCAACCTTGCCACACAGTCATATAAGACATCATTAAATGTGGTTGTTCGCAATGAGTCCAAATAAAGCCTGTAGAGCGTGTAATCAGATCTTAACCCAGGATTATGAATATAAAAGTGAATGAAGGGACTGTTGATATTTGAATTTGAAAGAACAATAGACCAAAAGCCAAATGCTAGTTTTATCCATCCATACTATTCAGTGGTTGGCCCGTAGTTTAGGAAACTATCTTTCATCTCATTAATAGTATTGTGCTGAAAAGCCTTTTTATACATTCATCAGATCTCAGTTTGTTCAAATTTACCTAAGATTTTTTTTCATGATTCTTAAGAACCATGAAGTGACATAATGCAAATTAATTAATATTACAAATTAGTTAATATTAAGCACAATGAGAAGCTCACATCATCACAACTTTCTACAAAACATAGCTTATGTGAGCAAATGAGAAGCTCACATAAGCACAATGAGTATATGAAGAGTATATGAGGTGTGTGAGAGGGAAGAAGGGAATTATTTAGTATCATGTGTATTAAAACCTTAGGATTGGGCACGGGGATTCTTTCTTCCTTACAATTTGTAGAGACCAACCAACTGCTTTTTCTTGCTATACTTTGGATTTTTTATAAGTCGAACTTTGAATTTAATTAAAGATATTGTTATGGATGCTTGATTATTATTTTTAAATTAACTGTTTAATCGATGATTATATATCTTTTTGTTATCAATGCTCAAATATTAAAATCTGGAACTTCAAGCAATTTGTGGCCCCCTGTATAATTGAGTTCTAGTTTTTTAATATTTCAATTTTCCATTTGGAGGCACACCTTGTATAAATGATTTGGTATATGAAAATTTATAGTTCTTGGTGAAGGTGGAATAAACTGTACTGAAGCTCTTTTATTATTACTGATTTTATAACCGTTTGTTTTTAGGCGGACTTACCTGAGCACCTTCATAGACCGTGTTTGTCTAGATGGATGATATGGCTTTTTGAAAAATGAGTTTGGCAGTCTGCTTCACAGTATCCACCAAAAAGATGTTATGATATCATCATTTCCAAACTGTTGGATGACGAGATCAAGCACCCCTTAGTCGGTGTCTTTGACTCAATCAAATGTATAATGCGGGTTGTGGCTCTTGAATCTGCTTGTGGCTATTGTTGATGTGGAAAATTTTATACATCATTTTGAAGATTCTGAAAAGCCTGTTTAAGTTGTACATCGAAGCCGATAAACCTTGGGTTTATTCTAAAGATTGTAAAGATCCCGAAGATAAAATATTTACTAAGTTACTTTGCAGACTGCTGCCGCCACCTTATGGTCGGAAACATGGGTGTCATGAGTCACCATGTTCCAAAGTTCAATATTGCAAATCCTCATGGCTTCAGCCGGGCGTTATACTAAATATGCTATGATGAGTGTGTCTAGGCAAGTGACAACACTCAAATTCCATGAGTAGTTTTTTGGAGGGCATATTCATCAAGTTGTAAACTTTACATGTGATAATCTTTGGCCGATTGGGAGTTATTATTTCCTGGTAGGAGACAGGGATGCATGCTTTTTATTATTGTAAGTGTTTCTTCCTTTTTTTTTTGTGTTTTATTCCTTTATGAAGCAAATGAATGAATTAAAAAACTGCTACTGGGATTGATTTCCAGTCTGCTATTAACAACACTGGTTTAGTCACTATTTCACATTCCTTTTTGTCCTTACATTTTGAAATATATCTATATCAATCCAGATTTTATAGGGAGTCTATTGTTTTGAATCTTATGTCAATGTTTGAATGGTGGGATTTTGCTTTATATTTGATACTTAATAACTTGCACCTCGGCTGTCTTAATTCAAAATGCGACCTTGTCCACCAAACACCAAAAAGATGTTCTCTACTTGCGTAATAAATTTGGGGCTGTTTTAGAACTGTTTTGAAATATGAGAAATAAAGTTACTTAAAATTGATGATAAAGGAAACTATTAAGATTTTGAATATTCTCTGTGAATTTTTTATCCAAATATCCCATTTTTTCAAAAAAATTCTCAAAATACTCCAGTTTTCAAACTATTTTTCAAAGTATCTCAATTTGGACTATTGATAGAGTGCAGACGTCATACTAATTGCTGACCCTTCACAAGGATCAAAAGCTGTCGCCAATTAGATTAGAGACAACACATGGTGTTGCCAATCCAATTAGCGACATTGTGTAAATGCTATAAGAGTGTCGTCAATTCAATAGGAGACATACTTGAAAGTTGATTTTTTTAAACTTAAACAACTAACATTAATAATTAATTAAAAATACCGGCTGAGTTGGTCATACCGGCTACCGGTCCCACATCCCCTAGGCACTCTCACTTGTTGCACTCGTTCCCCTCGTTGTTGATTCACTCCAGGTGTTTGAGGAGTTGAAGTCTCGAGAACATTTCCAGCTGAATCCCTACGAACTTCTTGCATTTCCAAGATGTCTTGTGTGTTGAAACTGAGCGTGCGACCCATGCCAGAGTAGTTCGGATGTGATGAAGGGGTCAATGGTGTGTGGCCTGGACGATTGAATGGGGACATTGGTGTGAAGGCTTTGTTGGTGAAAGGTTGAAATGATATTGGTGTTTGAAAGCCATAAGATTGTTGTGATGTTTGTGTGTGTAGGTTATGGTGTGATGTTTGAGCGTTTTGGCTATGGAAAGATGTTTGGGCGTTATGACTATGGTATGATGTACCTTATTTTGGCTATATCTTGATGTTGTGTTGGGGCATAGGCATATTGGGTGTCTTGATAATAGTCATTTTATTGGAGATGGTATGAGAGACGCTCTTGGTATTGTGGTTGGGTGTTTGTCATGTTTGGATGGTGGATTTTGTGTTTGTGGGTTGGTAATTCTGTTGGGTAGGGGGTTGTGAGTAACATGTCCGATAATTTCCCAGTGGGTAGGGGTGTTCAAAACCGAACCAATCTAATAGAAAACCGCAAACCAAACCAAACCAAACCGAAACTGCAAAAAACCGCATTTGGTTCGGATTTGTTCGGGCCATCTTTTAACAAAACCGCACGGTTTGGTTTGGTTTGCGGTTTGTATTTTGCAAACCAAACTAAACCAAACCAAACCGCATTATGTTACAACCCAAACTTCACTTATCCCACATCTAACCCAAAACTTATACCCATTATGCCTTAACCATACAATTACGAAATATTTTCTCTTACTCACACTTAACTTTTCAGTTTTAATATTCTCAAATCTCTCCTAATAGTATTGCGCATTCTTCTCATCTTCTTTGTCGTGTACGTCTCACCTCTTCTACATTAATCTCTCATCTCACATGTTTTTTCTTTTTCATTTTCTCATTTTTATGTTACTATTTTCTCTTCTAATTATATTTTTATCGCACACTTCTTCTCTAATCTCACATCTCTTATGTTCTTTCCTTTTCATCTTCTCTAATCTCTCTTCTCCTCTATTTTCTATTTTATTATAATATTTTTGATATTGTTTTATGCTACTATTTTTTTTTCACTTTTGTTTAAATTGATTTTTGTATATTGAATGAGAACTTTTTGTCTAAATATGATGAGTTTTGTTGTTATTTGGCAATGTGTGAATGACTAAACACAAAGTTATGTTGTTCTCTATATATGTAAATATCACTCAATAAAAATCTTGTAAAAAACCGAACCAACCGAACCAATCCAAACCGCATTGGTTTGGTTTGGTTTGGTTCAGATTTTTTTTAAAAGGCAACCGAACCAAACCAAACCACATGCTTTTTTCTCTTGCGGTTCAGATGATTTTTAGCGTCAAAACCGCCCAAAACGCACCGCGAACACCCCTACCAGTGGGTTAGACGTTGAAGCTTCTTGTGTGTAGGTGGTTTGTCGTGGGTCGTATAGATACCTCTCTTCGGAGACAAACTCAGTTGCAACCGATCTGTACCAAGCCATATAAGTATTAGTTGGTATAGACAGGGTTGCCATCACAAGGTCACGTAAGACATGGGCGCAACGGTTCCTCCATTTATGACACTCAGATTTAGCAAAATCCTTCCAGCCGGGATAGTCCCATTGATCATTCTTTTTTTAGATGTCATTTACCGAGGTCAATTGGGGGATCTGAGATGTTTTGATGCATTCCAAACAGTAGTTTGACACGGTTACTGTAGTGCATCTCCACAATGGTGAATCAGATGATCGACACACATGCAGTCCAAACGACTGCATCTTTTTCACTGACTTCATGTAGGTGTTCCGTGTTTAGATATGAACGCCAAATGAACTGAAGAAGAGAAAAATATTATAGCATAAAATGGGTGATATAAAAAATAAATTGTTTTATTTAGAGGTGTTACATCTCTAGGTGTAAGGTGATCCAAGAGACTGCGGTATTGAATGCTACAATGTCTAGGATATCTATTATAACTCATACCCCGAGCCGACCATCTAAACAACAAAAAGTTCAAATTCAATTAGTTAGACACAATAACCAGTAAGGTGAATTAACTAATATTAAGTTATTAACTTAATTTTGTGCATTCGAGAATGAGAATCTGTTATGGTTGACGGGCGCTAGGGATGACAATCTAGACCAACCCCATGCTTGGAGCAAACCAGTGCATCTAGAAAAAGTATATGTGTTTTTTTTACACACTTACACAAAGAGCTATACAAATAAGACAAACAAGCGGAACCCCAACTATATTCTCTTGTTTTATCTAGATTTCTCAGTAAGGGTAAATACATAACGTGCATAGTAGAACCAGTACCTTCGGCAAATAAAAATAAACCAAGTAAAAGCATAAGATAACACCTGGTTCTTATCATTTTTATTTCTTCGGTAGAATCTTCATCTAATATTAAACTGTTGTACCATGTTTTGAGACGCGAAAGTAAGATACGTTGGCCTCTTGGGTTATCATCCAGCAAGTTGACACCCAAAAGTTCCTCACAACTTGAACCATCAAGGTTTGTTGGTCCATTGACCACCTTACCATTAATACGCAACTCGAGTAACATGTACACAACCTATACCGTCACTGTATATTCATCGGTTGGAAAACAGAAAGTGTGTGTTTCTGGGCGTCATTTCTCTTATAAAGCTAGTATAAACTTTGCATCAACCGAGTAAAACATGATTTTGCTTACATGTTCGAAACCGGCGAGCTCAATATAAGGTAAAATTAATTCGTCGGGGGCAACATATTCATGAGCACGAGGACGAAACCTAGAGTCATCCTACAAAAAAACAAACAGGTACAATAACACATTGTCAATTCAGAAAAAAATTAACACGTACATATTTACACATTGTTAATAAAGAAAAAAACACTTAGTGGAGTATACACTTACATAAGTCTCAATATTAGCGACAATCCCTTTATGCATTTCACCCATTGTTAATAGAGATATTATAGCTGATTAAATGTTTTTGATACTAGTGACACTCTAGACTTGATTATCTCTGATAAATTGTTTCTGATGATTCATAGAACAATACCTCTAGCTGAATTTATATAGGAACATAAGTCATGCATGTGAGCAAAGTGTCAAAGTTCATGCAACAAGGTGTCACCAATTGAATTGATGACCATGTTCAATGCTTATGAAGAGACCCCAATCCATTTGGAGACTCCTAGGCACATGAATAGGCTGAGCATGTAGGCTAAGACATGTCACATGCTTGCATAGCAGGCTGACAACACATGGCGACAGTGTGTGATTAGACTGTACCATGTCTCCATTTAGATTGGTGCCCTATTTCAAGAAATGTACCATGTCACCAATTGACATGGAGACTGCATTAAATGCTCCATGCATATTTAAGCAACCCATGCATTGTCATCTGCAACAAACAAATATAATAATTCTCTAACAAGTAGTCTTTGATGTCATCTGCACCGAGATACATTCTTAACGCCCACTACAACGGAGAGACATATGTCTATGATGTATCTAGGTTTGGTTTTCAAAACACCGATGTTGTCCGATTCACAATCAATAGAAACACAAGTTTCTTGCATTTTAAAGATAGATTGGAATCAAAATTAGGGTTTGGTCCTATATCAAAAATTATATATCAAAACCTTGGTTTTTTGAAACCAACCACGTCAAATTTTATCCACTTAAAGTGCGAGATGATGAAGATGTTGAAAATATGTTCGTTAGTCACGAACATTCTGGTTTCAACTATATTGAGTTGTATACGTTACTCCAACAAAATATTCCATATCAGCAGTCTCAGATCATCGATCAATCAGGACATGCAGACTCAGATGAAACCGAAACAGAATACTCAGATGAAACCGAACCGAAAGTCAACGTCATTGATGACGAAAAAGAAGGAAGGGAGATGCTGGTTGATCAACTGTTGAACAACACAATTGAAGATGACGATCAAGTGCCAATACCTCCAGGTCATGTATATTGTCTGCCTCAACATATGACAAACTTGAACTTGCAAGACGATGAGAGATCCTTGGATATGTTTTATAACCTGTATATGCGGTCAGAGAATGAATTAAAAGTGGGAGACAAGTTTCGTACCAAGGAAGAATGTGTACAAGCCATTAAAAAATATCACAAGGATAACTCTGTTGATTTTAGCGTACATCAAACTGATTCGAGAAGATATGTCATTATTTGGCGTAACGAGCTTTGCAAGTTTCGGCTTGCCGCATCTTACAGGAAATGAAGTGATTCTTGGAAGATATATTCCTTAAAGCCAACTCATAGTTGCATTGCCACAAATATTAATCAGGATCACCGAAAACTAAGCACATAATTGATATGTCAAGACATTTTTCCGCTTGTTAACAAGGATCCATCAGTGAAGGTGAGTATAATAATCTCTCATATCATTACGTGGTATAATTATACTCCCTCGTACAAGAAAACGTGAATTGCAAGGACAAAGTCTGTTTAACATGTATTTGGAAACTGGGAGGATTCTTACAAAGAATTACTGTGATTTTTGGTAGCACTTAAGACATACACAACGGGGATTGTTGCAATCATGCAGACAGTACCATCATGTAGGCCAGATGGAACTATTGTTTTCACCGACTCTTTTGGGCGTTTCAACCATGCATAAAAGGTTTTGCATTTTGCAAATCTATTATTCAAATTGATGGAACATGATTGTACGGAAAATACAAGGGCACATTGCTTATGGCTGTTGCACATGACGACAACAATAATGTCTTTTCCATAACCTTTGCTCTGGTTGAAGGTGAGATCGCTGCTGCTTGGAGTTTCTTCCTTAAGAATCTCAGAACACATGTGGTTCCACAAGCCAATCTCTGTTTGATTTCAGACATGCATGCTGCTATTGAGAGTGCTTACAATAACCATGATAACGGGTGGCATAATCCTCCTTCTACCCATGTATTGCATAAGACATATCACACAAAACTTCATGTGTGTAATCAAAGACAAGAACCTTTGCAAAAAAGTTGTGAATGCAGGGTATGCTCTAACCCAACCATTATTTCAATACTACCTTAATGAGATTAAGATGTCAAATGCAGATGCAGGAAGGTGGTTGGATAACATTCCATTGGACAAAGGCATTTGACACTGGATGTCGTTGGGGTCACATGAAAACAAACCTTGTGAAATCCATGAACGACGTCTTCAAAAGAATTAGAAACCTTCCAATCACCGCATTGGTGAAATCAACCTATTATAGGTTGACATCACTTTTTGCAACAAGAGGCGAAAGATGGAGTGTAGTGTTAATGTCAGGTCAATTATTCAGTGAAAGCATGATGAAAGTGATGAAAGAGGAAACTATCAAAGACAACACACATGCAGTTACAGTCATTGACCGTCATATGCAAACTTTCAGTGTACAGGAAACAATGGACCATAATGAGGGGAGACCAAATTTATCCTATGCTGTCAAACTAAACAAATTTTAGTGTGACTGTGGCAAGTACCATGCCTTCCATGTACCTTGCTCACATGTCATTGCGGCATGCGCACATGCTCGTCAGAATGCTTATAGCCATGTATCTGATGTTTACAAGACTATTAACGTTATGAATGTCTACAACGAAGGCTTCTCAGTGCTAGCAATGGAGGAATATTGGCCTCCATACCAATGGGACATAGTTTGACACAATGATGAGATGCAAAGAAAGAAAAAAGAACGCCCAAACAGCACGCGTATAAGAACAGAAATGGATATGGCTGATAAAATGATAAGATTATGCAGTATATGTCGTCAGCCCGGACACAATCAGAAATATTGTCCTAATGTCGGAGCAACCTCTACATCATAATTTATTTTCTCCTTGCAATTGTTGTAACCTTATATTTTCATATATTAATGACTTTTTGTTACAACTAAGTTAACAACAAACCCCATTTTTTCAAAAAAAATCCCCAAAATACCCCACTTTTTTAAAAAAAAATTCCAAATGGGAATTTTTTTGAAAAAGTGGGATTTGTTATTAACTTTGTTGTAACAAAAAGTCATTAATATATGAAATATAAGGTTACAACAATTGAAAGGAGAAAATAAATTATGATGCAGAGGTTGCTCAAACATTGGGACAATTTTTCTGATTGTGTCCGGGATGACGACATATACTGCATAATCTTATCATTTTATCAGCCATATCCATTTCTGTTCTTATATGCATTCTGTTTGAGCGTCCTTTTTTCTTTTTTCGCATCTCATCGTTGTGCCAAACTATGTTCCCTTTGTATGTAGGCCAATATTCCTCCATTGCTAGCACTACGAAGCCTTCATTGTAAACATTCATAACATTAATGGCCTTGTAAACATCATATAGATGACTATAAGCATTCTGATGAGCATGTGCGCATGCCGCAATGACATGTGAGCAAGGTACACGGAAGGCCTGATACTTGCCACAGTCACACCAACATCTGTTTAGTTTGATAGCATAAGATAAACTTGGCCTCCCCTTATTATGGTCCATTGTTTCCTATACACTAAAAGTTTGGCTATGATGGTCAAAGACTGAAATTGCATGTGTGATGGCTTTAATAGTTTCCTTTTTCATCACTTTTATTATGCTTTCACTGAATAATTGACCCGACATTAACATTGCACTCCATCTTTCGCTTTTTGTTGCGGAAATTGATGCCAACCTATAATAGGTTGATCTCACCAATGCGATGATTGAAAGGTTTCTAATTCCTTTGAAGACGCCGTTCATGGATTCCATAAGGTTTGTTGTCATGTGGCCCCAACGACATCCATCGTCAAATGCCATTGTCCACTTGTCTAATGGAATGTTATCCAACCACCTTCTTGCATCTGCATTTGGCATCCTAATTTCGTTAAGGTAGTATTGAAATGATGGTTGAGTTAGAGCACACCCTGCATTCACAACTTTTTTGTGAAGGTTCTTGTCTTTGATTGCACGCATGAAGTTTTATGCGATATGTCTAATGCAATATACATGGGTAGAAGAAGGATTATGCCACCCATTATCATGGTTATTATAAGCACTCTCAATAGCAGCATGCCTGTCTGAAATTAAACAGAGATTGGCTTGTGGAGTTACATGTGTTCTGAGATTCTTAAGGAAGAAACTCCAAGCAGTAGCAGTCTCACCTTCAACCAGAGCAAAGGCTATGGGAAAGACATTATTGTTGCCGTCTTGTGCTACAACCATAAGCAATGTGCCCTTGTATTTTCCGTACAACCATGTTCCATCAATTTGAATAATAGGTTTGTAGAATGCAAAACCTTTTATGCATGGTTGATCGCCCAAAAGAGTCGGTGAAATATAGCATTTCCATAAACAATAGTTCCATCTGGCCTACATGCCGACACTGTCTGCATGATTGCAACAGTCCCCGATGTGTATGTCTTTAGTGCTATCAAAAATCGCGGTAATTCTTTGTAAGAATCCTCCAGTTGCCAAATACCTGTTCAACAACCTTTGTCCTTGCAATCCACGTTTTCTTGTACGAGGGAGTATAATTATACCGCATAACGATATGATAGATTATTATACTCACCTTCACTGATGGATCCTTGTTAACAAGCGGCAAAATATCTTGACATATTAATTTTGCGCTTAGTTTTCAGTGATCCTGAACAATATTTGTGGCAGTGCAACTGTGAGGTGGCTCTATGGAAGCTATCTTCCAAGAAACACTTCTCTTCCTATAAAACGCAAGAAGCCGAAACTTGCAAAGCTCATTACGACAAATAATGACATAACTTCTCAAATCAGTTCGATGTACGCTAAAATCAATAGAGTTATCCATGTGATATTTTTTAATGGCTCGTACACATTCTTCCTTGGTACGAAACTTGTCTCCCACTTTTAATTCATTCTCTGACTGCATATACGGGTTGTAAAACACATCCGAGGATCTCTCATCATCTTGCAAATTCAAGTTTGTCATATGTTGAGGCGGACAATATACATGACCTGGATGTATTGGCACTTGATCATCATCTTCAATGGTGTTGTTCAACAGTTGATCGACCAACGTCTCCCTTCCTTCTTCTTCGTCATCAACGACGTTGACTTCCAGTTCGATTTCACCTGAGTATTGCATTTCGGTTTCATTTGAGTCTGAACGTTCTGATTAATCGATGATCTGAGACTGCTGAGATGGAATATTTTGTTGAAGTAACGTATACAACTCAATATAGTTGAAACCAGAATGTTCGTGACTAACGAACATATTTTCAACATCTTCATCATCTCGCGCTTTAAGTGGATAAAATTTGACGTGGTTGGTTTAAAAAAAGCGGGTTTTGATATTAATTTTTGATACAGGACCAAACCCTAATTTTGATTCCAATCTATCTTTAAAATGCAAGAAACTTGTGTTTCTATTAATTGTGAATCGAACAACATCAGTGTTTTGAAAACCAAACCCAAATACATCAGAGACATGTCTCTCTGTTGTAGTGGGCATTAATAATGTATCTCGGTGCAGATGACATCAAAGACTACTTGTTAGAGAGTTACTATATTTGTTTGCTGCAGATGACAATGCACGAGATTCCTTAAATATGCATGGAGCATTTAATGCAATCTCCATATCAATTGGTGACATGGTACATTTTTTGAAAGGGGGCGCCAAACTAAATGGAGACATGGTATAGTGTGATCACACACTGTCGCCATGTGATTGTCAGCCTGCTATGCATGCATGGGACATGTCTCCGCCTACATGCTCAGCCTATTCACGCGCCTAGGAGTCTCTAAATGGACCGGTGACTCTTCACAAGCATTAAACATGGTCGCAAATTCAATTGGCACCACCTTGCTGCATGAACTTTGACACTTTGCTCACATGCATGACCTATGTTCCTATATAAATTCAACTAGAGGTATTGTTCTATGAATCATCAAAAATATTTTTCAGAGATAATCAAGTCTAGAGTGTCACTAGTATTAGAAACATTTAATCAGCTATAATGTCTCCATTGACAATGGGTTAAATGCATATAGGCACTATCGCTAATATTGAGACTTATGTAAGTGTTTACTCCACTAAGTGTTTTTTTCTTTATTGACAATGTGTAAATGTGTACGTGTTAATTTTTTTCTCAATTGACAATGTGTTATTGTACCTGTTTACTTTTTCGTAGGATGTCTCTAGGCTTCGTCCTCGTTCCCATGAATATGTTGTCCCCGACGAATTAATTTTACCTTATATTGAGCTCGCCGGTTTCAGACATGTAAGCAAAATCATGTCTTAATCGGTTGATGCAAAGTTTATACTAGCTTTACAAGAGAAATGGCCTCTAGAGACACACTTTTTTTTTCCAACCAGTGAATGTACCGTGACGTTTGAGGATGTATACATGTTACTCGGGTTGTGTATTGATGGTAAGACGGTCAATGGACCAACAAACCTTGTTGGTTCAATTTGTGAGCAACTTTTGGGTGCCAACTTGCTGGATGATAACCCAACAGGCCAAGGTATCTTAATTCGCGTCTCAAAACATGGTACAACAGTTTAATATTAGATGAAGATTCTACCGAAGAAATGAAAATAATAAAAACCAGGTGTTATCGTATGCTTTTACTTGGTTTATTTTTATTTCCCGAAGGTACTGGTTCTACTATGCACATTATGTATTTACCCTTATTGAGAAACCTAGATAAAACAAGAGAATATAGTTGGGATTCCGCTTGTTTGTCTTATTTGTATAGCTCTTTGTGTAAATGCACGAAAAAAAACACATATACTTTTTCTCGACGCATCGTTTTGCTCAAAGTATGGGGTTGGTCTAGATTGCCATTCATAGCGTTCGTCAACCACAACAGCTTCTCATTCCCGTATGCACAAAAGTAAGTTAATAACTTAATATTAGTTAATTCACCTTACTAATTATTGTATCTAACTAATTGAATTTGAACTTTTTGTTGTTTAGATGGTCGACTTGGGGTATGAGTTACAATAGATGTCATAGACATTGTATCATTCAATAACGCAATCTCTTGGAACACCTTACACCTGGAGATATAAGGCCTCTAAATAAATCAATTTATTTTTTATATCACCCATTTTATGATCTAATATTTTTCTCTTCTTCAGTTCATTTGGCGTCCATATTTAAAATGGAACACCTACATGAAGTCAGTGAGGAAGATATAACTGTTTGGACTGCATACATGTCGATCATCAGATTTACCATTGTGGAGATGCACCACAGCGACCGTGTCAAACTACAGTTTGGAATGCATCAAAACATCCCAGATCCCCCGATTGACCTCGGTAAATGGCATCTAAAAAAGTTAATGATCAATGGGACTATCCCGACTGGAAGGATTTTGCTAAATCTGAGTGTCGTAAATGGAGGAACCGCTGCGCCCATGTCTTACGTGACCCTGTGATGACAACCATGTCTATACCAACTAATACTTATATGGCTTGGTACATATCAGTTGCAACTGAGTTTGTCACTGAAGAGAGGTATCTATACGACCCACGACAAACCCCTACACACAAGAAGCTTCAACATCTAACCCACCTAGAAATTATCGGACCTGTTACTCACAACCCCCTACCCAACAGAATTACCAACACCCAAACCCACCATCCACACATGCCAAACACCCAACCACAATACTAAGAGCGTCCCCCATACCATCTCTAACAAAATGACTATTATCAAGACACCCAATATGCCTATGCCCCCAACAGAACATCAAGATATAGGCAAAATGAGGGTACATCATGCCATAGCCATAACGCCCAAACATCTTTTCATAGCCAAAACGCTCAGACATCACACCCTAGCTTACACACATAAACATCACAACAACCTTATGGCTTTCAACAACCAATACCATTTCAACCTTTCACCAACGAAGCCTTCACATTAATGTCACCCTTCAATCGTCTAGGCTGCACACCAATGACCCCTTCATCACATCCGAACTATTTTGGCATGGGTTGCACGCTTAGTTTCAACACACAAGACCTCTTGGAAATGCAAGAAATTCTTAGGGATTCAGCTGAGAATGTTCTTGAGACTTCAACTCCTCTAACACTTGGAGTGAATAAACTACGAGGGGGACGAGTGCAACGAGTGAGGGTGCATAGGGGATGTGGAATCAATGACTGGTATGACTAACCCGATCGCCAAGATTTATTTATGTAATATTATTTTTAATTAATTATTAATGTTAGTTGTTTAAGTTAATAAAATTCCCCTTTAAAACCCGTCTCCAGTTGAATTGACGACACCCTTATAACATTTACACAGTGTCGCCAATTGAATTGGCAACACCATGTGTTATCTCCAATTCTTTTGGCGCCAACTTTTGATCCTTGTGAAGGATCGCCAATTGGTATGGCGCTTGCACTCTATCAATACCGCAAAGTGGGGCACTTTAGGAAATAGTTTGAAAACTGAGTTATTTTAGATTTTTTTTTTTGAAAAAGTGGAGTTTTGGGTAAAATATTCTCACTTTTCATATTATTGAAATTAGTGTTTTTCATATTATGTTTTTTTTAAGATTTTTAGAATTTCTATTATATGTTTTTTTAATAGTTTGTGTTTTAAGTTTAATTTATCATGCCTTTTATCTTGGTATTTCTTTCAATTTTCAAAGTTACTGTTTGTTTTGGAGGGGGCAAAGGTGAGAAATCAGGACACATCAGTCTTGGTATTTATTTTATGAATATTTTCTAAAGGAGTCGATTTTGCCAAAAGTGAAAAGCTACGGGGAGATGCTTCTATTGAAATCGATTTGAGGAGAAAGATTCATTTACACATTTGGAATCCAAATATACACCAATCAAGTTGAACTACTTTGAATGTATGTTTGGTTCTGCTCAACATGCATTAAAACTTATAGTTATAACATTTCTAATTGCCATTAAAGAAATTATTGCGTTAAGTCGAGGACTAGGCATCCCTATGCTGTCCTGCCTAAAATTGTGCTAAGTAGCCGAACAATCACAACACATTTGGTATAAAACAACAAAGTCTTATATCGTATGATTATTATATGTACGGTAGATAATCGGTCTAAAATTACACTCTCTGATGGCACAAAGACTAATCGATGATGGTATAAATATTACTCATAGTATCTACTATAAAGCAATTAAAAAAAAGAACATTGATTTTCCATTTGTGCCCTTTCCCTTAAAAACCTTTACACTAAAATAAGGGCATAATTGTAACTAGAGAATTCATCACTTTTCCTAACTAATCCCACAAGTGCTGCCATTTGTTACACTCTCATTGGTCCAGAATTTCAAATTTCCTAATCCCTCCAAAAAAACCCTAAATCCTCACACTTTCCACTTTTCTATCTCTCTCTCTCTCCCGTTTTTCTCTTCCCCCAAACCCTACTCGGCCGCTACCCTCTTTCTCCACACAATCGCTCGCCACCCTAAATCCGCCGCTGCAGCCCCCTTTCTACGTTTTCTCTCACTCTCCCGTTCTCCATTTTCTCTGTTTCTCAAGAAAAGGCCGTCAAAGTTGACGTTTCACTTGCTTCCAATGTTGTTCTGATTTTTAACCAACTTAGGGTTTCTTCTGAATCCATTTCAACTGAAACGTCCCTCTTTGGATCGGTATGTCCCTTTTTTTTTATTGACTTCTTGGGTTTGTTTTTGAATCGTGATTCATTTTGAGAATTTTGGTTGGGTTTTGATTATTGAGTTTTGAACTATGATAAAATTGATATTTGGTTGGTTCTTTCTTAGGGGTTGAGTGGTTTGGTGGAATTTTTTGTTTTTGTTTGTTTTTGGATGATTTTGTATTGATTTGTGTGGATTCAAATATGAATCGAGTTCAGGTATACTCTGGTTTTAGATTGAATGTTGTGCTAATACTCTGTTTGATCTTGGGTTAATACTCTGTTTGATCTTGGGTTCAGGCAATTTCATCATTGACTGCTTCTCTAAGGTTTGATGGTGCTCTTAATGTTAATGTATTGGAAACTGATTCCATTCAGGTTGAGTTTCTGAGCTACTAAAATTTTGTGGTCTTTGCTTTTCTGAAAGATTCTTCTAATCAAATGTCGTTTCGTTCAAAGCTTAAACATGACAATGATAACGGTGAGAGGAAGAAAGGAACACCACAACAATGTTAAACATGAATCCTTGCCCAGTAACTATCAACCTACTGTATTGCTCTCAATTCATCTATATTAATTTGGTTTGTTTCCTAACAGGATTATGTTGCAACAAGGTGGTATAGGACTCCTGAGTTGTGCGGGTCCTTTTTCTCCAAGGTGCAATTTCTGTTATATTTGTTATTTAAGATTCTTGATATATTATACTATGATGAAGTTAGATTCTTTATAATATGTCCGCAAATGATTTTTATTATTTGTGCACTTCACCGAAGTAGTGGAAGTTAGAGACTCAACATCAAATATGATTGGGCTCATACTAATTTAATTCATTTCCCCTGGGTGGCCCTAAGTTTTTCATCTTCATAGTTTATGCAAGCAACTACCTAACTTGGTATTTCAATTAATAAGTAGCAGATACACTGTCTACATGAGTTGCCTCTACACTGCCATAAATTGAAACGACTCAAGACTGACAACTAGCAGTTACCCCAAATGAAGATGGATTGCTTCATCAGTTGCATTCTACTCTTGCGCAAGCCATAGAGACTTCCAAATGTACGTTGATTCATATTCATATTGGTCAATTAAATTTAATAAATTTACGTTTATCTGTTTAATTATATTTGTGAATAACTTTTGATTTCGAATAACCTCCTGCTAATTCATATTTGCATACAACCAATTTGCAACAACCCCCACAGCAAACTTTTTTGGTTCCTATCATGCAAGACTGTGTCGATGCTATCACTAAACACCAAAGACTTCAAGCCTTGGTTAAAGGGGAGTGGATAAAAGGCTTGCTACCTCAAAGCAAGTATTTATTTGGAGAACATAGAGGGTCTTTTGGAGTATCATGGGTTTTTGATAAAAGCATTTCGAGAACCATACATGGTGAAGGAAGGCCTGTTTCTTAATGCTGCATATCCAACCAAGCTAGCTCATTAGCCATCCAAGACCTATTCCTGAGTTCATGTGCTTTGCAAGGTATATGACTTCATTGTTTCCTTATCTTATCTCTCTGCTTTTCCACTTTTTCTAAAGCTTTGACATTTTCTGCTTAGGCTGGGAGAATAAATGATGCGAACAAAGTTATACGGGAGCTTTGGGGAGCATCTGAAGTTGAGGGTGTAATTGAAGAGTTTCAACCTATCAGCAAGAATGATGGCAGTGATATGGACAGTAGATGGTCAGAGATCTTGGAGCAGCCACATTCCAGAGGTTGTATCAAGGTGCTTTTGGCTATTACTTTGAGACAACATTTTGCACATGGAAAATTATTCTTTTCCCTATCTTCATAGATTGAAAATTTAGGTCAGCAGAAATATAACCACATTAAAGGGATTCACTGTATTCATTTCCCTATATTCATTTCACTCTTGATGATTCACTGTATTTCTTTAAGAGTTGTTTAACTTTTTTGAGTAGAATGGGTGAGTAAAGATTAGAAACCGTTTTGAAGTTATCTATTCATGTATAATTTTGTTTTTGTTTTGTTATCTTATAGATTGATCTTGATGTTGCAGAGAGAATTTTGGTTGTGATGTTGTTTGCTTCACTGCTGATGTTGGCAAAGTACGTTATGACTTTTCCAACATATTCCAACATAATTCGATAGGCTTTGAAAACAATTAGTAATGATGTCTCTGTTATGCTCTTTCTTGCGTGCATGGTTTGAATTTCAAGCACACTAAGACTACGTGTTATATGGTTAGTAAAAGGATGGTTCAATGTAGCCTGGCAGCTTTGGGAGGCAAAAAGAGTCTGCTGTTCTGAGGTATACATCGTTTTCTCGAACTTTTACTTGTCTAAACTCTTGGCATTCATTTAGTGAATCACGTAGCTGGAATTTATATTTCTCAAAACTCCGTTTCATTCTACGGCAATTAGAATTTGATGCACTTATGTGAATGAATGAAAATGATGGTTTTGGAGTCGTGTTAATATACTGTTGTTGAATGTAGTGTCCGTAGTAAAAATTCCTTTTAGATATTGCTTACTACTAGAAAGAAAAAAGTTAGAGATTTGAGTTTGCACTTTTAAACTGTCTTCGACTGCTGCTGAGATTTTGGCATAAATGTCTAAATTTGCTTTCCCCTGGAATGCAGGCACTTGTAAGCTTGCACATTTACAATTTTGGAAAATGTACATGTTATTCGGCGAAGTAGTTTGACTGATATATCTAATTCTCTTGCAGCAAGTATCAGAATTTGATTTGTTCACTCTAGATGATATTGATTCTGCTTTCAAAAGTGTAACAAGGCTAACATACTCTCATAATCATCACCTCTCTGGTAAGCATTTAAATGTGTTAGTTTTGCTTATTATTGGCTGGCCGAGTTTGTTTGGGAAAACTATGTAGTTTTGTATCAGTGTTTAATGAACTACTCCTCTATTTCAAAGTTGGTTGTGGTCATGTTGAAGTTATGTTGTCAGTTGGCAACAACTGGACAGGGGCAATTGGTTACATTTACTTTTATTTTGTGAAGTTTTGCATACCTTGGTAGAAATAGACCAATAGTTCCTATAAATGACATTTTTGTGAGCCTTAAAAGTTTTTACAAGTCATGCTCACTAATATAATCTGTGCTTGGCCAACTTGTGTGTTGTCACTTCCACCCAACACTGTCATATCTGGTTCCTGTTTACACTTCACCTTTGAGGCTTATGTTATGGTGATGGATATATCTTAATTTAGAGTAATTTACTAATTGTTTTTTGCTTCATATAATATGGTATTGTCATAGATTCTCTAGAATCTACCTGAATTTTCACTTCACATAATTATTGTATTGCATTCAATTTAGAAGGAGGAGCCTAACATATTTCTTCAATCATTTGGCAGCTTATATCTTTGTCTGAGAAGAAATGGTGGCAGTGAGTAGATTCGTCGTCTATTGTTTATGGAGTCAGCGTTTTTATGTTGATGGAGCTGTGGAACATGTTAATAATATAATTATTACTATAATATCTTCTACTTTCCTTTCATCCTTGGATAGCAATTGCTAACAGTATATCTAAAGAACATAAATTTTATGTTCTCTTGATGGCATTTTCTTGGGATCATGTTTCCAATGCAAATTTTGCTGATTACAAGTTATATTATTCCCACCAATGATTTTGGGTCTGTTGCTAACGTTAGAACTATTAAATATATGCATCCTCCATCTCAAAAAAATCTGGTACTTTCAGTGTTTTTTAGGAGCCAGTTAGATATTAAAAAACCTCATTTATGTGTCAAAAGTTTTAATTTTGAGCATTAATATGTCAAAAGTTTGAAGGTCACTAGCCATTTCTAAGAGTCTACAAAATTTGTAGCTGCTAATATTAATATTGATGTCAAGTTATCAATTTCTTTTTGTGAAATCCAATGCATTTTAATTGATGCAAGAGACCAATTTCATTTCTCTTTGCTATTCTTTCTCTCTTCATTTGAGCATTAAATAAAAAAAAATATTTTTTGTCTTTCTTCATCTCACGAGTCATTTATTTTTCTTTTTGCATAATTACATCTGTATATAAATTAATTTATATTGTATCAAATAAATTTTATATTTCACGGGTCACTATCACCACAACACATATTTTATATTTCACGGGTCACTATCACCACAACACATATTTTATTTTAATCAATAATTACCTTAATTTGAAAGGTAAAATCCTTATTTTCAAATATTAAATATTTTTTTTATCTCACGAGTTCTTTTTTTTTTCTTTTTATATTTTAATACAATTGAATTTATATAATCATTGTTTGTTTTAAAATTAATATCTAATTTCATATTTAGATACGTATATAAATATATTTTATATCATATCAAATTTATATATACATTTAAATAATTTTACCCATATCAAATTTATATATACATTTAAATAATTTTACCCGTGCGAGAGCACGGGTATCTTACTAGTTTGATATAAAGACTAGTCATAATAATTTTTTAAATGAGGAGAGATTCTGATAATTCTTTAAAGATAATTTAATAATGGTCGTTTGACAACTCATTAATTTTTCAAATGAGGAGAAATTCAAATAATTCTCCAAAGAGAATTTAATAATGGTTGTTTGACCATTCAAAATAATTTTTCAAACAAAGAGAAATTCAAATAATTCTCTAAAAATAATTTAAGAAAATGCTATGAAAATTCAACAAGTAGAAAGAAAGGGAGAGAAGTTGATGCTTGCACAATTCGAAAACACAGAGTAAAGAGAGTGGGGAAAGAAAAATTCAAAAGAAGTTTTGGGTATATTTTGGAATGAAATAATGTGCATTCCTTATATAATGAAGTAAGTTAGTTAAAATATGTAATCTAAACAATGTGGAATTTAGAATTTTTTTCAATTAACATACAAGCACATAGTTTTCTAGTAACGTGAGACTTAAGGAATTTTTTCAAATTCATCTCAATATTAGAATATTAACATGTTCTAACAATCTCCCACTTAAATTAAAAAAAGTGTTTCAAAAGTAACATCAAATATTTTTAAGAATATGCATAAACAAAAGTGTCTACAACATGAATCTTTGTATAACAAGTATGATTTTGATTCAACAAGAGTGACACGATTGTCTTGAGGTGTATTCTAAAAGCTTGGGCTTTAGTTGCCCTGCACGTCTATCCCAGTTAGTGAAGGTTCTAGGAATTTTTCCTCAAAATTTCATAAGAACCGACCTAAGTTTCACAATCACACATGTGAGTTAATCAAGAGTACTCATGTAGCTAGGTACTCCATTCATACAAATTATAGATTTCATTAAGAGTTTTTATTATCTCATCCTCTTATCGCTTCATGATTCATGTTTTTTTTTTTAATTTATATTTGCATGATTATCTCATGTTATTCACAACTTGTTATTATGCACTGAATCTAATTCTTGGGATCTCCAATCTTTTAGGCCGTATTACCATCATGAACTAATCACTTATTTATAGGCATTAATCCTATCTGCTTGGATGTATTATGGACTTTCTCTATAGCTATTTCTTTCATCAAATGATCCATTAAGTTTTCATCAGTGCGCACATGATCCACTTTTACAGCTCATTTAGAGATACAATATTTAACAATGCCATGCTTTCTCCTTATTTGATGTATCTTACCATTATTATAACGATTCTAACTTTTTGCAATAATCGCAGTACTATCGCAATGAATCAACACAAATAACATAAGTTTTTCTCATAAAGGGATTTCAACTAGCAAACATCTTAACCAACTTGCATATGATCCACTCATATGCAATGTACGGTATAACACAATCAGTGGTTTACATAAGACTTCCATTAATGCTCACATACTCAGTGTCATACCCCAAAATTTACCCCTTAGATATCATCATCATTTGCATGAGCATTATAGGTCAATCATCCTGGCATAGCTAACCAAACTATCAAGCTTTGTGACTTTGTTTCTTTTTTGGAATTAGGGTTTTGTGTGATTAATCAAGATTTGAAGAAGAGATCAACCAAACAAGTTCTCATACACTTCAAGGGTTCCTAAGATGCCTTTTGGTTCAATACAACTCATTTCAAGGACTTCCTAAGTGAATAGGAGAGGTTTTGAATTCATCTGATTAAAAAGTCAACTGAGGCTCCATAAAGTCAACCTATGAGGTTTTTGGTCAACCATGAACATTTCAAGTCATATTCCATGATCTCATGTTGTTAGATCAAGAAAAATCAAGGTGGCACAATAAAATCAAGAGATTTGGAAAATTAGGGTTTTTGATGAATTTTTCTAGTATGGAAATCAAGATTTTAGCCATCTTTCAAGGACATATCTCACTCATCTTTGAGCCAAATGAAGCAAACTAATACTCATTTTAAAGAGGAAATTCCCCCACTACAAGTTTGTAGAAGGAATCAAGTTCAAAAAATGTAAGGATTTGAAGTTATGAATGGTTAAAGTTGGAAGAAATCATGATTTGGCATTTATACTTAGAAATTTTCCAACTCCTAAAACTCAGCTTTTTGCACCAACTTCAAGCCAAGGCTTCATGGGTTTCTTGACCTTAAATCAAAATTCATCAAACATGAAAGTTATTCCTTGTTCTCCAAGCTTTTCAAGCATATAAAGAACTCTCCAATTGGATCAAGGAGTCAAAAGTTATGGTGTCTAAAAGTTGGAGGATTTTGGGCATAAGTTAGGCAACTTGTCCAAGTTGCCAAGGCACCACAAATCATGTTTTTGCTTAACTTTCAAGACATTTTTTTTAATGGTTCCAAGCTTCAAATCTAAAATTATTGAACATCAAAGTTGTTCTCCTCCATCTCAGCTTCCCAAGCATTTAAAGAAGTCTTCAATTGGAGTTCTACAACTCAAGTTATGGTATGATGAACATGGTTGTCAAAACTTGATACAACTTGCCTAAGGCATGACCAAGCCATGCGTGCCAAGCCCTGGGCCAGTGTGTTGGACCACTTTTCATGTCCAATTTTCACCTTGTTACAAGCCTCATTTCAAGAATTGTTAAACACCAAACTTGTTCATTTCCATGTCTATTTACTAAAGAATCCAAGACCTTCTCAATTGATCCATTACCCATGGAGATATGGCTTGCTAGAGTAGGTATCATAGACATGATTGAACCTTGCCAAGCTTGCCAAGCCATGGCCAACATCTTGCCCCAAACCTACCAAATCTTTGCAGCACCCAAGACCTGATTTCATGTGCATAAAACCTGTCAAGTGTGGAGCTCAAAACTTACCATTTTTAGTTCTTCCTATTATGACATATAAAAGCATGTTTGATGCCAAATATGGACCATTTTGCAAGACACCTCATATGCTATGATCCTTTGGCTTTCTCCTTTCCTTATAGTCCAATAATTCTGAGCACAAGCAACCCAAATGCACTTAGCTCAAGATCTGAACTCTAGCTGGCTCGTGTGCTATGCCATCATGTGTCACTCTTCTTCATCCTTTGGACAAAATAAGCATTTCAGTTTTTCTTCGTCCTGCGTGTCCTCTGACCTTTCTCCCCTTTGACTTGCCACATCTTGCCTTGTCAACACCACATCAATAAAATAATCCTACGTGGCGCCCGGGTGGCAGTTTTTGTTTCTTTTCTGAGTTTTTTAGTTTGTTTGGATTGGGCTTAGTGATTTGTTACCTACACCCCATGCGTTGAGCCCAATATCCTTGTTTAGTTCATTTTTCTTGGTTTTGAAGATTACTGGCTACACCCCATACTCACTTTTGTTTCTTTTTCTTTTTTATTTTGTTCCTTCCAACTTTTTATTTTATTTAATATTTTCCAAACACCTAAAAATTCTACAAAAATTATTTTTAGACATTTTACTGTCTTGACTTATTTTTCATTATTTTTATTATTTATTTCACTATTTTATTTAATTCATTTGGTTTTATGTGTTTACCAAAACACCCTTGATTTAGGGTTTTTCCATTTGAGTGCCTTCCTCGAGTCTTTTTAACCTGATTTTTTTGTCAATATGTGGCATATGATATAGGGAGCTTTGAGTATTTTTGTTGGCCTTAAATGTTGTTGTTTTGATTAACTTTTGGTTTGGTTTTAAAGCCTCGATTCTTTTGACACTTTGAGCTTATTTGTGGCTTTTGAGGAATTTTTTTTACCAATCTTGCATTGATTTTTTTAATACCTATTCTTCGATGTTTAAAAATGAACCAAGGCTTTGAGTTTGATTTTATTTGGCCATTTTGTTATTTTTGGTTGGTGCATTAACTTAGGACTTGTATTAAGCATGTTTGGATGTTTGTTTTGACCTAGTTTTTAGGCATTGTTCTTTGAGTGTTTGCTTGATGGTGGTATGTTTATGTATGGTTTGAAAAGCATGTCTTAGCTTCTGACTTCATGATTCCAAAATGTTTTTGCTTGCCTATTTGATCTCCTATGCATGTCTTGATTTGTTTGAGTCCTTTCATGGATGTTTTGGCTTGTTTTCATGGATGTTTTGTTCATGCCTTTGTGTGATCTTTGTTTATGTTTATCTTGACATCTTGATGTTGAGTATGAGTTGTATATGATGTGTATGCTACTGCCCATTTGGTTCTTAAGCTTGTAACTTCCATGTTGAACAATTCTTTGCACTTATCTTTGTGTGAGCAAATTTGTAGCAAGTATGCTTATGTTTTGGTGTATGTTTGACATGTTTGTGACTTTTTCTTGATCATTTGAGCATGTTGAACATAACTTGGTGTGGCTACTGCCATTCTTAGATTGTTATCTCATTTTAACTCTTTGGCCTTGAACCTTTGTTCATTAGTGTTGATTAGGATTCCTTGTTCTTATATGTTTATGGTTCATTTGTTTGCTACAAACTTTTGACATGTCCTTGCTACAAACTTTTGACATTTGACATGTACTTTGTTCATTAGTGTTGATTAGGATTCCTTGTTTACATCATGAGTTGATCATCCTCTTTAGCATATGCATGTGCATAATGCCATTTTCATCCTTGATTGTCATCATTCTAACCTTAAGGTTTATCCTTTAAATCACTTGTTATTACAAGTTATTTATCCCTTATTCCAAAGGAAGGTTTCCCTTGTTGACTTGTAAGTCATATTTTAGAATAGTTTAGACCACTCACTACTCACTTCATGACCTTGTTAGAATCATTTCCTTGGCCTTGTTAGATCCATCTTCCCTTTTTAACCTGACTTTAGGTTAGGGTTTGTAAACCATATGTAAGTACTATTGTTATAAGTACTTACTCTTCCCTTCTTGGCCTTGTTAGAGCCATTGTTTCTTTACAACTTAGAATTAGGTTTAGAGTTTGTGAACTCTATGTGAATACCATTGTAACGTGTACTCACTTCCCCTCTTTGACTTTGTTAAAAGTCAATACCTTAGTTAGTCTTTCAACTTAGACTTAGAGAGTTTGTTGACTCTATGTGAGTGTCATGGTAATGAACACTTACTCCCCTTTGGAACCTTGACCACAGTCAAGAGTTCCTCACCCGTAGTGAGGTGAACTACGAATGCTCTGATTCCATCCTAGTTAGGATACGTAGGCACAAGATGCGACGTCTTGGCGAGTATACTATGTATATACCCTAGGTCTTTACCTTAGCACCACTTCCCTTAGCAAATAATAACATAACACAAATACTAACAAGAGGTTCCTGTAGAGTACTACAAATACTTAGGATGCTAACACCTTCCCTAGGTATAACCAACCCCGCACCTTAGATCTCTAGCTTTGTTGTTACATAGCACACTTAGGACTTTCTTCGATTTTTACCCTTTTCTTTGGATAAATCAAAGCACGGTGGTGAAATTCATGATTTGCGATTCAAGTTAACTAATAGCTTGATATCCGATTGTCACCGCAACACTCAGTTTGTCTATCATTGTTACTAGTGTTTTTTAAACGATTTTACACTTGGATTGTATGGTGCGTGAGTAGGTTTACAACCAAATATTTCTTTAAGATCTTATCCACATAGTGAGATTAATCCAAAGAAATTTCTTTTTCAAATCTAGTGATCTTGATTCCAAGAATCACATTGGCTTCGCCGAGGTATTTCAGATCAAAGTTGTTACACAACTTGAATTTTTGATTCAAATATTTGTAAGTCGTATAAGTAGAGACATATGATAGTGCAAGAAGCTTAAAGGAAGAAATGTCTACTCTCAAAGATGACTTGGTGAAGACTTCTGATATATACTTTGAGCAAACGAAGGAATAAGGTGGTCAAGGGAGGCCACTTGGTGGACGACAAGTATGTCCCGCCTATGGAGGAAATTGTACCAGATGGATCCCGAGCATGCGACACTTTATGCCTCGATGACCCTCTAGAGGACTAATGGCTTAAAGGCCTTGCCTTTATCTTTTTGTCATTTATGTAATATGTTGCCCGCTCTTGGGTTTATAATCAATAATAGTTTTGTAACATGTCTCTTTATATTACCTTGTAGAGAATTTAAAAATGTTTATTTTTCTAGGTAAAGTCTTCTTTTGGAGATGCCTTTATTGTTCCAGAGCTGTCAGATGGTTTCCCTCAAGGGGTTCTGCTTATTGTGTTGGCTCCATAAAGGGTAGTAAGTATACTCTCCACAAAGGGCTATAAGGATTTTTTCGTGGGGATCTAGCATGTGATCGCCTCGAGGGGTGACAATGATTCCTACATAAGGATTCAACATGAAATCGCCTTGAGGGGCGGGCAAGGATTCCTACACGAGGATCCAAGATGTAATCGCCTCGAGGGGCGACAAGGATTCATTCATGAGGATATGACATGTAATCACCTTGAGAGGAGACAAGGATTTCTACGTGAGGATCCAATATGTAACCGCCTCAAGGGGCAACAAGGATTTCTTCATAAGGATCCAACATGTAATCGCCTCGAGGGATGACAAGGATTGCTTAGTGAGGACCCGAAATATAATCGTCTCGAGGGGCGACAATGATTCCTTCGCGAGGATCCAACATATAATTGTCTCGAGGGACGACAAGAATTCCTTTGCGAGGATCCGTGATGTAATTGCCTCGATGGGTGATAAGGATTCCTTCGTGAGAATCCAACACATAATCATCTAAAGGGTGGCCTTGATAATATTCTCTTGCTTTGAGATGACTTGCACATAGATCATTAATTATACAAATGCTTATATAAATCAAGTGGGGGCCTTATCATAAACAATGTGCCACCCTAATAACACATGAAAAGAGTACCTTCCCAGAAGCATAATTGTTCAGACGAAAATGACTAAAAATATAACTTGCGTAAAACATACATTAAATAAATTAAACTAAACGAGATCCATTTCTTTGATTGTTGTTTTTAGGCAGGGGATCTTCCTCACTAGCTTTCACATTCTCCCCTTCTAGAACGATGAAGCCTTCTTCTACGAGAGTTTCTCTTAGCGGATTTGCCTCTATGTCCATGATGACCACTTTTACTATTCTTACTTTCTTCAAGTTCAATCTCTCCACATAAAATTTTCTAACGATCTCTTGATCCCACCGTATAACGCTCACTCGCCCATTTGAGAGAGAATACTTCATACATAAGTACATAGTGGATAAGGCAGCCCCTAACTAGTTGAAGACGGGTCATCCTATGATCATATTATATGATAAAGGTGCATCAATGACTAAATATCTTACCTTTACTAAATGAACGAGTTCAAGTAATTTATGGATTGGTTCGGTTTAAGTCAGCGGGTTCACCGGTTGACCTGCTCCCATGAACACCCCTAATCGCGTGTTATGGATGAAGACACCAAGGTTCCGGACGATGTATTCGAAAAAGGGAAGCTTAAATCAATAAAAGGGTGACTTGGTAAGAACGATGGGCTTAGTGTATGCCTTTCGCCCTGCCTCAAGACCTCTTACAATTATACCAGTACACCTATCGAAATATAAAATTATACATCTGCACACACAAAAGGTAACAATATCGACTTGATACAATGAAGAGAATGATGTATGTCTCTCATTATTAATACATATACACGCTTACTTTTCAATTTGTATTCTTTATTGCATTTTTTCTTTGCTTTTAGTTTGTAATTCCCTTGATTGTTATGAACACATGCTATGAGTAAGTAATTCAAACGTTAACAATATAGACCAATAAACATATCAACTAAAAATTTAATTGAATATAACTTAAATTCTAGTTTGATTTGTCGAGTTCATTTGTCAAAAGTAAATCATTTTTACAGTCAACAAATTTGCACGTCTGGCGTGCGACGAGACATAATAAGAGATGGTTTGTGTCAAAATTTAAATAATTATGTAATTTTAAAATTTCATAATGGACCCTTCTAGAAGATCAAAACTTAATCACACTAATAGTCAAAACAACAATGACAATTCAAATGAAGAAGACATTGATGTTCCTAGGCATGATAAAATCTTGGATACCAACATAACTTTGATTCATCATATCAATGAAATAAAAACCAACCTTTTAGGAATTCCTTGTGTTAAAATTTATGATTTTTTTTTAATAATCAACTTAATTAATAAAAATATCAAAGGCTAGAGTATTGCCCCAAAAATCAGATTACAAATCCTTCACTAGGACAGGAAAAGAAAAAGATACAACTAGACTGAAAACTAAGGGTGTTCGCGGTGCGGTTTGGGCGGTTTTGACGCTAAAAATCATCCGAACCGCAAGAGAAAAAAACATGCGGTTTGGTTTGGTTCGGTTGCCTTTTAAAAAAAATCCGAACCAAACCAAATCAAACCAATGCGGTTTGGATTGGTTCAGTTGGTTCAAATTTTTACAAGATTTTTATTGAGTAATATTTACATATATAGAGAACAACATAACTTTGTGTTTAGTCATTCACACATTGCCAAATAACAACAAAACTTATTATATTTAGACAAAAAGTTTTCATTCAATATACAAAAATCAATTTAAACAAAAGTGAAAAAAAATAGTAGCATAAAACAATATCAAAAATATTATAATAAAATAGAAAATTGAGGAGAATGGGGATTAGAGAAGATGAAAAAGAAAGAACATAAGAGATGTGAGATTAAAGAAGAAATGTGCGATAAAAATATAATTAGAAAAGAAAATAGTAACATAAAAATGAGAAAATGAAAAAGAAAAAACATGTGAGATGAGAGATTAGTGTAGAAGAGGTGAGACGTACATGACAAAGAAGATGAGAAGAATGCGCAATACTATTAGGAGAGATTTGAAAAGATTAAAACTGAAAAGTTAAGTGTGAGTAAGAGAAAATATTTCGTAATTGTAAGGTTAAGGCATAATGGGTTTAAGTTTTGGATTAGATGTGGAATAAGTGAAGTTTGAGTTGTAACATAATGCGGTTTGATTTGGTTAAGTTCGGTTTGCAAAATACAAACCGCAAACCAAACCAAACCGAACCGTGCGGTTTTGTTAAAAGATGGCCCGAACAAATCCGAACCAAATGCGGTTTTTTGCGGTTTTGGTTTGGTTTGGTTTGGTTTGCGGTTTTCTATTGGGTTGGTTCGGTTTTGAACGCCCTTACTGAAAACTAACATGCAACAATACACCCAGCCCCCAACCATGACAGAGAACTAATGCTACAAATAAAAGCATCCTTGACAGAAACAACAGGAAAAAAAACCAGAATAAATCCAGATGACCTACTCCTAATAATTCACTCAAACAAGAACCCAACATATCCATTGAACTTCCTTACCGATAAAAATCGAGAGGCAACTTATACCATTCGTAAAGTGTACCATATGATTTATGATCTTCCTCGAGGTTTTGTCCCCTCCCACAATTTGCTTACATTGTACCTATAACCATAAATGTTCATGTCCCTGTTATGAATATAGAAGGAATAGATTTTAATCACATAAGAACAAGTAATATTGTATTTTAAGAAAATTCTCTAGATAATTCCATGCAACATTCAATTACTAGCATCACGATGTTAACCCTAGGGTATAAAATGGATGATATTAATCATGAAATAATGAACTTTGTTGAAATATTAAATTAGATTTGATTTGTTATAATTAGATTTGATTAGATTTAATATTTAAATATAATCCAAGTTGTGTTAGCCCAAGCCCAATTAGGGTTGTATATAAATAGACCTAGCTTGTATCATTATTTACACACAATAGAATAATAGAAATTCTTATTTTCCTTATTCTCTCTTTCTCTCCTCACTAAAAGTGCCTCACACACTAACAAATTGGTATCCAGAGCTTCCGGTTATTGTTCTTGATCAAGTTTTCAAGAATTTCACGTCAGAGATCGTGTTTCTAGGGCAAGTTAATCAACCGCGGCAAAGATGACTGGTGATAAGAGCATTCTGAGTTCCCTTCCAATGCTTGACGGCAAGAATTGGATCAGATGGAAAAAACAGATGCAATCCTTATTTGGCTTCCATGAAACCCTAGAAGTGGTTAACGGCGGCGTTCCTGGTTTGGCTGAAAATGCAACCGAAGAACAGAAAAAAGCCCACAACGAAGTCAAGAAGAAAGATTGCAAGGCTGCTTATTGCATTCAGACGGCGGTCGATGCTGCTAACTTCGACAGAATCTCTCATGCTGAAACGGCGAAAGAGGCATGGGATATTCTGGTGAAGTATTATGAAGGAGGTGAGAAAGTCAAGGTTGTTAAGTTATAAACCTTGCGTCGACAATATGAGTTGTTGTCGATGGGAGAAGACGAAAAAGTTGCAGAATATGTGTCGAAGGTTCAGAAACTCGTTCATCTCATGAAGGGTTGTGGTGAAATCATAACTGATAAGATGATAGTTGAGAAGGTAAAGAGAACGTTGACCTCTCACTTTGATCACGTTATCGTAGCAATTCAAGAATCCAACAATCTTGAAACCCTAAAAGTGGAAGATTTGGTTGGTTCGTTGGAGGCGCATGAGATGAGAATTGTCGAAAGAAAGGGAGTTCAGGATTCGATACAAGCACTGCAGGCTCAGTCATGGAAAAGGAATGGTGGTTCCAACAAATCCAAAGGCAAATTCCACAAGACTCAAGGAAAGAAGTCTTGGTCGAACCCTCACAAGAATCAGGTCGAAGATAGAGATTCTGAATCCTCGAAGAGAGGAGGAGGAAACTATCGAAAGGACAAAGAAGATAAGAAAGGTATAGTGTGTTATAACTGTGAAAAGAGGGGTCATTTGGCCAAACATTGTTGGTACAGGAAAGACAATGGATCGGAAAAAGGCAAGGACGAAGGAGCGAAACTTGCACGCCAAGATTCAGATGATTCTGAAGGTGGTATGGTGGTTATGGCTGCAGTAGCAGATAACCATGTCGAATCTAAGATCTGGTTTCTCGACTCAGGCTGCTCAAATCACATGACTGGTCGAAAGGAGTGGTTGGTAGATTTTGAGAAGTCGAAGAATAGCAAGATAAAACTTGCTGATAACAGTTCGTTGCAAGCAGAAGGCACTGGCAGCATAGTTTTTCATCTAAGTAATGGAGCGAAAGCTATGATCAAAGATGTGTTTTATGTACCTGGAATGAAGTGCAACCTGTTAAGTGTTGGACAACTGGTCGAAAAAGGCTTCTCAGTTGTCATGAAAGATGGAGTATTGAAATTGTTCGACACCCAGAACAATCTGGTCTTGGAATCTCCGTTGTCGAAGAACAGGACGTTTAAGACCATGATCAGTTCGACTGAAGTACAATGTCTAAAAACTGTTGTCGACCACAAGGATAGTTGGTTGTGGCATTTGAGGTTTGGACATTTGAACTTTCAATCACTCAAACAGTTGATCACTCAAGATATGGTATCTGGTATTCCAAGTCTTGAGATGCCTGACAAACTCTGTGAAGGATGTTTAGTCGGAAAGCAATCCAGAAATTCTTTCATTTTGACTATGCCAATGAGATCATCCTGCATACTCGAAGTTGTACATTCAGATGTATGTGGTCCATTCGAAGAACATACCATTGGTGGAAACATATATTTTGTTTCGTTGGTCGATGAGTTTAGTCGAAAGCTGTGGATCTATGTGATCAAGAGAAAGGATGAAGTATTTGAAATCTTTAAGAGATTCAAGATGCTTGTCAAAAATCAGAGTGAGAAGAGGATCAAGATTCTTTGAACTGATGGAGGTGGCGAATACACTTCGAAGATGTTTGAAAAATTCTGTGCAGAAAATGGTGTTGATCATGAGGTAACTGCTCCTTATACTCCTCAACATAATGGAATTGCTGAAAGAAGAAACAGAACCATAGTGGATATGGCGAGATGTATGCTCAAGCAGAAGAATTTGCCAAAATCTTTATGGGGTGAAGCTGTTTCGACTGCGGTTTATATCCTGAACAGGTGCCCTACCAAGAAATTGAAGAACAAGGTTCCTGAAGAAGTGTGGAGTGGAAAACGACCACCAGTGAGTCATCTGAAGGTGTTTGGCTCTATGTGTTACAAGCATGTTCCTGATGCAAGAAGAAGAAAGCTTGATGACAAGAGTGAACCTATGATTCTAGTAGGATATCATAAGAATGGTGCATACAGGCTATTCAATCCAATTAATGAGAAGATTATGTTAAGTCGAGATATTGTGATTGATGAGAATTCTGCCTGGGATTGGAATTCTAGTAATTCAATTAACATGCCACTGATGAGCTATGATTTCGACGAAGAAAATGAAGTTGAAGTCGAAGTTGAAGAAATTGCTGAGAATCAAGTCGAAGTCGAAGTAGAAGCAGTTGCTGGAATTCCCGATACAGAGGATGTGGCTGAAACAAGCCAACGACCTCGACGAAATAGAGTTCCTCCAGCAAGACTTCATGATTATGAAGCGACTGGTGATGATGAAGTCACACCAGATGGCGAATTAGTTCATTTTGCTTTACTTGCAGGTGCTGAACCAATCAACCATAACGAAGCTTTAAAGATTCAACAGTGGAAGTTAGCTATGGTCGAAGAGTTACATGCAATCGAAAGAAACAACACATGGGAGTTAGTCGAATTGCCAGCACATACAAAAGCTATCGAAGTAAAGTGGGTGTTCAAGTTGAAACACAATGCTGATGGGTCGATAGCTAGACATAAAGCAAGATTACTAGCTCGAGGGTTTCTTCAAAGAGAAGGACTTGACTACTCTGAAGTATTTGCTCCAGTAGCAAGACTGGAGACAGTTCGACTAGTGGTAGCATTGGCATGTAACCAAGGTTGGTCGACAATTCACTTAGATGTGAAGTCAGCATTTCTGAATGGTCCGTTAGACGAAGAGGTCTATGTCACACAACCTCCTGGGTTTGTGATTCAGAAGGAAGCGAGTAAAGTATATAAGTTGCACAAAGCGCTCTATGGTCTCAAGCAGGCACCTAGGGCATGGAACAAGAAGATCGACTCATACTTAGTCGAATTGGGATTTGTAAAATGCAAGTCTTAGTATGGTGTCTATGTTCAGGTTGTAGCACAAGATATAACAATCATCTGCTTATATGTCGATGACTTGTTAGTAACTGGAAATAGCTTGAAGAACTTGTCGAAGTTCAAAGAGCTGATGAAGAAGGAATTTGAAATGTCGGATCTGGGAAAATTGTCTTATTTCCTAGGCATGGAATTTCATATGTCGAAGTAAGGTATGGTGCTACATCAAAGGAAGTATGTCAAAGAGATACTCAAGAGATTCAGAATGGATGAGTCGAATCCTGCATCTTCACCTGTCGAACCAAACTTGAAGTTGGAGAAGCATGGAGAGGAAGCAAAGTTGATGTAACTTTGTTCAAACAAATAGTTGGATCTCTGAGATATGTGTGCAATAGTAGACCTGATATAGGTTTCACAATCGGATTAGTGAGCAGATTCGTGAGCAGATTCATGAGCGAACCAAGAATGTCACACATGAAAGCTGCAAGAAGAATTCTAAGATACTTAAAAGGAACAACAGATTTTGGAATTATATTTCGACGAGATTCTGAAGGCAAAGGAAGAATAGTTAGTTGCTTTTCAGATGCAGATTGGTGTGGAGATAAGGAAGATCGAAGAAGTACAACCGGCTATTTCTTTCAAGTATTTGGTGCCCCAATCTCATGGTGTTCGAAGAAGCAACCTGTGGTGGCATTGTCATCGTGTGAAGCTGAATATATAGCAGGATCCTATGCTGCATGTCAAGCAATTTGGATAAGATCAGTACTTGAAGAAATGGAGGTCGAAGTGAAGAAACCACTTGTGTTGCAAATCGACAACAAGTCAGCTATAAATCTGGCGAAGAATCCAGTTCTGCATGGAAGGAGTAAGCATATCGAAGCCAGATTTCACTTCTTAAGGGAAAAGGTAAATCAAGGTGAACTTGAAGTTAGGCATTGCTCAAGTGAAGCACAGTTGGCCGACATTTTCACCAAAGGATTGAAGATCGATAGATTCCTGAATTTGAGAAAGAAATTAAGAATAGTTTAGATCGACTATGACTAGCGTAGGTTCGACAACTTGAATTATGGGGGTGTGTTGAAATATTAAATTAGATTTGATTTGTTATAATTAGATTTGATTAGATTTAATATTTAAATATAATCCAAGTTGTGTTAGCCCAAACTCAATTAGGGTTGTATATAAATAGACCTAGCTTGTATCATTATTTACACACAATAGAATAATAGAAATCCTTATTTTCCTTATTCTCTCTTTCTCTCCTCACTAAAAGTGCCTCACGCACTAACAAACTTGATTTCCCAACATATGGCTACAACATTATTGTGAATCTCCATTCCCAAGCAATGTCTTACAGACCGAGATACTTTGAAGGACTAAGATTCCTATATTCACAAAGTTTGACGGTGAAGTATAGGAGTCAATAGTGGAACATATAACCATATACAAAATTGAGTGTGGAGATTTGGTTAATGAAGAATTTTTGAACATGAAATATTTTACTAGCTCCTTACCTAAATACGCTTTCATATGGTTCACTAGTTTTAAATTATAGGCATATAGAAATTTTGTTCCCTTACATCTGGAGAGGAGAAACTAAGATTAATGTTGTAGATTTAGCCAAAATACAAAGAAAAAAATAATGAACTTGTTGATGATTACATTAGTAGATTCAGTCATATGAAAGCTAGATGTATAACCATCATTTGAAAATATAACTTACTCCAAATGCATGTAGCAGGTTTGAATTATGATGTACGAAAAAAATGGTTAGCCAACAACTTAGAGATATGCCACAACTAGAAGATAAGGCCAAACTAATTTAAAAATTGAACCTTGAAAATGAGAAAATGAAGAAAGAGGAAAGATTTCCTGAATAGATAAAAGGTAAATTCTTATTTACCCATTTTTAAAGTTGGATAATTTTACCCAACTTAGTTGTCAAATGTTTATAGGGCCACATGTTTTCTTTATCTTATTCTTAGTATCAGAAGCTACTATTATACTACCTCCAGTTTTTTTTATAAGGAATATTTCAACTTTTTAAGTTTATTAAATAATTAATGTATCGGGCCTATAATGCAGATCAGATACATTAATTGTTTAATAAATCTAAAAATATGAAGTGTTCTTTATAAAATAGACCGGAAGAAGTATAATTGTAAATATGCCCCAAACACATTAAATGTAAATTTATCATTTCCAACTCAATTAATTGTGCTCTTTCACGTTCTTTTACAAAATTTAAATTCTCTTTTCATTGACTGCATATTAATATCACTCATTACATTTATCTTATGTTAATTGTTAAGCCACTTCACACTTTCAAACTAATATATAAAGGTCACTTTTTTCTTTTATAACAAACTTACGAGGATTTTGGTTTTAATATATTTAAATATATAAACAATATTAAAAAGATTATTAATTCATTTAGTATATTTAAAAATATGCTAAAAATTTATATGATAAAGTAAATATGATAAAAAATCTTTAAAATAATATATTGAAATGGTTGACAATCAATTTAAAATTTAATTTTCCGTTCATGAGTTTAAGTGGTTATATTTTCTTAAAGAAATAAAATAAAATAAAAGATGAGGAGTCAGATTAATAATTTTAATATATTATTTTTAAATTAATGTATTACTTAATTAAAAAATAAAGTAAATTACAAAAAAAGCATTACTACGTTAAAAAAGGAATATATTATCTTGACAAAAAAGGGAATATATAATAAGTTAAATCCATTTATTATATTTAAAATAATATATATATATATATATTGAAATCTATAATATAATATTATGTAATTAAATTTATTCTAGAATTATAAATGGATGCAGTTGGAAAATTGATGTTTTTGAATGGTGACTCTAATCTCCTTTATGGTGGCGTGGGGTGGACTTGTATGGTCAACACTTCAATGCCTAAGTAAGTTCAAGATTCAAGATGAGCGTAGTAAAAATTTAGATAAGAGATTGTACATTTCTCATAGCGCGTGAAAATATTTTATACTTTGGGTCTAGTGGAGTGGATTTGAGATGAATTGACTTTAGTCATTTTGGAAGCCGGTACAAAACAATCGCTCCAAGGCTTTGGCCGGTGCAGAACAGTTGCCTTCAAGGCTTTGTCGGGCACTGAAGGAGTTGGGGGAAGCCTTGAATAATGTTGCTCGGCCTCCAAGACATGATCTGGTATGGAATGAAGCTGAAACGCTTGAGATTAGTTGAAAGTAGTGGGGGACAGGAGTAATAAATGTTTTCTTGTCCTAGGAACACTTTGATACCTACTTCTAGCACGTCACTGCAACTAAGAGGGTCTGTCATAAATTCGAGGGGTGTTCTAACCCTTTTGACTCATGTATCTTCAAGAAGTTGGGTGTTTGACTCCCAATGACTGCTTTTGAAAATGAGGTAAGAAATATTTTAGGGAGCACTATTTCTTGTTTTCCTCCTTTACTCATATTGCTCATAATAAGTTGAGCGTCACTATTCACCTTGTATACCCACTTCACATCGATTGCCTTCGTGCCTTGAGGAAATTCGACAAGTGATCAAGTGTTGTTGACTTTGATGGAATCTAGTTCCTCATTCATTGCTTTCTTCCACTTTGAATCTTTCAATGTCTCAGCTGCATTAACTGGTTTGACATCTGTGTAGAAAGCATAGTGTACCAGCTCACCTTCTTCATTGACCATATCATCTAATGTAATCACACATTCTTGCAACTTTACAGGCATATGTCTTGTTCGTTGGGGTCTGCTTGGGTAAGTTTCACACTTCTTCTTGTCGAACTTCACTTTCGAATTCACTAGCTGGTTCTTCACATAATATTCTCACTGAATCATTCTTAACACTCTCAGTCCAATCTTATTCCTTAAGCTCATATATGATCACGTCCCTGTTGATCACTACTTGCTTGTTCACTGGGTCAAACAACTTGTATCCTCCTGACGAATGATATCCTAAGTTCAATCTTGAAGGTTCTATTCTGAGACATTTGAGCCTTCAAGATCAACCTTCCATTTGAGTCGAGAACTCTCATCATCTTGTATTCAATCGACAATTGGCAGTTCTTTTCGACCAACTGCCCTATACTGAGAAAATTGCTCTTCATGCCTGGTATGTACAACACATTGGAAATTAATGACCTTTAGCCATCTTTTCTCATAATCAGAACATCACCAATACCTTCAGCTGCCAGAGTATTATCATTTGCAAATTTCACCGTGTTCTTCATTGAGAGCTTTAAGTTGACAAACCAATCTTTCCTACCAGTTATGTGTGATGAGCATTCTGAGTCCAAGTACCATTGGTCTTGGAATCTTTCTTCACCTCTTGTTGAGACCATCAACAACATCTCTTCTTTTTCATGTTTCGCCATCTTTGCATCAGTTTCTTGATTTTTCTTCTTTTCAGGACAATCACAAGAATAATGACCATACTTCTGACAATTGTGACACTGAATGTGACTTTTGTCATATTTTCAATCACCACATTTTCCTCTATCTGCAACACCACCTTTATCTGCTTGCACCAAATCTCATAATTTTGACCCTTCAGAATTGGGAGACTCGCCGCAAAATGTTCGTTTGAATGATTCATCGCAATCGTGATTTTCTTCCCACGAATCGCCCAACCAGTGCTCTAGCTACCAGATGTTGGAATTAACCCAAAACTTTGATAATTCCGAATCAATCTTGATGAACAAGATTCAATCAACCGATCGAAATCTCTTGTTTTTCACTCTTCAGTCGAGTGAATCAATCACACCTTGATTGCAAGAATGATTCTGCGCAGCAATTGTTAATGGAAGAAGAAGAAAGAAAATTGAAAGAAATAAGATTAGGGTTTAACAAAAATTGGGGAAGAAGAAGATGATTTCTGTAAAGTAACTCCCTGCTCTCAAACTGAGAAAATATTATTCAACTGTGCAACTGCACTTTCTGTTGTGTGTGTTACAATTCATAATAGGGTTACTCCCTATTTATAATTGAGCTAGATTGCTCCCTAAGCTAAAGCCCAAAAACACAAAAGCCCAAAATTTCTATTTTTGGTCTTAGTCAAAATCATGTGTCAAGTAACCGGCTTCGACACTTTGACATTTAACACAACTCGACACACACTACACTAGGCTAATTTTGACACATCTTTGTTCCTGTCGAGCTATACCTGCTATGACACAAGGAATTACATTTCAACAGGTTTGATTATGTGAATACAATAATCGACCATTTTTCTAGTAAATGTATGCACTGGTCAAAAAATACATATGTGCATGTTACTCCAACAAAGACAGGGGCACTAAGAGACCTTATTAAACATTGCAGAGAGTTTTTTTCTCCGTGACGAGATTTTCACCTCACAATTCTGTGTTTTTTTATAGTGACACAATTTAGAATATTTAAAAATTAATTTGTAAGTAAATTATATGATCATTTTAAAATAACATTTAAAAATATTTCTAAAGTAAACTATGTAATTATTTAAAAATAATTTTAAAATTTTAATATAATTCTTTTCATTATGTCACTATTTTATCGTGTATCTAACACATGAAACCATAAAATAATATTATATTACTTATTATACTGTACCAAACCTTTTATAAAATAAATATTTTATTATTATTATTATTATTATTATTTTATTAGATCTAATTTTTATGAGTCTTTTATCTTATTTTTATCTATAATAGACACTAAACAAATATTTTGTCTCCTCTAAAATAAAAAAGTGAAATTAATTTAATATATTAAATTCATTAATTATACACTCATTTAAGATAAAGTATAATAAATAAATTTTGTTATATATTAAAAAAAAAGTATATATATATATATATATATATATATATATATATATATATATATATATATATATATATATTATTTTTAATATTAAATAAACATGTTATAACATTAATTATTTTAGTAGCATATAAGAAAATTTGAAAAATATAAAAAGTTATGTACTTTAATTATGTTAAACGGTATATTTAGTATCCAAGTTTAGAAAATTAAAAAAATAGTCAAAATAAATAACACTCATGCTTATTAGAATTTAATAGAAGAGTTATGTTTTTTGTATGAATATCTCTAAGACTCAAGAAGGCAAATTCAGTCTTGTAAGATGTGTATCCTTTGGGAGATGTTTTGTATTTTGAAAATCAACTTGGTTAAATTTCTAAATACTAACAACTATATTGCAGCAATTGAAAATATATCTTCTTAGTAAGATGATAAATGACAGATTAATGAACCAATATACATGCGCCACTTCGGTTGGGTAAAGTTACCCAAGTATTTGTGTTGGGTAATGAAGTTGGCACCAGATAATTATCAAAGTGTTAATCAAACTAAAATGAAACCATAGCTACCTTACAAGTGCCCAAATTTTGAACCCACAAAACACTATTCGAATATTAATAAAATAAAAACGTGCATGTGACATTTATAAGGATGATCATATATTCGATACCTTGTTGAATGGTCAACGAATAATTTTGAGTGAATTCCATAACATTTATTCTCCTAAACAAAAAAGAGGAATAAAATACTGTAAAATGCATAACTCGTAAGACCTGTAAATTTAAATAATTACTACTACTAGTATGAGAGTCATTGTCAATTTGAGTAAATTGATGTTTATTGTCTTATTTGTTTTTTGTTTTCTCTGTCTGTGGTTGAGAAGTTGTTGTAACCTCGGAGAATCCACTCATCACAGAAATAATTTGTTCACCAAACACATCATTGACTCCAACATCTCCAATTCCTTGGAGAAGTCGCCGAAGCTAAAGAACTACGAAGATTATAGAGACCTAGATGAGCACGTCGAGCATGTGGACAATGTACTTTATTAATATTTAGTTATGAATGCGGGGAAATAAAGATTGTTTGTATTACACCTGAAAGAAGCTGCCATGACAAGTTTCAAGGCTTTGGAAAACAAATTCATCAATTCATAGATAAAATAATGAAATGAGTTTACTTCAAAGTTTACAACAAGGAGAATTCTGTTGAAAACAGTAGCCGTTCTTATTAGAATCCATCAAAGGAAGAAGGAGACACTTCAGGAGTATATCAAAAGGTTTAGATAGGTGGTAGTTAAGGTAGGATGAGTTAATGACAAGTTGAAGTGTTGAATTTTAAAGAAAGGGTTGAGACCGGATTGCATTTTTCAAGAAAATTTGGGCTTAGAAAACCAGACCATATGAGTGAACTCCTCATTCGAGGCTAACCACACATCATTTACGACGATAAGCTTTTAGTTGAAGATGTTGAGAGAAAGAAGGCTTTTAGGAAATGCTAGAAATGGAAGGCAAGGAGACAAAAGGCGTCGCGAGGATGAGGACAAAGAAAGATGAATGGGACCACGATCCAAATTCTTTGAAAACACCACAGTGAACACGTCCAGATAAAGAATCTTACAAGAATGTGTCAATACTAAGTTCAAGGAGGTCATGGTGAAGTATCCCAACATGTGAAAGAATCAATGTAAATTTACTATACAATCTTTAAGTCTATTACAAGATCACAAAAGAACCTAACTTTTGAATAAAATACTTCAACACAATAGAAAGATGCCACAAAACTCTCTCTCTCTCTCTCTCTCTCTCTCTCTCTCTCTCTCTCTCTCTCTCTCTCTCTCTCTCTCTCTCTCTCTCTCTCTCTCTCTCTCTCTCTCTCTCTCCACACTAAGGCAGTGACTAATGAATACAAACTTATGAAAAAATGAGAATGAATGAAATTAAAAGATGATTATTCATAAAATTGGTGTGGTGATGTGTTGAGAAGTGATGAAGGAACTCTTTATATAAGAAAAAATTGGATAAAAAGGCACCAATTCAAAGCCTTGGCGCTTTCTAGTCGGTTAGAACGCCTACCTAATCGATTAAGTTAATCCATAAAAGGAAACATTAATCTGTCATATCACTTAAAAAATAATCAACTTGCCTAATTGATCCGGAGGTTTTATTCTTATTCTAATCGATTAGATGAAGGGCATAACCAATTAGACAATTGAGTTTTGCTTTCCTAATTGATTATAAAACTTCTTAATAAATTTATTACTTTCTCGGGTTAGTTATAAGAATGTTTTGATAAAAAAAATGAAGATTTTATAAGGGTTTTAGTACATGTGTGGATTGCCTTATTACTTTAAGACTTACTCTTGCTTCGTTTATATTAAATTGATCAGACTACAAGATAAAACATTAAGCATAGGATCAATGAGGGCTTCCACAAATTCATCTCATTCTTGATTTAACTTTGAATATCTCTTTCAAATGGAACTTTGAACACTTTGACTTGTGTTTGCTTCTTGAATGATGATGCTTATAATTTATTCTTTCTTGTTCAGTTGCATTGTCAAAACTATTAGAAGACATTAATTTGCACATCACATAGAACCACATTCTCTCCCTTTTTGATGATGACAACGCCTATCTCAAGAAGATAGAAAAATAAAATAAAAATATAGATAAAAATATTGGAGTTTTTAAGCTCCCTCTCACAAATAAAGTGAATATACTCGACTCCCCCTGAGGGTACTTCTACCTCTTTGTCATTATCAAAAATTAGGAAAAACATAGTGAAATAATAAACAACACATATAGCATATATATCACATTAAAAAAGGAAGAAAGATAAAGAGAAGAAGCACTTAAAAAAATTAATCCATGCATGATCGATTTAAGATTCTAAACTTAATTCTTATAAAAAAGAAAATTTCTTTTTGAAGGGGTTTTATGAAAATATCTTCCAGTTGTTTAGGGGAAAACACAAACTTAATTATGCACATGATTCATAATAAAATGGTGCATAATCTTAATATTTTTCATCATTGAATGAAATACCAAATTCTTGGTGAGATTTATGGCACTAGTATTTTTGCATTTTATCGGGACAAATTTGAGATTAACTCTGTAATCACTTAATATTTGTTTCATCTAAATAAATTGGGCATAAAAACTACCGACATCGATGTATTTTTCTTCAGATGTGGATAATGCAACACTTGCTTATTTCTTGCTATGTCAGGAGACAAGCGAGTTCCCAAGCAAATGACATATATTGTTGGTGTTTTTTTTATCCAACTTACAACCAACAAAGTTGGAATTAGAGTATCCAACTAAAGCACAACCAGTCCTTTGGTATACGATAAACCCATAAGTGGCGTGCTATTAAGATACCTTATAATATTTTTGACCGTAGTGTTGGGATTTAATAAGGGTTTTTTCTAAAGCTTAATACCCTTATTAGAACAATTCTGATTGGCAGATCTTGATTAAATTATTAATCACAAATCAAACATAAGTTAAGATTCTCAAAATATCTCTTGTAGAGTGATTTAACTTTGATCATGGATAAGGAGAATACCATCGTCTCCATGAAGTCCATCCGAGTACAAAGTTGAACACAATGCTATTTGTTTTATGAGAAAATGTGACAATTAGGGTTATAGAGAAAACTCTTCTATTTATAGAGAGCTACTAAGCCTCTTATTTTGGACTTTTTCGGAAAAAGCCTAATATTACATATATTTAATTCAACTCTTTGAATTAAGTAACAAAAACTATTAATTAAATTAAATCATAGTTCATTAAATTAAGTGTAAATTCTCGGTTATTTGATCAAATCATATTCAATCAAATAAGTTATACTCGTGTTAATGTATTAAATGCATGACCATGCTCAATCCAGGGGACCATGGATACTAATCTTGTATATGTTGGAGCTGTGAATTCCTTGTTGGACACTCACGACCCTTAACATGATTTCTGGACTTCTCATCAACCATCTTTATGGTCACTGATGGATATTTAGCAAGTGTACTAAAAATGTCACCAAGAAATAAAATCTAAGTTCGTATCCACATAGATTGTTTTATTTTAACAAAGCAATTTAAAAGTACTAGAGTTATAAAATTTGGGGATTTCTTGAGAGTTAGTTTGAAACAAAAATTAAACAAAGTATTGAAAAATTATAAGATTAAAGGAGTTCAAGCTTTGATTTGAATCCCCTGCATGTCACTGTTGATAAAGGTGTTTATTTGTCTAAATTAGTTTTCTTAGTAATAACGATGATTTAACAAGGCCGTTATACCCAATTCCTTGGTGTATAACTCATTATTTTACACTACAACTTTCTAATACCTTAGGTCTGTTTGAAGTTAAAACAAACAAATTCGGTACGTTAAACCTTAAGTCACAACTTAAAACTGTTTATTCCTAAATCAATTTCTAAGTTGAAAAATTAATCTAGATCGACATCACATAGTTAGGGTTAGTAATCCCTACAAGCCTAGGTTCATTCTATGAGTTCATCAACACATAAAAAAACTTCACGAAATAGACTAATCGAATAAAAATACTGAAATATATCAATTCATGCAAATAATACAAAACCAAACATGTTCATCTATCAAAACATAATCAAAGAGAAATTTATCTTCTTATATTGAAAAAGAACATATCAATAAGTTTAAAGAAGGAATACCTAAAACTCAGAGCGAAATTTGGTCTTCAATTAAGAAAGGCCTTCAGTCCTTGCTCCTAAAAATCTTACAATCGTCAAAGTCTTTAAAATCTGATCTTCATTCCCCTTGAACGCCTATCCTTCTTCTCTTTAAATAGGAGTTGATATTGGGATTTTAGGGTTGAAAAAAACCCAATTCCATAATTCAGTATTGTAACAACGTCAACATTTTCATCGCAACTTTTTGTCCATTTATATTTCAGATTTAGAGTTTGATGTATTCATAAAATTGTATCCTTGAATGTTAGCTTTCATTTGCCGCTGGTCCTGTAACACCCTGATTTTTTTGTTTAGTTCTTTTAATTAAGTTTAAAGTGTTTTTTAGTATTTTATTTTGGTGTGAGAGGGGTTTATGTGATTTATTTGGCAATTGTTGGAATTAATTAGATTGTTATAATTTAATTATTAAAGAAAATGGAAAACTATGAGACTCGGGAGGAAAATAGTATTTTTATGAAATTGGTGGGGCAAGGAGAGAATTAACAAAAGTCGAGGGGAATTGTGGTGATAACTAAATTAAATAGAAATATTAAGTTTTTATTTAATTTAAATAGAAAAAGTTCGGAAAAGAAGGGGAGAGAACAAGCAATACGTAAAAAGAGGCCAAAGAGTAGAAAAGCCCGAAAAGAACAAAGATTAGAGAACTCCATAGAAAAAGCTTGGATTTTGCTGGAAAATTAAGGTAGGGGGATTATTTATCCTTGAGTGTGTTTTTCATAAAGGATAGAGAGGGATCCTAACCATTTTCCTTATTGTCTTCTCCAATCCTCAATTATTAAGGTTTTGAATCTTTGAGATGGTTGTGCATACCTCTCAGAAATATTTTGTTTTGAATCTGTTTTTATGTTGTGATTATGTGCTAAATTTTGTATGCAATTTACACGTGTAATCTAGATTGATGTTGTTCTTGTTTATAAAGTTTTGGTGATGATGAACATGATGATGAATTTCCTGATAAATTAATGTTAATGTGTAATCGATATTGATTTGGTAAGTTATGTTATGTGTATAATATAGTATGTTCGATATTTTTCTGTGCGAATTGGGTGTTCCGGGATCAAAATCAGAACTTTGGAAGAGTTGCAATGGTGAAAACACTATTTCTGCGTTGTGCACAGTGGTGACGAACATCACCACCCTGACGAGTGGACTGTCACCATGCTGAGAGAGCTGACGATCATCAGCCTGATGACTGGACAATCGTCATGGTCTCCAAAGCAAATGACCCTGATGAGCGTCACCTGGTTGACGAGTGTGTGAGGAGGGGGATGATCGACACGTCATGACGAGTGCGTTGACCAATTTTGGGTCGCCGACTAGATTTTTTTATGCTGTTTTCAATCCCAGTGACTATTTGTTGTTGTTTTGTTAAGTTTGGTTAGTTGGGTAAGACTGAATTAGTGTCGTTGTGATATAATATATATATATATATATATATATATATATATATATATATATTTATATCGGTGTTTTGTTCTCACCCTTGACTATTTTGCTTGCGGTGTTTTGTACTATCGTGGTATAGATACTCAGGTAGAGGACCACTAGATACTGTTGAGATGGAGGATGGAATTGAAGCCTCTTCATTTACTTTATTGTTTTTCGAGTTATTTATTTTGGCGTCGTTCTGATACGTAACACTGGGGATGAGTTGCTTTGTTACATTTTGTGTTTCTCTCTGTGATATTTTGAATTATTCTATTATTTATTGGTGTCGAGAAAAATAAATATTTTCATTGAGGTTTTGATGTTTTATTCCGCTATTTTAATGTTATGTTTTGTTGAGTAAGATGTTTGGTGATGAATGTGTAATGCCCTATTTGAAAAATTTAATCAAATTATTTTATAAATAAGGAGTTGGGTTTTAGGGTGTTTTATAGTTCGTATCAGAGCCTGGTTGGTCCATTCAGACTAGGTTGTGAACTAGTTGTTACCCTTGTGCGCAATGTAATATCCCATATTCACTCAATTGGGTGTCAGTTGAGATCAACTGAGTTCCATTGTACTCTATCTTTTGTCAGTTAGAACAATTAGAGCTCCTATGTAATCTAAATGTTGTTAGTTGGGACCTATAGAGTAACTAGTAAACTCTGATGAGAGATTAATTATAGATAAAAGAGACAGACCAATAATAATAAGCATGTGAGGAGACATTTTGGTAATATTAATAATTGGTCAATTGGTGTTAGATGACAAAATATCAATTGGAGTATTTTGTATCATATTATATAATATTATATTATATATGTATTATATATTTATGAGTAAGAAGAAAAAGAAATATAGTAAGAAAAAGGAAAAGAGAAAGAGAAGAGAAAAGGAAAAAAGGGAAAGGAAGAGTTCATGGAGGAAGAAGAGGAAATTCATCATCATTAACACCATCTCATTTTCTTCATCTCCAAAGTGAGTTCCATTAGATAGTGTAGCTTTGGGGAGGGGGGGGGGGGGGGGGGGGGAATACATGTTTGGGATCTAGGTTTTTGTGTGAAAACATGTCAAATTGTGAATTGAATGTTGTTATATGATGATTGTGGTGAATTACATGCTTAATAATGTTATAACATGCTTAAATGAGTGTTTAGAAGTGTTTTGGTCGTGTGGGTTGAAGTTTTGGCCAAGGTTGTCTCCATTTTTCGCGTTCTGCAGATTCTGGATAATGTTTGGGTCGTCGGGCGAGCTATTTTCTAATAGCATCGCAGAGCGAGCCTTGGTAAATAGAAAGCGATATGCATCACTACCTGCTTGCCGGGCGGCCATGCTGCATTTTTAGTTCTGTGTGGGCCGCGTCTGAGGTTTGCTGGGCAAACCAAGGGCGAGCTAGCCTCGGTGGCTGCTCGTCGGGCGACCGTAGCTGAACTTAGGGAGGTTGTTTTGTTATTTGATGGGATTGTTTCACATGTATGCTTGGCTATGTTATGAGTTGCCTTATGGTAATTATTACGGGCTCTATGCATGTTTCTTATATGTAAATTGTTGCTTGTGGTTCATTGTTAACATGAGTTTTGGTTTGACATTTGGTGAGGAATCTTTGTTCCAAAAGTCCTATTTGGTTAGGATCTTGCCTCCGAAAGTCCTATTTATCGTGAGACCATGAATTTAACTGAGAATGCTTGGTAGAGGATAATGGTGACTATATGCCTTAAGTGTATTATTTATGCGGAGTATGTTTTGTTAGACGATGGCTTGGATCTAGAAGGGGGGTTGAATAGATCCCATAATTTTATACACGCTAATGGTGTTCCAAAAAAATTGGTTTTAAAAATTATTATGGAAGCAACCACTGAATCACTAGTCTAGAACGAACCACTACCGAAAAGATCAGATATGCGTAAATCCGCTAGGAATAATGCGACGGAAGAGAAAAATATATGAATCAACAAAAACACAATGTATTCAACCAAATTATATTTACTTGTAATTTTCCAATCACCAACGAGATAGGATGACAAAAATTTAATCACAAAGTGCTTTAGAGCTTGCGCTTAATCAATTTACCAAACACTTGGTGTGAGCGACACTCCAAGTGTGAATTTCTAATTAATGTGAATGTAGAGCTAATTCCAAATGCAATCCAAGGGATTATATCATTTTTAGAAGTTTATTTTCAGCTCTATATTACACTATATCAGAAATTTTTGATCAATTGATATTTCACAAGTTCGATTAATATCAAAACGTAAAAGAGTAGGGAAAGAGAGAACAAACACGATTTGTTTAGGCAGTTCCCCTACCGTCCTCGCTAAGGGTACCTCTGCCCCCAATTTCGAACATGGAATTGATATATATATATATATATATATATATATTTCTGTTTGCAAATTTTTCTACAAGAGAAAACTGAACAATCAAACCCTCAAACGTCTTTGATGTCGATGTAAAGTCTTCTCTCCCCTTGATTCAAGATGAATCAAGTGCTTCAAATTTGGTTGAACAAATCACCGTCTCACGCTACTAGATTGCAAGAACCCGCATCTCTTCAATCACCTTCACTCGGTCGATTTCAATCTTCCATAATTCGAACCCAAATCTTTCTCGTACGATCCCCCGACTGTAGCTACTAGATTGAACGAACACCCCGTTCTTCAATCACCTTCGCACAGTTGAATCCTTGTAGAGAAACCGATTTGTGCAAAAACCCCTAGAATCACCCGGATCTTGGAGGACAAAACCAGAGGTTTTATTCAAGAAACACCTAATGATTCTCAACCCAGAACAAAGGATACAACACACCTAAGTCTGAACGTTATCACTTCACACAATGCAAGACACTAACAAAAATGATTATGTGTAGTTGTTAGAGGACACAAGGTTGAAGATGAAGATGAAGAGAAAGAGAAAGATCAGTATATATTTTCACGTTTCTTGTTATGTTGAAAAAATGAGGAACCAATTATTTATATGATGCAAAATAAGCAACTAAATGAAAATGATAGCAAAACAGAAATAACAGAATGCAGAAAAATGCCTCAGACCAGCGAAGAGTCGACCGCTCACTGGATGAGGGTCGGCGGGCGCTTACCCGGTGAAGTGTCTACGCAAAATAACCAAGCATGCGTCGATCACTCATGACCATGCGTCGACGCAGGAATGCTGAAACTGCATAATAACAAAACCCAGAAGCATGCGTCGACCGCATGCATAGAAAGGGTCAGCGTGCGCCTTCCCGGTGGTTTCACAAATATTGTCAAGACAACATGAGTCGACTCATGCACAGTTTAGGTCGACTCAAGACCTGTAAAAACTTAGAAAATGATTTTTCTGCATGTTTTAACCAACTGAGACACAAGGCATGCACACCAAACACCAGTACTATGATTATGCACATGTAGAAATTATATAGAACCCTTCCTATATGTTTAGACACATGATTATCAATGGTTGTATGCAATGCGACCGACAATGAAGTGATACCGTCCAAATTACAAACTAAAGGCTATCCTATTTGTTGACATCATTAAAACAGAAACTAGATGAGAAACACCTTGTCCTCACATGTTTGACTTCTTTATATTGCCATATGTGTTGCATATATGATGTATGTGTGGATTGGATGTTTTGATTGTGATATAACATGCTTAAAACAATATGATGATGAGTGAGGAAACCTAGGCTTATAACTAGGTAAAGGGATTAAAAAGATAACTAAGTTGCATGTATGACTTAGATAAAGTAGAAGGTGACATTCATGCAATATGATACCTAGGTGTGTGTCATGGATGGATGGTTACCATAGTTTTGGGTGAGATGCATTGTATGGAACATGTATGGTTAGTGTGTTGTTTTATGATTAAGGTGAATGTGATCACCTTGTGATTATTGAATATGATCACATTATGTTATATTTTATCACATAGTTGAAAAAACCCTATTTGTGTCTTCCCAAGAGTTGATGCTTATGTAGAGCTCCTTTGGGATGTACACACCATTACTTTGACAGGTTTGAGTTCTTGTGTACGAATGGAGCCAACGGGTAAAAGGCTTGAAATGTGTTGGAAGTCTCATAGGAAGCGACAATTCGTGTGGACCATGTTTCCCTAGAATCCGAATCCATTCGTGTGTCAAAGTATGATACAATGATCCGTGACCCATGACAAAAGTCCTAGACGTAGGAGAGGACAGGGAAAGATGCCTTGGTACTATTTTTGAGCTAGTGATTGTTTGAGTTGATGAACTCAAGAGACATGTTTCCATACATTGCGAGTTTTGTGAACCCAAGTCTTATCCTTTTTCATTTTGACTTAAGTTAGAATTCAATTAGAACCCTGTATAGTCGAGTGAACCCATAAGATAGGGGAACTCACTGAGATTATTATCTCACCCTATTATTGTTGTTATTTTTTTAGGTATTGTTTGCAGGTTTAGTTTACAAGTGGAGCTATGCATGGATGTTTCAAGGGAAAATTAGATTATGATTTTTCGCTGTGTATATTGTATAGTGACAGATATTGTACTTAGATATTAGATTTCATTGTTTTACCACTTTCCATATCTTGTACCATAGGTTGTCTTTATTGTTTTAGAAATGGTCAAGTATGTAAACAATGCCAATAGGCACTTATGTTTGTATCGATACCAAATAATAACACTTATATGATATTATTCTAGATATATATCATATGGGATGTTACAGTTGATATCAAAGCAGGTTGTATCCTCGACCTAGCCTTGAAACATCATAAGTAAATATATTCCTACCTCACAAATGTGTCTTGCCGACATGATTCTTAATGTCGCATTATGTAGTATTGGGTCTGATCAACCTAATGCTATGTGAGTGGTAAGTAAAATCATGGTTGAGCGACCACGAGGACTGCAAAGTGTTGGTGGAACTTGTGCCTTGAGGGTAGGCTCAAGCCAAGAGTTAGAAGTAAGGAGAACCGATCATCTCAATTGAAGTCTTAGTAGAAGTTGTAATTTGGGCGGTGTGGAATGGAAGAGTAGTGTGTGGTTCTGTTTACTGTGAATTTTGGTAAACAACCTCTGATCTATCAATCTAAACGCAAATTGATTTAACTTGCAGGATCGATCACACAAATCCTAGGACATGTACTAAGTTCGAGAGACAAGTGTAACTTAAAGAAAATGTAAACTGAACTCCACGTTCGACAATGCTGAAAATAAAATCTAACTGAACTCCACGTTCAACTACAGGCAATAAAGTAAAGTGAAAGCTGGAAATTCAAAGTGATGCAAGTAAAGGGTACAAAAATTAAAGGCGTCGAATGGATAAAAGCTTTGAAAGTAAAATACAACGAACTCCACGTTCTTGGAAAGTAAAGGCTGGAATAGTAAAAGTGCTGTCGAAGGTAAGGTGCGGGAAAGTAAAAGGCTTTGAAAATAAATGCAATTGATTTAAATGAGAACTTCACGTTCTTGAAAATAAAAGACTTTGAAAAGTAAAGGTTTGAAGATTAAATGCTTGAACGTAAAATGCAGTCGAAAGTAAAACGCAGAAAGTTTAAATGGCTTTGAACATAAATTTGGCATGGAAGATAAATTTCAAGAAACTGTAAAGGCATGGAAAGTAAACATGCTGAAGATAAATTAGATTAATGAAGACAATGGTGTTACATTACGTACATTCTCACGAACTCGTTTCTCTACACGCGGGTACTTTGAGTTTCTTAGAGTAACTTGTACAAAAAATATGAACACCCCATTTACATAGAACCAACTCCTATTTATAGTGCTAGGAAATAACTACTCAGTGGTGGTTACTGCTTCGAACGTGTGGATTTTGGCGCCTTCCCCTTAATCTCAACTGTTCCCACGTCCACAACTGCTCTTATTTAAATTTCAAATATTGGAAATTCCCTCCAATCTTAATATAACCACTGCAGCGCTATATTTTCCTGGTCGAAGAACCCTTTCCATACTTAGCCATTTTTTAAGGTTTCTCCACATTTACTCGACTCAGGCCTCTCAAAAGTTAGGTCGAAGCCTTCTTTACATTAAAAATAATTTTTAACATTAACATAACTTTGATTTTGTCTGGCGTCGAAATTGAGGGTTAACAAATTTCCCCCAAGGAATGTCCTTTCGCCAGACTTGGTAGGAAGACCATTTCTTGACATAATGCTTATTTCGACGCCTATTTGCATGGCCTTAACTGAACATCCCACTAATTCCCTAATGGCTAAACTATTCAGTTTCTTTAACCCACGCCTCTGACGTCACGCCATCATGACAAATCCTTAAAACGTCTTTTCAGCCGTATTCATCATAACGCCTTTCTTGAAAACAGACGTTAACAGTCTGCACATAACTGCTCCTTTCCATCACGCCTTCAGGAGGAAGCCACGTGTCCCACTAACCCCTCAGCTTCAATGGTGGATCCAAGTCCCTGAAGGTTTTCAAACATCTATATATACCCATCTCCGCCATTTTGTGATCTTTCCACTCCTTTAGTACTCTCAAGCAACTCTTCTTCTCTTCAGTTTTTTGCGCAAACCCAGTAAAGACACCATCTTTACATCTTCTTCCACAATGGCATCCTCCCACATTAATCCTCAAGCAAAGAAGACCCAAAAGGGCAAAGTCACTCCATTCAAGCAAACCATCCCACCGTTCGCTAACATCCCAGGCCCTCAACTGGTAGATAACCGTCGTTGTATGCCGGAACCTACCTCTACGGAAGCAAGAGCCATCTACCAATCTCAGGTAATGATTCCCCTTGTTATGTCTGATAAAACTTATGCATTATCTGGTCCTTTGGCTGAGGTGGATATTTCCAACGAGAAGCTGAGTGAGTTTTTCCCATCGTACCAGAAATCCAAACCATTAGGGCAAAAGAGTTCCCCTAAAATTAATTCTGCTGCTGGAGCTTCCCCTGAAGAGATCCCTTTACCCAAGCTCAATGTTGGCTATCTTACTGATGGCACTAGACTGATGAGAGCCATCAACCCTTTAAAGGAATTCGACCAATGGATGACAAAGATGGAGAAAGTTAAAGCTGACCATTGGAAGGAGATAGGGATCTATGACCTCCTGATGCTGTCGAAAACCAACATACCCTATTGCTTGAACATGTTAGCAGCATCTTTGTACTTTTGGGACAACACCCATTATACATTCCACCTGCCATGTGGAATGGTCACTCCAACCCTTTTTGACGTAGCTGCCATCACGGGGCTTCGACCAGATGGCCTCGTCTACAATCCTGAGGTTGATGCTGATGATACCATCAATATTGCAGGCTCAAAACTGACCTACACCCTCTTTATCAAGCAGCACTTCAAACAAGAAGATGATGAGGTGTCTGATGAAGAACACATTGCTTTCCTCACAGTCTGGCTGTCGAGGTATGTTTTTTGTACCAAGTCTTTGCAGGTGGCTAAGAAGTACCTGCCCCTGGCGAACCAACTCCACCACAACAGAGGGACCTGCCTGAGTGAACTCATTCTGGCGAACCTTTACGAATCCATCAGTGAAGGGGCTTCTCGACTAAAGAATGTGGACGCCCAAGGTCCTATGCATTTGAGCGGTCCTCTTTGGCTACTTCAACTGTGGCTCAATGCTACATTTGAGGCTAGCCTCCCCAGAAAAGGCATAGTCGATGAAGCTTCCGCTGAGACCAGGGAGAGGAGCGTCGAAGGGACACGTCTAGCTAAGCTCACTCCTAATGATGATGGTGAAAACCTTCAACGGGCTTTCACCAGTTATATAATGATGTTCGCCAAACGCTATGAGTTTACTCCTAGCATGGCACCCTTTGTTCGACGAAGCCATGGCCCTGAGTGGTTTCAAAGGCCATTTCCAAATCCTCTCCAACCCCTTGATCCAGAGTCTGTTGTCATCTGGGAAGCCTTTTTGATTCCTAGATTTATTATCCACAGGCTGAACCTAGGGAGAGGTTTATCAGCGTTGATTGCCTACCAACCCAACTTGGTTTCTCGACAATTTGAGCTGGCCCAGAGTTTCCCCAGTGCTTATATGGGAAAAGGGTCAAGTGATTCTTCACACCGCCTACCTCGACGAGGAGAACGTCTCTGAAGCACTCAACATCAAGAACAACAAAAGAAGCATCCTCTCCCCTGTGTTTTTCGAACCTTCCTTTTTATGCACTTCATCCTTTCACCAATGGTGGTTGAAGCATTATAATGAGCACTTTCTTGATGCGACTACGTTTTCTTCGTTACTTGACCAAGCTTTCCTCCATGTGCAGGACAAGACGAAAAAAAGTAAGTTCACTCACATCGAAGAAATACAGGCTTTTCAAAAATACTTTGAAACTATCTATCGACCAGATGATCTTAGTCGAACCATTCATGAGGCTGTTGTTACTCTAAAGAGAAAATTTCTAGAAAAGCTGGATCAACTAAAAATTCCTCCCAACGTCCCTCGTGAGAAACGTTATGAGGTAGCTTTTAAACTTTTTTTCCCAAAGTTCCCTCGACTGCCTAATGCTGATTTTGGAGTGGCGCTTGCCCCTCCATTTCCAGATTGGTTTGTCTGTGGGGAGAATTTAAAGCTTCTTCGACAGCAGTCTCAGCCAAAAGTCCAACAAGTAGTTTCGACTAAGCATACGTTAGACAATTTTAAAGGGCACCTTCATATAGGAATTCAGGACGTTCGTGTCGAATCTGAAATATATGAAGGTTTGAGATCCTTACTCCATGGCTTTATGACTAGTCATGTAATCATTAACTTGTAACAATTGTGTGCTATCTTTCAGCTGTGCCTAGGAAAGCTGCTTCGACTAGAGCTGCCACCTTGCAAAGTGGCAAAGACCAAGGGAGTACACAGGTATACTTTGCACCTCTTGTTTTTACTTGTACTCTATGAATTTCTTCCTTATTTTCACCCTCTCTTCAGACTGGTCGAAAGCCTCCAACACCTTCCAAGAAAGGTAAGAAGGATACCCCAGCTGTGGTTACAGTTTCAGAGGCCTCAGATGAATCTCCTGAAGAGGTTCTCACGAGGAAGAGGAAAAAATCCACAAAGGCCTCTGGACCTGCTGGCCACCTCCTTCGAAGGTGGCTAAAATACTCGAAAAGGCATCCACCACAAGTGGTGTCGAGAAGGAACCCTCCAAGGTAGCCTTGAGAACCCCTCTTGGTGACCATGGGGTTGAAGAATCAAGTCCTGCTGTTGAACAAACTCAGGTATGCTCACCATTATCTTTTCTATTATGCTTGACATCCTCCGCCTATTATTTCATTCTCATTATCTCCACTTGTGTTCTTCAGGCATCCATCATCAACAATCCGGATCCTCGACCAACTCCAAGCAACTTCGCCGCCGCCACACTTGACGAATCCGCTCCTCACCCAACTTCAGAAAGCCTCACCACCACGCTTCTCAACAGCCAAGATGAGCCAACTTATCACCCATCTTCTGATATTGGCTCTGGTTTGAGTGAGATTAATCAACCTATTCCACATGTTACAGCAGCTACTGCAGCACCAGTTCAAACCCCCACTCAGCATGCACAAGCAGAGGGAGCTAACTCTGATGAGGATGACGCTTCAAGCCCACCACTTATCAATCCGGGTACCTCCATGGATAAGGGCCAGATGGTTGAAGACGAAAGGCGTGAACCTGAACTCCAAACACATAACACCTCTCTTGATCAAACCACACCAGCTGATCAGCAGGAGAATGTGCAACCAGCTGCTGATGAATCTGATGAGGAAATGGGAGGAGAAGAAGATGAAGAGGAAGAGGAATCATCAGAGGAGGAAGAAGAACAAGCTGAGCCTCGCCCCCACCATACTCCTTCGCCTATGGTCGCTCCACTATCTGGGGACTCGCTGATAGCGCTCAAGTGGTCGAACCCACGTGAGTTTGCCAAATTAATTCTTGAGCAAAGGAATGGTTCTTCCTCTGTTTCTTCGACCTCAGCACCAGATGACTTCGCCCAATCAATTCTCCAAGCCATCAAGAAAAAATTCTTCAAAGGGGATATTTACAAAATTCTGGCCTCAGATCCAACTGCAACTGCTTACCTGAAGGACACCCTTGCAAAGATTGAGCTCACTACCCTCAATCCAGATGTCTCTGGTTTTCTGATAGAGCTAACTGCTGTTGTAAACCAAATAGCTGCAGAAATAAAACTGCTTCCCTCTATCAAGGATACCATCGAGAGAAAATCTGGCTGTGAGAGTGCAGCCTGGTGTAGTGCACAAGAGGCGTACGAAGAGATCCAACGTATGGAGGCTAATCAAAAGAAAAAACAAGACGAGATAGCCTCCAAGATGAAGGGCATTGAAGCATGGAAACAACAGATCACAGAGCTACAAGCTAAAATTGCAAACGCTGAAAATCGCAACCGTGATCTGCGCCAATTCGACGACACTGAGATAGCTGAAGAGACGAAGAATGCTATTGATCGAATTGATGCGGCCCAAAGATACGAGAAAGAGCTCGCAGAAGAAAAACTTAACGAATCTTTGTGCAACGCTCGCCTGAAACATCACATAGAGTCTTTTTCTCAGTTGGCGTCGAGGCTTCCCTTCTGATACCTTCGACACCTTTATTTCATTTATCTAATCATCACTTGTTTCTTGGCCTTTTCAGGCTTTTTATGTAATGACAATTTTATGCCTGTTGGCACTGATTTAATTTATCATTATTATTCTGCCTTTAACTGCTTTCGACCTATATTGCATGATGATGTTCTCTATTGTTATTTTTACCAGTCAAATTCGCAATTAAAGCGTTCTATCTTTTTCTTGGAAAGTCACCCTTCCAGCTTTAAATTCCAAGGCATAAGCTTCTAGCTTTAAAGTGACACTAATAGCATAGCCCTCAGGCCTATTTCCAAGAATCACTCACGTATTTCCACCGTTTGGCCGGCCAATCCAATCAGCCCTTAGCCTCTATAAATCTCTTCCATCTGACCATGTTTTACGTAGAAGCAACCATGAATACTTCAGAGAAACCTCCAACCAAGAAGATGGCTGGAAAGGCCAAGGCAACTGAGGAAACAAAGAAAGTAGAGGCGCCTCAACAACCCAATGCCTCCATTGGAGCAGCCTCTTTAGCCAAGAAGAAGGAAACCAAAATGAAGATCTCCAAGAAAGGGCGCTCCAGCACCCAAGATTCTGATGATGAGCCAGATGCAAATTATATGGAATTCCTCAAATCCATAGATTGGAGAGATTATGAATAACCTTTCCTTGAGAAAGAAAAATGTTGTACTATTTTCTCTTCGCTTTGTATGCCATATTAGCCTGACTTGGCCTATTTTGGCTTTCTTTTATCAAATAAAGCTTATGTTTTTATATGAATCTCCTGCAGCATAGGCTTATATTTTTTCAAATACTTGCCATTTACTTTCAAGATTCTTTTATCTCTGTCTAATTCTTCCACTTCATAAGCTCCATTAGAGAACACTTGTATGACTTGGAATGGTCCTTCCCACTTAGGGGACCACTTGCCCAATGTTCTATCTTTTCGATCCATGGGCAAAATCACCTTCCAAACCAATTCCCCACATGCAAAATATTTAGATTTAACCTTTTTGTTGTAGGATTCTTCGACCCTCTTCTTTTGTCTTCTCAGCAACTCCAAGGCTCTAAGCCTTTCTTCATCCAAATCCACTAATTCATTCATCATCATTTCCCAATAATTCTCAGAGGGAATTTCATGATGTCTTTGAACTCTTACAGACTGTAGATAAATCTCAACAGGTAATACTGCATCATGACCAAAAGTGAGTCGAAATGGGCTAGTGTTGGTAGCCTCTTTGGGGGATGTTCGACATGCCCAAAGAACTTGGTCTAACGTCCTGTGCCAATTTCTAGGCCATTTTCCCACATGTTTCTTGATTAGTCCAATCACTATCTTATTGGCCGCTTCGACTTGCCCATTGGCCTGAGCATAATAAGGTGTAGAAGTTAATAACTTGAAACCTATTTCTTTGGCAAATTCTTGCATCTTTCGACCAGTGAACACGGATCCCTGATCTGTAGTAATTGTTTCAGGAATACCAAATCTATAAATAATGTGATTTTGGATGAACTCAATAACATCTTCCTGACCTATATTCACCAGTGGTATTGCCTCAATCCACTTGGTGAAATAATCAATTCCCACCAAAATATATCTCTGGTTCTTTGAAGATGCTGGTCGAATCTCTCCCACTATATCCAAAGCCCATCCTCTGAAAGGCCATGGTTTCACTATAAAATGTAATTCACTTGCAGGGATGTGCTGTATGCCAGCATGAATTTGACATTCTTAGCACCCTTTAGCAAATTTTATGCAATCTTTCAGCATAGTGGGCCAATACATGCCTTGTCGAAACAACAACCATTTCATCTTCTGGCCAACTTGGTGTGCTCCACATGCCCCACTATGTACTGTCGAAAGTGCCAAATACGCCTCTGCCTCACTAAGGCATTTCAATAAGACTCCCTCAGGGGTCTTTTTAAATAATTAATTACCCATCAGTACATAGCTCAAAGCTTGATACCTGACTTTCCGTTCTGTCGAAGCCGTTGGGTTTCGCAAATACTCAACTATGGGCTTCCTCCAATCTTCATCTGTTAAATTATCTATGGCAAAAATTTCAAAATTTTCGCCATCTATACACCCAAGCTTAGTTGTTTCTAAGTCTGATGGACATAATCCAACAGCCACCACCTTACCTCTTGCCTCAATTACTTCTTGAAGGTTCTCTTTCGACACTTTGTATCCAGAAGCAATTTGGGCCAAGTCGTTAGCAACTTGATTCTCTATTCTAGGTATGTGTTGAATGGCCACTACCTCAAATTTCTTTAATAATCTATTGGCTATCACAAAGTACATAATGAGATTTTCTTTAACACATTTATACTCCTTTGTGATTTGTTTTATAACCAATTCTGAATCTCCCATTATTTCGACTCTAGTTGCCCCCAATTCTAACAAAATTTCAAGGCCAGCAATTAATGCTTCATATTCAGCCTCATTGTTAGAACAAGGTCCTTCGACCTTGTACTTGAATTTTGTTGGAATTTTTTCAGGAGAATAATGTATATTCCTACTCCTGTTCCATTTTGATGACTTGATCCGTCAAAGTATAATTTCCAAGATCGTAATTCGACGTAATTCAAATCATTTTCATTTATGGAATGGTCAACTATGAAGTCTGCAACTATTTGCCCTTTCAGAACTTTTAAAGGTTGATATGTTAAGGAGAATTCTGTCAATGCTAATGCCCATTTGCCAATTCGACTATGCAAAATGGGTTTAGATAACATATGTTTTACAACATCAAAGTGAGACGAAACATACACATCAACAGGTTTTATATATTGCTTTAGTTTAGTACAAGAGAAATACAAGCATAAACATAACTTTTCAATCATGCTATACCTAGTTTCTGCATCATTTAAAACTCGACTAAGGTAATAAATGGCTCTTTCGACTCCATTTTCATCCTCTTGAGCTAACATGCTCCCTAGAGTTTTATCTGCTGCAGCTATGTACAATCTCATACTTTTGTTTCTACAAGGTGGTGAAAGAATTGGAGGGTGGCTTAGGTACTCCTTGATCTTGTCGAAGGCTTCCTGCTGCAATTGCCCCCACTCGAAACCATCTTTGTTAAAATGAAGCAATGGCAAAAAAGCTTGTGTTTTGCCACTCAGGTTAGATATAAACCTTCTTAAGAAGTTGATTTTGCCCAACAACGACTGCAACTCCTTTTTGGTTGATGGCGCTTTTGCCTCCATTATGGCTTTGGTTTTATTCTGATTTATTTCAATCCCTTTCTTGTGGACCACAAAGCCTAAGAAATCCCCTGCCTGCACACAAAAAGCACATTTAAGAGGATTCATTTTAAGACCATATTTTCTCATCCTTTCAAAGGATTGTCGAAGATGGTCAATGTGACTATTCCCAGAAATAGATTTTATAACAATATCATCAATATAAATTTGCATGAATGTGTCTATAAAATCGTGGAAAATTGAATTCATTGCCCTTTGATAAGTAGCACCAGCATTCTTGAGACCAAAAGGCATCACTACCCACTCATAGGTGCCTAAGGCTCCAGGGCATCTAAAAGCAGTTTTATGAACATCTTCCTCAGCAATGAATATTTGGTTGTAGCCAGAATATCCATCCAGCATACTAAGATATTCATGTCCTGCTGCAGAATCTATTAACATTTCTGCTACTGGCATTGAATATTCATCTTTGGGAGTTGCAGAGTTTAAATCCCTAAAATTGATGCACACTCTCAAAGACCCATTCTTTTTAATAACAGGTACTATATTAGCCAACCATTCAACATACCTTGCAGTGCGAATGAATTTACAACGAAGCAGTCTTTCGACTCCCTCTTTGATCTTTGACAGTATCTCTGGTGCAAACCGTCTTGGATTTTGCTTGACTGGTTTTTTCCCAGGCGTCATAGGCAACTTGTGTTCGACTAACTCCCTGCTCAGACCAGGCATCTCATCATAATCCCAAGCGAAGCAGTCTTTGAATTCTTTCAACAGCTGGACTACTTTGACTTTCAACTGGGGATCAAGATTGGCACTGATGTAAGTAGGCCTTTTGGTTGCCCCCTCACTGAGATCCACTTCTTCCAAAGGATCTTGTGCTAGCATTATTATATAATTTGCCAACGGATCCTTTTCAAATCCCAAAGGCTCATCTTCATAGATGGCGTCGAGCCTCTGGCTTTTCCCTCCAGTTTCAACCTTATCTGGAGGTTTTGGGTCGAAATCCTTGCCAGGACCTCCTTGATACACTTCAGAAATGGCTTCACCAGCCATATAATCATTGGCGGCTTCCAAAGCCACTTGTAGTTTTGTTTCGGCCACATAGGCCGAAATTCTTTTCATAGCATCGAACTCAGTCATGATCACTGAATTCATCTCCCCACCCTGTGGGCTCTATTGGAGGTGTGCCTAAGCATGGCAATCTTCCTCCTGGTACCTCCCTGTCCCATCTGAAACCTTCTACAGGGTGTAAGTACAACGAATAAAATGTTTCCTCGTCAGGTGTAAACTCAAAATCAGTTGGAGGACATGGAGCAATGTTCGCCAGATGTTTCTCAAATTGCCTACTGTCCACATGATTAACAGGCACCTTGAAGTACCCTTGATCAGCTTCAATGTTTTCCACTATCCCATCTGGTCTCTAGATTGTGATTCTCTGGTGCATAGATGAGGGTACTGCTCCTATCCCATGAATCCACTCCCTTTCTAAGAGTAGATTATAGTTAGCCTTTGTTTCGACGACCATGAACACTGTTGGTCTGGTAATAGTTCCCACAGTGAGATCTACCTGAATCACTCCCAGAGTAGAACCAACTTTGCCTTCATAGTTCGACAAAACCATGTTGTGGGGTTTAGTATCAGTTTCAAATTTTCCAATCTTGCTCAACAGAAATCTTGGCATCAAATTAACCGTCGCACCACAGTCTACCAAAATTTTGTTGACAGGTACGTTCTCCACTTTTCCAGTAATATAAAGAGGCTTCAAATGACCCTTCATTGCCTCCGTGGGACGCTCAAAGAAAGCATTCTGTTCTTCGACGCACCCATTGTTCATGATGTAATAGCACATAGGTTTGTGTGCCATCATTTCCAATTCAGCAGTTTGGTCTAAGTCCTCGACTTCTGAGACTTGACCAAATTCTCTTGGCATCACTGATACCACATTTACCAGAATGTCTAGGGAAGCTGCTGACTCATTGTCGAAGTTATCAGTCATATCCTCATCCTCTTCGACCTTCTTTTCTGGCTGAATAGTAAATAACTTTCGTCGTATGGGCAGTTTCTCCATTGCCCCAGCCACATTGGTGCTTGACTCTCCTTGCACCTGAGCCTCCCTGACAGCTTTTCACCTGCGCTGCTCTCTTCGCCATTGTGATCTAGACATTGGGTTGTTACCCTTGTAATCCTGTGAAATGTATGCTGATTTGTTTGTGGTGTGATTCTCTTTTCTGTACTCAAATGACGCACCTCTTTCCACATCAAACTTTTCCCACTTTTTCTTCTGTCCTCTCCCTTCGACAGGTTTAATCCAACTACCTGTTGGTGCGTTCGCCGTTGGCTTGAACGTACCTGGCCTAATTCCTGGTGCTTGGTTTTTTAGCCCTGTAGAAAGTCGCCTATGGTCAAAACCTCGGTGCCCCTTGCTCACCTTCTGCTCCCAACTTTCGCCAGCCTTCTTAACACCTTCAAGCTTGTGGGCAGTCTTTTCATCAAAAATGGCGCTGCACCTGGGACACAACATTACTCCAGAGTCTTTTTTCTGGCAACGATGCAAGAAGTCCACAATTGTCTCTTCTGGCTTAGGATAAGCCATTTTGTTGAGTTTCTCTTGCTCATCTACCTTACTCAATTGTTCATCCTTTCGATCCGTAATTTTGACCATGTTGACATCCATTCTGTCCTTCAGGCGCATCTTGGAGAAGCTGGCTTCCAGACTTTCAGTGGTCTTTGCCAAGCAGCCACCACCTACTGCTGCTTTTACAGCTTTTTGGGAATCTTTTTCCCAAACAGCTTTCTCAGCCTCCACCATCTCCTCAGCATTGACTCTCTCGACATCAGGAGATGTCTTGAAAAAAGTTTCAGCAGCCATACAGATCCAATTTTCCACCAGACAACCGCCCATGTCCAGCATCTCTCCAACCAAGAGCATGTCATCTTCCAATTCCTTAACAACTTGAACTTTGGGGGCATTTCTACCCATAGCCTCATTGGTGTTGATACTATCTGAACTAAAATCAGACTCCTCAGCCAACTCGACCATATTAATGCCTTCATTGGCAGTTATCTTCCACCCACTCACGGTCACATCAAAAACCTTAGCAGCATTATCCATTTCCACAAACTTATCAGCAGTTTCTTTGGTCACCAACATCAGACTGGTACCATCAACGTTTAGGCCACTTGCAGCCTTACTAGAACCTTCAATTATCACAGAACTGATGGCGAAGTCTTCAATAGCTTCTACCATGTTGACTGACTCGTCGAATCCCCCTGTGGCTTCCACCATCTGAACCTCATGAGGCTCTGTATAGTTGGCCTCTGCAACTTGCAACGGGTCAGAGTCAATCTTCATCTGGGCTTTGCCTTTTTCCCCAAACTTCAGCCTTCCCTCCTGGATAGCATTCTGCACCAAATCCCTGAAAAGAAAACATTGAGAAGTTTTATGACCCAAAAAATTATGGTACTTACAAAAACCTATTTTCTTTCTTTGTTCTAAAGGTGGCGTTTTAACACCAGCAGGCACTATCATTTGCCCATCTTTAACTAACAAATCAAAAATCTCATCACATTTAGTGACGTCGAAAGTATATGTATTCTTAGGGAATTTGTTGTTAGATTCGACAGGATTTTTTCCTTCTGAAGTAGCTAATAATTTGCAAGCGTAAGGTGGACCTTGCTTTAACTCAGCAACGTCAACCTTACTTTCGTCGAAACAAGATGGCTCACCATACAGACTCTCCACATCTTCCTTGCATTCGACGAACGCTACTTTTTTACCCCTACTGAATTTGGCTTTTTCTTCTTTTAGCCTTTCTAGCTGTCGAACCCTATCAGCCAGCTGGGCCATATCTCCAAGATATTGGGTATCTAATTTCTTCCTAATGGAATAATCAAGACCCCCAGCAGCCATTTCGACCAACTCATGTTCTGGCACTTGTGTAAAGCACCTGGCTTTAAGAAGTCAAAACCTATTCAGGTAATCATCAATTGGCTCAGTGACTTTGCGCTTGATGCTAGCCAATTCTTTCAAACTAATCTTAGTTTGCCCCATATAGAACTGTTCATGAAACAAACGTTCTAATTGGGTCTAATTGTATATGGAATTTGGAGGCAACGTAGTAAACCATGTGAAGGCATTCTTGGTAAGGGAACTTGGGAAGTATTTGATCCTAAGGCTTTCGTCAGCTGCAATCTCGCCCGCTTCGATCAAATATCTAGCCACATGTTCGACAGTAGACTCAGTAGTATCCCCTGAAAATTTGCTGAACTTTGGAACCTTCATCCTAGGGGGAAGTTCTGCTTGGAGAATGTAGTCCACTATAGGTGATGTATAATTTGGCCTGGTGAAGCCAAAATTCATCCCATTCCTAATCATTATCCTTTCGACCATGGCTGCAAGATTATTTTCTTCTGCTTGATTCTGGTGTCGAAGCTGCCTAAGTAGTTGATCTGCGTTTTGGTTCCTGTTCACCATCACTACTGGTTCCTCCTCCATCTGGTATGGAATCTAGTTTCTTGGTGGTTCGACTCTGAAATGGTCAACTATCTCTTGATCCTCCAGGTTAGCATCAGGTATCTGACGTTGATGACGTCTTGGGATATCTTCGACCACCATCGCTCTTCGATCCACTGCTGGTACTCCCATGAAATCAGCCATGCGTGCCACTTGTGCAGCCAGTTGTTGGTTAGTTTGGGTTGTATTTTGGATCAAAGGTTGAAAAACTTCTCCCATTATCTGAGACAACGTATGTACCATTTGCATGTTACTTTCATCCATCTGCTGTCTCAAACAATTTATGGATGTATTTGTAAGGCTAGGTGTTTGAACAGAGTAACCAACGCCTATACTCTGGTTGTTTCGTCCTCCTGATCCTGACCCTTGTAGTGGCGAAGGCACAATAGTTTCTGAAAATACAGGTGGAGCATTCTGCAGGTTTTGCATCATTGAGGTAGGCATACCATAGGGTTGACTCCTTGACCCTGGATGTGGAAAACCTGGTGGAGGAACGTGCCTGTACATTGTATTTCCTCCTGGGGGTGTTGGCGAATTAGAACTTTGTGGTCCTATGTATTCCAACACAGGTTGAGTATATGATTTTGTATACGTTGATCCTGGCTCAGACACCACTAATGGAAGTGACGCCGGCCCTCCTGTCGAAGACACTGGTGATGGAGTGCTTTGAGTCCCAACACTGCTACTGGACTGAGTGTTTGAAATACTCCCTTGAGGATCAACTTGTTGATTAGCATTAGTTGACATCTTCTTAGTATATCTTCTCTTTGGTATCCCTTCGTTTGCTGTGGCTAACTTCCCACTTCTCAATAACATGCAACGAAAATACTTCTTCACCAAGAGAGGTGAGGCTGACAAAAAGGTTTGACTTAGCACTGGGTCCCACTGGGCGTGCCAATTTGTTTACTGTGAATTTTGGTAAACAACCTCTGATCTATCAATCTAAATGCAAATTGATTTAACTTGCAGGATCGATCACACAAATCCTAGGACATGTGCTAAGTTCTAGAGACAAGTGTAACTTAAAGAAAATGTAAACTGAACTCCACGTTCGATAATGCTGAAAATAAAATCTAACTGAACTCCACGTTCAACTACAGGCAATAAAGTAAAGTGAAAGCTGGAAATTCAAAGTGATGCAAGTAAAGGGTGCAAAAATTAAAGGCGTCGAATGGATAAAAGATTTGAAAGTAAAATGCAACGAACTCCACGTTCTTGGAAAGTAAAGGCTGGAATAGTAAAAGTGCTGTCGAAGGTAAGGTGCGGGAGAGTAAAAGGCTTTGAAAATAAATGCAATTGATTTAAATGAGAACTTCACGTTCTTGAAAATAAAAGACTTTGAAAAGTAAAGGTTTGAAGATTAAATGCTTGAACGTAAAATGCAGTCGAAAGTAAAACGCAGAAAGTTTAAATGGCTTTGAACATAAATTTGGCATGGAAGATAAATTTCAAGAAACTGTAAAGGCATGGAAAGTAAACATGCTGAAGATAAATTAGATTAATGAAGACAATGGTGTTACATTACGTACATTCTCACGAACTCGTTTCTCTACACGCGGGTACTTTTAGTTTCTTAGAGTAACTTGTACAAAAAATATGAACACCCCATTTACATAGAACCAACTCCTATTTATAGTGCTAGGAAATAACTACTCAGTGGTGGTTACTGCTTCGAACGTGTGGATTTTGGCGCCTTCCCCTTAATCTCAACTGTTCCCACGTCCACAACTGCTCTTATTTAAATTTCAAATATTGGAAATTCCCTCCAATCTTAATATAACCACTGTAGCGCTACATTCTCCTGGTCGAAGAACCCTTTCCATACTTAGCCATTTTTTAAGGTTTCTCCACATTTACTCGACTCAGGCCTCTCAAAAGTTAGGTCGAAGCCTTCTTTACATTAAAAATAATTTTTAACATTAACATAACTTTGATTTTGTCTGGCGTCGAAATTGAGGGTTAACAGGTTCAAGCAGTCTTGTAATGATAATGGAATCGGAAAGTTGTGGATTTTGATCGGGTGAATTGTCAGGGTATTGAGGAATATGAGAATTTGCTAGTAGTACTGGATTGACCACTAGTAAGGACAAGAATTTCAAGTAATCTCATTCAGTGAGGAAAAAAGGATGTTTTGTGGAGCGTACGACATAAGGTCTGGAAATGAGGTAGTTTATTAGTGTTCAATTTCTAAGTTCACTAGAACATAATGGGAAAACGCGGGTACTTCAGGGGGTGTGTTTAGAATGACATCTTCCCAATGGTTGAGAGTGTGAGAGATAAAAATGTTCAACATCCTTGTAAGAGTCTAGGTGGTGGTGAGCTGTGAGAAGGAACTCAAGGATATGACTACATGCCCAAGTGAAACATGTACGCACCAGACGAATAGTGAAAGATAAGTCAAGTATATTTAGTCTTGGAAAGGCGACTGGGTTCACGTTAGTTTGCAAGGAATTCAATATTCAGTAAGACACCAATTTGGAAATGTTGAGTGACCCAACAATCATTTATAAGAGATTTGGATCGAGAGAGAACAAGCATTTTATAGTAATGGAAGTTATAACGGCATGGGCGAAGGAGGTTTGTGTCAAGAGATAGAGCAAGTAATCTGAATTCAAGGAAACTCTAGTAGGATGGTTTATAATCGGGATTAAGAGAATTACCATGGGGAGAGAAGCAAACATAGAGCGGAGAACAGTGTAAACATTATGATATGAAAGTGGTAACAGGATGTATTTTAGGCGGATCTACATTGGAGTTATTAATATTTTCTTAAGGCTAAGTAAGAATGTGTAATCGATGGTTGTTCACTCATGAAGACTTTTAGAGTGTGAAGTGGAGTGAAGGAAGCTACATATCGATATTAAGAAGTGTTAATAGTAGCATCATGGTCACAAGTGTATGTAATAGATTACTTGTTATGAGATGGATGCGAAGTAACCCACTATTTGTTGAGTAGTGAGTATTGTATTCTAGGGAGTGAGAGTGTGGTAAGCAGCGTGAAACAAAACCAAGATTTAGAACGGTACTAAGTGTAAATCGTAGAACGGAATATACTGGGTGGTCTTGTAAGTAGTTTATAAGATTCGTTGGTTGCGAGTCATTTAATAAGTGGGCCCGGTGTAGTAAAGTGTCCAATGGATATTCGACGAGAAGAGGATCCCAGTCTATGAGTATGTGGGAGATGTCAAGGTTCTTCAGGAGAGTGTGTTATTTCGATCGTTAAGAGTGGGAATTTTTTTTGTATTTGTGGATGGTAAAAGTGTTTCAAATCTACCTTTTTGTTGGTCTAGGAAAGTTTATTACCTTGACTCTCACCAAGGGATCAAGTGAGAGAAGGAGGTTGTATGCTTAACGTGGTGTGTTCATGATTAATATGGTACTGTGTAGTGTTTGTGCGTTGATGGTTACTTATGGGTGAATCAATTATGGGTTGTAGTTAAAAACCCCCTTGAATGCTACCATCTGCAGAATTTTAGCTAGCGTCGCCAGGCGAGCTTTGGCAAACGGAAGCGAGCTGCCTCGCTACCTGCTCGCCGGGCGACCGTGACAGAGTTTTTAGGGATTGCTATGTCTCTTGTTTGGAGTATTTCATCTGCATGTTTTAGCCTTGTTCTATGTTACCTTATGTTAATTATCTTGGTTGGTGAGTAATACGCAAGTTAGTGCAAGCCGAATTGATGGTTTTGAAATTGGAATCTCTGGAAGGGTATTGCATAGTTGATCATCTGTATAGATGTCAAGGGAGTTTGAAGTTTGGGGAAACATTATGGTGAACCATGCTGAGTGTGATTAAGTCTTGGATGTATCACTATCATGACTAATGAGGACCATAAAGAGTGAAATTGGAAGAGACTTGTGGTGACCTTGTAGAGAACAGTTCGGTATTTTTTGCATATGTGTTAGTAAGGTATAATTGGATAGTCAGAGTAAGACATATGGAGAGTTCACCCATGTACATGGTGTCGGAGGTAGACCCCATGAGAGTGGAACCTAAAGTATGCCATGTTATCTTACCCTATTGAAAGAATTTATAAGTTATCCTTCCAGACAAGTGTGGGAATCATATATTTTCGAAGTTAAGCATGTAACTTAGATCGTATATGAAAGAGGACACGAACTGGAGTTGTGGGAAATGGAACATGACGATTGAGAGGGGTGAATTTAGATAGGAAGTGTAATGCGATATCCAAATATGTGTGAATCGGTGAGTAGTATGGAAACTCACAATTACGTTCTGAATGGCTTAAGTTTTGGTAGTGGTGTCTTATGGATGATTTGAAGTTCCTTGATGGTGTATTCTATTATTGGTTGAGATCTTCTGTCAGAAGAAACTTTGAATGAGTCAGAACCCCATAAGAGGATTTGATATGGAATGTAGTAACCAGAACTAGAAGTTGTTAAGATTTGAAGGTTGTATACGTTTATGGTTGTAGTCATATAACTCCTTCATATTTATCGTCTGAAGAATGTTGAACCTATTCTAATGTTTGTGTGTTAGCAAGAAAGTTATTCTACTAATGGATGTCAGTGAGGCTCTTGTACCCTTCGGTTAGTGGGCACTCCGGTGGATAAGTGTTTTTCTGCGTAGGCTGTTAGCTAACTAGTAGTGCTTAAGAATTCGAGGTGTTCCACTGTTGGAATCAGAGTCGCGCAGTGGAAGGTGATGGATGAAAGAGCTCAATCGAGTTTATGGGGACCAAAGTGATAGTTACTCGTAAGAATATAAGTAAAACAATCTCGTGCTAAGGGTGTTATCTTATTGGTATAGTACGAAAGAGGTGAAGCATCGGGTGTGAACGTTGCAGTCTATAGTACCAGATCAAGTGGGATTGATAAAGATGTTAATCGATTGATTATAAGGTTATTTGAAATGTTGAAGGATTTATAAAAAAAAAGTGTCCATCAGTTTAGAGTGTAGTCAGGGAATGGGTAAATTATCTTGTGGGGATTTGATGGGTGTTGATTATCCCAAACCAAGATGAGGTGTTGGGGTTATGTTTTGTGACTCGGTAGAAGTATATGGAGTTGTATATTTCGAAAGCGGAATGTGACCAAGTGTTTTAGAATGGCATGACAGATGAACTAAGGAAAAACAAGTTAGAAGTTAACCAAATATTGGAACAAGAGTATGGTCGAGACCAGGAAGTTTTGAGAATTTGTGAAAAGGAGGGAAATTGCCAACGAAGACAAGTTGGAAAAATTGAGTATGTAAGAAGTTTTAATGGAATTAAAGTCAAGTGTGGATCTAAGACAGTGATACAAGGGGTGGTTATTGTTGAGTAGAGGAAATTTGGGGGCGAATTTCAATTTAAGGGGGGAGGGATATAATATCCCATATTCCCTTAAATACTCAATTGGGTGTCAGTTGAGATCAACTGGGTTCCTATGTACTCTATCTTTTGTCAGTTAGAACAATTAGAGCTCCTATGTACTCTAAATGTTGTCAGTTGGGACCAATAGAGTAACTAGTAAACTCTGATGAGAGAGCAATTATTGATAAAAGAGACAAACCAATATTAATAAGCACATGAGGGGACATTTTGGTAATAGTAATAATTGGTAAATTGGTGCTAGATGACATAACATCAATTGGAGTATTTTGTATCATATAATATAATATAATGTAATATATGTATTATATATTTATGAATAAGAAGAAAAAGAAAGATAGTAAGAAAGAGGAAAAGAGAAAGAGAAGAGAAAAGGAAAAAAGGAAAAGAGCTCATGGAGGAAGAAAAGGAAATTCATCATCATCATCAACTCCATCTCATTTTCTTCATCTCCAAGGTGAATTCCATTAGATAGTGTAGCTTGGGGGGGGGGGGGGGGAGGGGAAGAAATACATGTTTGGGATTTAGGTTTTTGTGTGAAAACATGTCAAATTGTGAATTGAATGTTGTTATATGATAACTGTGGTAAATTACATGGTTAATAATGTTATAGCATGCTTAAATAAGTGTTTGGATATGTTTTAGTCATTTGGGTTGAAGGTTTGGCCAAGGTTGTCTCCATTTTTCGTGTTCTGCAGATTCTGGATTATGCTTGGGTCGCCGGGCAAGCTCAGGCGAGCTCTAGGCAAGCTATTTTATGATAGCATCGCAGGGTGAGCCTTAGCAAACAAAAAGCGAGCTGCACTCATACCTGCTTGTCGAGCTACCATGCTGCATTTTTGGTTCTGTCCGGGGTTCGCCTGGAGAACCAAGGGCGAGCCAGCCTCATTGGCTGCTCGCCGGGCGATAGTAGCAGAACTTAGGGAAGTTGTTTTGTTATTTGATGGGATTGTTTCACATGCATGATTGGCTATGTTATGAGTTTCCTTATGCTAATTATTACAGGTTCTATGCATGCTTCTTATATGTAAATGGTTGCTTGTGGTTCCTTGTTAACATGAGTTTTGGTTTGACATTTGGTGAGGAACCTTTGTGATATTCTGGAACGCAGATACTAGATGTCGAGACAGATGTCTCAACACCAGGATCAACAACAGCCTGATCACACAAGTAAAAGGTGAAGGAATTTAAATGACAGAAAACTAAAAATTAACACCAGAATTTTTAACCCAGTTCGGTGCAACTCACATATGTCTGGGGGCTATCAAGCCAGGAAGGAAATTCACTATGATAATATTAGTTCAAAGCTAAAATCGCCCGTTTACAACTTCGCGTCCAATCCCTACCTTTTTCAACTTCTACCTAGACACATTCTAGATATGAGATCCCCCTTTCACTTCATAATCAGTCACAATCCCAGTGATAATTCAACAATTCCACAAAAATAGAAGTAGCACACTTCCAAGACAATACTTGATTTTGTTTAAAAGATTCAATCAAGAATAATACACTCTTGCTTAATAGCTTTAGAGTGGACAACGAACAATGAACAATCAATCAATCTCAATGCATTAGAAGATACATGAGTGACATACAATTAACAAACAATAAACCCTAAAGACCAACCAAAACACGACTAATCCTTATGTCCAAATTCTTCACGTTATACTCTCTCCTTCAATAGGGTTTGGTTTTTCACTTTAAATAGCCTTCAGACCTAATGGACTTAGGCTTCCTGAGACACACAAATAGCAGCAATCAGTTTAAATTGGCTGCAAATCATCCTGCACAATAATAGGAGCAAAATACAAACTTTCCTAAAAAGGCCCAAGGATCCTTTCTATGAAAAGTAATCGAATCTATCATAACAGAAAATTTCACAATATACTCCAATGAAAAATGCACATGTGTGAATTAGAACACATTAAAAAATCTCACTAAAAACTCCAAAATAGTCATGCCCTAACTTTCTGGTATAACATGTCCTGGAACATGTCACAACATCATGCTGGACATGATATCTGACTGTCATGGAAGAACATCTGGTTCAGCATCTTGCTAATAGCATGTTGTTTCACCAAAATGTAGCCAATCCAAAAACCACAGAACTTACAATCTCCCCCGTTGGAAAATTTTGGCTAAAACAACCTTAACATACATTAGAGGAACACACAGCAGAAACAAAACAGAAACAAAGAAACCCAATCACAATGCTGTCAAATCAAAAGAAAAAAATTGACATCACAATGTTAAGACATCAGGTCTGACATCACAAACCAACACACGCTACATGTGAACATGTAAGCTTTGTACATACTACAAATCTGCAGCAACAAAATAGACAGGTACACAGATCCCCCTGTCACACATAATTAGTACGCCCCTTGAAGGGGAAAACCATAATCACAAGAAAAACACATGAACTCTCATGCAAGTTCATACAGTAAAACCACACTTCAAAAACACACGAACTTAGCACAAGCACACTCCCCCTGAACACCACAACCTACTGCAGAGAATAATGCATTCTCCCAGACACAAAAGACAACTACTCTTCCTAAGCAGTAGTACAAACATGACATAAAGTCATGACATCTAATTCAACATCAGAACCAACATACAAAACAACACTTTACTCCCCATTTTTAGCCAAAAATTGACAAAAAGAAAATAGAGTAATTGTAAACAAAGACAAATGGAATCACACATATGAAAGCACAAAAACACAATGCATAAAGCACAAGTTCAGATGGAAACACAAAACATTCAGATGGAAACAAAAAATCAGATCACTTTTAGATGATCATCCAACTCTTTCCCCTGTCAAAGATCCTTCTATACTCCTTGAAGTTGTCACATGATTTAGGAGTGTTGGTACTAAACCTCCTCACCACAACTCTTCTATCCCTTGTATCCTTTAGGATCAAGGCTAATTGCTATAATTCTTCATCAATTCAAATTCCAAGTCTTCCTCTTAATTTCTCATATTGGTTTGCATCCAAAGCTTTAGTCAAAATAATAGCCAATTGTTTCTCAGTGGCTACATGCTCAAGACTAATTACTTTTTCTTCAATAAGATCTCTGATAAAGTGATGACGGATGTCAATATGCTTTGTCCTACTATGTTGAACATGATTCTTGGATATGTTGATAGCACTAAAGTTGTCACAGTACAATGTCATGACATCTTGCCTGATATTGTACTCCTTCAAGATCGTCTTCATCCAAAGTAGCTAAGAGCAGCTGCTTCCTGCTGCAATATACTCAGCCTCAACAGTGGACAGAGACACACAATTTTGCGTCCTACTGAACCAAGGGATAAAGTTGTTTCCCAAGAAGAAACATCCACCAAAGGTGCTTTTCCTATCATCATCACTACTTGTCCAGCCAACATCATAATATCCAACCAACATGGCATCAGAACCATGTGAATACAACATTCCATAGTCACAAGTACCATTCACATACTTTAAAATCCTTTTTACTTGGTTGATGTGACTAACTTTTGGCTCAGCTTGATATCTAGCACAAACTCCAACAACAAATGTGATATCAGGTCTACTATTAGTCAAATATAGTAAACTTCCTATCATGCTTTTGTAAAGACTTTGATCCACACTAATCCCATTTTCATCCTTAGAAAGCTTCAAATGAGTAGGTGAAGGAGTCCTTTTATGACTGGCCTTTTCCATGCCAAACTTCTTGACTATGTTCTTGGCATACTTGCTTTGGGATATGAAATAGAAGAAGTTCAAGAAAATAGGTCAATTCCCCTACTAGACCCATCTCAAATTCAGACTACATTTGTTTGACAAAATGTTGGGCCATATAGTCTGACATTCCACCAAAAAAATGTCATAAACATATATTTGAGCAATCATGAGTTTTCCATCCTTTTCCTTAACAAACAATGTATTGTCTGTTCCTCCTTTTCTGTACCCATTTCTGACCAGGAATTCTGTCAATCTTTCATACCAAGCCCTATGAGCTTGCTTTAGACCATAACAAGCCTTCTTTAGTTTGTAAACATGATTTAGAAAAGTGGAATCCACAAATCCTTTTGGCTGATCAACATTAACTTCCTCTTGCAAGATCCCATTCAAAAAGGCACTTTTTACATCCATCTGATACAGCTTAAATCTCAGCAAACATGATACCCCTAGTAAGAGTCTTATAGATTCAAGACGAGCAACGGGTGCAAAGGTCTCATCAAAGTCAACACCTTCTATTTGAGTGTACCCTTGTGCCACAAGTCTGGCCTTGTTCCTGGTTACCACTCCATTTTCATCAGACTTATTCTTATACACCCACCTTGTTCCAATGACATTTGTTCCCTCAGGTCAAGGTACTAAATCCCAAACTTCATTCTTTTTGAACTGCTCTAATTTGTCTTGCATGGCATTGATCCAAAATTTATCAGTCAGAGCTTCTTTCACATTTTTAGGTTCAATTTTTGAAACAAAACAAGCATTGGATATCACTTCTCTTGACCTTGTAACAACCCCTTCATTTAGATTTCCTATTATTAGCTCTTTGGGATAATCCTTCTGAATTATAGAGGGCCCTTTACTTGGCTGATTGTCATTATCTTCCATAATGACAGGATCATTGTTGATGTTATTGTCAGCTTTATTTTCTTCTGTGACAGTCTCCTGAGGTGATATTTCAACGTCATTTTCAACATTTGTAAGCCTCTCTTGTGTTGAGTCATCTATTACCACATTAATAAACTCCCTCATTGTCTTGGTTCTTGTGTTGAATACTCTATAAGCTCTGCTGTTTATGGAATAGTCAAGGAAAATTCCTTCATCACTTTTAGGATCCATTTCCCTTCTTTGTTCACGATCAGCCAAAATTTAACACTTGCTTCCAAAGACATGGAAGTACTTGACAGTAGGCTTTCTTCCCTTCCATAACTCATAAAGAGTGGCTAAAGTACCACTTCTTAGGGTAACACGATTATGAATATAGCACGTAATATTCATTGCTTCAGCCCAAAAATGATATGGCAGGTGCTTGCCATGAAACATGACCCTAGCAGATTCTTGTAGAGTTCAATTCTTTCTTTCAAGTACCCCATTCTGCTGAGGAGTGATAGGAGACGAAAACTCATGACTGATCCCTTCAGAAGAGCAAAAATCAACAAACTTTCTATTTTCAAATTCCTTTCCATGATCACTTCTAATTCTGACAATTTTGCTTTCTTTCTCTCTTTGAAGCTTTTGGCATAATCCCTCAAAGACTTCAAAGACATCTGACTTTTCTCTGATGAAATGCACCCAGGTGAATCTTGAGTAATCATCAACGACAACATAAGCATACCTTTTTCCACCAAGGCTTTCAACTTGCATAGGACCCATTAAATTCATATGATGAAGCTACAACACTCTTAAAGTGGTCAGATGTTGAACCTTGGGATGGGACATCTTGGTTTGCTTTCCAATTTCACACTCCCCACAAATTTTTCCTCTTTTATCTTGAGCTTGGGAATTCCCCTAATTGCTTCTGCTGAAACAATTTTCTTCATTCCTCTTAGATACAAATGACCAAGTTTATAGTGCCATAGTTGAACTTCATCTTCTTTAGATAGTAGACATGTAGGTGTATTCTTGGTTGAAAGGGGTGTCCATAAGTAACAGTTGTCTTTAGCAAGGTTGTCAGAATCAAGTTTTTACCTTGACTTGTTTTGCCTAGGTAAAATCGAAACGTAAAATCGTAGAGTTTACCCTGTGTTAAAATAATATTAAATTTAAATTTAAATAAGAAAAATAATAAAATTGTAATAATAAATTTTAACTAAAAGAGTAAGACACTGAAGCAAATTTGTCAAAAATATACACAATAAATCAAATCAACTTTTATTAAGTTGGTATATTAAAATAATAAAACTAGCAAAACACTATAACAATCACTTAGATTAGAAACCATAGTAGCATTCAAAGACTCTGAATAGTAAAGCTAGGAAGATTGTAACAAACATAGTAACAAACCAAGGTTACATACACACATAATAACATAATATTTCTCTGTTTTTATTTGTGAAGAAGACTCACTTTTTAGATACTTACCAATCAAAGAATATAGTAACAAACTAAGATTATATACAATGACATAATAACATAGTAACATAGCAATTCTCTGTTTTTTATTTGTGAAGAAGGCTCACTTTTTAGAAATTTACCAATCAAAGAATAAAACACAGAATATAGCCGTTGAACTTCCGGTCCGGCGTCGTACAAGTGAAGTGACGTTAGGGTTCAAAAGTTTTTAATTTTCATTGCTCTGGTAAATAAAAAGTCTAATGTCTAATAAAAAAGAGGTTATTTAAAGTGAATAAAATAATAAAGTGAAAGAAGTTTTATTGGGATGGGCTTTTTAAAATTTCAAGAAAAAAAGGTAAAATCAAGTCAAAGAGTAAAATCCAAAGATTTTACACAATCATGTAAAATCGTTCTAGTATACGATTTTACTTAAAAATGATTTTACCTGCAATTTAACACCAAATGCCAACCTAGAAATGTAAAATATAAGAGTTTAGGTTTTAAATTGCGATTTTAACAACCACGGTATTTAGATCCGACTCCTCTCATCAGAACTTCATCCTTCTCATTAGTGACTACACATTCAGACTTAGTGAAGTTGACCTTCAAATCCTGATCACATAATTGACTTATGCTTATCAAGTTGGCTGTTAGTCCTTTTAAAAGCAGCACATTTTCAAGACTAGGAGATCCTGCACAAGCTAGTTTTCCAATTCCTTGAATTTCTCCTTTTGCACCATCCCCGAAAGTGGCATAACTAGTAGAGTGTGATCGAATGTTGACCAGGAAGTTCTCTATACCAGTCATGTGTCTAGAACACCCACTATCAAAATACCAATCTTCTTTGGCAGCAACTCTGAGAGAGGTATGAGCAATAAGATATTTGACAGTCTCTTTGGGAACCCACCTCTTGGCATTTTGCAATGCTTTATGGCTAACCTTTGGTTGAGCACAGGACCTAGGATATCCATGCAGTCTGAAATAGAAAGGTTTGATATGGCCAAACCTACCACAATAATGACATCTCAACTGTTAGGCCTTGCTTCCCTTTTTGCTAACCTGATGCATACCTTGATGATAAAACAATTATTTTGACATCCTTGTCTTTTTAACCCTCTCAAAAACAGGTTTTTTAGCCTTAAGGTCTCCTTTCAGGATCTGATTATGAAACCCTATGCCTCTTAAGTCACCAGCCCTTTGTCCAACTTGAAGAATTTCTTCTAACATATTAGAACCATTCTTCAACATTCTTATAGACTTGGTCATATTTTCATGCTTGAAGGCTAGCATGGTTACCTCATCCTGCATACTGTAGATGTTGGACATGCATTCTTCCTTCTCATACTGTAGTTGAGCAATAATTTCTTGTTGTTTCTCACTCTTAGTGCATATATTTTTGTAGGAAACAACTAATTCAGCATAAGAAGTCTCACCATCACTAGACTCAACATGAGATGCCCATTGAAATTCTGGCCTATGCAGACAACAGATGTCCTAACACATGTCAAGACATTATGCTACATAATCATTTAAACTCAGAGGCGCAACAGCAGACTGATACCTTGAATATTAGAACTGCACAATCACAGATGTCACGACATCTAATCCAACATGTCAGTCAAGAACAATAACAAAATTGTAAATTGCAGAATGTTAAATAAGACAGTATGTGTTGACCCAGTTCGGTGCAATTCACCTACATCTGGGGGATACCAATCCAGAACGAAGACTTCACTATCTGTAGAACTGTTACAAAGTTAAACTCCCCCGTTTACAACTTTATACCTAACATCTACCCAATGAACATCTTTATCAAGGATAAACTCAAACGTTTACAACCCTGATATGAGAGACCTACTCACATCCTAATTACAACCTGTGATATCTCTGTCTTCTGCCAATACAGAACCTGTCGCGATTTCTTGACCTCCAAGTTATCTTGGACTTGCTTCAAAGCTTCGTCCAAGAAAAATACAACAACCATTACATACAGGCTTCTGGTTGTGTCCCTGTACCTATGCCTTCCGCTCTGCATCCCATATTACAAAGTGGAGACTTACAACTCCTAAGAGAGCCAACGACTCTCAAACCCTAAACCCTTATTCAACACAAGAGAACTAGGTTACAAAGTTATAAGTGATACAAAATGTACATTCGATATCAAAACCCTAGGTCTAAGTCTTCTTATATAGTATTCTGTTGGGATTTCTATCTTTGATCTTGTGATTCCTTGATCCGTTCCTTAATTCTTGCAACAGATTAAAACCTGCTAACTTAGTAAGTCAGTCAGGATGTCGAGTCACCATGCTGGGACATCTCCTTTGACATCTTTTTCTTCTGCGGATTCTTCAATTATATCATCAGAATGTTTTAGCAAAATTTAGTCAAACAACAAGTGCTTTCAATCTCCCCCTTTTGACAAATTTTGGCTAAAACATTTCTTCTGCTTTCTGCAATCAGCAAGACTCCTACATCAAGACTCATCTTGAGAATTGATTGGAGCTAAGGTCTGAGAGAGTCTCCCCCTTAACATATTCCCCCTCCTTTCAAGGGAGATCTTGAGAACCAGAAGACTCCTCCAGAAAAGAAACAGCAGTTGTAGGCTTCGTAACACTGAGAGCAAAGATTGCGTAACTCAAGTCACAAGACACAACCTACTTCACAACTCAGATCACAAGACACAAGGAAAATAAGATTTTTAAGATGTCAGAACATCTTAACCTACATTCTTGCAAAACAATTGCAGGAATGTACCCAATCCTAGACAGCATCAGAAAACCATTCTCCCCCTTTTTAGCCAAAACTTGGCAAAAGTGGTCAAGACTGCTCCAAACCCAAATGCAACATACCCAGATTTTGAAAAACCCCATCTGTCACCAGCCCAAAGAGAGAGTATTGAGACTAAATAAGATCAAAGCAATCCTATTTATAGCCAAGCTATTTCCTTAAGAAGTAACGAACCACGGAAAATAACGCTAGTCAATTCAAAGGACCATTAATCGAAGGTAATAACTCCACTAATAGCGCCTTGACCAAGACTGCTTTGACTGTTTCTTCTTTAAGAACGCCGAATAAAGAAACCATTACATGCACACATGTTTTATAATAATGTCCTGACATCATGTCAGACATTGTCTATTCTTCCAAGATTCTTCTTCTGATTTGACATTACAGAGATTTCTTCACATAATTATGTTCACAGTCTGCAGAGAAATATAAATTCTCCCAGACTCAACCGATGATTCTTAAGCATCCAATAAGAACCATGTAACTTAAACTGCCAAGTATCCCACAACTTGCAACAATACAAAATGTCAAGACATCCTTCTTGACATCTCATCCTCCCAGGTTGGACACATAATCACAGCTTGCTTGACGCACAATGCAAACTGGAACTCCAACTGCACCCTCGCAGTAAAACATCTTAGATCAAGGAGCAACTCCATCTATCTAAGGTAACCAGTGCTCCTCCACAGAACACCTAGCTAATGAATGAAAAACATAAGACACATCTTCATGTCTTCAAGAGCGCACCCTCAGTTCAAGCCACCTGCTGAACATAATCATCAACTCTCTTATTGCTTCTTCTGACAAGAACCAATAATCACTCACGCATGATCACCATCATGCTACCCGTGAGGAAATATACAAGGATCATAATCCTACCATAACAAACTCTTGGCTTAAGATCAAAGTCTTATTGATCCCCCTCTTCCTGCAACCATCTACACACCACACGAACTCCTCTTGAATTCTCATGTATAGACCTCCAACTGCTTGAGGCACAAACCAATTGAATCAGAATGCTTCACATTCCTCAAAGAGACGCACATGGCCCCTTAGTTGGTTATAACGATGTCAGATATCGTATGCATGCTCCAGAACTTCACAGCTGCCAAACTGATCCACTACTAGCCTGACTTGCAGCCAGTGGCAGTATCCCCTTCACAAGATTTTCCACTGACCTTACCAAGCCAGTAATTAAGATAGACACCCCATAATCCAAAACAGTCATTCCTTATCATTCTCCCGTATGATAACCTGGAATACTTCTGATTTTCTGGTGAATATCCACTTCTGAACGCATCAGAAACCAGACCTTCATGCAATCAACCCGTGATCCACTCCAGTCTTCCAAAACCCTTACATCAGACTTCTAAGACAGTTCTTCTACTCCATCATTCTCCCATATGACAAGGTAGTACTTCTTAGACACGATGCAAGTAACCAGTTCCTCACAGAACTTAAGAATCCTCCACCAAGGATAACCAACCAAAAAATGTTCTAACACCAGTTAGAACATCTTCCACACATCATAGACACCACATACCATGGTTCTTAATATGCTCCACCACTGGACTTACTATCAACATAGTAATCCACACTGATGATCTTCACACAACACTGCGCCACCAACTTGAACAAAGAAAGCTTCAAAACCCCAGAGAGAAATAAACTCTCATCCACCAAAAGAAGGTATACTTTCATCCTCAACTTAGAACTTCTGCCACAAGCTCCAAGAGAACCAGAACCTCCTTACGTTTTCAACTAATTACTCTTCCGCATAAGAGCAATCAGTTTCAAGCATCCTGCTTGAATGCACATAATGAAACCAACCAAATGCCACCTTTTGATTGATATCACTCTCCTTCAGAACTCCCACAAGATACACTGATCCACCAATGAAATCATATCTTCAAGTCACATGAACTACTTGCCCCATAGCAAGACATCTTGGATTCACCAAGCCTCTTAGTCATGTAACATCTTCCTATCCACAGCTCCCGCAAACTACATGAGATAGACCTTTTTGAAGCATCCATAACTTCCATTCTCCTGTAGATCACCTTATCTTAAGATGATGTGCCACATCACCAGCTGAGACTTCTGATGTTAAGCTAGATGTCAGGACATTCTGATACAACATCCAACTATTGAATTCAGTTCCTCCTTCTTCCACTTAGAAGAACCTCCTCCCTTTGCAGAACAAGAGTTCCATGCTCTCATATACTTGATTTAACACCAAGTTTGATTAGACAACCTCCATCCGACTTTAAAACTCCAAAAACTTCACACCTGCCACGTCTGAATCTTCAGAAAATAAGTAGTCCAAGACTACACCATGGCCATACCAAAGAATGCCACTTTCTTTAGTAGAGCAGACTGTAGAAAGTCAGAGATAACTGTCACTTAACGTTAACTTCCAAGAAGAGCAAGATCCATGCTCCAAAATACCTAGATCAGAAATAAACTGATCCAAGCTGCAATCATCAAGATTATGATGTCTTCATCTTCATCTTCAACAACATCAACGTCCAGACCAGTTTCTTGCCAGGAAAATCTCTAGAGAACACATGCTTCTGTCACACCCGACTGAAGCCACTTCTTAGGTCACCACCTAAGACTAAAACAGATGCTAAAGCATATGCAGTACCCCTCCCATGATTCTGCACAAACTCTGATGATGAGATGTTCCAACATCTTGTTGAACATCAGCAATCTTGACTTTCAAGGGTAATCAATTAAATACTTGTAGACTCCACAAATAGCAATTGATCTTAAATCCTTGTGCAATAACCCTTCTTCACTATTGTAGCTAAGCTCCACCAGATCACTTCATAAACACTTGTCAAGTATTCAATCTTTTGCAAGTATCTTCTTTGAAGAACAATGTTGAGATACCAAGGTTGTCACCCTTGACTCAAGTAACTAAGATTCTCTCTGAACAAATCTTATTTATCTCAACAATTCTGAACACTCCAATCAGATTAGATCCACTCTTAGGGTCAAGAGAGATGAATCATTCCTTGCTATTTTTGGATGGTAAAATAAATCACCTCCACTTTCTTCAGACTGTGTTTCAAAGAAACACCTTCTAGTCAGAAGAATAACTAGAAGACTCCAGATGCATGATCGAGATGTCATTCTGAGTGGACTTGAGAGAATTCTTAAGTATCTTTGACAACCTAGCCGATCAATAATTTATCAAACTCCCAGAGCTAGAACTTGATAAACTTAACTCAACTCATCTCCTCTTCAACTGACTCCAAACTGCACCAGGAAACCAAGCTTCCAAGTACCAAGTCACTAAAACAGATATCTACCAACGACTCTCTTCACTCCATCGCTCCCGACTTTGGAATAAAAGAAAGCAGATATCGTCACATATAGAGGCCGGCGATTAAGATCTTCCACCAACTGTCTTCAGTAACAACTCCAGAATCCCATAATTCTAAAGCTCTTCCATCAGAAACACATGCAGCAGAACCACCAAGGAATAGATCATGCTTTCCCTAATAAGATGTTAGAACATCTTATAAGACACACCAACAAGAGAACTAGCCACTTCTCCCGTAGTTGTTGTAGAACCTCCTCAGCAACATGAACAACCGTCGGGTTGCTCCCTTCGATCCAGAACATCCATCTCGTCCATTAATACCCTTGAGAATGTCTGAGTTGATTGATCTGATCTTCAAAACTCCTCCTTGTTTAAATGCCAGAAAGTATCTCCCAAAGATCTCATCCAGAACCAGACAGGATGCCTGCTCTGATACCAATTGAAATTTTGGCCTATGCAGACAACAGATGTCCTAACACATGTCAAGACATTGTGCTACATAATCATTTAAACTCGCAGGTGCAACAACCGACTGATACCTTGAATATCAGAACTACACAATCACAGATGTCACCACATCTGATCCAACATGTCAGTCAAGAATAATAACAAAATTGTAAATTGCAGAATGTTAAATAAGACAATATGTGTTGACCCAGTTCGGTGCAATTAACCTACATCTGAGGGATACTAATCCAGGACGAAGACTTCATTATCTATAAAACTGTTACAAAGTTAAACTCCCCCGTTTACAACTTTATACCTAACATTTACCCAATGAACATCTTTATCAAGGCTAAACTCAAACGTTTACAACCCTGACATGAGAGACCTACTCATATCCTAATCACAACCAGTGATATCTGTGTCTTCTGCCAATACAGAACCTGTTGCGGTTTCTTGACCTCCAAGTTATCTTGGACTTGCTTCAAAGATTTGTCTAAAAACAATACAACAACCATTACCTACATGCTTCTGGTTGTGTGCCTGTACCTATGCCTTCCACTCTGCATCCCATATTACAGAGTGGAGACTTACAACTCCTAAGAGAGCCAACGACTCTCAAACCCTAAACCCTTATTCAACACAAGAGAACTAGGTTACAAAGTTATAAGTGATACAAAAAGTACATTCGATATCAAAACCCTAGGTCTAAGTCTTCTTAAATAGTCTTCTGTTGGGCTTTCTATCTTTGATCCTATGATTCCTTGATATGTTCCTTAATTCTTGCAATAGATTAAAACCTGCTAACTTAGTAAGTCAGTCAGGATGTCGAGTCACTATGCTGGGACATCTCCTTCGACATCTTTTTCTTCTGCAGATTCTTCAATTACATCATCAAAATGTTTTAGAAAAATTTAGTCAAACAACAAGTGCTTTCACCCATCTTCAAGTTAAAGCAGTTATCTGTTTTAGTGTTTCATCATCACATTCACTTTCCTCTTCAGGCCAAAAAGCTGCCAATCCCTTATATTATTTCTTTAGATTAGTGGGACATTCTGCTTAAAAGTGCCCAAATCCTGCACACTCATGGCATTTAACCCCTCTATATTGGTTAGTCTTTTCTTCAATTCTTGCTTTTCCTTGAGAGTTATTTTTCCTGCTGTTGCACCTAAAAAATTTCCCTCCCTTTTTTTCAACTTCAATTGGCTTGTGCTTCTTTTCATTTGCATCATCTTTTTATGCATTTCATTGGTTCTAGGACATGGGATCACGGTATCTTGGTTTTATTCAAGAGGAAGAGGTGGTTTTCAAATCCATGAGCAAGGAAATATCCTCAACATCATGTTATTATCAAGCTACAAAGGTCTTCATACTCTTCAAAGTATCTCAACAATTTCACCCAATCATCTGAGGATTAGGGTTTCATTGGTTTCAAGGAATTCATGTGATCAAGCTCCTAGTGGCTCTGGGCTAGGGTTTTTAGTCAAAGGATACTTGTGTTTGTTTTCTTGAGCAAGACATGTTTCCATGGTTCGACATACATCTCAAGGGTCCTATATACACCTCATGGTTCATCACAAATTACTACAAGGGTTTCTTAAGTGGATAGAGGAGGCATTGGATTCATTTGATCAAAAAGTCAACTGATGCCCTACAAAAGTCAACTCTTGAGTTCTTGGGTCATATTTAGGCATTTCAAGTCATCATCCATGTTATTATGAGGTTTGATCAAGAGGAATCGAGAGAAATCATAAAATCAGGAGAAGTTACTAAATTAGGGTTTTTTTTGGATTTTTTCTAAGTCTGGAGAATTCATGTGTTCATGATACCATCTTGCAAGATTCATAACTTCCTCATACTTGAACCAAATGGTGCAAAACAATGCTCAAATTGAAGATGATGTTACATACTACAAGTTTGTAGAAGAAAGCAACTTCAAAAGATGCATAGATCAAGAGTTAAGATGGCATAAAGTTGAGAAAAATAGGATTCAAGATGTTCAATACTTAGAATTTTTCTAAGTATATAAATTTACTTGGAGGGCATGTTTTCAAGTCTATTTTTCTTGACGATCCAAGCTCCACCTCAAATTTCCTCCAACATGAGAGTTGTTCCTCATTCTTTAAGCTTTCGTTTGATACCAAAAACTTTGCATTTGGATAATTTGAACTCAAGTTATGATGCCTTAAATTTAGGTTTTTCAAGTGGACAAAATTTTTAGGTCATGGATCAATGTCATGAAGCCATCTTCAAGTCCCTTTTCCATCATCTTCCAAGTTTTGTTTCAACTTGTTTTCAACATGAAAGTTGCTCATCATACTTCCTACTTTCTTTCAAGACTAAGAACTCCTCATTTGGATCAATGCTCCTCAAGTTATGGGGCTTGTCATACCCCAAATTTTGACCACCAAGATTTCCCATCATTGTGCAAATCATCATCATAATATGGATGAACCATCATGTCTCATCAATATCCTCAGAGATGTTTAAGCATTCACCACAGTCAAGAATTAGGGTTTCAAGCCCTCTCAGAGCCTTAGATAAAGGATCAATCAAGGAATGACATGATCTTCAACTTGTATAAACTCTCAAACACCCATAAAGGATCAAGAGGACTCCCACATCAAGAATCAAGCACAAGGGTGCAACATTCCAAGTGGATCAAGCCTCAAGATCGTCAATGTCACCAAATTAGGGTTTTGGTCTACCAAGGCCTCCAGATGGAAATTTTCCTCTGGACATGAGCCAATGCTTCAAACAACAACCCAAGATACTCTAAGGGACCTCATGGACACAATCATCAAGTCAATTTAACCACAGGGGATGCTTTTACCAAAAATCAGGAATTAGGGTTTCTTGCCTAATTCAACCCTAAATTGACTTTTGGGACAAAACATGAGCTAAGACCTCAAGACATGATCTGAGGGTCTCCAATATACTACATTGATCCATTTGCAACAATGGATTGATCCAAGAAGCTTGATTCACAAGTTTCAATTTCATCAGGACCACAATTAGGGCTTCGAGGAAAAGTCAACTGTACCTTTGACTTTTGACCAGGACATGCTCCCAAACCTTGGGACATGATTCAATACACCCTATAACACCTTCATTAGGTTTGATTTAGGTCAAGGGCTTGATTTCACAAAGGATCGCACAGTTTGGATTTCATCCGATAAAAAGTCAACTGTACAAAAATCCAAAGTTTGACTTTTTGAATTTTTGGTCAACCAAGGTTCTTTAACCCTAAAAAAAATGTTAATATGTAATTTGAATCATCATTCATCAAGAAAAATCAAAGAAAATGAGTTAACTTGTAAAAGGGGTAACCATAAAAAACATAGAATTTTTCTAAGTTATGGAACAAAGTGGCTAGGGTACCAACTTCCAAGGACCATAACTTGAGATCCAAGCAACCATTTTGGATGGTCCAAAGCTGGATTTGTAGCTCTCATTACACACTTCGAAAGTGTCAACAACATTTCATTCCAACTCCTCATGGATTTTAAGTTATGGAGTGATCAAAATGGCTAAAAACATGAAAATGACACATTTCCAACACTTAGTGAAATTTTCACTAAGTCAGAATCTGCCTTATTTTTTCCAAAATGTAGAGGTATTTTTCATTGTAATTCAAGTTGGATCAAAACCAAAGTTGGACATCATGTCGAAATAGGATATATTAGCTTTCCAAAATGACCAAGAACTCCATCAAACTCCACCTGAGCTAGGGGTTATGACAGCTGCAACATGCCTTGCTGCAAACTGTCTTGGCAAGGCAAATTTGTGAATTAGGGATCAAATTGATCAAATTGTGCAAAAATAAACTTGGTTATCCATCTACACACCTCAAGGGGGAACAACCAAGGAACAAACACTGATCTATATGCCTCCCAAGTCCAAGATTCCACAAGTAGCCATGCCAAACCTAAAAAGCTAAAGATGCCTAAAGACTCCAATTTTGTTTTGAGACATTTAATGGATGCATAGAGCTGGCATGTATCAGTCCATGATCAGCAAAATGAGTCAAGATAAGCTCACACAACAGAGGACCTAAGCCTGTAAAGTTTGGCACAAGTCAATGGCTAGAGGAGACCCTTGATTAAAGAATTAAGACATTCAACACAATCTGATCCAAGCTGCCAAACACTATTGATGCCAAAACAAATTTGCTCTACTATAAATAGAGCTCATTTATGCTCAAATTAAGTACACCAAAGGTCCTAAACAGATGCCTTTCTCAGAATCACCACTTTCACTCCCAAAACACCTTCTCTTGCAAGTCACTACCGGGTTTTGCATTTGAGAGTGATTCCAACCAAACCAATGGTTCACACACCTCACATATAACATATAGAAGTGATCCATAACACAAAATCACATCTGGAACATCAGATTCTCAAAATCACCAGCCAATTGCTCAAGTTCTTGACAGATTTGCAGTTGGGGTACCATTTCAAGTTCCAGATCATTTCCATTCATTCCAAGCATTCAAACACAATCCTTGGCACCTACAGAAGTTGTCCAGATCATTGGAACCTAGATGTAACACCTCTAACTCAGAACTCGATCACCAGCTGCAAGAGGTAAGCATGAACTCTTCAAACTCCATGATGCATGCATATTTTTCTGCACAATAATTTTGCCATATGTTCCTAATCATGTATGGAGTGATAAACCTCAATCAATTTCCATGAATCAGTCGTGTATGGAATTTCATGATGTTCATGCTCAAAATAAATGCAATTAATCTATATGGTTGTGATCCTTGTTCAAAAACGAGCAAGATTGGTACTTGAATCATGCAAAACCATTGAGAAATCATGGAAAAAAGTGAGAAAATGCAAATCTGGAAAAACAGAGGGCGCGGACAAGAACTTGGTGTTCTTGGCGCCCTTTTTTAAATTTTTGAATATTTGAATATTTTGTTATTTTTGTTAATTGATTCAAAAATTAATTTCTCTCTGAATATTTATGTTTTTGAATTTATTCTTTTTCTCAAAATTCACTGAAATGTTTAAATATTTTATTTTACAAAAAAATCCAATTTATATTATTTATTTAATATAGTTAGACTTTTTGTAATTAATTTCATTTTTGTTATTTTTAAACATTTTTAAATGAAATTGCCACTTTGATCTTTCAAAACCAATTGAATTTCAAACTCTCATGTAATTAAACATGACTTTTCAAAATATTTTTCAAGGTGTTCAACTTATTTTTGAATATATTTGGTATTTTATATCATTTTTTTTTCATTTAATTTCCTTTGAAAAATAACATTTTAATTTAAAATTAGGGTTTCCTCTTGATTTTAAATTTTAAAACACTTTTGGGCCTCTAATAGAGTGTAAGACCCAATCCCCTTTTAAACAAAACCATTTTGGGCCTCAGATATTGTATAAGTCCCGACACGATAAAAAAATCTTGGTGCGATCGCCATTTTTCAAACAAAAAAACTCTTTGGGCCTCTCCTTGAGTTGTAAGCCCCATCACTTGTACAAAAACACTTTTGGGCCTCTAATAGAGTGTAAGACCCAATTCCTTTGTAAATAAACCTTTTTGGGCCTCACACATTGTATAAGTCCCTCGGTATATTTTCAAAAGTTCGGCGCGATCGTCGCCTTTGTAACAAAATCAACTGGGCTTCTCCTTGAGCTATAAGACCCATCTTTATTCATTTTCAAACTCTTTGGGCCTCTCCTTGAGTTGTAAGACCCATCCCTTTGTACAAAAAACCGCTTTGGGCCTCAGTCGTTGTATAAGTCCCGATACGATATTCAAAACAACGACGTGATCATTGTTAAACCTTGGGCCTCTCCTTGAGTATAAGCCCGAACAATCTTTTCAAAAACAACTTCTCTTTTGATTTAGATTCAAATATATATGTTGTTATCAAAACTTTCTTTAATTTCTTTGAACAACTAACAATACAGCATGGAGGCTTGCTCACCTGTAAGTTTTAACCGCTTTCATTTACTCGCTTTCATATATATAACTGTATTGTAGGAAGCTGCGCACTGTAAGTCTTATTTCATATCCTTTTAAATACTTGTCATATATCAAATGTATATATACTAGTATAGCTATTTAGAGTTTTCCTCGACAACTAGGTCTAGAACTAGGTAAAGCCAGTTGGTCACTCTTGGATACAGTCAAAACTAGATCCCCATAGGATTTCTAGATACAGTCTTGCTTCTCTTAGGCTTAAACAATATGGAACAAAGAGAAATGCATTATTCTTCATGAACCTTTTCTCAGGCTGTCACTATTAGAAATTGTCAAAGAAATTCTACTCCCGAGAGTTGATCTATGCTTAGTGAATAGCATCTCTTGAGCTTCTTGAAACCGCAGAACTTTCACTAAATGATCTATTCTCAATGAATAACATTTCTTGAAATTTTCTTGGTTTGGGACCCACAGGCTTCCTAAAAGCATTCCCGCCTCCTCTTGGGCTTTGTACAAGGACCCTCCGACTTTTTAGAAGTTCTCATGCCTTCTCTTGGGCTTAATATAAGGACCCTAAAGACCTCCTAAAGGTATAAGACAGAACATAGTAATCCTTTGCTAGAGCAGTCTTTCCAGTGTCAAATCTCAAACCAATTTAGGGTTGATTCTCATCCCATAAAGCACCTGCCTCCTCTTGGGCATCATACAAAAGATAAAACTCCTCCACACCAGTAGACTTGGACAGCCTAATCCCCTTGAGTCTCAAAGACATTCTCAAGTTCCTTACAAACATAGGAAGAAACCCCGGTCACTCTGGATAAATCTCTTGTAGAGTTAAAACCCATGGGTTCTAAAACCCAGTCTCTCTCCTAAAAATCCCCAGCCAGGGTCAAAAGGCTGTTAATAATACTATCTCAAATCAGAACCTCAATGTATCTGATACCCCAACTCTTCTGTGACCATCAGCAAGAGATGATTCCCCACTTGGACCTGCCTCGGGATCTCAATAATCCTTAGCAGAAGTTAGCCTCCTCTTAGGCTTTGTATAAAGACCTTTCCTCAGCGCAGTCAGCCTCCTCTTGGGCTTTGTACAATGATTCTCCCCAACGGAGCTAACCTTTTCAGACTCTCTTGTTGATTCAATCACCTTTTCAGACACTCTTGTTGAATTAATCACCTTTTCAGACTCTCTTGTTGAGTCAATCACCTTTTCAAACTCTTTTGTTGAGTCAATCACCTTTCAGTACTCTCTTGTTGAGTCAACCCTTTTAGCCTTAATCTTAGGCTTTGTACGAGATAGACAAAAACAGTCTCTTGTTGAGTCAATCTTTTCCAGCCTCCTTCCAGGCTTAGCATAAAGATTTCCCCTAGCAGAAGTCAGCCTCCTCTTAGGAAGAATGATTTCTCCAACTTGTTCAGCCACAATCCTGGGCTTCATACAGGACATATAAAAGCACTCTCTTGTTGTGTCAAACCCTTTTAGCCTCAATCTTGGGATTTCTACAAGACATAAATCTTCATAACCTTCTCTTAAGCTTGGGAAAAGTATCTTCCCTAGTGGAGTCAATTCCTCTTAGCCTTCTTTAGGCTCCGAGAAATAAATTCCCTAAGCTGAGTCAAGCTCTTTTCAGCCTCAATCTTGGGCTTTGTACAAGACAGATAATACTTTCCCGCAGAGTCAAACTCATTTCAGCCTCAATCTTGGGCTTCGTACAAGACACATAAAAATATCCTCATCCGAGTCAATTAAATTTCTCGTTTCAGCCTCAATCTTGGGCTTCGTACAAGACATATACAAACCTCCCCGGCGGAGTCAAAATCCCTTTTTAGCCTCAATCTTGGGCTTTGTACAAGACAGATAGGACATTTTTCCCGGAAAAGTCAAACTTTTAGCCTCCTTTTAGGCTTTGTATAATGATATCCCTAAAAGAGTCAGTCTCTTTTTTGCCTCAATCTTGGGCTTTGTACAAGACATATAAACACTCTCTTGTTGAGCCGGTCATCTCCAGCCTCCTCTTAGGCTTTGTATAAGGACTTCCCTAGTGGAGTCAATCAACCTCTTAGCTTCAACCTTGGGCTTTGATGAAGGCACACAAAAATCAACAATCCCCTCAGAGGAAGTCCAATCCCTTTTTAGAGATGACAAATTCTCTCTCAGTCAAACCTTTTAGCTTCATTCTTGGGCTTTGAACAAGACACAAATAAACCTTTTAGCTTCAATCTTGGGCTTTGAACAAGACACCAAATATCTTTTTCCTCCCTTAGAATAGGAGGAACTATGATTGCTCTGATTTCCCTGTTTCACTTAAACGGGAATACGTAGACATAAGATTGCGAAATCTTAGCGAGCATACTAATAAAAAAACTCTAGGTCCAGTACCTTCATACCAATCAAAACTTAGGTCCAATACCTTACCAAAAACACCCGAACATCAACAAAAACACACTCACTCCCTCATACTTCCCAAGAAACTTTCCCAACCCATTAACGGATAAACACCATCAAGTATAAAGCGAAACCTAAAGCTAATATCTTGTGGATAACTACATATAGGATGGGTAATTGACAACTCCCCATTGTATAACCTGACCTCGGACCCCCCAATCTTTTTAAAGCGTTTGTTCAGTTAAGCATTCGCGTGCAAGGTTAGTTTTAGATAGCTTCCCTTGCCCTTCCAGCTTCATGGGATAAATAAGAAATCAGAAAGTAGCAACCTCCTCCTCTTCATTGAGGAGAAAACCCAAATTCCGCGATAAGGTGGTCTCGACACCGACAAAAATCGCTTGCTATAGTAAAATGGCAACTCTATCAGGGAGTCCTTAGAATGATCCTTGGGGCATCGTTCCCATTTTCCAATAGTAAAATGGCGACTCTGTTGGGGAGTCCTTAGAATGATCCTTGGGGCATCGTCCCCATTTTCCAACAGTAAAATGGCGACTCTGCTGGGGAATCATTTTGTCTGTTTAGGATTATAGACTAGAATTCTTAAGAGGTCTAGGATGTTAGTTTTAGGAATGAATATATATATATATATATCGCTTTTCCTAATTGATATCCGTGTTTACTTTTCTGCCAATGGGGCTGCGGGTGATGCCGCATCTGGAAAGTTTGAGTGACACCTAAGATAAGTGATGGCATTAGACGGGTAATCTTATAGGGAGTGACTCCCAAATAAGAGACCCCGGTAGACCATCGAATCAGGGGAGATACCCTTTATGGATTCAATGTCTAAACGACTTCGGTTGTTGAAAACAGATTGTTCGATTGTGGTGTCCATGAAACTGAGAATTTAGTAGGCTGAGACCATGTTACTATTTTGTAGTACGGAAGCTATCGAAAATAGTTGTCACGCAATACTACCCTCATTTGAGATTACTCTAAGATACTGCAGCTCGCTCGGGTGAACCAGCCTGCTGTTGTTATCCCAAGGGGGGTCAATGATTTTGAGGACAGGTACAAAAAATCACCAGTACAACCTTTGGGGATGGGTAGAGCCATGAATTCATGACACCGAACCTTTGACCCCATGTTTTTTCTATATTTTTGTGTGCTACATTCATGTGTTCATTTCATAAAAAAAAACTTTAAACAAAGAAAATCTTCTTTTCTAGTCTCTCTCTTTTCAAATTAAACTAAGACAATGATTGCAAATGTCATAGAGAAAGATTACGTTATGGATTTCGGTAGAAGGAAGACTCACAAGTACACCTTCAAGATTCCAAAATTAGAGGATTTGAGAGGGTTGGCAAGGATGATCACCAACCCCGATGCTTTCAGAGCTAAGTACGGAGGACTGTTGTCTCTGTTAAGGGTCCATGTAATTGAAGGAATACTGTCTACTCTAATTCAGTTCTACGATCCGGTTTATCACTGTTTCATATTCCCGAATTACCAACTAGCACCAACACTGGAGGAGTACTATCACTTGACTGATTTACCCATCACTGACCAAGCTCCCTTTTCTGGACTGGAAGAAATTCCAAAGGATCAAACCATTGCAAGAGCAATCTATTTGGATGAGTCAGAAGTCAGGACTCACATGACCATTAAGGGTAGAATCTAAGGTTTACCAACCATGTTTTTGATAAAGAAAGCTCTGTACTTTACTAGTATAGGGAACGTGACTGCTTTCGAGAGCGTCTTTGTTTTGCTCACCTACGGGTTATTTCTGTTTCCCAACATTGATAACTTCGTTGATATCAATGCCATTAAGATTTTTCTAATCAGAAACCCCGTACCAACCTTGCTCGCAGATGCTTATCAATCTGTACATTTAAGGAATTTGTACAGCGGAGGAATGATCACATGCTGTGTACCCCTGCTATACAAATGGTTCACTTCTCACTTGCCCAAGTCTGCTGCATTTTGGGACCATAAGAGTACTTTATGTTGGTCGCAGAGAATCATGTCTCTTAACAACTCTGACATCGATTGGTATAATCGAATCTATGACGGGATAAGAATCATTGACCATTGTGGAAACTTCCCTAATGTAGCCCTCATAGGAATTAAAGGGGGAATCAACTATCATCCAGCTTTAGTTCATCGTCAATTCGGATACCCGATGAGACATGTCCCGCGTAATGTTCATCTGGAAGGTATTTTCTTCAAGGAAGGAGAAAATGGCAGGGCACTAAAAACAAAAATAGTGCATGCTTGGAAACACGTTCACAGGAAAGGAAGAGAGTCTATAGGAAAACCAGACTGTGTCTCTGTGGAACCTTATCTCCACTGGGTACAAACTAGAGCTCTCAAGCTAAGGATGCCTTACCCTCATCAAGAAGTTCTTCCGTTAAAGGAATCTGCCCTTTATTTTATGTCTGATACGGAAAAACTCCAGGTCATTCTCAACAAAGTTCAACTGGAAAGAAAATCTTGGAAGAACAAATACCGCATTCTCAATGTGTAGTGTACCAAAATACAACAACTATTAAAAGAAAAGGATGTTCTGGTCAAGATTTTAGAGCAACATGCTGTAGAAAATCAAGACGACCGAAGAAATTTGCTCGCTCCTTTCACTAGGCAAAAGGATGACAACCCGACAACGGCTGAAGAGCCCCAGTCAAAGAAAAGGAAAATACCAAAACCAGCACCTGAGCCCTCTTCAGAGAGAACTCATAATCCATAAGTTTAGACTTTTCCTTTTACAGCACTTTGGAAATTATTGTATTTCCATTTCCGTAATCTTTGAATTAAATAAAATGGGGTTTCCCACTATATGATATTTGTAATCCAATTGTCAATGTTTCCTTTGATTAAACAAACAATTAATATAATCATTGCATATCATTCATCATTCTCACATAACACATTCTTCTTACCTACGAATCTCACGTTTGTTTCTCGATTCTAGAGTCAAACTGTCTCATTCGTATAATACTCGGGCCAATCGACAAAAGAAAATGGATAATCTTGAGGAAGAGAACAAAGAGTTGAGAGAAGAACTCGACGCTCTGAAAGAAGATCCGAGGAAACTTCACAATGACATGCAAGCTCTGGCAGCAGCTTAGATACAAAGGACTGTGATCTCAGAGATCACATCGACACCCATGTGGAAAAGTATGATCCTCGGTATAACATGCCTAACGATCGTCCCCAGGGCATGCCACTCAACTATATCTCGGAAGGATATATTCCGCCGATCATGGAAGATCTGGAAACTACAGTAGGAACCGCTGGGCCTGAAGGTTACAAACTCTGGGAAAACGAAGATGCAAGGGGCATGACAGCGACTCCTAAAGGTTACAAACTTCGGGATAGGGAAGCACCAAGAGTCACTGCCGTAATGACTATACCACCACCCGTGGTACACACTGTCCCGGAAGGGCAGATTCTACAGATACCTTCTGGTGGAAACGAAAGTATGTACGACAGAATGAATGAGTTCCTGGAGCAATTCCTGGAAATGCAGAAGGAACTGCATGCCATTCACGGTCAGGATCTATTCGGAAAGGATGCCGCATACCTTTGTTTGGTCCCCAATGTGAAAGTTCCGCACAAATTCAAGGTGCCCGAATTTGAAAAACACAAGGGTAACTCTTGCCCTAAAAGTCATTTGGTGATGTACGCTCGAAAGATGTCAACTCAGACAGAGAACCAACAGCTACTGATCCACTATTTCCAAGATAGTTTAACCGGTGCCGCACTAAAATGGTACATGGGTTTGAACCGCACTAAGATTGTCACTTTCAGAGATCTTGGCACTGCCTTCGTTAAGCAGTATAAGTATAACTTGGACATGGCACCGAACATAGATCAACTTAGAGCCATGTCCCAGAAAGACAAGGAAACCTTCAAGGAATATGCTCAAAGATGGCATGAAATTGCCGCCCAGATTTGTCCACCTCTTGAGGAAAAAGAGATGACAAAAATCTTCTTGAAAACCTTGAGCTCATTTTACTACTATCGAATGGTCGCCAGTGCGCCCAGTGACTTTACTGAGATGGTGAGCATTTGAGTTCATCTTGAAGAAGCAGTCCGAGAAGGACGTCTGGTCAAAGATGCTGGACCATCAAGCAGTACTAAAAAATACGGTAGTGCTTTCCCTAAGAAAAAAGAGCAAGATATTGGTAATATCTCTCTCGGAAAGCAAAGGCGAAGATACCAGCCTGTAGCAGCTGTAACTCCTGCTATCAACCCTGTGCCTGTCTCGACGTATCAACCTCAGGTTGCTCAGAGCCAAACGAATCAACAACCATATCAGCAAAGGACACAACAACCTCTTCAGCAGGCTCGTCCTCAGTACAATAACAACCGTACAACACGACCACCAGGGTTTAACCCTATACCGATGTTGTACACAAGACTGTTTCCACTACTACTAGTCAAAGGGCACGTCCAAACCAGGGACCTTCTTGCGATACCAGAGAATCTGTATTTTTGGTTCAAAGCGGATTAGACTTGTCCTTACCATCAAGGAGTATCAGGGCATAACATAGAAAACTGTCTCAGCTTCAAATGCGACGTACAGAAGCTTGTCAGAAGTGGGGTCCTATCCTTCAAGGATACAAATCCAAATGTACAGACGAACCCGTTGCCTCAACACGAGAAAGCTGCAGTCAATTTGATAGAGGAAGGATCTAAGCACAACTATCAGATTCACGATGTACTCTTATTAGGAACCAACCTGGTCAAGATGCATTACAGACAGAATGGATACGGTCATGTACCGTCTCATAACTATCACCAGCGTGATATCTGCTCTAAAAACGATCAAGGATGTTCTGTGGTGCAATCAGATCTACAGGAACATATGGATCTCAGATGGATCCAAGATCACCAAATTCGTGAGGTCAACATGACTTATACAAATTCCAACATCATTCAAAACCACGACATCTGTGCGATGAATGTCAACTTGGTGGCAATGCACTCAAGGCAAAGCCAACATCATGATCTGCCACGTCACGATTATGATTCCTGTCCGATTTGCTCAGTAAACAATCAGGGATGTTCTTTTGTATAAGAGGCCCTCCAGCGTCAAATGGATCTTGGATGGATTCAGGATTACCGCGATAGAAGTCATTATCAAGTGAATATGATTCAAATCTTTGATATTCGTTTGATGAATACCAGCTTGGTGGAATTACACGCTAAGCAATTCCAGCTCGGTTTTCTGACTTTGCATAATTATCAGAACTGTAAAGTGTGTCGTGAGAGTGACCAAGGATGTGCACTCGTTCAAAGGACACTTCAACACTTGTTAAACCACTGGTGGCTTCCGATGTATCTAGATGAAGACACACAACAAGTCAGTATGATTGATGGGAACCCTACTAGGCATCAAAATCAGGATGTTCGATCAATGGAAACATATCTAGTGAGGTTACACGGCATACAAAGTAGATGTGGCCGGGTGCCACCACATAACTATGAGCGCTGTAGAGTTTTCTCAGAGAATAATCAAGGATGCTACCTCGTATGAGCAGCCCTCCAAAGTCAGTTGGACCATAAGGAGATTCAACCATGGTCAAGCTCTGGTTTAATGTCAGACTATCATCCTAATCAAGGCAAAGATGTTGTCTTGATCCCTAAGCGAGAAGTGGCTAAAGATGTATGCGCCATAATCCCTTTACTCCATGAACCAAGAGTCCCTCTTGATAGTAGAAAGGTTCTCAACCCCGAACCCATTAAGGCCGGCTATGATGGTCAGAAAAATCAAAAGGCTCCTGTAGTTATCTGTCTACCGGGACCATTACCGTACAAGTCCGATAAAGTTATCCCTTATAAATACAGTGCAACAACAATTGAAAATGGAAAGGAAACTCCATTACCCTCCTTCGTGAATATTGCAGACATCTGTCGAGTAACACGGAGCTGTCGGATCTTCAACAGAGGAGTTGGAGAACCTACTAGAGCAAAGGAACCTCAAACAGAAGTTCCCGGTCAACCAGTCAGTCAATCCAGTGATCCCGACCTTTCAAAGAGCAACGATGAGATGCTGAAGCTCATCCAGAAGAGTGAGTACAACATTGTTGATCAACTGTTGCAAAGTCCTTCAAAAATTTCTATGCTATATCTTTTACTCAGTTTCGAAGCTCACAGGGAGGCTTTAATGAAAGTCTTAGAGCAAGCCTTTGTGGAACAAGATGTGACAATAAGATAATTCGACAGCGTCATCTCCAACATCACTTCCTGCAACAACTTGGGATTCAGTGATGAGGAACTGCCAGAAGAGGGTCCGAATCATATTATGGCGCTCAATATTACAGTCATCTGCCAAGACGATGCTTTAGCCAGCATACTGGTAGACACCGGATCAGCTCTAAATATTATACCGAAGTCCACTTTAATGCGAATATCCTTTAAAGGATCTCCGATGAGAGGTAGTGAGGTCATCATCAAAGCATTTGACGGATCCCAAGAAATAATTATCGGTGAAGTCGACCTTCCTATAACTATCGGTCCTCACACTTTCCAAGTCACTTTCCAGGTCATGGACATCCGGGCATCATACAACTGTTTGTTAGGAAGACCTTGGATACAAGAGGCTAGGGCAGTCACTTCGACACTTCACCAGAAGCTGAAGTTCGTCAAGAATGACCAACTAGTCACAGTCTGCGGAGAACAAGCCTTGATCGTGAGCAACTTATCGTCAGCCACTTATGCAGAACCAGAGGAGGTTATGGGAACCCAGTTCCAAGCACTTTCGGTGAGCAATGACAACCAATTAGAAAAGGGAACATCGATTTCCTCGTATAAAGATGCTCTCGAAGTAATTAAGAGTAGCGATATAAAAGGATGGGGATAACTTGTCATTCCTACTGATAACAAGGCAAAGAAGGGTCTTGGTTTTTCCTCAAACTGTACCCAGACTGCTACTAATGATGAAAGTCTTCATCCCATTCAAAACTTCTTCCACAGTGGAGGTTTCCTTCACACAATGTCTCAAGAAGTACATACCATCAATGAGGGTGACTCCTCCGATATAGAGGAAGAGTGGAAATCCTATCTTAACGAGGACATTTATATGCCTCAGGGAGAGGTGCCTATGCTATTTTGCTATCCCGCACAGAGTCCGAGATATATATCGAGGTCAGATGTCAAAATGATATACGGAGATTGTGATCCGGAAGGATGCCGTGCTCCACCAAACTCATTAGAGGAGGACACTCTGATGAAGGACAACTTTGACCATGACTATTATGGACCAATGGATGGCCTGCCTATCTGGCAGTCGTACCCAGGAGACTTGGGGAAAAAGCGTCAGCCCAACAATACATATCAGCTGAGCATCATTGAAAAGAATACTTGTGTCCCCACCGAATCATGGGATCATTACTCAGGGCATTCAGAAAATATCCAGTATAACTATGAATTTACAAAGATTGTAGGACAGCAGTTCACCAACTATGATTTTCCCAAGGTCAACATCATCGAAAGGGATGACTCCTCCAGTTCCAAAGAAGTGTGGGACACCCTGGGACAACCGAGTGGCAAATACGACTTCATGGTCAAGTACACTGCTCCTAAAATCTCTCGTATCAGGCTCGAAGACATCCAGCCAACTGGATGGGGAAATCCACCTGAGAGTACAAACGCTGTGCAAGATACAACAGAAGAGTTCGTCTACGACAACTCTGGCTGGGAGACAGATTCCAACGATCCCGCTCCACCAAAAATCAGCGTTATTTCTAAAGACAAATCAAGAAGGAAAGTACCTGACTTTGTGATTCACCGAGGAGTTCACCGCCAATGGGTTGCTGTCAACGTTCTGAAAGTTGTTCATAAGTCTAAGTAATTGCCGGCTTTATTTTAACCTTTCACCCTGCCCAGGTGAAACAGATGTTTTGATAGGGCTCACTTTCTGTAAATATACCTCTTCGCTTTGCCCAAAGCGACAGAGTTTTTTTTTATAGGGCTGTAGTTTCAAGAATCGACAAGATCATAAATAAAATAACGTCGTTCTGTAATTTCCGCATTTATTGCTGTTTTCTATTTTCGTTTTTTTCAGAAAATGGTAATCCTAAAAAATAACTCGTATAATAAAAACAAGCAATTTTCAGAAAATATACTGCACACACTCTTGCATTCTCTCTATCTCTTCTAAAAACAATCATCACGTCGTGCAGATTGCTTATTTTAAACCCCATGGAAACGTACGATCCAATGCCTTCTCCCAACTTTGAATTCCCGGTATTTGAGGCTGAAGAAGAAAATAACAAAGAAATTCCAGAAGAAATCTCCTGATTACTCAGACAAGAGGAAAGGTCCATTGAACCGCACAAAGAGCCGTTGGAAATGGTCAACTTAGGTTCAGAAGAAGAGAGAAAAGAAGTCAAGATTGGGGCACTGCTCAGTCCAACTGTCAAAGAAAGTTTGATAAAGCTTCTCAAAGAGTTTCCCGATGTGTTTACTTAGTCCTACCAAGACATGCCAGGGTTGGATACCAGCATCGTGGAACATCATCTACCGTTGAGATCAGAATGTCCGCCAGTAAAACAAAGACTAAGACGGACTCATCCAGACATGGCCATCAAAATCAAGGAGGAAGTACAGAAACAGATTGACGCGGGTTTCCTCGCCACATCAGAATATCCTCAATGGCTAGCCAACATAGTACCAGTTCCGAAAAAGGACGGAAAGGTCAGAATGTGTGTAGACCATAGGGATCTGAACAAAGCCAGTCCAGAGGATGACTTTCCCCTACCGCATATAGACATGCTGGTAGACAATACAATAAAGTTCAAAGTATTCTCCTTCATGGATGGATTCTCAGGCTATAATCAAATAAAAATGGCGCCGAAAGATATGGAGAAAACTTCATTCATCACCCAATGGGGCACCTTTTGTTACAAGGCAATGTCGTTCGGTTTGAAGAACGTCGGGGAAACCTATCAAGGGGCCATGACTACACTGTTTCATGACATCATACACAAAGAAATCGAGGTATATGTCGATGATATGATCGCCAAATCTAAGACAGAAGAGGAGCATGTGACCCACCTGTCAAAACTATTCGAGCGTCTGAGAAAGTACAAACTCTGCTTGAATCCCAATAAGTGCACATTCGGTGTCCGTTCAGGGAAACTCTTAGGGTTCATCGTTAGCCAGAGAGGAATTGAGGTTGATCCTGACAAGGTCAAGGCCATTCGAGAAATGCCTTCTCCAAAGACTGAGAAACAAGTTAGAGGATTCCTAGGACGTCTGAACTATATTTCTAGATTTATATTCCTCATGACCGTGACATGTGCGCCGATTTTCAAATTACTAAAAAAGAATCAGGACTGCGTTTGGACAGAAGACTGCCAAACCACCTTCGACAGTATCAAGGAATACTTGTTGAACCCACCGATTCTATCACCTCCTATAGAGGGGAGACCGTTGATCATCTACCTAACAGTCTTGGAAGACTCGATGGGGTGTGTACTGGGCCAACAAGACAAAACCAAAAGGAAAGAGTCTGCCATCTACTATTTGAGCAAGAAATTCACCGACTGCAAAACTCGGTACACTATGCTTGAGAAAACTTGTTGTGCTCTGGCTTGGGCAGCCAAACGTCTCCGCAATATATGATTCGTCACACTACTTGGTTAATCTCCGAAATGGATCCAATCAAGTATGTTTTTGAAAAGCCTGCTCTCACGTGAAGGATTTCCCGTTGGCAGATGTTGTTATCAGAATACGACATTGAGTACCATGCTCAAAAATCCGTCAAGGGAAGTATATTAGCCAATCATTTGGCTCATCAATCGATTGACGATCAAGAATCAGTCGGATTTCACTTCCTAGACGAAGATGTCATGTACTTGAAAATGAAAGATTGCGATGAACCGCTACCCAGTGAAGGGCCAGAACCAGGTTCCCAATGGGGACTAATCTTTGATGGAGCTATCAATCATTATGGAAATGGAATTGGGGAAATCATCATAACACCTTAGGGTACCCACATTCCTTTCACTGCCCGATTAACGTTCAAATGTACAAACAACGAGGCCGAATACGAAGCTTGTATCATGGGTCTCAAAGAAGCAATTGACTTGAGAATTAATAACTTAGACATGTATGACGACTTAGCCCTAGTTGTCAATCAGATCAAAGGAGATTGGAACACATACCAATCAGGATTGATTCCTTACAAAGATTATGCGAGAAGGTTGTTACCATTCTTTAATAGCATAAAGTTTTATCACATCCCTCGTGAAGAGAATCACATGGCTGATTCATTAGCCACTCTCTCTTCCATGATTAGTGTAGGTCAATGGAATGACATACCTAAGATTGACGTAATGCGCCTTGAACGGCCCGCTTATATCTTCATGATTGAAGCAGTCATAGACGACAAACCTTGGTATCCACTACTACGAAAAACCCATTTAACAATGGTTGGAAATGACATATAATGACGCGGGCGAAGGCGTTGTTATGTAGATTGTCGTTGTAAGTCATCTATTTCTACAACGGGATGGAAACCGTTATTGAAAGGTAGGGCGCGAGCCATATATCACAACAGTTATGATAATAAACCGTTGTGATACATACACTTAGGTTCTGGGTTCGAAACCCGTCAGCAGCGAAATTATATAAAACATAAATTACTTATGATATCGGTTACAATAGATAACCGTTGTTGTAAGTACCCTACGTTTATTATATTAAATGTAGATTACTTGTTTTCCAAACTCCTCACTAAATAAATATACATGGATTTAATTTGATGAAGATGTCTATAATCGGCAAATTAAATTGTTCTTGAAAACCAACTTAAACAAACCAATGTTGTTTTCTGATTACATTCGTCTCATCGTGCATTTCATGCTCTTTTACATATATTGTGGTTTATTGATCTGACTCCTTCGATATATCGCTATATTCGATTATAGTTAAATTTCCATAAGATCAACAAGACATTGGATAATCTGCCTCATCTTTGATTTAACTATAATGGAAGATGGCAATGCATCTAAGGAGCCAGATCATTATACCATAATATATATATAAAAGAACGTGAGATAAATGATGAGAGGCATGCAATCAGAAAACAACAATGGTTTGTTTAAGTTGGTTTTCAAATACAACTTAATTTGCAGATTATAAGTATCTATGTCAAATTAACTGAATATATTTTAAGTGAGGATTAGTGAAACAAACAATCTACATAGAATATAATAAACTCAAACAACATTCTATACCAGATCCAGATATTATAAACTCATATAATACGCTTTCTACCACCAGCAAACTTTAAGTGAGGGTTAGTTAAACAAACAATGTAAATAGAATATAATAAACTCAAACAACATTCTATACCAGATCCATAAATTATAAACTGATATAATACGCTTGCTTCCACCAGCATCATCACCCTGTATCATCCCCTTAACTTGAAAGGAAATAAAGCAAACTTCAAAAACGAGCATCCTCAGTTAAAAACAAACCCTAAAACCATAATCCAGTGAAGAGTAAAGAAAGGAACAGGAATAACGCACCTTTTTATGAAACTAATCGCGGAACAGGAATCAGTTATGATGTTGAACTAGTTTGGGAAGCAATGAAAAAGAAATATAAGGAGGAAGAAGCTGACACAAAAGCTTCATACTTCTTATACTTCTTTTCATTATTTCTAAAACTAGATAAAGTTTGCTTACAGTGTTGATTCTTCATTTACTAACATCTTGTTTGTGAAGCTATGAAGAAAAAGTACAAGGTGGATGAAGTTTCTATCATAGCTTTATGCTTCTTGTACTTTTTTCCATAGCTACGCAAACATTATGAAGTTTCCAAAGCATGGTCTATGTTAAGGTAGTGAAAACGTATATGAAAAAATGAGAACAATCAATAAAAACAACAATCCACAAACAAGATAATGAGAAATATCTAACAATAGATGGAAGAAGAAGAATACCTTAATGTATGATTCACGGCTAATGGTGAAAACGAAGAGAAAAAATGGGTTCTAGGGTTTCACTTTGAAGGCAACGGCGTTACTGTCAATTAAGTGAAAGTTATTTTGCTTATACATGGGTAAACTATTTCACAACCGTTAGCAATCACAATCGTATAGATAGGTATTTATTTATTATAAATATATCACTACGGTTAACTAGAATAACCGTAGTGATAACCCTTTTATCTATGAATTTTAAAATAAATAAAAACCCTATAGATAGGTATTTATTTATTATAAATATATCACTACGGTTGACCAGGAGAACCGTAGTGATAACCATTTTATTTGTGAATTTTGAAACAAATAAAAAATAAAAGGTGCGCCTTAACTTCTCACTTAATGCATCTGCAGTTTAAACATTAACAATGTAATTCACAATGGATCTGCAGTTTAAACATCAACAATGTAATTCAAACCCTAATTCAACTATTACATTTCATAACAAAGTAAACATTAAACATAAAGGAGACAAGAAAACATAACATCTTGATATTTCCAGAAAATATCTCTGATTTCAGTTTGTTCATCAAATTCTTGTTCTTTTTCTTTAAATCCTCATACATAACCTTCAGATAGCCCACAGCTTCCAACTCTGACTTCATAATGCTCTCATCGTCATTTCCATCTCTTTCTCCCACGTCTTCATCCCATATGAACAAATTACATGTTTCATCGCTCCTCTAAAATGGACATCTCCAAAAAAGCCTTCCTTTATTTTGTCCCTTCTTGCATTGATATGAAACCATACGACCATCACAACTACAAAAATTTCCAGATCGATATTTTACACTAGAAGAAGACGTAGAAACACCTTTGGATGATTTTGTCTTCAAATGTGACATTACAATACCTTAAAGTGGAACACTTTCTTGTTGTTGTTGTCTTCTTCTCAACAATGGTGACGGCGTTGGTGTTAGGGTTGTTTCATCTTGTTTCTTTTTTCAATGGATAAATTGATATATACTTGGTGTTTAAAATACATAATAGTTTGTAACAACGATTTAAAGAAAAAGCCATCGTGATATCATTATTATTTTTAGTTAAATATTAATAAAACTTAAAAAGGGAGCATTTACGTCAAAGGGATAAACTATTTGAGGGCGATGAGGTTCGAACCCATGATAGCTAGATTGTATTACCACGGTTTCCATAACAACCGTTATTATACCCTTGAGATTTATAATTAAAATAATGCGCGTGCATCCAGTACGCACTATAAGAATGGTGTATAGGATGCTGTTGTAAACCTCGCGTTGTTGTTTTGGCGTTTTGTAGTAGTGATCACGATATCGAATGGTTCTTTCATAAACAAGAGTATCCGCCTGGGGCATTCGAAAAAGACAGAAAGACCCTCAGAAGATTGGCGGGAAGCTTCTTTCTGAGTGGTGATACACTCTATAAGAGAAACTTTGACATGGTCTTGCTCCAATGCGTAGACAGACCAGAAGCAAACATGCTGATAAAAGAAATTCACGAAGGATCCTTTGGCACTCATGTCAATGGACACACAATGGCGAGAAAAAGTCTAAGAGCAGGGTACTATTGGTTGACAATGGAATCTGATTGCTACAAGTACATGAGGAGATGTCACAAGTGTCAGATATACTCAGACAAAATCCATGTACCACCAACGCATCTCAAAGTTCTTTCTTCCCCTTGGCCTATTTCTATATGGGGAATTGACATGATTGGCATGATTGAACCCAAGTCTTCGAACGGACATCAGTTCATTCTGGTAGCCATTGACTACTTCACCAAGTGGGTTGAAGCAGCGTCATACGCTAATGTAACCCGACAAGTGGTAGTCCGATTTATCAAAAACAATCTCATTTTCCGTTATGGTGTTCCTAGCCAGATCATTATTGATAATGGATCCAACTTGAACAACAAGATGATGAAAGAGTTGTGCACTGATTTCAAAATCGAACACTACAATTCATCTCCCTACCGACCTAAGATGAACGGAGCGGTAGAAGCGGCTAACAAGAACATCAAAAAGATCATTCAAAAGATGGTTGTAACCTACAAAGACTGGCACGAGATGTTACCATTTTCTCTTCACGGTTATCATACATCCATCCGCACTTCAACAGGGGCAACCCCTTTCTCTCTAGTATATGGCATGGAGGCAGTGCTTCCCATAGAAGTAGAGATCCCATCAATCTGGGTATTGATGGAAGCTAAGCTAACAGAAGCTGAATGGTGTCAAAGTTGACACGATGAACTAAATCTGATAGAAGAAAAGCGAATAACAGCTTTATGCCATAGTCAGTTCTATCAATAAAGAATGAAGAAGGCGTTTGACAAAAAGGTGCGACCTCGCGTCTTTAGAAAAGGAGACATTGTGCTCAAGAAGATACAATTCTTTCTCACTGATTCCCGGGGCAAATGAACTCCGAATTATGACGGCCCCTATGTGGTCAAGAAAGCTTTCTCAGAAGGTGCCTTGAGACTCGCAACCATGGATGGAGAAAAATTTGCCTACTCCATGAATGTTCACGTAGTCAAGAAATACTTCGCCTAAAAATAAAACGTCTCGATGGATTGAAAACCCGAAAGGGCGGTCCAGGCAAAAATTAGAGACATAATAAAAAATCATCCCGATGGATTGGAAATCTCAAAGTACAATCTAGGTAAAAGTTAGGGATTCACGGCAAGTAACTACGTTCAACAAAAGGGCAAATCCCCCAGTAGCAGTCATACCATCCATCTGGAAAATTCTAGTTAAAGTCATCTTCGACGGAAGCTCAGGATGTCCAGAATTCAAAGTTGGTAGAAGGATAGCGGTCGTTATGTTTCGATGTAGCCCTTTTCCCTTAAATTACCATTTTCTAACTTTGTAAATGCTCCATGGAATCACGCGTTTGGCTGATTTCCATCCTATCAATAAAATTTGTGCCTTAATGCTTTTGTTTGTAATTCTTATTTGTTTTAGCTTTACAGAAGGACATTTTAATATGATCAACGATTCTTGAAATAAAACAAAAATGAATTCACTTGTCAAATTTTTCTGCTTTTAAAATAAAGATGGCAATTCTTTTGACTGTTGAACATCGAAAGAACACCGATTGCTTCTCCAAAGGCGATTAAGCTTTAAAGTGAAGAATCAAAGTACTCCTTCTCAAACCAGTATGCCTGAATGAAGGATCAATAGTATCAAATGCGAATATTCCATCTGATATCTCTGGCAGAGTTCTTACCTCCTAAGCCCGACCAACGTTTTTCCCCGCAGGAACTAATTTCTCCTAGGCATGCCATAATTGCTATTTTGAACCGAAGAAACTTCTTCGTCCCCTGCAGTGGCCGAGTATCCAGTCGTATTCATCCACTAGTCTGTATGTCGTGTCAGTTTTGTCAGCATATACATACATACATCATGCATTATTGATATGCATTCATATTCATATTGCATCACTATCACTCTAGTCGGTCTTATCCCTTAGCGATAAAAGTCCTCTCACTCGAGTTGTCAGTTCTTTCCTCGCCAGGGAATGTTTTGTCTGAACCACCTTTCTCCCCAGTTTATTTCTGGGATGGAGACGGTCTTCGACCACTTTGATAACTTGAACCTATGAAAGGAAAAAAGACCTTCGACGAACGTCACTCTTCACCATTGAAGATGATATCTGCGCTTTCCCGGATTAAGGAAAATCCCCAAAGAAAGCCTCGCAACTAAAAGAAACTCTTAGCAACACATTGGTTTTTCTCTTCAGAGAGTCAATGTTAATGAAGTCATCAACACCTCAAAATTGGATCACATCACATGGCATTTCTCCGAGAAGATCTCGGGGAAAAGTATGATGTAATATCCCCAAGCAGAAAATAGCCTCTCAAGAGACTCGTTTTCCCCAGTAGAGTCGACAAATGGCGTCTCCAATAGAGAAGTTTGTACACCTCTACAGCTCAGACAGATGGGTTCCCCAGCAAGCCTGACATCAAAACTTTTTCAATCAAATGGCATCTCCCCAGGAAAATTCAGCGAGAAGTTTGATAAAGAGCGCTACACATAGAGTCCCTTGTTAAGGAAGAAACTCGACAAGAAGAAACTGAGACCAGTTCCTTGGCTGAAAACCAGGATCGAGGGGAAGTTTATTTCAGAAACTGAGACCAGTTCCTTGGCTGAAAACCAGGATCGAGGGGAAGTTCATTCGAAGCATTTAAACACAATCCTTGGCACCTAGGGAAGCTGTCCAGATCATTGGAACCTAGCTGTAACACCTCTAACTCAGAACTCGATCACCAGCTACAAGAGGTAAGCATGAAATCTTCAAACTCCATGATGCATGCATATTTTACTGCACAATAATTTTGCCATATGTTCCTAATCATGTATCGAGTGATAACCCTCAATCAATTGCCATGAATCAGTCGTGTATGGAATTTCATGATGTTCATGCTGAAATTAGGGTTCTTGAGAGTTTCTTCTGATTTCTCACTCAATACTCAAAATAAATGCAATTAATCTATATGGTTGTGATCCTTGTTCAAAAATGAGCAAGATTGGTGAAATTCTAGCACTGATATCAGATGTCCTACACAGATGTTGAGACACGGATATCCAACACAATGAACAAGATAACAATAATAATAACAGTGCAGAAAGTAAAGAACACAGTGATTTGTTTACCCAGTTCGAATCAACAATCCTACTCTGGGGGCTACCAAGCCAGGGACGAAATCAATATACGATAGTATCAATTCACAGATCATATAGCAACCACACCCGGTTATAATCTGCTCACTTAATCACTACCCTTCTTATGACTTCTACCTAAGACTCACCTAGGTATGAGGCCCTCCTCAAATCCCTCTACAATCACAACCCGTGACTGGTTCCTTTCAACACAAGTAACAAAACGAAAGCCACACCTTCAAAACACACAATTCTCAATACTTCAAAGCTTATGAGAATTGACACACAAGAAACTCAATGCTTAAAAGCTTATGAGTAACTGACAGAACTTACAACACAAAAACAAGTCCTTATACTGTTATCAGAATGATACCAGTTAGGCTCACAAATAACACTCACAAACCCTAACAAAACACACGTAAGTTCCACACCTAAACTAGGTTAACACCAGTCAATATATAACATTAAATCTGGATTGGATTGGGCTTCAAAAACGCAGCAAGGAGACTGCTCACAAATCTGCAAAATAAACTCCAACAAAATAGGTCTTCAATCTAAAGTTTCCTAATATGTCTCCATAATTAGAAAGTGCTGAAAATCCGAAAACCAACACATAAAAACCTAGCCAAAAATACTTTGGATGCCACATAGGATAACTAAATATTTACAGAATATCCAGTAACAAATAACAGCAACAGAATCTTCCTTTTAAATCAAAAACAGACGCGATGTCCTATAAGCCAGTATGGGACATCTTTTATCGACATGTTGAATGCAGAAAGTTAGAACACCTTGTTTCAACATCTTGCTGCTAGAATAGTTTTAGCAAAATAAATGCCAACCACAAAAACAAAGAAATACCAATTGGTACTTGAATCGTGCAAAACCATTGAGAAATCATGGAGAAAAGTGAGAAAATGCAAATCTAGAAAAACAGAGGGCGCGGGCAAGAACTTGGTGTTCTTGGCGCCCTTTTTCAAATTTTTGAATATTTGAATGTTTTGTTATTTTTGTTAATTGATTCAAAAATTAATTTCTCTCTGAATATTTATGTTTTTGAATTGATTCTTTTTCTCAAAATTCACTAAAATGTTTAAATATTTTATTTTACAAAAAATCCAATTTATATTATTAATTTAAGGGTTAATACACATTTTAGACCCTGCCATTTGGGGCGAATTCGAAAAAGGACCCTGTAAAAAAAAACACAGATTCCATCCCTGCCATTTGAAGATTCTTTCATTTTGTTGGCGAAAAATTTTTGCTTCCAAGGAGTGTTGAACCCATGTCCTTTTGTTTGCATGAAAGTCCCTTTACCACTAGGCTACTTGTTTATTCTACATTAATGTTTGCATCAAATAGTTTTAGTTTACTTTCAGTTTACTATTTAATTTAATTTTTAACTTACTTATAATATACATCAAAGACTTATTTTAATTTAACATACTTATGGTATGCATCAAATACTTATAGTTATTGAAATATTTATTTTAACATACTTATATTAAAATATTTATATTATACATAATTAATGTTAACTAAAATATTAATTTTACCATCATTATATTAATATTAATGTTAATAATTTAATTAAAATATTAATTTTAATTAAAATAATCATTTTTAATATTAGAAATTAATTATAAACTGAAAATAAAAATATTTTTAATTAAAATAGCAGTTTTTAATATTAGTGATTAATAATAAACTAAAAATAAAAATATTTTTAATTAAAATAGTCATTTTTAATATTAGTGATTAATAATAAACTGAAACTAAAAATATTTTTAATTAAAATAGCAGTTTTTAATATTAGTGATTAATAATAAACTGAAAATAAAAATATTTTTAATTGAAATAGCAGTTTTTAATATTAGTGATTAATAATAAACTGAAACTAAAAATATTTTTAATTAAAAAAACAGTTTTTAATATTAGTGATTAATAATAAACTGAAACTAAAAATATTTTTAATTAAAATAGCAGTTTTTAATATTAGTGATTAATAATAAACTGAAAATAAAAATATTTTTAATTAAAATAGCAGTTTTTAATATTAGTGATTAATAATAAACTGAAAATAAAAATATTTTTAATTAAAATAGCATTTTTTAATATTAGTGATTAATAATAAACTGAAAATAAAAATATTTTTAATTAAAATAGGAGTTTTAATATTAGTAATTAATAATAAATTGAAAATAAAAATATATATGAAAATTAAAATTAAATAATTATCTTAACATTAAATATATACGTAAAGTGAAAATAAAAATATATACGTAAATTAAATAGTTATTTCATTTTATTTCATCAAAATACGTTAATATTGGCTTATTATAATTTAATTAAAATGTTAATATTAATTTAAGTTAGTTTTTTATTAATATTAATTTAGTTAAAACATTAAAAAATAATTTAGTTTAATTTGGTTTATATTGATATTAATTTAGTTCAAATGTTAATATTAATTTAGTTCAGTTTATTAAAACATTAATATTAATTTATAAATAAAATATAAAAATAAAATATAGTTTATTAAAACGTTTAAAATGTTGTAATTAAATAAATTTTAGATTAGTTTATATTAAATATTAAATATTAAATAAAAAAACAAATCATAAATATTTTAACATGCATTTAAATTTAATTTAGTTTAGTTTATATTATATATATCTAATACAAAACATAAACAATAAAAGCATAGTATATCCTAGTGGTAAAGGGCCTTTCATGCAAACCAAAGGACATGGGTTCAACACTCCTTGGAGGTAAAATTTTTAAATTTTGAAATTTAACAATTTAAACCACAACAATAAAATAATAATAAATAAGCCACGCGTGTAATTAAAATAAAAAGATAAAATATATAAAAAGCCAACAAAGCAGCCACATCACATTAAAATAATAAAAATTAAATAAAAAAGCCAACAAAGCAGCGTCAGGGTCCAAAATGAAACTATTTTCAAATTACAGCAACGTCAGGGTCCAAAATGAAAGAATCTTCAAATGGCAGGGATGGAATCTGTGTTTTTTTTTACATGGTCCTTTTTCGAATTCGCCCCAAATGGCAGGGTCTAAAATGTGTATTAACCCTTAATTTAATATAGTTAGAATTTTTGTAATTAATTTCATTTTTGTTGTTTTTAAACATTTTTAAATGAAATGCCCACTTTAATCTTTCAAAACCAATTGAATTTCAAACTTTCATGTAATTAAACATGACTTTTCAAAATATTTTTCAAGGTATACAACTTATTTTTGAATATATTTGGTATTTTATATCATTTTTTTCATTTAATTTCCTTTGAAAAATAACATTTTTATTTAAAATTAGGGTTTCCTCTTGATTTTAAATTTTAAAACACTTTTGGGCCTCTAATAGAGTGTAAGACCCAATCCCCTTTTAACCAAAACCATTTTGGGCCTCAGATATTGTATAAGTCCCGACACGATAAAAAAATCTCGGCACAATTGCCATTTTTCAAACAAAAAAACTCTTTGGGCCTCTCCTTGAGTTGTAAGTCCCATCACTTGTACAAAAATACTTTTGGGCCTCTAATAGAGTGTAAGACCCAATCCATTTGTAAATAAACCTTTTTAGGCCTCACATATTGTATAAGTCCCTCGGTATATTTTCAAAAGTTTGGCGCGATCGTCGCCTTTGTAACAAAATCAACTGGGCTTCTCCTTGAGCTATAAGACCCATATTTATTCATTTTCAAACTCTTTGGGCCTCTCCTTGAATTGTAAGACCCATCCCTTTGTACAGAAAACCGCTTTGGGACTCAGTCGTTGTATAAGTCCCGATACGATATTCAAAACAACGGTGTGATTACTGTTAAACCTTGGGCCTCTCCTTGAGTATAAGCCCCAACAATATTTTCAAAAACAACTTCTCTTTTGATTTAGATTCAAATATATATGTTATTATCAAAACTTTCTTTAATTTCTTTGAACAACTAATAATACAGCATGGAAGCTTGCTCACCTATAAGTTTTAACTGCTTTCATTTACTCGCTTTCATATATATAACTGTATTGTGGGAAGCTGCGCATTGTAAGTCTTCTTTCATATCCTTTTAAATACTTGTCATATATCAACTGTATATATACTAGTATAGCTATTTAGAGTTTTCCCCGGCAACTAGGTCTAGAACTAGGTAAAGCCAGTTGGTCACTCTTGGATACAGTCAAAACTAGATCCCCATAGGATTTCCAGATACAGACTTGCCTTCTCTTGGGCTTAAACAATATATAACAAAGAGAAAGGCAGTATTCTTCGTGAACCTTTTCTCAGGCTGTCACTATTAGAAAATTGTCAAAAAAATTCTACTCCCCAGAGTTGATCTATTCTCGGTGAATAGCATCTCTTGAGTTTCTTCAAACCTCAGAACTTTCACTAAATGATCTATTCTCGGTGAATAGCATTTCTTGAACTTTTCTTGGTTTGGGACCCACAGGCTTCCTAAAAGCATCCCTTCCTCCTCTTGAGCTTTATACAAGGATCCTCCGGCTTCTTAGAAGTTCTCATGCCTTCTCTTGGGCTTAATACAAGGACCATAAAGACCTCCTAAAGGTATAAGATAGAACTTAGTCATCCTTTGCTAGAGTAGTCTTTCAAGTGTCAAATCTTAGACAAATTTAGGGTTGATTCTCATCCCGTAAAGCACCTGCCTCCTCTTGGGCATCATACAAAAGATAAAACTCTTCCACACTAATAGACTTGGACAGTCTAATCCCCTTGAGTCTCGAAGACATTCTCAAGTTCCTTACAAACATAGGAAGAAACCCCCGTCACTCTGGATAAATCTCCTGTAGAGTTAAAACCCATGGGTTCTAAAACCCAGTCTCTCTCCTAAAAATCCCCAACCAGGGTCAAAAGGCTGTTAATAACACTATCTCAAATCAGAACATCAAGGTATCTGATACCCCAACTCTTCTGTGACCATCAGCAAGAGTTGATTCCCCACTTGGACCTGCCTCGGGATCTCAATAATCCTTAGCAGAAGCTAGCCTCCTCTTAGGCTTTGTATAAAGACCTTTCCTCAGCACAGTCAGCCTCCTCTTGGGCTTTGTACAATGATTCTCCCCAGCGGAGCTAACCTTTTCAGACTCTCTTGTTGAGTCAATCATCTTTTCAGACTTTCTTGTTGAGTCAATCACCTTTTCAGACCCTCTTGTTGAGTCAATCACCTTTTCAGACTCTCTTGTTGAGTCAATCGCCTTTCAGTACTCTCTTGTTGAGTCAACACTTTTAGCCTCAATCTCGGGCTTTGTACGAGACAGACAAAAACACTCTCTTATTGAGTCAATCTTTTCCAGCCTCCTTCCAGGCTTAGCATAAAGATTTCCCATAGCAGAAGTCAGCCTCCTCTTAGGAAGAATGATTTCTCCAGCTTGTTCAGCCATAATCCTGGGCTTCGTATAGGACAGATAAAAGCACTCTCTTGTTGAGTCAAACCCTTTTAGCCTCAATCTTGGGCTTTATACAAGACATAAATCTTCATAACCTTTTCTTAAGCTTGGGACAAGTATCTTCCCTAGTGGAGTTAATTCCTCCTAGCCTTCTTTAGGCTCCGAGAAATAAATTCCCTAAGCTGAGTCAAACTCTTTTCAGCCTCAATCTTGAGCTTTGTACAAGACAGTTAATACTCTTCCGCAGAGTCAAACTCATTTCAGCCTCAATCTTGGGCTTCGTACAAGACACATAAAAATATCCTCATCCGAGTTAGTTAAATTTCTCGTTTCAGCCTCAATCTTGGGCTTCGTACAAGACATATACAAAATTCCCCGCGCGAAGTCAAAATCCATTTTTAGCCTCAATCTCAGGCTTTGTACAAGACAGATAGAACATTTTCTGTAATATCCAGTATTATTTAAATGCTCAATTGGATATCAGATGAGATCTGATGAGCATCTATGTGCTCTATCTTTGATTAATTGGATTTAGGGAATCCTTTAAGTACTTTAAGTATCGACACTTGGGATCAATAGAGCAACTAATGAACTCTGAAGAGATCAATTTATTATTAGTTCAAGAGAGACTTTTATGATAACTCAAATGATTGATCAATTGGTTGAGACGACAAAATATCAATTGGAGATATTTTACTCTATTGGATTATATTATATAATAATAGTATTATATATATATATATATATATATATATATATATATATATATATATATATATATATATATATATGTTAAGAAAAGAAAAAGAAGAAAAGAGGAAATGGAAAGAAATAAGAGAAAGAAGAGAAAGTGAAGAAGAGAAGAAGAAGGGAGAAGAGAGAAACCCATGGATCATCATCATTATCATCTTCTCCAAACTCGTCTTCGATTATCAGGTGGGTTCTAGTTAGACACTCTAAGTTCTAGAAATAGATGTTTTGAACTTAGGTTAGAATTGAGAGAAAATGATTAAACGGATAATCAATGAAATCTAACGGATAAAATGAGTTATAAACTGTGTTGTATGACCAATATGTGTATAGAATCATCTATTGATGCTTATTTGTGCATTGGGTAGTGTTTGGAATGGGTTTTGGACCCAAAGGCCCCAGCTGTTACGCTGCTGAAATTCTAGGTTTACGCAGGTTCGCACTGCGAATCCCCTAGCGAAGGAGAAATCGAGCATTCGCTGGCTATTTGCACGACGAAGGTGAGGGCGAGCATTCGCCAGAGGTTCGCACTGCAAACTTTACCTTGTTTTGGTTCTGACTTGGTTCGCCAGAGGTTCGCAATGCGAATGGGGCAGCGAACCAGTGTTGGCTAGGCATTCGCTGGGAGCTTCGCACTGCGAATGAGGAAGCGAGCATTCGCTGGATGCCTCGCATTACGAACATGACAGATCCTCCAAATTGTTTCTTTCATAACTTTTGACTCGTTTATCCGATGTGAGTATTCTTGGTATCGTTGTGAAGCTATGAACATCCTCTAGCTAATGGAAGTGAGAAATATCTGTTTATTTCCCGATGAAATAAATCGGAGGGAACCGTGAATTGGTGTAATGTGTGATATGTTGAATTATGTGTTTCCATTATGTGATTGATGACTATATGCCTATGCTCTTATTGTTAAACATGTTTGAATATGTATGCATGTTAAAATATGAATTAGGTAGAGTGAGGAAACTTTACCCCATAACAACTTAATAGTGGAACCTAGAAATGTAACTAGGGGTTATGAAATGTGTTGAGAACAATGCTTATGCATCGATACTAGAAGAGTGTCTTTGATAAGTAGTTGTTAGTGGGGGACCGTATTTCCTCCGGTTTGTGCGTATCACTTAATAAATATTAGTGACCCTTGTTTAATCTCCTTGTGTGGGATGGCCGGGGAAAGTATTTATTAGGTGAGTAACCGTGACCCGTGTTTAATCTCCTTGTGTGGGATGGCCGGGGAAAGTTACGTGGTGATTGGTATTAGTGACCCGTGTTTAATCTTTTGGTGTGGGATGGCCGGGGAAAGTACAAATAGTAGATAACCGTGACCTATGTTTAATCTCTTTGAGAGGGATGGCCGGGGAAAGTTATTTATGTTAAGGATCCGTGACCCGTGTTTAATCTCTTTGAGTGAGATGGCCGGGGAAAGATTCCTTAACTTGTTGGCGTTTGTGTCTTACGCGATGGTTTCTCTAGTTAGAGATATTTGAACTCAAGGTCTAGTTCCTTTTCCCCCGACTTGAGTTAGGCTAAGGTAGAACCTTGTAAAGCCGAGAGAATCTATAAGGTAGGGAACTCACTAAGATTTGATGTATCTCACCCCACTATAGTTGCTTTATTTCAGGTGCAGGTTTGGTTACAAGTGGAGCGATGCTCGGATGTTTCAAGAGAAGCTTAGTTAAGCTTATTCCCCTGTGTATTCTTTTGTTGTATACAATTGAGGATATTGTACATCATTCTTAGTTTTATTATTTTTGGCTAGTTTCCATGACTTATGCCATGTGTTGTATTTATGTTTTAGAAATGGACAAGTATGTGAACTATGCCATTTGGCACTTTTGATGTGTCAGTACCAAATAAAATGCTTGTATGGTATTATTATAGATATATATGCAGGGCATTACAGTTGGTATCAGAGCCTGGTTGTGTCCTCGACCTAGCCTTGAAACATCTTAAGTAAATCTATTCCTGCCTCTTAAGTTGTCTTGCCATCATGAAACTTAATATCATACTATGTAGTGTTGGGTCTGATCAACCTAATACTATGTATGTGATAGGTAGAATCATGGTTGAGCGACCATGAGGACTCCGAAGTGTTGTGGGAACTTGTGCTGTGAGGGTAGGCTCAAGCCAAGAGTTAGTGGTGAGGAGTTTTGGTCAGCTCAGTTGAGGTTTTAGTAGAAGTTGTGCTTGGGTAGCCTGGAATTAAAGAGTGGTGTGTGTTGCTCAAGCAATCCTTTGGAATTTATGGAGTCTTAAGGTTAAGGATCTCTATTGGACGTTTAGATAAGGTATTAAGGAAGATGTAAAGTCGATCGTGTAGCTGGATTGACCACTGGTATAGATAAGAATTTCAAGTAATCTCATTCCATGGAAAAGAAGGGTTGTTTTGTGGAACGTGTGGCGTAAGGTCCGGAAGTGGGATAGGTATTGGTGTTCTCGTTCTAAGGTCGCTATGGTATCTCAAATGGACAAGAGTACCTTAAGGAAGGTGTTCGGAACAATGTCTTCCAACTGGTTAAAAGTTGAGGGTCAAGGACGTTCGACTTTTATGGGAACCTAAAGTAGGAGAGAAGCGTGAGAAGGAACACAAGGATGTGTTACATGCTTCAAGTGAACCAAGGGTGCGCCGAACGAGGAGTAGGAGATGAATTGTGTATCTTCAGTTAGGAAGAGAGATTAAGTTCGAGATGATACATCAGAATTTCTATTTCCAATAAGAGACCAATTTGGAATTGTTAAATTACCTAAGGAACAGTATAAGGTATTGTGTTGGAGAAAGAATGAGCTTCATTTAGTAACAGAAAGTGTAGTGATACGGACCAGAAAAGTTGTATTAAGAAACAGAGTAAGTACCTTGGATTTAAGGAAATTTTAGTAGGATGGTTTTATATTTGGACCTAAGAGGATTACAATGGGGAGCGAAAGTAAACACGATATAGAAAACAATATCAATGGTATGTTATGAAGAAGTGATAACAAAACGTAATTGGACGACTGTATGATGGAATTATTAAGATGTTGTTAAAGCTAAAATTGAGGAAGTGTAATCATTGATGATTCACCTGTGAGGAGCCTTTTGTATGACGTGGAATGAGAAACCTACACCTGGGTATTAAGAACAAGTGTAGTAGTAGCACCGTAGTCACAAGTGTAAGTGATGGATTCTCATTCTTGAGACAAGTATGAAGGGACGTACTTGGTGGAGCAGTAAGTATTGTATCCTAAGAAGTAAGATCGTGGTAAAACAATGAGAAGCAAATGGGAATTATTATGGACTAAATGTAAATCATGGAACGACTTGTACCGGAAGGGTTTGGTAATTAGTTGATGAGAATTGTTGGATGCGAGTATTTCATTAAGTGACTTAAGTGTAAGTGTGTTGTACAATGAATAGTGGGAAGTAAGGAAGTCCGTTTAATGTGTACGAAGTGATGGGAAGGTTCTTTAAAAGGATGCATTACCCCGATCTATTTTCAAGTGTAGAGCAACTTCTGTATTTGTGAATAATCAGAATAATTGGAATCTACCTTTTGTCGGACTAAGAACGTTGTTGTCTTATTTCTCACCAAGGAGTTCAAGTGAGAGAATAAGGTGGTATCCTTGTTATGATATGTCCATCGCTTTTGTGGTACCGTGCAACGGTTGTGTACTGGGTTTTGCTTGTGGACGAATTAAGTTTGAGTTGTGGCTTAAACCTTGGAATGTCGTCATTATTGGCTTCATCTAGTGTAATTGTATGGGTGGAGAATGAACTATCCCATTGAAGTTTTGTCGTGTGACCGTCTCAGAATTTGGAATTCTACCTTGTCACTGGGTTGGAGTGTGCCGTCTGAATGTTTTGATCTTGTTGGTTTTACCTTGAGTGGATCATGGTTGGTGTATTGTTATCATTAATGTTGAGAGTCTTAAGGATGAAGTTGGAGAATACTCACGAAGTATTGATCTTGCAAGGAATATTTCGGTGTGTAATCATGGTATTAGTAAGGTATCAACGGTTGGTCAGAAATAGTAAGTGCTATCAGCCGTGGGTTCACGGTATTGGATTTAGACTTCGTGAGAGTGGTACCAGTTGTGTACAGTTGTGTTTTACCAAGAGAGTGAAATTTGAAAGTTATCTTTCCAAGTACGAGTGAGAATTTGATGTTTCGAAGTTAAGCATGTAACTTGGAATCGTTTAGGGAACATAACGATTGAGAAAAGTGGATTCAACTGAGAGGTGTGGTATGGACTTCGAAAGTGGGTGTGTATGTGGAGTGTGGTATGTGAGTGGGTGAGTAATATGGAAACCCACAATCGTGCCTTGGATGATTTAAGTTTTGATAAGTGCTGACCCGCATATGATTGAAGCATCGCGATGGTGTTATGTCATTTTGAGTTGAGATTTTGAAGTCATCAAGAAAACCTTGAGTGAGTCGAAACCCCGTAAGAAGAATCAATTTGGAATGTGGTAACCAGAGCCGGAGGTTGTTAAACTGTTTTGGATATATTATTTCGAGTTTAGAATGGATTTGGAGTTATGAATGTCATGGTTATAGCAGTGTAACTCTTGCGTCTTTATCGTCTAGAGAGTGTTGGGCAGAGGTTAAGATATTGTGTGTTGGTGAGGAAATTGTTCTACCTTTGGACGTTAGTAAGTTCGTGTACCGTTGGTTAGTGAGGACCCCAGTGGATAAGTGTGTTCTCCGTGGACTGATAGCTAATAGGTAGTACTTAAGAATTTGTGGTGTTCCACTTTTGGAATTGGAGTTGTGCAGTGGAAGGTGGCAAATGAAAGGGGCTCAGTCGGATTTATAAGAATCAGAGGAGAAATTGATTGTAAGATTGGAAATAAGTAGATTTTGTTCTAAGTGTGTTACCTTTTGGTGTGATACGAAAGGAAGGAAATATTGGATTTAGTGAGTACAATGTACAACATCAGACCAGATGGAACTGGTAAAGAAGTCGTTTAAATAATAATGAAGTGGTTTTGGACGTTGAAAGTTATGGAAATATAAATCGTCGTTGATTGCATGAAGTTAAGAAATCATTGAATTATATTGTGAAGATGTGTTGAGTGTTGTTGTTCTAACTTGAGTTAAGATGTTACGGTCTTGTGGTGAGTCGGTAGAGGAATGTAGAATGGTACATTCTTTCCGAAGGTAAGATATGACCAAGTGTTGTAGTAGGGAACAACAGATGAATTATAGGGAAAAGCAAGTTGAAAGTTAACCCAATATTGGAATAAGAGTATGACTAAGGAACCGAAGTTTGATAGTTCATGGAAATAAGGATTTTGGTCTGTGAAGTTAAGTTTGAATTGGAATGCGTCAGAAATTTGGACGGAAGTAAGGTTAAGTGTGAATCTAAGACCAAGATACAATTGGTGGTTATTGCCGAATAGAGGAAATTCGGGGGCGAATTTCAATTTAAGGGGGGGGGGGGAGTGTAATATCCCGTATTATTTAAATGCTCAATTGGATATCAGATGAGATCAAATGAGCATCTATGTGCTCTATCTTTGATTAATTGGATTTAGGGAATCCTTTAAGTAATTTAAGTATCGACACTTGGGATCAATAGAGTAACTAATGAACTCTGAAGAGATCAATTTATTATTAGTTCAAGAGAGACTTTTATGATAACTCAAATGATTGATCAATTGGTTGAGACGACAAAATATCAATTGGAGATATTTTACTCTATTGGATTATATTATATAATAATAGTATTATATATATATATATATATATATATATATATATATATATATATATATATATGTATGTTAAGAAAAGAAAAAGAAGAAAAGAGGAAATGGAAAGAAAGAAGAGAAAGTGAAGAAGAGAAGAAGAAGGGATAAGAGAGAAACCCATGGATCATCATCATTATCATCTTCTCCAAACTCCTCTTCGATTATCAGGTGGGTTCTAGTTATACACTCTAAGTTCTAGAAATAGATGTTTGGAACTTAAGTTAGAATTGAGAGAAATGATTAAACGGATAATCAATGAAATCTAACGGATAAAATGAGTTATAAACTGTGTTGTATGACCAATATGTGTATAGAATCATCTATTGATGCTTATTTGTGCATTGGGTAGTGTTTGGAATGGGTTTTGGACCCAAAGGCCCCAGCTGTTATGCTGCCTAAATTTTGGGTTTTCGCAGGTTCGCACTGCGAATCCCCTAGCAAAGGAGAAATCGAGCATTCGCTGGCTATTCGCACGACGAAGGTGAGGGCGATCATTCACCAGAGGTTCGCACTGTGAACTTTACCTTGTTTTGGTTCTGACTTGGTTCGCCAGAGGTTCGCACTGTGAATGGGGCAGGGAACCAGTATTGGCTAGGCATTCGCTGGAAGCTTCGCATTGCGAATGAGGAAGCGAGCATTCGCTGGATGCCTCGCATTGCGAACATGACAGATCCTCCAAATTGTTTCTTTCATAACTTTTGACTCGTTTATCCGATGTGAGTATTCTTGGTATCGTTGTGAAGCTATGAACATCCTCTAGCTAATGGAAGTGAGAAATATCTGTTTATTGCTCGATGAAATAAATCAGAGGGAACCGTGAATTGGTGTAATGTGTGATATGTTGAATTATGTGTTTCCATTATGTGATTGATGACTATATGCCTATGCTCTTATTGTTAAACATGTTTGAATATGTATGCATGTTAAAATATGAATTAGGTAGAGTGAGGAAACTTTAGCCCATAACAACTTGATAGTGGAACCTAGAAATGTAACTAGGGGTTGTGAAATGTGTTGAGAACAATGCTTATGCATCGATACTAGAAGAGTGTCTTTGATAAGTAGTTGTTAGTGGGGGACCGTATTTCCTCTGGTTTGTGCGTATCACTTAATAAATATTAGTGACGCGTGTTTAATCTCCTTGTGTGGGATGGCCGGGGAAATTACATGGTGATTGGTATTAGTGACCCGTGTTTAATCCTTTGGTGTGGGATGGCCGGGGAAAGTACCAATAGTAGATAACCGTGACCTGTGTTTAATCTCTTTGAGAGGGATGGCCGGGGAGAGTTATTTACGTTAAGGATCCGTGACCCGTGTTTAATCTCTTTGAGTGGGATGGTCGGGGAAAGATTCCTTAACTAGTTGGCGTTTGTGTCTTACGCGATGGTTTCTCTAGTTAGAGATATTTGAACTCAAGGTCTAGTTCCTTTTCCCCCGACTTGAGTTAGGCTAAGGTAGAACCTTGTAAAGCTGAGAGAATCTATAAGATAGGGAACTCACTGAGATTTGATGTATCTCGCCCCACTATAGTTGCTTTATTTCAGGTGCAGGTTTGGTTACAAGTGGAGCGATGCTCGGATGTTTCAAGAGAAGCTTAGTTAAGCTTATTTCGCTGTGTATGATTTTGTTGTATACAATTGAGGATATTGTACATCATTCTTAGTTTTATTATTTTTGGCTAGTTTCCATGACTTGTGCCATGTGTTGTATTTATGTTTTAGAAATGGACAAGTATGTGAACTATGCCATTAGGCACTTTTGATGTGTCAGTACCAAATAAAATGCTTGTATGGTATTATTCTAGATATATATTATGCAGGGCATTACATTTCCCCAAAAAAGTCAAACTTTTAGCCTCCTCTTAGGCTTTGTATAATGATATCCCTAAAAGAGTCTGTCTCTTTTTTGCCTCAATCTTGGGCTTTGTACAAGACATATAAATACTCTCTTGTTGAGTCGGTCATCTCCAGCCTCCTCTTAGGCTTTGTATAAGGACTTCCCTAGTGGAGTCAATCAACCTCTTAGCTTCAACCTTGGGCTTTGATCAAGGCACACAAAAATCAACAATCCCCTCAGAGGAACTTCAATCTTCTTTAGAGATGACAAATTCTCTCTCAGTCAAACCTTTTAGCTTCAATCTTGGGCTTTGAACAAGACACAAATAAACCTTTTAGCTTCAATCTTGGGCTTTGAAAAAGACACCAAATATCTTTTTCCTCCCTTAGAATAGGAGGAACTACGATTGCTCTGATTTCCCTGTTTCATTTAAACGGGAATACGTAGGCATAAGATTGCGAAATCTTAGCGAGCATACTAATAAAAGACTCTAGGTCCAGTACCTTCATACCAATCAAAACTTAGGTCCAATACCTTACCAAAAACACCCGAACATCAACAAAAACACACTCACTCAGTCATACTTCCTAAGAAATTTTCCCAACCCATTAACGGATAAACACCATCAAGTATAAAGCAAAACCTAAAGCTAATATCCTGTGGATAACCACATATAGGATGAGTAATTGACAACTCCCCATTGTATAACCTGACCCCGGACCCCCGAATCTCTTTAAAGCGTTTATTCAGTTAAGCATTCACATTCAAGGTTAGTTTTAGATAGCTTCCATTTCCCTTCCAGCTTTATGGGATAAATAAGAAATAAAAAAATAGCAACCCCCCTCTTCATTGAGGAGAAAACCCAAATTCCACGATAAGGTGGTCGCGTCACCGACAAAAATTGCTCGCTATAGTGCTTCAAAGTGGTGGATTTTGATTTTAACTTAGAATTTTTTCTAAGTGTCTTGAGTCAGCTTTGTGGAACCAACGTCTATGGCCTTTTTCACAACCTTCCAAGCATTATTTCAGTTTGTTTTCAACATGAAACTTGCTCATTGTTCTTCCTACTTTCCTTTGAGCCCAAGAGTTCATGGTTTGGACCAAAATTCATCAAGATATGATCCATAGAAGTGGCAGGCATGAACTTGGTTTTTAAGGCACCTTATGACATATTTCTTGGCACAACTTGATACACATTCTTGCAATATGATTCTTTCTTTCAAGCTACACGCATGACCATCACCTTTTCTTGCAACATGATTCTTTTGGTCAACCAAGGTTCCTTAACCCTAAAACAATGTTAATATGTGATTTGAATCATCATTCATCAAGAAAAATCAAAGAAAGTGAGTTAACTTGTTAAAGGGGTAATCATAAAAAACTTAGAATTTTTCTAAATTATGGAACAAAGTGGCTAGGGTACCAACTTTGCAAGGCCATATCTCCCAAACCCTAAGGCCTTTTTCTCCCATTCAAAGCTCAAATTGAAGCTCATGTTACATACTTCAAATATGTCAACTAGACCTCATTCCAATTCATCATAGATTTTGAGTTATTGTTTGAGCAAAATCACAAAAAACATGAAAATGACATTTTTCCAACACTTAGTGAAATTTTCACTAAGTCAGAATCTGCCTTATTTTTTCCAAAATGTAGAGGCAGTTTTCATTGTAATTCAAGTAGATTCAAAACCAAAGTTAAACATCATGTTGAAATAGGATATGTCAGCTTTCCAAAATGTCCAAGAACTCCATCAAACTCCACATGAGCTAGAGGTTATGACAGCTGCAACATGCCTTGCTGCAAACTGTTTTTGCAAGGCAGATTTGTGCCTTAGTGCTCGAATTGATCAATTTGGGAAAATTCAAACATGGTTATCCATCTACACACCTCAAGGGGGAACAACCAAGGGATAAGCACTTATCTATGAGCCTCCCAAGTCTTTGGAACTACATATAGGGTTGGCACCCCTAAAAGCTAAAGATGCCTCAAGACTCCAATTTTGTTTTGAGGCATTCAATGGATGCATAGAGCTGGCATGTATCAGTCCATGATCAGCAAAATGAGTCAAGATAAGCTCATACAACAGAGAACCATAGGCCTGTGCTCTAATCTCAAGTCAATGGCTAGAGGAGACTTGAGATTCCATTTGATCACAATTGGCCAAAGGCCTGCTGCAGTTGCCACACACTGTTGCTTGCAAAACAAACTTGACACACTGTAAATAGGCCTCATTTGTCATCAGTTTGAGTACACCAAAGCACCTAAATTGATGCTTTCCTCAAAATCACCACTTTCACTCCAATTTTGCCTTCTAACTCAAGTCACCATCGGGTTTTGAGTTTGAGAGCAATTCCAACCAAACCAATGGTCCACACACCTCACATATAACATATAGAAGTGATCCAAACTCTTACATAACATCTGGAACATCAATTTCACAAAATCACCAGCCAACAGCTAAAGTTCTTGACAGAGTTGCAGTTGGGGTACCATCTCAAGTTCCATTTCATTTCAAACCACTCCAAGCATTCAGATACACTCCTTGGCACCTAAGGAAGCTGTCCAGATCGTTGGAACCAACTTACAACACCTCCATCACCAAAATCGGTCACCAGCTGTAAGAGGTAAGCATGAGCTCTTCAAACTCCATGATGTATGCATATTTTACTGCACAATAATTTTGCCACATGTTCATAATCATGTATGGAGTGATAACCCTCAATTAATTGCCATGAATCAATCGTGTATGGAATTTCATTGTTTTCATGCTGAAATTAGGGTTCTTGAGGTTTTCTTCTGATTTCTCACTCAATACTTAAAATAAATGCAATTAAACTATATGGTTGTGATCCTTGTTCAAAAGCGAACAAAATTGGTACTTGAATCGTGCAAAACCATTGAGAAATCATGGAGAAAAGTGAGAAAATGTAAATCTGCAGAAACAGGGCAAGCGGGCAAGAACTTGGTGTTCTTGGCGCCCTTTTTCAAATTTTCAAATATTTGAATATTTTGTTAGTTTTGTTAATTGATTCAAAAATTAATTTCTCTCTGAATATTTATGTTTTTGGATTGATTCTTTTTTTCAAAATTCAGAAAAAAGTTAAATTATTTTATTTTATTTTATAAAAAATCCAATTTATATTATTTATTTAAAATAGTTAGAATTTTTGTAATTAATTTCCTTTTAATTGTTTTTAAACATTTTAAAATGGAATTTCCACTTTGATCTTTCAAAACCAATTGAATTTCAAACTCCCATGTAACTAAACATGATTTTTCAAAATATTTTCAAGGTGTACAACTTATTTTTGAATATATTTGGTATCTTATATCATTTTGTAATTTAATTTCCTTTGAAAAATAAACATTTTAATTTAGAATTAGGGTTTCCTCTTGATTTTAAATTTTAAACATCTCTTGGGCCTCTTGGTAGAGTGTAAGTCCCATCCCTCTGTAAATAAAATAATTGGCCCTCAGACATTGTATAAGTCCCTCTGCATTTTCAAAAAATCTCGGCACGATTGCCATTTCAAAACGAAATCATTTGGGCCTCTCCTTGAGCTATCAGTCCCACTTCTTTTCTTAAAAATAAACCTTGGGCCTCTGATAAAGTGTAAAACCCAATCCTTTGTAAATACAAACCATTTTGGGCCTCAGATATTGTATAAGTTCCGATACGATCTTCAAAACAACGGTGCGATCACTGTTAAACCTTGGGCCTCTCCTTGAGTATAAGCCCCAACAATCTTTTCAAAAACAACTTCTATTTTGATTTAGATTCAAATATACAGTTGTTATCAAAACTTTCTTTAATTTCTTTGAACAACTAACAATACATCATGGAAGTTTGCTCACCTGTAAGTTTTAAACAACTTTCATTTACTCACTTTCATATCCTTTTAAATACTTGTCATATATCAACTGTAGATATACTAGTATAGTTATTTAGAGTTTTCTCCGGCAACTAGGTCTAGAACTAGGTAAAGCCAGTTGGTCACTCTTAAATACAGTCAAAACTAGATCCCCATAGGACTTCCAGATACAGTCTTGCCTTCTCTTGGGCTTAAACAATATGGAACAAAGAGAAAGGCAATATTCTTGGTGAACGTTTTCTCAGACTGTCACTATTAGAAATTGTCAAAGAAATTCTACTCCCCAGAGTTGATCTATTCTCGGTGAATAGCATCTCTTGAATTTCTCCAAACCTCAGAACTTTCACTAAATGATCTATTCTCGGTGAATAGCATTTCTTGAACTTTTATTGGTTTGGGACCCACAGGCTTCCTAAAAGCATCCCCACCTCCTCTTGGGCTTTGTACAAGGATCCTCCGGCTTCTTAGAAGTTCTCATGCCTTCTCTTGGCCTTAATACAAGGAACTTGGAGACCTCTTAAAGGTATAAGACAGAACTTAGTCATCCTTTGCTAGAGCCGTTTTTCCAATGTCAAATCTCAGACCAATTTAGGGTTGATTCTCTTCCCTTAAAACACCTGCTTCCTCTTGAGTCTCAAAGACATTCTCAAGTTCCCTATAAAACATAGGAAGAAAGCCTGGCCATTTTTGATCAATCTCTAGAAGAGATAAATCCCGTGGGTTCTAAAACCCAGTATCTCTCCTAAAAGTTCCCCAACCAGGGTCAGTTTATCACCAGTATCAGAACCTCAAGGCATCTAATACCCAAACTCTTCTGTAACCCTCAGCAAGAGTTGATTCCCCATTTGGACCTGCCTCGGGATCTCAATAATCCCCAGCAGAAGCTAGCCTCCTCTTAGGCTTTGTATAATGATCTTTCCTCAGCACAATCAGCCTCCCCTTGGGCTTTGTACAATGATTATCCCTAGCGGAGCTAACCTTTTCAGACTCTCTTGTTGAGTCAATCAACTTTCAGACTCTCTTGTTGAGTCAATCACCTTTCAAAGCACTCTCTTGTTGAGTCAACCCTTTTAGCCACAATCCTGGGCTTTGTACAGGATAGATAAAAACACTCTCTTGTTGAGTCAATCTTTTTTCAGCCTCCTCTTAGGTTTGATATAAAGATTTCCCCTAGCGAAAGTTAGCCTCCTCTTAGGCTTTGTATAATGATTTCTCCAGCTTGTTCAGCCATAATCCTGGGCTTCGTACAGGACAGATAAAAGCACTCTCTTGTTAAGTCAAACCCTTTTAGCCTCAATCTTGGGCTTTGTACAAGACATAAATCTTCATAACCTTCTCGTAAGCTTAGGACAAATATCTTCCCCAGTGGAGTCAATTCCTCCCATCCTACTTTTAGGCTTTGAGAAATAATTTCCTAAGCAGAGTCAAACTTATCTCAGCCTCAATCTTGGGCTTTGTACAAGACAGATAATACTCTCCCGAAGAGACAAACTCATTTCAGCCTCAATCTTAGGCTTTGTACAAGACACCTAAAAAATCCTTAGCCGAGTCAGGAAAGTCTCATTTTAGCCTCAATCTTGGGCTTTATATAAGATAGATAAAAGATTTCTTTCCCACATAGTCAATCTTCTTTTTAGCCTCTATCTTGGGCTTTGTACAAGATACATACAAACCCTCCCCAACAGAGTCAAAATCCTTTCAGCCTCAATCATGGGCTTTGTACAAGACAGACAGAACATTTTCTCCGAAAATGTCAAACTTTTAGCCTCCTCTTAGGCTTTGTATAATGATAACCCCAAAGAGGCAGTCTCTTTTTTTCCTCAATCTTGGGCCTCGTACAAGACATATAAACACTCCCTTTGTTGAGTCGGTCATTTCTAGCCTCCCCTTTGGCTTTGTATAAGGACTTCCCCAGTGGAGTCAATCAATCTCTTATCTTCAACCTTGGGCTTTGATCAAGGCACACAAAAATCAACATCCCCTAAGAGAAAATCAAAATCTCTCTATAGGAAGTCACTTCTCTGTTTGTCACTTATTAAAACAGATAAATCAAAACAAACCCTAATCCCAGATAACTGCTGTAAGAGGTACACTTATTGATTCAAATATCCAAGCTGTTGTCCATCTTTTATCCTGGTAAATCCTCTCTTTCATCTAATTCCTGTAAGCGGCAAGCCTCTGGATTATTTACATCCACGCCACTGGCCCTCTCTTAGTATGAAAGATTCCTAAGGAAAAATGGCATTGCTCTACTCTGAGTTAAAGTTTTCTCCTTTAGGATAAATCCCCTATAAAGGAAATTATGGCATTTCTAGATTCATATATCCCAGTTAGAGTAATTCTCTTCTACAATCAGTCACCCAACAGTTGTGATAAACAGACAAAACGTCTCCCTTTAGAGGTGACAAATTCTCTCTCAGTCAAACCTTTTAGCTTCAATCTTAGGCTTTGAACAAGACACAAATAAACCTTTTAGCTTCAATCTTGGGCTTTGAACAAGACACCAAAACATCTTTTTCCTCCCTTAGAATAGGAGGAACTACGATTGCTCTGATTTCCCTGTTTCGTTTAAACGGGAATACGTAGGCATAAGATTACGATATCTTAGCGAGCATACTAAACAAAAACTCTAGGTCCAGTACCTTCATATCAACCAAAAATTAGGTCCAGCACCTTACCAAAAACATCGGAAAAACCCGAACATCAACAAAAACTCACTCTCTCTCTCATATTTCCCAAGAAACTTTCCCAACCCATTAACGGATAAACACCATCAAGTACAAAGCAAAACCTAAAGCTAATATCCTGTGGATAACCACATATAGGATGGGTAATTGACAACTCCCCATTGTATAACCTGACCCCGAACTCAGCGAATCTCTTTAGGCATTTGTTCAGTTAAACATTCGCATGCAAGGTTAGTTTTAGATAGCTTCCCTTTCTCTTCCAGCTTCACGGGAGAAATAAGAAATCAGAAATTAGCGCCCCCTTCCTCTTCGTTGAGGAGAAAACCCAAATTCCTGATAAGGTGGTCGCGTCATCGACAAAAATCGCGCACTACAGTGAAATGGCGACTCTGCTGGGGAGTCATTGTCTGTATAGGACTAGGATTATAGCTCTTAAGAGGTCTAGGATGTTAGTTTTAGGAATAAATATATATATCGATTTTCCTACTTGATATCAGTGTTTATTTTTTCTGCTAATGGGACTGCGGGTGATGCCGCATCTGGAAAGTTTGAGTGATACCTAAGATAAGTGATGGCATAGACGGGTGGTCTTATAGGGAGTGATTCCCGAATAAGAGATCCTGGTAGACAATCGAATCAGTGGAGATACCCTTTGCCGATTCAATGTCTAAACGACTTCGGTTGTTGAAAGCAGATTGTTCGATTGTGGTATCCATGAAATTGAGGATTTAATAGACTAAGACCATGTGACTATTTTGTAGTGCGGAAGCTATCAGAAATAGTTGTCACGCGATACAACCCTCAGTTGAGATTATTCTAAGATACTACAGCTCGCTCGGGTGAACCAGTCTGCTGTTGTTATCCCAATGGGGGTCAATGATTTTGAGGACAGGTACAAAAATTCACCAATAAAACCTTTGGGAATGGGTAGAGCCATGACTTCATGACGCAGAACCTTTGACCCCATGTTTTTTCTATGTTTTTGTGTGCTGCATTCATGCATTCATTTCATTAAAAAACTTTAAACAAAGAAAAATCTTCTTTTCTAGTCTCTCTTTTTCAAATTAAACTAAAACAATGATTGCAAATATCAGAGAGAAAGATTGCGTTATGGATTTCGGTAGAAGGAAGACTCACAAGTACACCTTCAAGGTTCCAAAATTAGAGGATTTAAGAGGGTTGGCAAGGATGATCACCAACCCTGATGCTTTCAGAGCTAAGTACGGAGGGCTGCTGTCTCTATTAAGCGTCCATGTAATTGAAGGTATCCTGTCTACGCTGATTCAGTTCTACGATCTGGTCTATCACTGTTTCACATTCCCGGATTATCAACTTGCACCAACACTGGAGGAGTACTCTCACCTGACTGATTTACCTATCACTGACCAAGCTCCCTTTTATGGACTGGAAGAAATTCCAAAGGGTCAAACCATTGCAAGAGCAATCTATTTGGACGAGTCAGAAGTCAAGACTCACATGACCATTAAGGGTGGAATCTAAGGTTTACCAGCTCAGATTTTGGTAAAGAAAGCTTTGTACTTTGCTAGTATAGGGAACGAGACTGCTTTCGAGAGCATCTTTATTCTGCTCACCTATGGGTTATTTCTGTTTCCCAACATTGATAACTTCATTGATATCAATGCCATTAAGATTTTTTTGATTGGAAACCCCGTGCCGACCTTGCTCACAGATGCTTATCATACTGTACACTTAAGGAATTTACACAGCAGAGGAATGATCACATGCTGTGTACCCCTGCTATACAAATGGTTCACTTCTCACTTACCCAAGTCTACTGCTTTTTGGGATCATAAGAGTACTTTATGTTGGTCACAGAGAATCATGTCTCTTACCAACTCTGACATAGATTGGTACAATTGATTCTATGACGGGATAAGAATCATTGATCGTTGTGGAAATTTCCCTAATGTACCCCTCATAAGGAACTAAAGGAGGAATCAATTATCATCCAGTTTTAGTTCGTCGTCAATTCAGATACCCGATGAGACATATCCCATGTAATGTTCATCTGGAAGGTCTTTTCTTCAAGGGAGGAGAAAATGACAGGGCACTAAAGACAGAAATAGTGCATGCTTGGAAACATGTTCACAGGAAAGGAAGAGAGTCTCTAGGAAAACCAGACTGTGTCTCCGTGGAACCTTATCTCCACTGGGTACAAACTAGAGCTCTCAAGCTGAGGATGCCTTACCCTCGTCAAGAAGTTCTTCCGTTAAAGGAATATGTCCTTTATTTTATGTCTGATACAGAAAAACTCCAGGTCACTCTCAACAAAGTTCAACGGGAGAAGAAATCTTGGAAGAACAAGTACCGCATTCTCAATGTGGAGTGTACCAAGATACAACAACTGTTAAAAGTAAAAGATGCTCTGATCGAGATTTTAGAGCAACATGCTGTAGAAAATCAAGAAGACTGAAGGAATTTGCTCACTCCTTTCACTTGGTAAAGGAGTGACAACCTGACAACGACTCAGGAGCCCCGGTCAAAGAAAAGGAAAATACCAGAACCAGCGCCTGAGCCCTCCTCAGAGAGGACTCAGGATCCATAAGCTTAGACATTTCCTTTTACAACACTTTATAAATTACTGTATTTCCATTTCCGCAATCTTTGAATTTAATAAAACGGGGTTTCCCCATTGTATGATATTTGCAATCCAATTGTTGAAGTTTCTTTTGATTAAACAAAAACTTACTAATATAATTATTGCGTATCATTCATCATTCTCACATAACACATTCTTCTTCCCTATGAATCTCACGTTTGTGTCTCGATTCTAGAGTCAAACTGTCTCATTCGTACAATACTCGGGCCAATCGACAAAATAAAATGGACGATCTCGAGGAAGAGAACAGAGAGTTGAGAGAAGAAATCAACACTCTGAAAGAAGAATTGAGGAAACTTCACAATGACATGCAATCTCTGGCAGCAACCCAGATACAACAACAAAGGACTTTGATCTCAGAGATCACATCTACGCCCATAGTGGAAAAGAATGATCCTCTGTACAACATGCCTAAAGATCGTCCCTGGGGCATACCAGTCAACTATATCTCGGAAGGATATATTCCGCCGATCACGGAAGATCTGGAAACTGCAGCAGGAACCGCTGGGCCTGAAGGTTACAAACTTCGGGAAAGCAAAGATGCAAGAGGCATGACAACAACCCCTAAAGGTTACAAACTTCGGGATAGGGAAGCACCAAGAGTCACTGCCGTAATGAATATACCATCACCCGTGGTACACATTGTCCCGGAAGGACAGATTCCACAGATACTTTCTGGTAGAAATGAAAGTATGTACGACAGATTGAATGAGTTCCAGGAACAATTCTTGGAGATGCAAAAAGAACTACATGCCATTCGCGGTCAGGATTTATTTGGAAAGGATGCCGCAGACCTTTGTTTAGTCCCCAATGTGAAAATTCCGCACAAATTCAAGGTGCCCAAATTTGAGAAATACAAGGGCAACTCTTTCCCTCAAAGTCATTAGGTGATGTATGCTCGGAAGATGTCAACTCAGACAGAGAACTAACAGCTACTGATCCATTATTTTCAAGACAGTTTAACCGGTGACGCACTCAAATGGTACATGGGTTTAAACCGCACCAAGATTGTCACTTTCAGAGATCTTGGCGATGCCTTCGTTCAATAGTATAAGTATAACCTGGACATGGCACCGGACAGAGATCAACTCAGAGCCATGTCGCAGAAGGATAAGGAAACCTTTAAGGAATATGCTCAGAGATGGCGTGAAATTGCCGCCCAGATTTGTCCACCTCTTGAGGAAAAAGAGATGACAAAGATCTTCTTGAAAACCTTGAGCTCATTTTACTACAACCGAATGGTTGCCAGTGCGCTCAGCGACTTTACCGAGATGGTGAATATGGGAGTTCGTCTTGAAGAAACAGTCCGAGAAGGACGTCTGGTCAAAGATACAGGACCATCAAACAGTACCAAAAGATACGGTAGTGCTTTCCCTAAGAAAAAAGAGCAAGATATTGGTAATATCTCTCTCGGAAAGCAAAGGCGACGGTACCAACCAGTAGAAGCGTAACTCTTGCTATCAACCCTGTGCTTGTTCCAACGTATCAACCTCAGGTTGCTCAGAGCCAACCGAATCAACAAAAATATCAGCAAAGGACGCAACAGCCTCTTCAGCAGGCTCGTCCTCCGTATAATAACAACCGTACAACGCGACCACCAGGATTCGACCCTATACCGATGTTGTACGCAGAACTGTTTCCACTACTACTGGTCAAGGGGCACGTCCAAACCAGGGTTCCTCTTGCGATAATGGAGAATCCGCCTTTTTGGTTCAAAGCGGATCAGACTTGCCCTTACCATCAAGGAGGACCAGGGCATAACATAGAAAATTATCTCAGCTTCAAATCTGATGTGCAGAAGCTTGTCAGGAACGGGTTCCTATCCTTCAAGGATACAAATCCAAATGTTCAGACGAACCCGTTGCCTCAACACGAGAAAGTTGTGGTAAAATTGATAGAGGAAGGACCTAACCACAACTATCAAAATCATGATGTACTCCTGTTGAAAACCAACCTGGTCAAAATGCATTGCAGACAGAGCGGATACGGTCATGTACCGTCTCATAATTATCACCAATGTGATATCTGCTCTAAAGACAATCAAGAATGTTCTGTGGTGTAATAAACTCTACAGGAACAGATAGATCTCGGATGGATCCAAGATCACCGAATCCGTGAAGTCAACATGACTTATACAAATTCCAACATCATTCAAAACCACGACATCCGTGCAATGTATGTCAACTTGGTGGCAATGCACTCAAGGCAAAGCCAACATCATGACCTGCCACGATAGGACTACGATTCCTGTCTGATCTGATCGGTAAATAATTAGGGATGCTCTTTTGTACAAGAGGCCCTCTAGCGTCAGATGGATCTTGGATGGATTCAGGATTACCATGATAGAAGTCATTATCAAGTTAACATGATCCAAATATTTGATGTTCGCTTGATGAATACCAGCTTAGTGGAATTACACACTAAGCAAGTCCAGCTCGGTTTTCTCACTTCACATGAGTATCAGAACTGTAAAGTATGTAGTGAGAGTGACCAAGGATGTGCACTTGTTCAAAGAACACTGCAACACTTGTTGAACCACTGGTGGCTTCTGATCTATCTAGATGAAGACACACAACAAGTCAACGTGATTAACGGGAACCCTACTAGGCATCAAAGTCAGGATGTTCGATCCATGGAAACAGATCTAGTAAGGTTACACTACATACAAAGCGGACGTGGCCGGGTGCCACCACATAACTATGTGCGCTGTAGAATCTGCTCAGAGGATAACCAAGGATGCTACCTCGTGCGAGTAACCCTTCAAGGCCAGTTGGACCACAAAGAGATTCGACCGTGTTCAAGCTCTGGTCTGATTAACATAATGTCAGACTATCGTCCTAATCGAGGTAAAAAAGTTGTCTTGATCCCTAAACGAGAAGTGGCCAAAGATGTGCGCGCCGTAATCCCTTTACTCCATGAATCGAGAGTTCCTCTTGATAGTTGAAAGATTCTCAATCTCGAACCAATTGAGGCCGACTACGATGGTCAAAAAAATCAGAAGGCTCCTGTAGTTATCTATCTACCGGGACCAGTACCGTACAAATCCAATAAGGTTATCCCTTACAAATACGGTGCAACAACAATTGAGAATGGAAAGGAAACTCCATTACCCTCCGTCGTGAATATTGCAGACATCAGTCGAGTAACATGGAGCGGTCGAATCTTCAACAGAGGAGTTGGAGAACCCACCATAGAAAATGAACCTCAAACAGAAGTTCTCAATCAACCAGTCGGTCAATCCAGTGATCCCGACATTTCAAAGAACAATGATGAGAGGCTGAAGCTCATCTAGAAGAGTGAGTACAACATTGTTGATCAGCTGTTGCAAACTCCTTCAAAAATATCTATGTTATCTCTTTTACTCAGTTCCGAACCCCACAGAGAGGCTCTACAGAAAGTCTTGGAGCAAGCCTTTATGGAACAAGATGTCACAATAAGACAATTCGATAGCATCATCTCTAACATCACTTCCTGTAACAACTTAGGATTTACTGATGAGGAACTGCCGGAAGAGGGAAAAAATCACAACATGGCGCTAAATATTACAGTCAACTGCCAGAACGATGCTTTATCCAGCGTACTGGTAGACACCGGATCGACTCTGAATGTTATGTCGAAGTCCACTCTAATGTGACTATCATTTAAAGGATCTCCAATGAGAGGCAGTGAGGTCATCGTCAAAGCATTTGACGGATCCCGAAAAACTGTTATCGGCGAAGTCGATCTTCCCATAACTATCGGTCCTCACACTTTCCAAGTCACTTTCCAGGTCATGGACATCTAGGCAGCATACAACTATTTGTTAGGAAGACCTTGGATACACGAGGCTGAGGCAGTCACTTCGACACTTCACAAAAAGCTGAAGTTCGTCAAGAACGACCAACTAGTCATAGTCTGCAGAGAGCAAGCCTTGATCGTGAGTAACTTATTGTCATCCACTTGTGTAGAACCAGAGGAGGTTATAGGAACCCAGTTCCAAGCACTTTCAGTGAGCAATGACAACCAATCAGAAAGAGGAATGTCGATTTCCTCGTACAAAGATGCTCTCGAAGTAATCAAAAGTAACAATGCAAAAGGATGGAGACAGCTTGTCATTCCTACGGATAACAAGAAAAAGAAAGGTCTTAGTTTTTCCTCAACTTGTACCCAGACTGCTACTAAAGGTGAAGGTTTTTATCCCATTCATGACTTCTTCCACAGTGGAGGTTTTCTCCACCCAGTGTCTCAAGAAGTACATACCATCAACGAGGGTGATTCCTCTGATACAGATGAAGAGTGGAAGTCCTACCTCAATGAGGACGGTTATATGTCTCAAGAAGAGGTGCATACGCCATTTTGCTATCCCGCACAGAGTCCGAGATATATACCGAGGTCAGAGGTCAAAATGATATACGGAGATTGTGATCCGGAAGGGTGACGTGCTCCACCAAACTCATTAGAGGAAGACGCTCCAATGAAAGACAACTTTTACCACGACTATTATGGCCCAATGGATGGCCTTCCTATCTGGCAGTCGTACCCAGAAGACTTGGGGAAAAAGAGTCAGCAAACGATGCTTATCAGTCGAGCATCATTGAAAAGAATACCTGTGTCCCCACCGAATCATGGGATCATTACTCAGGGCATTCAGAAGATATCCAGTACGACGACAAATTTGCAAAGATTGCAGGATAAGAGTTTCTTAACTATGCTTTTCCTGAGGTCAACGTCATCGAAAGGGATGACTCCTCTAGTTCCAAAGAAGTTTGGGACACCTTAGGACAACCAAGTGGTAAGTACGACTTTCTGGTCAAGTACACCACTCCTGAAAGCTCTCGTATCAGGCTCGAAGACATCCAGCCCACTGGATGGGGAGATCCACCTGAGAGTGCAAACACTATGTAAGATACAGCTGAAGAATCCTCCTACGACAACTCTGCATGAGAGACAGATTCAACCGATCCGGCTCCACCAGAAATCAGCGTCATTTCTGAAGACAAGTCAAGACAGAAGGTACCAGACTTTGTGATTCACCGAGGAGTTCGCCGCCAATGGTTTGCTGTCGATGTCCCGAAAGTCGTTCATAAGTCTAAGTAATTTCCGTCTTTGTCTTAATCTTTCACCCTGCCCAGGTGAAACAGATGTTTAGATAGGGCTCACTTTCTGTAAATGTCTCTCTTTGCTTTGCCCGAAGCAATAGAGTTTTGTTTTATAGGGCTGTAGTTTCAAGAATCGACAAAATCATAAATAAAATAACATCGTTCTGTAATTTTCGCATTTATTGTTGTTTTCTCTTTTCGCTTTTTCAGAAAATGGTAATCCTAAAAATAACTCAAATAATAAAAACAAGCGGTTTTCAGAAAGTACACTGCACACATTCTTGCATTCTTTCTATCTCTTCTAAAAACAATCATCACGTCATGCAGATTGCTTGTTTTAAACCCCATTGAAACATACGATCCAATGCCTTCTCCCAACTTTGAATTCCAGGTATTTGAGGCTGAAGAAGAAAATGACAAAGAAATTCCAAAGGAGATCTCCCGATTACTCAGACAGGAGGAAAAGTCCATTAAACCGTAGAAAAAGCTGTTGGAAACGGTCAACTTGGGTTCAGAAGAAGAGAGAAAAGAAGTCAAGATTGGGGCACTGCTCAGTCCGACTGTCAAAGAAGGTTTAATAAAGCTTCTCAAAGAATTTCCCGATGTATTCACTTGGTCCTATCAGGATATGCCAGGGTTGGATACCAGCATCGTGGAACATCATCTACCGTCGAGATCAGAATGTCCACCGGTAAAACAAAGACTAAGACGGACTCATCCTGACATGGCCATCAAAATCAAAGAGGAAGTACAGAAACAGATTGACGTGGGTTTCCTCGCCACATCAGAATATCCTCAATGGTTAGCCAACATAGTACCAGTTTCAAAAAAGGTCGGAAAAGTCAGAATGTGTGTAGATTACAGGGATCTGAACAAAGCCAGTCCGAAGGATGACTTTCCCCTACCACACATTGATATGCTGGTAGACAGTACAGCGAAATTCAAAGTATTCTCCTTCATGGATGGATTCTAGGGCTATAATTAAATCAAAATGGCGCCGGAAGATATGGAGAAAACTTTATTGATCACCCCATGGGGTACTTTTTGTTACAAGGTAATGCCGTTCGGTTTGAAGAACGCCGGGGCAACCTATCAAAGGGCCATGACTACTTTGTTTCATGACATGATACACAAAGAAATCGAGGTATATGTCGATGATATAATTGCCAAATCTAAGAAAGAGGAGGAGCATGTGACCCACTGTCAAAACAATTCAAGCGTCTGAGGAAGTACAAACTCTGCTTGAATCCCAACAAATGCACATTTTGTGTCCGTTCAGGAAAACTGCTAGGGTTCATTGTCAGCCAAAAAGAAATTGAGGTTGATCCTGACAAAGTCAAGGCCATTCAAGAAATGCCTTCTCCAAAGACTGAAAAACAAGTCAGGGGATTCCTGGGACGTTTGAATTACATTTCCAGATTTATACTCCTCATGACCACGACATGTGCTCCGGTCTTTAAATTACTAAAAAAGAATCAGGAATGCGTTTGGACAGAAGACTGCCAAACTGCCTTTAACAGTATCACAGAATACCTGTTAATCCACTGATTCTATCACCTCTAGTGGAAGGAAAACCACTGATCATCTACCTAACAATCTTGGAAGACTTAATGGGTTGTGTACTTGGCCAACTAGACGAAACCAAAAGGAAAGAGTCTGCCATCTACTATTTGAGCAAGAAATTTACCGTCTGCGAGACTCGGTATACTATGCTTGAGAAAACTTGTTGTGCTCTGGTTTGGGCAGCCAAACTTCTTCTCTAGTATATGATTTGTCACACTACTTGGTTAATCTCCGAAATGGATCCAATCATGTATGTCTTTGAAAAGCCTGCTCTCACGGGAAGGATTGCCCGTTGGCAGATGTTGTTATCAGAATATGACATCGAGTACCATGCTTAGAAAGCCGTCAAAAGAAGTGTTTTAGCCGATCATTTAACTCATCAACCGTTTGACAATCAAGAATCGGTCGGATTTGACTTCCCAGACGAAGATGTCATGTACTTGAAAATGAAAGATTGCGATGAACCACTACCTAGTGAAGGGCCAGAACCAGGTTCCCAATGGGGACTAATCTTTGACCGAGCTATCAACCATTATGGAAACGAAATTGGAGAAATCATCATAACTCCTCAGGGTACCCACATTCCTTTCACTGCCAGACTGACTTTCAAATGTACAAACAACGAGGCCGAATACGAAGCATGTATCATGGGTCTCAAAGAAGCAATTGACTTAAGGATTAAGAACTTGGATGTGTATGGAGACTCAACCCTGGTTATCAATCAGATCAAAGGAGATTGGAACACATACCAATTAGGACTGATCCCTTATAAAGATTACGCGAGAAGGTTGTTACCATTCTTTAACAGAATCGAGTTTCACCATATCCCTCGTGAAGAAAATCACATGGCTGATGCATTAGCCACTCTCTCTTCCATGATTAGTGTAGGTCAATGGAACGACGTACCTAAGATTGACATAATGCGCCTATAATGGCCCGCTTACATTTTTGCAATCGAAGCAGTCATAGACGATAAACCTTGGTATCACGATATCAAATGCTTCCTTCAAAAACAAGAGTACCCACCTGGGGCATCGAGAAAAGACAGAAAAACTCTCAGGAGACTGTTTGGAAACTTCTTTCTGAACAGTGATACACTCTATAAGCGAAACTTCGACACGGTACTGCTCCGATGCGTAGACAGACCAGACGCATACATGTTGATGAAAGAGATTCACGAAGGATCCTTTGGCACTCACGCCAACGGACACACAATGGAGAGAAAAATTCTAAGAGCAGGATACTATTAGTTGACCATGGAATCCGATTTCTACAAGTACATGAGGAAGTGTCACAAATGTCAGATATACGCAGAAAAAATCCATGTACCGCCAACGCATCTCAAAGTTATCTCTTCCCCGTGGCCTTTTTCTACATGGGGAATCGACATGATTGGCATGATTGAACCCAAAGCTTCGAACGAACATCGGTTCATCCTGGTAGCCATTGATTACTTCAACAAGTGGGTCGAAGCAGCGTCATACGCCAATGTGACCCGACAAGTCATGGTCCGATTTATCAAAAACAATATCATCTGCCGTTATGGTGTTCCAAGCCAGATCATTACTAATAATGGATCTAACTTGAACAACAAGATGATTAAAGAGTTATGCGCTGAGTTCAAGATCGAACACCATAACTCATCTCCCTACCGGCCTAAGATGAATGGAGCGGTAGAAGCGGCTAACAAGAACATCAAGAAGATCGTTCAAAAGATGGTTGTAACCTACAAACACTGGCATAATATGCTACCTTTTGATTTTAATGGTTATCGCACATCTGTCCGCACTTCTATAGGGGAAACCCCTTTCTCTCTTGTATATGGCATGGAAGCCGCGCTCCCCATAGAAGTCTAGATACCATCAATCAGAGTATTGATGGAAGCTAAGCTAACAGAAGCTGAATGGTGTCAAAGCCGACACGATGAACTGAACCTAATCGAAGAAAAACAAATAACGGCTCTATGCCATTGTCAGTTATATCAACATAGAATGAAGAAAGAATTCGACAAAAAGGTCAGACCCGTGTCTTCAGGAAAGGAGACCCCGTGCTCAAGAAGATACAATAATTCCTCACTGATTCCCGGGGCAAATGGACTCCAAATTTTGACGGCCCCTATGTGGTCAAGAAAGCTTTCTCAGGTGGCACCTTGAGACTCGCAACCATGGATGGAGAAGAATTTTCCTACCCCCAAATGTTGATGTAGTCAAGAAATACTTCGCCTGAATAATTAAAAAAAACGTCTCGGTGGATTGAAAACCCGAAAGGGCGGTCCCGGCAAAATTTAGAGACATCAGCAAAAATCATCCCGATGGATTGAAAACCTCAAAGTACAATCCAGGCAAAAGTTAGGGATTCATGGCAAGTAACTACGTCCAACAAAGGGGCAAATCCCCCGGCAGCAGTCATGCCATCCATCAGGAAAACTCCAATCAAGGTCATTTTCGACAGAAACTCAGGATGTCCAGAATTCAAAGTTGGTAGAAGGATAACAGTCGTTATGTTTCGATGTAGCCCTTTTCCCTTAAATTACCATTTTCTAACTTTTTAAATACTCTATGGAATCACGCGTTTGGCTGATTTCCATCCTATCAATAAAATTTGAGCCTTAGTGCTTTTGTTTGGAATTCTTATTTATTTTAGCTTTACAGAATGACATTTTAACATGATTAACGATTCTTGAAATAAAACAAAAATGAATTTACTTGTCAACATTTTTCTGCTTTTAAAATAAAGATGGTAATTTCTTTTGACTGTTGAACATCGAAAGAGCATCGATCGCTACTCCAAAGGCGATTAAGCTTCAAAGTGCAGAATCAAAATACTCCTCCTAAACCAGTGCGCTTGAATGACGGATCAACTGTGTCAGAGACCGTGTGTCATCTGACATCCCCGACAGAGTTCTTACCTCTTAAGCCCGACCAAGGTTGTTCCCCACATGGATTATCTCTCCTAAGCAAGGCAGAATTGCTATCTTGAACCAGTGATACTTTTCATCCCCTGCAGTGGCCGAGTATCCAGTCATGTTCATCCACTAGTCTGTATGTCGTGTCAGTTTTGTCAGCACAAACATACATACATCATGCATTATTGATTCACATACATATTCATATTGCGTCACTGTCACTCTAGTCAGTCTTATCCCCTAGTGATAAAGGTCCTCTTATCAATCGAGTTGTCGGTTCTTTCCTCGTCAGGAAATGTTTTGTTTGAACAATCTCTCTCCCCCAGTTTATTTATTGATTGGAGTTGGTCCCTTGACCACTTTGATAACTTGAACCTCTGAAAAGACAAGAAGACCTTTGACAAACGTCACCCTTCGCCATTGAAGAAGATATCTTCGCTTTCCCGGATTAAGGAAGATCCCCAGAGAAAGCCTCACAACCAAAGACTCGCAGCAACACATTGATTTTTCTCTCCAAGAGAGTCAATGTTAATGAAGTCATCAGCACCTCAAAATTGGATTGCATCACATGGCATTTCTCTGAGAAGATCTTGAGGAAAAGCATGATGTAATATCCCCAAGCAGAAAGCGGTCTCTCAAGAGACTCGTTTTCCCCAGTAGAGTCAACAAATGGCATCTCCAGAACAGAGAAGTTTACACACCTCTATAACTCTGACGAATGGATTTCCCCAGCAAGTCTGACATCAAATCTTTTTTTTCGTCAAATGGCATCTCCCTAGGAAAATTCGGCGAGAAGTTTGAGGAAAACCGCTAACAAATAGCGTCCCTTGTCAAGAAAGTTTATTGACAAAAGAAACTGAGACCAGTTCCTTGGCTGAAGACCAGGATCGAGGGGAAGTTTATTTAAGAAACTGAGACCAGTTCCGTGGCTAAAGACCAGGATCGAGGGGGAAGTTTATGGACAAATGAAACTGAGACCAGTTCTGCGGCTGAAGACCCGGATCGAGGGGAAGTTTTCACCCTTTTCTAAGCATCATTGCTTTGCAAAAGAAGATGGATGAGCGAACTGCCATTCATAAGCACCATCAAAATTTCGGTTATTTCGATATTCAATCCTCTTGTACCCCGAATGCCCGAATACCTTCGCCATTCACACTTTCAGGTCCAAGAAAATTAATTAGGCGCATCTGTCATACCCCAAATTTTGACCCCCAATATTTCGCATCATTGTGCAAATCATCTTCACAATATGGATGAACCATCATACCTCATCAATCTCCTTAATGATTGTTGAGCATTTACTATAATCAAAGATTAGGGTTTTAAGCCCTCTCAGAGCACTTAGACAAAGGATCAATCAAGAAATGACATGATCTTCAACTTTTATAGCCTCTCAAACACCCATAAAGGATCAAGAGGACTCCTCCATCAAGAATCAAGCACAAGATTGTAGTATTCCAAGTGGATCAAGCCTCAGGATCGCCAGTGGCACCAAATTAGGGTTTTGGTCGACCAAGGCCTCCAGATGAAAATATCCATCTGGACATGAGCCAATGCCTCAATTCATGGTCCTATAAGCTCAAAGGAATCTTAGGAGCCCACCCACAATAGCAAAATCACCTTGAGGGTCCATCTATAAAAAAATCAGGAATTAGGGTTTTGACCTAATTCAACCCTTGAGTTAACTTGTGAAGTGCGGCATGGCTTGAAGCTTCAAAATGAACTTCAAGTACCTCAAATACATCATATTGACATGGTTACAAGATTTTATTAACTCAAAGAGCTCAAATCATAAGCCACAAGAACTCAGAACCATCTGATCACAAATTAAGGTTTCTGATGGAAAAAGTCAACCCTACCCATGACTGTTGGCCTACCCTTGATCTCAAACCTTGGGGAGGGGTCCAAGACATTCCTAAATACCCTTGGAGACCATCCATGAAGTTTAATTAAGCCCAGGGATTGATTTCACAAAAGGATCACAAAGTCAAAATTTCATCTGATGAAAAAGTCAACTGTAAAAAATCCAAGTTTGACTTTTTGGATTTTTGGCCTACCAAGGTTCCTTAACCCTAAAACAATGTTTATATGTGATTTGAATCATCATTCATAAAGAAAAATCAAAGAAAGTGAGTTAACTTGTTAAAGGGGTAACCATAAAAAACTTAGAATTTTTCTAAGTTATGGAACAAAGTGGCTAGGGTACCAACTTTGCAAGGCCATATCTCCCAAACCCTAAGGCCTTTTTCTCCCATTCAAAGCTCAGATTGAAGTTCATGTTACATACTTTAAATATGTCAACTAGACCTCATTACAATTCATCATGGATTTTGAGTTATTGTTTGAGCAAAATCACAAAAAACATGAAAATGACATTTTTCCAACACTTAGTGAAATTTTCACTAAGTCGGAATCTGCCTTATTTTTTCCAAAATGTAGAGGCAGTTTTCATTGTAATTCAAGTATATTCAAAACCAAAGTTAGACATCATGTTGAAATAGGATATGTTAGCTTTTCAAAATGTCCAAGAACTCCATCAAACTCCACCTGAGGTAAAGGTTATGATAGCTGCAACATGCCTTGCTGCAAACTATTTTTGCAAGGCAGATTTGTGCCTTAGTGCTCAAATTGATCAATTAGGGAAAATTCAAGCATGGTTATCCATCTGCACACCTTAAGAGGGAACAACCAAGGGACAAGCACTAATTTATGAGCCTCCAAAGTCTTTGGAACTACATATAGGGTTGGCATCCCTAAAAGCTAAAGATGCCTCAAGACTCCAATTTTGTTTTGAGGCATCAGTCCATGATCAGCCAAATGAGTCAAGATAAGCTCATACAACAGAGAACCATAGGCCTGTGCTCTAATCTCAAGTCAATGGCTAGAGGAGACTTGAGATTCCATTTGATCACAATTGACCAAAGGCCTGCTGCAGTTGCCACACACTGTTGCTTGCAAAAAAAAACTTGACACACTATAAATAGGCCTCATTTGTGATCAGTTTGAGTACACCAAAGCACCCAAACTAATGCTTTCCTCAAAATCACCACTTTCACTCCAATTTTGCCTTCTAACTTAAGTCGCCATCGGGTTTTGAGTTTGAGAGCAATTCCAACCAAATCAATGGTTCACACACCTCACATATAATATATAGAAGTGATCCAAACTCTTACATAACATCTGGAACATAAATTTCACAAAATCACCAGCCAACTGCTCAAGTTCTTGACAGAGTTGCAGTTGGGGTACCATCTCAAGTTCCAGTTGATTTCAAACCACTCCAAGCATTCAGATACACTCTTTGGCACCTAAGGAAGCTGTCCAGATCGTTGGAACCAACTTACAACACCTCCATCACAAAACTCGATCACCAGCTGTAAGAGGTAAGCATAAGCTCTTCAAACTCCATGATGCATGCATATTTTACTGCACAATAATTTTGCCACATGTTCATAATCATGTATGGAGTGATAACCCTCAATCAATTGCCATGAATCAATCGTGTATGGAATTTCATTGTGCTCATGCTAAAATTAGGGTTCTTGAGGTTTTCTTCTGATTTCTCACTCAATACTCAAAATAAATGCAATTAAACTATATGGTTGTGATCCTTGTTCAAAAGCGAACAAAATTGGTACTTGAATCGTGCAAAACCATTGAGAAATCATGGAGAAAAGTGAGAAAATGCAAATCTGCAGAAACAGGGCACGCGGGCAAGAACTTGGTGTTCTTGGCGCCCTTTTTCAAATTTTCAAATATTTGAATATTTTGTTATTGTTGTTAATTGATTCAAAAATTAATTTTTCTCTGAATATTTATGTTTTTGAATTGATTCTTTTTTTCAAAATTCAGAAAAATGTTAAATTATTTTATTTTACAAAAAAAATCCAATTTATATCATTTATTTAATATAGTTAGAATTTTTGTAATTAATTTCCTTTTAATTGTTTTTAAACATTTTAAAATGGAATTTCCACTTTGATCTTTCAAAACCAATTGAATTTCAAACTCCCATGTAACTAAACATGATATTTCAAAATATTTTTCAAGGTGTACAACTTATTTTTGAATATATTTGGTATCTTACATCATTTTTTATTTAATTTCCTTTGAAAAATAAACATTTTAATTTAGAATTAGGGGTTCCTCTTGATTTTAAATTTTAAACATCTCTTGGGCCTCTTGGTAGAGTGTAAGTCCCATCCCTCTGTAAATAAAATAATTGGGCCCCAGACATTGTATAAGTCCCTCTGCATTTTTAAAAAATCTCGGTGCGATTGCCATTTCAAAATGAAATCATCTGGGCCTTTCCTTGAGCTATAAGTCCCACTTCTTTTCTTAAAAATAAACCTTGGGCCTCTGATAGAGTGTAAGACCCAATCCTTTGTAAATACAAACCATTTTGGGCCTCAGATATTGTATAAGTCCCGATACGATCTTCAAAACAACGGTGCGATCGCTGTTAAACCTTGGGCCTCTGCTTGAGTATATGCCCTTACAATCTTTTGAAAAACAACTTCTCTTTTGATTTAGATTCAAATATACAGTTGTTATCAAAACTTTCTTTAATTTCTTTGAACAACTAACAATACAGCATGTACGCTTGCTCATCTGTAAGTTTTAAATAACTTTCATTTACTCGTTTTCATATATATATATATATATATATATATATATATATATATATATATATATATATATAACTGTATTGTGGGAAGCTGCTCCCCTGTAAGTCCTTCTTTCATATCCTTTTAAATAATTGTCATATATCAACTGTATATATACTAGTATAGTTGTTTAGAGTTTTCCCTGGCAACTAGGTCTAGAACTAGGTAAAGTCAGTTGGTCACTCTTAAATACAGTCAAAACTAGATCCCCATAGGACTTCCAGATACAGTCTTGCCTTCTCTTGGGCTTAAACAATATGGAATAAAGAGAAAGGCAGTATTCTCGGTGAACCTTTTCTCAGACTGTCAATATTAGAAACTGTCAAAGAAATTATACTCCCCAAAGTGGATCTATTCTCGGTGAATAACATCTCTTGAATTTCTTCAAACCTCAGAACTTTCACTAAATGATTTATTCTTGGTGAATAGTATTTCTTGAAATTTTCTTGGTTTGGGACCCACAGGCTTTCTAAAAGCATCCCCGCCTCCTCTTGGGCTTTGTACAAGGACCCTCCGACTTCTAATAAGTTCTCATGCCTTCTCTTGGGCTTAATACAAGGACCCTGGAAACCTCTTAAAGGTATAAGATAGAACTTAGTAATCCTTTGCTAGAGCAGTCTTTCCAATGTCAAATGTCAGACCAATTTAGGGTTGATTCTCATCCCTTAAAACACCTGCCTCCTCTTGGGCATCATACAAAAGATAAAACTCTTCCACACCGGTAGACTTGGACAGTCTAAATCCCCTTGAGTCTCAAAGACATTCTCAAGTTCCCTACAAAGCATAGGAAGAAACCCCAGTCATTTTTTATCAATCTCTAGTAGAGATAAAACCCGTGGGTTCTAAAACCCAGCCTCTCTCCTAAAAGTTCCCCAGCCATGGTCAATTTATCACCAGTATCAGAACCTCAAGGCATATGATACCCCAACTCTTTTATAACCCTCAGCAAGAGTTGATTCCCCATTTGGACCTGCCTCGAGATCTCAATAATCCCCGGCAGAAGCAAGCCTCCTCTAAGGCTTTGTATAATGATCTTTCCTCAGCACTGTCAGCCTCCTCTTGGGCTTTGTACAATGATTCTCCCCAGCGGAGCTAACCTTTTCAGACTCTCTTGTTGAGTCGATCAACTTTCAGACTCTCTTGTTGAGTCAATCACCTTTCAAATCACTCTCTTGTTGAGTTAACCCTTTTAGCCACAATCCTGGGCTTTGTACAGGATAGATAAAAACACTCTCTTGTTGAGTCAATCTTTTTTCAGCGTCCTCTTAGGTTTGATATAAAGATTTCCCCTAGCGAAAGTTAGCCTCCTCTAGGGCTTTGTATAATGAATTTCCAGCTTATTCAGCCACAATCCTGGGCTTCATACATGACAGATAAAAGCACTCTCTTGTTGAGTCAAACCCTTTTAGCCTCAATCTTGGGCTTTGTACAAGACATAAATCTTCATAACCTTCTCATAAGCTTGGGTCAAATATCTTCCCCAGCAGAGTCAATTCCTCCCAGCCTACTTTTAGGCTTTGAGAAATAATTTCCTAAGCAGAGTCAAACTTATATCAGCCTCAATCTTGGGCTTTGTACAAGACAGATAATACTCTCCCGTAGAGTCAAACACATTTCAGCCTCAATCTTGGGCTTTGTACAAGACACCTAAAAAATCCTTAGCCGATTCAGGAAAGTCTCATTTTAGCCTCAATCTTGGGCTTTATACAAGACGGATAAAAGATTTCTTTCCTACAGAGTCAGTCTTCTTTTTAGCCTCTATCTTGGGCTTTGTACAAGATACATACGAACCCTCCCCAACGGAGTCAAAATCCTTTCAGCCTCAATCTTGGGCTTTGTACAAGACAGACATAACATTTTCCCCGAAAAAGTTAAACTTTTAGCCTCCTCTTAGGCTTTGTATAATGATATCCCCAAAGAGGCAGTCTCTTTTTTGCCTCAAACTTAACTAGACATATAAACACTCCCTTTGTTGAGTCGGTCATTTCTAGCCTCCCCTTTGGCTTTGTATAAGGACTTCCCTAGTGGAGTCAATCAATCTCTTAGCTTCAACCTTGGGCTTTGATCAAGGCACACAAAAATCAACATCCCCTCAGAGAAAATCAAAACAAACCCTAATCCTAGATAACTGCAGTAAGAGGCACACTTGTTGATTCAAATATCCAAGCTGTCGTCCATCTTTTATCCTAGTAAATCCTCTCTTACATCTAATTGCTGTAAGCGTCAAGCCTCTGGATTATTTACATCCACGCCACTGTCCCTCTCTTAGCATGAAAGATTCCTAAGGAAAAATGGCATTGCTCTACACTGATTTAAAGTTTTCTCCTTTAGGATAAATCCCCATTGAAACATACGATCCAATGCCTTCTCCTAACTTTGAATTCCCGGTATTTGAGGCTGAAGAAGAAAATGACAAAGAAATTCCAAAGGAGATCTCCCGATTACTCAGACAAGAGGAAAGGTCTATTAAACCGTAGAAAAAGCCGTTGGAAACGGTCAACTTGGGTTCAGAAGAAGAGAGAAAAGAAGTCAAGATTGGGGAACTGCTCAGTCAGACTGTCAAAGAAGGTTTAATAAAGTTTCTCAAAGAATTACCCGATGTATTCATTTGGTCCTATCAGGATATGCCAGGGTTGGATACCAGCATCGTGGAACATCATCTACCGTTGAGATCAAAATGTCCACCGGTAAAACAAAGACTAAGCCGGACTCATCCTGACATGGCCATCAAAATCAAAGAGGAAGTACAGAAACAGATTGACGCGGGTTTCCTCGCCACATCAGAATATCCTCAATGGTTAGCCAACATAGTACCAGTTCCGAAAAAGGACGGAAAAGTCAGAATATGTGTAGACTACAGGGATCTGAACAAAGCCAGTCTAAAGGATGGATTTCCCCTACCACACATTGACATGCTGGTAGACAGTACAATGAAATTCAAAGTATTCTCCTTCATGGATGGATTCTCGGGCTATAATCAAATCAAAATGGCGCCGGAAGATATGGAGAAAACATCATTCATCACCCCATGGGGCACTTTTTGGTATAAGTTAATGCCGTTCGGTTTGAAGAATGCCGGGGCAACCTATCAAAAGGCCATGACTACTTTGTTTAATGACATGATACACAAATAAATCGAGGTATATGTCGATGATATGATTGCCAAATCTAAGACAAAGGAGGAGCATGTGACCCACTGTCAAAATTATTCTAGCGTCTGAGGAAGTACAAACTCTGCTTAAATCCCAACAAATGCACATTTTGTGTCCGTTCAGGAAAACTGCTAGGGTTCATTGTCAGCCAAAAAGGAATTGAGGTTGATCCTGACAAAGTCAAGGGTTGATCCGTCTTCAACATTCAGATTCGGATTCGGTTCACATTATTGATTCGTTTCTCGTCCGTCACGGTTTGGGTCGCGATTCACTTTTGTTTGGTTCAGGTTTGTGTTCTTCTTTTCCGGGCTTTATTTTCAATCTTCATCTCAGATTCTCTCTCTGGTTTGCAAATTTGGTTATGAGAAAGATTGATGAGTGTTGTGGGTATAGTGTATTGATAAGATTGAAAGGGTTGAAGGAGATTGAAGAATATGGTGGAGATTGGTGATTTGGGCTGAAGTTGTTGTTTCAGATGAAAGAGGAGATTGGAGGGTTTAGGTTGAAGATAGAAGGAGGGTCTGGCTTGTTGAAGGAGGTAAATGATTTGTTTCGTTCAGAGGTGAATGGAGGTATTGTGAAGGTTTCTGGTAAATGGTTGTTGTATTGATGGAGAAAAGTGAGATTTGGATTTGAGCTGAGGGTTTGAGGTTGAATTTTGGTGATTATGGAGGTTTGTTGAAGTTGAATGATGAAGATGGGTTTGTGATTCGGTTGGAGAAAAAAGAGAGATTTTGGTTGTGTTTTGGTATTTGTGGGAAGGAGGTTCGTGAAAGTATGTAAGGTTGTTGATGTTTGTCTTTGTAGAGAGAAAGAAAGAGGTTGATTGGAAAAGGTTTGAGTTAATGGAAAAATGAACAAAGTGATGCGTGAGGTTTATGAATCAGCCCCGGTCTCCTCCCCTTTCGGTTTTTGATGAGGGGAGTATAAATGAAGGCCTTGGGGGGATTGAACAAAGGTTAGGTTCGTCCTCCTATTACTGCTCTCTCTTTCCTTCTTAAAAAGATCAGGAACAAACTTGCTCCTTAAGCTTCTGGTACAGATCAATTTGTTTGGTAATGTTGACTTGTCATTTTCGATGCATGATCTGTTGGTGTAGGGATGGTAGGTTGGATGCCAAGGTTATTGAGACATCACTGTCTATTTTGATGCGGATCTCTTGGTTTCGGTCAAACGCCAGAGTGTTGTTGTGAAGTCCTTGTCCTCTGCAGCTTTGTTTTGGACGTAGTGTTTGGTCAAGGTTGTAGTGAAGATGCTTTTAAAGTGCAGAGTGTTACACATAACAGGTGTGGTCCTTGTTGCAAAGTTTTTATGTGCAGTATTTTGTTTCACAATTTTGGCTTGTCTTGCTGGAGTGATGTTGCATAGTACAGGGTAGCCGGATGTTGGCAAAGTGTGCAGCGAATCATTTTAGTTACCTTGGCAATTGATTTTGGTACATTTGGTTGTTGTCTCTTTTTGTAATGGGCCTATTAATGTAAGACAAGAAAATGGACTTAAAATGATAATGGTTCTTTACTGCTATGAAGCAAATGTAAATTTCACGGGCCTTGGGCTTTCTAATAAAATAAATGAGATTGTCAATGATTTTTTTGTAGAGGTTTTTTGTAATTTAAAAAAAATAAAGATAATATGAGAAAAATGGATAAAACATGCATAAAAGGTGATAACTGGACGAGAAAAAAAAAAGATAATGGATATGTGGTTATGGTTTCGAAGTGAATTGGACCATGAAATGGATAAATGGATTTAATTGGATAAATAAAAAAAAAGGATTTCAAATGGCTAATTAGGAAAATGGATTTAGAAATGTGAATAAAAAAAAAGACTATGGGAATGGGTATGCACTTCCACGCCTGAACAACACCTAAACCTTGCTAATTGCACTTGACTACCACAACTCCTGAACTACATAACCAAATACTTGCACACAAATCTGCTTTGACCTCTGACAGCTCTATAACCTGACCAAAGCTAGTTCACATCCAACTGAAACAATATTTAATTTTCATGCTTTGGGTGTACACTGATGGAACATTGACTTGATGAGAACCAAAACCCTAATTCAGAATCTCTGCCACAACCTGATAACCTGATACTGATGCAACCCACTGAAACAAACCACACCCCACAGACCCTTAACCTGGTGACCTTTCCTGGTCCTTGTGGAAGAACTTGTGATGAAAACAAATCACATTGGATTATTGAGGAGAGGAGGTCTCTTGAAACAAACCCTGATTTACAAGTGAAACAAAACACAGCAAAGGTTGATAAATTGGTTAGTTAACATTGCATAGATGATCGAATCTAAATGCAAATGCAAGATTTTATGACATCTAAGTGGTAAAATTTGGGGTACAACAGTTGCCCCTATTTAAATAATTTTACCGAATGGCACGAGGAATGGAAATCCTCGGGGCATCAAGGTGAAAAGGTATTTAAATATAGCAAACTGAAAATTTTTGCCCTTAGATGGAATGCAGATGCTAAGGACAGACAACGGACATGTAAATGCTGACATGCCATGAACTTCTAGTATGATGATATGACACCATGATAGTGCAAAGATGCAGACAAACAAGACACTAAAGGTAAAGAGCAAACAACCACAGATGAGCTTACTGGGGAAGGATATAGGTTAGTATCCACGAGGAAGACTCAAAGGGGATACAGGCTGACCAACAAAAAACAAGCCTCACTGGGGAGACTCTGAGGCAACACTAGGGATGGAAAAAAAATAAAGGGGGAAACCCTACAGATCCTCACTGGAGATAGGAGCCAAAGAGGTGTTCTCCACTGGGGAAAGACCCAGGGAGATGGACGACAGGTTCATATGTGACCGGACGACACTGGGGATAAAGACACATTCTTACTGGGCATGAAACCAGAAAGAAGACATGATCACCATTGGGGATTAATTTGAAATAAAGGATAGACATCCAAATACAAGATTTTCTAGGGATTTCTTATACTGAAGAGTTCAAACGGGATCTTCAAGAAAAACCAGAAAAGACAGATACAAACTCTGCGTGTGCCAAATGATGATCAGTCATAAGGACTTTCAAAGAGATATTGGTAATGACTGAACTTCTACTGGGAACCAGATTAAAGTGCCAACAAGGATTGGACTCAGAAGTGACATGTCAGTATACACCAATTCGAGTTGGATAAGATACCAATTTACGTTGGTTTGCCAGCAAAGACTGGACTTTAGACACCAATATGAGTTGGACTTCGAATACCAGTATGAGCTGGATTTTTTAAATTTCGGTTTAGGTTCATATTTGACCTGAGTTCAAACAACAGGTTCACATCTAACCGGAATTTTAGGTTCACATCTGACTTGGTTTCAAACAACGGGTTCACGATAACCTGAAGTTTAGGTTCACATCTGACCTGGTTTCAAACAACGGGTTCACGATAACCTGAAGTTTAGGTTCACATCTGACCTGGTTTCAAACAACGGGTTCACGATAACCTGAAGTTTAGGTTCACATCTGACCTGGTTTCAAACAACGGGTTCACGATAACCTGAAGTTTAGGTTCACATCTGACCTGGTTTCAAACAACGGGTTCACGATAACCTAAAGTTTAGGTTCACATCATCAAAAGGTTTGAAGGCAAGGAAACCAGAATAGGGATCACATCGCCAAGAAGTTTGACGGAAAGGAAACTAGAATAGGGATCACATCGTCAAGAAGTTTGACGACAAGGAAACTAGAATAGGGATCACATCGTCAAAAAGTTTGACGGCAAGGAAACCAGAATAGGGATCACATCGTCAAGAAGTTTGACGGTAAGGAAACCAAAGCAGGGATCACATCATCAAGAAGTTTGATGGCAAGGAAATAATACATATTCGAGGGTATGAAACCTGAACTCGGAATACCTCATCAAATAGATTGACGGCAAGAAAATAAAACATATCCGAGGGTATGAAACCTGAACTCGGAACACCTCATCAAATAGATTGACGGCAAGAAAATAAAACATATCCGAAGGTACGAGACCTGAGCTCGGAACACCTCATCAAACAGATTGACGGGAAGAAAATAATACATATCCGAGGGTATTAAACCTGAACTCATCAAATAGATTGACGGCAAGGAAATAATACATATCCAAGGGTATAAAACCTGAACTCGAAACACCTCATCAAACAGATTGACGACAAGGAAATACCTCAAATAGGGATCACATCAAACGGGTTGATGGAAAGTGACTGATTAAAGGTAACACCATTGGTAACTGTAGAAGTATGAATAAAACCAAGGACGGATAAGCTTCTCGGAAAAGAGATTGCCACTTATCGTTGTAGAGGTAATGATAGTAAAACAAGCTTCTTAAGGAGATTTCCACTTGTTATTGAGTATAAATTCCAAAGAGATGTTGATATTACAACACTGCTAGAGGAATAATTTTGTCTTCAATGAGGATCTGTAGAAGATTCTTCTGCGAGACACGGTGCAAAATAAATGCACGTTCAAGATGGGCTCAGAAACCACACCTGCCAGGGATCAAAGTTCAATCTAGGAACAAGCTAGAAAGAAACGGTCAAACAAGACTCCAATTGAGGGATGAACTTAAATGGGGACTTATCTTATCCACATGTGAAAAAGATAACTGAACCAACCATCATCCATGAGAATCAAACTCTGTGGGGAATTCAGAAAAGATGGGCCCTTTATGCCTAGGGCTGACTTTCTAGTGGAATGAATAGACAAACCCAGTCACTTGGGGAGATAAACGCCAAAGTGAACAAAAACAGGTAAGCACCAGAAAGGGAAGCAAAAATGCTAAGACAATATGCGCATGAATTTTTATGCCATGCTTATGCTTATGCTGACAAAACAGGCAAAAAGAAGTGAGACTGGAGATGAAATAAAAATCTCGACAAGGATACCCAGCCAACCTCATCAGATTGGACCATTACTGGGGATGAATAAGTAGGATCAACAACTTCACTGGGAAAAGAGTATTCCACCTGAGGTATAGCATCATGACTTCACTAGGATTGCCATCATGAGCTTGATTTCCTTACTGGAGGAGGAAGATCCATGGAGATTGGCCAAGCTCGACCGAAGTAACAATTTACTAAGAAGCTGACAAAGGATATCACAAGAACAGGGTAATTCTGCATCCTAACTTGTATGATGATCACCATAATAAACAACAACTCTTACAACATGTAATCTTCAAATCTTCTCTGCCCCATATTACATGGTATGTTGGCACAACAAAGTCTTTGAACTTGCTCTTCAGACTAGTTGATCTGTGAAAGAGATGCCCCAGATTGATTGGCCTTTTAGAGATTTACCGAATCTCGACCTGACTACTTCTGATTAACTGGTCTGCGAGGATAAGTCATCAAAAGGATTTTACAGAAGAATTGGCAAACCAGATGCTTTAATATCTTTAAACTTTTGAAAAGATTCATGAATCCTGACATAACTGCCCCAGATTGTTGTATTCACAATACAAAGCCCTTAGACTACTATACTACGACTGGGAAACAAACTTGCCCCTTGTTGGTGGGTCTTTGGAGTCCTTTCCTTGAAACACTTGTCATAAGATGACCTTAAGAGAGATTGTCCCAATATCCTGAATTTGAAGAGTTCTGCCCTTGATTCAATGACTCCTGGAATGGTGGATCGGCAGATCCCTCCGCTTGGTTGTCCCTAACTGAGCTTCCTTTATCAAGACGAATTCCCTAGCTGGCTGCATTTGTTGGGATTTCTCTGATATTGAATTGTTTTTGCAAACAAGTATTGTTCATTTAAAATTTGGCAATTTTAATGTAAAATTCATGCAAGCTTTTGAAATCAAATTTTATTGATGAAACACACACAGTGGAATGATTAAATAATCAACAACAAAGATGGATCTAGCCATTTACGGAATGACAGATGAAGTGATCAACACACGCAATTAGCAAAGATTATTAGGAGTCAGGTTAATCAACCTTGCCGTAGTATGCCTTCAAAACAACCTTACCTCAATTAGGTCTTTTAAGGGTTGTAACGTGGCTTGGCTCACAGTTCATGAAACAAAGGATAAAGGCTTAAAGTTTATTTGTCCCCACCCAATCTTCGTGATGAACTCCAATCCTACACTCAGTTAACTTAGGCTATACATTCAGATTCCCATAGGCTGGAAATTGAACTGATGATAGTTGGTGATGATTCAGACACCTAGGATAGTCATTGCTCCATTGTAACATTTGGTCATCCTTTGTTCCTGAGGTTTTGAGACCTCCTCTTGTCTTGAGGTTTTGAGACCTCTTTTCTTTGTTTGAGGTTATGATACCTCTTTTCTTTGTCTTGATTAAGGTTTTGAGACCTTTTCTTTTTGGTGAGGTTATGAGACCTCTTCTTTTCTTGATTGTTGTACAAACCTCCTTATATAAGGCGAAGTTTTGGGCTTCCCATCTTTCTTGGCTTTTGCCTTGAAAGGGACTCGGCTTATTCTTCGATTAAGGATTTCTCGACGATCCTTCCTTATTTGTCGCTTCGGGAATAACTTGTACAACACTTATTCACTTGATTGGAGAGAGCCGACTTGGTGTCTTGCATGAAGCGCTTGCATTAGAATGCATAACCAAGTTAAACTGAGAACTACCCACCCCAAGGTTGAGATTAAGGGTTTTTTGTGTAAGGAAAGAAAACTCCTACTTCTAGGCTCAAAGGGTTTGACAAGGGATTAACTTCCTTATTTCTCCAGTGTTTGGGAATTGAAACAATGCCTTACATCCTCGGCAAGGTTTAATTGGCAGCATACCACAACAATTATGAATATGAGGTTTTCATCATCCTCCCCAATCTTTGCTTGAACAAAAGTTTGGAAAAAAACTAGTCTATTTTTTTTTGTTTTGTTTTATGACAGTAAAGGAAAGAGAATGAGTGAATATGAATGGACTTAATCAAAAGATGCATAAACACTTCATTAATCTTGCTAATTTGAAAGTACAACAAAGCTTATAAGCAAAAACAGATTCAAACATGCAAAGAAAAACAACAAAATGCTAAAACAGCCAAAAGTTTGCTGGCTTCGGGGAACTGGAATTTCCTTTTTGATTTTGCAAGCTGTGATATCTGTCTTCAGAGTTGTTTGTCGAGATCAGTCTAAGAATCATCTTCACATCCCCTCTCGGAAATTTCTTCTATCTCAGACTCTGATGAACTCACCTGATTAGGTGAAAGATTGTTGATTTGAGTGCCTTGAGGCGTGAATGAGAACATATTGGAGTCAAGCAGAGTCTGAACCTTGTTTCTGAGCACTCTACAATCTTCAATTGAATGCCTCTATGCCCCAGCATGGTAGTCACAATGGACGTCGGTGTCAAAGCCTGGCGAGTCTGGAAAAGACGTTGGATCTATCTCCTCTGGCACTATCAATCCACTTTTGATTAAATCTGGTAAGAACTGACTTTATAGTATTGGAAATGGAGTGAAATTCCTTTTTGGCTTTCTTGGCCTTTGTCGTGCATGCTGACGCGGCTGACAGCGGTAGGACCGTTGATTTGGAGAAGAATATTGCCTCTGAGGAGAGAATGGTGTCTGACGCGGAGACCCAAAAGATTGCTGACTCTGAACACTTGAGTTGCATGAGCACTGAGGCTGAGGTATTGGAGATTCCCAAGTGGAATTACTTTCTTTCTCCCATTCTTCTTGAGAACTGACAATTGATTCACTCTCACTAGCAGGGATGTTTGAGATGCCTCAGATTTTTCCGTTCTTGACGCCGCTCTCAATGTGTCTCCAGCTATTACCAAGTCAGAAAAGTTTGATGTCGTAATGCTAAACAACTTTTCTCGGTATGGACCTTGCAAAGTATCCACGAACTAATCAACCAATTCCTTATCTAAGAGTGGTGGTTGAACGCGAGCAGCTACTTCTCTCCACCTCTGAGCATATCCTCTGAAGGATTCATTGTCTTCTTGAGATAAGTCTAGCAAATGCAGGCGGCTGGGAGCCAAGTCAAGATTGTAGTTGTATTGCTTAACAAAGGCATTGGATAGGTCTGACCATGATTGGATGTTGCGACTCTCTAGCTGCATGTACCAATTCAATGATGCCCCACTCAGACTGTCTTGGAAACAGTGGATCATAAGTTTGTCGTTACGGACATGTGAAGTCATTCTTCTGCAAAACATCACCAAATGCTGCTTCGGACAGCTATCCCCTTTGTACTTCTCAAATTTTGGTGTTTTGAACTTAGGAGGCATCACAAGGTCAGGTACCAAACACATGTTCAAAGCATTCAAATCGTCGAAGTCACGACCCTTAATGGCATCAAGCTTTTCTTCCAAGGCACAACATTTTTCCATTATCTCCACGTCTCATGGATCCTTGATTTTCACCACAGGGACTGTTTCTTGGGAATTTGGCTCAGAGAAAGCGAAACTACGATATTCCACGGCATCAACAGAAGAGGAACGACCATCTCGGACAATGGCACGTTCTTGTATAACTTGGTTCTCAACAGGAATCTGCACAGGTTGATGTTGAGCAACATTGTCCAAAGACATACCTTGAATATTGTCATCTCTCTTTGCCAAGGCTATCATAATCTAATCCAACTGGTTTCTCAACAAGTCAAAATCTGCTCTGGTCACAAACTGGTTCTGCTCTTCTGAGTTCATGATCCTCCAAAATCTACTTCAAGTCCAATGATGGCTTCGGGAAGTCAACTGGGTTACAGACAAAGGACGGATGAGACTCAAGACTGAGAAATGCAAATGCACATGCAATGCTAATGCAAGCCAAATGGTTCCAAGGAACTCAAAGGCGAGTTGCAAACATTTTGGGAAACTGAAGTGTTTAGTTTCAAAATCCATGATCTTTATTGGTTTTTACAAAGGAGAAGGCACTTGAATTCCTTGAAACCGAAAGGCTGTCATGAATGGACGAATGTATGCACAAACACACATATACAGATATTCACATATTCACACATATGTACAGGGAAACAAATGAGGGCCTAGGTTTGAAGATCACGAGCATGGAGCCATGGTCTACCCATCCCAAAAGGTGTGTACTATGGGTTTTCATCTGCAGAACAGGGTTCTAAAAAGTTCCCAGAGTCGACAATCCATCTTTCAGATATTATCGACTTCCCAAATGACTCGGTAATCAATAATATTCTCAAGAGAATCTCGTCTGAGTGTAGTATCGCGTGACAACCATTTTAGAAATAGACTCCCTCATGGTCACCGCACTACATCCTAAAAAGGCTTAAGTGGGGTTTGGAGGTAACTACGGTTCTCGGTATCGATGGATCCTACGTTGAGAGTAGCATGTTTTCACGAATAGACTCGCTCAACATGACTAAACTTCCAAGAGGGCCTAAACTGAGTGATGGTGTCTCAAGTCAACTTTTTCAGGAATCGATTCCCTCAAAGCATCCTTAAATATATCATCGTCCTATCATAAGTGCTCTCAAGTCCCGGTTATGACTTATCTCACCACTCAATAGTAGCACCCTGCACACAGAAGATCCCAAGCAAAACGGGTATACAGATATATACATATATGTACAAGTATAGCAAACAAACATAAATAACACAAACACAACAAGGTGGGCTTAACCCTCAAGGATCTATCCCCAGTGAAGTCGCCATTTCTGTTGCGGTGAGAATCGGATAACAAGCTATTAATTAACTTGCATCACAAAACTTTGAATTCACCACCGACTTTGATTTATCCAAAGGAAAGGTTCAAGATCGAGAAAAACCTAAAGGGGGGAGATCTAAGGTTTGGGGGTTGGTTATACTAAGGGAAGTTATTAGCACCCTTAATATCTGTAGTACTCTACAGGAACCTCTTGTTAATGTTGTGTTATGTTATGTTTGCTTGCTAAGGGAATCTGCTAAATGGTAAAGGTAAAGACCTAGGTATGTACACTAAGTTTGCTCGCCAAGACGTCGCATCTTGTGCCTACGTATCTGACTAAAGAATCAGAGTAACCGTAGTTCACCTAACTAAGGGTGAAGGAGGAACCATTGACTATGGCCAAAGTTCCAAGGGGAAATGAGTATGAGCTCATTTAGAGTTTTAAGAAACTCTCTAAGTCTAAGTTATGATGGGGTGAAGTGAATACTCAAAGTGACGAGTCTCACATAGAGCTTATAAACTCAATCCTACTTCTAGTTATGATTCAATGGCTCTTATGAGGCCAAGAAAAGGGAAAGGCTCTTATGAGGCCAAGGTGGGATGATTTGGTTATCGACTTATGAGTCAACTTAGGAGGACTTTCCTTTGGAATGAGTATTGAGGATGTGTCAAATGAAACAGGCAATCACAATCATAACAGAATAGTTATCCACAAGACTTTATCAGAAAATATGTACAAGTATCACCAAAAGAGAAATGGAAAGTTAGTAGTCCAAAGAAATTAAAAATTGAAATGAAATAGAAATTGTCTCGTCCTAATCATGATTTAATCGAGAACTCGATAATCAACGATTCTTTACTTTCATCGACTAAAAAGTGAATGAAACTGAAATAAAGAGAAAGTGATCTCATATTGATCAAAGTTTTGTCGCTTTAATGAGATCAACCAAACCATGAAGTTTGTTATATCATAGACCAAAAACAAAGAAAATGGAAATGAAATGAAAAAATAAAGTTGGTCTCGTCTTAATCAAGATTTAAATCGATAAATCGATAATCTTAAATTTTTGACTTTCAGCAACCAATCAAAATAAATAAAAAAGTGGCCTCATATTTATCAAGACTTTATTGATTTGAAATAATCAAAGTCAAGATTTGTGCAATATCACTGGCCCAAAATAAAGAAAATTCAAATAAAAATAACATTGCCAAGAGTTTGTAAAATATTAAGATTTAACATTTTAAAAACAAAGAAATTAAAATAATAATATTAAAACTATATAAGAAAAAAAATGAAAAAAAGAAATCAGAAACATGAAAATGAAGGGTGCACTGGAAATCATGTGGTGGGTGCATTGAATCCATGGGCCTGCAAGTAACCCATCATCACCAAAGCATCACACGGCTAAAACAAAGGGTGGTGTGTAACAAAACGTGGGTTTAACATGAAATGGGCTTAAAGAAAAGGCACAATTGAAATCACACCATATTTTATTTTTAACAAAAAACAAACTGATCTTGGTGATAAAGAAAAGGTCAGACTTCAAAACCAAACTCAAATTTCACATAAATGAAAAAAAGGAAGAGTCATTGCAACGATGACTTAAAAAGAAGAACGAAACGGCGAGTCGAAACTCAACCTTCTCCGTGTAATCTCCTCTTTCGTCTTGTTCTCGTTTCCATCTTCATCGTTCAGATTCGGATTCGGTTCACATTATTGATTTGTTTCTCGTCCATCACGGTTTGGGTTGCGATTCACTTTTGTTCGGTTCAGGTTTGTGTTCTTCTTTTCCGGGCTTTGTTTTCAATCTTCATCTCAGATTCTCTCTCTGGTTTGCGAATTTGGTTATGAGAAAGATTGATGAGTGTTGTGGGTATAGTGGATTGAGAAGATTGAAAGGTTTGAAGGAGATTGAAGAATATGGTGGAGATTGGTGATTTGGGCTGAAGTTGTTGTTTCAGATGAAAGAGGAGATTGGAGGGTTTAGGTTGAAGATAGAAGGAGGGTCTGGCTCGTTGAAGGAGGTAAATGATTCGTTTCGTTCAGAGGTGAATGGAGGTATTGTGAAGGTTTCTGGTAAATGGTTGTTGTATTGATGGAGAAAAGTGAGATTTGGATTTGAGCTGAGGTTTTGAGGTTGAATTTTGGTGATTATGAAGGTTTGTTGAAGGTGAATGATGAAGATGGGTTTGTGATTCGGTTGGTGAAAAAAGAGAGATTTTGGTTGTGTTTTGGTATTTGTGGGAAGGAGGTTCGTGAAAGTATGTAAGGTTGTTGATATTTGTCTTTGCAGAGAGAAAGAAAGAGGTTCATTGGAAAAGGTTTGAGTTAATGGAAAAATGAACAAAGTGATGCATGAGGTTTATGAATCAGCCCTGGTCTCCTCCCCTTTCAGTTTTTGATGAGGGGAGTATAAATGAAGGCCTTGGGGGTTTGAACAGAGGTTGGGTTCGTCCTCCTCTTACTGCTCTCTCTTTCCTTCTTAAAAAGATCAGGAACAAACTTGCTCCTTAAGCTTCTGGTACAAATCAATTTGTCTGGTAATGTTGACTTGTCGTTTTCGATGCAGGATCTATTGGTGCAGGGATGGTAGGTTAGATGCCAAGGTTATTGAGACATCACTGTCTATTTTGATGCGGATCCCTTGGTTTTGGTCAAAGGCCAGGGTGTTGTTGTGAAGTCCTTGTCCTCTGCAGCTTTGTTTTGGACGTAGTGTTTGGTAAAGGTTGTAGTGAAGATGCTTTTAAAGTGCAGAGTGTTACACGTAACTGGTGTGGTCCTTGTTGCACAGTTTTTATGTGCAGTATTTTGTTTCACAATTTTGGCTTGTCTTGTTGGAGTGATGTTGCATAGTACAGGGTAGCTGGATGTAGGCAAAGTGTACAGCGAATCGTTTTAGTTGCCTTGGCAATTGATTTTGGCGCATTTGACTGTTGTCTCTTTTTGTAATGGGCCTATTAATGTAAGACAAGAAAATGGACTTAAAATGATAATGGTTCTTTATTGTTATGAAGCAAATGTAAATTTCATGGGCCTTGGGCTTTCTAATAAAATAAATGAGATTGTAAATTATTTTTTTGTAGAGGTTTTTTTTAATTTAAAAAAAAAGAAAGATAATAGGAGAAAAATGGATAAAACATGGATAAAAGGTGATAACTGGACGAGAAAAAAAAAAGATAATGGATATGTGGTTATGGTTTTGAAGTGAATTGGACCATGAAATGAATAAATGGATTTAATTAGATAAATAAAAAAAAGGATTTCAAATGGCTAATTAGGAAAATGGATTTAGAAATGTGAATAAAAAAAGACTATGGGAATGGGTATGCACTTCCACACCTGAACAACACCTAAACCTTGCTAATTGCACTTGACTACCACAACTCCTTAACTACATAACCAAATACTTGCACACAAATTTGCTTTGACCTCTGACATCTCTATAACCTGGCCAAAACCAGTTCACATTCAACTGAAACAATATTTAATATTCACGCTTTGGGTGTACACTGATGGAACAATGACTTGATGAGAACCAAAACCCTAATTCAGAATCTCTGCCACAACCTGATAACCTGATACTGATGTAACCCACTGAAATAAACCACACCCCACAGACCCTTGACCTGACGACCTTGCCTGGTCCTTGTGGAAGAACTTGTGATGAAAATAAATCACATTGGATTATTGAGGAGAGGAGGTCTCTTGAAATAGACCCTGATTTACAAGTGAAACAAAACACAGGAAAGGTTGATAAATTGGTTAGTTAACATTGCATAGATGATCGAATCTAAATGCAAATGCAAGATGTTATGACATATAAGGGGTAAAATTTGGGGTACAACACAAGGCCATTCAAGAAATGCCTTCTCTAAAGACTGAAAAACAAATCAGGGGATTCCTGGGACTTTTGAATTACATATCCAGATTTATATTCCTCTTGACTGCGACATGTGCGCCGATCTTTAAATTATTAAAAAAGAATCAGGACTCCGTTTGGACAGAAGAATGCCAAACCGCCTTTAACAGTATCACATAATACCTGTTAAATCCACTGATTCTATCACCTCCAGTGGAAGGAAGACCACTGATCATCTACCTAACAGTCTTGGAAGACTCAATGGGTTGTGTACTTGGCCAACTAGATGAAACCAAAAGGAAAGAGTCTGCCATATACTATTTGAGCAAGAAATTTACCGTCTGCGAGACTCGGTATACTATGCTTGAGAAAACTTGTTGTGCTCTGGCTTGGGAAGCCAAATGTCTTCGCTAGTATTTGATTTGTCACACTACTTGGTTAATCTCCGAAATGGATCCAATCAAGTATGTCTTTGAAAAACCTGCTCTCACGGGAAGGATTGCCCGTTGGCAGATGTTGTTATCAGAATATGACATCGAGTACCATGCTCATAAAGTCGTCAAAGGAAGTGTTTTAGCCGATCATTTGACTCATTAACCGATTGACAATCAAGAATCGGTCGGATTTGACTTCCCAGACGAAGATGTCATGTACTTGAAAATGAAAGATTGCGATGAACCACTACCCAATAAAGGGCCAGAACCAGGTTCCCAATGGGGACTAATATTTGACGGAGCTGTCAATCATTATGGAAACGTAATTGGAGCAACCATCATAACTCCTCAGGGTACCCACATTCCATTCACTGCCAGACTGACTTTCAAATGTACAAACAAAGAGGCCGAATATGAAGCTTGTATCATGGGTCTCGAAGAAGCAATTGACTTAAGGATTAAGAACTTGGATGTGTATGGAGACTCAGCCCTGGTTATCAATCAGATCAAAGGAGATTGGAACATATACCAATCAGGACTGATCCCTTATAAAGATTACGCGAGAAGGTTGTTACCATTCTTTAACAGAATCGAGTTTCACCATATCCCTCGTGAATAAAATCACATGGCTGATGCAATAGCCACTCTCTCTTCCATGATTACTGTAGGCCAATGGAACGACGTACCTAAGATTGACATAATACGCCTATAACGGCCCGCTTACATTTTCGCAATCGAAGCAGTTATAGACGACAAACCTTGGTATCACGATATCAAATGCTTCCTTCAAAAACAAGAGTACCCACCTGGGGCATCGAGAAAAGACAGAAAAACTCTCAGGAGACTGTCTAGAAACTACTTTCTGGACGGTGATACACTCTATAAGTGAAACTTCGACATGGTTCTGCTCTGATGCGTAGACAGACCAGACATAAACATGTTGATGAAAGAGATTCACGAAGGATCCTTTGGCACTCACGCCAACGGACACACAATGGCAAGAAAAATTCTAAGAGCAGGATACTATTGGTTGACTATGGAATCCAATTGCTATAAGTACATGAGGAAGTGTCACAAATGTCAGATATACGTAGACAAAATCCATGTACCGCCAACACATCTCAAAGTTCTCTCTTCCCCGTGGCCTTTTTCAATATGGGGAATCGACATGATTGGCATGATTGAACCCAAAGCTTCGAACGAACACTGGTTCATCCTGGTAGCCATTGATTACTTCACCAAGTGGGTCGAAGCAGCTTCATACGCCAATGTGACCCGACAAGTCATGGTCTGATTTATCAAAAATAATATCATCTGCCGTTATGGTGTTCCAAGCCAGATCATTACTGATCATGGATCTAACTTGAACAACAAGATGATTAAAGAGTTATGCGTTGAGTTCAAGATCGAACACCATAACTCATCTCCCTACCGGCCTAAGATGAATGGAGCGGTAGAAGCGGCTAACAAGAACATCAAGAAGATCATTCAAAAGATGGTTGTAACCTACAAAGACTGGCACGATATGCTACCTTTTGCTTTTCATGATTATCGCACATCTTCCCGAACTTCAACAGGGGCAACCCCTTTCTCTCTTGTATATGGCATGGAAGTCGCGCTCCCCATAGAAGTCGAGATACCATCAATCAGAGTATTGATGGAAGCTAAGCTAACAGAAGTTGAATGGTGTCAAAGCCGACACGATGAACCGAACCTAATCGAAGAAAAGCAAATAATTGCTCTATGCCATGGTCGGTTATATCAACATAGAATGAAGAAAGCATTCGACAAAAAGGTCTGACCCCGTTTCTTCAGGAAAGAAGACCTCGTGCTCAAGAAGATACAATCATTCCTCACTAATTCCTGGGGCAATTGGACTCTGAATTATGACGGCCCCTATGTGGTCAAGAAAGCTTTCTCAGGCGGTACCTTGAGACTCGCAACCATGGATGGAGAAGAAATTTCCTACCCCACAAATGTTGATGTAGTCAAGAAATACTTCGCCTAAATAATAAAAAAAAACGTCTCGGTGGATTGAAAACCCGAAAGGGCGGTCCAGGAAAAATTTAGAGACATCAACAAAAATCATCCCGATGGATTGAAAACCTCAAAGTACAATCCAGGAAAAAGTTAGGGATTCATGGCAAGTAACTACGTCCAACAAAGGGGCAAATCCCCCAGCAGCAGTCATACCATCCATCAGAAAAACTCCAGTCAAGGTCATCTTCGACAGAAGCTCAGGACGTCCAAAATTCAAAGTTAGTAGAAGGATAACAGTCGTTATGTTTCGATGTAGCCCTTTTCCCTTAAATTACAATTTTCTAACTTTGTAAATACTCTATGGAATCACGCGTTTGGCTGATTTCCATCCTATCAATAAAATTTGAGCCTTAGTGCTTTTGTTTGCAATTCTTATTTGTTTTAGATTTACAGAACGATGTTTTAACATGATTAATGATTCTTGAAATAAAACAAAAATGAATTTACTTGTCAACATTTTTTTGCTTTTAAAATAAAGATGGTAATTTATTTTGACTGTTGAACATCGAAAGAGCATCGATTGCTACTCCAAAGGCGATTAAGCTTCAAAGTGCAGAATCAAAATACTCATTCTAAACCAGTGCGCCTGAATGAAGGATCAACTGTGTCAGAGACCGTGTGTCATCTGACATCCCCGACAGAGTTCTTACCTCCTAAGCCCGACCAAGGTTGTTCCCCACATGGACTATCTCTCCTAAGCAACGCAGAATTGCTATCTTGAACCAGTGATACTTTTCATCCCCTGCAGTGGACGAGTATCCAGTCATGTTCATCCACTAGTTTGTATGTCGTGTCAGTTTTGTCAGCACAAACATACATACATCATGCATTATTGATTCACATACATATTCATATTGCATCACTATCACTCTAGTCGGTCTTATCCCCTAGTGATAAAAGTCCTCTTATCAATCAAGTTGTCGGTTCTTTCCTCGTCAGGAAATGTTTTGTCTGAACAATCTCTCTCTCCCAGTTTATTTATGGATTGGAGTTGGTCCCTTGACCACTTTGATAAGTTGAACCTCTGAAAAGACAAGAATACCTTTGACAAACCTCACCCTTCGCCATTGAAGATGATATCTTTGCTTTCCCGGATTAAGGAAGATCCCCAGAGAAAGCCTCACAACCAAAGACTCGCAGCAACACATTGATTTTTCTCTCCAAGAGATTCAATGTTAATGAAGTCATCAGCACCTCAAAATTGGATTGCATCACATGGAATTTCTCCGAGAAGATCTCGAGGAAAAGTATGATGTAATATCCCCAAGCAAAAAACGGTCTCTCAAGAGACTTGTTTTCCCCAGTAGAGTCAACAAATGGCATCTCCAAAACAGAGAAGTTTACACACCTTTACAACTCAGACGAATGGGTTTCCCCAGCAAGTCTGACATCAAAAATTTTTTTTGTCAAATGGCATCTCCCTAGGAAAATTCGGCGAGAAGTTTGAGGAAAACCGCTAACAAATAGCGTCCCTTATCAATAAAGTTTATTGACAAAAGAAACTGAGACCAGTTCCTTGGCTGAATACCAGGATCGAGGGGAAGTTTATTTAAGAAATTGAGACCAGTTCCGTGGCTAAAGACCAGGATCGAGGGGAATTTTATGGACAAAAGAAACTGAGACCAGTTTTGCGGCTGAAGACCCGGATCGAGGGGAAGCTTTCACCCTTTTCTAAGCATCATTGCTTTGCAAAAGAAGATGGATGAGTGAACTGCCATTCATAACCACCATCAAAATTTCGGTTATTTCGATATTTAATCCTCTTGCACCTCGAATACCCAAATACCTTCGCCATTCACACCTTCGGGTCCAAGAAAATTAATTAGGCGCATCTGTCATACCCCAAATTTTTACCACCAAGATTTCCCATCATTGTGCAAATCATCTTCACAATATGAATGAACCATCATGCCTCATCAATCTCCTTAATGATTGTTGAGCATTTACTATAATCAAAGATTAGGGTTTTAAGCCCTCTCAGAGCACTTAGACAAAGGATCAATCAAGAAATGACATGATCTTCAACTTTTATAGCCTCTCAAACACCCATAAAGGATCAAGAGGACTCCCCCATCAAGAATCAAGCACAAGATTGCAGTATTCTTAGTGGATCAAGCCTCAGGATCGCCAATGTCACCAAATTAGGGTTTTGGTCGACCAAGGCCTCCAGATAAAAATCTCCATCTGGACATGAGCCAATGCCTCAATGTATGGTCCTATAAGCACAAAGGAATCTCAAGAGCCCACCCACAATGGCAAAATCACCTTGAGGGTCCATCTATAAAACAAATCAGGAATTAGGGTTTTGACCTAATTCAACCCTTGAGTTAACTTGTGAAGTGAGACATGGCTTGAAGGTTCAAAATGAACTTCAAGGACCTCAAATACATCATATTGACATGGTTACAAGATTTTATTAACTCAAAGAGCTCAAATCATAAGCCACAAGAACTCAGAACCATCTGATAACAAATTAGGGTTTTTGATGGAAAAAGTCAACCCTACCCTTGACTGTTGGCCTACCCTTGATCTCAAACCTTGGGGAGGGGTCCAAGACATTCCTAAACACCCTTGGAGTCCATCCATGAAGTTTAATTAAGCCCAGGGATTGATTTCACAAAAGGATCACAAATTCAAAATTTCATCTGATGAAAAAGTCAACTATACAAAAATCCAAGTTTGACTTTTTGGATTTTTGGTCTACCAAGGTTCTTTAACCCTAAAACAATGTTTATATGTGATTTGAATCATCATTCATCAAGAAAAATCAAAGAAAGTGAGTTAACTTGTTAAAGGGGTAACCATAAAAAACTTAGAATTTTCTAAGTTATGGAACAAAGTGGCTAGGGTACCAACTTTGCAAGGCCATATCTCCCAAACCCTACGGCCTTTTTCTCCCATTCAAACCTCAGATTGAAGTTCATGTTACTTACTTCAAATATGTCAACTAGACCTCATTCCAATTCATCATGGATTTTGAGTTATTGCTTGAGCAAAATCACAAAAAACATGAAAATGACATTTTTCCAACACTTAGTGAAATTTTCACTAAGTCTGAATCTGCCTTATTTTTTCCAAAATGTAGAGGCAGTTTTCATTGTAATTCAAGTAGATTCAAAACCAAAGTTGGACATCATGTTGAAATAGGATATGTCAACTTTCCAAAATGTCCAAGAACTCCATCAAACTCCACCTGAGCTAGAGGTTATGACAGCTGTAACATGCCTTGCTGCAAGCTGTTTTGCAAGGCAGATTTATGTCTTAGTGCTCGAATTGATCAATTAGGGAAAATTCAAACATGGTTATCCATCTGCAGACCTCAAGGGGGAACAACCAAGGGACAAGCACTGATCTATGAGCCTCCCAAGTCTTTGGAACTACATATAGGGTTGGCATCCCTAAAAGTTAAAGATACCTCAAGACTCCAATTTTGTTTTGAGGCATTCAATGGATGCATAGAGCTGGCATGTATCAGTACATGATCAACCAAATGAGTCAAGATAAACTCATACAACAGAGAACCATAGGCCTGTGCTCTAATCTCAAGTCAATGGCTAGAGGAGACTTGAGATTCCATTTGATCACAATTGGCCAAAGGCCTGTTGCAGTTGCCACACACTGTTGCTTGCAAAACAAACTTGACACACTATAAATAGGCCTCATTTGTGATCAGTTTGAGTACACCAAAGCACCCAAACTGATGCTTTCCTCAAAATCACCACTTTTACTCTAATTTTGCCTTCTAACTTAAGTCACCATCGGGTTTTGAGTTTGAGAGCAATTCCAACCAAACTAATGGTTCACACACCTCACATATAACATATAGAAGTGATCCAAACTCTAACATAACATCTGGAACATAAATTTCACAAAATCACCAGCCAACTGCTCAAGTTCTTGATAGAGTTGCAGTTGGGGTACCATCTCAAGTTCCAGTTCATTTCAAACCACTCCAAGCATTCAAATACACTCCTTGGAACTTAAGGAAGCTGCCCAGATCGTTGGAACCAACTTACAATACCTCCATCACCAAACTTGATCACCAGCTGCAAGAGGTAAGCATGAGCTCTTCAAACTACATGGTGCATGCATATTTTACTGCATAATAATTTTGCCACATGTTCATAATCATGTATGGAGTGATAACCCTCAATCAATTGCCATGAATCAATCGTGTATGGAATTTCATTGTGTTCATGCTGAAATTAGGGTTCTGGAGGTTTTCTTCTTATTTCTCACTCAATACTCAAAATAAATGCAATTAAACTATATGGTTGTGATCCTTGTTCAAAAGCGAACAAAATTGGTACTTGAATCGTGCAAAACCATTGAGAAATCATGGAAAAAAGTGAGAAAATGCAAATCTGCAGAAACAGGGCACGCGGGCAAGAACTTGGTGTTCTTGGCGCCCTTTTTCAAATTTTCAAATATTTGAATATTTTGTTATTTTTGTTAATTGATTCAAAAATTAATTTATCTCTGAATATTTATATTTTTGAATTGATTCTTTTTTTTCAAAATTCAGAAAAATGTTAAATTATTTTATTTTACAAAAAAAAATCCAATTTATATCATTTATTTAATATAGTTAGAATTTTTGTAATTAATTTCCTTTTAATTGTTTTTAAACATTTTAAAATGGAATTTCCACTTTGATCTTTCAAAACCAATTGAATTTCAAACTCCCATGTAACTAAACATGATTTTTCAAAAAAAATTTCAAGGTGTACAACTTATTTTTTAATATATTTGGTATCTTATATCATTTTTTATTTAATTTCCTTTGAAAAATAAACATTTTAATTTAGAATTAGGGTTTCCTCTTTGAAATTCTGGTATCAGACGTGTGATGTTAAGGTGTGATGTCACAACAACACACTCTGCACAATGGACAGCAATAACAGTAACAAAGCAACACAAGGAATTGTTGACCCAGTTCGGTTACAACCAACCTACTCTGGGGGCTACCAAGCCAGGGATGGAATTCACTACTTGTAGATATAATTTACAGACTCAACAACCCGTTGACAATCTCCTAAACTTATACTCTACTAATGACTTCCTAACTAAGAAACCACCTAGGTATGAGAACACCGCTCAATCCCTTACAAACTCTCAAAGAAACCACTTTGAGTACCCTTGATCTTGCTTCCTAGCTTCGATCAAGCAACCACTCTCTATTGCTTCACAGCTTCTAGAGAGGACAGAAACACAACACCTATTCAAACCCTAGAATAGTGTAAATACAAGCACTCTAAACAAACTCTAGACACTAAGCCTCCAGCTCCTGATCTTCTGAATGTTTTCTGTCACTTTTTCTTTGGTCTTGTGTGCTTTATATAGCTCCTTGAATTGGTCTTGGACTTGCTACAATATCTCCCAGATTTGTTATTTAAAACTGAATATTTAAAATAGATTTTCTCCTAAAATCTTTTTAAATCTTCAACCTTTTAAATCTCCTACAAATCTGCACCAGATCTCCTATGCAGCAGGAAATATCTATCCCAAGATATTCACATCCAATAAGACAGCTTGCTCTCCACAATTCCAGCTAATACGCAACCCTAACAACATCACAGCATGCTGTTGTTAATTCTGCATATCTAATGTCACAACATCGCCTATGTGACATCAGACATCCAACTTCAGCAAATACATCCTTAACACAGCCCAGTGTTAAGACTTCAATGTTGCAACATCAGCACCTTGACACCAACATTGAACATACTTTGTTTTACCAAAATTCCAGCCAATCCAAGAACTAACAATCTCCCCCTTTGGCTAATTTTGGCTAAAACAATCTCTGCACTCTGCAAACAAACTCTGCACTCTGCACCTTCAGAGACTTTAGCAGCGGAAAAATACTTCAATCAATAATTTTGAAATCTTCATCAGCAGCAGTTTGACAATTTTCATAGTCTTCATCACTTGATCTGCTGCAGCACCATCTTCATTATTGACAACAGCCAATAGGCGCTCCCCCTCAAAAATATGAACCAGCATCACAGCTGTTCAGTAGCTCACAATGTGCAGCACTTCTCCCCCTTGATGTCTACTTGGCTGCACTCTTCGAATGCTATGATATCTTTACTAGCTCAGTCTACACTCACCCTCAATAACTGCATCAGCACTTTTCAACTAAACACCTTTTATTATTTTTAGCAGCATCAATTTCTCTTCATGGAAATTTATAACTCTCCCCCTTTTTAGCCATAATTAGGCAAGCTCTAATAACTACAGTCAGTACACCCTAGCTCTTATTGTTAGCCTCACAGTTAGCAACCAGGCAAAACAAATCATAGAAGGAAAAACATAAAACGTGCATATAACAGCACAATATTCAAATTACATAACCAGCATAGCAAGTGCAGAAAAAAAAAACTACATTGCAGAACCAAAAACTAAGACTACTAATTAAGAAGGCAAACATTAAAAGCTTGAATCATCTGAGCTGAGATCATCATCATCATCATCATTGGCACTTACACCAGGTCCATCATCAACATCCTTACTTGTGTTGGCTGCTTCACCTTCCTTTGCTGCCAATCTCAGAGTCCTGACAAGTCTTTCAAATTTTTGTTTCCTTTCAGTACTAACTCTTATGACTTCATCTAACTCCTTGCAAGCCTCCTCTAGTTCTGTAATCAACCCAGTCTTGGCTGGTGACTGTTGTGATGTTGAAGCAGATGTCTTGACACTGTCAGGAACATGTTTCCCTTCAAACATCTTGTAATGGACTGACAAGGCAGACTTCCTTTTGCATACAACATCTGAATGCTGTCGAATTTCAGGATGTTGAGACAAGATAATCCCACAAATAAGAGAGGGAAAGCAATGGGCATCTTCACAGCATTTGTAGCAGCATGCTTAATAGTATGATCATAGATGTAGGAGCCATAGTCAATTTTTTTTCTTTGTCCCAACTGCATAAATTATCTTCCCCAATCTAACAGAAATTGTGGTCTTGTGATTAGTAGGAACCCAGTTGACAGTACCTATTCTGTGCATAATAGCATATTTGACACTCAGCAAACTGGCTAACAACTTTCCTTTTTCGGGCCATACTTCTACCTGACCAGCTGTGATTTCTTTGTAGATAGCATTATTGGAGACTTCTAATTCTCCATAATCTTCCCCACTTCTTCTTGTGTTACCAATTCTATCATCATCAGATGAGTCCTCAATCTCTATAACCTCAACCTGATCCTTCCCTTTATGTCTGTGACTTTCATTCCTAGGGAACGATGTTCTGACATCATCAGTATCTTCAAGATTTTCTTCTTTACTCTATCCTTCAACGTCTTGAATCACAAATAAGGTCAGTCCTTGAAAGTTTATGTCCTCACTTTGAGAGTCCACCTGTTCAGCAGGCATTTGCCTTAAAGGTACAGAAATCCCTTTCACACGTATTCCCTTCTCAAGAATTTTGGTGGCAATCTGCTCCAAATGCATGTCCACATCATACTTCTCCTCAACAGCTTGAGAGGATGATGACCTAGCTTCAGTTTTATTCATCTTGGTTGAGGATTTAGGGTTACCTGACTCGGGAAGCGCAATAAAAATGTGTTCTTCGTCAACTATTTCTTTTTCGGAAGAAACCCTAGTTCGTACCTGCTCAGGCTTTTGAGATTCAGAGTTCTTGGAAGGGGAAGACATCGTTCCTTTGTAACAGACTAGGTTTAGAGAAGAACCTTCTATTCTGTTGAGATGTAGAGAGATGAAACATTGCGATGAGAATGCTTTGATAAATCTTGATGTAGTATCAATATGGTAAGGCACCTGATCTTTAGTACCTCTTAAAGATCAATCACACATGTTTTCCCTCCATAAAGCCTTTCCTTTTAAAAATTTAAAAGGATACACATCAGAACTTGTTAACTCTGAGTGACCTTTCAGCATTCTTTCATGCTTGATGTTACCATCTGATGTTACAGCATCCATCACAACATTATCATACAAGCTGACCTCCTTAGGTATCCATTGATAGCAATTATCTCTGGATCTTATACCTTTTATCACCACCTGATTATGCTCATCAGATACCACACACTCATCCTTAGTGTAGTTTACCTTGTAACCTTCATCACACAACTGGCTTATGCTGATCAAATTTGCATTTAATCCACTGACAAACAGAACATTGTCAAGTTCAGGTCTACCATCACCTTTCACTTTCCCAACTCCTGCAACAACACCTTTTTCTCCATTGCCAAACATAACCTCATGAGAGGGACAATGACTGACTTCAGCAAACATGGATCTACATCCAGACATGTGTTTGGAACACCCACTGTCAAAATACCATGTTCCTTCTTCACCCTCTTTGTCAGCCATGTGAGCCAATAACCACTTCACCTTCTCCTTAGGTACCCATTGTTTAACAACTTTGGGCCTGTACTCTCTCCATCTGTTTTGAGGCTAAGGGTATCCATGCAGCTTGTAGCAAGAGTACTGCATATGTCCAAACCTTCCACAATAAAAGCATCTCACCCGTTCATCTCTGAATCTTCTGCCATGATGAGATTGCTTAGACTGCCATCCATAATGTGGTCTCCTCCTACCATAACTGGCCTGCCTTCTATTATGCTGGTATCTTCTTCCATAATAAGGCCGAGAATGCTGTTTCCTGGATTGTCTCCCATGATGGTGTGGCTTTCTTCTTCCATAGATATGAGGAACAGCATTGGTGTAACCATACCCCTGATGTTGAGATACCTGATGTGACATGTGCTGTTTGAACTGAGCAACTTGCATGCTCTTGTGGTATTGTGGGGGCATATACTGACTAGCTCCTTGTGGATGCTTTCTCTTCTGATTAGGACCAATCTTTATCTCAACATTCTAAGGCTGAACAACCCTTTTAGGGGTGGATTCCTGTCTCTTTGTTTGAGACATTAGTTGGGAAACCTCCTCCTTTGCTCCTGAGGTGCTTGCCACATATCCTATACCAGACTTATCACCTGCAACCTTTTCTGTCTGAAGGATCTTATCAAGTGTATCTGTACCACAGCTCAGCATTCTAACAGACTTGGTCATATGATCAAGGTGAGCTTTAACCAGTACAACTTCATTTTCCAGATCAGCTTTTTCATTCTCCAGCTGAGCAATCTGTTGCTTGTGGCACTTGTTTTCTTGACAAATCTCAGCACTTTTTAAACACAACTCTTGGTAGGTAGATGCTAACTCCTCATAAGTTATTTCTCCATCACTAGAATCATCATCAGAAACAACAGCTCCTGTTAAAGCTCTCACATGCTTTGCTGACTCACCTTTACTTTCACTATCAGAGTCAAACCAGGAAACTGTCATGCCCTTCTTCTGCTTTTTCAAGAAGGTGGGACATTCTTTCTTGACATGCCCATATCCTTCACACTCAAAGGACTGAACTCCTTTATCTTGGGCAGTTTTCTCTTCATCCTTCTCTTTTGACTTGCTGATGTCAGAAGATATGTTCTTGACATTAGGCCTGGAGTTATTATTCATTCTCTTGAATACTTTGGTGAACTGTCTTCCCAACATCACTATGGCCTGAGATAGATCCTCCTGCGATTCAGAACTCTTTCCTTTTTCTTCTGCATCATTTGACACCAAGGCTATACTCTTTGGCTTCTTTTCTGGTTCTTCTTCATTCAAACCAAGCTCAAAAGTTTGAAGAGATCCAATGAGCTCATCTACTCTCATCTTGCTGATGTCTCGAGCTTATTCGATAGCAGTCACTTTCATCTTGTACCTCTTAGGAAGGGACCTAAGAATCTTCCTTACAAGCTTTTCTTCAGACATTTTCTCTCCAAGAGCACTAGATGCATTGGCCAGCTCAAGAACACTCATGTGGAAGTCATGAATAGTCTCATCTTCCTTCATCTTCAGGCTTTCAAATTTTGATGTTAACAGCTGAAGTCTTGACATCTTAACTCTAGATGATCCTTCATGTGTAGCCTGCAAGATATCCCACGCTTCCTTAGCAACTTCACAGGTATTGATTAACCTGAAGATATTCTTGTCCACTCCATTGAAGATTGCATTCAGAGCTTTGGAATTTCCAAGGGCAAGCTCATCTTCCTCTTTGGTCCACTCTTCTTCAGGCTTTGGCTTAGAGGCGCCTTCTTTATCTTTGCCAGCATCATCCTTCTCACACATGACAGGAGCTTTCCATTCTTTAATAACAGCCTTCCAAGTCCTACTGTCCAAGGATTTTAAGAAAGTGGTCACCCTTGGCTTCCAATAGTCATAATTGGATCCATCCAAAATAGGGGGTCTGTTGACGAATCGTCCAACTTCTTTATCCATCTTTACACCAGAAAGTAACTTCCCTAGATCTCACCCAGAGACAGACAAGATGCCTGCTCTGATACCAATTGAAATTCTGGTATCAGACGTGTGATGTTAAGGTGTGATGTCACAACAACACACTCTGCACAATGGACAACAATAACAGTAAAAAAGCAACACAAGGAATTGTTGACCCAGTTCAGTTACAACCAACCTACTCTGGGGGCTACCAAGTCAGGGATGGAATTCACTACTTGTAGATATAATATACAGACTCAACAACCCGTTGACAATCTCCTAAACTTATACTCTACTAATGACTTCCTACCTAAGAAACCACCTAGGTATGAGAACACCACTCAATCCCTTACAAACTCTCAAAGAAACCACTTTGAGTACCCTTGATCTTGCTTCCCAGCTTCGATCAAGCAACCACTCTCTATTGCTTCACAGCTTCTAGAGAGGACATAAACACAACACCTATTCAAACCCTAGAATAGTGTAAATACAAGCACTCTAAACAAACTCTAGACACTAAGCCTCCAACTCCTGATCTTCTGAATGTTTTCTATCACATTTTCTTTGGTCTTGTGCGCTTTATATAGCTTCTTGAATTGGTCTTGGACTTGCTACAATATCTCCCAGATTTGTTATTTAAACCTAAATATTTAAAACAGATTTTCTCCTAAAATCTTTTTAAATCTTCAACCTTTTAAATCTCCTACAAATCTGCACCAGATCTCCTATGCAGCAGCAAATATCTATCCCAAGATATTCGCATCCAATGAGATAGCTTGCTCTTCACAATTCCAGCTAATACGCAACCCTAACAACATCACAGCCTGCTGTTGTTAATTATGCAGATCTAATGTCACAACATCGCCTATGTGACATCAGACATCCAACTTCAGCAAATACATCCTTAACACCGCCCAATGTTAAGACTTCAATGTTGCAACATCAGCACCTTGACATCAACATTGAACATACTTTGTTTTACCAAAATTCCAGCCAATCCAAGAACTAAAACTCTTGATTTTTAATTTTAAACATCTCTTGGGCCTCTTGGTAGAGTGTAAGTCCCTCTGCATTTTCAAAAAATCTCGGCGCGATCGCCATTTCAAAACGAAATCATTTGGCCTCTCCTTGAGCTATAAGTCCCACTTCTTTTCTTAAAAATAAACGTTGGGCCTCCGATAGAGTGTAAGACCCAATCCTTTGTAAATACAAACGATTGTGGGCCTCATATATTATATAAGTCACGATACGATCTTCAAAACAACGGTGCGATCACTATTAAACCTTGGGCCTCTCCTTAAGTATAAGCCCCAACTATCTTTTCAAAAACAACTTCTCTTTTGATTTAGATTCAAATATACAGTTGTTATCAAAACTTTCTTTAATTTCTTTGAACAACTAACAATACAGCATGGAAGCTTGCTCACCTGTAAGTTATAAACAACTTTCATTTACCTGCTTTCATATATATATATATATATAACTGTATTGTGGGAAGTTGCTCCCCTGTAAGTCCTTCTTTCATATCCTTTTAAATACTTGTTGTTCTGGACAGGACCAATGGCCAGAATTGGCCCAATCCGCCTCTACTCCAGAGCGGCCCAAATTGCCTAAGTCCAACCCACGGAGGGGGGGGGGGGGGGAAGTGACCTTTCTGCCCCTTCAATCGGGCAAGGAACACAACGTTCCTCCTTAGAATTATTGCGTGTTACGTACGGCTTCACTGCTCCCGGAACAGCCATGGGCAGGTGCCCGGAACCACGCCTATGCCCGGCCTAACGGCTTATTTTGGGCACCCTGCCCGACGTAACGGCTAGTTTGGGTAATTACCTATTCTTTGGGGGAAAACGGTTACTTCTCCCCGAAAATAGGACCGTTGGCCACGCGCTGGGGGCTCTATATAAACCCTCTCGCTTGAGAGGGTCAGGTATCCAATATTCACCCTAAGAATTCACTCTTGTACTTGCCCCTTTCTCTGACCTTTACTTACTTGAGCGTCGGAGTGCCTTGCAGGTACACCCCCTCCTCTCCTCATCAACATTCCTAACACCTTGCCCATCTGACGACCATCATACGTCCAAGCACCTTGCCATCTGACGACCAGCTCACGTGGACCCGTTCGAATACTCCGGATCAGTGGCGTCGTCTGGGGGAACTCCTTGTTCTCCCCTTCTTTCTTTCCTCCTCAGAAACTAAAAGATCAAAACATACTTTCTTTGATCCGCCCACATATGGCCTCTTAGAACTCCGCAAAAGGTGCTGACGTTACGGTTCTCGTTCCCGTCAACAAGGTGGACGGCGACGGCAGATCTCTGTTACATTCTGATCCCCGTTTCCTCCGAGTCGGGGCTGCTGCGTCTCCAACTCCTCCTCCCACCGAGCAAGGAGGCAAGCAGCCACCGTCAGGTGAACGACCAATGCCTGGCCCTCCCAGCGCCGACCTGGCCGTTGCAGCTCTTTTGGAAGCTGTCAACCGCATGTCGCGGTGAAAATTGGATACCATAGTTATTTATTAACTAGGATTGCATTTTTAATGTCACCACCGGTCTTTGATTTTATCCAAGGGAAGGGAGAAAAACCGAATTCCAACAATGCAAATGCACTAAGATTCTAAGTTTGGGGGTTGGTTATACCTAGGGAAGGTGTTAGCATCCTAGATATCTGTAGTACTCTACAGGAACCTCTTGATTAATTTTATGTTATCTGTTATCTGTTTTGCTAAAGGTTTAAGGGTAGGTGATTTATTATTTTTATTCCTAAGTGTGCTCCACAAGATGTCGCATCTTGTGCCTACATATCCTATCAGGAGGGAATCAGAGCACTTGTAGTTCCTTATTAAGGATACTAAATATTTTAAAGGTTTAGGAGAGGAAGATGAGTCATCATCTTAAGAAAGACCACCACACTTTTGAAAATGTTTGAATTTTGTGGGGTATGGGATTGTATGTCCCTTTCTTTGAGATGATTAACATCTAATTCTCTTGTGTGGAGAATTAGGTGGGCTAAAGTTTGATTTAAAAAAATCAAAATTAAGGGGGGACTAACCTAGGTAATCTATCCTAAGTTGTCTAATTGACTTAACTTAAGGGTATCGATTATGAATGCAAATGATGTGCACCATGCACAATAACATGGTTATCATGCATGGGATTTTCCCTTGGATATTTATGCGATTTGATTATTGTTGTTTAGGTGAGGGTGCTAGCAAAGTTATGCTAAACTTGTGTCTTGTGATCGGTAGGTCGAATGTGATGCCCTAAGGCAATCGACTTACATGGGTAGAAAAGGGGCTCGACGTTGGATCGAGGATTTTTATAAGTTTGAAAAGGTTTAGACATTCAAAGCATACATATATTCATCAAGATAAGCATACAAAACATGGCATTAAATAAGATACAAACAAGATAATGGAAACATTCAAGCGTACGATGATGGATTCTAGCGGGGAGCGATTTAAGAAAGTGCTACTTTTAGGTTTATTATAAAAGGTTTATTTATTTAGAAATATATGTTAAAGATTATTTTATTTTAAAAAGGTTTATTATCTTGAGAATTTTATGTTTGAAGATTATTATAGTTAAAAGGGGTTAAGGATTTCTTAATAAGAAGGTTTTAATTATTTTAAATTTTTATTTAAGTTTAAAGTTACATAAAAAAAATGATAAAGTTTTCTTATAAAAAAAGTTTTAATATTATTATTTGATAAATAAGAGTTTTTATTAAGAGATTTTTACTAATTAAAAGAGTTTTTACAAAATATTTTTAATTTACTTGGTTATTTTTTTATTATTATTATTAAGAAATATTGTTATTATTAATTAAAAAAAGTTAAAGGTTTTTTTTTATTAATTAAAAAGGATTAATTTTAGTATTTTAATAAATAAAGTTTCATTATTAAAAAGAGTTTTTTTCTAAATTTTAAAAAAGGTTTTGTCAAAAGTTAATAACTTATTTAGTTACATTTTAATAAAAGAGTGATATTTTAAATATATAAAGGAGATTATATTCTTAAAAGGTTTGGTTATGTTTAGAAAACAAATTTTAGTTACTTAGAAAAGATAAAATATTATGAATTTATTTATTAAAAGGTTAAAAAAACAAAATGCGCGGGCCTACACGTTGCGTAAGGGAGAGAGTCCACGATGGACCCCCAGATCGTAGCCGTGTGATGCGTGTGTTTGTGATCAACGTGATAAAAGGTGAGAGTGCACGGTAATTGCGGTGTGTGCGCGTACAGAAAAAAAAACACCAACCACGAGGAAAAGAAAAATTTCCCTCCCCTCTCAGATCCTCACTCGTCTCTTTCTCTCTATACTCTCCTTCAACCATCTCGAGCATTTTCGCCTCTCTCGTTCGATCTCTCTTCCGTCTTCTCCCTCTCCCTCAAAAGGAAGGGTTTCGCAACCCTAAATTCCTCTCGCCGCCATTCTACTCACTCGATCAAACAAAACAAGCTAATAAACCCCACCCCCAGCAAACCCTAACCCCAATTCTCATTAACAATTGAAGATTACAAGATACAATGATTAGAGCAAGAGAAAAAAGGAAAGAGGCACCGACGGTTGGAGATGAAAGGACGCGATCGAGCCTTCAAGGATGTTCACTCAAAGTTGAGTCATCTATCTTTTCTTTTTCTGCTTTTTTCTTTACCGTGTGTATGTGTATTCGTTGCAACCTCTGGTGTGGATCGGTTTTGTATTTGGAATCGTCTTGTTGCTGCTTCGAATTATTGATGTTGTTGGTTGCTTTACTGACTTTGTTTATTGACTGGATTTGAATGATGTGGGTGTTGCTATCTTGATGTCACGGATTTTCTGGTGAATTTCTCACTGTTTTCCTCCTCCTTTATGGTGTGATTGTTGGTAAATGGTGTTTCTGGTTTGATTGAGGAAAGGTTTTCTGGTATGACGTTTATGATTGGCTTATGTGAGTTTGAATGGTTTGTGTACTGATATGGTTAATGGTGTGACTTGATGAATCATTGCGTGAAACTGATGGTTGTTTAGTATACTGGTATGATGGTGTTTGGATTTCCGGTATGCTTATTGATCGATTGAGTACGTTATGTGATGGTTGTGCTCCTCTTTTTTCGTCCCTGTTCTTGAGGAAATTATATTCTTATATAGGCCTATGATGATAACCTGTTTTTTTGGAAAACTTTGAATGCTATATTGAAAACGTGATTTCAAAATGTTGCCCTGTTGATTCTTGTTCAATTCTCTTTTGGGAAGTTTTGATGCTGGTGATGTCCTTTATTGTGATGTTGCCCATGATTGCTTTTGAAAATGATGACAATTATGTCTGACTTGAAAATACTCTGAGGCCTATTGCTTTGATTTTGGAAAGTTATTATGTTATCTGATGCTTTGTCTTATTGGATTTTGAAATGTGTATTAGAGACTCCAACTATAATCGATTCTTGATTTCTGTTTTGAATGCGAAATACTGCTGTCTTTGTGTGGTGATGAGGATTCCGTTTTTGTTGGGACATGTCTGAACACTCTTTGATTTGCTTTCCTTTTTCATTGGAGCAAGTCGTGAACCATTCTGGAATGGATTTGAATGTTGTTTAAACATGTTGGATTATACTTTGAAATCTAATAACTGCTCTTGATCCTTTGCTGTAAACTTCTGATCACGTGTGATCGACACTTGATGATGAAAATTCCTCTCTCTTGATGGTTGTCTGCTGCGCTTAAATAAGTTTCCAATTTAGTCAGTTTTTTGAGACAAACTCAATAACCCGTGATTTGATGCTGATGATGATAGCTGATCTCCCTTTCGATTCTTTGAGTCGTTGGTTAGTGTGTTTCTGAAAGGCTGCTATTGAATAAAACTGAATTGATTATGATAGTTAAGAGCTTCCTAATTTGACCTTTAATGTACTGGACAAGCTAGCTTTGGATGGGGCCCCTGCTGTAATTAAAGTAAAATCCCCATGAAGTCTCCAAGTACAACTTTTATGGCAGTGAGAGAAGGGTTCTTGATGGTCGTACGAAAAGGAAATATTAGCCAGAGATCTCTTTCTTTTATATGCTTGTGGTAGTGACTTTATTGATGTTGTAGTCCATCATGGTCCATAAGATCACGGTTTGAATTTATGTTTTATCAAGTGTAAAGCACACTACAATATGTTGTCTGAACATTGAATTTGGTTGTACCATAATAAAGTTTTCTAATCCTCCAATTTCCTTTGGCCAATTTCAAAATGTATTTCGAATTAAAACTTGTGAAGATCTTTACTTTCATTTGACGATCCTGGCATGGATTAGAGGTAAACTTGGATTGCAAATAATTCTTAAACCTTGTGACCTTGATTTTTAAATGGCATGGTCTTAAGCTGGCCTTGCACAAAAGAAAAAGTCTTTGCAAATCTCTAAAGTTCTCACCCTCTGATTTAATTTGTAGTAAATCACATGTTAAGAGATTGGCTTCTTGCACTTGTATTGGTATGAGCTTTTCTATTTGTCAAGAATATTTAGAAACAAAAGGGGAATTGCACACCATGCTTTGGGTTTGAAAATGGAAGTCTAACACTTTGGGTTTAGTTTTAGGTAATTGAATTTTGAACTTTCATGATAATTTGGTAACGTGCCTTGTATTCAAGTTGTGAACTTATGGAACTAAGGACTCTTTTGGACTAAAAAAAAAGATCTCGTCCTGAATCTTATATGTCTTCAAGTTAGCTCCTTAAAGAATGGTCTTTGAACTCTTATGTTGGACATAACTTTGCACTTAGGGATTCATAATAGAATTGAACTCAAACAAAGCCTTGTATGCTTAGAATTTTCTTTAAATTAGAATTTAACCTTGGTGATAAATTCCAACTAAAACCAGAAAAACTCTCTTGATCCTAACTCCGATAAAAGTTATTCATTTTAAAATGAACATATGCATCCCCTGAAAAAATATGTCTCCCATGCCTTGCATGTTGAATAATCCTTGTCATTTCATAATAGACTTGTATTCAAAATTTTGAAATTGGATTCTGAATTTGGAGATTCATTCTTAGATAATGAGTTTTGAAACTTGATCTTGTAAATTTGCGACAATTATGGGCTTGAGATTGCATATTTGGACTTCAACCCTCTACTTCTTCCAAATTGAACTTTCCAAAGGGCAACACCTCTCTTGAATCTGAGGAGTTTACAGAGGGGGAAAAGGCTTGGTAGTGGTTTAGGGACCAGAGAGGGAAAGGGCACAATCTCACAGGAATCCACACACATCTTGCAAGGGGAACACACACACAACACAGCCTTCAAGTCTTTGAGCCTTCTGCAGTAGCACTTGTACTCAAAGAGAAACAAACAGACAAAACTAGATAAATCAGTTAGTTATGCACAGATGATTGACCTAATATGTTATGCAAAAAGCAAAGCGAGGATCTTAGGGTCAAAAATTAGGGTGCGACACCGCACAAACCTCCTCATCTTGCAGGAAGGAGAAAGAATAGGAGCTCTCGAGGAAGCATCTCTTCCAAGATCCTCTCCTCCCAAGAGTAAGCACCGAAAATCAAGAAGCCCGCCACCTAGGCATGGGTAAGACCATAGATCGAGGCAGGAGCCTGAATCACGACACATTCGCAAGCGTGACCAGATCTCCCCGCGAGATCAATCATCACCAAGACACAAGAGAACGAGTCAAGATAGGCATTCTCCACCAGTCAGACCTCATGACCGACTACGTTCACCATCGCCTCGCAGAGACCGCCGCCGCTAACGTAGACAACGGTCACCATGAACTCCGAGTTCAGACAGCGATGAAGAGCCTCGAGGCCTGTTGTCCCGCAGGATCTTGGCCACCCGTCTCCCTAAGGGACTAGAGAAGCCCCCATCTTTAGGGATTTACGATGGAACCACTGATCCAGACGAGCACATAGAAAACATAGATGCTCTTTTAGACTACATGGGGGTACGAGGAGCCATCAAATGCCGCCTGTTCCCGACCACGCTCCTGAAGGGAGCAATGACATGGTACAAGCAGCTGCCAGAAGAATCCATTACATCCTAGAGGCAGCTGGGGAGGATTTTCTCCCGTCACTTTACTGCATCGCGATGCCATCCAAAGACCGAGGCGTCCCTCGGAGAGGTCGTACAGGGAAGAGATGAGCCTCTTCGGATTTACATTGAACGGTTCAACAAGGAGGCCGTCCAAGTGCCAACGACCGACGACATGAAGAAATTCCTGCTCGAGCAAGGATTACGTCCTGGCTCAGACTTCGCGAAAGCCATCGGCCTCGATCCACCGAGGAACCTTAACGCCCTTCTCCTCCAAGCCCAGTCGCATATACAGTACGAGGAGAAGGTTGCTGCACACTCTGTCCGGGCCTCTCGACACCAAGAAGGTGCCCGCTCATCCAGAGCTGAAGAGTCCTCGACATCCCGTCGAGGAAATAAAAGACGCGACGATCGACCTCGCGAGGCACACGAACAGAAGGGACCTTCTGGGCGGTTTCATGACTATACCCCCCTCACTACCTCGAGGGAGAAAATCTTGTCCGAATGTGCCAGCTTGGAATTCAAGCAGGCGGGAGTCCATTTCCCCAAACAGCTGCCGGCTAGACCGGGTGTAGACAAATCCAAGTATTACCGCTTCCACAAGAGTCACGGTCATACGACGGAAGAATGCATCCACCTCAGAGATGCAATAGAGATCCTTATTCGCGACGGCCACCTGAAGCAGTTTGCGAAAAAGAACGATGCTCCCCAGCAAGAAACCCAGGAGAGCAAAAACGTTGCAGAAGAGACTCCGCCCTCCAACGACACCAACGTACAGGTCGCTATGTCCATAACTCGGCCAGAGGACTTTCGCATCCCTGATGGTCTGCCCATCTCCACGTACCTCGCCGCTCGCAGCCCGTGGGAAGCCTTCCTGTTAGCCATGGTCATTTCTGGTGGTGGATTCAACAAAATCACGGTCGGCTCAGTCAAGAGGAGATTCGATCAACTGATCAGTAAAAACTCCAATGAAGTCACCACGCTGGACACCACTCCCAAAGGATCCGTTCCTATCTCCTTCTACAAGGAGGAGCTCCTTGGCGGGGCACCGAACTCAAGCATTCCGCTGCTTATCCGGGCAAGGATGGCGAACTTCGACGTTCACAGAATACTCATGGACCAGGGCAGTTCGGTTGATATAATGTACAACCACCTGTTCGAAACGCTGCAGCTAGATGACTCTCACCTTACTCCATACGTTGGATCTGACCTGCAGGGATTCAACGGAGCAGTGAAAAATCCCCGGGGTTACGTAGAGCTCATCGTAACCTTCGGTTCAGGAAAGACAACCCGAGCAATTAAAGTACAGTTTCTGGTAATTGAATGCCTGTCACTATACCAGTGCATTTTTGGAAGGCCAACCCTGGCAGAGTTGGTTGCAGTACCTTCCACCATACATCTCAAGATGAAGTACTACACTTCTGAAGGGATGGTCGCCACCCTCAACGGCGATATCGAAGCTGCCCATCGGTGCTTTGAAGCAGCATCAAAAGGACTAAGCACCATCTCAGCAAGACCAAGGACTTCTGGTCGTCCCCCTCTGCCCTGCAGCTCCGAGCAGCCAAAATCGCTCCCCCAGATCGAATCTATCGACTTGGACAGCCGTTTCAGTGAGGAAGATCACGCCAAGGACCCAACGACTTCGGGCAGCCAGTCCAACAACAGCGACCATCTCCCACGCCCTGTCCCAGATGGCAACTTCGAGATCGTTCCGTTCGGAGAAGACCCCCAACGGGGAGTAAAGATCGGAGCAGACCTCCCCGACCTGGCCAGGAGATAACTAAAAGCATGCCTCCGGGAGAACGCGGACTTGTTCGCATGGAGCGCTGCTGAAATTCCAGGATTGGACCCATCCGTCGCTTGCCACCAGCTTACAATTAATCCGGCCGTCAAAGCCGTCACCCAGCGCAGAAGGAAACAGTCCCCCGGAGAAGATGGAAGCCGCGGAGAAAGCTGTCAAAGACCTTCTAGAAGCTAGGTTTATTTTCTAGGCCAAATACACTACATGGCTCTCAAATGTTGTACTTGTAAGAAAAAAATAATGGCAAATGGAGGATGTGCGTTGATTATACCGATGTTAATAAGGCATGTCCGAAGGACGCCTACCCCCTCCCCAATATTGATAAGCTCGTAGATAACTCAGCAAGTTTTAAGCTTTTATCGTCCCTCGACGCCTACTCGGGCTACAATCAAATCCCAATGGCCGCGAGCGATAAAATGTACACGACCTTCATGACTGAATCGGGCAACTATTACTACAACGTAATGCCCTTTGGACTGAAGAACGCCGGTGTTACGTACCAACGAATGATGAACAAAGTCTTCCAAGGACAAATAGGTGACATGCTCGAGGTATACATGGACGATATGATCGTCAAGTCCCACGAGGAACTAGATCATGTCGCCCATCTTCACAAAATCTTCGAGCAAGCAAGAGAGTATCGAATGCTTTTTAACCCAGAGAAGTGCACGTTTGGCGTACGGGCAGGTAAATTCCTTGGCTTCTACCTAACGGAACGAGGAATCGAAGCTAACCCCGACAAGTGTCGGGCATTCTCTGAGTTCCCAACGACCACGTCTAAGAAGAACATCCAATCCCTCAACGGGGTACTTACTTCGTTGTCCCGCTTTGTTCCAAAGTCTGCCCAACACGCCCTTCCTTTCTTCAAGCTCTTGCGGAAAGAAGCAGCGTTTGAATGGACCGAGGAATGTGAAGCATCCCTCCTTCACTTGAAGCAAACTCTGTCGAAACCACCTGTATTATCACGGCCAGATACCAGGGAAGTCTTGTTCCTATACCTCGCCGTCACTGCCGAGGCCGTTAGCGCCGTTCTCATTCGCGAGAATCCTGACGGGCAAAAGCCAGTATACTTCACGAGCAAAGCGCTGCAGGACGCAGAGTTGCGATATCAATAGATAGAGAAGGTAGAATTGGCCCTCGTCAACGCTGCCAGACGACTGAGACACTATTTCTTGGCCCACACGATCGTGGTAAGAACAGATCAGCCCATAAAGCAATTACTGGGACGACCAGACATGGCAGGCCGAATGCTCAAATGGTCATTGGAGCTGTCCGAGTTCGATGTCCAGTATGAAAGCAGGAAAGCTCTTAAGGCCCAAACTCTGGCCGATTTCGTAGCGGAAGTAACGTTCTCAGACTCCTCATTCCACATAGCAAACAGGTGGACCATCCATGTAGACAGAGCATCCAGCTCGACCGGCAGCGGGGCAGGGGTAATTTTGGAGAACGACAAAGGGACCATAGTCGAGGCTTCTCTCACATTGTCCTTTCCCAAGTCGAACAACCAGGCCGAGTATGAAGCCTTCCTTGCCGGTTTGCGCCTAGCCGAAGACCTAGGGGCTAAAGAAATCATCATTTGCACGGACTCCCAGCTCGTAGCCCACCAGATATCAGGAGAGTATCAGACCAAAAATGATAGTCTCTCTGAATACCTTACCTTAGTCAAGGGAAAAATGTCTAAGTTCAGAGCGGTAGAAGTAAGGCATGTTCTGCGCGAACATAATGTGCGAGCAGATGTCTTGTCTAAACTAGCAAGCACTAAGAGGAAAGGCGGAAACAGGTCAGTCATCCAAGAGATACTTCCCCGGTCCAGCATCGATAAGGGATCCTCGACCCTACACGTGCACGCGATTGGGGACAGCGATTGCTGGATGAAGCCCGTGTACAACTACCTCACCAGGGACAAACTTCCAGATGACCCCAAGGAAGCCAGCACCATCAGGCAAAGAGCTTGCTCGTACATCATCCTTGAAAACAAGCTCTATCGACGAGGCTTCTCCATCCCACTGCTCAAATGCATAGAGGAGGAAGTTGTCCCCCACGTATTACGAGAAATCCACGAAGGCATTAACGCCCAGCACCTAGGAGGAAGGTCCCTTGCCCGCAAGGCCCTCCGGGCAGGGTATTATTGGCCAACTATGTAGCACGATGCCAAGGAGCACGTGAAGATATGCGACAAATGCCAGCGACACGGGGATATGCACCTAGCTCCACCTAACGAACTGAGAAGCTTGACCTCCCCGTGGCCATTCGCCTGGTGGGGCCTAGACATCCTAGGACCCTTCGTGACGGGGTCCAGCCAAAACAAATACCTGATAGTGGGCGTAGACTATTTCACAAAATGGATAGAAGCGGAAGCCTTAGCAAAGATAACAGTACTTAATATTCTGCACTTTTACAAGCGGAATATCCTTGCCGTTTCGGGATTCCCCAAGCAATTGTCACGGACAATGGAACGCAGTTCATGGACAAGAAGTTCCAAGACTTTGTCGCCCATCTTGGAACAAAGCAACATTTCGCTTTTGTGAAACATCCCCAAACCAACGGGCAGGCAGAAGCGGCCAATCGTGTCATCCTTCGTGGCCTCAAGCGAAGATTGGATGAAACAAAGAAAGCCTGGGTCGAGGAGCTCCACAGCGTCTTATGGGCATACCGCACCACTCCTCAGTCCACCACCGGGGAAACACCTTTCTGCTTACCATATGGCACGGAGGCTATTTTACCCATTGAAATTCACGTACCGTCCAGGAGGACCGAATCACCTCTAGACGAGGAAATGAATGATGAAGCAATAAGGGAGGAGCTCGACCTTGTCGAGGAAATCCCAACAGGAGCAGCCCTCCGCGAGGCATCTCTCAAGAAAAAAATAGCAATGAGGCACAACGCCAAAGTCTTACGACGAGAGTTCGATGTGGGCAGCCTTGTCCTGCGAAGAAACCACAAGGACTCTCGCAAAGGCAAACTAGCAGCCAACCGGGAAGGGCCATACAGAGTCAGTGCCAGAACGGGGAACGGTGCCTATTTCCTCGAGAACCTCAAAGGGGATGCAATCCCTCGACCATGGAACACTGAAAAACTTAAGCAATACTACAGCTAAAGTAACTATAGGCTTCCTCGCATCAAAGGACCACCTAACGGTCATCATGCTCGTCTAGGTACAAACGACGCATACGTACAAAGTAGAATCCCGCTCAAGTAAATGAGCCGGAACTCTGCTCGTCGGCGGTCCTCAACCGAGCACCGCCTTTGTCCATGTACCATGATTGGCAGAACCCAGCTCATGATGGGACGTTCACGCCGCGACCTCAGGCCTCAATCGCGACCTGAGATCCGCAACCTCGCCAGGACCTTCCCCGGCTATTCGACCAGTTCCCCACACTGACGAATTCACACACAACGAGCTATCATTCAAAAAGAAGACTCCGTTAACAGGCACACTCTCCGACGGGCAATCATACATACACAACTAATATAAAGTACAGCAATATAAACAAAAAATTGTATAAATAACATAAACCGGGCATGAAGTAAGAAAGGCCACAAGGGCTAAAGATTGTGCGAATTACATAAGAAGGGGGGCCACGCCCCCCCAAAATCAAATAAAATTACAAATAATTCAGCGGCGCGCAGGCCGGACAAGATACAACAACATCAAAATAACAACACTCTTCAGTCATCCGCCTGCTCAGCTGACACCGGCTCAGGTCCCCGGTCCTCCGCGGGCTGGTCCTCAAGCTGGGCCTCGGGGGTGTCCAGAACAAGGCCGGCGGGCAGGACGATGCAACCATCCTCAACACGGGCAAGGTAGTGAGTACCCTCAGTGGAAATCTCAAGCCCAGGATTTATCACCCGCAACTGAGCCACAGCACTTTCAAAGGATTCCACTGCCACGGCGATATCGTCATCCTCGGCTTGCAGGATGCTGGTAACCAGCTCAGCCCTAGTCTTCAACCCTCTTATCTCATCCGGTTCGTCGGCACCCGGGGTACTGGCCACCATCAACTCTTTGTTCAACTCCTCGGCAGCCTTTTTCTCCGCCGTCAGCTTGGTGACATCTTCTTTCAACTTAGCCGTCTCCTCTTCGGCCTTCTTCCTAGCCTCAAGAGCACTTTTGACTTCCTCCTTCAGGGCCGTTTCAGAAGCCCGGGCAGCAGTAAGTTCAGACTCAAGCGCAGAGTCCCCTTCTGCATAAACGACCGCCATCTCCAGCATCCTCACAAGGGCAGAAGCATCCTGGGCTACAAGCGCCCTCTTGCTCGGTCGGTCCATGCTCTCCAAACTAAGAGATTCCGCCCGAGGAACGACCAGGGTGTTACCTTCAAAAAATATCCTATCAAGGATGCACAGGGGGAGCTCAAACTTCCCCTTCTCAGGCGCCCGGGTCAGGTCCACAACATCTAACGTCCACGACCGCTTCGCCCGCTCGGTAAAGACAGCGGAGATCCCCGTGGAGTAGGAGAGGGAATAGAAGAGGTCCTCGCGGCAGCTTGGACAGGGGGAGGAGCACGAGCACCAATAGGACGGGTCTTGGGAGGAGCCGCTCCACCTTTATTTCTCACCACGCAATCACGAGCTTGAGGCATCTCACCTGCACAAATGAAAACAAGCACGTTAGTTACTAGGAAAAGAAATGTCACAAACAATGTCTAAACAACCAAGACTACTGAGCAGCTTCTCGGCATCCACGGGAGTCTTACACTCCAGCAGTGCCTTAACATTGATGAATCTGTGCTCAACCCTCTGACTCCCATCCTCCTCGAAGATAGGGTTGCCCTTGCTCGTCTAGCAGCTGGCAAGACTGAAGGAGTTGACCCAGTTCACCAGCTTCTCGTAAGACACGGCGTCTTGCCCGCGTAGCTCACTCGGCTCGAAGACATAAGCACCGGGCTTCTTGGAGAAATGGTCAGGTGCCCAGCGGATCGGGAACTTGTACACCCTCTCCCCGATATACTTCCCCTCCTCGTTGAGTAGCTCCTCTCCGTTCTCATCAACCTCTATCTCCCAGACATACGTGTTATCCTGGGCAGCTTCGGACACTGGCTTGACGATGAAGTACCGTCCCTTGAACGTTCGGATCGACTCCGAGTACGGCTTGAATAACTTTTTGGGCTGCTTCAAAGAAACCCATCCGTACTTTTTCCCCACCAGCTGCTGTTGAAGATGGAAAACAGCAAAAAACAGAGGAAGAGTAGTCCCCAGAGCGAGATGCTCGCACACCAACTCAAAAGCCCGTATAAAGGCCAGCGAATTGGGGTAGAGTTGAGAGGGCGCCAGCTTCAGATGCTCGAACACCGACCGTTGGAAATCAGTAAAAGGCAACCTCAGCCCTAGCTCTTTAAAGGCATACTCGTACATCGTAAAGCGGTCCCCGAAATCCGAGCAAACCAGCTCGTCCAAGGTGGGAAAATGCACTTTCCAATCCCCTTCTGGGCCCACCTCTGTAAAGACATCCGCCAAAGACCTTGCGAATGTAGAAATATGTTCGGAAGGCTCGGCCACCTCCCACTCCTCCGGACAGAACCCTTCAACATCTTCCTCCATGACATCCGGTTCTTCTTCCTCCTCGACTTTGCTCGAGGAGCTCGATGCCGCCGAACTCGAAGACGCAGAACTCGAAGCCGTCGAGCTGCTATTCTCCTCGGAGTCAGTTTCCTCCTTGAACGTGTCTATAATAACCTCTCTCTCTGGCCCCGTCGCCATTGCGATCACCTGAAAAAGCAGAGAAAGATAGTGAATTCGACAGGAAATCAAATCCACCCTTCCACTGCCAAGTCAAGTGAAAGGGCGCGTAAAAGGCTAAGGACAACGTCCCCGGCCTAAGCCCTAACATCAAACGAAAAACCTCCCAGCGAGGAGATACCCGAGACATACCATCTTCCTGCGAAGAACCTCCCCGCGATCGTGCCCAGATTCCGTTTGAAGCTCCACCGGAAACCGCAAGGCTCCACCGGAATCTGGAAACGTTCTACCAGAAAGAAAAAGTGCAAAGTGGGAAAATCTCCCCCCTTTTATATTGAGGGGCACGTGCACACACGCGCCCGTAGGCCATAATGACTACCCGCTAGCCATCATTACCTATTAACTGCTACACAGAGCTCGAAGCACACGTGGCAACCCAACGTTTCCCATTCTGTCTGACGCTTAATCTCCCCGAATACCGGACGATAGGGTCACAACCACGAATATCACGGACACAGAGAGCCACGAGCACTTCGAGATCAATCATCCTCGTCTCCAAACGACGACTCTATACTAGCTCCTCGGAGCAACGAGCAGTCCTTAAGTCATCACTCCCATGCTCGGAGCAACGACTTGGGGGGCTCCTGTTCTGGACGGAACCAATGGCCAGAATTGGCCCAATCCGCCTCTGCTCCAGAGCGGCCCAAATTGCCTAAGTCCAACCCACGGAGGGGGGGGGGGGGAAGTGACCTTTCTTCCCCTCCAACCGGGCAAGGAACACAACGTTCCTCCTCAGAATTGTTGCCCGTTACGCACGACTTCGCTGCTCCCCAAACAGCCATGGGCAGGTGCCCGGAACCACGCCTATGCCCGGCCTAACGGCTAGTTTTGGGCACCCTGCCTGACATAACGGCTAGTTTGGGTAGTTACCTATTCTTTTGGGGAAAACGGTTACTTCGCCTCGAAAATAGGACCGTTGGCCACGCGCTGGGGGCTCTATATAAACCCTCTCTCTTGAGAGGGTCAGGTATCCAATATTCACCCTAAGAATTCACTCTTGTACTTGCCCCTTTTTCTCTGACCTTTACTTACTTGAGCGTCGGAGTGCCTTGCAGGTACACCCCCTCCTCTCCTCATCAACATTCCTAACACCTTGCCCATCTGACGACCATCATACGTCCGAGCACCTTGCCATCTGACGACCAGCTCACGTGGACCTGTTCGAATACTCCGGATCACTTGTCATATATCAACTGTATATATACTAGTATAGTTATTTAGAGTTTTCCCCGGCAACTAGGTCTAGAACTAGGTAAAGCCAGTTGGTCACTCTTAAATACAGTCAAAACTAGATCCCCATAGGACTTCCAGATACAGTCTTGCCTTCTCTTGGGCTTAAACAATATGGAACAAAGAGAAAGGCAGTATTCTCGGTGAACCTTTTCTCAGACTGTCAATATTAGAAATTGTCAAAGAAATTCTACTCTCTAGAGTGGATCTATTTTCGGTGAATAGCATCTCTTAAATTTCTTCAAACCTCAAAACTTTCACAAAATGTTCTATTCTCGGTGAATAGTATTTCTTGAAATTTTCTTGGTTTGGGACCTACAGGCTTCCTAAAAGCATCCCCGCCTCCTCTTGGGCTTTGTACAAGGACCCTCCGACTTCTTAGAAGTTCTCATGCCTTCTCTTGGGCTTAATACAAGGACCCTGGAGACCTCTTAAAGGTATAAGATAGAACTTAATCATCCTTTGCTAGAGCAGTCTTTCCAATGTCAAATCTTAGACCAATTTAGGGTTGATTCTCATCCCTTAAAACACCTGCCTCCTCTTGGGCATCATACAAAAGATAAAACTCTTCCACACCGGTAGAATTGGACAGTCTAAATCCCCTTGAGTCTCAAAGACATTCTCAAGTTCCCTACAAAACATAGGAAGAAACCCCAGTCATTTTTTATCAATTTCCAGTAGAGATAAAACCCATGGGTTCTAAAACCCAGTCTCTCTCCTAAAAATTCCCCAGCCAGGGTCAATTTATCACCTGTATCAGATCCTCAAGGCATCTGATACCCCAACTCTTCTGTAACCCTCAGCAAGAGTTGATTCCCCATTTGGACCTGCCTCGGGATCTCAATAATCCCCGGCAGAAGCAATCCTCCTCTTAGGCTTTGTATAATGATCTTTCGTCAGCACAGTTAGCCTCCTCTTGGGCTTTGTACATTGATTCTCCCCAGCGGAGCTAACCTTTTCAGACTCTCTGATTGAGTCGATCAACTTTCATACTCTCTTGTTGAGTCAATCACCTTTCAAATCACACTCTTGTTGAGTCAACCCTTTTAGCCAGAATCCTGGGCTTTGTACAGGACAGATAAAAACACTCTCTTGTTGAGTCAATCTTTTTTCAGTCTCCTGTTAGGTTTGATATAAAGATTTCCCATAGCGAAAGTTAGCCTCCTCTTAGGCTTTGTATAATGATTTCTCCAGCTTGTTCAGCCATAATCCTGGGCTTCGTACATGATAGATAAAAGCACTCTTTTGTTGTGTCAAACCCTTTTAGCCTCAATCTTGGGCTTTGTACAAGACATAAATCTTCATAACCTTCTCATAAGCTTGGGACAAATATCTTCCCCAGCGGAGTCAATTCCTCCCAGCCTACTTTTAGGCTTTGACAAATAATTTCCTAAGCAGAGTCAAACTTATCTCAGCCTCAATTTTGGGCTTTGTACAAGACAGATAATACTCTCCCGCAGAGTCAAACTCATTTCAGCCTCAATCTTGGGCTTTGTACAAGACACCTAAAAAATCCTTAGCCGAGTCAGGAAAGTCTCATTTTGGCCTCAATCTTGGGCTTTATACAAGACGGATAAAATATTTCTTTCCCACAGAGTCAGTCTTCTTTTTAGTCTCTATCTAGGGCTTTGTACAAGATACATACGAACCCTCCCCAACGGAGTCAAAATCCTTTCAACCTCAATCTTGGGCTTTGTACAAGACAGAAAAAACATTATCCTCGAAAAAGTTAAACTTTTAGCCTCCTCTTAGGCTTTGTATAATGATATCCCCAAAGAGGCGGTCTCTTTTTTGCCTCAATCTTGGGCCTCGTACAAGACATATAAACACTCCCTTTGTTGAGTCGGTCATTTCTAGCCTCTCCTTTGGCTTTGTATAAGGACTTCCCCAGTGGAGTCAATCAATCTCTTAGCTTCAACCTTGGGCTTTGATTAAGGCACACAAAAATCAACATCCCCTCAGAGAAAATCAAAATCTCTTTGTAGGAAGTCACTTCTCTGTTTGTCACTTATTAAAACAGATAAATCAAAACAAACCCTAATCCCAGATAACTGTAGTAAGAGCCACACTTGTTGATTCAAATATCCAAGCTTTCATCCATATTTTATCCTGGTAAATCCTCTCTTACATCTAATTGCTGTAAGCGTCAAGCCTCTGGATTATTTACATCCACGCCACTGTCCCTTTCTTAGCATGAAAGATTCCTAAGGAAAAATGGCATTGCTCTACACTGAGTTAAAGTTTTCTCCTTTAGGATAAATCCCCTATAAAGGAAATTATGGCATTACTGGATTCATATATCCCAGTTAAAGTATTTCTCCTTTACAATCAGTCACCCAACAGTTGTGATAAACAGACAAAATGTCTCCCTTTAGAGATGACAAATTCTCTCTTAGTCAAACCTTTTAGCTTTAATCTTGGGCTTTGAACAAGACACAAATAAACCTTTTAGCTTTAATCTTGGGCTTTGAACAAGACATCAAAACATCTTTTTCCTCCCTTAGAATAGGAGGAACTATGATTGCTCTGATTTCCCTTGTTCGTTTAAACGGGAATACGTAGGCATAAGATTGCGAAATCTTATCGAGCATACTAAAAAAACTCTAGGTCCAGTACCTTCATATCAACCAAACATTAGGTCCAACACCTTACCAAAAACATCGAAAAAACCCGAACATCAACAAACTCTCTCTCTCATATTTCCCAAGAAACTTTCCCAACCCATTAACAGATAAACACCATCAAGTACAAAGCAGAACCTAAAGCTAATATCCTGTGGATAACCACATATAGGATGGGTAATTGACAACTCCCCATTGTATAACCTGACCCCGAACTCCGCGAATCTCTTTAAGCGTTTGTTCAGTTAAACATTCGCGTGCAAGGTTAGTTTTAGATAGCTTCCCTTTCCCTTCCAGCTTCATGGGATAAATAAGAAATTATAAAGTAGCACCCCTTTCCTCTTCATTAAGGAGAAAACCCAAATTCCGCTATAAGGTGGTCGCGTCACCAAAAAAAATCGCGCGCTACATCATGCGCCTATTTTCAGTCACTTTTGCTAAACTTGGAAAGGAAAAAATCACAACAAACTCACACTTATTCTCACGTGCCATTCTCACAATACCCACTCACTCTCTTTGCATAGCAAGAGAACCACAACAAATACGTCAACTCATGCAAGAAACTCGTGTCCAAACTCTCTCCGTTCTAAAATTTCAAATTGGAAATAAAAACTCTAACAAACGTTTTCTCACTTCATACACCCTATACAAGCCTATAAACCCTAAAAATAGTTTTTCTGGACTGGGCAGGCGCCTGGCCCCCAGCAGGGCAAGGCCCAACCTAGTCCAGCTCTTTGCCATGCCCAATAGCTAGAAACTAGCTGTTGGGCAGAAACTAGCCATTGGGCAGAAACTAGCCGTTGGGCATGTCCCCCTCACTCGCTTGGCAGTTCACGCAATCAATTGTCTCCCTGGATCTCACGGAAACAGTTGGACCAGGTCAAAGGGCCATACACATGGCCCTCCACCTGGCAGTCTCTCATTGGCCGACTAGAAATTTTGGCCACATGGGAGACCTTGGCCCTGCGTTGGGGGTACTCCTATAAATACCCTCTCATGTGAGAGGGGCAGGTATTGAATGTCCAATACTTGAAACTTTACTTTTGTACTTCCTCTCTCTCTCTCTCTCTCTCTCTCTCTCTCTCTCTCTTTGTCCAAACACTTACTTTGGCACGGAGTCCCTTGCAGGTACAACCCCCTTTTCTCTCCTGCAAGCATCATCATTTATCCTATGTGAAGTCCACGACGATCTAGCCTGATCACCTCCGATTGGTGGCGCCGTCTGTGGGAACTAGCTTCCCCGTATTTTTGATTCAAGATCCCTTCTTTTCACCTAAAAGACCAAAGCTCTGTCCAAACTCCTTTTGATCATCATGGTCTCCAGCAAGAGCAATGATGCTCATCAAGAACCCGTCATCACCGTTATCACTGATAACGTCGACCACCTCGTCTCCGGAACTGCCTTCTCGAAGACAGATCATCGGGATGGGAAAACCGGCTCTCCTACCCCTGATGACCTGAAGCCTCACGCTCAAGCTGCTGGCCTCATTTTTGAGCCTATATATGCCCCTCAAAATGAAGACCCAAGCACCACCGCCCTTATCGCCTCCCTCAATAGGTCCAACTTCCTGATCTTCCAGCAAGGCGAGAATATCGGCATGCTCGAACATGCCCTCCAGAAGCAGCATCCCTCGCAGAAGCCCAACAGTCCTTCTTCGCAGGCATTGTCTCCTCCTCCTCAGAAGCGCAGGTGAGACAGGTCCATAAGCCTCTCCTCCGAGCGAAGATGTTCCAGATCGAAGGAACCTGACTTGGCACTCGCTAGACGACGACACCGATCTCCCTAGCGAAAATCCAGACGCTCTCCCACTTTGGATAGAAACAGACCTTCGAGGAACCATTGCGAGCATTGCAGATCACGCAGGCACTCTCCCCTCCGTAGCAGAAGCCGCGGGCATAGCGACTCCCCCTTTTGGTCATCTAGCACCAGCGATGATGACGATTTCCATGGACCCCTATCTCAGAAGATCATGGATATGCGTATTCCTCGTGGATTAGAGAAGCCACTTCCCCTGGCCACTTACGACGGGACCACCGACCCAGGCGAGTATATAGAGAACATAGAGGTTATGCTCCACTATCATAACGTAAGTGGGGCTATCAATTTCCGGCTATTCCCCATCACTCTCAGGAAGGGGGACCATGGCCTGGTTCAAGCGGCTTCCCCGGGGTTCGGTCACGTCATGGAAAGATTTAAAGAGCCAGTTTGCCCGTCATTTTACTGTCTCCCGGAAACACCCCAAGTCGGAGGCCACGTTAGAAGCCATCATGCAGGGCATGGATGAGCCCCTGCACGCATATATCGAGCGGTTCAACAAATAGGAAGTTGAGGTCCGCACGACAGATCATATGAAGAAGTATCTCCTCGAAAAGGGGTTGAGACCAAAGAGTGAATTCCACAAGGCGGTGGGCATAGAGCCTCCCCGTAGCCTGGCCGAATTGCTCCAAAAAGCTCAACTGTATATATAATACGAGAAGAAAGAGGCAGCTTACAGAGCCCAGGACTCTAGGGATCAAGAGAGTTCCCAGGCGACAAAAAACAAAAGGACGAATCAGAGGCCCCCAGACGCGATAGAGAGAGGTGACGAGATGATCGTCCACGGGAAGCAAGGGACCTGCTGGTCGTTTCACAGAATATACCCTACTGAAGGTTCCCCGCGAGTGCATTCTCTCCGAATACATCAACGCGGAGTTTAAGCAGGGAGGTGTCCGGTTCCCCAAACTAACATCGTCCAAGGGTAGCACGAACAAAAGTAAATACTGCTGTTTCCACCACAGCCATGGCCACGTGACCGAAGATTGGATGCACCTGAAAGACGCCATTGAAATCCTCATCAAGGAGGGCCACCTAAAACAATATACGAAGAAGGGTAAGTCCTCTCGACGAGAGACGTCTGAGGCTAAGAAGGAAGCAGAATCTTTGCCACCTAGTCCTCCTCCTCAGGTCGCCATGTCCATCACACGGCCAGAGGATTTCATCGTCCCCGACCATATCGAGGATCCTCCTCAGATATCATCACAAAGCACATGGGAAACCTTCCCAATGGTCATGGTTATCTCATGCGGGGGATACAACGAGCTCATGGTGGGGTCCGTTAAGAGAAAGTTCCACCAACCCATTGACTTCAGTCCTGACCAGCTGTCTACGCTCGAGAAGGTTTGGGGGCGGTCCCCGCCAATCACTTTCTACCGGGAGGAGCTTCCTGGGGGCTCCCCGAACTCACATATTCCTTTGCTTATCAGAGCGATACTTGCCAACACTGATGTTTGATGGATCCTGGTCGACCAGGGTAGCTCCGTGGACATCTTGTACACTGGTCTGTTCAGAGCCTTGAAGCTGGATTAGAAGAACTTATCACCGTATGTAGGGTCTGACCTGCAAAGGTTCAACGGGGCGACAGCCAGACCCTGGGGGTACGTGGAGCTTCCGGCCACCTTCAAAGAAGAGGAGGCATCGAAGTCGATCAAGACTCAGTTTCTGGTAATCGATTGCCCTTCGCTGTACCAATGCATCTTCGGCAAGCCAACCTTAGCAGAGTTGATCGCTGTTCCTTCGACCGTTCATCTCAAGATGAAGTACTATACGAAGAAGAGCCATGTCGCAACGTTGCACAGGGACATAGAAGCTGCAAGGAGGTGCTTTGAAGCAACTACTCGAGGCCAAATCTCGATCAGTGCAGCACCCAAGGCTGCCAAGCGGGCAAGGGAGGACGACCATCCCAGTGAAGAGATCCAGCCGGACAAGAAGCCAACTCTCCCCGTGCATATCATCGACCTCGACAGCCGCATTTCTGAAGACGGCAAGGACTATGGTGAAGGCACGTCGGCGGGGACAAGCAGTTCCTCTGCAACCACCCTCATGCGCCCTGTTCCAGATGGGGAGTTCGAGGTCATCACCTTCAGAGCCAACCCGAGCAGAGGAGTGACGATAGGCGCAGGGATGCACGACAAGGTAAAACAGCAGCTGAAGACATGCCTCAAGGACAACTTCAACTTGTTTATGTGGAGTGTCGCGGACATGCCCCGCCGGGACCCTGAGACCGCATGCCACCAACTGACCATTGACCCAGCTGCTCGAGCCGTCGCACAACGCAGGCGCAAGCAATCTGATGAGAAGGCACAGGTTGCCGAAAAAATTGTACAAGACCTCTTAGAGGAAAAGTTTATCTTGGAGGCCAGGTATACAACCTGGCTGTCCAATGTTGTACTTGTCAAGAAACATAGTGGAAAATGGTGCATGTGCATTGATTATACCGATCTCAATCGGGCTTTCTCGAAGGATGCTTATCCTCTGTCCAACATAGATAATTCAGCAGGATTCAAGCTCTTGTCCTTCATGGATGCCTATTCTAGATACAATCAAATCCCTATAGCCAAAAAGGACAAGAAGTACACCGCGTTCATGACCTCGTCGAGGAACTATTACTACAATGTAATGCCCTTTGGTCTAAAAAACATTGGGGCCACATACCAGCGCATAATGAATAAAATCTTCCGATTAGAAATTGGAGACATGCTCGAAGTTTACATGGACGATATAATCGTGAAATCCCAAGAAGAATCTGAACACACGACCCATTTACAAAAGGTTTTCGACCAGGCAAGAAAGTGCAAAATGCGTTTTAACCCAGAGAAATGCACCTTTGGCGTGTGGGCAGGGAAGTTCCTCGGGTTCTACCTCACCGAGAGGGGGATAGAGGTGAATCCCGGTAAATGTCGGGCATTCGGGGAATTCCCCACGCGTAGGTCGAAGAAGTCCATACAGTCCCTCAACGGGATGCTCGCTTCACTTTCTCGCTTCGTGGCTAAGTCTGCCCAGTACGCTCTGCCCTTCTTTAAACTCCTCAGAAAGGAGGCCGAATTCGAATGGACAGAGGAATGCAAGCAGGCCCTGACCCATCTTAAGCGAGCCCTATCCGAACCTCCCGTGCTTTCACGACCAGAGTGCGGGGAGACCTTGTAACTGTATCTCTCTGTCACCAGCGAAGCTATTAACGCTACACTCATCCACAAAACAACGGACGGGAAAAAACCCATATATTTCACCAGCAATACCCTGCAAGGGCCGAAAATCAGATACACGCAAATAGACAAAGTCGCTCTTGCCCTTGTTATTGTCGCGAGAAGGCTCAGACACTACTTCCTGGCCCACACCATAGTAGTGCGTATGGACCAACCTATAAGGTAGTTGCTTTGTCGACCAGACATGGCTGACACAATGCTCAAATGGTCCCTGGAGTTATCAGAATTTGACATCCACTACGAGAGCAGGAAGGTCCTCAAGGCATAAGTCCTGGCCAATTTCGTGGCGGAAATGACACCACCATTGTCCCCACCAAGCAGAACGAATAAATGGACCATATACGTGGACGAGGCATCCAACCCCACGGGTAGTGGCGCAGGCATCATCCTCAAAAATGAGGAGGGAATATTGATCAAAGTATCTTTAGTCCTATCCTTCCCTACATCTAACAACCAAGCCGAATACGAGGCCTTCCTCGCGGGGTTACGGCTGGCCGAGGACTAGGGTGCCAAGGAGGTAAATATTTTCATCAATTCCCAGCTCGTAGCATCTCAGGTACGGGGAGAGTTTTAGGCAAAGAATGACCAGGTGGTCGAATATCTGACACTGGTAATGGAAAGAATTACCAAGTTCGACGCATGGGAAGTCCAGCACATTCCTCGTGAACGAAACACGTGGGCAGACGTCTTGTCAAAACTGGCTAGCACCAGAAAGAAAGGCGATAACAAATCCATCGTATAAGAGATACTCGCTCGACCAAGTATCGAGAAGCCGACCAAGCTGCTCGACGTCAATGTCATTTTAGATAGCCACTACTAGATGACCCCTGTATACAACTACCTCACCACGGGGGACTTGCCCGAGGACAGCAAGGAGGCCAGCGTGACTAAACTAAGAGCCTAGTCATACGTGCTGATAGATGACAAACTCAATCGACGAGGATTCTCCACCCCCTTCCTAAAATGCGTCAAGGAGGACAAGGTCCCCGATGTTCTCCAAGAAATTCATGAGGCCATTAACGTGCAACACTTGGGAGGAAGGTCATTGGCACGAAAAGCCCTGCGGGTAGGTTACTATTGGCCGACCATGCAGCACGATGCCAAGGAGCATGTCCAAAAATGTGACCTTGTGACCGACAACGGAACCCCGCACGATTCGGAGTACCCCGGGACCTTGTGACCGACAACGGAACCCAGTTCACGGATAGGAAATTCCAAGACTTCGTCGCCAAATTAGGCACGAAGCAACACTTCACTTCCATCGAGCACCCCCAGACTAACGGGCAACCAGAGGCCGTGAACAGAGTAATCCTTCGGGATCTAAAATGAAGGCTAGGTGAGCCAAGAAGAGGTGGGTCGAGGAGTTACACAGCGTGCTCTGGGCCTACAGAACAACACCATACTCCACCACCGGGGAAACCCCTTTCCGATTAGCTTACGGAACCGAGGCAGTGATACCGATGGAGATCAGAGAACCTTCCAGACGAACGGAAGCTCCTCTTGACAAGGAGATGAACGACAAGGCTTTGAGATGAGAGCTCGATCTAGTCGAAGAAATACGATCAGAAGCAGCTCTCCGCGAAGCTTCGCTGAAACAAAAAATAACCTTGTGCCACGACGCTAAGGTCATAAAGTGCGACTTCCCCATTGGCAGCTTAGTCCTACGCAGAAACCAGAAGGATTCATGCAAGGGTAAGCTGGCCAAGAACTGGGAAGGACCCTACAGGGTCAAGTCCAAAACAGGCACTGGAGCCTACTCCTTGGAAACTCTGGACGGAGAACCATTTGCTCGACCATGGAACACTAAAAAGCTAAGCAATATTACAGTTAGGACCTGCCACGAGGTTGGACTAACTGCAGACGAGATCGCCCCTAACGGGGAGACGACTCGGCCACAGGACTGTGCCCTAGTGCAAGCCCCGTCCACCATTTTACAACACCAGCCAATTTCTGCTTATGGGACGAGCAGACTCTGCGCACAATGGGGATACCTCAATCGAGCTCCGCCGTTGCCGCACCAACAAGGCAGGACACCCAGCTCGTGATGGGAACAATCCAAGCCTATGAGATTAGTACCTCAATCGAGATCCTAGTCTCATCACCGGTGAAACTCCTTCTCCTCCTCGACAAGTTTCCCAAACTGTCGAGCATAACTAGAACAAGTCGAGCAAACGTTCACACTTAGCATTCAAACTAAAACCATACACAAATAAATAATATTTATATAATTATGGCCACAAGGCCAGAACAAGTCATTGGTACAAGAAAAGGGTTGTGCCCGACAAAACGTTACACATTAAAAGGCACGCAGGCCCACAAAATTACAGACATCAAAAACAAAACTAAACTGCCTCATCGAGGACCTCCGAGGGAACTACCCCGCCATTGATGACCATCTTGAGAAGGCCCATTCCCTCGGTCAGCAGTTGGACTTCAGAGTTGAGGGCCTTCAACTGCTCCAAAGAAGCGTTGAAACCAAACTCAGCTTCCCCCAGATTATCCTCACCAAGAAGACGGATCCTCTCGACCAGGTCCCTCTGCGTCTTCAAAGCTTTCTCGTCGTACGTCTCATCCTGTCCAACCGCCGACAACCCCTCCAACTTAGCTATCCTCTCCTTTAGGCGGGCATTCTCCCCGTTCATTTTGGTCACGTCATCCGTCATCTAGGTTACTTCCTTTTGAAGTAATATCTTGGCCTCTTGGTGGCCTTGCAGCTTCTTCAGTTTGTTGTATATCTCTGCGTTCTCTAGCTCCATGTCATTGATCCTGATCTTAGCCTTCTTGAGGTCGGCAAGAGGAACCACCTTTACATCTCTAAGGGCCAGTGTCGCTTCCAATATCCTGATCATGTCGGACGCATCCTGGCAGTGAAGCTTCCTCCGCACCCGAGGATCGACGAACAAGATAGATGAGGCGTCAAGTTCTGGGATGACGATAGAGCTCTCCCCATCAAACATCTTTCCCTGAAGATAGAACAAGGGCAGCACAAATTTCCCTCCAGAGAAACAACCCGAGCAGCCCGCCAGGGAAGAGCCAATATCATCATGCTTCCTCTTGTGGGATGTATCCGGAGTCAGGGGTGCGGAGGTTTTCCCTGGTATAGTACCAACACCGGCCACGAATTTTTCCAGCGTCGCTTGCTGCTTGACCGCACCAGCTTTTTGCATTATGGGTACCTTCTTCTAGTTTTTGGCTGCTTGGAAGCTATCATACCCTAATTTTTTACCATAAGATTCCACCTCTTTGTGCATCGTTGCATAGCATAACACATCATTTCTAGGTCAAACATTCATGCATAGCTAACCAATTTATTATATTTTATGTGTTTGTGTCACTTGTGAAATTAGGGCTGCTGCGGAAGGTTCCAAGGTCATGGAGGATGTATGTGTGTAGGCACTGGGATTCTAGTCTTTGCAAGTTGTGTTTGAACTCAGTCGAGGTGCCCTCATTCTTTTGGTCCATTAATTAATACAAGATCGATTTTCCTCAAGGGTCCTCAGAAGCTTACCTGAAGGGGAATTAGGGTTTTGTTCATTGATGTTGAGAACTGGGTGAAATTTTGCGGTATGTTGTACTACAAGCAGTATGTTCATTTTCAAAGGATTTCTCAAGGCATGGTTTGGATTTGTTCGCGAAGTTGGATCATTGTTTGGTTCCTTTTGATCTTAAGGGAGACGATTGAATTTTTCTCGTCAGTAGTTTGCGATCAGTATGTTGTGAAATGATGAGTTTGGATAAGAATATTGAATCGAGTCTTTGCTACAAGTTATCAAAGTGACATTCGAGATTCATGATTTCGAGACTCATCGTTAATGTCGTCACGAGTTTTAAAACAAAATTTATGCTTCAATGCTCAAATTCAAATTCTTTCAAAGAGATTCCATGGCAATTAAAAAATTAAAGTGTTAATTCTCTCAAGGATATTGAGTTGGATTCGTGAGTTCATTATAAAGAAATTCAAGCTCATGTCGGATACAAGTTATTGGCGATGGTTACAAGAAGATTCACGTTGATATTCAAATTCAAGTTGTCGTAAAACACGAGAGTGTTCAAATTTTATTCACAAAACCAAGTTCTTACAAATTGGATCCAAAAGTGTAAAAGTTCAAGTTATTTCAAGACTTTGGTTCAATTTACATTTAGATGTCATACCCAAAATTCAAAGTTTACAAAAATATTCAAAAGACCAAGTTCAATTTTCCTTCGTAACAATGTTACATGTTAAGCTTAATAAACCAAGATGCTACAAAAGTACAGTCAAAGATATGGAAGATGGCTAAGCTGTGGCTAATACAAATCTTTGTGGCTTTCTCCCATGACCTGTAATGTCCAGCTCTCGCACATTTGCACCTAAAGGACATTGGAGGCTATGATATCACTCATATGACAATTAGACACCCATTCATTGAAGAAATTTTCCTTGTGCTATGAGGAGGCGGTTACTGCTATGGAAAAGATGACGGTGACCATTGGATTCTTGGCTTAGATTACTGCCAGTATACTTTTTCCTTTACCACATGTACATGCAGTAATAAGCTCCTGTCAACAACCGTTAATTCACATGACAATATGACCAATTCGAAAACAAAATCAAAATCAGCAAAATCAGATCTTTGGGCATTAACAACAAATATTTGTGGCGGTTAATACGAAATCAACATGGTTTTAGCAAGAAATTAGGAGACTTTGGAAGTAGAAAACAAGATCAAACACATTAAACAAGTTCTAGATTTAATCAGACAAGTTGTAAACATGTTGAAACCAAAAAGGAAATCATGAAAAACATGTTTCCAACCATAATCAAGCGTTTACGGCAAGTTTCGAATTCAATTCAATACAAAATCGAACATGTCAGAATCAAAACGGAAAGCTTTTTCATGATAAAATCAGCAGCAATGTCTCACATTTATTTCAGAATCAGGAAATTGGGCCTATATAAGAACACATACACATAACAGAAAAGAACACACACAGAGAACACATCAATTACAGCATCACGGAATTAAGAAGTACTATTGAAGCCGTCGCCGTTGTTGAAGCCGTCGTGTCGTAATTCTTCAAAGAAACTCACCAGCATTCCACACAGTGAGCAAGGAAAGGGACAGTACCTGTATAAAGCTTGTATTAGTACCGTCGTCGAAGACGCATTGGACGAACTCCGATAGGTAAATTCGTTACACCCTTATCTTCGCATTGTTAGTGTATCGATTGATTATTTTTTTCCTTCACGATTGAATTGAATCTTGTCTCGAGAACTTGTGTTGTATCTGTTCCGATTCGTTTGCTTGAAAGCATAGTCGAATGCGAGGAAACTTTGTATTTCCTTTGAGACTCGATCATATCCTCGCCGTCGTCAGAGAAATAGTGGCATCAGTAGTCTCCGATGATGCGTTTCGTGAGAGAGGAGCGATAAAGAGACAGTGAATCGAGCGAAGGATGCGAATGACGAATTGGTCGAGCGTTGAATTTCTTGCTGATGATGGCAGTGAAATAATTTCGTGAGGGTGCAATAGTTGTGAGTTGTGTCGTTGATAGCTTGCGCGAGAGAGGTTGAGGACGAAGGAGGTTCTTTCTTCCGGCGATGAATCACAATGCTGAAAGAGAAAGAGGTAATGGCGGAATGAGGGTGGAGTCTGTGAGGGAGACAACACAAGCCGTGTAGGAGAGAGATTGGAAATACTGATGAGTTAATTTGGGATGTTTAGTTTGGGACTTTCCCATTTTCCATGGTTGCTGTTTCGCATGGACCCTTATTGTTCGGCCTGGATCCCATTTTTTCTAAATGCACCCCACTTATTTGTTATTTCTCTTAAGCCCATTCCTTTTCTTTATTAATTTTTTATGTTTAATTTAATTTCTTTTAATTTTATATTTTATTAAATAAAAAAAACTCAAAAAATAATTATTAAGTAACTTTTGATTAATTTTATTAAATTCTTTTATTTAATACTAATTAATCCGTTAAAGGATTAATTTTATTAAATATTTGACTTTAATTCAATTAATTATTTTAAATTAATTTTTTCTTAATCCTAAAAATTTCAAAAATACTGCTTATTTAGTTCTCAGTTCTAAATTGTCTTTTTTAGATATTACCTATTTTAATTTTAATTTTTAAATAACTTCTTCTCCTTATTTCAAGCAATAAATAACATAAATAATAACAAGAGGTTCCTGTAGAATACTACAGACGTTTAGGATGCTAATACCTTCCCTAGACATAACCAATCCCCGAACCTTAGATCTCTTATTAGGTTTTTTCGATCTTTAACCCTTTCCTTTGGATAAAATAAAGACCGGTGGTGAATTTCAAAAATAGTGATTCAAGTTAATCCAATAGCTTGATATTCGATTCTCACCGCGACAGAAATGGCGACTTCACTGGGGAAATTTTATTTTTATTGAGGGTTTCCCCTAACTTGTTTATTTATGTTATTATATATATTATTTGCTTGCTTGGTTTTCTTTTTTGTGCAGGTTTGGCACTTAGTGTGGTGAGACAAAGTCCTACACCCGGACTAGAGTGAAATTAAGATAGGAAAACGGTGAGAATTCAAGGATACTTTGAGGGAGTCGATTCCTGAAAAAGTGAATTGAGACTTCACCACTCAGTCTAGGCCCTCTCGAATAAAATATTTGCTCAATGAGTTCATTCGTGAAGACGATATAATTTTGATCTAAAGTTCGTCGGGACTAGGGACCGTAGTTACCTTTAAACCAACTTGACCTATTAGGGAGTAGTGCGGGGACTATGCGGGAGTCTATTTCTGCAATAGTCGCTACGCGATACTACACTCAGACGAGATTCTCTTGAGGATATTATTGACTACCAAGTGATCTGGAAAATCGATAATATCCGAAAGATGGGTTGTAGGCTCTGGGAACTTTGTAGAACTCGTTCGGCAGGTACATTTGAAACTATAGTGCACACCTATTGGGAAGGGTAGGCCATGGCTCCATGCTCGTGATCTTCAAACCTAGGCCCTTGGCTTGTTTACCTGTATATGTGTATATGTGTATACCTATGTCTATGCATCCATTCATGCATTCATGAATAACCATTCGGTTTCAAGAAACTCAACTGTTCTTTCCCTTGCAAAATCAATAAAATATCATGGATTATAAAATGGAATTTTTTTTTTTAGCCTTTTAGAAATGTTTACAACCTACTTTTGAGTTCCTTGAAACCATTGCATTGCATTACATATCATTTGCATGCATCTGTTTGTCCAGCAGCTCATTTCCAGCTATCTTTATCTTCAGTGTCACCTGTGAGTTGTCAAGCTGATTCCTCGACATCGATACCAGACTAGAGCTAACTACAGACGCATAATGGTAGAGCAAGAAGCACATAATGTTGAGATGTGAATGGAGATCGACGACCTTAAGTCAAGCATGGCAAAACTCACTGAAATGCTCCAAGTCTTGATTACTAGAGGAGAGCAACCCCAAAGGACTGTCATCCAAGAAGTTTCAACTGCTGATCCTCAACCTATTCAGGTGCCACCTTCAACTTGGCCAGAGTTTGGTTTGCCTCCCAACTACTCTCCACCTCTTGCATCTACTGCTATGATTGGTCAGACTTCAAGACCAGTGTTTCAAGCTCCAGTTTTCTCCGAGCCTAGACCCGTGGTTCATGCTGTTGCCCAGACCACTCGACCTCCATTTGAGAACCCTCTTTATGAGTACAATGCTGACATTGCTCAGGGTGAAGACCATGAAGATTTTGTTGAACCCGCGATTGTCCGTGAACATTTTCAAACTATAGACAATAGACTTAAAGCCATAGAGGGTACTGATTTCTTCAACATAGATGCAGAAAACATGGGTTTGGTTTCTGACCTTGTTATGCCTGCTAAGTTCAAGGCTATCGATTTTGTGAAGTACAAAGGTGATTCTTGTCCAAGAGCTCATTTGGTCATGTATACCCGAAAGATGGCTGCTCATGCCAAGAATCAGAAGTTGCTTATCCACTATTTTCAAGATAGTCTGAGTGGAGCTTCTCTCAAATGATATATGAATCTTAAGCATTCACTGTTTCCATGATCTTATTAATGCCTTCATGAAGTAATACAAGTATAACCTCGACATGGCTTCTGACCGACGTCAGCTGCAAAACATGTCTCAGAAAGATAAAGAGTCTTTCAAGGAATATGCTCAGAGCTGGAGAGAGTTGGCTTCCCAAGTTGAACCTCCTTTGGCAGAGAAAGAATTAACTGGACTGTTTATGGACACCTTGTCTCCATTCTACTGGGAGAAGATGATTGGTAGTGTTTCATCTGTCATACCCCAAATTTTGACCACTAAGATTTACCATCATTGTGCAAATCATCATCACAATATGGATGAACCATCATGCCTCATCAAATGCCTCAAGGGTTGTTGAGCATTGACTACAATCAAGCTTAGGGTTTCAAACCCTCTCAGAGCCTTTAGACAAATGATCAATTAAGGAATGACATGATCTTCAACTTGTCTAAACCTCTCAAACATTCACAAAGGATCAAGAGGACTCCCACATCAAGAATTAAGCACAAGAGTGCAACATTTCAAGTGGATCAAGCCTCAAGTTCATCTAATACAAGGTCAACTGACGCAGAAAGTCAAAGTTTGACTTTTTGGTCAACTATGAGCTTCACAAGCCATTACTCAAGAAAATATGATGGATGGTTTAATTTGATTAAATTTAAATCAAGAAATCATGCAAAATTGCAAAATTGATCAAATTGAAAGAAACTTAGAAATTTTTTCTAAGTTAAAATCATGTTCAGGTGCACAACTTTTCAAGGTTGTAACTATTGATCCAAGCATCCATTGATTTTGAGTAAGAGCTACTTTTAAAGAAGGTATTTGATACTTCAACATTGTAGAAGGAATCAACTCAAAATATCATAAGGATTGAAAGATATAAGTGATCAAAGTTTGGAATTCTTAATGTCTGATGTTCTGACATTGCATAGGACATCATTAATATTTTTTCAGCAAGAATGTCACAACTTCAAGGATGTTTTTCTCCATGATCCAAGTTGATTCAAGCCAAACCTTGAACATCAAAGTTGAAGTACGTTATCTCAGGTTTCTAGAAAGTTGTAGAATGTCCTTGTAGCATACTCGAGCAAGGAGATATGATTTTTGCAAAAAGCATTGATAAAGCAGAATTTTCATGACAGCTTTTATGACAGATTTGACTACACAAGTTCAAGAGCATTTTTGATGACTTTGCAAGTTGAACCGAGACCAAAGTCAAACATCAAAGTTAAAGTATGTCATTAGGGCTTTCCAAAATGTATAAGAACTCCCATTATTTCAACTTGAGCAAGGAGTTATGAACCTCACAACAGGCCTTGCTCGAGCTAATTTTTTAGGACAGATTTTGTGCACTTTTCTTGTGCCACCCAATTTTCAAACTTTGTCACCATGCAAGACAAGCATCAAAGAGGCAATTCACTTCAACTCAAAATATCATAGTGGATTAAAAGATACAAGTGATTGAAGTTTGGAATTATTAATGTTCTTAATGTCTGATGTTCCAACATTGCATAGGACATCACTAATATTTTTTCCAGCAAGAATGTCCCAACTTCAAGGGTGTTTTTCTTCATGATCCAAGTTGATTCAAGCCAAACCTTGAACATCAAAGTTGAAGTACATCATCTCAGCTTTCTAGAAAGTCCTAGAACGTCCATGTATCATACTCGAGCAGGGAGTTATGGATTTTACAAAAAGGCTTGCTGCAGCTGAATTTTTCATGGGACAGATTTGCACATTTCTTGTGCCACACGAATTTCCAAGCCTTGTCATCATCTTGGACACATCTGAGGATCAAATCTAAAGGGGGAAATCACTGAACCAAGTCTCCAAAGTCCTTGGAACAAGAAGTAGCATGCTATTCCTAAAAATCCCTAAAAGAGGGACAAGACTCCAATTTTGGATTGGAGCATTCAATGGAAGCATCAAGGTGGTATGGACTGAGCCATTCTCAACTGAATTCAGTCATGACTTATCCAAGACCAAGGGAACCACAGCCCTGTGCCCTAACCTCTAGTCAATGGCTAGAGGAGACTTGGATTCTCATTGGACAACATTGGCCAAACCTCTTCTGCAGTTGCCATTCACTATTGCTGCAAAAACAAACTTGCTCTACTATAAATAGAGCTCATTTGTGCTCAGTTTGAGTACACCAAAGCCATCAAACAGATTCTTTCCTCAAAATCTCTTCTTTCACCTCAAATTTGCCTTCCAAAGCAAGTAATTCTGAGTTTGTGAGCTTGAGAGCTTTTCCATCACAATCAATCACACACACATCTCATATATATCATATGTAAGCTGTGCAAACTATCACAAGTGACCTGTAATCACAAAATCACAAAGTCACCTCTCAAAACCTCAAAATGGCACTTTTTTGCATTTTTCAAGCCATGTCTTGATTCAGTCACTTACCAAACCAGATAAAACCTCAAACACACTCCAAATATCATCCTTGAACTATCCCAAATGGTTCCCAACGTCTGGAACACCATTTGGGGGAGTTGCTATTTTGGTCACTTTTAACCCCTTTTGCAAGAAAGGGACGGTTTGTGTTTTTGCAGGTACCAGCTGATTCCAACCATCCTAAAAGCTTCTAAGAGGTCATTTGAGGGTGTCCAAAGCATCAAATCATTTCTGGAACAAAGTACTTGGTAGGTTGCACAAAATCTTCAAAAAAAGAGGTAAAATTCATAACTTGAATTCTTTGAATCATGCTTTTCTTTGATGTCCACATACATGCATCATATTGAACAATTCTTGAAGCAAAAATGTAGTCCTTAATGTGTATGTTATGATCCTCTTACTGTTTGCACATTAACATGTTTATATGTGGAGTTTATGTTATTTTAAACTTAAGGTGCAAATCTGGTTTTTTGCCTTGTGTGTGCTGTACATTAAGTTTCAGTATGTATGAGTAATACCATTGGATTCCTTGCGAAAAATTGGTCAAGATAGGTTCTTACGGATTTCAATTTCGTTAAAAATTGAGAGAGTTATGAATGTTTGAAAATTTGATAAGCAAAGATGTTTAAACTTAAGGTGCAGATCTGGTTTTTTGCCTTGTGTGTGTTGTACATTAAGTTTCAGTATGTATGAGTAATACCATTGGATTCCTTGCGAAAAATTGGTCAAGATAGGCTCTTCCAAATCTTAATTCCGTTAAAAATTAAGAGAGTTATGAGTGTTTGAAGTTTGATAAAAAAGATGTTGAAAACTCATGAAAGATGTCGAATGTGATGTTGTGACATCTTTCCTCTCTTTCTTAGTTTATCTTCAAAACTCAACCAATTATTTCACATAGCAAAAACCATCATTTTCAAAATCTGTTTTACACACTTCTTATTCATACTCCATAATATTTTAATCCACCCAAAAATCACAAAAAATATTATAATTTGATATATTTTTAATATATTCAAAAATATTGTTTTAAATTGTTTTAAATGCTTTTAAAATGATTTCTTTTTTTTTTATTTTTAAAACCAAAATGATTTTAAATATTCATGTGGAAAAAATACTTTTTCATAAACCTTAATCACTGTTTATAACATGATTAATGATTTTGTTTGATATTTTCTATCATTTTTTACTTGATTTTTCTTTGAAAAATGTCCTTTAAAAAATGAAATTAGGGTTTTTGATTAATTCAACCCTCATAAAACTTTTTCAAACACTCATGGGCCTCTATTAGAGTGTAAGACCCAACCCACTTGTACAGAAACAATTTTGGGCCTCATTCGTTGTATAAGTCCCCCTGTACATTTTTCAAATAAACGACGCGATCATCACCAGTTTAAAAATACCCTGGCCTCTCCTCGAGCTATAAGACCCATTTCTAAAAACTCTTTGGGCCTCTAATAGAGTGTAAGACCCAATCCTTTTTTTGACCAAATCATTTTTGGGCCTCAGTGTATTGTATAAGTCCCGATACCGTCAAAAACAAACGACGCGATCATCGCCTTTTGAAAAATAACAACTGGTCCTCTCCTTGAGCTATAAGACCCATTCAAAACTTTTGGGCCTCTATTAGAGTGTAAGACCCAATCCCCTTTTAACAAAAACATTTTGGGCCTCAGATATTGTATAAGCCCCTTCGCGTTAAAAGAAAATCTCGGCGCGATCGCCATTTCAAACGGAAAAACAAACTTTGGGCCTACCCTCGTGTTATAAGCCCCACTCTTTTTCTTTAAAACTTTTGGGCCTCTTGAGAGAGTGTAAGACCCATCCCTTTGTACAGAAAACCTTTTTTGGGCCTCAGTCACTTGTATAAGTCCCTCTGTAAAAATTCAACAGTGCGCTCACTGGTAAAACCCTGGGCCTCTCCTTGAGCTGTAAGCCCCAAATATTTCTTTTTCAAAGCACTTTCTCCTTTGATTTTGAATATACTGTTGTTTTCAATCTTTCTTTGTTGAATATACCGCTTTCATATACATATAACTGTATTGTGGGGCTGTTTCACTGTAAGTCTTCTTTCATAAACTCATATCAACTATGTAATAATAGTATAGATATTTATAGTTTCCCCGGCAACTACGTCTAGAACTAGGTGACGCCATTTCTTTTATTCGTAGAAATAGACAACTAGATCCCCAATAGGATCACCAGATACAGTCTTCTCTTCGGCTGTCCTCATTAGGAATCGTCAAGAAACTCTACTCCCAGAGATGAATGTATTCTCCGTGAATGGCATCTTTGAGTTTCTTCCAAATTCTTGAACTTTCCTGACTTAATCTATTCCTTGTGAATAGCTTGCCTTGAATTTCTCGGGGTTTGGGGACCCACGGGCTTCTTAAAAGCATCGGCCTCCTCTTGGGCATCGTACAAGGACCCACAGGCTTCCTAAAAGCAACCTCGCCTCCTCTTGGGCTTAGTACAAGGACCCGTCAGCTTCTTAGAAGTATTCACAGCCTCCTCATAGGCTTCGTATAATGATCTCTTCCTCCGGGAATGATAGCCTCCTCTTGGGCTTCGTACAAGGACCTCTCGACTTCTTAAAAGCTTCCAGCCTCCTCTTGGGCTTCGTACAAATTGTCCCGACGACCTCTTAGAGGTATAGGAACAGAACTTAGTCATCTTCATAGAACAGTCCTTTCATAGAGTCTACTACTGTTTCTCAAAGCATAGTACAAAAGATAAAACTCTAGACACGAACAGTCTAATCTCCTTGAGTCTCAAAGACATTCTCAAGTGACCCCTTTGTTAAATAGGAAGGAAACTCGCAGACTCGAACAGTCTCAATCCCCTTTGGATTTCCCTTTTCCTCAAAGAAAAGGAAATATCCCTGAGCCTCGAATCAAATCCCTGAGTACAGTGTTGCTCATATAAGAACTGATTTTCTCTTTAAAATCAGTATACTGGACCTGTCACTTAACTGAAACAGTTACCATAGCCTCCTCTTAGGCTTTGTATAATGATCCTTATCCAGCGAAGTTAGCCTCTCTCTTGGGCTTTATACAATGATTCTCCCCAGCGGAGTCAAACAACGTTTAGCCTCTCTCTCGGGCTTTGTACGAGACACATAGGAGACTCCCCCCGTTGAGTCAATCACCCCTTTCACCTCCATCTCGGGCTTTATACGAGATATAAAAAGGTTCTTATTGAGCCAAACAAATTTTAGCCTTCATCTCGGGCTTCGTACGAGATACAAAAACGCTCTCTTGTTGAGTATAAAAGATCCTCTTGTAGGATCAACCCCTTTTAGCCTCTCTCTCGGGCTTTGTACGGGACACACATATTAGCCTCCTCTTAGGCTTTTTATAAGAAAACCATTGGTTGATCCAATCGACCTTTTAGCATCAAAGTTGTGCCTCGTTCACAGTACACAAACATCAACAACTCCTTCCCCTTCATCTAATTGCTGTAAGCGGCAAGCCTCTGGATCATCTCTATCCATGCCACTGTCCCTCTTTTAGCATGAGAAATTCCTAAGGAAAGATAACATTACTCTACACTGAGTTAAAGTCTTATCCTCCAGGTTAAAATCCCCTATAAAGGATATTATGGCATTGCCGGATTCGCATATTCTGGTTAAAGTAATTCTCCTTTATAACCAGTCACCCAACAGTTGTGACAGACAAACCCTTCTTTAGAGATGACAAATTCTCTCTAAAGTCGAGGCCCTTCAGCTTCACGTCTTGGGCTTTAAACAAGACACAAATAGACCCTTCAGCTTCACATCTTGGGCTTTGAACAAGATACAAATTACCTTTCGCTTCACATCTTGGGCTTTGAACAAGACACCAAAACACCCATTTCCTCCCATAGAATAGGAGGAACTACGAACGCTCTGATTTCCCTGTTTCGGTAAACGGGAATACGTAGGCATAAGATTGAAAGAAAAATCTTAGCGAGCGCAATAAAAAAACCTAAATCCCATACTCTCACATATCTATCAAAAAGCATCAGTCCTAACATCCTAATCTTTGTTCCCCGCCAGAAACATTCTGTCAAAATAAAAAGAGAGAAATCAGTATTGGTGAAAATACAAATAACCAGTACAAAGGCCCCCCACATTGATAGCATCCGTAACCTAACAGACCGCTGTTTAAACTCAGTTTGCAAAGCAGGGTTAATTGGAGACATATATTTCCCTTCCTTAATCATCTTTAATAGGATAAAAAATGAATCGACCTGTAGTAAACAAACCCAAAGAGCGACAGCGTTTAAGAACCGCGTCCCAAATCGTTCGCTACAGAAAAATGGCGCCCACCGTGGGGCCCGACAAGGAATCTTGTCTTTCTTATCTCTCTGGTTGAAACCACAGAATGGCGCCTCCGCCGGGGAACCATTTTCTGTCAGGAACTTAGGATTCATAGCTTTAAAGGTCTAGGATGTTTAGGACAAATATATATACTACTTTTCCTAATTGCTATACGTGTTTATTTTTCTGTTAATGGGAATGCGTGTGATGCCGCATGTGGAAAGAATGAGTATACACTTAAGATAAGTGATGGCGACGAGGTCGACCATCAACCTCAGTGAAGGCTGACCAATGCAACCCATTCTCTCACCTAGACAATGGGCCGATTGTTAAGTCTGAGAAGCTGAGGAGCTAAACCCTTTCGTAGTGCGGAAACTATCGGGAATAGTTGTTACGCGATACTACCCTCATTTGAGGCTGGTGATCTATTCTCGGTGAATGGCACTTACTCTAAGATTTCTCTACAACTCGCTATCGATCCGCTTGTTGTTTTTCTTTCCTGGGAGGAGCTGATGATAATGAGTACAGGTACAAAAATCACCCTAGTATAAACCTTTGGGGATGGGTAGAGCCTTGACTTTATGACAACGACCCTTTGACCCCATGTTTTTTCTATGTTTTTGTTTGCTGCATTCATGCATTCATTTAAAAAACATTAAAACATTCAAAAGATTTTCTCTTCTAGTCTCTCTGTTTTTCAAAATTAAACTAAGACTGTGATTGCAAATATTAGAGAAGAGGATTACGCTAATGGATTTCGGTAGAAGGAGAACTCATACGTACACCTTCAAGGTTCCAAAACTAGAGGATTTGAGAAGGTTAGCAAGGATGATCACTAACCCTGAGGCTTTCAGAGCCAAGCACGGAGGTTTGCTACCACTGTTAAGAGTCCATGTGATTGAGGGAATCATGGATACACTCATTCAATTCTACGATCCGGTTTATCACTGTTTCACATTCCTGCATTACCAGCTAGCACCAACGCTGGAGGAATATTCTCATCTGACTGATCTACACATTACGGACCGAGCTCCATTTTCTGGACTGAAAGAAATTCCAAAGAATCAGACCATTGCAAGAGCAATTTATTTGGACGAGTCTGAGTTCAGGACACACATGACCACTAAGGGTGGCATCCAAGGTTTGCCATCCCAGTTCTTGACAAAGAAAGCCTTGTATTTTGCCAGTATAGGAAACATGACTGCTTTTGAAGCATCTTTGTCTTGCTCACCTACGGGTTATTTTTGTTTCCCAACATTGATAACTTCGTCGATATCAACGCCATTAAGGTTTTTCTCATTGGAAACCTTGTGCCGACTTTGCTCGCAGATGTGTATCATTCTGTACACTTGGGGAATTTGTACAGCGGAGGGGAGATCACATGTTGTGTACCTTTGCTTTACAAATGGTTCATCTCCCACTTGCCCAAGTCTGCTGCTTTTTGGGATTGCAAGAGTGCCTTACGTTGGTCGCAGAAGATCATGTCTCTTACCAACTCTGATATAGATTGGTGTAATAGGATCTATGAGGGAATCAGAATCATTGATCATTGTGGAAACTTCCCCAACATACCCGTTATAGGAACTAAGGGAGGAATCAACTACCATCCGGTATTAGTTCTTCGTCAATTTGGATACCCGATGAGACACATCTCACGGGGTGTTCATCTGGAAGGTCTTTTCTTCAAGGAAGGAGAAAGTGACAGAGCACTAAAAATGGAAATAATGCACGCTTGGAAACAAGTTCATAAGAAAGGACGGGAGTCTCTAGGAAAACCAGACTATGTCTCGGTGGAGCCTTATCTCCATTGGGTACAAACTAGAGCTCTCAAGCTAAAAATGCCTTATCCTAGTTACAAAATTCTTCCGCCGAGGGAATCTGTCATGTACTTCATGACGGAAACTGAAAAGCTTCAGGTTACTCTCAACAAAGTTCAACGGGAGAGAAGGTCTTAGAAGAACAAGTACCGCACCCTCGACGTGGAGTGCATCAAAATACATCAATTACTGAAAGAGAAGGATGCTCTAATTGAAATTTTGGAGCAGCATGCTGTAGAGAATCAAGATGACCAATGGAATTTGCTCGCTCCTTTCACCTGACAAAGGAATGACAACCCGACAATGGTCCAAGAACCCCACTCGGTGTCAAAGTCAGGATGTCAGACTCGTGGAAGCTAACCTAGTGAGGTTACATTGTATTCAAAGTGGGTGTGGCCAGGTGCCACCACACAATTATGAACGTTATGGAGTCTGTTCGGAAAGTAACCAAGGGTGTTACCTTGTGCGAGCAACTCTCCAGGGGCAATTGGATCGTGGAGAGATTCACCCATATCCGGGTTCTGGACCCATCAACTGGACGCCGAACTACCTTGCCAATCAAGTCGAGGATGTTGTCACAATCTCTGGTCGTCACCAGACCAGGGATGTTTTTGCCATCATCCCTCTAGTTGACGAATCTAAAGTTCCCAACTGGGAACGAATCGAGATTACTTATGATGGTCAGAAAAATCAGAAGGTTCCCATAGTCATCTGTCTGCCGGGACCAACACCGTATGAATCAACTAAGGTTATCCCTTACAAATACGGTGCAACAACAATTGAGAATGGAAAGGAAATTCCATTACCCTCCGTCTTAAATATTGCATACATCAGTCGTGTAACACGGAGCGGTCGAATCTTCAACCGAGGAGTTGGAGAACCTAACAAGGAAAAGGAACTTCAGACAAAAGCTCCCGATCCATCAGTCGGTCAATCCAGTAATCCCGACCTTTTGAAAAATAATGATGAGATGCTGAAGCTCATCCAAAGGAGCGAATATAACATTGTTGATCAGCTGTTATAGACTCCTTCAAAGATCTTTGTGTTATCACTTTTACTCAGTTCAGAAGCGCACAGGGAGGCTCTACAGAAAGTCTTGGAGCAAGCCTTTATGGAACAGGATGTAACAATCAGACAGTTTGATAGCATTGTCTCTAACATCACTTTCTGCAATAATTTGGGATTTAGTGATGAGGAATTACCCGAAGAGGGTCGCCGTCATAACATGGCGCTCAACATTACAGTTAACTACCAGGACGATGCTTTAGCCAGCATAGTAGTAGACACAGGGTCAGCCCTGAATGTTATGCCGAAGTCCACTTTGATGCAATTATCATTCAAAGGCCCTCCGATGAGAATCAGTGAGGTCGTCGTCAAAGCGTTCGACGGATCCAGAAAAACAGTTATCGACGAAGTTGATCTTCCCATAACTATCGGTCCTCACACTTTCCAAGTCACTTTCCAGGTCATGGACATCCGGGCAACATACAGTTGTTTATTAGGAAGACCTTGGATACATCAGGCTGAAGCGGTCACTTCAACCCTCCACCAAAAGTTAAAGTTCGTTCAGAATGATCAACTTGTCACAGTCTGTGGAAAACAAGCCTTGCTCGTGAGTAACTTATCATCATCTACTTGTGTAGAACCCGAGGAGGTTATTGGGACGCAGTTCCAAGCGCTGTCGGTGGGCAAGAACAATCAATTCAAAGAAGGAACTTCTATTTCTTCATACAACGATGTTATCAAAGCAGTCAAGAGTACCGATACGACAGGATGGGGACAACTTGTCATTCCTATTGACAATAAAACAAAGAAGGGTCTTGGTTTTTCTGCAACCTATACCCAGACTGCTGCTAACGATGAAAGTCTTCATCCCATTCAGGATTTCTTCTACAGTGGAGGTTTTCTTCACCCAGTCCCTCAAGCAGTCCATGCTATCAATGAGGAAGATCCCTCAGACACAGAGGAAGAGTGGAAGTCCTATCTTAACAAGGATGGTTATATGTCTCAGGACGAAATGTAAACTCCTTTTTGCTATCCCGCACAGAGTTTGAGATTTATACCACGATCATATGTCGAAATGATATACGGAGGTTGTGATCCGGAAGGATGCCGTGCTCCGCCAAATTCATTAGAGGAAGACACTCTGATGAAAGACAATTTTGACTACACTACTATGGCCCAATGGATGGTCCGCCAATGTGGCAACCTTATCGAGGAGACTTGGGGCAAAAGAGTCAGCCGAACAATGAAAATCAGCTGACCGTCATTGAACAGAATACCTGTGTCCCCACCATGTCATGGGATCAACACTCGGGTCATTCAGAAACAACTCAACATGACGATGAATTTGCAACGTTTGCAGGACTTAAATTCATCAACTATGCTTTTCCCTAGGTCAACGTCATCGAGAGGGATGACTCCTCCAGTTCGAAAGAAGTGTGGGACACCTTGGGACAACCGAGTGGAAAATTTGACTATATGGTCAAGTACACCGCTCCCGAAAGCTCTCGTATCAGGCTCGAAGACATCCAGCCAACTGGATGGGGAGATACAGTTGAGAGAAAAAATGCTATGCAAAATACAACAGAGGAATCCTCCTACGACAACTCTGCCTGGGAGACAGATTCCAATGATCCTGCTCCACCAGAAATCAGCGTCATTTCTGAATACAAATCAAGGAAGCTGCCAGACTTTGTGATTCAGCGAGGAGTTCGCCGCCAATGGGTTGTTGTCGATGTTCCGAAGGTCGTTCGCCAGTCAAAGTAATTGCCATCTTTAACCTTTCACCCTGGCCAGGTGAAATGGATGTTTTGATAGGGCTCGCTTTCTGTAAATTTTCCTTCTTCACTTCGCCCGAAGCGACAGAGTTTTGTTTTATAGGGCTGTAGTTTCAAGGATCGACTTGTTCATTAATAAAATAACGTCGTTCTGTAATTTCCGCATTAATTGCTGTTTTCTCTTTTTGTTTTTTTTTTAGAAAATGGTAATCCTAAAAAACAATTCAAATAAAAACAAGAAGTAAATTAAAACACTGCACACACTTGCATTCTCTCTATCTCTTCTAAACACAAATCATCACGTCATGCAGATTGCTTGTTTTAAACCCCGTCGAAACATATGATCCAATGCCTTCTCCCGACTTTAGATTCCCAATATTTGGGGCTGAAGAAGAAGTTAACAACGAAATTCCAGAAGAGATCTCTCGACTACTCAGACAAGAGGAAAGGTCCATTGAACCTCACAAAGAGCCGTTGGAAACGGTAAACTTGGGTTCGGAAAAAGAGAGAAAAGAAATCGGGATTGGGGCACTGCTCAGTCCACCTGCCAGAGAGGGCTTGATAAAGCTTCTCAGAGAATTTCCCAATGTATTCGCTTGGTCCTATCAGGATATGCCAGGGTTGGATACCAGCATCTTGGAACATCACTTACCGTTAAGATCGGAATGTCCGCCGGTAAAGCAAAGATTGAGACAGACTCACCCGGACATGGCCATCAAAATCAAAGAGGAGGTACAGAAACAGATCGACGCAGGTTTCCTCGCTACATCTGACTATCCTCAATGGTCAGCCAACATCATACCCGTTCCCAAAAAGGACGGAAAGGTCAGAATGTATGTTGATTACAGGGATCTGAACAAGGCAAGTTCAAAGGACGACTTTCCTTTAACACACATTGACATGCTGGTAGATAGCACATCAAAATTCAAAATTTTCTCCTTCATGGATGGATTCTCGGGCTATAACCAGATTAAAATGGCGCCGAAAGACATGGAGAAAACTTCGTTCATTACCCCATGGAGTACCTTTTGTTACAAGGTGATGCCGTTCGGCTTGAAGAACGCCGGGGCAACCTATCAAAGGGACATGACTACTCTGTTTCATGACATGATACACAAAGAAATCGAGGTATATGTCGATGATATGATTGTAAAATCAAAAATAGAGAGTGAGCACGTTGAGAATCTGTCAAAATTGTTCGAACGTTTAAGAAAATTCAAACTCCGCTTGAATCCCAACAAGTGCACCTTCGGTGTCCGTTCAGGGAAACTGCTAGAGTTCATCGTCAGCCAGAAAGGAATTGAGGTTGATCCTTACAAGGTCAAGGCCATTCGAGAAATACCTTCTCCGAAAACTAAAAAACAAGTCATAGGATTCTTGGGACGTTTGAACTACATCTCCAGATTCATATTCCTTATGACCGCGACCTGCTCGCCAATCTTCAAACTGCTCAAGAAGATACAATCTTTTCTCACTGAATCTCGGGGCAAATGGACCCCAAATTATGATGGCCCCTATGTGGTCACGAAAGCTTTCTCAGGCGATGCCTTGAGACTTGCAACCATGGACGGAGAGAAATTTGCCTACCCCACGAATGTTGATGTAGTCAAGAAATACTTCGCCTAAACTAAAAAAAAAAAAAAAAAAAAAACGTCTCGGTGGATTGAAAACCCGAAAGGGCGGTCCAGGCAAAAGTTAGAGACATGAAAAAAAAATCATCGTCCCGATGGATTGGAAATCTCATAGTACAATCCAGGTAAAAATTAGGGATAATGGCAACTAACTATGTTCAACAGAGGCAAGTCCCTCAGCAGTAGTTACATCATCCATCGAAGGAAAACTCCAGTCAAGGTCATCTTCGAAAAAAGCTCAGGATGTCCCGAATTCGAAGTTGGTAGAAGGATAGTGGTCGTTATGTTTCAACGTAGCCCTTTTCCCTGTAAATTACCATTTTCTAGCTTTGTATATACTCTTTGGAATCACGCGTTTGGCTGATCTCCATCTTATCAATAAAATTTGAGCCCTTGTGCTTTTGTTTGTAATTCTTATTTGTTTTAGCTTTACAGAACGACATTTTAATATGATCAACGATTCTTGAAATAAAACAAAAGTGAATTTACTTGTTAAAACTTTTTCTGCTTTTTAATAAAGACGGCAATTTCTTTTGACTGTTGAACATCAGAATAACATCGATCGCTTCTCTAGAAGAAATCGAACCTCAAAGTGCATAATCAAAGTACTCCTTCTAAACCAGAATGCCTGAATGAAGGGATCAACTGTGTCAGAGACCTTGTTTCGTCTGACACGCCTCGACCGAGTTCTTATCTCCTAAGCCCGATCAACGGTATTCCCCACAGGGACTATCTCTCCTAAGCAAGGTAGAATTGCTACTTTTTTTACCAATGGTACTTCTTCGCCCCGCGATGGCCGAGTATCCAGTCGTGTTCACTCGTCAGTCTGTATGTCGCGTCAGTTTTGTCAGCATATATATACATACATACATCATGCATTTGATTTGCATTCATATTCATATTGCATCACTATCACTCTAGTCGGTCTTGTCCCCTAGTGATAACAATCTTCTCAATAGAGTTGTTAGTTCTTGCCTCGTCAGGAAATGTTGCGTTTGAACAATCTCGCCTCCAGTGTATCTCTGGGTTAGAGTCGGCACTCGACCACTTTGATAAATTGAACCTCTGAAAAACCAGAGGAACGTTCAACAAACATCACTCTTCACCATTGGAGATGATACCCTTGATTTCCTGGATTAAGTAAAATCCACAGAGAAATCCTCGTAATCAGAGATTCGGCAGCACGTCAGTTTCGCTCCGAAAAAAAACCTCTGACGAAAAGGTCATCGGCACCTCAAAATTAGACCCCATCATATGGTATTTCTCTAGGAAGATCTCGAGAAAAGTATGATGTAAGATCCCCAAGCGAAGGAAGTCTCTCAACAGACTCGCATTCTCCAAATAGAGTCAACAAATGGCGTCTCCAACAGAGAAGTTTGTGCACCTCTACAACTCAGACGACTGGGTCCCCCCAACGAGTCTGACATCAGTTTTTCCGTCAAATGGCATCTCCCCAGGAAAATCCGGCGAGAAGTTTGAGGAAAACCGCTACAAATAGCATCCCTTGTCAATAAAGTTTATTGACAAAAGAAACTAAGACCAGTTTCTTGGTAGGAAACCAGGATCGAGGGGAAGTTTAAACCAGAAAACTGAGACCAGTTCCTTGGTAGGAAACCAGGATCGAGGGGAAGTTTAATTCAGAAACTGAGACCAGTTCCTTGGTAGGAAACCAGGATCGAGGGGAAGTTCATCTCAAAAGAAAACTGAGACCAGTTTCTTGGTAGAAGACCAGGATCAAGGGGAAGTTTACCTTTTCTAAGCATCATTGCTTAGCAAAAGAAGATGAATGCGCAAGCTGCCATTCACCACCATCAAAATTTCGGGTATTCCGATATTTAATCCTCTTGCACCCCGAATTCCCGAATACCTTCGTCATTCACACCTTCGGGTCCAAGAAGATTAAATAGGGGCATCTGTCATACCCCAAATTTTGACCACTAAGATTTCCCATCATTGTGCAAATCATCATCACAATATGGACGAACCATCATGCCTCATCAAATGCCTCAAGGGTTGTTGAGCATCCACTACAATCAAGCTTGGGGTTTCAAAGCCTCTCAGAGCCTTTAGACAAATGATCAATCAAGGAATGACATGATCTTCAACTTGTCTAAACCTCTCAAACATTCACAAAGGATCAAGAGGACTCCCACATCAAGAATTAAGCACAAGAGTGCAACATTTCAAGTGGATCAAGCCTCAAGTTCATCTAATACAAGGTCAACTGATGCAGAAAGTCAAAGTTTGACTTTTTGGTCAACTATGAGCTTCACAAGCCATTACTCAAGAAAATATGATGGATGATTTAATTTGATTAAATTTAAATCAAGAAATCAAGCAAAATTGCAAAATTGATCAAATTGAAAGAAACTTAGAAATTTTTTCTAAGTTAAAATCATGTTCAGGTGCACAACTTTTCAAGGTTGTAACTATTGATCCAAGCATCTATTGATTTTGAGTAAGGGCTACTTTTAAAGAGGGTATTTGATACTTCAACATTGTAGAAGGAATCAACTCAAAATATCATAAGGATTGAAAGATATAAGTGATCAAAGTTTGGAATTCTTAATGTCTGATGTTCTGACATTGCATAGGACATCATTAATATTTTTTCCGCAAGAATGTCCCAACTTCAAGGATGTTTTTCTCCATGATCCAAGTTGATTCAAGCCAAACCTTGAACATCAAAGTTGAAGTACGTTATCTCAGATTTCCAGAAAGTTGTAGAACGTCCTTGTAGCATACTCGAGCAAGGAGATATGATTTTTGCAAAAAGCATTGATAAAGCAGAATTTTCATGACAGCTTTTAGGACAGATTTGACTACACAAGTTCAAGACCATTTTTGATGACTTTGCAAGCTGAACCGAGACCAAAGTCAAACATCAAAGTTAAAGTATGTCATTAGGGATTTCCAAAATGTATAAGAACTCCCATTAATTCAACTTGAGCAAGGAGTTATGAACCTCACAACAGGCCTTGCTCGAGCTGATTTTTTAGGACAGATTTTGTGCACTTTTCTTGTGCCACCCAATTTTCAAACTTTGTCACCATACAAGACAAGCATCAAAGAGGCAATTCACTTCAACTCAAAATATCATAGTGGATTAAAAGATACAAGTGATTGAAGTTTGGAATTATTAATGTTCTTAATGTCTGATGTTCCAACATTGCATTGGACATCACTAATATTTTTTCCAGCAAGAATGTCCCAACTTCAAGGGTGTTTTTCTTTATGATCCAAGTTGATTCAAGCCAAACCTTGAACATCAAAGTTGAAGTACATCATCTCAGCTTTCCAGAAAGTCCTAGAACGTCCATGTAGCATACTCGAGCAGGGAGTTATGGATTTTACAAAAAGGCTTGCTGTAGCTGAATTTTTCATGGGACAGATTTGTACATTTCTTATGCCACACGAATTTCCAAGCCTTGTCATCATCTTGGACACATCTGAGGATCAAATCTAAAGGGGACAATCACTGAGCCAAGCCTCCAAAGTCCTTGGAACAAGAATTAGCATGTTATTCCTAGAAATCCCTAAAAGAGGGACAAGACTCCAATTTTGGATTGGAGCATTCAATGGAAGCATCAAGGTGGCATGGACTGAGCCATTCTCAACTGAATTCAGTCAAGACTTATCCAAGACCAAGGGAACCACAGCCCTGTGCCCTAACCTCTAGTCAATGGCTAGAGGAGACTTGGATTCTCATTGGACAACATTGGACAAACCTTTGTTGCAGTTGCCATTCACTATTGCTGCGAAAATAAACTTGTTCTACTATAAATAGAGCTCATTTGTGCTCAGTTTGAGTACACCAAAGCCATCAAACATATGTTTTCCTCAAAATCTCTTCTTTCACCTCAAATTTGCCTTCCAAAGCAAGTAATTCTGAGTTTTTGAGCTTGAGAGCTTTTCCATCACAATCAATCACACACACATCTCATATATATCATATGTAAGCTGTGCAAACTATCACAAGTGACCTGTAATCACAAAATCACAAAGTCACCTCTCAAAACCTCAAAATGGCACTTTTTTGCATTTTTCAAGCCATGTCTTGATTCAGTCACTTACCAAACCAGATAAAACCTCAAACACACTTCAAATATCATCCTTGAACTATCCCAAATGGTTCCCAACGTCTGGAACACCATTTGGGGGAGTTGCTATGTTGGTCACTTTTAACCCCTTTTGCAAGAAAGGGACGGTTTGCGTTTTTGCAGGAACCAGCTGATTCCAACCATCCTAAAAGCTTCTAAGAGGTCATTTGAGGGTGTCCAAAGTATCAAATTATTTCTGGAACAAAGCACTTGGTAGGTTGCACAAAATCTCCAAAAAAAGAGGAAAAAAACATAACTTGAATTCTTTGAATCATACTTTCCTTTGATGTCCACATACATGCATCATATTGAACAATTCTTGAAGCAAAAATGTAGTCCTTAATGTGTATGTTATGATCCTCGTACTGTTTGCACTTTAACATGTTTATATGTGGAGTTTATGTTGTTTTAAACTTAAGGTGCAGATCTGGTTTTTTGCCTTGTGTGTGCTGTACATTAAGTTTCAGTATGTATGAGTAATACCATTGGATTCCTTGCGAAAAATTGGTCAAGATAGGTTCTTACGGATTTCAATTTCGTTAAAAATTGAGAGAGTTATGAATGTTTGAAAATTTGATAAGCAAAGATGTTTAAACTTAAGGTGCAGATCTGGTTTTTTGCCTTGTGTGTGCTGTACATTAAGTTTCAATATGTATGAGTGATACCATTAGATTCCTTGCGAAAAATTGGTCAAGATAGCCTCTTCCGGATCTTAATTCTGTTAAAAATTGAGAGAGTTATCAATGTTTGAAGTTTGATAAAAAAGATGTTGAAAACTCATGAAAGATGTCGAATGTGATGTTGTGACATCTTTCCTCTTTTTCTTAGTTTATCTTCAAAACTCAACCAATTATTTCACATAGCAAAAACCATCATTTTCAAAATCTGTTTTACACACTTCTTATTCATACTCCATAATATTTTAATCCACCAAAAAATCACAAAAAATATTATTATTTGATATATTTTTAATATATTCAAAAATATTGTTTTAAATTGTTTTAGATGCTTTTAAAATGATTTCTTTTTCTTGATTTTTAAAACCAAAATGATTTTAAATATTCATGTGGATAAAATACTTTTTCATAAATCTTAATCACTGTTTATAACATGATTAATGATTTTATTTGATATTTTTTATCATTTTTTACTTGATTTTTCTTTGAAAAATGTCCTTTAAAAAATGAAATTAGGGTTTTTGATTAATTCAACCCTCATAAAACTTTTTCAAACACTCACAGGCCTCTATTAGAGTGTAAGACCCAACCCACTTGTACAGAAACAATTTTGGGCCTCATTCGTTGTATAAGTCCCCCTGTACATTTTTCAAATAAACGACGCGATCGTCGCCAGTTTAAAAATACCCTGGGCCTCTCCTCGAGCTATAAGACCCATTTCTAAAAACTCTTTGGGCCTCTAATAGAGTGTAAGACTCAATCCTTCTTTTGACCAAATCATTTTTGGGCCTCAGTGTATTGTATAAGTCCCGATACTGTCAAAAACAAACGGCGCGATCATCGCCTTTTGAAAAATAACAATTGGGCCTCTCCTTGAGCTATAAGACCCATTCAAAACTTTTGGGCCTCTATTAGAGTGTAAGACCCAATCCCTTTTTAACCAAAACATTTTGGGCCTCAGATATTGTATAAGCCCCTTCGCATTAAAAGAAAATCTCGGCGCGATCGCCATTTCAAACGGAAAAACAAACTTTGGGCCTACCCTCGTGTTATAAGCCCCACTCTTTTTCTTTAAAAATTTTGGGCCTCTTGTGAGAGTGTAAGACCCATCCCTTTGTACAGAAAACCTTTTTTGGGCCTCAGTCACTTGTATAAGTCCCTCTGTACAAATTCAACAGTGCGCTCACTGATAAAACCCTGGGCCTCTCCTTGAGCTGTAAGCCCCAAATCTTTCTTTTTCAAAGAACTTTCTCCTTTGATTTTGAATATACTGTTGTTTTTAATATTTCTTTGTTGAACAACTAACCAAACAACATTGAAGCTCTACAACCGAGTAAGTGTTTATCCGCTTTCATTTACCGCTTTCATATACATATAACTGTATTGTGGGACTGTTTCGCTGTAAGTCTTCTTTCATAAACTCATATCAACTGTGTAATAATAGTATAGATATTTAGAGTTTCCCCGACAACTACGTCTAGAACTAGGTGACGCCGTTTCGTTTATTCGTAGAAATAGACAACTAGATCCCCAATAGGATCACCAGATACAGTCTTCTCTTCGGCTGTCCTCATTAGGAATCGTCAAGAAACTCTACTCCCAGAGATGAATGTATTCTCCGTGAATGGCATCGTTGAGTTTCTTCCAAATTCTCGAACTTTCCTGACTTGATCTATTCCTTGTGAATAGCTTGCCTTGAATTTCTCGGGGTTTGGGGACCCACGGGCTTCTTAAAAGCATCAGCCTCCTCTTGGGCATCGTACAAGGACCCACAGGCTTCCTAAAAGCAACCCCGCCTCCTCTTGGGCTTAGTACAAGGACCCGTCGGCTTCTTAGAAGTATTCACAGCCTCCTATTAGGCTTCGTATAATGATCTCTTCATCCGGGAATGATAGCCTCCTCTTGGGCTTCGTACAAGGACCTATCGGCTTCTTAAAAGCTTCCAGCCTCCTCTTGGGCTTCGTACAAATTGTCCCGATGACCTCCTAGAGGTATAGGAACAGAACTTAGTCATCTTCATAGAACACTCATTTCATAGAGTCTACTACTGTTTCTCAAAGCATAGTACAAAAGATAAAACTCTAGACACGGACAGTCTAATCTCCTTGAGTCTCAAAGACATTCTCAAGTGACCCCTTCGTTAAATAGGAAGGAAACCCGCAGACTCGGACAGTCTCAATCCCCTTTTGATTTCACGTTTCCTCAAAGAAAAGGAAATATCCCTGATCCTCGAATCAAATCCCTGAGTACAGTGTTGCTCATATAAGAACTGATTTTCTCTTTAAAATCAGTATACTGGACCTGTCACTTAACTGAAACAGTTACCATAGCCTCCTCTTAGGCTTTGTATAATGATCCTTCTCCAGCAAAGTTAGCCTCTCTCTTGGGCTTTATACAATGATTCTCCCCAGCAGAGTCAAACAACGTTTAGCCTCTCTCTCGGGCTTTGTACGAGACACATAAGAGACTCCCACCGTTGAGTCAATCACCCCTTTCGCCTCCATCTCAGGCTTTATACGAGATACAAAAAGGTTCTTATTGAGTCAAACAAATTTTAGCCTTCATCTCGGGCTTTGTACGAGATACAAAAACACTCTCTTGTTGAGTATAAAAGATCCTCTTGTAGGATCAACCCCTTTTAGCCTCTCTCTCGGGCTTTGTACGGGACACACATATTAGCCTCCTCTTAGGCTTTGTATAATAAAACCATTGGTTGATCCAATCGACCTTTTAGCATCAAAGTTGTGCCTCGTTCACAGTACACAAACATCAACAACTCCTTCTCCTTCATCTAATTGCTGTAAGCGGCAAGCCTCTGGATCATCTCTATCCATGCCACTGTCCCTCTTTTAGCATGAGAAATTCCTAAGGAAAGATAGCATTGCTCTACACTGAGTTAAAGTCTTATCCTCTAGGTTAAAATCCCCTATAAAGGAAATTATGGCATTGCCGGATTCACATATCCCGGTTAAAGTAATTCTCCTTTATAACCAGTCATCCAACAGTTGTGGCAGACAAACCCTTCTTTAGAGATGACAAATTCTCTCTAAAGTCGAGGCCCTTCAGCTTCACGTCTTGGGCTTTGAACAAGACACAAATAGACCCTTCAGCTTTACATCTTGGGCTTTGAACAAGATACAAATTACCTTTCACTTCACGTCTTGGGCTTTGAACAAGACACCAAAACACCCATTTCCTCCCATAGAATAGGAGGAACTACGAACGCTCTGATTTCCCTGTTTCGGTAAATGGGAATACGTAGGCATAAGATTGAAAGAAAAATCTTAGCGAGCGCAATCAACAAAAAACCTAAATCCCATACTCTCACATATCTATCAAAAAGCATCAGTCCTAACATCCTAATCCTTGTTCCCCACCAGAAACATTCTGTCAAAATAAAAAGAGAGAAATCAGTATTGGCGAAAATACAAATAACCAGTACAAAGGCCCCCCACATTGATAGCATCCGTAACCTAACAGACCGCTGTTTAATCTCAGTTTGTAAAGAAGGGTTAATTGGAGACATCTATTTCCCTTCCTTCATCAACTTTAATAGGATAAAAAATGAATCGACCTGTAGTAAACAAACCCAAAGAGCGACAGCGCTTAAGAACCGCGTCCCAAAATGCTCGCTACATCATCCAGCTTCACTGATTTTGTTACTATTGGTCAGAGACTCGAGGAAGGACTTAAGAATGGTAAAGTATCCAAAGCTGCTGAATCTTCTAATGGGGCGAAGAAATCCTATGGGAACTTCCAGAAGAAGAGAGAAGATCAGACCAATGTTGTTATGTTTAAAACCAGAAGGTCTCGTCCTCTAGCCCAGTATGTTGATCACTCCGCTGTTGCTGCTGTTACTTCTGTTGTTGCTGCTCCACGACCAGCTCAAGCTCCTCAACATCCAGTTGTTGGACAGAATCAGTACCGTAATAGGAATAATTTTGATCCTATTCCAATGACATACACTGAACTTTATCCTGGGCTAGTTTCGAAAGGTTTGATTACAACAAGGCCTTTGCCTCCTCCTCCAGATCCACTTCCACTTGGATTCCGATCTGATCTCCATTGTACATTCCATGAAGGTGCCGCAGGCCATGACTTGGAACATTGCTTTGCATTGAAGGCTAGAGTACAAGAGCTGATCAGAATTGGTATTCTCTCCTTTCGTGACACCAATCCAAATGTCAAGAACAATCCTTTGCCAGAGCATGCTAAGTGAAGCTTCAGTTGACTTCAGCAGACCTCAGTGTTTCAGACAGGACAACTCACTCTTGTTTCTGATTAGTCACTAGACCATGTTTCTTATCGTTTGCATTTTCCTTATTTGTATTGGTTGTTTGCTTTCAATTTATATTTGTACTTTCATAATTAATAAAATGAGCATTGCAACTTTTAATTCAATTCATTTGTGTTTGCCATTTTACGCTTTCTATTTCAAAACAAAAAAAAAACAAAAAAAAAACAAAAAATTATCTCTTTTCCACTTTCCTTCTGATTATGCTAAGATTGGAGGGAGGATGATGAAAACATTATACTCATAATTGTTGTTGGTATGCTTTCAAATCAAAACTTTGCTGACGATGTAAGGCATTGTTTCAATTGCTAAACACTGGAGAAATAAGGAAGATAAACCCTCGTCAACCCCTTTGAGCCTTGAAGTAGGAGTTTCTTTTCTTTACAAATAAAAACCCGCAATCTTAACCTGGGGCAGGGTAGTTCTCAGTTAACTGGATTGTGCATTCAAATACAAGAGTTTCATGCAAGACATCTTTCAACAAAAAGGTTGCATTCTCAATTTTTCCTTCGCACGCAACAAGCAAGTGTCGAAGATGTCTTTCAAGTCAAAAGTCGATGATGGTTTGCCGTAATCATTAAGCCAAGCAGTCACTTTCTTTCAAAAAAAGATAAAAAGATCAAAAAAGGAAAAAGCCCGCTAAGTCGAAACCTGTGAAGGAGACTTGGGCAGACAAAAAACTGGGGCATCCCGCTGACTGTAAGATTCACGAGAAACAGTTCAGGAAAAAGTTAGGGATAATAAAAAGGAGAAATATTTAAATCCTTACCATGAAATCCTCAATGAAAAAAAAAACAACCAAGAGTTATAAGGAAGTAGTGACTATCACCTCAAAAGTCCCTTAACTTCTGAACCATCATCACTATCATCAATGCAACCCCTAACCTATGGGAACCTGAGTACAAAGTCTGAGTTAGCTGAGTGTAGGACTGGAGATCATCACGAAGATTGGGTGGGTACAAATAAACTTTGAGCCTTTATCCTTTGTTTCTTAAACCGTGAACCAGGCCACATTATAACCCTCAAAAGACCTAATTGAAGCAAGGTTATTTTGAAAGCATACTACAACGAGGTTGCGTAAACTGACTCCTAAAGATCTTTGCAGATCATTTTTTTGGCATCACACCTTTTTACTTTATCTTTCACTTTTAAACGTCTTGAACCACCGTGTTCTGACCAGTGACCCTATTGTTTTACCTCTTTCCAAAAATGATTTTGATTTCAAAAGTTGCATGAACTTTGCATTTACTATGTTTGTATGAACACTTTTGTTTGCAATCTGGCTTCCGCTTAAGGAATTTTCAAACATTTGAGAAACTTGGTCAGTGATCTAATCAGGGGCAAGTTCCTTCCAGATCCTATTGAGAATTAGTTCAAGATTTGTTCAGTGCAAGTCCTTCTCAGAATTGGTTTATACAGAAGACTTTTTCAAGACTCATACTGGGGCAAGTTTTCCAAGTGCACAGTAATTCAGTCATTTTCAGCATCAATTCAAGCTGAAGCAATTATCAGTTCATATACAACAGTCAACTAATCTGGGGCAGCTTACTTGAAGAATCCCCATGCAGCTTTCCATTCTTCCTACAAGGATCGTCAACTTAATACAGTTTACCAGTGTGCCAGATTTGTGCTCAGTAGCATCTTTAGTTCCAAAGCAGAATGACAGTGATCTCTGTGTTGAGGAATCAGTATTCCAGTTTTGTCTTCTCCACAAAAGAGTCGAGTTGTGTCTTCGACGTCTACATTGCATTTACATTTGCATTTAACATATATCATGTGCATAATTCATATACATATGCATAACAAGAGTGCCATCCTCATTTGCACTCATTTGCATTCTCCATAGGTCGTGTCGTTATCCACGTCTTACCTTACGGTCAAAGTCCAACTTACTTGGCACCTACTAAACACACATTGCCGCGTCTATCCAATGCCTTCTTGGGTATCACCTTTGTTCACTTTCATCTGATGCCTTCTCAGATATTGTGAGTCGCACCTTTCGTTCAAAGCCATTATTGGATGACTGGTTTTCTTTGCATTCAATGCCATTCTTGAATGTAGTCTTTGTTCACAATCATCTAAAGCCATTATTAGATATTGTGAGTTTACCTTTCATTCAAAGCCATTATTGGATGACTGGTTTCTTTGCATTCAATGTCATTCTTGAATGTAGTCTTTGTTCACAATCATCTAAAGCCATTATTAGATATTGTGAGTTTACCTTTCATTCAAAGCCATTATTGGATGACTGGTTTCTTTGCATTCAATGCCATTCTTGAATGTAGTCTTTGTTCACAATTATCTAAAGCCATTATTAGATATTGTGAGTTTACCTTTCATTCAAACCCATTATTGGATGACTGGTTTCTTTGCATTCAATGCCATTCTTGAATGTAGTCTTTGTTCACAGTCATCTAAAACCATTACTAGATATTGTGAGTTTACCTTTCATTCAAAGCCATTATTGGATGACTGGTTTCTTTGCATTCAATGCCATTCTTGAATGTAGTCTTTGTTCACAATCATCTAAAACCATTATTAGATATTGTGAGTTTACATTTCATTCAAAGCCATTATTGGATGACTGGTTTCTTTGCATTCAATGCCATTCTTGAATGTAGTCTTTGTTCACAGTCATCTAAAGCCATTATTAGATATTGTGAGTTTACCTTTCATTCAAAGCCATTATTGGATGACTGGTTTCTTTGCATTCAATGCCATTCTTGAATGTAGTCTTTGTTCACAGTCATATAAAGCCATTATTAGATATTGTGAGTTTACCTTTCATTCAAAGCCATTATTGGATGGCTGGTTTCTTTGCATTCAATGTCATTCTTAAATGTAGTCTTTGTTCACAGTCATCTAAAGCCATTATTAGATATTGTGATTATACCGCTCATTCAAAGCCATTATTGGATGACTGGTTTCTTTACCTTGTTCACTTTGTCTAAAGTTATTATTAGATATTGTGATTATACCGCTCATTCAAAGCCATTATTGGATGACTGGTTTCTTTACCTTGTTCACTTTCATCTGAAGCCATTATCAGATATTGTGAGTGTACCTTTCGTTCAAAGCCATTATTGGATGACTGGTTTCTTTGTGTCCGATGCCTTCTCGGATTACATCATTTTGTCTCATTCTCATATGTTGCCTTCTTAGATATTGTGATTTTACCTTTCATCCAAAGCTATTATTGGAAGTTTGGTGCTTTTTCTTCATCCAATGCCATTCTTGGATAATGTTTTCCAGATACTTTGCTTTGTTTCAATTCATTTCTGACACAACTATAACACCTCTTCCCCCTGTGGCCCCATCCCCCACAGGATTCTCCTTGTCTTTGCATTCTTCATATCATGTCACATCATATCATACCATATGCGTTTGTGGCATCTTAGGGCCAAAACTTGTCCATGTTTTTATTTAAGTCTCTCCTATCACATCGAGACAAAGATTTCGATCTTCATATCTCCGGATAGAAGAAACTTAAATAGGGGCATCTGTCATACCCTAATTTTTGACCATAAGATTCCACCTCTTTGTGCATCGTTGCATAGCATAACACATCATTTCTAGGTCAATCATTCATGCATAGCTAACCAATTTATTATATTTTATGTGTTTGTGTCACTTGTGAAATTAGGGCTGCTGCGGAAGGTTCCAAGGTCATGGAGGATGTATGTGTGTAGGCACTGGGATTCTAGTCTTTGCAAGTTGTGTTTGAACTCAGTCGAGGTGCCCTCATTCTTTTGGTCCATTAATTAATACAAGCTCGATTTTCCTCAAGGGTCCTCAGAAGCTTCCCTCAAGGGGAATTAGGGTTTTGTTCATTGATGTTGAGAACTGGGTGAAATTTTGCGGTGTGTTGTACTACAAGCAGTATGTTCATTTTCAAAGGATTTCTCAAGGCATGGTTTGGATTTGTTCACGAAGTTGGATCATTGTTTGGTTCCTTTTGATCTTAAGGGAGACGATTGAATTTTTCTCGTCAGTAGTTTGCGATCAGTATGTTGTGAAATGATGAGTTTGGATAAGGATATTGAATCGTGTCTTTGCTACCAGTTATCAAAGTGACATTCGAGATTCATGATTTCGAGACTCATCGTTAATGTCGTCACGAGTTTTAATACAAAATTTATGCTTCAATGCTCGAATTCAAATTATTTCAAAGAGATTCCGTGGCAATTAAAAAATTAAAGTGTAAATTCTCTCAAGGATCTTGAGTTGGATTCGTGAGTTCATTATAAAGAAATTCAAGCTCATGTCGGATACAAGTTATTGGCGATGGTTACAAGAAGATTCACGTTGATATTCAAATTCAAGTTGTCGTAAAACACAAGAGTGTTCAAATTTTATTAACAAAACCAAGTTCTTACAAATTGGATCCAAAAGTGTAAAAGTTCAAGTTATTTCAAGACTTTGGTTCAATTTACATTTAGTTGTCAAACCCAAAATTAAAAGTTTACAAAAATATTCAAAAGACCAAGTTCAATTTTCCTTCGTAACAATGTTACATGTTAAGCTTAATAAACCAAGATGCTACAAAAGTAGAGTCGAAGATATGGAAGATGGCTAAGTTGTGGCTAATACAAATCTTTGTGGCTTTCTCCCATGACCTGTAAAGTCCAACTCTCGCACATTTGCACCTAAAGGACATTGGAGGCTATGATGTCACTCATATGACAATTAGACTCCCATTCATTGAAGAAATGTTCCTTGTGCTATGAGGAGGCGGTTATTGCTATGGAAAAGATGACGGTGAGCATTGGATTCCTGGATTAGATTACTGCCAGTATACTTTTGCCTTTACCACACGTACATGCAGTAATAAGCTCCTGTCAACAACCGTTAATTCACATGACAATATGACCGATTCGAAAACAAAATCAAAATCAGAAAAATCAGATCTTCGGGCATTAACAACAAATATTTGTGGCGGTTAATACGAAATCAGCATGGTTTTAGCAAGAAATTGGGAGACTTTGGAAGTAGAAAACAAGATCAAACACATTAAACAAGTTCTAGATTTAATCAGACAAGTTGTAAACATGTTGAAACCAAAAAGGAAATCATGAAAAACATGTTTCCAACCATAATCAAGCATTTACGGCAAGTTTCGAATTCAATTCAATACAAAATAGAACATGTCGGAATCAAAACGGAAAGCTTTTTCATGACAAAATCAGCAGCAATGTCTCACATTTATTTCAGAATCAGTAAATTGGGCCTATATAAGAACACATACACACATCAGAAAAGAACACACACAGAGAACACATCAATTATAGCATCACGGAATTAAGAAGTACTATCAAAGCCGTCGCCGTTGTTGAAGCCGTCGTGTCCTAATTCTTCGAAGAAACTCACCAGTATTTCACACAGTGAGCAAGGAAAGGGACAGTACCTGTATAAAGCTTGTATTAGTACCGTCGTCAAAGACGCATCGGACGAACTCTGATAGGTAAATTCGTTACACCCTTATCTTCGCATTGTTAGTGTATCGATTGATTGTTTTTTTCCTTCACGATTGAATTGAATCTTGTCTCGAGAACTTGTGTTGTATCTGTTCCGATTCGTTTGCTTGAAAGCATCGTCGAATGCGAGGAAACTTTGTATTTGCTTTGAGACTCGATCATATACTCGCCGTCGTCAGAGAAATAGTGGCATCAGTAGTCTCCGATGATGCGTTTCGTGAGAGAGGAGCGATAAAGAGACGGTGAATCGAGCGAAGGATGAGAATGACAAATTGGTCGAGCGTTGAATTTCTTGCTGATGATGGCAGTGAAATAATTTCGTGAGGGTGCAGTAGTTGTGAGTTGTGTCGTTGATAGCTTGCGCGAGAGAGGTTGAGGACGGAGGAGGTTCTTTCTTCCGGCGATGAATCGCAATGCTGAAAGAGAAAGAGGTAATGGCGGAATGAGGGTGGAGTCTGTGAGGGAGACAACACAAGCCATGTAGGAGAGAGATTGGAAATATTGATGAGTTAATTTGGGATGTTTAGTTTGGGACTTTCCCATTTGCCATGGTTGCTGTTTCGCATGGACCCTTATTGTTGGGCCTGGATCCCATTTTTTCTAAATGCACCCCACTTATTTGTTATTTCTCTTAAGCCCGTTCCTTTTCTTTATTAATTTTTTATGTTTAATTTATTTTCTTTTAATTTTATATTTTATTAAATAAAAAAAAACTCAAAAAATAATTATTAAGTAACTTTTGATTAATTTTATTAAATTCTTTTATTTAATACTAATTAATCCGTTAAAGGATTAATTTTATTAAATATTTGACTTTAATTCAATTAATTATTTTAAATTAATTTTTTCTTAATCCTAAAAATTTCAAAAATACTGCTTATTTAGTTCTCAGTTCTAAATTTTCTTTTTTAGATATTACCTATTTTAATTTTAATTTTTAAATAACTTCTTCTCCTTATTTCAAGCAACAAATAACATAAATAATAACAAGAGGTTCCTGTAGAATACTACAGACGTTTAGGATGCTAATACCTTCCCTAAACGTAACCAACCCCCGAACCTTAGATCTCTTATTAGGTTTTTTCGATCTTAAACCCTTTCCTTTGGATAAAATAAAGACCGGTGGTGAATTTCAAAAATTGTGATTCAAGTTAATCCAATAGCTTGATATCTGATTCTCACCGCGACAGAACCTCACCAGGCAATCCCTCATATCCACCATTTTCCCTGCGAGCATAAAGGAAGAAAGATCAGCACAATTAGACAAGGATTAACTAACAGGGGCATGAGAACAAATTTTACCGAGGAGCTAAAATGCAACATCGTCGTTCTCACACTCGAGAAGGGCTTTGGTGTTGATATAGCGAGCTGCCTGAGAAGGTTCTCCATCCTCCATGAGCAACTCTTTGCCATCCCTGTCTACCACAGAAGCCGGACTGAAAGTCTCCACGTAGGCATGTAAAACCCGGTAGGACTCCTTGTCCCCCTCACCGAGCTGCTCATGCTTGACGAGGAACTGGTCGGTCCTATATCTGAAGTGGGCGTACACCCACTCTAAAGGGAACTTGGACACGGGCATCTCAACTTGTCGGCCATCAACGATCACGATTTCGAGCGTAGAGACGGACCTCTTAGCCACATCGGAGATAGGCTTCACGACCAAGAACCTGTCCTTGAAATGCCGAACAAACTCCGAATATGGCCAGAAGAGCCTGCTGTGCTGCTTAAAGGACACCCAACTTTGCTTCGAGCCCATGGTGCTCCATTGGAGTTGGAAAATGCAGAAGAAGAGATCCACAATCGCCCCGACATTCAAGTAACGTCATACCAGCTCAAAAGTACGTACGAAGGCCAGTGCGTTTGGATGAAGCTGGGCAGGGCACAGCTCCAAGTGGCGAAAGATGGCCTCCTGGAAGTCGGTGAAAGGCAGACGGAACTTAGTGTAGCGAGCGATTTTTGGACGTGGTTGCGAAGCACTACCGCTCTTTGGTATCTACAGCTCGATTCATTTTTTATCCTATTAAAGCTGATGAAGGAAGGGAAATAGATGTCTCAAATTAACCCTGCTTGCAAACTGAGGTTAAACAGTCAAAACTGTTGGTTTACAGATGCTACAAAGATTCGGGGTCTCTATTGGGTTTATTTTTTTTAAAAGTGGTGTTAGGTCGATTGGTGGGAGGTTAAGATGTTAGGACGAATGCTTCTTGATAGATATGTGAGAGTATGGGATTTAGGGTTTTTGTTTAGTGTGCTCGCTAAGATCTTTTCTTTCATTCTTATGCCTACGTATTCCCGTTTACCCAAACAGGGAAATCAGAGCGTTCGTAGTTTCTCCTATTCTATGGGAGGAAATGGGTGTTTTGGTGTCTTGTTCAAAGCCCAAGACGTGAAGCGAAAGGTAGTTTGTATCTTGTTCAAATTCCAAGATATGAAGCTAAAAGGGTGTTGACTTTAGAGAGAATTTGTCATCTCTAAAGAGGGGGTTGTATGTCACAACTGTTTATAAAGGAGAATTACTTTAACCGGGATATGTGAATCCGGCAATGCCATAATTTCCTTTATAGGGGGTTCCAACCTGAAGGAGAAGACTTTAACTCAGTGTAGAGCAATGTTATCTTTCCTTAGGAATTTCTCATGCTAAAAGAGGGACAGTGGCATGGATGTAGAAGATCCAGAGGCTTGCCGCTTACAGCAATTAGATGAAGGGGAAGGAGTTGTTGATGTTTGTGTATTGTGAACGAGGCACAGCTTTGATGCTAAAAGGTTGATTGGATCAACCAGTGGTTTTCTTATACAAAGCCTAAGAGGAGGCTATGGGCCCAACAAGAGGGTGTTTTTGTGTCTCGTACAAAGCCCGAGAGAGAGGCTAAAAGGGGTTGATCCTATAAGAGGATCTTTTATACTCAACAAGAGAGTGTTTTTGTATCTCGTACAAAGCCCGAGATGGAGGCTAAAATTTGTTTGGCTCAATAAGAACCTTTTTGTATCTCATATAAAGCCCGAAATTGAGGAAAAAGGGGTGATTGACTCAACGAGGGATTCTCTTATGTGTCTTGTACAAAGCTTGAGAGAGAGGAAACATTGTTTGACTCAACGAGGGAGTCTTTTGTATCTCATACGAAGCCCGAGAGAGAGAGGCTAAACGTTTGCTTCGCTGGGAAGAATCATTGTATAAAGCCCAAGAAGAGGCTAACTTCACTGAAGAAGGATCATTATACAAAGCCTAAGAGGAGGCTATGGCGCTGTTTCAGTTGAGTGACAGGTCCAGTATGCTGATTTAAAGAGAAAATCAGTTCTTATATGAGTAATGTTGGCACTCAGGGATTTTGATTCGAGGATCAGGGATATTTCCTATTCTTTAAGGAAACGGGAAATCCAAAGGGTATTGAGACTGTCCGAGTCTGCGGGTTCCCTTCCTATTTAACGAAGGGGTCACTTGAGAATGTCTTTGAGACTCAAGGATATTAGACTGTCCGTGTCTAGAGTTTCATCTTTTGTACTATGCTTTGAGAAACAGTAGTAGACTCTATGAAAGGAATGTTCTATGAAGATGACTAAGTTCTGTTGCTATACCTCTAGGAGGTCGTCGGGACAATTTGTACGAAGCCCAAGAGGAGGCCGGAAACTTTTAAGAAGCCGAGAGGTCCTTGTACGAAGCCCAGGAGGAGGCTATCATTCCCGGAGGAAGAGATCATTATACGAAGCCTTAGAGGAGGCTGTGAATACTTTTAAGAAGTCGACGGGTCCTTTGTACTAAGCCCAAGAGGAGGCAGGGTTGCTTTTAAGAAGCTGATGGGTCCCCAAACCCCGAGAAATTCAAGACATGCCATTCACCGAGAATAGATCAAGCTAGGAAAGTCCGAGAATTTGGAAGAAACTCAAGAGATGCCATTCACGGAGAAAAGATCATCTCTGGGGAGTAGAGTTTCTTGACAAGTGCTTTTAAGAAGCCTGTGGGTCCCCAAACCCCAGAAAATTCAAGACATGCCATTCACCGAGAATAGATCAAGCCAGGAAAGTTCGAGAATTTGGAAGAAGCTCAAGAGATGCAATTCACGGAGAAGAGATCATCTCTGGGGAATAGAGTTTCTTTGACAACTTCTACAAGTGACAGTCGATGAAAGGGTTCACCGAGAATGTTGCCTTTCATATCTCCATATTGTTTAACCCCAAGAGGAGGGAAGACTGTGTCTGGTAATCCTATAGGGATCTAGTTTTGATTATTTCTACGAATAAACGAAACGACGTCACCTAGTGTTAGACGTAGCTGCCGGGGAAACGCTAAATATCTATACTATTATTAAACAGTTGATATGAGTTTATGAAAGAAGACTTATAGCTAAACAACCCCCACAATACAGTTATATGTATATGAAAGCGGTAAATGAAAGCGTATAAACACTTACTCGGTTGTAGAGCTTCCATGCTGTTGGGTTAGTTGTTCAACAAAGAAAGATTAAAAACAATAGTATATTCAAAATCAAAGGAGAAAGTGCTTTGAAAAAGAAAGATTTGGGGCTTAGAGCTCAAGGAGAGGCCCAGGGTTTTATCAGTGATTGCACTGTTGAATTTGTACAGAGGGACTTATACAAGTGACTGAGGCCCAAAAAAGTTTTTTGTACAAAGGGATGAGTCTTACACTCTCTCAAGAGGCCCAACAAGTTTTTAAAGAAAAAGAGTGGGGCTTATAACACGAGGGTAGGCCCAGATGACTTTTCGTTAAAAATGGCGATCGCGCCGAGGTTTTCTTTTAACGCAGAGGGACATATACAATAAGTGAGGCCCAAAATTGTTTTGGTTAAAAGGGGGTTGGGTCTTACACTCTATTAGAGGCCCAAAAGTGTTGAATGGGTCTTATAGCTCAAGGAGAGGCCCAAAATAGGTTTTTCAATGGATGATGATCGCGTCGAACTTTTTGAAATACAACGGGACTTATACAATAAGTGAGGCCCAAAATAGGTTGTATTTACAAAGGGTTGGGTCTTACACTCTATTAGAGGCCCAAAATAGGTTTTGAAAATGATTTATGAGGGTTGAATTAATCCAAAAACCCTAATTTGTTTTCAAAATATGTTTTAATTGAATAAAAATTCAATTAAAATGATCAAAATTGTTTAACACATGGAAAACAAATTGTGATCTTAGATTAATGCTTCAAAAATTAAGTATTGACCTACAAAATAATTAGAAGGCATTAAAAGTTGCAAAATCAAGGTGGAAAAAATATTTTAAATGTTAAAAACAATTAAAACATTAATTCTTTGCAAAAATATCAATTATATGAAATAAATAATATTTTTGGGATTTTTGGGGAAAATAAAATATTTCAACATTTTTGTGAATTATTAAAAAAAGAATCAACTCAAAATCATTAAAACTCAGAGAGAAATTAATTTTTGAATCAATTAAATAAAATCACAAAATTCAAATATTTGAATTTTCAAAAAATGGCGCCAAGAACACACCAAGAACACGCGTGCGTTCTGGGTTTGCCCAGATTTGTATTTTCTCTCCAATCTCACTGAATACTTGATCATATCATGTAATCCACATACCAATCAACTCGTTTCAACCTCACGATCATGTCTATGACAATTAATTTCATTTAAATTAAGCATAAAACAATAAATCACGAAAAATCCTCAAGAACCCTAATTTTTACATGAAGGCTGGGATTTTTGATACACGATTCAAACAATGCAATTAATTGAGGGGAAACATTCCATGCATGATTATGAACATATGGCCAAATTATTGTGCAGCAAAAATTGCATGAATCATAGAGTTAGAAGAGCTCATGCTTACCACTTGCAGCTGGTGATCGTGATTTATGTTGGAGGTGTTATAGCTAGGTTCCAATGATCTGGATAGCTTCCCTAGGTGCCATGGAGTGTGTATGCATGCTTGGAATGGATTGAAATGATCTGGAACTTGAGATGGTACCCCAACTGCAAATCTGTCAAGAACTTGAGCAATTGGTTGGTGATTTTGTGAAATCTGTGTTCCAGATGTTATGTGAGTGTTTGGATCACTTCTATATGATGTATATGAGGTGTGTGTGTGTGTGATTGGTTTGATTGGAAAAGCTCTCAAACTCAAAACCCGATAGTGACTTGCCTTAGAAGGCAAAATTGGAGTGAAAGAAGAGATTTTGAGGAAAGCATCCATTTGATGGCTTTGGTGTACTCAAACTGATCACAATTGAGCTCTATTTATAGTAGAGCAAGTTTGTTTTGCAAGGAATAGTGAATGGCAACTGCTGAGTAGGTTTGGCCAATGTTGGTTTGGCAACTGCAATTCTTCAGGAAATCATGTCCTTGACCTAAATTAAACTTGATGGACATGTTCCATGGGTGTCATAGGGTATATTGAATCATGTCTTAGGGTTTGGGAGCATGTCCTGGTCAAAAGTCAAAGTTACAGTTGACTTTTCTCGCGAAACCCTAATTGTGGCTTTGATGAAGTTGAGACTTGTTGCTCAAGCTTCTTGGATTAATCCATTGTTGCAAATGGATAAATATAGTTCATTAGAGACCCTCAAATCATGTCTTTAGGTCTTGGTTCATGATTTGTCCCAAAAGTCAACTTAGGGGTGAATTAGGTCAAGAAACCCTAATTCCTGATTTTTGATGTATGCATCCCCTGAGGTCAAATTGATTTGATGATTGGGTCCATGAGGTTCCATGGAGTATATTTGGTTATGTTTTGGATCATGGGCTTGTGCCCAGATGAAAATTTTTCATCTGGAGGCCCTGGTCGACCAAAACCCTAATTTGGTGACACTGTCGATCTTGAGACTTGATCCACCTAGAAGGGAGCAGCCTTGTGCTTAATCCTTGAAGTGGGAGTCCTTTTGATCCATTGTGGATATTTTAGAGGCTAGACAGGTTGAAGATCAAGTCATTCCTTGATTTGATCCTTTGTCTAAGGCTCTGAGAGGGTTTGAAACCCTAATTCTGATTGTAGTAAGTGCTCAACAACCCTTGAGGCATTTGATGAGGCATGATGATTCATCCATATTGTGATGATGATTTACACAATGATGGGAAATCTTAGTGGTCAAAATTTGGGGTATGACACTTAGCCTCCACAAAGGCAAACTCGTACATGGGGAACCGCATCCCTGAATATACCGAGCAAATTTTGTCGTTCTCCATCGGGCAGATAACCCTCCAATGCACCGGCGCACCCTCAGCCCGGTCCTCCAGATAGGGGAACTCCTGAATTTCCTCTTCAGTAAATGTTGACCTCGTCGATAGGGGTTCCGGGGCAATCCATTTAAGATCCCCCTCTGCTATGTGGACATTGGCATAATCCACGGGCTGCTCTGCCTCCTCATGCGCCCTCGCGACGTCTGGCACGACTCCTATGCATGGATCAACCATTTCACCTGAAAAGCAGACGAAGAAAAGTGAATTCGACGACTAAGATCAAATCCACCCTTCCACCACTAATCATGTGAAAGGGCGAGGAAGAAGTCGAAGATAACCTCGAGCCCACGTCGATCACAACAAGGTATGAGGACTTCACTGCCCCCCTACGACGGGGACGAGTCTCCACAACTTTACGAAGACTTAGGAGCTTACTCGACGAAGTAAGCTCGTCAGCCAGAGTTTCATGTCGAACAGGCCTAATGCCCGACTACAAACCTAAAACTAATCCTAACCAAAACCTAGGAGGATCTACACCAACATGCGCAATAATCATGAACATCCCATTCCTTGTTCTAGGTGTTCTTCATGTTCTTCATGAATTTTCCAGAAATTCATGTGTTCATCGAAGAACACATGAATCTTCAAATGGAAAATCCATGTGTCACCGGAAAATTCATGAATATTTACAGAAGATGAAGAACACCATGGGAATTTCAGAAAAAGATGAAGAGCTTACTTGGTAAATCAAAGGAAGGAGATGAAGATCACGGACTAGGCTTTGAAGATCGACGGCGGCGAAAAACTCCGACGAGAAAGAAAATTGCAGAGCAAAGAGGATTGGGGAGACAAATTTGAGCGAAGTGTTTAAATGAATACCCTCCCCCCTTTTTATAAGCACTTCCTCGCTTGGGAAGCGCAAAGGCCATAATAGCCTAGGCGCCTCTAGGCTTGACAGGAATTGAATGCTCCACCACGTGTCAGAAAGGGAATCTTCGTTTGGCATTCCCAAAGCTAGACGTTACATTCCCAAGTCATCTGCTACCCTGCGAGCATACCTTCCTCGACAATTCGCGCAAATCACGCCCTCGTCAAGGCTCTTCGACATAAAAACGCCACTTCAGCGTGCACACTTCCTAAGCCTGGTCGACATGAAAGCGCCCTTTCCACGAGCATGCTCCTCATGTACTAAAGGCTAGTCGGATGGTCATAACACCGACGTCGACCATCTCAGTATTAGCAAAGGCGAGAGGCATGTCCCCGAACGCTACCACTCAGGTAACTGTCCACATGGATATCTCAAGTCATTACACTTCCTCAGAGCAAAGACTTGGGGGGCTCCTGTTCTGGACTGGGCAGGCGCCTGGCCCCCAGCAGGGCAAGTCCCAACCTAGTCCAGCTCTTGGCCAGGCCCAATAGCTAGAAACTAGTCGTTGGGCAAAAACTAGTCGTTGGGCAGGAACTAGCCATTGGGCATGTCCCTCTCACTCGATTGGCAGTTCACGCGACCAACTGTCTCCCTGGATCTCACAGAAACAATTAGACCAGGTCAAAGGGCCACGCGCATGGCCCTCCAACTGGCAGTCTCTCATTGGCCGAACAGACATTTCAGCCACATGGGAGAACTTGGCCCCGCGCTAGGGGTTACTCCTATAAATACCCTCTCATGTGAGAGGGGCATGTTTTCAATGTCCAATACTTGAAACTTTACTTTTGTACTTGCTCTCTCTTTCTCTCTCTGTCCAAACACTTAGTTTAGCATCGGAGTACCTTGCAGGTACAACCCCTTTTCTATCCTACAAGCATCATCATCTGTCCTACCCGAAAGCCACGATGACCCAGCCTGATCACCTCCGATCAATAGTACAAAACTTCATTTGGCTCAAGATCAAATATAAACAAGCTTTTTCCCTCTCAAAAATTCTCAGTTTCGAATCTCACTATTCCAAAGATTTTCTCCATTTTATTACTTGATTCACACTCTCTGAAGGTTATTGGAGCATTTAGAAGGGGTTTCTGAAGCTCTTGCAAGTGTTTGAAGAGGCAACAGACCTTCTCTGTTGAGTAAGCTTCTTTAAATTTTTTCTTCAATGAGAGATGTGTTTTAAACTCTTGATTGGTGTTGCTAAAGTCCTACACTAGTGTAGGCAATGTTTATGTAGCTGTTGTGTTGATTTGGTTATGTTTCAATTTATGCATCTAATCTTCGTGCTCAGTTTTCACCATTTTAGAGTGTTTAAAAATGGAAAATAATGTCATATTTGGATTCTTCGTGGAAAAACGAGTGAGTTGGTGTTCGGTTTGATTCGTTTTGATGACGTTTCGTGGTGAGCTCCGGTGAAGGCCATCGGAGAAGACGACTGGAGCCCTAGCTCCGATGTCTACGTGCGCAAGGTTTTGAATCTTGGACCTGCTGATGCGTTGCGTATGTGGCACCTGCGTGGATCTGATGTGTATTAATGAGGTACCACACATGTTTTTTTTTTAATTTTATCATGCTTTAGTTATTGGACTGGGCTTTGGCATTTTTGATACCCACACCCCCTTGTTTTGAGCCCAATCGTGCATCTGACTTGTTTTCAGTTATTTCTTGAATTGCTGATTCACCCCCCTCTTTGCTAATTATTTTATTTTATTTTTTTTATTTTGATTTTATTTTAATTCTTTCATTTATATTAAAAATTGACAAAAATATATTTCTGATCATTTAATGTCTTAAGATATTTTTCATAATTTTTATTTTTATTTTCAAATTATTTTCCTATTTTATTTAAATTTAATAATGCAAGGTGTATTTCTTGATGATGTTGAATTAGGGTTTGGATGTTGATGCCTTGTGATTACCTTTTTGAATCAACTTTTCTACCATGTTTTGACACTTGATTGTTGAATGTTTGAGTGTTGTTTTGGTGCCTTGATGATGTATTTTTGACCACTTTCTAATTGATTTTATTGAGCCTCGATTCATGCTCGATTAATGAGATATGATTGACTTGTTGAGTTGATTTGAGGATGCACTTGTGCATTTATTTTTGGGATATTTTTCCCACTTGATCTTGATTGTTTTTCCATTAGTTAGAGCTTTAGATTCACATTTATTTGTTAATTTAAATATTTTTTATTGATGCTTCAACTTGGTGATGTGTTGAACATGATATTTGCTTATTTTTGACCTAGTCTAAGGACACGTGTTCTTGCATGATCTTCTTGATGTTCATGATGCTTGTATTATGTGATATACCCTGTTTGAGCTTCTGAAATTTCATGTCTTGATGTCCATTGTAAGATCACCTTGCCTCTTTTGCTTCTCATGACTAGTTGCTCCTTTAGAAGTTAATGTTGAATGATCTTACCTAGTTGTTATGCATGCTTTGGATATGATACTTGATGAACCTTCTTGATATCTTTGGGCTTGTCTTGAATTGAAATGTTTGGTTATGCTACTGCCTCTTCTTTTTTCCATGCCCTAATTTCATTATGTGAATAATTTGTGACCTGTTTCTTATGAACTAATTGTTGACAAATGTGTGACCATTGATGTAGTTCATGTTTGATTTTCTTGTGATCATTTCCTAATCTTTGAAATGTATTGAACATGATATGATGTAGCTACTAACTTGTCTTGATTCTTAGCTTGCTTGATCCATTTTACTTTGGCATGCTACTTGATGATGTTTGGTTAATGTATCAAGTCATGAATACTTGTGCACTAGTTGTTTGTCTTTGCTTAAGTACTTGAACTTGAATGTGTGATTCCTTTGAGCATGAATTGTAATGATTGAAGTGTGTGCATAAGTGTTTACTTTCATACATCTTAGTTGTTTTAATTCAAGTTTGAAGCATGTTTTGAATAGCATGAATGTTTGCCACTTGTAATGATTGTTGAATCTCCTTGTTTGATGGCATGTTCTCTTTCATCTCTGAATCTCTTCTCTTCATCTCCTTTCTTTTTCCTTAAGTCTTGAGTACTTGATATTGTTTGTGATTGAGTTGTGTAATGTTTACTTGTGCTTTTCTCACATGCTCCCTTAAGGCTCCTAGTCCAACTTAATTTCTGATTAAGCTTGGAGTAGGATAGACATCAGGCTCTCAATCCTTTGCATGACAACATTAGGTTAGCTACCTTTCAACCTTAACCCTAGGTCCATCTCTTGTATGATAACATTAGGATAGAGTTCCCTTCCTCATCCTCAACTATAGGATGATTTGGCATGACAACATTTAGGGTGGAGATCCCTTAGTTTTTTTTCTTTTTCCCTTTGAGTCTCTCTCTTCTCTCTCTTAAACAAAATCAAAATACGTAATAAATTATATGAGTATGGTACATCACAAGTCTTAAGTACATGGGAAGTGATAAACGGGAGTCTCTCCTTACCTTGTCTAGAGTGCTTTGCATACGTCCTATTTTGGGTCGATCTTTGCAAGTATTCGATCATATGTCATAGACTTTAGTGCTATACACATCTCAAACAAAGTTAATTCATTTCTTTAAAACACTTGAACAAATGCAAATCATTTTGTCCTTTGGGATTCTCTTTCAAAGCTTTTTCAGAAAGGGCATGCTAGTCCCACGCACAATGAACGCTCTGACTTCCTCATTCGGACATTCTCGTCCGAATGAGGATACGTAGGCACAAGACGGCGAAGTCTTGGCGAGCAACCTTCCCCCATCAACCCGTAGTCCTCCGAATTACATTGACTCTGACTTTCCCATTGCACGAGGGAATACGTGGGCATATGACGACAAAGTCCTATCGAGTCTCCTTTTAATTTTTCCCATTTTTGTTCCTGTTAGCAAGTAGGCTTTAGACAAACACACCATTTGATTAGAACAATAATAGTGGATCCCGTTGAGTAAAACAGACGCAAGGGGTGCTAACACCTTCCTCTCGCGTAATCGACTCCTGAACTCAGAATTTGGTTGCGAGACCATGTTCTTTCCTTTTTTGAGGTTTCTTCGATCGTTTCATTTCCCCCGTCAGGATAGAAAACATTTGGTGGCGACTCTATTTTTCTGCTGGTTGTATTTTGCATTGCAACAGCTGGCGACTCTGCTGGGGACTCTGGTTCTCTATGTGAGTCAATCCTAGCACTTATCTGTTTCTTTTTCATTGGGTGTTTGTCCTTATTGCTTTTATTTTCTTTATTTGCTACATTTGTTGCATTTGATTATTGTTGTCATATTGCTCAGGATTTGTTGTTGTGTTGTTGTGTGGGGTGGTTCCATGAGAGATAAGCCCACTATCCAGGCTTGAGTACATACATAGGATTAGAGTGGATAGTCGTGTTGCTTGCATAGCATCTTGTTACGTTTAGTTGACACGACACCTACATTCAGATGAGGTTTTCTTGGGAGATATTCTGTCCTGCGTATCTTATGCATATGACAGGGCGTTTCCATAGAGAGCTTATGACTTTGGAGATCGTTCATGGGAAGTCAGTGGAGGTCTCCTTGAGGGGTGATAATGCCAAACCAGAAATGGTAAACGTATTATCATTTCTTGACCTGAGAGCCCGTGAGACTGTGGACCTGCTAGGGTGCCTTGCCCAAGACTAGTACCCGTATGTGAGAGGGGATGGATTTTTGCAGGAAACCATAACCTTCATCCCACCCGGTATTCTATTATTTTTGTCAATGTGAACTTTTGAGCATGGAATTCTGGTTTTCTCATCAGAGCAGACTTTTGAACTTATTCCGTCAGCAGCACAACAGTTATTCAAAATATGTGGCAACCTTGATCCCATGTTTGCATTCATAACATCATTACTGCATTTTAACATTCATATTTCTTTATTTCCAGGTTTTACATATTATCCTTGATTCTGGTTGATAAAGCTCTCTAGAGATGGACACTAGCTGGAAGAATAATGGTGTATACAAGTTTCCAGCACCTGTTCCGAGTTCGCTTCACAGTTTGGTTGCTTTGGTAAATTCTAGTGTCTTGGAGGATTTTAGAAAGGATTATGGGAAGATACTGAGTATTCCTCATACCATCACCAAGTACGAGCATGATGTTATTCATACACTGCTGCAGTTCTATGACCCTCCCTTGAGGTGTTTCACCTTTCCAAACTATTAGTTGGTTCCAACACTGAAAGAGTTTGCGCTTATTCTAGGAGTTCCTGTCAAAGATATGGCACCTTTCTTCAGTTCCAAGGAGGCTACTGAGATTGGTGATATTTCTACTGCTCTTTATTTGAGCAAGTCAGATTTGGTGGATAATATGGCTAGCAAAGAAGGTTTTTAAGGATTCCATCTGAATTACTTGGTGGGTGAGGCCCAGAGGTTTGCCGAAGCTGGAAGTTGAACCACCTTTAATGCTAATGTGGCTGATTTGGTTGATATGAATGCTATTCGCATTTTCATAATGAAGAATCCGGTGCCAACTCTAGGTGATATATACCCTTCTATGCACTTCAAGAATGAGAAGAGGAGAGAAGGACCTGTCGCTTGTTGTGCACCACTCTTGTGCAAATGGTTTATGAATCATCTTCCTCATTCCAATGCTTTTGTAGATACAAAAGATTCCTTGAAGTGGTATAAAAGGCTAATAGGGTTGATTGTTGAGAATATTGTGTGGTTTAATCAGAGACTACTTGGTATAGAAATTATCTACTGTTATGGGGGATTTCCAAATGTACCTCTGGTGGTGAGGAACGGTGATATTAACTATAATCATTCCCTCGCTATCAGACAGTTTGGGTATGCTTTGAGAGAGCCACTAAGGGATCAAGATGTTGAACAGTCTTTATTCTTTCATGGTACAGATGATCAGGACTTGCTAAGGAATGTTGTGGGCGCTTGGGGAAATATTCATCGAAAGGGGAATACTTCCTTAGGAAAGAATGACTTCAGAGTCTATCCTCCTTACTTGGAGTGGATTAAGAGAGTTAAAGCCGTGTAGTTTCCTTTCTCTATAGAGGCTTCGTTGTATCCGTTGATGATCAAGCAGCCTACTTCTATGGATATTGAAAAATACAACGAGCTTTGGGCTGAAAAATAAGAGCTCCATAAGGAGAACGAAGAGCTGAATAGCAAAGTCTACCGACTTAAGCATGCAAAGGGTGAATTTGCACATGAAGCCAAAGTGAAGACGAAACTACTTGCCAAAAGAGATCAGATGCTGGAATCAGAGATCAAGAGTAGGGAAAGAATCGACAAAGATTTGAAGAGTGTCAGCAGCCTCCTCAAGCATAAGAAAGAAGAGTTAGACAGAGTCTATCTTGAGATCTCCAAGTTCAACAAACAGTGGAATGCTACGGTGACATCCTATAAGAAGAAGGAGGACGACTTCAAAGCTCAGATGGAAGAATTGAAAAAGCAGCTTGAAGACAAAGATGATAAGCTCAGAGAAGAACTTTTCCAAAGACTAAGAAGTGATCAACAACTCAGGGAATAACAACTTCAGTTAAAAAAGACCTTAGCAGCAATGGAGGAGCTCAAGGTTCAAGCAGAAGTGAAGAAACCCAGAGTTGGAGATGCTTTGGAAGAAGAGGATTTTTGGTAGCAGCGTTGCCTTTAATTGGATGGGATTATTGATAGTCGAGACGTCCTTATTCAAGAGCTGATCCAGAGGCCGAGGCATCCTGACACCAAGAAGATTTTCAAGGAGGTCCAAGACTGAAGCAAAGAGCACCGTGCCTGGGGGAGGACTCTGGTGAAAATGGAAGACATGCCTTAGTGTTGTTTCTTTCATTTGTATTAATCACCATCAGGCTTGTTGATTGGGATCAATGATTGTGTATGCAGCTTTGCCTCTTTTATTTATGCACTCATTGTATGACTCTTTGTTGGCTCCCTAGTTATTATATGATTATTTTGCCAGTGTTATATCCGTCTCTTGTGTTTTATTGCTTTTAAAACTTGAATCAAGGTGTAGAATACCCTAGAAATAATTAAGCACGACATTTGCATACATTCATTTTCATGGCGTAGCATAACAGGTACTGGTGATTGGCTTACTTATCTTTATCTTTTTTTCTTAGAAGGATTGTGAACTCCGTTATTCACAGATATTGTATAAGAGGAAATCAGAAAAGAGATATGAAGCAAATTCAGGCTGAGTTACTCGAGGTTATAACTCGTATGAACCAATTCATGGAGTTGATGCAAAATATGGCGCAAGGCCAGGAAGAAATGAGGGAGATGGTTCAGCCCACTATTATTACTCCCAGGGCAGACGACGATGTTGTTAATCCTCCCGGAAGAGGTGGTGTCAGTGGTGTTATTCCTCCGGGCAGAGGCGGTGTTGGTGGTGCTAATCTTCCTGCTGGAGGTGGTGTTGGTGGTGCTAATCCTCCTGGCGAAGGTAGTGTATGTTATGTTCATGGGGGTGGTGTAGGTCATACTAATCATTGGGAAGTTGACCAACAAGAGGATGCATTCTCTATGCAAGACTTAGAAGCTGGTCTCCCTACTGAGGCCGAGAGGAAATTCAGGATATTGGAAGACAGAATGAAAGCCTATGAGAATCAGAATGCTCTGGGCATTGTCATCACTGATCTGGGCCTGGTGCTAGGCATGAGGATCCCACCTAAGTTCAAGGTCCCTGATTTTGATAAATATAAGGGGACAACCTGTCCAAAGACATATATCAGAGTCTACTATCGCAAGATGTTTGCTTATACTAAAGATGAAAAGCTACTCATGCACTTTTTCCAAGACAGCCTAGCTGGGGCGTCTTTGGAATGGTATATGGGACTGGAGAGAATATATATCAGAAGCTGGAAGGATTTGGCCGAGGCTTTTGTTAAACATTATCAGTACAATACTGATATGGCTCCAAACCGAACACAGTTGTAGAATCTTACTCAGAAGGCGAATGAGTGTTTCAAGGAATACGCCTAAAGGTGGCGTGAGCTGGCTGCAAGAGTTCAACCTCCAATGATGGAGAGAGAACTGGTAGACATGTTCATGGGAACACTCCAAGGGTTGTACTATGATAGATTGGTTGGTTGTACTTCCGCAGGGTTCTCAAATTTGGTTATGGAAGGTGAGCGGGTTGAAAGTGGGATTAAGATGGGCAAGATTCAGAGTGCTGCAGGTTCCTCATCTGGAGGAGGAAAGAAACCTTACGCTGGTGCCCCCAAGAAAAGGGAAGGGGAAACTAATGTTATATCATCTTACAGAGGTAAGGGCAGAATGAGTCAAAGCTCGCCACTATAGGTAGTTGATGTAGCCATTCCGGCTGCACCACATCAGCAATCGTATGCTCCCCGACAGTTTCAGAGAAGGCCGAAGATGGCTGATATGCATTTTGATACTCCACCTATAACTTATACTCAATTGGTACAACATTTTCTTCAGCTGCAATTGGATCAGTTGAGGATTTTGGCTCCACCTATCGGTAATCTTCCACCTGGCTATGACGCCAATGCCCGCTGTGACTTCCATTCCGGGCCACCGGATCATCATTTTGACAACTGTAAGGCATTCAAGCACAAAGTTCAAGATTTGCTTGATTCAAAAGCCATCGAATTCACCTCAAATAATGGGCCCAATGTGATTCAGAATCCTATGCCACCGCATGGTGGTGCAAGGGTGAATGCTATTGAAGAGTTGATGGGTTTAACTTGGTAACCAATGTTAATATGTTGAAAATTCCGTTGTTTTTTATGAAGGAATGTCTGCTCAGAGGGGATGTATTCCCAATTTGTTTGTCTGATTGTCAGAAATGTGTGGTACAGCCAGAAGGTTGTGATTTGTTGAAGAAAGGTATCCAAAGAATGATGAACGAAGGTCAACGTCAATTTGACAGGGTTTCTATTGATGATAATGATGATGATAGTAAGGAAGATGTTTCCACCATTTCTATTCCATATACTACTATTCGCATATCGACACTAGTGAGGCAAACGCCTGTTGTTATTACCATGCCTGGGCCTGTGCCATATGAAAGTACCAAAGCCATACCATGGAATTACGGAGCCGAGGTATTTTATAACGGTCAGAAGCAGGAAATTATGGGTCCTTCAAATGCTGAGTCCAATGTTAATAATATTGTGGTTGCTGGTGGCATCACTCGCAGTGTTCGGTCTTTCTCTCCACCGGTCTCTTCAGATGGTAATATTGATACTTCTGCAAAAGGTAAAGGGAAACAGGTTGTTGAAGACTCTGTGCAGAAACAGTAGCCTGGCGCTTCCTTTTCTAAGGATGTTGAAGATTCTATGATGATAATTAAAAAGAGTGATTATAAAGTGGTAGATCAGTTGAACCAAACTCCCTCGAAAATTTCTATTCTTTCTTTGTTGCTTTGTCCGGAGGCCCACATAAATACTTTGCTGAGAATTCTGAATTCCACATATGTGCCTCAGGTGATTTCTGTTAACCAATTGGAAGGGGTTGTGGCACATGTTAATGCAAGTAATGGGTTGGTTTTCACCAACTTTGATTTGACTCCGACTGGAAGAAATCATAACAAGTCCTTACACATTTCCATGGAATGTAGGGGTGCTGTGTTATCTCATGTTTTGGTAGACACCGGATCTTCCTTGAATGTATTTCCAAAGAAAGCGCTGATGAAGTTAGATACACAGGGGGTGATGCTCAGACCCAGTGACCTGGTTGTTCGAGCTTTTGATGGGTCAAAGCGGTCTATTTTTGGAGAGGTGGTATTGCCCATTAAGGTAGGTCCTGAGATTTTTGAGACAACATTTTTCATCATGGACATTCAGCCAGCTTATAACTGTCTCCTTAGACGTCCATGGATTCACGGTGCTGAGGCCGTAACCTCAACTTTGTATCAGAAGCTCAAATATATCATTGATGGGAAGGTAGTTACCGTCTATGGTGAATAGGATATTATGGTAAGTCATTTGTCTTCATTCACGTACGCTGAAGTGGATGGGGAGATTCATGAAACTCTATGACAGACGTTCGAAGATGTTCAGATTAAGAAAGAGCCTCTGGTGGAGGATAAAAAGCCTGAATTTTCTATGACCTGTTGAAAGAAGCCCATGTTATGGTTGAAGCTGGTAGCTATAAAGGTTGGGATCAAGTTTTGGATGTGCTAGTAAAGCACGAAAGGTTTGGTTTGGGGTACAAGCCTTCGCAAGCGCCTCCAAAGTTTAAGGGTCCTTTCATATTTTCTAGTGCTGGGGTCATTTTTTACCAAGTCAATGTTATAGGGGAAGATGGAATCGACAACGACTATGATATGGATAATTGGATCCGCCACTGCATCCCTGGACAAGAGCTCTCCAACTGGTCTTCCGAGGAAATCATTCAAGTCACTCTTCGTGAAGAGTAATTTTCTCTGTTTTTACATATGACAAGTCATACGTTCTACCCAAGACGTAGTGATTCATTTGTAGGGCCTCAAGTTTTTTTTTACAATGATTATCATAAATAAAGGACGTTTTTTGCATTCAAATATTTTTTCTCCCTATCTTTCATTTTTACTTTTACATTTTTAAATGGAAATGTGTTTGTGTTTTTGTTTGTTTTTCTCATTCTAAATAAAGCATAAAACATCAATCATTCCAGATTCTATCAATAATGATTTTTCTATGGCTCAGTATGATTTTAACAATCCGATCTACCAAGCCGAATAGGAGGCTGAAGAAGATTATGAACTTCCTGAAGAATTGGCCAGATTATTGAAACAGGAGGAAAGGGTTATTCAGCTGCATCAGGAGACTATTGAAATTGTTAATCTGGGTACCGAGGACACAAATAAAGTGGTCAGAATTGGGGCCATCTTGGAAGACAGTGTTAAGAGAAGGTTGATTGAGATGCTGCAAGAGTACATCGACATCTTTGCTTGGTCTTACCAGAATATGCCTGGGCTTGATATGGACATTTATGTGCATCGTTTGCCTCTCAAAGACGGTTGTCCTCCGGTCAAGCAGAAGCTTAGAATAATTTAACCAGATATGGCAGTCAAAATCAAGGAAGAGGTTCATAAACAGTTGGACGCCAGTTTTCTTGCTGTTACCAGTTATCCTCCATGGGTTGCTAATATCGTGCCTGTACCTAAGAAAGACGGTAAGGTCGGGACGTGTGTTGATTACAGGGATCTGAATAGAGCAAGCCCAAAAGACGATTTCCCGCTTCCTCACACTAATGTGTTGGTAGACAATACTGCTCAGTTTTATGTGTTTTCCTTCATGGATGGCTTCTCTGGGTATAACCAAATTAGGATGGCCCTAGAAGACATGGAGAAAACAACTTTCATCACACTATGGGGAACTTTTTGTTATAAAGTGATGCCCTTTAGATTGGAGAATGCTGGGGCAACTTATCAGCAGGCTATGGCGACTCTCTTTCATGATATGATTCACAAAGAGATTGAAGTGTATGTTGATGACATGATTGCGAAGTCCCAAACTGAGGAGGAACATCTAGTTAATTTTCAAAAGTTGTTTGAAAGGTTGAGGAAATTCAAGCTGAGGTTGAATCTGAATAAGTGCACCTTTAGGGTGAGGTCTGGTAAGCTGCTGGGCTTTATTGTCAGTGAGCGAGGTATCGAGGTTGATCCTTCCAAAATAAAAGCAATACAAGAAATGCCTAAGCCGAGAACAGAAAAAGAGGTTCGTAGTTTCTTATGGAGGTTGAACTACATAGCTAGATTCATCTCTCGTCTTATAGCCACGGGTGAACCAATATTCAAATTATTTAGAAAAGATCAGGCTATCAGGTGGAACGATAATTGTAAAAAAGCTTTCGAAAGAATAAAAGAATATTTGCAGGAGCCTCCGATCCTTATGCCTCCAGTACCAGGAAGACCATTGATAATGTACTTACAGTTCTTGAGAATTCTATTGGGTGTGTACTCGGTCAACATGACGAGACAGGTAAAAAAGAGCATGCCATACACTATCTGAGCAAGAAATTTACTGATTGTGAGTTGAGGTACTCAATGTTGGAGAAAACATGTTGTGCACTCACCTGGGCAGCCAGGTGCCTGAGACAGTATATGTTAAATCATACAACCCTGTTGATATCAAAGATGGGCCCGATTAAGTATGTGTTTGAGAAGCAAGCTCTCACCGAAAGGATTTCCCGTTGGAAAATTGTTTTGATACAGTATGATATTCAATATGTTTCCCAGAAAGCCATCAAGGGAAGTGTTCTATCAGAATATCTTGCTCAATAACTAATTGATGATTATCAGCCGATGAAGTTGAATTTCTTGATGAGGATATCATGTATTTAAAAGCCAAAGACTGTGATGAACCATTGCCAGATGAAGGACCTGAAATTGGATCCCAGTGGGGATTAATTTTTGATGGAGTTGTTAATGCTTATGGCAGCAAAATCGCAGCAATTATCACCACTTCTAAGGGTTCTCATATCCCTTTCACTGCCCGATTGATGTTTGATTGTACCAACAATGAAGCAGAATACGAAGTGTGTATTATGGGGTTCGAAGAGGCCATTGATCTGAGGATCAAAAATTTCAATGTGTACGGTGATTCAGCTTTGGTGATTAACCAGACTAAAGGGGAATGGGAGAATCGTCAGGCCAACTTGGTGCCTTACAAAGATTATGCCAGAAGGTTGTTACCATTCTTTGATAGGGTCGAATTTCATCATATACCCCGGGCTGAAAATTAGATGGCAGATGCATTGGCAACGTTTGCATCCATGTATTAGGTGAATTTGTGGAATGAGGTACCAACAATCAGAATTATGTGTCTCAAAAGACATGCTCATGTGTTTGCAACAGAAGAGGTGTCAGATGGTAAACCTTAGTTCCATGATATCAAGTGCTTTCTTAAGAGTCAAGAGTACCCGTCTGGGGCATCCAGTCAAAGATAAAAAGACTCTGAGGAGATTGGTTGGTAATTTCTTTCTGAATGAAGATGATGTGTTGTATAAGAGGAACTTTGACATGGTCTTGCTACGGTGTATTGATGAACACGGGGCAGGCATGTTGATGGAGGAAGTTCATGAGGGTTCTTTTGGTACTTATGCCAATGGGCATGCCATGGCCAGAAAGTTGTAAAGGAAGGTTATTTCTGGATGACCATGGAGTCAGATTGTTTTAAATATGCAATAAAGTGTCATAAATGCCAGATTTATGCAGACAAAGTGCAAGTGCCATCGACTCCTCTGAATATGTTGACATCTCCTTGGCCCTTTGCTATGTGGGGCATTGATATGATTGGAAATATTGAGCCGACTAATTCTAATGGACATTGCTTCATCCTGGTTGCCATCGGTTATTTCACCAAGTGGGTGGAACCAACCTCGTTTGCAAATGTTACCAAACAAGTGGTTGCCCGGTTCATAAAGAAGGATATCATCTATTGTTATGGAATCCATGAAGGGATCATTACTGATAATAGTTCAAATTTGAATAACAAGATGATGAAGGAGTTATGCTAGAGCTTCAAGATTGAGCATCACAATTCTTCCCCATATCGTCCGAAGATGAATGGTGTTGTTGATGCAGCTAATAAGAATATTAAGAAGATTGTGCAGAAGATGGTCGTGACGTATAAAGATTGGTATGAGATGTTTCCGTTTGCCTTGTATGGTTATCGTACTTCGGTGCATACGTCGACAGGGGCAACCCCTTTCTCACTTGTGTACGGTATGGAAGCAGTCCTACCATTGGAAGTTGAGATTCCTTCTTTAAGGATTTTGACAGATGTAAAGCTTGATGAAGCTGAATGGTTACAAACTAGGTTGAATCAGCTGAATCTCATTAAAGAGATTAGACTTGCAACCATTTCTCATGGGCGGTTGTATCAGAGCAGGATGAAAAAGGTATTTGACCAGAAAGTGCGTCCTCGGTGTTTCCAGACAGGTGACTTGGTATTGAAAAGGATCCTCCCTCCTTAGACAGATCATAGGGGCAAGTGGACTCCAAATTACGAAGGACCATACGTTGGGAGAAAGGTTTCCTCTGGCGGAGCCTTATTGCTCTCAACTATGGATGGTGAGGATTTTACATCCCCTGTGAACGCAGACGTAGTAAAAAAATACTTTGCATAAAAAGAGATCTGCTGGACCACAAAAAGAAAAGGTTCAGGCAACAATTAGGGATAAAAAGAAAAGAAAATAATTGAATAAACCCGTAAAGTTGAAAACCTGAAAAGGTAACTTTGGAAAAAATGGGTATCCCAGTGGATTGAAAACCCGAAAGGGCGATCCAGGCAAAAGTTGGGGATTTGAAAGCGAGATGTTACGATCTGCGTTCGATCTGTGAGCTCATCTCAACAAATGGGAATTCCAATGGATAGGAATCAGTCCCTTCAGAAGGAAAAGTATTTGAGAGCTCCAAAGATATATGGGTCATAGTTGAATCAGAACTTGATGGAAATCTGTTTCTACATTGCCAATCTGTGTATTTTCTTTTTTGCGCAATTACCTCTTTCTAGGAATTGCCTCCTATTGTAAATGCCTATTTACAGGCCAATTTCAATCAATAAAATTTCCTTTCATTCAAAATCTTTCCTCTCATTTTTACTTTTACTATTTTGTTTACAAAAACGTCCGATATTTTGATAAACATTGCATGCGAAAACATTGAAGCTTTGCAGAGCGTGTTAAAAACATTGGAAATTGCTCAAAATTTTGAGTGTCATGGGTGGTAACCGAGGTTTCCATGTTGTACCTGGGACTTTCTTTTTGTCTGTTATAGGTTTACAGGAATTGTTTGACCTCTCTCCCCTAGTAGAGTGTCTCTCCCCGACAGAGATCGCTAAGGTGTTATCATCCTCAGCAGAGCACTATGAAGTTTCTGGTTGTTCTCCCCAATGAGAGTCCAGAAGATTGCTTCTCTAGCCAGGGTTGGTTTTGTTTATTGTTCTCCAGTAAGAGACAGGATATGGTGGTTTATTTGTGCTTCCCGAGCATGTCTGCTTCCCCAACAGTGGCGTTCTCTTATCCCCGACATAGTAAGAGTAGAGTGCAGTTCCCCAACAGAGGAGTAAGCTCAGCATTGTCCCTTAGCAGAGTTGACATCATCAATCATCATTCCCTGGAATATTTGGTTATCAATCTCCTCAGCAGGTAGGAACCGGTAATGGTGTGTATTCCCCAACAGGCCAAAGCCCAATTGTCATTGGCGCATCCCTTCATCAAAATCCTGATGATGTTTTCCCTAGCATTCGTCTGTTGTTCCTACTTTCCCGCAGAGTGGAAGTTTGATTTTGTTATGACCCCGAAGACAGTTCAGTTTGTCTTTCCCAGTAGAGTTGGTTTCAGTTTGTCAGCACTTCTCTCGGTGGAGTGTCCTTTTGCATATCATAAACATCACTGCATTGCATCCTCAAATGCGTAGCATTTCCATTTCGAATGGAGCATTACACTATAGAAAAAATCAAACATGCATTTGAAGCATAAGCCAGGTTTGATACCCTCTTTTCCAAACCCTATCCCTAGCAGGAAGTGATGTAACCCATGAGATAGTGTTTAACTTTATTCCTCAAGCAGTAGATTTGTTAATCTTACCATTATTTCCTTCGGGAGGAATTATCTTGTGTTTTCCCCTGCAGATTTGTATGTCTAGGATTTCTCTTTTCCCCAACGGAGCCATATTCTTTTTACTTCAGTTCGTAGGTCCATCGATTCTACTTCCTGTCAACCCTTTTATAAGTCCTCATTCGGCCGACAAACTCTTTTAAAGTCCAACTTCGGCTAGAACCCTTTGTTGTAAGTCCTCCTTCGGCAGGAAAACCCTTCTAAAGTCAACCTTCGGCTGGCACCCTTTGTTGTAAGTCCACCTTCGGCCGGCAAACCCTTTTAAAATCCACCTTTGGCTGGCGCTCTTTGTTGTAAGTCCGCAATCTACCGGCAAACCCTTTTCAAATCCACCTTTGGCTGGTACCTTTGTTTTAAGTCCACCTTCGGCTGACAACTTTGTTTTAAGTCCACCTTCGGCTGGCATCCTTTATTGTAAGTCCACCTTCGGCTAGCATACTCTTTTTAAGTCCACCTTCAGCTGGCACCCTTTAGTGTAAGTTCGACTTTGACCGACATCCTTCCTTTAAAGTCCACCTTCGACTGACACCCTTTATTGAAAGTCCGCCTTCGACCGACAAATCCTCTTTTTAAAGTCCATCTTCGGCTGGCATCTGATTACCTTTTTCTTTCCCCACATAGTGCAAATTTTACGGTTCTTTTGTATTTAATCCCATTATACCTTTAATGTCTGAGCGTCGTTGTCTTTCATACCTTCAGGTTTAAGTTGATTGAATAGGGGCAACTGTTGCACCTCAAAATTTGCCCTCCCTTTTTTTCAACTTCAATTTGCTTATGCTTCTTTTCATTTGCATCATCTTTTTATGCATTGCATTGGTTCTAGGACACGGGATCAAGGTATCTTGGTTTTCTTCAAGAGGAAGATGTGGTTTTCAAAGAAATGAGCAAGGGAATATCCTCAACATCATGTTATTCTCAAGCTACAAAGGTCTTCATACTCTTCAAAGTATCTCAACAAGTTCACCCAATCATCTGAGGATTAGGGTTTCATTGGTTTCAAGGGATTCATCTGATCAAGCTCCTAGCTAATGGCTCTGGGCTAGGGTTTTTGATCAAAGGCTACTTGTGTTTGTTTTCTTGGGAAAGACATGTTTCCATGGTTCAACATACATCTCAAGGGTCCTATATATGCCTCATGGTTCATCACAAATTACTACAAGGGTTTCTTAAGTGGATAGAGGAGACATTGGATTCATCTGATTAAAAAGTCAATTGATGCCCTAAAAAAGTCAACTTTTGAGTTCTTTGGTAACATTTAGGCATTTCAATTCATCATCCATAATATTATAAGGTTTGATCAAGAGGAATCAAAAGAAATCATAAAATCAGGAGAAGTTACTAAATTAAGGTTTTTCTTGGATTTTTTCTAAGTATGGAGAATTCATATGTTCATGGTACCATCTTGCAAGATTCATAACTTCCTCATCCTTGATCCAAATGGTGCAAACCAATGCTCAAATTGAAGATGATGTTACATACTACAAGTTCGTAGAAGAAAGAAACTTCAAAAGATGCATAAATCAAGAGTTATGATGACATAAAGTTGAGAAAAATAGGATTCAAGATGTTCAATACTTAGAATTTTTCTAAGTATAGAAATTCAGCTTGGAGGGCATGTTTTCAAGTCCATTTTTCTTGATGATCCAAGCTCCACCTCAAATTTCCTCCAGCATGGGAGTTGTTCCTCATTCTTTAAGCTTTCTTTTGATACCAAGAACCCCCCATTTGGATCATTAGAACTCAAGTTATAATACCTCAAAGTTAGGGTTTTCAAGTGGACAGAATTTTTAGGTCATAGATCAATGTCATGAAGCCATCTTCAAGTCCCTTTTCCATCATCTTCCAGGTTTTGTTTCAAGTTATTTTCAACATGAAAGTTGCTCATCATACTTCCTACTTTCTTTCAAGACCAAGAACTCCTCATTTGGATCAATGCTCCTCAAGTTATGGTGCTTCAAAGTCAAGACATTGAAATGGTGGAATTTAATTTTAACTTAGAATTTTTTCTAAGTGCTTGAGTCAGCTTTGTGGAACCAACTTCTATGGCATTTTTCATAACCTTCCAAGCATTATTTCACTTTGTTTTCAACGTGAAACTTGCTCATTGTTCTTCCTACTTTCCTTTGAGCCCAAGAGTTCATGGTTTGGACCACAATTCATCAAGATACAATCCATAGAAATGGCAGACATGAACTTGATTTTTAAGGCACCTTATGACATCTTTCTCGACACAACTTTATACACATTCTTGCAGCATGATTCTTTCTTCCAAGCCACACGCATGACCATCACCTATTCCTACCCTAAATGACCAAACCACATGTGCATACTTCATGCACCTATTTTCACTCTTTTTTACTAAACTTGGAAAGGAAGAAATCACAACAAACTCACACTCATTCTCAAGTGTCATTCTCACAATACCCACCCACTCTCTTTGCATAGCAAAAAAACCACAACAAATACCTCACCTCATGCAAGAAACTCGTGTGCACACTCTATCCACTCTAAAATTTCAATTTGGAAATAACAAACTCTAACAAACTTTTTCTTACTCCATACACCCTATATAAGCCTACAAGCCCTAAAAAAATAGTACACAACTTCATTTGGCTCAAGATAAGATAAAAATAAGCTCTCTCCCTCTAAAAAATTCTCAGTTTCGAATCTCACTATTCCAAAGGGTTTTCTCCATTTCATTGCTTGATTCACACTCTCTGAAGGTTGTTGAAGCATTTGGAAGGGTTTTTTGAAGCTCTTGCAAGTGTTTGAAGAGGCAACGAACCTTCTCCGTTGAGTAAGCTTCTTCAACTTTTTTCTTCCATGATAGATGTGTTTTGAACTCTTGATTGGTGTTGCTAAAGTCCTACACTAGTGTAGGCAATGTTTATATAGTTGTTGTGTTGATTTGTTGATGTTTCAGTTTATGCATCTAATCTTCGTTCTCAGTTTTCACCATTGTAGAGTGTTTAAAAATGGAAAATAAGGTCATATTTGGATTCTACGTGGAAAAATGAGTGAGTTGGTGTCCAGTTTGTTTCGTTTTGTTGAGGTTTCATGGTGAGCTCCTGCGAAGACTGCTGGAGAAGATGACCAGAGCCCTAGCTCTGGCGTCTGTGTGTGCATGGTTTTGAATCTTGGACCTGCTGATGTGTTACGCATGTGGCACCTGCGTGGATCTGATGTGTATTAATGAGGTGCCACGCATGTTTTTGTTTTGTTTCAGCATGCTTTAGTTATTGGACTGGGCTTTGGCATTTTTGATACCCACACCCCCTTGTTCTGAGCCCAAACGCACATCTGACTTGTTTTTAGTTATTTCTTGAATTGTTGAATCACCCCCCCCCCCCCCCCCCCCCCTTTGCTAATTATTTTATTTTTTTATTTTTTTTATTTTGATTTTATTATAATTCTTCCATTTATATTAAAAATTGACAAAAATATATTTCTGATCATTTAATGTCTTAAGTTTTTTTTCAGAATTTTTATTATTATTTTCAAATTATTTTCCTATTTTATTTGAATTTAATAATGCAAGGTGTATTTCTTGATGATGTTGAATTAGGGTTTGGATGTTGATGCCTTGTGATTACCTTCTTGAGTCAACTTTTCTACCATATTTTGACACTTGGTTGCTAAATGTTTGAGTGTTGTTTTGGTGCCTTGATGATGTATTTTTGACCACTTTCTAATTGATTTTATCGAGCCTCGATTCATTCTCGATTAATGAGATATGCTTGACTTGTTGAGTTGATTTGAGGATGCACTTGTGCATTTGTTTTTGGGATCTTTTTCCCACTTGATTTTGATTGTTTTACCATGAGTTAGAGCTTTAGATTCACATTTATTTGTTCATTTAAATATTTTTGATTGATGCTTAAATTTGGTGATGTGTTGAACATGATATTTCCTTATCTTTGACCTAGTCTAAGGACACATGTTCTTGCATGATCTTCTTGATGTTATTGATGCTTGTATGATGTGATATACCTTGTTTGAGCTTCTGAACTTTCATGTCTTGATGTCCATCACATGATCACCTTGCCTCTTTTGCTTCTCATGACTAGTTGCTCCTTTAGAAGTTGATGTTGAATGATGCTTACTTAGTTGTTATGCATGTTTTGGATATAATGCTTGATGAACCTTCTTGATATCTTTGGGCTTGTCTTGAATTGAAATGTTTGGTTATGCTACTGCCTCTTCTTTTTTCCATGCCCTAATTTCATTATGTGAATCATTTGTGACCTGTTTCTTATGAACTAATTGTTGACAAATGTGTGGCCATTGATGTAGTTCATGTTTGATTCTCTTGTGATCATTTCCTAATCTTTGAAATGTATTAAACATGATATTATGTAGCTACTGACTTGTCTTGATTCTTATCTTGCTTGACCCATTTTGCTTTGGCATGCTACTTGATGATGTTTGTTTAATGTTTCAAGTCATGAATACTTGTGCACTAGTTGTTTGTCTTTGCTTAAGTACTTGAACTTGAATGTGTGGTTCCTTTGAGAATGACTTGTAATGATTAAAGTGTGTGCATAAGTGTTTACTTTCACACATCTTGGTTATTTTGATTCAAGTTTGAAGCATGTTTTAAATAACATGAATGTTTGCCACTTGTAATGATTGTTGAATCTCCTTGTTTGATGGCATGTTCTCTTTCATCTTTGAATCTCTTCTCTTCATCTCCTTTCTTTTTATTTAAGTCTTGAGTACTTGATGCTGTTTGTGATTGAGTTGTGTAATGTTTACTTGTGCTTTGCTAACATGCTCCCTTAAGGCTCTTAGTCCAACTTAATTTTGATTAAGCTTGGAGTATGATAGACATTAGGCTCTCAATCCTTTGCATGACAACATTAGGTTAGCTCCCTTTCAACCTTAACCCTAGGTCCATATCTTTCATGATAACATTAGGATATAGTTCCCTTCCTTATCCTCAACTATAGGACCATTTGGCATGACAACATTTAGGGTGGAAATCCCTTAGTTTTTTTTCTTTTGCCCTTTGAGTCTCTTTGTTCTATCTCTTAAACAAAGTAAAAATACGTAATAAATAAGAAGAGTATGGTACATCACGAATCTTAAGTACATGGGAAGTGATAAGCGGAAGTCTCTCCTTACCTTGTCTAGAGTGCTTTGCATACGTCCTGTTTTGGGTCGATCTTGTGAAGTATTCGATCCTATGTCATAGACTTTAGTGCTATACACATCTCAAACAAAGTCAATTCACTTCTTTGAAACACTTGAACAAATGCAAATCATTTTGTTCTTCGGGGTTCTCTTTCAAACCTTTTTCAGAAAGGGCATGCTACTTCCGTTCTACCACAAACAAGTATCGTCCCTAACTGTTGGAATGCAAACTTAGCATCACTCATAAAAGACACTAAGCAACCTATAGTCCACGGACTACAAACGCTCTGACTTCCTCCTTCTTAATGAGGATACGTAGGCACAAGATAGCGAAGTCTTGGTGTTGTGGTGAAAATTGGATAACAAGATATTAATTAACTTGCATCATATTTCTTTTACAACCGACTTTGATTTATCCAAAGGAAAGGTTCAAGATCGAAGAAAACCTAAAGGGGGGAGATCTAAGGTTCGGGGGTTGGTTACACCTAGTGAAGGTATTAGCATCCTAAACGTCCGTAGTACTCTACGAGAACCTCTTGTTTTAATGTTATCTTATGTTTGCTAAAGGTTTTATGCTAAAGGTTTGAAACCCTAGGGGTTAGTATCTAAATATACTCGACAAAGCATCGCACTTTGCGCCTACGTATCCTCGGGTATAGAATCAGAGTATGCGTAGTTCTACTTCTACTGAATGATTGACTGTGGTCAATATTCAGAGGGGAAATGAGTGTGACCTCATTGTAGAGTATAAGAACTCTCTAAGTCTAGTTATAATTAGGGGTGTTCGCGGTGCGGTTTGAGCGGTTTTGAAGCTAAAAAATCATCTGAACCGCAAGAGAAAAAAGCATGCGGTTTGGTTTGGTTCGGTTGGCTTTTAAAAAAAATCCGAACCAAACCAAACCAAACCAATGCGGTTTGGATTGGTTCGGTTGGTTCGGTTTTTTACAAGATTTTTATTGAGTGATATTTACATATATAGAGAACAACATAACTTTGTGTTTAGTCATTCACACATTGCCAAATAACAACAAAACTCATCATATTTAGACAAAAAGTTCTCATTCAATATACAAAAATCAATAACAAAAGTGAAAAAAAATAGTAGCATAAAACAATATCAAAAATATTATAATAAAATATAAAATAGAGGAGAAGGGAGATTAGAGAAGATGAAAAAGAAAGAACATAAGAGATGTGAGATTAGAGAAGAAATGTGCGATAAAAATATAATTAGAAGAGAAAATAGTAACATAAATATGAGAAAATGAAAAAGAAAAAAAATGTGAGATGAGAGATTAGTGTAGAAGAGGTGAGACGTACATGACAAAGAATATGAGAAGAATGCGCAATACTATTAGGAGAGATTTGAGAAGATTAAAACTGAAAAGTTAAGTGTGAGTAAGAGAAAATATTTCGTAATTGTAAGGTTAAGGCATAATGGGTTTAAGTTTTGGGTTAGATGTGGGAAAAGTGAAGTTTGGGTTGTAACATAATGCGGTTTGGTTTGGTTTAGTTCGGTTTGCAAAATACAAACCGCAAACCAAACCAAACCGTGCGGTTTTGTTAAAAGATGGCCCGAACAAATCCGAACCAAATGCGGTTTTTTGCGGTTTCGGTTTGGTTTGGTTTGGTTTGCGGTTTTCTATTGGGTTGGTTCGGTTTTGAACACCCCTAGTTATAATGGTCCTATGTTATGTTTTAAAGTTAAAGAGGGAAAGTGAATATTCATTAGGATGAATATCACCAAGAGTGTAAGAACTCTCTCCTAAGGCTAGTTATCACTTATTGGCTCTTAGGAGGCCAAGAAGTGAAAGTCATCTCTTAAGAGGCTACTAAGGTAAGATGGGGGCTATGACTTTAAGAGTCAACATTAATCACCTTCCTTTGGAATGGGGATAAAAACAGTTGCTTATGAATAAGAGATATTGATAAAGATGAATAAGATAACAACAATAGCATGAGTATGGCAAGAAGTATTTCATAATAAAGCATGGATAAGATGGACATGAACATCATAGAGACATGTAAACAAAGACAAATCAATATGTATTAATCTTAAAGAAGACAATCACAAGAAACAATCACAAGATAAAGAGACATGATGTTAATCAAAGATGATATTTAAAGAAGAATAAAGTTCACATCAAAGTCAAACATATGATAAGTCAAACATGGGATAAATTTGTTCAAGACTTAAACAATAATTAGTGAATAAACACTCAAATGATCAATAAAGATGACTCAAAAATAAAGCTAACAATTAATCCAAAGATGGGTGATTCACATATTAATAATTAAACTTAAATAAACCATTAAGAAATAAACGATAAGTAAAATTAAATAAAGATTAAAATATTTTTGGAGTTTTTGAAATAAAGAAAAAGTTTTAAATAAATAAAATAAAAAAGAAATTTTTTTAAAAAAGATTTGAGATGAAAAGAAATAAAAACCCACGCAGGGGGGGGGGGGTGCAATAGCAAACTGAACTAGTTAAAAAAACAAAGGAGAGTGAAGTGGGCCAAAAACTGGGGTGGTGATAGCAAACAGGCCCAGGCGAAAAGTAATAAGAAAGCAAAAAAGAAAAAGCACAAAAGGATGGTCTGGGGTAGGATTCGAACCCCAGACATCCTTCTAAACGCGCGCATGGTTTTACCACTGGGGTGGCTATACATCCAATGTATAAGCCCACCCCATAAAGATATAACCCATGAGTTTCTCTGAATGGTTGGTTTAAAAACCACATGAAAAAGTGTACGTGACATTTTAGCAAAAAGGCATCAACCGGTCATGAAATTTTAAGTGACAAAAGGACAAAATGAAGCCCTTGCCAATCACGCACTTCCACCTCTCTCTCCCTTCATGCATCATGCAAACCGAATATAATCTCATCGTGAAGAAAACGCATGGCTTCCATGGTATTTCCCAGCCATCCTCCAACCTCAATTCTTAACCAAACTTCATGAAATAAAACCCAAACTAGTAGTACTCATAACATAGAATGATAGTGAACCCTAAACACCTTAAGATAGCAGCTAAAAACACGAGTAAAAATAATGGAATACGAAGGTTCCAAACCTGATAGTGCAAAAAGCAACACATAACTCAACACCTTCATTCATATTATCATGCATCATTAACATGAAAACCCACTTAAACATAAACATGGTAAGCATTCATGGAGATCAATCACAGTATGCTCATGGCATGGAATCTATGAGTGTGAAGGGCAAGAACAAAAGTTTACAACTTCAAATATTGTTAAACCAAAATAACACACAATGAGTGACAAAATAGTACTTTAAGGTTTCTGATCCTTCAAATGATAAAATGAACATCACTTATCCATACTTCCATACTGACAGTGCAACTGGTTCCATGTAAAATCTAACTTAATTCATGTTATCATGCTTCAAGATTACAGTGATACAAATATGAACCCAACTTGAAACTCAAAACAATGATCCAAAGTAGAATACACTCTTGAATATAACAACAGCAAATGAAACCAAACAATTCCAAGCATACACACAGCCTTAAGCATGGTAATGATATGAGAGTTATTTGAACATGTGGTCACGGGTATGGGGGAAAAGTATGAAACAAAACACTCATCATGTTAACATATTTTAAGCAAACTCCGAGGGTAAACTCTGGTACTCAACTGGCTAAGCAAAAGTGAATGTCAAGAACATACAACGTGAACTGCTTCATATGAACTCAACATTATTTCAAAACAAAATAGATGCGCAGCATGGAAGGCATGGTATCATTCAGAAATGATTATATATGGAACCATGAAGACATAGAGACATGGTAGATGTTTACCAAGTGATGACAGACCACTGCTTCTTCACTTTAGAGCTTAGAAATCCACCCTCTCCCTTTGGCTGATGATGATTCGCAAGACCTCTGAGTAAAGTGCTCAGCTCTTTCTCTTTTTGGTTGATAGGACAAAACTCACAAGTTGCTCGTGTGTTCTGAATTGTGTGTGTTTTTGGTCTTTACAAATGAGACAATATCCTCCTTTTATGGTGGACCATACTGGTTAATGGCGTGGAAGACACAAAGGGCAAAGTCTTTGCATAAGAGAGAAAGATCGTGATCTTCTGCATATGGCAGCCCTTGAGCCAAGTGAAGATTTGTAGCTTGCTTAGGGTTCAGATCAGAAAAGAAATGGGAAAGTCTCAGGGATTAGAGTACAAGAATAGATTATACAAAGGTTAACTTTCTCACAGCATGGCAGCCTGTCATTTGCTAGCTTAATCAAGTACCAACCAGTTGTACTCTGGGAGCTCCCTTTGCACAGGTTTGATGGAAAAGTGTTGGGAATAGGTAAAGAAAAAGTCAGCTGGTGTGTACTTGTGATGTGTGGGTCAGAATTTGGTTAAAATGAAGCATGGCTGGTGTGAATCGAACAAGACCATGGACCTCTAGTTAGCACATGATAGCCCTTTGTCAAATGCACCAATTGAGGTGATTCTTACACCTTTTGAAAGTTGGCATGAAATGGAGAAATTTTGATGTTGGGGAAAGTTTGAGATAATGACTAGAAACACATGGAAAATTGTGGCAAAGTTTGGTGATCACAAAGAATAAAACCTGAATTTTTCTAAGTGTGAAATAACATTGTAACATGCTCACTTTGAGATAACATAACTTAATGCTCAATGCTCCAATTCGCGAGTTCCTTGGCTCAATGGAAAGTAGGCATTTGATAGAGCAAATTTCATGTGGAAAGATTCTTGAAATATGGTTTGGAAAAGTGTGAAAATAGCCAAGAAGTCGTGTACAAAAGGACTGTCCAAGAAACTTAGAAAAATTCTAAGTAATAGAAATTTCCTCAATTGAAATACCTAACTTTAACACATCATAACTTGAGATTGGACCATTCAAATGAGATGTTCCACATATGGTTGTAAATCTCTCATCATGCTCTAAAACTTTCATTTGGGATCCAAGTCTTGAATCCAAGTGGAAATGGGTGAAAAATGAGGTCAAAGTTAGAGAAAATTGTGAAGAAAAGTGTTGAAATTTCTCTAAGTGTTGGGTCAGATTATCTTGCAAGCTTCATAACTCAAAAACCAAGAATTTTTGGATGAAAAGTCATATGGAACAAATTGAATATCTTGAAAAGAGCTTTCCAATGAGCTTTGAGTCACTCCATTTGAGTGTGTGGCTTAGGAGTTATGGTCATTTCAAATTGTGCTATTAGAGGGAAAATCTCACATATGAAGTCTTTCATGATCAAAACCCTACCTCTCTTGCAAGAAACCTCATGAAACTTGATCTTGATGCTTTGAATACCTCATGAGACATTCTATGATGATTAGGACCATTGACACTTCATTTGAACCAAAATTCCCAAGGATTAGGGTTTCAATCAAACCCAAATTTTGACTGTGAATGCACTGAGGTCAGATCTTGTAAAACTTGCTTCTTCCTTCTCATCTAAAGGTATTAGGAAACTCTTGAGGATGTTGATAAACCAAAATAATCAAGAATTAGGGTTTGGGAGTTCATCTTGGTGAAAATCAAAGTCATTGACTGATAGGTGTCACAGAAACCCTAGTTTGGAGGTATAGTGAGGCGGAGGCTCAAACTTCTCCTGTTGAGGACCAATAGATCTTGGATTCTTATTGAATGATGTCTCTTGGATATAGATGACCTTAAGTGGTAAGTGAACCACACAAATCTTGACTTGATAGAGCCAATTTCTCAGTGATTTCTTCAGAGCAAAACCCTAATTCCAAAGTTCTTGCACTAGAGATCTTTTGTTGACTTGACTTCCTTCAAAACAACTTGTGGAGCTTCATGGTGATATGCAAACCTAATTTGAACACAAATAAACAAACTGCAAGATATGGGTTAGTTCAAACAATGCAGAGATGATTGACCTAAGATGCACAAATGAAGATGACATCTAAGGGTAAAAATTTGGGGTACAACACTTGGCGAGCAAACTTCCCCCATCTACCCGTAGTCCTCCGAACTACATTGACTATGACTTTCCCATTGCACAAGGGAATACATAGGCATAGGACGACGAAGTCCTATCGAGTATCTTTTTTTTCCATTTTTATTCCCGTTAGCAAGTAGGCTTTAGACAAACACACCCTTTGATTAGAACAACAAGAGTGGATCCCGTTGAGTACAACGGACGTGAGGGGTGCTAACACCTTCCTCTCACGTAATCGACTCCCGAACCCACAATTTGGTTGTGAGACCACATTCTTTCCCTTTTTAGGTTTCTTTGATCGTTTCCTTTCCCCCGCCGGGATAAATAACGTTCAGTGGCGACTCTGTTTTTCCGCCGGTTGTTTTTCGCGTTGCGACACCTGCTAGAGTCAAAACTGATGTTCTGGACATTGGGTTTTTACTTCCTCTCCATTCTTTTCAGCACTTGATTGAATTGTCTTCCTAGTAACACAATGGCATTGGCTATCTCTTCATTTGTGTCAAGTTAACTTTCTTCCTCTTCATCTCCTAAATTTGAAACAAAGTCAATGCTCTTGCTCTTTTTCTCAGTTCTATCCTTTATGGTCATTTCAAATGTTTGAAGTGAGGTAACTAACTCATCAACCCTCATACTGCTGATGTTTTGGGCTTCCTCAATGGCAGTGACCTTCATGTCAAACTTCTTAGGGAGGGACTTGAGAATTTTCCTAACCGGCTTTTCTTCAGTTATCTTTTCACCCAAGGCACTAAAGGCATTGGATATTTCAAGCACATTCATGTGAAAGTCATGAATACTCTCATCTTCTCTCATCTTGAGATTCTCAAATTTGGTAGTGAGAAGCTGAAGTCTAGACATCTTCACCTTGGATGTTCCTTTATGAGTTGTCTTGAGAATTTTCTAAGCATCCTTAGCTATTGTACAAGTTTTGATCAACCTAAACACGTTCTTCTCAACTCCATTGAACAAAGTATTCAAGGCTTTGGAGTTTCCAAGAGATGTCTTATCTTCCTCCTTGGTCCAATCTTCTTCTGGCTTCAAGGTTTCTTTTCCATCCTTATCTTTAACCACAAGGTGCACCCAACCCTTGACGATAGCCTTCCAAGTTCTGCTATCCATAGACTTTAAGAAAGCCACCATACGTGCCTTCTAATAGTCATAGTTTGTGCCATCCAATACTGGAGGCCTATTAACATTTCCTCCACCTTCCTTGTCCATAGTACTAGAATGCAAACTCCCTGGAGCTCACCAAAAAAATAGAACATGGTGACTTGCTCCGATGTCAATTGAAATTCTGGCACGCATATACCAGATGTCGGGACATATATCACAACACCAGGATCAACAATAGCTTGATTACACAAGTAAAAGGTGCAGGAACTTAAATGACAGAAAACTAAAAATTAACACCAGAATTGTTAACCCAATTCAGTGAAACTCACCTACGCATGGGGGCAACCAAGACAATAAGGAAATTCACTATAATAGTATTAGTTCAAAGCTAAACTCGCCTGTTTAAAACTTCTCACCTAATCCCTATCATGTGCAACTTCTACCTAGACACCCTCCAGATATGAGATCCCCCTCTCACTTCCTAATCAGTCACAATCCTAGTGACAATTCAACAATTCCACAAAAATAGAAGTAGCACACTTCAAAGACAATATTTGGTTTTTCTTAAAAGCTTCAATCAAGAACAATACACTCTTGCTTAAAAAATTTAGAGTGGACAATGAACAATGAACAATCAGTCAAGCTCAATTCATCAAAAGATACACGAGTGACATACAATTAACAAACACTAAACCCTAAAGACCAACCAAAACACATATAATCCTTATTTCCAAATTCTTCATGTTATGCTATCTCCTTCAATAGGGTTTGGTCTTCACTTTAAATAGCCTTCAGACCTAATGGACTTGGGCTTCTTGAGACATACAAATAGCAGCAATCCGTTTAAACTGGCTGCAAATCATCCTGCACAATAATAAGAGTAAAATACAAATTTTCTTAAAAAGGCTAACGGATACTTTCTATGAAAAGTAATAAAATCAGTCATAATAGAAAATCCCACAATATACTCCTATGAAAAACGCACGTGTGTGAATTAGAGCACACTAAAAATACCAAAATAGTCATGCCCTAACTTTCTGGTATAACATGTCACAACATTATGTTGGACATGATGTTTGACTGTCATGGCAGAACATCTAGTTCAACATCTTGCTAACAGCATGTTGTTTTACCAAAATGTAGCCAATCCAAAAACCACAGAACTTACAATATCCCCTTTTGGAAAATTTTGGCTAAAACAACCTTAGCACACATAAGAGGAACACACAACGAAAACAAAACAGAAACAAAGAAACTCAATCACAATGCTCTCAAACCAAAAGAAAAAAATGGACAACACAATGTCAAGACATCAGGTCTGACATCACAAACCAACACAAGCTACATGTGAACATGTAAGCTTTGTACAAACTGCAACTCTGTAGCAACAAAATAGACAGGTATACATCTCCCCCTGTCACACATAATCAGTACTCCTCCTGAAGGGGAAAACCACAAACATAAGAAAAACACATGAACTCTCATGCAAGTTCATACAGTGAAACCACACTTCAAAAACACAAGCACTTAGCACAAGCACACTCCCCCTGTACACCACAACCTATTGCAGAGAACAATGCATTCTCCCGAACAGAAAAGACAACTACTCTTCTTAAGAAGTAGTACAAACATGACATAAAGTCATGGCATCTGATTCAACATCAGAACCATCAAACAAAACAACACTTTACTCCCCCTTTTTATCCAAAAATTGACAAAAAGAAAATAGAGTAAATGTAAACAAACACAAATGGAATCACACATATGGAAGCACAAAAACACAATGCATAAAGCACAAGTTCATATGGAAACACAAAACATTCAGATGGAAACAAAAAATTAGATCACTTTTAGATGATCCTTCACCTCTTACCCCTGTCAAAGATCCTTCTGCACTCCTTAAAGTTGTCACCTTATTTAGGAGTGTTGGTACCAAACCTCCTCACCACAACTCTTCTGTCCATTGTATCCTTCAGGATCAAGGCTAATTGCTATAATTATTCAACAATGCAAATTCCAAGTTCTCCTCTTAATTTCTCAAATTGGTTTGCATCTAAAACTTTAGTGAAAATATCATCCAGTTACTTCTCAGTTGCTACATGCTCAAGACTAATCACTTTTTCTTCAACAAGATCTCTGATAAAGTGATGACGAATGTCAATATGCTTTGTCCTATTATTTTGAACATGATTCTTGGATATGTTGATATCACTCAAGTTGTCACAGTACAATCTCATAACATCTTGCTTGATATTGTACTTCTTCAAGACCTGCTTCATCCAAAGTAGCTGAGAGCAGCTGCTTCCTGCTGCAATATACTCAGCCTTAGTAGTGGACAGAGACACATAATTTTTCTTCATATTAAACCAATAAATAAGGTTGTTTCCCAAGAAGAAACATCCACCATAGGTGCTTTTCCTATCATCAGCACTACCAGCCCAGTCAGCATCACAATATCCAACCAACATGGCATCAGAACCATGTGAATACAACATTCCATAGTCAGAAGTATCGTTCACATACTTTAAAATCCTCTTTACTTGATTGATCTGACTAACTTTTGGCTCAGCTTGATATCTAACACAAACTTAAACAACAAATGTGATATCAGGTCTACTAGCAGTCAAATATAGTAAACTTCCTATCATGCTTTTGTAAAAACTTTGATCCACACTAATCCCAACTTCATCCTTAGAAAGCTTCAAATGAGTAGGTGCATGAGTCTTTTTATGACTGGCCTTTTCCATGCCAAACTTCTTGACTATGTTCTTGGCATACTTGCTTTGGGATATGAAAATAGAATCTTCCATTTGTCTAACTTGAAGTCCAAGAAAATAGATCAATTCCCCTACTAGTCTCATCTCAAATTCAGACTGCATTTGTTTGACAAAATGTAGACCACCTGGTCTGAAATTCCACCAAAAACAATTTCATCAACATATATTTGAGCAATCCTGAGTTTGCCATCCTGAGTTTAACAAACAAAGTCTCTAGGAGCTTGCTTTAAACCGTAAAGAGACTTCTTTAGTTTGTAAACATGATTTGGAAAAGTGGAATCCAAAAATCCTTTTAGCTGCTCAACATAAACTTCCTCTTGCAAGATCCCATTCAGAAAGGCACTTTTTACATCCATCTGATACATCTTAAATCTCAGCAAACATGCTACCCCTAGTAAGAGTCCTATGGATTCAAGACGAGCAACTGGTGCAAATGTCTCATCAAAGTCAACACCTTCTATTTGAGTGTACCCTTGTGCCACAAGTCTGGCCTTGTTTCTGGTTACCACTCCATTTTCATCAGACTTATTCTTATACACCCACCTTGTTTCAATGACATTTGTTCCCCCAGGTCTAGGTACCAAATCCCAAACTTCATTCCTTTTGAACTCCTCTAATTCGTCTTGCATGGCATTGATCCAAAATTCATCAGTCAGAGCTTCTTTCACATTTTTAGGTTCAATTTTTGAAACAAAACAAGCATTGGATATCACCTCTCTTGACCTTCTAACAACCCCTTTATTTGGATTTCCTATTATTAGCTCTTTGGGACGATCCTTCTGAATTTTGATAGAGGGCCCTTTACTTGGATGATTGTCATTATCTTCCACAATGACAAGATCATTGTTGATGTTATTGTCAGCTTTATTTTCATCTGTGACAGTCTCCTGAGGTGATGTTTCAACATCTGTAAGTCTATCTTGTGTTGAGTAATCTATTACCACATTAATAGACTTCATCATTGTCTTGGTTGTTGTGTTGAATACTCTATATGCTCTACTATTTATGGAATAGCCTAGGAAAATTCCTTCATCAATTTTAGGATCCGTTTTCCTTCTTTGTTCACGATCAGGCAAAATATAACACTTTCTTCCAAAGACATGGAAGTACACGACAATAGGCTTTCTTCCATTCCATAACTCATAAAGAGTGGTTGAAGTACCAGTTCTTAGGGTAACTCGATTATGAATATAACACGCAGTATTCATTGCTTCAGCCCAAAAATGATATGGCAGGTTCTTGGCATGAAGCATGACCCTAGCAGATTCTTGCAAAGTTCTATTATTTCTTTCAACTACCCCATTCTGCTGAGGAGTGATAGGAAATGAAAACTCATGATTGATCCCTTTAGAAGAATAAAAATCAGCATACTTGCGATTTTCAAATTCCTTTCCATGATCACTTCTAATTCTGACAATTTTACTTTCTTTCTACCTAGACACCCTCTAGATATGAGATCCCCCTCTCACTTCCTAATCAATCACAATCCCAGTGACAATTCAACAATTCCACAAAAATAGATGTAGCATACTTCCAAGACAATACTTAATTTTGCTTAAAAGCTTCAATCAAGAACAATACACTCTTGCTCAAAAGCTTTATAGTGGACAATGGACAATGAACAATCAGCCAACCTCAATGCATCAGAAGATACATGAGTGACATACAATTAACAAACACTAAACCCTAAAGACCAACCAAAACACGACTAATCCTTATTTCCAAATTCCTCATGTTATGCCCTCTCCTTAAATAGGATTTGGTATTCACTTTAAATAGCCTTTTCAGACCTAATGGACTTGGGCTTCTTGAGACACACAAATAGCGGCAATCAGTTTAAACTGGATGCAAAATCATCCTGCACAATAATAGGAGCAAAATACAAACTTTTCTAAAAAGGCTCAAGGATCTTTTCTATGAAAAGTAATAGAATTGTCATAATAGAAAATCCCACAATATACTCCTATGAAAAACGCACGTGTATGAATTAAAACACACTAAAAAATACACTAAAAATACCAAAATAGTCATGCCCTAACTTTCTGGTATAACATATCCTGGAACATGTCACAACACCATGCTGGATATGATGTCTGACTGTCATGGCAGAACATCTGGTTCAACATCTTGCTAACAACATGTTGTTATACCAAAATGTAGCCAATCCAAAAACCACAAAACTTATACTTTGTTCCAAAAGTCCTATTTGGTGAGGAGCTTGACTCCGAAAGTCCTATTTATCGCGAGACCATGAATTTAATCGAGAATGCTTGGTAGAGGATAATGGTGACTATATGCCTTAAGTGCATTATTTATGTGGAGTATGTTTGATTGATTCATATTGCTATATGTGTTGCATGTATGATGTATGTGTGGATTGAATGTTTTGATTGTGATATAACATGCTTAAAACAATATGAAAATGAGTAAGGAAACCTAGACTTATAACTAGGTAAATGGATTAAAAAGATAACTAAGTTGCAAGTATGACTTAGATATAGTAGAAGGTGACATTCATGCAATATGATACCTAGGTGTGTGTCATGGATGGATGGTTACCATAGTTATGAGTGAGATGCATTTTATGGAACATGTAAGGTTAGTGTGTTATTTTATGATTAAGGTGAATGTGATCACCTTGTGATTGTCGAATGCGATCATATTATGTTATATTTTATTAAATAGTCGAAAACAACCCCTATTTGTGTCGTCCAAAGAGTTGATGCTTATGTAGAGCTTCTTTGGGATGTACGCACCATTACTTTTTTTAGGTTTGAGTCCCTGTGTACCAATGGATCCTACAGGTAAAAGGATTGAAATGGGTTGGAAATCCCATAGGATGCAACGATTCGTATGGACCATGTTTCCCTAGAATTCGAATCCATTCGTATGTCAAAGTATGATACAAGGATCCATGACCCGTGCCGAAAGTCCTATACGTAGGAGAGGACGAGGAAAGATGCCTTGTTACGGTTTCTGAGCTAGTGATTATTTGAGTTGATGAACTCAAGAGACATGTTTCCATACATTGCGAGTTTTGTGAACCCAAGTCTTATCCTTTTTTCTTTTGACTTGAGTTAGAATTCGATTAGAACCTTGTAGAGCCGAGTGAACCCATAAGATTGGGGAACTCACTGAGATTATTATCTCACCCCATTATTGTTGTTATTTTTTCAGTTATTGTTTGCAGGTTTAATTTATAAGTGGAGCTATGCATGGATGCTTCAAGGGAAGCTTAGATTATAATTTTCTGTTGTGTATATTGTACAATGACAGATATTGTACTTAGATTTTAGATTTTATTGTTTTGACACTTTCCATATCTTGTACCATAGGTTGTCTTTATTATTTTAGAAATGGTCAAGTATGTAAACGATGCCAATAGGCACTTATGTTTGTATCAATACCAAATAATAACACTTATATGATATTATTATAAATATATATTATATGGGATGTTACACGCAACATGTATGTGAACACTGTCAATGATTTACAATTATTTGCTTTACTATTCACAATTAGTTAACTTGTTTGAGATGGTCGTGTAGAGAGAAATGATTGGCAGAAATGATCATGTGATTGTTGATGCTTTGGAAGAAATGGATTAAGTGATGGCGCAAGCGAATGAAGCTTTACAGGCAAATCAGAATCAGAATGTTGGTGCTGATGAATTCTGTGGGCTTGGAATGTTTCACAGGAACAATCCATCTACTTTTAAGGGAAGGTATGATCCTGAGGGATCTCAGACTTGGCTTCAGGAGATTGAGAAGTTTTTATGGGTTATGACGTGCACTGATACACAAAAGGTGTTGTTTCGGACTCATATACTATATGAGGAAGCCGAGTATTGGTGGGAGAATACCCGTCAGAGGATGGAGGTTGCTAATGTTGAGGTTACTTAGGTTGTCTTCAAGAATGAGTTTCTAGAGAAGTACTTTCCCGCCGATGTGTGTAGCAAAAAGAAGATTGAGTTCTTGCACATGAAGCAAAAAGGTATGATTGTTGCTGATTATGAGGCTAAGTTTGAAGAGTTTGTGATATTTTGTCCCCACTATAATGGTGTGGAAGATAAAGGGTCAAAGTGTGTGAAGTTTGAGAGTGGCTTACATCTTGAAATCAAGCAGTTCATTGGTTTTCAGGAGATCCATCAATTCTCATTCCTGGTGAATAAGTGTAGAATCTATGATGAAGATAGTAGGTCATATCTGCTAAATACAAGAGTGCTAGTGAGAAGAAAAGTGGGAATCAATATTCTGGTAAACGTTATGTGACTCTTACTCATAAAGGAAAACAAAAGTTTCAACAGAAGGATGCATGAGGGAAAGAGATAAGTGGGGGAGGCACTCCTGCTCCTCTTAGATGCTTCACATGTGGTGGTGCAGGTCAATGCACTGCTGAGTGCAAGAGTGCGAGCTTGAAGTGTTTCAAGTATAGGAAACAATGTCACTATTCTACTAAGTGCAAACGTAATGTTCTGACTTGCTACGACTGTGATGAACCTGGTTATATCAGTACCTAGTGTCAAAATTCGAGGAGGGCGCCAGCTGCCACACAAGATAATGGTAGAGTATTTACTCTAAGTGGTGTGGATGCCTCAAGATCATATAATTTGATTTGTGGTACGTGTTTCATTCATGGTGTTTCTATGATTGTTATGATTGATACCGCGACACATTCATTTTTATCTCTTGATTATGTCAACAAGTTGAATTTTGAAGTGTCTTGTATGATTGGAAGTATGGTCATTGATACCCCATCTAATGGTTCAGTGAGTACTTCATTTGTGTGTTGAATTGTCCTTTGACCATTCATGGTAAAGACTTTGGAGTTGACTTGATCTATTTGCCTTTAAGTCAATTCGATGTGATTTTTTTGGATGAACTGGCTAAAGTTCAACCATATTCATATCAACTATTTTGACAAGACTGTGTGGTTTCCCAATCCCAAAGAGAGTATGGATTCGAGATTCGTGTCTATCGATAAGGTTGAGATGACTTTGAGGAAAGATGATCAGGTGCTCATGATGTTCGCTTCTTTGAGAGTGGAGAGCAAGATGCATGTGGTGTGTGAGTTTCCTGATGTTTCTCCTAGGGATATTTGCGACTTGCCGCTGGAGTGAGAAGTTGAGTTCACCATAAATTTAGTACCTGGTACTAGACCCGTGTCAATGGCACCGTATAGAATATCTGCATCGGAGTTTAGTAAGATGAAGACTCAGTTAAAAGAACTGCTAGAGAAGAAGTTTGTCATACCTAGTATGTCGTCATGAGCAGTGCCAATGTTATTGGTTAATAAGAAAGATGGTAGTATGAGGTTGTGTGTTGATTACCGACAACTGAATAAGGTTATGATTAAAAATAAGTATCCTCTTCCGAGAATTAACGACGCTATGGATCAAATGGTTGGAGCTTATGTGTTTAGCAAGATTGATTTGAGATCGTGTTATCATCAGGTTCGAGTAAAGTCAAAAGATATTCTGAAGACTGCGTTCAGGACCCGATATGGTCATTATGAGTACTCAGTGATTCCGTTCAGTGTGTCTAATGCGCCAGGTGTGTTCATGGAATATATGAATATGATCTTTTATCCTTACTTGGATCAGTTTGTAGTGGCTTTCATAGACGACGTCTTTGTGTATTCTAAGTCAAATGTAGAGCATGTTGGACATCTGTGAGTTGTGTTGCAAAACTTACAAGAGAATAAGTTGTATGGCAAATTATTCATGATTGAACAAAACACCTTATAAACTTTGCGATAGCTTCACCCTCAGTTCCTTCATAATGTTCCCCATTGGAACTAGATGAGTCAATGGAACTTCATCTAAGGTAAACCTACTGCACACCTTTGTTATCTATATACTAGTGGGGCATGTTACTTATTGTCTGAGCTAGGAATTTCAGGATTTTCCACCTCTAGCTTCCACACCTCCGGGCTGATCACCTCCACCTCAGCTCGAGATGATGCATCACTAACCTCTACCTTTCTACTTAGGTCAATTATGAGAATACCTACTTATAGGTTTCCTAAATGGGATATTACTTAAGGGTCAATGAAAATGAGAGAAGAACAATAGATAAGAAAGTAGATACCTTTTCCTTTAATACCAATTTTGGAGATTAAAAAAGAAGACCATTTGATTCAAGAACAGATGAGGCAAAATCCAGAAAAGCTTTAATAGAAATCACAAAATTTCAACTCTACTGAAAGAAAGTGGCATTGTTAAAAAAAAAAAAAATCTAAAAGTGAAGCCCAATGTCAAATTCCCTAGTTTACAGGTATTTAAGGGTGTTACGATCAATGACTTCAATTCAACAAAAGATCAAAAATCACGTCCAACGGTCCAGATGGAGCCTCAATTATGCAACAATACTCAAGTGGACTTAAGTGAGCCTAGGCGCATCAACCTCTTATCCTTGGCGGGTGGGTTAATGTAGTAACCCTTCTTGAGGCAATGTTTCAACTACACGATGGATATTAAATGTGCACGTTCCCAATGCCACTCACTCTCATTCAGCACCACAATAAAGCTCATTTTCTTCCCAATGCATCTTCTCAAAAAACTTACTTCTTTGATGGAACAAGGACTTTCTCCGGTCTCAGAAAGTACTACTTTGACACTCCTCACTACTAGTTAAGACTTGGAGGTAACTGTTTTGGCCTAGTCAAAGACCCAATACAACGATCTATTCCGCTAGGTGTCAAACAAATTAATGGACCTCCATTCTTGAGCTTTCCATAAGAATGTGCCTCACGTGCTTATCTCCACCGTTGATCCATATCAAATGATCTTTCGCATCCTAAGCTGGATTAACTAAGAGTGATTTTAACCGTCATCCCTATATATGCGTGACTCTGAGTCACTTCTAGATATTCTTCTCATTTATATTTGTATAATCTCATCTCTTATAATCTTTGACTTGCGTGTTAAAGAGTTAACTTTAACTATACTTCTCTCATTAGTCATTCAGAGACCTAAACCACTGTAACGAAAACCTTTCTATGATGGTTATCTTTTGTATCTCACACATTTTTCATTTCAATACCAAATATAATCTATTATTGATAATGTCTGAGTACGTTAACAAAATCAACTCATCCTATAAATCTAATTAATTAGTTTTTAAGTAAGGGTGTCCATGAGTACATGTCAACTCACGAATCCACTCACCCAACCTAACTCAACATTTATTTTTACCCAACCCATTCATATATGGGTCAAATCCGAACCAACCCATTCAAACTCATTGATATTTGGTTCGGATAATGAGTTTTATGTTTTAAATCCACGAACCCGCGAACACAACTCATTGATATGTCCCACTATTTTTATTTTATTTTATTTATACATTATCTAGCATAATTCTTACAATGTATATATATATATATATATATATATATATATATATATATATATAATTAATTGTAAAAGCCTAAGTCTAAATCAAATTTGAGAGATCAATTTTGTTTATGCAAAGAGAGATATATTTTACCTTCTACATTACTCTCTACACCATTTGTATATTTTTGTAACTTGATCTGAATCATAAAAAAGGTTTTAGGTATCAACCGATAAATTTTATTCAAATTAAATACTAAAATTTTATAATGTTTTTTTAAAATAAGTGTGTTAATAAAATTGATATTTTATTTAGAATTTGAAAATTATATTTAGTAGATGACCTGCGAACTCAACTCAACCCAACCCATTAATGAACGAATTGATTTAGTTCGAGTTTTGTCTTATAAGTACGGGTTGAACACCTAATCCAACACAAAGACTATTAACCGAGTCGGATATTAAATTTAATCAAATTAAAATCAACTCAACCTGTGAACACCCCTAAAGGGTATGCATTTTCAACTTTGGTTATGGAAGGCACAAATCCTGTAGTGGATCATTTTGATAATGGTCTACGGAGCACTTGAAAATAACCGGAAGCTCTAACAATGATTCATGGTACTTATTAAGGTTGGTTTTGTCGTTAGTGTGAAAGATTTAAATAGTTGAGTGATAATAACATGAATGGTTCAATCCCTACTCACAATAAAAAATGTGTAATATAGAAACCATACATTCTAGCCTCACAATTTTACATAGAAACATTGAGACACACGATTTCAGTTGTAAAGAACCATCTAAAAATAGAAACTCAAAGCTCCGTCTTAATGAGTGAGACGTTGAACTAATTGGAATCAATTTAGAAAAAAAATATTGGTAATATAAATTGTTTTGGGCCTCGTGAAAAAAGTCCAAAAACAAAGTAAAGAAAACCAACGAGAGAAGTAGGTGTTTTTCTATTCTCGCATGAAGTAGGCATTTGCGCTAACTAAAACAATGTCAACCATTTAGATCAATCAAACGGTTGTCTGCATAACACGTCATACCTTTCACAAACGGTTTTAACTGCTCCTACTATATAAGAAAGAAAATGCGTCATTCTCAAATATTTAAATTCATTGTCACTCTCACATTACTTTTCATTCTCTCACTAACTTGACCGTTTGAGTGTTAGCCATGCAGGGCAGCCTCATGTCTGTCGTACAAGAAGCTTCCTTCTACTTCCCAGTTTGTGAGAATCGAAGTTTGGTTCCCGCAAAATTCTATGTTCTTATCTCCTCAAATTTCGAGATTCAGATCTCCCTTTTTAGAAGGTTCAGATATCTGTTTCTTGATATTTTTCTTAAAGTTTTAACTTCCTTTTTTAATAAATTCATTCGCACACTCATTAATCATGGTGGCTGTAACACCCCCAATCTATACCCCAAATTAAATAAAGCGGTAAAAATAAAATTCGAAATTTCGTCAGAGTATAATTGAAATTCACAGCATAGACCGAAGGGTCACATCAATTTGAAACAATACATACAACACCTGCTCATAAAGATATGTAACAGTGGGGTAGCAATCAACAGAGGAACTCAGTTCCTTACAGCCACATTTCAGAATTAGAATAAAAGCGGAAAATCTAAAACTAAATTATATATATATATATCACATGAAAAGTTGTCATACATCAAGTTATACATGCACAAGCCAAAAGATATATATACATAATACACACTAATCACTAACGGCCTCCCTAATTACCCGGTGTCACATATCATAGCCGACCGACAAAAGAATGAAGACGCAAAGCTTCACAAAAATACCTCCAGCGACTCTAATCTGCAATGCCTCGTAGAGCATTATAAAACATCAGAAGGGTGAGAAAAGCAATCATAATATAAATGCATACAATTATATATATAACACAAAAATACACATATATACGGTTCTCACCACAACTCACACCATAATTCAAACAGAATACAACACAATGTATAATTCATATTTCCATCACCAACACATATCCATATATCAATTTAGCGATTTTATCCACAATTCCACACATAAACAAACCATTAATGATTGATGCAAATGCAAGAGACCGACACAACGACTCTATGCATATGCACATGCGGTACCGACTTCCAATATTCCTCATCACTAGTTCACTCAGGAACTCTGCTGGAATCATCGCTCGTTACTGAGGATCGCTCAAGTAACACCCCGTCGGGCCTACGATGTTCCCCGTCGCTTTAGGTCCTCTTCGCATAAGGCGCACGGCGTTTATGGATTGCTTTAGGTCCTTTCGGTATAAGGCGCATAATCCGATCGCTCACACCCCACATGGACACACGATTGTCTATAACCATCGCTTTCAGTCCTCTTATTTTTAAGGCGCACGATATATCAAATCGCTTTAGGTCCTCTTATTTTTAAGGCACACGATGTTATAGCAGATTCCCTCTGGAATCAAACCGTCACTCAGGACGTCACAACGATGCATATCATGATGCTTGACACACAAGAACTCATGACAAACAATGCATCTTCACACATATATGCCACCACAATCATGCATATACAACCAAATACAACACATTGCATTTATTTGCCTTTCGGCCACAATTCATCATCACAACATGTCGACACATGTATTATCATCACACAACGGCATACAAAACATATGACATCCATATCCACAGCACATTGCATGATACACATCAATTTCACACAATTAAAACGACAAAAGTCGACAAATGACACTATTCACATTTCCCGACATTATTTAATCGGCTAACAATTCCAAAATCATCATAATACGAAAGTACAGCTCAATAGCTTTCCAACGATACCAAGAATGCAAAAATCGGATAATCGGAACAAAAGTTACGGACGAAAACGAAAACGACATTTTTGAAAATCACATTTTTACACTTGACCTGACCGTACGCGTATGCACCAATTCCGTACGCATATGGCCAAACCTCGTACGCGTATCATACGCGTTTCACCAGATGGCCGGGAAAACATTGAAACGCATACGCGTATTGGCCCTGAGATGCGCCTCCCATACGCGTATTGCCCAAGTCAATACGCGTATGGCCTGCCCAATATGCGTATAGCCAGGCGAAAATGCAGAATTTTCCTGCATAATTTTTTCTGCGTTTTTCACTCCCACCACACCCAAATTCATCACCTAAACTCAGAAAAATACCAATTTGATGTACAACAACATATATCTATCATGTATCAACAACAAGGAACACGAAAACATCATTTCCAACATGAATTAAATCGAATTCTAACATTTTCTACACAAATGGGTTTTGTTATATTTCTCATACAATCCAACAAAACAACAAACAAACACATACATGTATAGGATAATTGAATTTCACACCCTTACCCGATTAAATCGATTCCTAGAAGTTGTTTTGAAGATTTCCAAGCTTTTCCTCTTTTTCTCTCTTTTCCCCTTTTCTTCTCTTTTCTTTCTTTCTCCTTTCTTTCTCTCTATTTTTCTTTCTTTCTATTTCTATCTCTTACTAACTTAGTAATTAATTAGGGAAAAGACTAAAATACCCCCACACTCAAATATCTCGCAAACGTTCCCAAAACCCGATAAAATATCACAACATTGAAAAATAATATATTTTCAGATACAAGTCGAGAATAAAATAAAATAATAATAAAATAATCAAACGACTCGATTAAATAAAACTCACACAAAACTGGGGCGTTACAGTGGCGTTCAAAACCACTCGAGCAATCGCTCAACAACAAGTCATTGTCGTAGCTGCTGAAGCGGTTAGAGCTTCATCTCCTCCTCTTCCTCAAGTATAGGATGATCCATTTCTAGTGGTGTCCCCTTCTAATCCTGCACAGTAAGATTCTACTCCACCGAGATTTGGTCATGGAGCATTTCAAGATCTTCTATTCTTCGGGTCTACGCAATAATTTCACCAAGGTGAACCATCGCATCGACCTCTTGTACTACCAGTTGTATCTGGAGAGGAAATGTTCCATGGATTTCAACTATTACAGGTCAACCATGGAGTACACTGAGCCACCGACCTACTAAATAACAATTATAACTTGGTGCAGCAGCAGAATTCCAAATTCTTACTAGAGAGGTTGTTCAGGATTGAAGAGAGCATGCAACACGTTACTCCAAAGAATAGAATTGAGCAAGAGGCGACCTCCCAAGGTAATCAAGCCATCATCCCTGAGTTGGTCTCTATCAGCACAAAAGTACCACGAAGAGAGACCCCAAGGTCGTCGGCTCGTTGATGTCATCTAAGCGTTAGAGCTTTTCCACCCAATCCTGACGGGAAGAGTGGTAGTGATCGGAAAAATAGAAAGTGTACTATTTTCACCGATGTAGTAATAATAGGGGTTTATCCCCAGTATCGATCTCGAGGACTGCGTAGGAAATATAAGTTTGATAATGATTCAATTAAACAAAAATTCCTAATTAACTACAAAGAGAAAAGAGAGCAGAAGAATAAAATTGACTTTTAAAAGATATAAGAAAGCATGTCAGGGCAAGGTGTATGAATTCCTTTGCATTAACCTAAATCCTTATTCGAGGAGACATTGCTTAACACAAACTCTTACCAAATCTTAAGAATTTTTTTCCCTAATTCCTTAGTTAGAAAAACCTTTGATATTCATCCTATACCCTAATTCCTTAGCAGTTTAGGAAGAATATCAAGCATTTTATTTTAACAAGATTGTTACGGTTACTACAGGGTATCCCTATTCCTAGGCAATATCTACTGTAATATTATTATGCAAAAAGTGTTATGTTGGTTTGTCCGACCTAAACCTTAACCATAAATCAGATTCCATTGGTCCGATAGAAAAAGCATTAAGCACTTTGCACAATAAAGTAGATTAATAAAAATCACTTATCTCATAAAATAAACGAAATTAGAGTTAATACAATAGCAATTCAGGGACACCCCCTAGCATTGGGGGGTTTAGTTGCTCATAATATTCAAAGATATTGCAACAGAAAAGTTAGACATTACAAGATAAATGGATTGCTTTGATCTTCAATCACGAGTGCTCATGAAAATCTCCGTTCTCCGAATCCCTTGAAAACACCAATCCTTATTGTAAAACTCTTCCGTATTCTAAAAGTGTTTTTCCCTTTCCAAAAACAAGTCTAAATAGTCACAAATCAAATAATAGCAATAGGAAATACCCAAAATACCCCCAGGGATCTCAAAAGTCACAAAATCAAGAAAATTCACAAGTAACACGCCTCAGTCAACACGGGTCGTGTCAGCTGACACGAGCACCCATGTTGGCCCTCTATTCCTCTAAAAACAAGTGACAATGCTCCAGGCTTGTTGACACGGGCTGTGTCAGCCTTATGTCTGTTCTCCAAACTTCATCCTTTCGACGCCTTCCTGACACGGCCCGTGTCAGGCCACTGTAACTTCTCCAAAACTCGTTCGCAAAGTCCGAAAATCCCATTTTCTTCGCCTGAGACCTTTGAGCTTTTCCATATAAACCTGAAATCAACAAAAATACCAAAAAAACGCGTAAAATGCAAGAAAAAGGAAATAAAACAACCATGCAAGAATAAAACAAGAAACGTAAAATTAACTTGAAGAAACAACGAAAAAACTAAGGAAAGTATTACCGATTTCGTGAATTTATGCCGAATAAATGGATGAAACCTCATAGAAATGGTGATTGATCACAACCCCAAACTTAGCTCATTGCTTGTTTTCAAGTAATGTTCTAGACAATAGAAAGGTCACCCCGAATTCCAAATAACCCATTTACCACAACACAACTGATATCTTTCGTACTCTCTTTTCACTTTCCCAATCAAGCTTCCTGCTTCCCAATCTAAACATTCAACCACACTTACACATCAAAGTATCTCTTTACCTGTCAATTTTTCACACTCTCACCAAATCTCTCCGGGTTAAAGCGTTTACACTCAACATTCGAGTATGCAAAATCAACTCATAAGCTTGAATACCATCTATTCTTATCTCATATACACCCAATACACACTTTTTGAGGACTTTGAAGGTTGTAACGGGGCTTAGGATCAAGGTGGGATAAACAAACAAAAGGGACACAAATGGTGTAATGTTCAGATTTAGTGTTGTCATTCTTATCACTGTTGTCGCGGTGAGAATCGGATACCATAGCTATTATGTTAACTAGGATCACAAATCTTAATGTTCACCACCGGTCTTCATTTTATCCAAAGGAAAGGGTTAAAGATCGAAAATCCTAATAAGAGAATCTAGGTTCGGGGGTTGGTTACGCTTAGGGAAGGTATTAACATCTTAAACGTCTGTAGTACTCTACAGGAACCTCTTGTTATTATTTGTTATTTATTACTCGCTTGCTAAGGGTATGTGCTAAGGGAAAGGACCTAAAGGTTGATGGCGATGCTTAAAAAGCAATCGACTTACAAGGGAAAAAATGGCTCGATGTGAATCGAGAGTTTATTTTGAAAAAATGGTTTGAATATACAGGCGAAGAACAAAGATCGAAATACGAGTAGAAATTTTCTTTTTAACTAATCAAAAAATATTTTTTTGGATTTTTAAATATAAAAATATAAACAAAATATCAAGAGAGAAAATCAAATATTTTTGACATTTTCCTTCAATTTTTTTTAACAGGTAAACTAAATGAGAAGTTAAGTCCTAAATTAGAATTAACTAACAAAAAAAACAATATATTAACAATTTATTAAAAATAAGGATTAAAATAAAACTCTAAATAAATCTAAATAAACAAAAATCTAATTAAATCTAATGTAGATTAAAATCTAATTAAAAAAAACTAAAATAGCTAATTAAACTAAAAGTTAATTAAAACTTAATAGAACTAAAACCTATTTAAAAACTAATTAAAATAATAGATAAATTCTAAATAAATTCTAAATAAAAATCCAGAGAACTAAATTAAATTTTAATAAATCTAATTAGATTAAAGTCTAAAAATTAGTAAATCAAAATCCTGATGAACTAATTAATCTAAAGAGGGTGTTGGGGAATCAATGGGTGTGCTTGAGCAAAATGAATACGGTTGGGCTAGCACATCCTAGGCCTACCTGATTTTTCATGATTGAGGATCAATAGGTTTCTTTTTTTACCCATATCCTTTGGAAACACATCAACAACATCATGAAGTCTGAACCACAAACACTCCTCACACCTAATTCCTTTCTCTCAGTCCATCCGTACTTCGCACTCTCATGTCACTGTTTCTCATTCTCTCTTTTACTTTAATTCGCCGCTCACTCGCTGAAAAAAAACAGATATCCACCACACTTTCTCCACTCTAGCAGCATCCCTCTCTCACAATCTTCAACACGAAACAAAATCGGAAAATTGGATTCAAATCAAACAACGATTACACAATGTATAAGCAATATGGGAGCAAGGTGGAGAGAATTTACCTATCGGAGTTCGTCCGATGCGACTTTGGTGGCTATTTACGCAACGGATGATGGCGGGATGCGTCGGAGTATGCTCCGTGTGAGGATGATCGGAGATTCACGAGCAAGGATGTGATGGTGACTTCGTCGAGCTTGCATCCGTTGGCGTCAAAAGCTGGGAGTGTGGAGTGCGACGTGATGGTAGGTATCGCCTGTATCAGAAACGGATACATGGGTCTTCGCAGGGGAATCCGACAAGGGTGGTTACACGATGAGGTCCATTTTGGACTCTTTTCCTTAGCGTTTGATCTCTTCTTCACGTCAGCTTCGTTATCGTTGTCGACAAATTGAAACCGTATGGTCAATGCTATGCGTGTGAGTTTCCTCTTTTCTGAATGTGTATACTGCTCATGAATGTTGTTGTTGCTGATGATTTTGGTATGAGTATCGTGTGAAGACTGTGAAACTTATGTGAAACTTATGTGAAACTTTTGTCTGTGTGTATGTGAATTGCGTGTATGTGAATTGATGTAGGAATTTGTGACTTTTTCTCTGGTGTATTGATTTGTGAATACCCTATGTCACATGGTGTATGTGTGAATTCTGCTGTAACTTTTTATGGACTTTTCTCTGATGTGAAAACCGTGTGAATATGGTGTGAATTTCTCAACTCTGTGTTGTATCTGATTTTTTTTTAGTGAGTGATTTTCTGCTCGGCCCTTTTCTCTACCCCCTTTCTGAATCGTGATGCCTCTTTTTATAGGAATTTGGGATTGAATGTGCTGATTCTGAAATTGAATGTGAAATTACTGTCTTGATTCTTGCTGATTTTATTTTGGAAAGGAAATGATCATGGCTGAGATCCTTGTCATTTGTGATTTCAATGGTTTCCATTTCGGTAGGATTGTGACAGCTTATTGAAACTTGATATCAAATATTAAATGTATTCAAATCCTTGAAATTATTGTCTTGGACATGATTTTGGGAATATCCTGATTTTTCCTTTTGTTAACCAAATATGTCTGATGACACATTACTTTTGATAATGATTGCAGAATTACTGCGCCAAAGATACCGCAGCCTCTCAGTTCCAATTTTGACAGCTTTGACGTATTTCCAAGTGGTGGAAAAGGTGAATTTGGCCCACTTGGTGTCAACATGAAGTCTTGGGTAATGAGATATAGGCCTGCTGGATTAATTTGCTGTAACATTAGGATTTGTAATAATATATAAGGTGATCTTGTACATTAAATCAAGATGCTTTTCATATGCTAAGTGGCCCCGACTCAAGAATCATCCTTTCGGGTCTTGTAATTCCCTTTTAAACACTATATACTGTGGAATTTTGTATTTGTAATGACTTTGACCGGATTGAAATGAACTTGTATCCAAATGAATACGGATGTTGTATGTTGATTTGTAATTAGTCTCAATGATGGCAACTTTGGAGTAAGAATTCAATCCATTGCATTCAAGCAGCTGCATTGTTACAAATCAAAGCTTCGATGCCAATGCTAAGTGAAAAGCTTCACGTTTCATAATAACATGAGGTGAGGAAATTGTTGAATTCTCGCACCAAGGGACCACACTTAGCATATAAACCAGCTTAGAATGATAACGTCACCTCATGATTAGAATGATAGCGCTTTAAAGCCTCACTTATAGTTCAAAATTGGAATGGCATTTTGAGAAATATGTACACTTGGGAATTCTGAACTCGATGTGAAATTCTTCCATTTTGTTATGCCTTGAACTCTTGAATGGTGATGAATACAACTTGTAGCCTTGCCGTTTGAACTTGGAACTTGTATATTCATGAGCTTGAACACTTCTTGACAGGTCAGAGGGTTCCAAATCACCAAAATTCAATGAAAACCGACTTGCACTTGCATCACAAGTAATGAGAACTTGGAAAGAAAAAAAAAGTCTTGATGAATCCTTGAAAGAAACCCTGGCATGCCTGATCTTTAGTTAACACAGCTCAAACATCGTAAATAAGACAATCCTAATCTTCTGGGGATGTACACAGAGGTCATTGAGGAATTGTGAGGCAAATAACCAGTAGGAAACCCTAACACCGTTCTGAATCAGAACCAACTGATCACGTATCGGGGTATTTAACTGTGAAAACAAAAACCATCTCCACTTGAAACCAGTGTTCCTGCACGAACCCGTTAGTAATAAAGCATGCAGATATGCGAGATGATGTACAAAGAGGTGGGATCTTATGGTAAAAAATTAGGGTATGACAATTGCATTCATTGCACTGTTCACAATTAAGGGTATCAGACACCATTATGACAGGATTTTTCAGTGTACGCTCATATTTTTCTTTTGAGCTTGCTTTGCACTTTTCACACTACATCCTCCTCTAGGTAAGTACTTTGTTATACTTTTTAACTTTGTTTTTCTCTTTTATTTTTCAAATCTTTTCTCTTCTTTTATTTTGTTTTCTTTTTTTTCTTGCACTTACCTAGTTCTTATGAGTGTCATAACCCCAAACTTAGTATTTTTCACATATCAAATATTGACAACACCTATATGAGCAGGGTAGGGGAGTGTTTGGGCTTATAGTTTAATCATGCAGAAAATAAACAAACAAAAGGTGAAAGGCTCGAGTAGGGTTAACGAAGGATAACGAAACAAAAAGGATGGCTAGAAAGGCTCGGGGTTAAAAGAAATAAGTGCCTCAGTGTGTATACGTGTGCAGTGAGATGCCACAGACAATTACGTAAACTAAGAGTGATACAGACATACCTGAAGAACTCTCATGATGATAATGTGTTTGGATTTTTCTGATTCTCACCATGTTTGGTATAGCTTACAGGTTTTGAAATACCTCTAATGTGGTGCAGCTTCCTTTCCGACTCGGGTGCATAGTACTTCAATCTTAGGTCAGTGTCAACAAGGCAGGTCTAATAATCTACTTCAGCCGTATCAGCTTTCGGGGGTTTCCTGGGGAGCAAGTCGGGGTTGTATCTTTTCATCCACTCAGTACAAGTCTCATCATTCATCCGGTAAAAACACCCTCAATCTGTAACACACAAAATACACAAACACCAATCAAAGTAAAAATAAACAGTAAAGGAATGAAATACAGAATCCAAAATACTGAAAGAAATAACCCCCTCCCACACTTGAACCAAACATTGATCTCAATGTTTTAGGAAAAGGTAGAAGGGGAACTCACAGAGCCTCACTGGGGAGGAGGGAATCACAACATTAATTGTTGCATCATCTGGTGCATCTCATCCATCACCGCTCCCTGATGAGCCTGCTCGACTTCATGGTGTGACTGCTCTGCGCGGAGGTCACCCATCTCAGTTTTCACCCACAACCACTGGTCTTGAGTCATATATGACAACCCTGCACCGATTTGGGTTGGCATTTCTAGAGGAGGTACAAACTGATCATGGTCCTGAGCATCCTTGTCATTCTGGTCACCTACACCAAAATCGTCAACCTCGTACTCGTCCTCAGGGATGGTATTAGTATACAACCAATTATCACAGTTATCAATAGAAATTTTATTAGGGTTAGGGAGAGCTATAACAAACTTCTGATGATTAACAACAGAGTAAAAATTAGCACCAAAAGCAATCATGCCCTACTGTACCAGAGCATTCATGTCAAGCTTCATCTTTCCCGCCACTAGGGTCGGACTATCCAAGATAGGGCCATGCTCAAAATTCCTGGCTATCTGGGTAATCATACCCCCAACAGAAATCCCACCTTGGACCGCTCGACCCACTCTTCCAAGATAATCGGCTGCAAATGCGGCAGCATTCACCGACACCTTATGAGCCATCGCATAGAGGAAAAATAATTCCTTCTGAGTGGCTACGCCAGTACTATCACCCCTGCCAAATAAAGTATAAGCTAAGCCCTTTTGGGGATATCTAAAGCAAGGGTTCTGGTTTCCCGAGGCTTTTGCCGCTTTCGCGACATACTCGGCCTTACTAGTAATGGCAGTCCAGATATTAGCAGCGTCGAAATCATCCATAACAATTTCATGGCCATATAACGGGAGTCAGGTAATGCCTCCTAACTCCTCCACAGTCAAAGTATGATCAGCATTAAAAAGACATAACTGTAAAGTACCGTAATAATAGCGAATGATACTTGTCCATCTTTTCTGCAATTGAAACTCTATTGTACTCAAGAATTCCAAAGTTATGCGCTCATAAGTAGGCACTTCAATCCTAAATCAGTAAAAGTGTCATCGTACATGTACCTGGTTGGGGTGATCTTACGTTTGACATGACAAGAGTATCGCCGTTCTTGTGTCGACGAGGAGAAAATAATGTCATGAGGATTCGACGTGCGGCTACTTCGTTTCCTTGTTCCGGATGTCTCCGCGGCAGGTTGTTTTCCCTTAACAATTCTTCGTGGGGGCATTTTGGGAACTTGTAAAAATCAGCGAAAATGAAATACAACGTTAGTAGAAAAAGCTACCAGAAGGTGGTAGGCGACGAAAAATGGAGTACTTTTTGTGAAGGTGAATGGTGGTTTTAGTGAGTGGGTGAGTCAACAAGTTGAAGCTTTGGTTAGTGGAGGTTATGGAGTTTTGAGAGAAAGATGGAGGAGATGAAGTTATACGATGCAAAGTGAGAGAGAGTAAGTGGAAATCTGAGGTTAAGTAGATAGAATGAGGGTTAATTGGTTATGAGTGGGATTTAAGAGTGTGTGGGGACCACCAAAATCAAAGAAAAGTAAAAAAATTAGGGTTTGCCCATTCCTGACACGGCCCGTGTCAGGGGACACGACCGGCCGTGTCAGGCTTCTGGTCTCCACTTCAAAATTCATTTTTTCTTTTTTTCTCCCAGTAGAGCTAACACAGGCCGTGTCAGCTGACACAGGCGACCGTGTTAGCCTACTAGTAACCCATCAAATCATCATATTTTTTTCCTTTTCTCACCATCCTGACATGGGTCGTGTCTGGTGACACGGGCGGCCGTGTTAGGACCTTGTTTTTCCACATTTTTCGCCGTTTCTTCGGTTTTACTCTTTCTTTTTCTGACATAAGATATTCTACTGATGATATAGGAACTATTTCATGATGTGAGATGCTTTCTCTCTCCCGTGAAAGACTCGGTGCATATTTACATAAAACCTAAAACACAATAAAAAAAAAGAAACTATTAGAAATAAAACACGTGGGTTGCCTCCCACGAAGCACTTTGTTTAACGTCGCATGGCTCGATGGTCGTTAATCCTAACGTGCAAGATGAACAAAATCTATCTGACCATTCTCCTGTCCTTGGTAATAGGGCTTCAACCTCTACCCATTCACCTTAAAAGTGTTCCCGTTTGCTTATTTTTTACTTCGATCGCTCCATGGGGAAACACCTTGTGAACAATAAACGGTCCCGACCATTTAGACCTTAGCTTTCCAGGGAACAACTTCAACCTGGAATTATATAAAAGAACCAATTGGCCTTCCCAAAATTCCTTCTTTTGGATCTTTCGATCATGCCATTTTTTAGTTTGATCTTTGTAAACTTTGGCATTCTCGTACGGTCGATTCCGAAATTCTTCTAACTCATGGAGTTGAAGGATTCGGGAACTTCCCGCTTTGGAAAGATCCATATTAAGGAATTTCGAGGCCCACAAAGCTTTTTGTTCCAGCTCTAGAGTTAAGTGACAAGCTTTTCCATAAACGAGTTAATAGGGAGACATACCTATGGGTGTCTTGAAAGTAGTTCTTTATTCCCACAGTGCATCATCCAACTTGGTCACCCAATCCTTGCAAGATGAACTCACGGTCTTCTCTAGGATCTGTTTAAGTTGCTGATTCGACACATCTACTTGGCCACTGGTTTAAGGGTGGTAAGGGATAGCAATTCTATGCTTCACATTATACTTCCGGAGTAGCTTCTCCATGAGATGATTTAGGAAATAAGTTCCTTCATCACTTATTAGAGCTCTCGACACTCCAAACATAGCAAAGATATTTTCCTTCAGAAACTTGACGACCACTTTCGCATCATTGGTTGGTAAGGCAACGACTTCTACCCATTTAAGGACATAATCCACTGCCACTAGAATGTAACTTTTTTCAAATGACGGTGGGAATAGGCCCATGAAGTCTATACCTCAGACATCAAACAACTCAACTTCCAACATGGCATTTTGAGGCATCTGATTTCTCTTTGAAATATTGCCTGTTCTCTGACATTTTTCGCACTCTATGACTATCTCTTGGGCATCTTTGAACAGTGACAACCAATATAACCCTGATTGGAGGACTTTTGCTGTTGTTCTATCAGCCCTAAAGTGTCATCCGTAGTCTGAGTCATGACATGCTTTAAGAACTTCCCTTTGTTCCTCCTCTGGAACACACCTTCTAACCAACCCATCTAAACCTCTTTTGTATAAAAATGGGCCATTCCATAAATAGAACCTACAATCATGCAAAAACTTTTTCTTCCTGTTATAGTCAAAATCATCAGGGATAACACCACCTACCAAATAGTTCGCATAGTCTGTGAACCATGGAACACCAATAACAGCGAGGATGTGTTCATCAGTAAACTCATCCTTTATTGGACGCTTGTCCTCTGTTTCTTCAATCGGTGACATCCGAGAGAGGTGATCTGCAATAGTATTTTCACACCCTTTCTAGTCATGAATCTCCACATCGAACTCCTGAACGAGCAAGATCCATCTCAATAGTCTTGGCTTAGAATCCTGCTTAGTAAACAAATACTTCAAAGCAACATGGTCAGTATAAACAATGACTTTATAACCCAACAGATATTCCTAAACAATGACTTTTCGGTAGTTGTGTAATTCATCTGCGCAGGGTTCAAAACATGAATAACGTAGTAAATAACATGTAATAACTTTTCTCTTCGTTGTCCTAAAACTCCCCCACTGCAATATCGCTCACATCACACATGATCTCAAATGGTAGAGACTAATTAGAGGCAATAACAATTGGTGCCGACTGTCACACCCTAATTTTTAACCCTAAGATCCCATATCTTTAAGTCAAGCATCTCATGCATAGCTGACCATATTTGTTGCTTTGTGTTATTTATTTTGTTTGCTTTTGAATTAGGAATTGCTCCAAAGGGCCTCAAGGATTTATCCAGCCAAGTCTTGAGGACATCATCAGTCAAGCAAGTCCTCACATACATAGGAGACTCATTCCCATCAAAGAAACAAGCACAAGATGGCCTCACTTTGGGCTCCTCAGGGTTTCATTAGTGTTTACTCAAGAGTTAGGGTTTCTTCAAGACAAAGTCAACTACACTCATGGATCTGGGTCAAGAATGGGCCACAAGCCCTAAGACATGATCTAAGACTCATCAAGACATCCATGAAGTCCACTTGAGATGTCAAAGTAGCCTAGAAGATGTATTGATTGCTTGAAAATCAAGGTGGAGATTCATCTATTCAAGGAAGTCAATTGTGTCCCTGAAAAGTCAAACTCAAGATTTGAGGTCAACCATGAGCATGACACATCATCTTAAGTGTGTTTGTGAATTGGGATCAAAGGAAATCAAGAGGAACCATAAAATCAAGAAGTTTGAAGGATTAGGGTTTTGGAAGAGAAAATTCTAAGTGTGAGAATCTCAATTCTTGGCCATTTTTGTAACATCTATAACTTCTTCATCCTTGATTCAAATGGAGAAAATTGGCTATCAAATTGAAGAGGACACAATGTACTTCAAGTTTGAAGAAAGAAAAGTGTTCAAGAGATTCATGGATTTCAAGATATGGAGGCCTAAAGTTAAGAAAAACAAGGATGTGAAATTTTGTACTTAGAAATTTTTCTAAGTATGGAATCTCAACTTCATGGACCAATCTTCCAAGACATTTTTCACCATGATCCAAGCTTTATTTCAATTTTATTTGGATATTAAAGTTGTAGAGTGTTCTTGTAGCTTTCTTTAGAGTACTAGAACTCCTCCATTGGATGTATACAACTCAAGTTATGGAGTCACCAAGATAGGGTTTTTCACTTGACAAGTTTTGGCAACTTTATGGACCAATCTTCCAAGGCATTTTTCATCATGATACGAGCCTTATCTCAATTTTCCTTGGGCATGAAAGTTGTATAGCTCTTTCCAAGCTTTCCATCCATTACTAGAACTTCTCATTTGGACAAATATTCACCAAGTTACAATGCTCCAAAGTTAGTGTCACAAACATGCCAATTCCCATGACTTAGAATTTTTCCAAGCTCTTTTCTTGGTGACATTGTTGGACAAGTTTTCAAGGGCCTTTTTCATCACTTTCTAAGGTTCATTTCAACTTGATTTTCAAACAAGAATTACTTTATGATCAATGAACTTTACTATGAACCAAAAATCTTTTGATTTGATGTCAAATTGAATGAGTTATGGACATGCAAAGTGAGCTTCATGGAATGGTGTCTAAGCACATTTTCTTGTCACATTGCCATGCACATTATGAATTTTTCATGCAGCAACTTTTTCTTTCAAATTTCACACGCATGTAGTGCTCATTTTCACTCCAATAGTGTCCCAAAGCATTGCCTAAAGTGATCCAAACCCTCATAGAACCCTAGAGTGAGAGGGAGATCATTTTCAGCAGCCACAAACCCCAAAGCTCTCTCTTCTCATTTCCAAAAACTTCTTTCTTTGAACCTGATCGTTCAAAGTTTCTCCTTCTATTTCTTTGATTTCACTGTTCTTTTGAGGTTGTTTAAGAGCCAGAGGGAAGGTTTGGGAGCATACTTACACGTGAAACAACACCTCATAAAGCTTCACATAGGTAATTTTTCTCCAACTCGTTTCTCTGTGTTTAGTGTTCATTTTGATGTTTGCTTTGCACATTTGGAACCTTGAAGTAATGTAGAAGATTCCTGGACTGATGTTGTCCTTGTTTGTTGAGATTCTAGTTTGAGTCTGAAATTTTCGTATGTGATTTTAAGGGAGTTAAAGTGTTTAAAAATGGAAAATGAGTTCGGAAATGGGATCTACGTTGAAAACCGAGTGGGATAGTATGTGTGTCTTCATGTTTTAATGTGATTTGCAGACAACTCCGGTGGGTCTGGCTAGAGAAGATGATCAGGACCCTAGCTCTGGTGCCTGAGGTGAGAATCCTGCGTGGACTTTGACCTTGCACGCGTGGCCTTGGAATTTCTAAGTTGGCAAGTGAGGTGGATAAGTGAAACGTTGCGTTTCACTTAAGTTGCTGAGTTTTGTTTTTTTTTTGTTTTTTATGGATCATGGGCTTTATTGTTTTTACTGTCTGCACACCCCTAATTTGGAGCCCAATAGTGCTATAAATGCTTCCCTTTTTTTTTTCTGAGATTACTACAACACCCCCTGTCTCACTCTTCCTTTGTTTATTTTCTTTTCTTTTTCATGTTTTGTTTTGATTTATTTTAAATTGTTCCAAATATCATAAAATCCCAAAAAAATATTTTCTAGACACTTTGACATCATATTTTATTTTTCACATTTTTTATTTTTATTTTTAATTTGTTTTAATATTTTATTTGTATTTTATGGTGTGAAGTGTCATTTTTAACCTAATTTTGAACTTTTGCTTTGATTGAGGTTTTTCTTATTTGATTCTTGGGATGATCTTTTAGAGTGTCTTAACACACATTATGATGATGATTTGAGTGTGTTTTCTAACCTTGGTTGATGTTATTTGACATAGTTTTCATGTGCTTATTTAGAGCCCTCGATTTGTACTCGATCCCTTTTGTGTCTCACCTTGATGAATGGTTTTGGGATAGTTCTTGTGCTTTTCTTTTGACAACCTTTCACACACACACACACACACACACACACACACACACACACACACACACACACACATTTAAATGCCTAAGCATGTGTTTGATTTTTGGTTTGAGATTTGTTCATTCATTTTTCTATTTTTGAACACCATGCTAATGTGATAATCTTTTATTCATGATTTGTGCTAACTTTGACCTAGTTTCTTGGGAACACTCCTTGAGGTGTCTTTTGGGTTTGAGTATGTGTTTGTTCATGGTTTAAAAATCATGTTTCATTTCTGACTTCATGGTTCAAAGGTGCACTTGTTTGTCCATTTGATCATTTATGCATGATTTGTTTTGTTTGAACCATTCCATGATGTTTTGGCTTGTCATTTGCATACAATCTTGCTCATGCCTAAATGTGATCCATATTGATGTTATCTTGACATGTTGGTGTTGAATATGAGATTCATGAGTTGTTGATGCTACTGCCCTCTTGGTTTATGAGTCATAAGTTCCTTGCTGAACTCTCTCTTTCATTTACCTTTGATTGTTGAAACTTGTGGCAAGTTTTCTTGATGTTGTGGTGCTTGTTTGGTTTCATTCATTAACATTTTTACATATTGGACATGGTGTGATATACTTGCTGCCTCTTATGATCTGTCATCTCTTTTTGATCTTTGGCTTTGGTACATTGACCCTTATGCATCTTCATTTTGAGACTCCCATTTCCCAACACTTGTTCTTACAAGTAGTAGTTCCTTCTTCCAAAGGAAAGTTACCTTGTTGACTTCTAAGTCATTTTCTAAGATAGTTTAGACTTTTCATTTTCTTAACTTGATCCTTTTAAGACATTTCCCTTAGGATAGTTTCGTTTAGGATAGTTTTCCTTAGGATAGTTTCCCTTAGGATGTTTAACTTAGACAACTCACAGTTAGACTCCCTTTTCTTCTCCCATGAGAGAATTAGACATGATTCATCCCTAGTTGAGATGTAAATCTCCTACCCCATGACATAGCTGAGAAAGTTGTAGATTCTTTTCCACTTGAGAGAGGTATGTGGCATACTCGTTGATCTGATATCCGAGTCAGAGCCCTTCTCTTAATGTGAAGCAAGATCCATCTTCCACGTGTTTGTGGTGGTTTAAGTTGAGTTTTCCCTTAAGATGACGACTTGTCTCTTCTCCTAAACTAATCAACAAACCCTGTTTACCCTTATTGAGGGGAACTACGAATGCTCTGATTCTTTTAGACAAGATACGTAGGCACGAGATGTGATGTCTTGGCGAGCATACTTAGTGTATATACCTTAGGTCTTTTCTTTAGCACGCCTTTAGCAAAACATATAATACAATAAAATAAGAGGTTCCTGTAGAGTACTACAGATATCTAGGATGCTAACACCTTCCCTAGGTATAACCAACCCCCGAAACTTAGATCTCTTGCATTGATTTGCATTGCAATTAGGGCTTTCGATCTTTACCCTTTCCTTTAGATAAATCAAAGTTTGGTGGTGAATTATGATTTGCGATTCAAGTTAATTCAATAGTTTGATATCTGATTCTCACCGTGACAGAAATTGCGACTCTGTTGGGGATTCTTAGGACTTCCCTAAGAGGGTTAGGCCCACCTTGTTTGTATTCATGCTATTTGTTGTATATCTGTATGCTTATATATCTGTACATGTTTATATCTGTATATATTCCTGTTGTGCTTGGGTTTTTTTTTCTGTGTGTAGGGTATTTACTTTGAGTGGTGAGGATAAACCCTAACCCAAATTTAAGCGTACACTTATGATAGTATAGTGGATATAGTCAAGGAGACTTCGAGGGAGTAATCCTAAAGGAGTTGACTTGAGATTCCACACTAAGTTGAGGCCCTCTTGAGGGTGGTATATGTTGAACGAGCTATCGTGAATGCATTTCCACTTTCGACCTAGGAGCCCATGACACTGATGACCTTTAGTTACCTTGTTACCCCTACTTGGCCTGTTAGGACGTAGTGCGATGACTATGAGGGAGTAATCCTGAAATGGTTGATACGCGATACTACACTCGGACGAGACTCTCTTGAGAATATTATTGATTACCAAGTAATTGGGAAATCGATAATATCCAAAAGATGGGTTGTTGACTCTGGGAACTCTTTAGAACCTTGTTCTGCAGATCATAAACCCATAGTACATACCTCTTGGGATGGGTAGACCATGGCTTCACGCTCATGATCTCCAAACCTAAGCCCTCCTTGTTTGTTGCATGTATATATGTGTATATGTGTTTATCTGTATATGTGTGTTTTGTGCATCGCATGAATTCATCCATGCATCTTTCATCATACCATCTTCAAGGAACTCAATTTTGTTTCGCAAACCTTATAGGATGGATTTTGGGAGAAGAAGGACACATAAGTATACCTTCAAAAGTCCTAAGTTGGAAAATTTGAGGAAACTAGGGGAATTGATCAAGGATCCTTTAGAATTCAAATACAAGTATGAGAAGATTTTCTCCTTGATGAATTTCAAGATGGTAGATGGGATTCTTTCCACTCTCGTGCAGTTTTATAAACCATTATATCAATGTTTCACTTTTCCTGATTACCAGTTAATGCCTACTTTAGAGGAATGTTTTGTCTTGGTTGGACTTCCTATCTCTTCAAGACCCCATTTCTCTGGTTTGGAAGGCACACCTAGTGGGAAGGATATTGCAGAAGCCACTCACCTCAAGTTATCAGACATCAAGGATAATATGGTTACTAAAGGAGAAATTTCTAGGTTACCTGCTAAATTTCTGATGGAGAAAGCCCGATATTATGCTGGTATGAAGGACATGGGTGCTTATGAAGTTATTATGGTTCTGCTACTATATGGACTCTTTCTCTTTCCAAATATCGACGACTTCGTTGATATGGATGTGATCAAGATTTTCATACTTATAAATCCAATCCCGACTCTGCTTGCCGACGCTTATCATTCCGTACACCTAAGGAATTATCATGGGGGAGGAATGTTAACTTGTTGTGCTACCTTGTTGTACAAGTGGTTTATTTTGTACTTGCCTCGTTCGACCACATTTTGGGATCTTAAGGATGGACTTCTTTGGTCACAGAAAATTATGTCACTCACGCATACCGATATTGAGTGGTATAATCCTACACTTAAAGGAATGGCTATGATTGACAACTGTGGTGATTTCCCCAACGTGCCTCTTCTTGGTACGAAAGGGTGTATAAGCTATTGCCCAGTCTTAGCTCGCCGTCAGCTCAGTTATCCTATGAAGGATAAGCCAAGTAATGTCTACTTGGAAGGATTATTCATCAAAGAAAATGAGGACCCCGTGCTCAAGGAGAAGATCGTGCACGCTTGGCGTCACGTGCATAAGAAAGGACTGAGTGCTTTGGGGAAACCTGAGTGCATTGCTTCAGAGTCTTATACTCAATGGGTACAAGAAAGGGCCGTTAAGCTGAAGATGCCATATCCCCATCATGAGCCCATCTCTTTAGCTCCAAGGGACCCTGTTTTGATCTTCATGAGCAATGAGGAAGAGTTGAAGATTAATTTGGATAAAGCAGAGCGAGAAAGATATGCTTGTAGGAACAAGTATCAAATCCTCAACTACGAGATGAGAGAGCTTCATAAGATCCACAAGCAAAAGGGAGAAGAAGAGTCTACAAAAAAAGAGAAAGACGCAAGGGGATTTATTTTCCTCCAGCGTACCATTAATGCCTGCTGTCAGTTCTGACACTCCTCCTACTTCGGCCGCGTGGAAGCTATACGTGGATAAGCTTATTCTTGAGAAGGCGAAGATTCAAGAGGAAATTAAGAGGCTTATGGAGAAGTTGCTTGGAGAAGATGGATCGTCTCGTCAGATGACCTAGGATCTAGTTTCCTTTTATTTGTACATTTCACTTTATGTGACTTTTGAAGGTGTAATCTATTTTGTAATCTTAAAGTTTATCATTAATGAAATGAGATTCCCTTTTGATTTTGAAACGTGTTTGTAAGACCCTAGTTTTTACCCCTAAGATTTCACTCATTTCATTTGCATATCATTACCACAAACAAGATCACAATCTTTGTTTCTCATGAGCATCTGTATATTATTCTTACCTGCTTTACATTTGACTGTGTTTACTAACCACTAACCAAAAATACCAAAAATATGTTACAGTTTGTCTGTTCTTCTTTTTCTGTGCTTCCAGGATTTTGTTGGTTTGTCAAAGACAATGAAGTGGTTTAAGGCAAATGTGACTGTTTGTTCTTGATCCAGTTCAGATGGATGTTTGACCTAATTTTGGTCAAACTATTAAGTTTGCTACATCTTCTTGTCATTTGTGCCAATAGTTTGTTTCTCAAGCAGTGGCTGTCAAGCTGTGGTGTGGCGATATTCATCAGATTCAAATGGATGTTGTTCAGTTGTGGTTTATTCAGTGGTTCAGGATTGGTTTCATCGGCTGTGTTCAGTTTATCAGAGGCTTGTGAAAAAAAGTCAAGATTGGTTTTGGGCTAAAAATAAAGATTTGCTTTCCATTCCTTAAACCATTTCTTTTTCTAAACCATATTCCTTTTCCAATTTTATCCATTATATCCACATTTTTTCTAATCCAATTCATATCCATTTTCCAACCAACCATTTTTTTATCCATTTTTACATATCTGGATTTCATATCCATTTTTCTAATCCACTTTTAAACCAAATTCATTTATCCAATAATCCCTTTTCATGTCCAATATCCACATTAACATTCAAATTCACTTATCCATTTGTCTAATTCAATTACCCATTTTATCCATTTTTTTATTTCCAATTCTTGTAACCAAAACCATTGTCAAACAAAGTCACTAAATTTCTATAAAAGCTCATGAAAAATTACACAAAAAAATGGAGTAGGCCCATCATGAAAAAGGTTAAATGTAACGCATGGCCCACCATCACAACTCATAAGCCAGCTGCAAAATAAATCTGCTGCAATTTCACTGAAATAATCAAAACGCATCAAGACGAGATTCCTTCACAAGCCATTTCCTACCACAAGTTGCTTCTCAAAATAAGCCATGTTGCCAAAGTTACTTCATGCATAAACAAGCCACAACAACTTTCCAGCCAAGCCAAAGTCCAAGCCAAACAAAAACGTCACACGGTACCTACATACGCATCACCTACACGGCACGACTAATTCACTAGCTGCAAACGACTTCAAGTTCAGCTGATACATTTCAAAACGACATCAAGTGAAGTGCAAAATGCAAATTCAAAAGGCTTCGCACAACTGAAAATGACGACATCAAAACGCAGTAAAACGGCAATCCAATTTTCAATTCAAAACCTCACCTCATCTGCTATAATTGAACAACTCCACATTTTTTCAAGCTTGAAAAGCCAAAATCTCCCTGCCAAATTCATTCCATAACTTTAAGCTTCAACATCTCCCTCAACCTGAAAATTATTCATAAACCAAATCATACAACAATCTTCAATCCACCATGAAAATTTCAACAAATTCTTCAACTCTTTCTTCTACTGACTTATAAACCTTCATCAATTCATTCATAAACCTGCACAAAATTAACCAACAACAACAATCATCAACTCAATCAAAACTGCAACATTCCAAATCGCATCGCACAACTCACTACAACAATCGCAAACAACAACAACAATTTCAGAAACAAGCTCAGAAGAAGAAAGAAAGAAATTAAAGTGATTCTCACCTGAATTTGAAGGTATCGAGATTTTTCGACGTAACTCTGTGGATTTGATTCGAAATCGTGAACAATTCTCGCTTGAAATTGAGCACATAATTGAGAAGAGCACTTGATTTCGATCCGTTTCACATATGTTTTGGGTCCCACCGTGATGATTTCGAAGCTTTCTCCTGGCTGTGAATAGTACCAGGCGCGTCACATTGGAAGGAAGAAGAAGATGATGCTTCGTTTTTCTTTCTGATCCTTTTTGTTATTTTAAGAAAAAAATTCTTCACTCTTAAGCTTTGGGCCGTGCCAAGCTTGGGTTTGGATTTGCTAACATCACCACCTCCTTTTGCTAACAAACCTCCATCTCTTGTTTTTTTTTTATTCTCTCATAATTCTTTTTTTTTTTCAATTTTCTTTACTATTTTTCTTATATAGTAACTTTTTTTTCAAACTAGATTTAATTCTTTTTTTTTTATGAATTTTAGCTCAAAATGACTTTTGAAAAATCATTTGGAAAAAATATTTTAATTCTTTCTTCTTTTCATTTCTTTTTTTCTATTTTTTGACTTTATTGTTGGTTGTGTGGATCATAACATGTTAGATCCACTTTTCCTCATCTCTTTTCTTTTTGATTGATGAAATTCTAATGGATCTTGGAATTCCTTAGTTGAATTTTGATCAAGACTAGATCACTACCTTCTTTTCTTTTCGTGCGGTATTGCTTTCGGATGACGATCTACATATCGTTCATCTAGCATGCATTAGCACAAAGAGCTATTGACCGGCCTCATTGTACAGTAATTACTCCGTAAATTACTCAGTGATTGCTTAACATAGCGCAACATATGTCCCTTTATCGGAAACAATAAAAAATTATTGATTATTTGTCTTTTGGTTCAACACTTATGAGACTTGTTGTTAGGAGGCTTTGGTCTTATCAATCCTCTAATGAGTTCTCATTAACCTTGACCTAAGTGCATATATTCAATTATTATTGATCACTTACTCTAACAACTAATAACTAATCACTAACTTCTAACTTTTACTTTTAGAATTCCTTCTCGCTCCCTATCTCTCTTTTACTTTTATGCTCCATTATTATCATTTCATATCATGTTTATGCTTCCGTAATTTCTCCTTTGTCCGTTGGACACATGTTTATGCTTCCGCAATTTTTCCTTTGTCCGTTGGACACATGTTTATGCTTATGCCTTTGTCTCTTTGTCCACTTGGACCAAAAAACATTAATAAAGGCCAAAACCTCTAAAAAACTTGTGCATCTAATCTTGGACTATGGTTATTATCCTTTGCAATGGACATGGAATTTGACAACTAGACCTTGGACATCCAATGCAATTCTTGGAACCTTGGACTTAGAACTTGGACCTTTTCCCTTTGCTTTGGAATTATGGTTCGAAGACTTTGGAGCTTACTTATGTGGTTAGGCTATTCTTATCCGTAGCTTTTACTTTGTGCTTTAGGATAGTCACTTCTTCTCCTCCCCATTCTTCAATTTTCAAATCTCCTCTCTTTTTTCAAAATCTTCTTGATTTCAAGCTATCACCTCTTTCATAATCAAACCTTGACTTTGTCAAGTGATTTTACTCTTTTCTCTTCATTTCTTAACAAATGCTAAACTACATAAGCATATTGACACCTTTTTCAAAAGACTTTAAAAAACATCAAACTCATCAATCTCTTTTTGTGCCTTATGCACTTTCTCTTTCAAAACATTTTTCATAAGTTTAGACATGATTCATTTCTTTAAGCGGAACTATTCGCTTGGAAATGACGACTTATTTTTACATTTAAAATCAACCAAAACAAACAAATTTCATTCTTTGTACCACGAACTACGAGGTTTTGATCCTACATTGCACTTCGTGGGTACGTAGGCATAAGGCGACGAGTCTCTCCAAACACAAAAATCTTAAAAAACAATTTCTTTTCTCATCTCCTCAAGCACTTTTCAAGAAAACATTTCATACCAAAAGCGGTAGATATTTCAAAGGGTCCTATAGAGTACTATAGACGTTTTGGATGCTAACACCTTCCCATTACGTAACCAACCCCCCTTATCCAGTCTCTCTTCACTTGTTCTTGTTGTAGAGCTTATGTAGGTTTTGTTCGCTCTTTTTACTTTCCTTTTTTGGATAAAATAAAAGTGCGGTGGCGACTTTTGCTTTTCGAGTTAAGTTAATCAATAGCTTACACTCACAATTTTACCGCTACAGTGTTCTCTGTCTGATATTGTTTTCCAATATAATTTTGAGTTCCTTGATTTCTGCATGCCATTTGCATTGCATTCTCTTTCTTTTTTTTAAGGAACTGAAAACCTATTTTGCAGACATTGTAAGATGGATTTTGGAAAGAGAGGAACTTTGTCGTACACCTTCAAGGTTCCTAATGTTGAGCAATTAAGGGAACTAGGAGAACTGATCGAGGACCCTTTGGCTTTCTCAGAGAAATATGGAAGCATTCTCCCACTGCTGAAGCTTCAAAAGGTTGATGGACTGTTAGAGACGCTGGTCCAGCTCTACGATACCATCTACCACTGCTTCATATTCCCTGATTGCCAACTGATGTCGACTTTAGAAGAATACTCTGCTCTAATGGGTCTCCTTGTCAATGACTTACTTCCATTCTCTGGGATAGAGGATGAACCCAGTGAGAAATATATTGCAAGAGCAACGCGCTTAAGGTTGTCTGACGTTCAAACCCACATAACTATCAAGGGGGGACTCTCTGGTTTGCCTGCTCAGTTATTGTTTGAGAAAGCTCGGTATTTCACCAATACAAAGAACACTAGGGTTTTTGAGTCAACTTTCGCATTGTTGGCTTATGGATTATTCCTGTTTCCCAATATCGAAGACTTTGTCGACATCAACGCCATCCAAATTTTTATGCTCAAGAATCCGGTCCCTGCCCTATTGGCCGATGCGTATCATGCCATTTGTCATACCCCAAATTTTGACCACTAAGATTTCCCATCATTGTGCAAATCATCATCACAATATGGATGAACCATCATGCCTCATCAAATGCCTCAAGGGTCGTTGAGCATTCCTTACAATCAAAATTAGGGTTTTAAGCCCTCTCAGAGCCTTAGACAAAGGATCAATCAAGGAATGACTTGATCTTTAACTTGTCTAACCTCTCAAACATCCACAAAGGATCAAAAGGACTCCCACTTCAAGGATTAAGCATAAGGCTGCTCCCTTCTAGGTGGATCAAGCCTCAAGATCGCCAGTGTCACCAAATTAGGGTTTTGGTCGACCAGGGCCTCCATATGAAAATTTTCATCTGGGCACAAGCCAAAGATCCAAAACATAACCTAACATACTCCATGGAGCCTTATGGACCCAATCGTCAAGTCAATTTTGCCTCTGGGGATGCATTCACTAAAAATCAAGAATTAGGGTTTCTTGACCTAATTCACCCCTAAGTTGACTTTTGGGATAAATCATGAACCAAAACCTCAAGACATGATTTGAGGGTCTTTAATGAATTATATTAATCCATTTGGAACAATGGATTAATCCAAGAAGATTGAGCAACAAGCCTCAATTTCATCTGCACCCCAATTAGGGTTTCGCGAGAAAAGTCAACTGTAACTTTGACTTTTGACCAGGACATGCTCCCAAGCCCTAAGAAATGATTCAATATATCCTATGACACCCATGGAACATGTCCGTCAAGTTTGATTTAGGTCAAGGACATGATTTCCTGAAGAATTGCACAGTTTGGAATTCATCTGATAAAAAGTCAACTGTGCACAAAAGTCAACTTTGACTTTTTGAGATTTTTCACCAAAATGGATTTTTAACCCTAAAATGATGTTTATGTATGATTTGAATCATCATTCATCAAGAAAAATCAAGAAAAGTGGGATAACTTGTAAAAGGGGTAACCATAAAACTTAGAAAAATTTCTAAGTTATGGAAAAAGTACAACTAATGTGCCAACTTTGGAGGACCATAACTCCTAAACCACAAGGCCATTGGTCCCCATTCAAAGCTTGATTTGCAGATCACATTGCCCTCTACAAAAGCTTCATACTAAGTTATATCCAAAATCCTCATGGATTTTGAGTTATGGAGTGATCAAAATCAAGAAAAGTCATTTTGTTCCAACACTTAGTGAAATTTCACTAAGTCAGATTTTGCCTTACTTTTTTCCAAATGTAGGGACATTTTTCACTTGGATTCAGAAAATATCAAAACCAAACATGTTCAAACAGTTGTTGTATCATGTAAGGGCTTTCCAAAATGGCCAAGAACATTACCAAATTCAACTTGAGCCATGAGATATGACATTGGCAAGTTGCCTTGCTGAAATCTGCCAAGGCAAGGCAGATTTTGCACTTTTGGTCGATTTGCGAAAATCAGCCAAATCCAAATGCTCCTATCCACTTGGACACCTCAGAGGATTGAATCTAAAGGGGGCAATCACTGAGCCAAGCCTCCAAAGTCTTTGGAACAAGAAATAGCATGTTGAACCTAGAATTGCCAAAATAGGGACAAGACTCCAATTTTGGAATTGAGCATTCAATGGAAGCATCAAGGTGGCATGGACTGAGCCATTCTCAACTAAATTCAGTCAAGACTTATCCAAGACCAAGGGAACCACAACTCTGTGCCTTAACCTCTAGTCAATGGCTAGAGGAGACTTGGTTTCTCATTAGACAACATTGGCCAAACCTCTGCTGCAGTTGCCATTCACTGTGGATCCCAAAACAAACTTGCTCTACTATAAATAGAGCTCAATTGTGATCAGTTTGAGTACATCAAAGCCATCTAACAGATGCTTTCCTCAAAATCTCTTCTTTCACTCCAATTTTTCCTTCTAAGGCAAGTCACTATCGGGTTTTGAGTTTGAGAGGTTTTCCAATCAAACCAATCACACACACATCTCACATACATCATATAGAAGTGATCCAAACACTCACATAACATCTGGAACACAGATTTCACAAAATCACCAGCCAATTGCTCAAGTTCTTGACAGTTTTGCAGTTTAGGTACCATCTTCAACTCCAAACCATTTCAATCTATTCCAAGCATTCATACACACTCCATGGCACCTAGGGAAGCTATCCAGATCATTGGAACCTAGCTGTAACACCTCCAACACAAATCACGATCACCAGCTGCAAGTGGTAAGCATGAGCTCTTCTAACTCTATGATCCATGCAATTTTTGCTGCACAATAATTTGGCCATATGTTCATAATCATGCATGGAATGTTTCCCCTCAATTAATTACATTGTTTGAATCGTGTATCAAAAATCCTAGCCTTCATGCAGAAATTAGGGTTCTTGAGGATTTTTCATGATTTCTTGTTATATGTTTAATTTAAATGAAATTAAATACCATAGACATGATCGTGAGGTTGAAACGAGTTGATTGGTATGTGGATTACATGATATGATTAAGTATTCAGTGAGATTGGAGAGAAAATGCAAATCAGCCAAACCCAGAACACGCGCGTGTTCTTCAGCTGTTCTTGGCGCCTTTTTTTGAAAATTCAAATATTTGATTTTTGTGATTTTATTTAATTGATTCAAAAATTAATTTCTCTCTGAGTTTTAATGATTTTGAGTTGATTCTTTTTTTAATAATTCACAAAAATGTTAAAATATTTTATTTTCCCAAAAAATCCCAAAAATATTATTTATTGACCTACAAAAATATTATTAATTGTTTTTGACATTTAAAATATTTTCTCCACCTTGATTTTGCAACTTTTAATGCTTTCTAATTATTTTGTAGGTCAATACTTAATTTTTGAAGCATTAATCCAAGATCACAATTTGTTTTTCATGTGTTAAACAATTTTGATCATTTTAATTGAATTTTTATTCAATTAAATACATTTTGAAAACAAATTAGGGTTTTTGGATTAATTCAACCCTCATAAATCATTTTCAAATCACTCATGGGCCTCTAATAGAGTGTAAGACCCAACCCTTTGTAAATACCAACCATTTTAGGCCTCACTTATTGTATAAGTCCCGTTGTATTTCAAAATGTTCGACGCGATCATCATCCGTTGAAAAAATAACCTTGGGCCTCTCCTTGAGCTATAAGTCCCATTTAAAACTTTTGGGCCTCTAATAGAGTGTAAGACCCAACCCCCTTTTAACCAAAACAATTTTGGGCCTCACTTATTGTATAAGTCCCTCCGCGTTAAAAGAAAACCTCGGCGCGATCGCCATTTTTAAATGAAAAATCAATTGGGCCTACCCTCGTGTTATAAGCCCCACTCTTTTTCTTTAAAAACATTTTAGGCCTCTAATAGAGTGGAAGACCCAACCCTTTGTACAGAAAACATTTTTGGGCCTCAGTCACTTGTATAAGTCCCTATGTACAAATTCAAACAGTGCGCTCACTAGTAAAACCCTGGGCCTCTGCTTGAGCTGTAAGCCCCAAATCTTTCTTTTTCAAAGCACTTTCTCCTTTGATTTTGAATTATACTGTTGTTTTCAATTTTCCTTTGTTGAACAACTAACCAAACAGCATGGAAGCTCTACAACCGAGTAAGTATTTATATGCTTTCATTTACCGCTTTCATATACATATAACTGTATTGTGGGGCTGTTTTGCTGTAAGTTTTCTTTCATAAACTCATATCAACTGTGTAATAATAGTATAGATATTTAGAGTTTCCCCGACAACTACGTCTAGAACTAGGTGACGTCGTTTCGTTTATTCGTAGAAATAGACAACTAGATCCCCAATAGGATCACTAGATACAGTCTTCTCTTCGGCTGTCCTCATTAGGAATTGTCAAGAAACTCTACTCCTAGAGATGAATATATTCTCCGTGAATGGCATCTTTAAGTTTCTTCCTAATTCTCGAACTTTCCTGACTTGATCTATTCCTTGTGATTAGTTTGCCTTGAATTTCTCGGGGTTTGGGGACCCACAGGCTTCTTAAAAGCATCGGCCTCCTCTTGGGCATCGTACAAGGACCCACAGGCTTCCTAAAAGCAACCCTGCCTCCTCTTGGGCTTAGTACAAGGACCCGCGGCTTCTTAGAAGTATTCACAGCCTCCTCTTAGGCTTCGTATAATGATCTCTTCCCCCGGGAATGATAGCCTCCTCTTGGGCTTCATACAAGGACCTCTCGGCTTCTTAAAAGCTTCCAGCCTCCTCTTGGACTTCGTAGAAATTGTCCTGACGACCTCCTAGAGGTATAGGAACATAACTTAGTCATCTTCATAGAACAGTCCATTCATAGAGTGTACTACTGTTTCGCAAAGCGTAGTACAAAAGATGAAACTCTAGACTTGGACAGTCTAACATCCTTGAGTCTCAAAGACATTCTCAAGTGACCCCTTCATTAAATAGGAAGGAAACTCGCAGACTCGAACAGTCTCAATACCCTTCGGATTTCCTGTTTCCTCAAAGAACAGGAGATAACCTTGATCCCCGCATCAAAAATCCCTGAGTACAGTGCTGCTCATATAAGAACTGTTTTTCTCTTTAAAAATCAGTATACTGGATCTGTCACTTAACTGAAACAGTTACCATAGCCTCCTCTTAGGCTTTGTATAATGATCCTTCTCCAACGAAGTTAGCCTCCTCTTAGGCTTTGTATAATGATCCTTCTTCAGTGAAGTTAGCCTCTCTCTTGGACTTTATACAATGACTCTTCCCAGTGAAGCAAATGTTTAGCCTATCTCTCGGGCTTCGTATGAGACACAAAAGACTCCCTCGTTAAGTCAAACAACGTTTAGCCTCTCTCTCGGGCTTTGTACGAGACACATAAGAGACTCCCTCGTTGAGTCAATCACCCATTTCGCCTCCATCTCGGGCTTTATACGAGATACAAAAAGGTTCTTATTGAGCCAAACAAATTTTAGCCTCCATCTCGGGCTTTGTACGAGATACAAAAACACTCTCTTGTTGAGTATAAAAGACCCTCTTGTAGGATCAACCCCTTTTAGCCTCTCTCTCGGGCTTTGTACGAGACACATATTAGCCTCCTCTTAGGCTTTGTATAAGAAAACCACTGGTTGATCCAATCATCCTTTTAGCATCAAAGTTGTGCCTCGTTCACAGTACACAAACATCAACAACTCCTTCCATCTAATCGCTGTAAGCGGCAAGCCTCTGGATCATCTACATCCATGCCACTGTCCCTCTTTTAGCATGAGAAATTCCTAAAGAAAGATAGCATTTCTCTACACTGAGTTAAAGTCTTCTCCTTCAGGGTAAAATCCCCTATAAAGGAAATTATGGCATTGCCGGATTCACAAATCCCAATTAAAGTAATTCTCCTTTATAAACAGTTGTGACATACAACCCCCTCTTTAGAGATGACAAATTCTCTCTAAAGTCAAACCCTTTCAGCTTCACATCTTGGGCTTTGAACAAGATACAAATAGACTTTTCAGCTTCACGTCTTGGGCTTTGAACAAGACACCAAAACACTATTTCCTCCCATAGCATAGGAGGAACTACGAACGCTCTGATTTCCCTGTTTCGGTAAACGAGAATACGTAGGCATAAGATTGAAAGAAAGATCTTAGCGAGCACACTAAACAAAAACCAAATCCCATATATCATAATCTGAAGCAGTATCCTAACAAGATCCCAGAGAGAAATCAGTATTGACAAAAATACAAATAACCAGTACGAAGGCCCCACCACATTGATCGCATCTGTAACCTAACAGACCGCTGTTTAAACTCAGTATGCAAGCAGGGTTAATTGGAGACATCTATTTCCCTTCCTTCATCAGCTTTAATAGGATAAAAAATGAATCGACCTGAAGTAAACAAACCCAAAGAGCGACAGTGCTTAAGAACCGCATCCAAAATGGCTCTCTACAGAAAAATGGCGCCCACCGTGGGGCTACTCTCTTCAGTTTCTTTTCTTTTTTCTTCACTTGTGTTAAAACCACAGAATGGCGCCTCCGCCGGGGAACCATTTTCTGTCAGGAACATAGGATTCATAGCTTGTAAAGGTCTAGGACTTTAGGACAAATATATATACTGCTTTTCCTAATTGATATACCTGTTTATTTTTCTGCTAATGGGAATGCGTGTGATGCCGCATGTGGAAAGATTGAGTATACACTTAAGATAAGTGATGGCGACGAGGTCGACCATCAACCTCAGTGGAGGCTGACCAATGCAACCCATTCTCTCATCTAGACAATGGGCCGATTGTTAAGTCTGAGAAGCTGAGGAGCCAAACCCTTTTGTAGTGCGGAAGCTATCGAAAATAGTTGTCACGCGATACTACCCTCATTTGAGGCTGGCGATCTATTCTCGGTGAATGGCACTTACTCTAAGATTGCTCTACAACTCGCTGGAGATCCGCTTATTGTTTTGCTTTCCTGGGAGGAGCTGATGATAATGAGTACAGGTACAAAAATCACCCTAGTATAAACCTTTGGGGATGGGTAGAGCCTTGACTTCATGACAACGACCCTTTGATCCCATGTTTTTTCTATGTTTTTGTGTGCTGCATTCATGCATTCATCTAAACAACATTAAAACATTCAAAAAACTTCTCTTCTAGTCTCTCTATTTTTCAAATTAAACTAAGATTGTGATTGAAAATATCAGAGAAAAGGATTGTGCTAATGGATTTCGGTAGAAAGAGAACCCATAGGTATACCTTCAAGGTTCCAAAACTAGAGGATTTAAGAGGTTTGGCGAGAATGATCACAAACCAGGAGGCCTTTAGAGCCAAGTACGGAGGTCTGCTACCACTGTTAAGAGTCTATGTGATTGAGGGAATCATGGACGCACTCGTTCAATTATACGATCCGGTTTATCACTGTTTCACATTCCCTGATTACCAGCTCGCACCAACGCTGGAGGAGTATTCTCATCTGATCGATCTACACATTACAGATCGAGCTCCATTTTCTGGACTGGAAGAAATTCCAAAGAATCAGACCATTGTAAGAGCAATTCATTTGGACGAGTCTGAGGTCAGGACTCACATGACACTAAGGGTGGCATCCAAGGTTTGCCAGCCCAGTTCTTGACAAAGAAAGCCTTGTATTTTGCCAGTATAGGAAACGTGACTGCTTTTGAAAGCGTCTTTGTCTTGCTCACCTACGGGTTATTTTTGTTTCCCAACATCAATAACTTCGTCGATATCAACGCTATTAAGGTTTTTCTCATTGGAAACCCTGTGCCGACTTTGCTCGCAGATGCGTATCATTCTGTACACTTGGAGAATTTGTACAGCAGAGGGGAGATCACATTTTGTGTACCTTTGCTATACAAATGGTTCATCTCCCACTTGCCCAAGTCTGCTGCTTTTTGGGATTGCAAGAGTGCTTTACGTTGGTCGCAGAAGATCATGTCTCTTACCAACTCTGATATAGATTAGTGTAGTAGGATTTATGATGGAATCAGGATCATTGACCGTTGTGGAAACTTCCCCAACGTACCCCTTATAGGAACTAAGGGAGGAATCAACTACCATCCGGTATTGGTTCTTCGTTAATTTGGATACCCAATGAGACACATCAAACGGGGTGTTCATCTGGAAGGTCTTTTCTTCAAGGAAGGAGAAAGTGACAGAGCACTAAAGATGGAAATAGTGCACGCTTGGAAACACGTTCATATGAAAGGACGAGATTCTCTGGGAAAACTGGACTGTGTCTTGGTGGAGCCTTATCTCCACTGGGTACAAACTAGAGCTCTCAAGCTAAAAATGCCTTATCGTCGTTACGAAATTCTTCCGCCGAGGGAATTCGTCATGTACTTCATGACGGAAACTGAAAAGCTTCAGGTTACTCTCAACAAAGTTCAAAAAGAGAGAAGGTCTTGGAAGAACAAGTACCGCACCCTTGACGTAGAGTGCATCAAAATACAACAATTACTGAAAGAGAAGGATGCTCTAATTGAAATTTTGGAGCGACATGCTGTAGAGAATCAAGATGACCAAAGGAATGTGCTCACTCCTTTCATTTGGAAAAGGAGTGACAACCCGACAACGGCTCAAGAGCCCCGATCAAAGAAAAGGAAGATGCCAGAATCAGCACCCGAATTCTCTCGGGACCCCTTAGCTTAGGTTTCTGTTTCTGCACCTTGTAATCTACTGTATTTCCATTTCTGTAATCCTTTGAATTTCAATAAAAAGGGGCTTCCCCCACCGTTTGATATTTGCAATCTAATTGTCGAAGTTTATTTTGATTAAACCAAAAGAACAATTAATATAATCATTGCATTCATCATTCTCACATCGCGTATTCTTCTTCCCTACGAATCTCACGTTTGTGTCTCGGTTCTAGAGTCAAACTGTCTCATTCGTATAATACTCGGGCTAATCGTCAGAAAAAGATGGATGATCTTGAGGAAGAAAACAGAGAGTTGAAAGAAGAGATCAACGCTCTGAGAGAGGATATAAGAAAGCTTCGTAACGACATGCAAGCCATGGCAGAAGCTCAGCTACAAATGACTGTGATCTCAGAGATCACCTCAATGCCCATAGTGGAGAAGTATGATCCTAGGTATCAGATGCCGAAAGATCATCCCTGGGGCATGCCTGTTAACTATACCCCAGAAGGATATGTTCCGCCGATCACCGATGATCAGGGAATCGTAGCAGAAGCCGCTGGTCCCGAAGGTTACAAACTTCGGGAAAGCGAAGATGCCAGAGGCATATTGAAGACTCCTGAAGGTTACAAACTTCGGGAAATGCCAAGACTCACTGCCGTAGTCACGGTACCACCTCTTGTCGTGCACACTGTCCCGAAAGGACAGATTCCACAGATACCTTCTGGTAAAAAGGAAACTATGTTTGACCGAATGGATGAATTCCAGGAACAGTTCTTGGAAATGCAGAAGAAGCTGCAAGCCATTCGCGGTCAGGATCTATTTGGAAAGGATAATGCAGACCTCTGCTTGGTCCCCAATGTGAAAGTCCCGGACAAGTTCCAAGTGCCCAACTTTGAAAAGTACAAGGGTAACTCTTGCCCTCAGAGTCATCTGGTGATGTACGCTCGGCGGATGTCAGCTCAGACTGAGAATCAGGACCTGCTGATTCACTACTTTTAGGATAGTTTAACCGGTGTCACATTAAAATGGTACATGGGTTTAAACCGTACTACGATAAGTACATTCAGAGATCTTGGTACTGCCTTCGTCCAATAATACAAATACAATTTGGACATGACACCCGACAGAGATCAACTCAGATCAATGTCGCAAAAGGACAAGGAAACCTTTAAGGAGTATGCTCAGAGATGGCATGAAATTATCGCTCAGATTTGTCCACCTCTTGAGGAGAAAGAGATGACAAAGATCTTCTTAAAAACCTTAAGCTCATTTTACTATGACCGAATGGTTGCCAGTGCGCCCAGTGATTTCACCGAGATGGTCGGCATGGGCGTACGTCTTGAGGAAGCCGTCCGAGAAGGACGTTTGGTAAAAGACACTGGATCGACGAGCGGTACTAAAAAATACGGTAGTGCTCTCCCTAAGAAAAAAGAGCAGGATATTGGGAATATCTCTCTCGGAAAGCAAAGGCGACGATATCAACCAGTAGCAGATGTAACTCCTGCTATCAGCCCTGCGCCTATTCCTACGTATCAACCCCAGGTTGCACAAAGCCAACCTAATCAGAAAAGGACACAACAGTCTCTTCAGCAGGCTCGTCCTCCATACAATAACAACCGTACAACACGACCATCAGGGTTTGATCCTATACCCATGTTGTACACAGAACTATTTCCGTTACTACTGGCTAAGGGACACATCCAGACTAAGTCTCCTCTTACAGTACCGAAAAATTCGCCTTTTTGGTTTAAGGTGGATCAGACATGCCCTTATCATCAAGGAGGATCAGGGCATAACATAGAGAATTGTCTCAATTTCAAATCCGACGTGCAAAATCTTGTTAGGAGCGGGCTCTTATCTTTCAAAGATACGAATCCCAATGTTCCCACGAACCCGCTGCCTCAACATGAAAAAGCTGCAGTCAACCTGATTGAGAGAGAGTCTAACAATGTCTATCAAATTCACGATGTACTCTTATTGAGGACCAATTTGGTCAAGATGCATTGTAGACAGAGTGGATATGGCCATGTGCCACCTCATAATTATCACCAGTGTGATATCTGCTCTAAAGACAACCAAGGATGTTCTGTGGTGCAAGCAGCCCTACAGGAACAAATAGATCTCGGATGGATCCAAGAGCACCGAATTCGTGGAGTTAACATGGTCTATACGAACTCCAACATCATTCAGAACCACGACATCTGTGTAATGAATGTCAACTTGGTGGCAATTCACTCAAGGCAAAGCCAATATCATAATCTGCCACGACACGATTACAGTTCCTGTCTGACTTGCTCGGTAAACAAACAGGGGTGCTCTTTCATACAAGAGGCCCTCCAGCGTCAGATGGATCTTGGATGGATCCAAGACTACCATGATAGGAACCCTTATCAGATCAACATGGTTCAGATCTTCGATATTCGCGTGATGAATACCAACCGGGTAGAGTTACATGCTGAGCAGGTCCGACTCGGATTCTTAATATCACATGACTATCAAAGTTGTAAAGCAGGTTGCGAAAATGATCGAGGTTGTACCCTTGTCCAGGAGGCACTTCAACACTTGTTAAATCACTGGTGGATGCCAATCTATATGGATGAAGATACTCAGCAGATTAGTATCAATAACAGGAATCCCACTCGGCGTCAAAGTCAGGATGTCTGATCTGTGGAAGCTAACCTAGTGAGGTTACATTGTATTCAAAGTGGGCGTGGCCAGGTGCCACCACACAACTATGACCGTTGTAGTGTCTGTTCGGAAAGTAACCAAGGGTGTTACCTTGTGAGAGCAGCTCTTCAGGGTCAGGTGGATCGTGGAGAGATTCGCCCATATCCGGGTTCTGGACCCATCAACTGGACGGCGAACTACCTTGCCAATCAAGTCGAGGATGTTGTCACAATCTCTGGTCGTCACTAGACCAGGGATGTTTTTGCCATCATCCCTCTACTTGACGAATCTAGAGCTCCCAACTGGGAACGGGTCGAGATTACTTATGATGGTCAGAAAAATCAGAAGGTTCCCATAGTCATCTATCTACCAGGACCACTACCGTATGAATCAACTAAGGCTATCCCTTACAAATACGGTGCAACAACAGTCAAAAATGGAAATGAAATTCCATTACCCTCCGTCCTGAATATTGCAGACATCAGTCGTGTAACATGGAGCGGTCGAATCTTCAACCGAGGAGTTGGAGAACCTAACAAGGAAAAGGAACTTTAGACAGAAGCTCCCGATCCATCAGTCGGTCAATCCAGTAATCCCGACCTTTAAAAAAATAATGATGAGATGCTGAAGCTCATCCAAAGGAGTGAATATAACATTGTTGATCAGCTGTTACAGACTCCTTTAAAGATCTCGGTATTATCACTGTTACTCAGTTCAGAAGCCCACAGGGAGGCTCTACAGAAAGTCTTGGAGCAAGCCTTTATGGAACAGGATGTAACAAGCAGACAATTCGATAGCATTGTCTCTAACATAACTTCCTGCAATAATTTGGGATTTAGTGATGAGGAATTACCCGAAGAGGGTCGCCGTCATAACATGGCGCTCAACATTACAGTTAACTGCCAGGACGATGCTTTAGCCAGCGTACTGGTAGACACAGGGTCAGCCCTGAATGTTATGTCGAAGTCCACTTTGACTCAATTATCATTCAAAGGCCCTCCGATGAGAACCAGCGAGGTCGTCGTCAAAGCATTCGACGGATCCAGAAAAACAGTTATCGGCGAAGTTGACCTTCCCATAACTATCGGTCCTCGCACTTTCCAAGTCACTTTCCAGGTCATGGACATCCGGGCAATATACAGTTGTTTATTAGGAAGACCTTGGATACATCAGGCTGGAGCGGTCACTTCGACCCTCCACCAAAAGCTAAAGTTTGTTCAGAACGATCAACTTGTCACAGTCTGTGGAGAACAGGCCTTGCTCGTGAGTAACTTATCATCATCTACTTGTGTAGAACCTGAGGAGGTTATTGGAACTCAGTTCCAAGCACTGTTGGTGGGAAAGTACAATCAATCCCAAGGAGGAACCTCGAATTCCTCATACAAAGATGCTATTAAAGCGGTCGAGAGTACCGATACAACCGGATGGGGACAGCTTGTCATTCCTATTGACAATAAAACAAAGAAGGGTCTTGGTTTTTTTGTAACCTGTACCCAGACAGCTGCTAGCGATGGAAGTCTTCATCCTATTCAGAACTTCTTCCACAGTGGAGGTTTTCTTCACCCAGTCCCTCAAGCAGTCCATGCTATCAATGAGGAAGATCCCTCTGACACAGAGGAAGAGTGGAAGTCCTATCTTAACAATGACGGTTATATGTCTCAGGACGAAATGCAAACTCCTTTTTGCTTTCCTACAGAGAGTCTGAGATTTATACCCAGGTCAGACATCGAAATGATATACGGGGATTGTGATCCGGAAGGATGTCGTGCTCCGCCAAATTCATTAGAGGAAGACACTCCGATGAAAGAGAATTTTGACTACACCTACTATGGCCCAATGGATGGTCTGCCAATGTGGCAACCTTATCCAGGAGACTTGGGGTAAGAGAGTCAGCCGAACAATGAAAATCAGCTGACCGTCATTGAACAGAATACCTGTGTCCCCACCATGTCATGGGATCAACACTCAGGTCATTCAGAAACTACTCAACATAACGATGAATTTGCAACGTTTCCAGGACTAGAATTCATCAACTATGCTTTTCCCGAGGTTAACGTCATCGAGAGGGATGACTCCTCCAGTTCGAAAGAAGTGTGGGACACCTTGGGACAATAGAGTGGAAAATTTGACTATATGGTAAAATACACCGCTCTCGAAAGCTCTCGTATCAGGCTCGAAGATATCCATCCAACTGGATGGGGAGATACGGCTGAGAGCACAAATGCTATGCAAAATGCAACAGAGGAATCCTCCTACGACAACTCTGCCTGGGAGACAGATTCCAATGATCCTGCTCCACCAGAAATCCACGTCATTTCTGAAGATAAATCAAGGAAGGTACCAGACTTTGTGATTCACTGAGGAGTTCGCCACCAATGGGTTGCCGTCGATGTTCCGAAGGTCGTTCATCAGTCAAAGTAATTACCATCTTTAACCTTTCACCCTGCCCAGGTGAAACAGATGTTTTAATAGGGCTCGCTTTCTGTAAATTTCCCTCTTCGCTTCGCCCAACGCGACAGAGTTTTGTTTTATAGGGCTGTAGTTTCAAGGATCGACTTGTTCGTTAATAAAATAACGCCGTTCTATAATTCCTGCATTAATCGCTGTTTTCTCTTTTTGTTTTTTCAGAAAATGGTAATCCTAAAAAACAAATCAATAATAAAAACAAGCAGTAAAATAAAACATTGCACACACTTGCATTTTTTCTATCTCTTCTAAACACGAATCATCACATCATGCAGATTGCTTGTTTTAAACCCAGTTGAAACATATGATCCAATGCCTTCTCCCGACTTTGGGTTCCCGATATTTGGGGCTGAAGAAGAAGTTGACAATGAAATTCCAGAAGAGATCTCTCGACTACTCAGACAAGAGGAAAGGTCCATTGAACCTCACAAAGAGCCGTTGGAAACGGTAAACTTGGGTTCAGAAAAAGAGAGAAAAGAAATCAGGATTGGGGCACTGCTTAGTCCAACTTCCAGAGAGGGTTTGATAAAGCTTCTCAAAAAATTCCCGATGTATTCGCTTGGTCCTATCAGGATATGCCAAGGTTGGATACCAGCATCGTGGAACATCACTTACCGTTAAGATCTGAATGTCCGCCAGTAAAGCAAAGGTTGAGACAGACTCACCTGGACATGGCCATCAAAATCAAAGAGGAGGTACTAAAACAGATTGACGCAAGTTTCCTCGCTACATCTGAATATCCTCAATGGTTAGCCAACATCGTACCCGTTCCCAAAAAGGACGGAAAGGTCAGAATGTGTGTTGATTACAGGGATCTGAACAAGCCAAGTCCAAAGGACGACTTTCCTTTACCACACATTGACATGCTGGTAGACAGCACAACAAAGTTCAAAATTTTCTCCTTCATGGATGGATTCTCGGGCTATAACCAGATCAAAATGGCGCCGAAAGACATGGAGAAAACTTCGTTCATTACCCCATGGGGTACCTTTTGTTACAAGGTGATGTCGTTCGGCTTGAAGAACACCGGGGCAACCTATCAAAGGGCCATGACTACTCTGTTTCATGACATGATTGTCGCTCCCGGGATTTTCATCCTAGTACAAACGCGAAAGTGGCACCGAAACAGAGTCGCCAGCAATGTGTATTTATCCCACGAGAGAGAAAGGAAACACCGCATAAACCTGAGAGGAAGGATAGAGCATGGTCTTACGACCAAGAGAACTGGGTTCGGGAGTCGGTTACGCGAGAGGAAGGTATTAGCACCCTCTCACGTCCATCGTACCCGATGGGATCCACGCTTTCTTGTCTCAATCAAAGGGTGTAAGGAAAGATGCTGGAAAAAGAACTGGGAAAGGAATGGAAAGAGAAAGAAAAAACAAATGTAGGGAAAATAAAAAAAGTGCTCGAATGGGCCCTACCCCACTGCCTACGTATCTCATCGGGAGCATGAGAATCAGAGCGACGTAGTTCCCCTCACTAGGGATGAATTGTTTGTGTTTTTTAGGGAACGACTAACATTCTAGCTCATGTGTTGCAGGCTCGCTGGTCCGAGTGTGTTACCATCTTGCAAGAGAACGAGAAGAAGCACATTCGTACGTTGAGAAGGAGTGAGATGAGAAAATAATTCCCGAAGGAAATACGTTATTGTTTGTTTTTGTCTTTTAGGAGTTTTTTTCATTTGTTTTCATATGATACTGTATCTAAATCTTAGTCATTGGAATGTACACATCCTCACATTCCAAGATGGAATGAGTAAGAAAGTACACTAAGGGTGAAGAAGACCCTCACACTTAATTCCAATTATTAAGGTTAGAACACACTAGCATACTTGTATTTATTAAGTGTTTTTGTTGATTATGAAAAGAAGAAGTGTTTTTTATTTATTTGTACCTTCAACAAGTATTACATTTAAGTCCCTCATACAAGATCAAATGTTTAACACATTGACCCAAGATGGGCCATATGCTACACATTCTAACATTATAAGAGAAGACCCCTTTATAATCTTTTCTTTATATGAAAGGCCTAAATGCAATAAATGCCTACCTTTATTATATATTTTGAGTTTTCTTTGAGATGAGAAGATGAAAGACCCAAGGAGAGAAAGGTAAAAATCTATGTGAACTAAGACTCAATCCTAATTGATTAATTAAGGGAGTGATCCTAATGGTTTGTGAGGTTGCAAAACCTAAAATCTAAAGAAGGAATGAATTAAACAATTCACTTCTAAAGTAGAAGATGAATTGTAACTCAAAAGGGAAAGTAATGAGTTAATCAAAGAAAGCACATAAGTGCTTAACAAAACACAACATTGAATTGTAAAAGATGAAAAGAGAGAGGTTTGAATATGGATTCCTTATCCACACTCAATTTCAACTTACCAAGACCCCTACATGGTTAGTAAACATGGAAACATGTATAAGAAGTAAAAAGTACTTAATACACATTAAAATTCAAAAAACTAAAATGAAGAATCAAATCTTAATATCACAACTAGAATGTGAATCATATTGACAACAAGTGATCATCATCATACAAGTTCAAAGGAATAAGCAACAATCATCATCCATAGCATTTAAACATGTTTTCATAAGAAAGGATAGATGAAAGATGAAAAGAAATGAAATGAACGTGCATAAATGGAACATGCAATCCACAATCAGAATTGAAACTAAATGAAAAATGGTCTATAAACATCTCAAAAGTATTCATGAATCAACAATCAAGACATTCAAGAAGTAATAGAAGGAAGAATTGAATTGAAAGTTCAAAAAGAAAAAAGCAAACAATACATGTCAAGGATGCACAAAGTTCAAGTTGAAATGAACATGTAAAGATGACCTATAATGTGTACCAAGGACCAATAATGTCATATGAATGGCTCATAAAACATGCAAATGCTCATACAAATATGCACAAAATAAATCATGCAAACATGCACTAAAGTTAGAATGATATGACATGTATTAGGCTTCAAATGTAATGCATCAAACAAAAATAAAATGGACTTATGAAAATTATACAAGCATAGTATTTGAATGCCTAAGTCAGAAGTAAATCATACATCAAGATAGCATGTCAAAATTTAAAGCAAAATGACTTCAAATAATGCAATTAGGCCAAGTTGAAACATCAAACAAAATGTTGCAAAGATAAGCATCAAAATATGTTGTAAATTGACCTAAAAAATCAAACAAAAATCATCTTACATGGCTCAATGTATTAGGGAATCAATACAAAAAGAATCAGGTCAAAGTAATTTGTAATGAGTGAGAAAAAATTCTACAAACTCATGTATCACATTTGAAATGCATATAAATGGAAATTCAAAGAAAAATATGAAACAGTGGTAAAAATGTAATAAAATCATGAAATAAAAATGTCAAAAATTTCCTAAATATCTTGATAACACTCATGAATTTTTCTATAATTTTATAATGTAGTTTTGTATTTTTAAAAATTAAAAAGGAAACGTGTATGAAATGAAGAAAATAAAATAAATTGAAATAAGTAGGGGGTGCATGCATAGCAAACCATCAGTTAAAAATTGCTTGGGCTTTAAAACGTGGGATGCAAATAGTAAATTAGTCTAGTCCAAGTCCCAGCGCGTGGAACACAATAACAAACATGGAATTCATTCCACAAAGTTGACTCACGCATGGCCATTGGATTAAATCAGAGTCAAACCACAGTCAAAGTAAGCAAATCATGCACATCACATTGCTGGCACATCATAACAATCATACATGTACACGCATGCAATCATCAGATGGATTAAAAATGAATCACGTGACACACACCATCCCCATTAATTCGCTGGCAACATCTTCACCCTTGGATTAAAACAAATCAGACAGTCCCGACTTAAAACAAGATTAAAACCCTAGCAACTCAGATCACCGGCCGGAGATGACCTCCGGTCATCTTCTCCGGCCAACATCCGCTGACAATAATTTGCAGGCAAGCACAAATGCACAAAATATACATCAATGGAAAGCTGAAGTGATGAGGGACCTGAATCCAGTGATAAAATGCGCAAAATATTCATGAAATAATAGAATCGAACAGAAGAAGTTTTGCCCTAACTTTTCAACTATGCCTCTAAAGGCCTATCAACTAGCCAGACAAGTTCTTGAGCTTATAAGAAGCTTCAAGAACCTGATAACATCTTCAAAGCATGTCTATAATGGCTGAAATTCGTACCTGAAGATTTGTGACCTTAAGATATTCTTCAGAAAACCAGAGATTCCAAGCTGTTTTTGATCCACTCTTGGCCAAATAAAGGCTTATATGAAGTAATTGATGATGATTCAGTGGAGAGAAATTGAAATCGAAGCTTTAAAACCAGTTGCAATGGTGAGAGATTGAGAGAGAAGAAGAGATTCTGAGGTGAATGTGGAAGATGAGTGTTGAAATGGTAAAAAATGAGAGAATCAGAGAGAAGGTGGAGAGAGTTTTTGGGATGAAGATGAGAAAAAGAAGTTGAAATTAGAAATGTGAGTGAAGCTTTGATTTATAGTGTGAGTTTAACCATGGTTAACATGAGTGAGTTAACTGAGTCAGGATGGTTTAGGTGAGTCCATCCTAACTAACTGAGTCAAGTTAGTTAGGGGACGAGTTAGCAATGGCTGTGATAGGATGATGGTGATTCATGGTGAGCTATGGTGGAGGTGAGAGTGAACTGAAATGGTGATGATGTATCATTCTGAGGTAGCAGCATGACTTGCACGAAAAGTTTTTTTCGCTTCCCCTTTGATGCATGGCAAGGAGCATATGTATGTATGCGTATGAAACTTGCTTGGCCAAATAGGGTAAAGGAATGTGTGGAAAAGTATACGTGTGAATGCTTGAAATAACAACAATAACAATATTTATTTTCTGGTTTTATAACAACAACATATTCAATGCAACAGTGAATGTTTGGCAATGAAATTCTCCATGTGTATGGCATGGAATTGCATGCTTTTGGACTTAATGAAAAGAGGGATCATAGTAGAACAACTTTGGTATGAGAAATGAATTGAATTGAGGTGTATAGGATAGTGTAAAATAGCTTGGAAACTCCATGTTTGAAACTGGTGGAAGGGCGAGGAAAATGGGTTGGCTGGCAAGGCAAGCATGACATGGAATTTCAGCATGATCACCCTAACTTGAGGCCACTATATCTTTATCATATCTTGATCAATTGAAATTTTGTCCAACATGAACATTGAAGAGGGCATTGGAAGGAACAATTTTGATGTTGACAAGTTTTTCATATGAAGCCTCTAACCATGAGAAAAATGGGTGAACATTTGGCACACCACCTGTTTGTAAAAATGAGAGCGCGTGGGCCTAGGAATCCTTGGTCATGACCTGATTTTGGACCTACTTTGCTCAAACTTTGATCAATCATATCTCACTCAATTTTTATCCAATGGAAGTGTTCTACACATGGATTTGAAGCTTAAAACAAGATCTTTTATTGTGGCTGAGTGGAATTTTCATTTGATGTATCAATTTTGAATGGCCTTGGTTCAAAGTCTGGTGCAAAATGGTCAAAACTTGCCTTATTTAGAAACCCTACTTCTTCCAAAAATGGCAACTCTTCAAACCTTGATTTTTTTCATGGTCCCTTTGGAATTTCTTGATCAAATTTTGTACATTGGTCATATATAACATGAATTTCATGCATTTGGCCTCAAAAAGTCAAGAGTTGACTTTTTTCCTCTGATTATTTGACTTAGCCCCAATCTTCCTGATTTTTGATTTTTTCTTCCAATTGAACCACTTCTACAACCAATTGAGAGACAATTTTCCACACTCATACACTTAAGGACATGTAGAATACCATGACATTAAGGTTTGTCCAAAAAATCAGAGATACACTGATTTTATTGGAAACCCTAATTTTGATACCCACCTCCTAAGGGGAAAAATGTGCAGTCTTCAATTTCAAATTCCTCAGAGTATGTTGTGTATCCTCTTAAAGGATGATGAGATATGCTATTTGAGGGTGATTTTGAACCAAGGAACTATCTCTTTTGAGGGTTTTCCTTCAGTTTTTTGGACCTCTTACATAGTGAATGATGTAGTGCTTCAATCTCCTATTGAATCTCACTTTCTTGAGATTTTGGATGATCAATTGAGATAATATGAGACATGAAAGACCTCTTGGCTTGCCTTGAGGCAACTTGTTTGACCTTTTGTGCCTTGAATGATTCCTTGATTGTCCACCTTTCACCTGATCACATGCCTTGATGGTAAGAGGGATGTTATGCTTCATTTTTCTATGTTAAAGATGCAATGCAAGACTAATGAGATGGATATGATATGATATATGATAATGCTATGCTATGATGACAAAAGAGAGAGCAAATTTTGGGGTATTACAGCTGCCCCTATTCAAACACTGTAGACCTGAATGCCTGAAAGCGATTGCTTTCAGACTTTCGAGGCATATAGTGATTGAATACAAAATATAACCAAAAATTTGCTCTGGATGACGAAGAACAAAAGGGATATAAACCCAATGAAACTGCAGGACTAAATCCTCAATGAAACGTTAGAGAGATCTGTCTTTTGAACGACGCCAGACGACTACTGGCTTGCCACTCTATGGATGGACTTTCAACAATGTCTTTTTGCACGACGCCAGATGACTACTAGCTTGCCACTCTATGGGTGGACTTTCAACAATGTCTTTTTGAACGACGCCAGGCGACTACTGGCTTGCCACTCTATGGGTGGACTTTAGCTGCTCTGCCACTCTAAACAATGGACTTTTATCAATTCGTGTTGGATTTCTGCCAATCTGTCGTTGGACTTCAATGATTACCAAACCGGCTTTGGAATCTCAAAATTGCCATACTCAGATGGACTTTTTGCAGCTTTGCCAAATTAACATTGGACTTCGATGCTTACCAAACCGGCTTTGGAAGCTTTGCCAAATGATCACCCCACCTGCTGGAACAACCACCTGCAATACTATCCCACCTGCTGGAATAATATGAACAATCGTATATAAGGATCACCCCATCTGCTGGAATAACAATCTGCAATACTATCCCACCTGCTGGAATAATATGAACAATCGTATATAATGATCACCCCACCTTCTGGAATAACCATCTGCAATACTATCCCACCTGCTGGAATAATATGAATAAACTGTCTGTAATGATCACCCCACCTGCTGGAATAACCATCTGCAATACTATCCCACCTGCTGGAATAATATTAACCAACTGTTTGTATGCCAAAAATAAATTGGACTTTGAGTCGTAAATGAGCAATGCTGAGAATTACACCACCAGCTGGGTAATATCATATGCTGACACTTTGCTGAAGAAGAGATTCCCTCGATCTATTTAGACCTTGCTGGGGAAATTACTGCCAAAATGTTGAACTCTGTGGGGAGGTAAAACAATTCAGCAGGGAATTATCCTTTGACAAATTTCACATGTTGAAACCTGCGGGAAATATACCTTGTTGACACTACCACTTGCTGGTAAATCCTGCCGAGAACAAACTCCACAGGGGATGTTACTGCGAGAAGCTTCGTCTCTTAAGAGGATTTTATAGAAAACCAAGCGTTTTCAAACTCTTAGACGAACACCCTGTCTTTAACTTCCGAACATTCGCTCTTGAACTACCCTTCACATCGTCTGCGAGGTACCAGAAGATTTGCACTCGTTATGGACATGGAGTGCTCACTGCATTAATAACCGTTATCAACACAGAAGAACTCAATCTTCGACAACCGTTGTCGTCACAAAACCCGGTGGGAAATCTTGAATGAAAGAATCGACTTAATAAGATACAACAGTATCAAGTCGTAGCAAATATCTATTGGTGCTGAGAGATAACTTTCGTGCTGCTTGGATCGATCATACTCATTACCTGTAACAAAAAAAATATATGCATATACCCCAGGATATTGCGTGGTTTTTTGAGTCCACCATCCAAGATTGTCCAACAAGAAAAGTAATTTAAATTGTCTTTTTGTGCATGTTTTTGCAAGGCCAAGATATTTTCAAAGCAATGTTTTATTATAAAAAATTTGACGTTTTTGCAAACAAAGCAGTAAATGAAAATAAAAGCTTGTGACTGAATATTCAATTTTATTGATGAAATGCCAAAATTGGCGAATTTACAACCGGAAGCAAACCCCTGAAAGAGTTGATTGCCATAAAATTGAGAAAAGAAATATATCCTAATGATAATGCGGAAATTGGATTCCAACTGATTTCTGATTCTGTTATAACCAGTATGTATTCCAACTCTCTTGATTATCTTTGCCTTCGGAAGCTCGTGGTCGGACCAATTCCTCCTTCAGAAACTTTGCTAGTTTGCTGAAGAGTAGAGAACGTACAGATTAATTCATACTGCAGTCATTCGCTTAAATCCCTCTTTTCCGTGGATCGCCTTTTCAGGTTTTCAATCCACCGGGATACCCATTTTTGCCTAAGTTGCCCTTTCGGGTTTTCAACTTACCGGGTGTACAATTCTTTTCAATTATATCCCTAATTTTTGCCCGAACCTTTATTCTGTTTTTGGTTCGCCAGGATGCCCTTTTTTTCCTGGATTTTTCTTTTTTTTTTATCCAGCGGGTCTATTTATATGAAGTATTTTTTAACTGCATCTGAATTAACAGGGGATGAAAAGTCTTCACCATCCATGGTTGTCAGCAATAAGCCTCCACCTGAGAAAACCTTTTTAACCACGAATGAACCTTCATAATTAGGAGTCTATTTGCCCATGTGATCTGTACTCGGAGGAAGTATTCTCTTGATTACCACATCTCCGACCTTGTAAATTTGAGGTCGAACCTTCTGGTCGAATGCCCTCTTCATTCTGCGCTGGTATAGCTGGCCATGACATATTGCTGCTAATCGCTTCTCCTCAATAAGGCTCAGCTGATAAAATCTGGCTCGTACCCATTCAGCTTCATCTAGCTTAACATCCATCAATACTCAGAGAGAGGGAATCTTAACTTCGATCGGTGGAACTGCCTCCATACCTTATACAAGTGAGTATGGTGTTGCCCCAGTGGACGTGCGGACTGATGTTCGATACCCATGCAAAGCAAATGGTAACATCTCATGCCAATCTTTGTACGTGACAACCATCTTCTGTACAATCTTCTTGATATTTTTGTTGGCCGCTTCGACCGCGCCATTCATCTTCGGGCGGTACAGAGAAGAATTGTGGTGTTCGATTTTGAAGTCCCGGCATAGCTCAGCCATCATCTTATTATTCAAATTATAACCATTATCAGTAATGATTCTTTCGGGAACTCCATATCGACAAATGATATCTCGTTTCAAGAAACGAGCTACTACTTGCTTAGTGACATTGGCATAAGATGCTGCTTCAACCCATTTAGTGAAGTAATCAATGGCGACCAAGATGAAACGATGGCCGTTTGAAGCAGTAGGCTCAATTTTCCCGATCATATCAATGCCCCACATTGCAAAGGGCCACGGGGAGGACATGATGCTCAACGGATTTGGAGGAACATGTACTTTATCTGCATAGATCTGGCATTTGTGACACTTGCGGGTATACTTGCAGCAATCCGACTCCATTGTCAACCAATAATAACCCGATCTCAACAATTTCTTAGCCATCGCATGTCCTCCGGCATGGGTACCGAAAGAGCCTTCGTGCACTTCAATCATCAATAGGTCTGCCTCGTGTCTATCCACGCATCTGAGCAGAACCATGTCAAAATTTCTTTTATACAGCACGCCATCTTTGTTCAAGAAGAAACTACCGACTAGCCTTCTTAATGTCTTCTTGTCTTTGGAAGATGCCCCAGGCGGGTATTCTTGATTTTCCAAGAAGCATTTAATGTCATGGTACCAAGGCTTATCGTCAGACACTACATCAACATCAAACACAAACGCAGGTCTATCAAGACGAGACACATCAATCCTGGGTACAAAGTTCCAACCATGCACTTTGATCATCGAAGATATAGTGGCCAAGGCGTCTGCAAACTTATTTTCATCTCTGGGAACATGGTACAACTTGACAGTTGTAAAGACTGTCAGCAATCTCATCGTATAATCTCTATACGGAATCAAATTCTGCTGATGTGTGTGCCAAGTTCCCTTTACTTGATTGATTACCAGTGCTGAATCACCAAAGATATCGAGGGTCTTGATTCGTAAATCAATAGCCTCCTCAATCCATAGTATGCAAGCTTTGTATTCTGCTTCATTGTTGGTACACCCGAAAGTTACCCGGGCAGTGAAGGGCATGTGAACGCCTTCTGGTGTAATGAGAACTGCACCAACTCCGCACCCATTCATATTAACTACCCCGTCAAACATCAAACTCCATTTGGATTCAGGGTCAGGCCCCTCCTCCAGAAGTGGTTCCTGGCAGTCTTTCGCTTTGAGAAACATGATGTCCTCATCAGGGAAATCAAACTTCATGGGCTGGTAATCATCGAGAGGCTGTTGTGCAAGATAATCTGACAGTATACTTCCCTTGATTGCTTTTTGCGAAGTAAATTGAATATCGTACTCTGTCAGGACCATCTGCCACCTTGCAACTCTGCCCGTAAGTGCTGGTTTCTCAAAAATATACTTGACCGGATCCATTTTTGAGATCAACAGGGTTGTATGTGTGAGCATATATTGTCTCAATCACTTTGCGGCCCATGCGAGTTCACAGCATGTCTTCTCAAGCATTGAATAACGCGATTCACAATTTGTAAATTTCTTGCTCAGGTAGTAGATATCATGTTCTTTCCTACCTGTCTCGTCGTGTTGACCAAGAACACAACCCATGGATCCTTCGAGCACTGTCAAGTACATAATCAGTGGTCTCCCTTGAACTGGAGGTATTAGAATCGGAGGTTCCTGCAAATATCTTTTTATTTTATCGAATGCATTTTAACAATCATCGTTTTGCCTGACCGTTTGATCTTTTCTTAGCATTTTGAATATCGGTTCGCAGGTGGCAGTTAGGTGAGATATGAACCTTGAAATGTAGTTCAATCTCCCTAGAAAGCCGCGAACTTCTTTCTCAGTTCTCGGTACAGGCATATCTTGTATAGATTTCACTTTAGCAGGATCAACCTCTATTCCCTTCTCACTGACAATGAAACCCAGCAATTTTCCGGACCGCACGCCGAAAGTACACTTGTTAGGATTCAGTCTCAACCTGAATTTCCTTAACCTCTCACACAACTTCTTCAAGTTGATCAGATATTCCTCTTCTGTCTTTGATTTAGCAATCATGTCATCCACATAGCACTCGATCTCTTTATGAATTAGATCGTGGAATAACGTCACCATTGCTCTTTGATAAGTTGCCCCTGCGTTCTTTAACCCAAAAGGCATTACTTTGTAACAGAAGGTACCCCACGGGGTAATGAATGTCGTCTTCTCCATGTCTTCAGGCGCCATCTTTATCTGATTGTACCCGGAGAATCCATCCATAAATGAGAACACTGAAAATTGAGCAGTATTGTCAACCAGCACATCAATATGAGGGAGTGGAAAGTCATCTTTAGGGCTCATCCTGTTGAGATCTCTGTAATCCACGCACATTCTGACCTTGCCATCTTTCTTCGGCACCGGTACTATATTGGCCACCCAGGGGGGATAGTTGGTTACTGCTAGAAAACCTGCATCCAACTGTTTCTGTACTTCTTCCTTAATCTTCAAAGCCATTTCCGGTTTCGTTCTGCGCAGCTTTTGCTTGACCAGTGGACAGTCCTCTTTCAATGGTAGTCTATGCACAACTATGTCTGTATCAAAACCTGGCATATCTTGATATGACCAAGCAAAGATGTCAACGTATTCACGTAGGATGACTATCAGCTCTTGCTTTACATCAGCCCACAGATTTGCACCGATCTTGATCTCTTTCTCACTTTCTTCTGAACCAATATTGATAACCTCAAGCTCTTCCTGATGAGGCTGAATGGTCTTTTCTTCCTGTTTCAACAATCTAGCCAACTCTTCCGGGAGTTCATAGTCCTCATCACTTTCCTCCTCAGCTTGATAAATCGGATGGTCGAAATCATACGTGGGCATAACAGAATCATTTTTAGAGGAATCCACAAAATCAAGTCTGCATGATTGGATTGATGCATTATTTTAGATTATTTTTGCTTGAAAACAAAAGAAAAGAAAGTGCATTATCATTTTTAATTTTCTTTGTGCAAAAATAAAAATAACGAAGGAATAAAGGAACACAAATTTGTAAACAAAAACGTCCTTTTTATTGATGTTTGAACATTATATGAGAAAATATGGTGGCCCTACAAATGGATCCTCACACCTTGGGCAGAGTGTGGGGTTTTATGCATTATGAAAGACAAGAATTATTACTCTGAATGGTGTACAACATGAATGATTTCTTCACTAGACCAGTTTTGCAGTGCCTCGCCTGGAGCCAGTGAATACACCCATCTGTCCAGATAATTTGAGCTTTCAGTGTCATCTTCTATTGCTGAGCAGGACTGATTATGGTTGATAATTCCTCCACTGTTGAAATTGATTGGCCCATAGAATCGGGGAACTGGCGCCTGGCCCGGCTGGTATCCAATGCCAAACTTATCTTCTTTCACAAACACGTCGATAGCTTTACCCCAACCTTGGGCATTTCCGCTTTCAACCACTTCTCTGGCCTGTTTGTCGGACGCAATTGATGCACTCGGCCTAACTGGCACATCTGACACCACTGATGTTGAAGAAGTTTATGGGGATCTGTTGATGTTCAGGGCTTCAAAAGACTGGCACAGGGTTTCATGAATCTCTCCATCCATTTCCACGTATTTGAAAGTGGATAGATGACTCACAAATATATCTTCCTCACCGCAAACAGTAACCACTTGACCCTCGAACACGTATTTGAGCTTCTGATGTAGTGTGGAGGTAACTGCGCCTGCTGCGTGAATCCATGGCCGGCCTAACAAACAACTGTAAGCAGGCTGAATGTCTATAACATGAAAGATTGTCTTGAATATCTGTGGACCAACCTGTATTGGTAATTCTACCTCTCCAAACACCGATCTTTGAGATCCATCAAAAGCTCTCACAATCAGATCACTGGGTCTAAGAATCAATCCATCTACTTTAATTTTCATCAGGGCCTTTTTGGGTAATACATTCAAGGAAGAACCTGTGTCGACCAGCACATGCGACATAACAGCTCCTTTGCATTCAAGTGTGATGTGCAATGCTTTGTTGTGATTACGCCCATCTAGAGTCAAATCCCTATTCGTAAACCCCAACTCGTGGCTCACATTGACATTAGAAATTACTCCCTCCAACTGATTCATAGTAATCTCTTGGGGAACGTATGCCATATTCAAAACCTTCAACAAAGCAACCCGGTGTGCATCTGAACTCATTAACAGGGATAGTATTGAGATTTTAGAGGGCGTCTGATTGAGCTGATCAATGATCTTGTAATCACTCTTTTTGATAATCCTCATAAATTCCTCAACATCATTATCAAAATTGACTTTAGGGTCCTCTTCCTGAATAGTCACCTTGTCATCAACGACCTGTTTTCCTTTTGTTTTTACGGCGGCTTCAGCTTCTTTATCACTCCTTAGAGTCTGGGGAGCAAACAATCGACCACTCCTGGTGAAACCACTTAGTCCATTGACATTCTCAACACTGGTACCAACAGCAGCCTCTGCTTTCTGTTGACCTCCTCCTTGATGAGTATTAGTTCCATATTGCCATGGAACTGCCCTATTAGACACTTAAGAAGCAGATTCAGGAACTATAATCGTAACTGGTCTCGGCCTCTCGGGCATGATGATAGCAATAGGATCTTCAACGGGCACCTGTATTTCAACTAGATTATAATAAATGGTAACGGCTGAAACATCTTTTTCCTTCTCTACCTTATCAAACTGAAGTCTTCCTTCGTTCATAAGATCCTGCAGTCCAACTTTCAACTTACTGCAGCCATTAATCTGTCTTGGACAATCCTTACAATCAGAGCCACATCCAGGAAATACCTTTCCTTTTAACAGACGCTCTTTTACAATCAACAGTGGAGTTTTTGCCAAATTAACATCAGTAATCATATTCAATTTCTCACCATCAGAAATAGCATTCATGCCTGCACCTCCATGATGGGGCATTGGGTTATCACGAACATTCGGCGGCTTAGAGAAATTAAAAGCTTTTGCGTCAATCAGATCCTGAACCTTATGTTGAAAGGCCCAGCACTTTTCTATCGAGTGACCCGGCGCACCAGAATGAAATTCACATAGAAACATTAGCATCATAACCTTGAGGCAATTTTCCAGTATCTAGCGGCCTCATGGTCCGAAGTTCAACCAACTTCTCTTTGAGCAATTGTGGTAACAAAGCAGCATATGACATAGGCAAGGGATTAAACTTACGGTCCCTTTGTCTATTAGTCTGGAATCGGGGTCTAGCTTGCTGATCTAGAGCTTGCTGTCCTGCTGGAACCGGAATGGTTACAGCATCCACCTGATGGTAGGATTGAGTCCTGCCTCTGGCCTTTCCTCTATACACAGCACTGGACTCCCCTTCTCTTTTCCTTGGTCCATTAGCAAAGGGTTTCCTCGAACTCGAAGCACCAGTCCCACTGACGTCTTGAATCTTACCCAACTTCAGCAGACTCTCTATTCGTTCCCCAGCAACAACAATGTCAGCAAACCCTGTTGAAGGACACGCAGCCAATCTATCCAAATACGGCCCTTGGAGTGTGCTCATGAACATGTCAGCCATCTCACGATCACCCAAAGGTGGTTGAACTCGAGCAGCCAATTCTCTCCATCTCTGCGCGTATTGCTTAAAGCCCTCATTGTGATCCTGAGTCACACTCTGCAGCTGAGTACGATTGGGCGCCATGTCCAAATTATATTGATACTGTTTCAGAAACGGGGCGTACAAATCTTTCCAGCTCTTTATATGAACCCTGTCCAGCTTAACGTACCATTCCAGGGAAGCGCCTGACAGGCTGTCCTGGAAGAAATACATCCAGAGCTTTTGGTCTTCAGTATAAGCGGCAATCTTGCGATTGTAAGCTTGCAAATGCGTTTTGGGACAGGTACTGCCATTGTACTTATCCAATGTAGGGAGCTTGAAATTGGGAGGGATTCTCACACCTTGCACGAGATCCATGTCTTCTACGTCAATCCCCAGAGGATTTTGGCTCTCAATAGCCTTGAGTCTTTCATCTAACCCTTCGTACTTCCAGTCTTCATTGTAGAAACCCATGTCATTGTTGAATGCGGTAAACTGGTCATCTTGACCATCCTCTAAACCATTATTATCAAATCCCAGATGTACCCCACCAGCGGGGATGGTGTCAACAGGAGGAGTGCGGACATTGCGATTTGGGATTTCAGTCTCCAGCCTCTAAATAGTGACTCTCATGGCATCTTGACCAACCCTCATGGTTTCCTGACCGGTTCTCAGCTCCTGCTGACCTTGAGCAATCCCCTGCATAAGGTTCATGAACTACTCCATCCTCCCCCTCAAATTAGCTAATTCAGTCTGAACTTGCTCCATGACTCTGGCTTGATTGCGTCGGGTAGAGTATCGGTGAACTGGGGTATCAGCTATCGTGCCTGTAAACCAAATAAAGGTTAGCAGGCGCCTGCAAAAAAGAACACCTGCAATGCAAATATGATATGCTATGCAAATGCAAATGCACAGTTATGTTTGTCATTTCAAGATACTTTTCATATCCTGATTCCAATCGTAACCACGAATTCCTGACGACCAGAAATCATGATTATTGAGTTTTGCCAAGAAGAGATATTCATATACGCCAATCACAAATATCTGATGACCAGAAATAGTGATTTGGTAGTGTGCCAGTGTGCAGATATCTTATCACGTCACATATATCTGAAGACCAGAAATAGCTCATTTCATACAAATTCCCCAAAAGTTTTCAAGCACATTTGTCATAGTCTCAGCAACAGAATAAGAAACAAGCAGTCAAATGGATTCATCAACAATTCTGATGATAACCATTGCAAATTACAAAGAAATGACAAAAATCATTAATCTGATAGCTCTACGTCCTTCAGCTTCTGGCTGGAATACTTAATCTCTTTGAACAGGATACGGGTACACTGATGATGTGGCTTCTCAATTAACTCTTTGATTACGACGTCCCGTTTTTCCAATGCATCAGATAATGAGCCCATGTGCATCAGCAAAGCTTCATCTTCACCGGCTCCTCTATGTCTCTTAATTCCAGCTTGAATTTTAACCAGCTTCAGATCTGCCGTGACATCTTCAAGCTCTTTGTTGGTGATTTTCAGCTTATCTTCAGCATTCCTTACCTGCTTTTGACTTTTTCCAAGATCCTCTCGATACCTTCTTCTTTCTACATGTGCTTTCTTCAGCTCTTCATCTTTATCTTTTAACTGATTCAGCAATTCAGAGTTTTCAATTCTGACTTCATCCCAAGCTTGACGAAGTTTAACTAACGAATCCCTGCTTCGGGCTAAAGCCTGCTTTGTAGTCTTGTGAGCTTGACTAGTATCATCTGCTCCCAAAGTAAGCTTCCGGAAGTACCGAGCTCTATCATCAAAATCTTCTTCTTTGTCTGCCAAGATTTTCTCCACTTTCGATGCTCTCTTCTCCAAATCTTTGTTGTCAACCAAAGCTTTCTGAAGACATCTGCTCATTCCAGAGTTCTCTATCTGCAACTCTCTAACCATTTTCTTTCATTTCTCGCACTCTTCAGCCGGTACCATGGAGTGTTGATTTGGACATAAGAGAATCTCTCTTGAAAAGGGTAGCAACAGCTCTTTGACCTTCATCTCAATCCAAGCATCGTAGTCAGGGTATGATCTACAGTCTCCTTTGCCAAAAACTAACTTTCCCTCTCTTTGCCTAAATTTCCAGGCATTTATTACTTCTGGCACTCTTTCATTCTGGGTTCCCACGAAAAACAGAGAAGCACTAATCTATTCATCAGCAGGAGGATTTCTCGAAGCATAACCAAATTGTCTAACAGCCAATACCGGGTTGTAGTTAATCCCACCTCTTCTTCCAAGTAAAGGCACATTCGGAAAACTTCCACATTTAACAGTAAGCTCTATTGTCAGTAATTTGGGATCAAACCAAATGATGTTATTGGCAGTCAAACCTATCAATCTCTTGGACCATTTCATTGTCTCAGTAGTTTCTACGAAAGCACCAGTGCGAGGTAAATGTTTAAAGAGCCAATTACATAACAGTTGGGTACAGCAACTAACCAGACTTCCTCTTCCCTTCTCATTTTTGTAGAGTACTGAGTAATAAAAATCCCCTAGCAGGGTAGGAATCGGATTCTTCGAAACGAACACTTTCATCGCCTGCATATCAACAAAGTCAGGTTGACCGGGGAAAAGCACCAAACCATAGATACAAAGAGCTAGAACAACATTGTAAGTAGTCCAGTTTTTAGCCTTGGCAGCCTCCTAAGCTTGTTGGAAAAGAAACTCCAAATGAAATCCTTCATCTTCTTTAAGCTTACTCAGGCCACTTTTCACAACAGACAGGTCCAGATGTATAACAGCAGCAATTACTTTGGGGGTAAGAGCACCTTCAAAAAAATACGGTATAGAAGACGTGACTGGAATCCCCAAAATAAATGAAAATTCCTCCAAAGTGGGCATCAAAATGTAGTCAGGGAACAGGAAACATCTCATTGATGGCTCATAGAACTGTAAGAAAGTGTGCAACCCATCCTTCTCATACTTTGAGAATGCACATACCATTTTAATCAGTTCTCCATATTCCTTCTGAAAAGTGCTGAGAACACCAGAACCAGCCATGCCTATCATCTTGTTCAATGAATCCAACTTAGGATCAGGGAATTTATATGACACATTATTCTTCCTCTTAACCTCAACTTCTTGGTAACTCATGATTGGAACCAGACAATATGGTAGGTACCTGAAAATGACAAACATAACCTGTTATGATATGAGTATGCAAATGCAAAAGGCATGTGATCAAGTATTCAGATGTCTGTGTCTGTGTTGAACTGTGTGCACTATGTCTCTATACTGAATCTGGCAATATATCTGAGATGAATACTCAAACCACTGTCATAGGATACACTGTCTGTAACATTCATGGAATCACAAGTAAGGTATGTAGGAGGCTGGGTTACCTGCAAACCTGTAAACATCCCACCCATACTCACATGTGGTTCCTAGAAAACAAGGTTTGTCAGCTTCGGAGGTTTGAGAAGCGATAACACATTCAGCCCGTAGGACACAATGCTAGGCCAATCAAAGAGGTCGTCCACTGACTCACCTTAGAAAATAAAGGTCATCCTATGCAAGTTCCAAAGTGGGCCCTCGGGTGCGAGTGGGTTTGCCACAGAATGTGGTCTGCCACTGTCACCACTAAAGAGAGATGTTTCCACTAAGGTCCTCATGATCGGTCACTAGAGTCGACAGGTCTCTAGATCGACATCCTGGAATACGCAAGATGCGTACGCCATGATGGGTCCCAAGATAGCCTCGTCTAGCTGTGAATTTCGTGATTACCCAACGTACACAGATGGCACGTAGGTCCCACTACTCTCCACTCTAAATCTAAGTGTGCACTCAAGCCTTGGTAATGGGCTCATCTCTCAGAAATCCCATCCCACCAAACAGACAGAACAGTGCAACACAGTATAATATATGAAATGTAAATGCTAAAATGCTGTAAATATGGTACAAGTAATAAAATACAATAAATAGCAAATACAAGATAACAGTAAACACCCAATGAAAGAAAAGAAAACAAGCGCTAGGATCGACTCGCTTAGGATGGACCAGCAATAGGTCAACCTGTCCCCAGCAGAGTCGCCAGCTGTTGCTCCTGGGATTTTCATCCTAGTACAAACGCGAAAGTGGCATCGAAACAGAGTCGCCAGCAATGTGTATTTATCCCATGAGAGAGAAAGAAAACACCGCATAAACCTGAGAGGAAGGATAGAGCATGGTCTTACGACCAAGAGAACTGGGTTCGGGAGTCGGTTACGCGAGAGGAAGGTATTAGCACCCTCTCACGTCCATCATACCCGATGGGATCCACGCTTGTTTGTCTCAATCAAAGGGTGTAAGGAAAGATGCTGGAAAAAGAACTGGGAAAGGAATGGAAAGAGAAAGAAAAAACAAATGTAGGGAAAATAAAAGAAGTGCTCGAATGGGCCCTACCTCTCTGCCTACGTATCTCATCGGGAGCATGAGAATCAGAGCGACGTAGTTCCCCTCACTAGGGATGGATTGTTTGTGTTTTTTAGGGAACGGCTAACGTTCTAGCTCAGGTGTTATAGGCTCGATGGTCCGAGTGCATTACCATCTTTCAAGAGAATGAGAAGAAGCAGATTCGTACGTTGAGAAGGAGTGAGATGAGAAAAGAATTCCCGAAGGAAAGACGTTATTGTTTGTTTTTGTCTTTTAGGAGTTTTTTTCATTTGTTTTCATATGATAGTGTATCTAAATCTTAGTCATTGGAATGTACACATCCTCACATTCCTAGATGGAATGAGTAAGAAAGTACACTAACGGTGAAGAAGACCCTCACACTTAATTCCAATTATTAAGGTTCAAACACACTAGCATACTTGTATTTATTAAGTGTTTTTGTTGATTATGAAAAGAAGAAGTGTTTTTTATTTGTTTGTACCTTCAACAAGTATTACATTTAAGTCCCTCATACAAGATCAAATGTTTAACACATTGACCCAAGATGGGCCATATGCTACTCATTCAAAGATTATAAGAGAAGACCCCTTTATAATCTTTTCTTTATATGAAAGGCCTAAATGCAATAAATGCCTACCTTTATTATATATTTTGAGTTTTCTTTGAGATGAGAAGATGAAAGACCCAAGGAGAGAAAGGTAAAAATCTATGTGAACTAAGACTCAATCCTAATTGATTAATTAAGGGAGTGATCCTAATGGTTTGTGAGGTTGCAAAACCTAAAATCTAAAGAAGGAATGAATTAAACAATTCACTTCCAAAGTAGAAGATGAATTGTAACTCAAAAGGGAAAGTAATGAGTTAATCAAAGAAAGCACATAAGTGCTTAACAAAACACAACATTGAATTGTAAAAGATGAAAGGAGAGAGGTTTGAATATGGATTCCTTATCCACACTCAATTTCAACTTACCAAAGCGCCTACATGGTTAGTAAACATGGAAACATGTATAAGAAGTAAAAAGTACTTAATACACATTAAAATTCAAAAAACTAAAATGAAGAATCAAATCTTAATATCACAACCAGAATGTGAATCATATTGACAACAAGTGATCATCATCATACAAGTTCGAAGGAATAAGCAACAATCATCATCCATAGCATTCAAACATGTTTTCATAAGAAATGATAGATGAAAGATGAAAAGAAATGAAATGAACGTGCATAAATGGAACATGCAATCCACAATCAGAATTGAAACTAAATGAAAAATGGTCTATAAACATCTCAAAAGTATTCATGAATCAACAATCAAGACATTCAAGAAGTAATAGAAGGAAGAATTGAATTGAAAGTTCAAAAAGAGAAAAAGCAAACAATACATGTCAAGGATGCACAAAGTTCAAGTTGAAATGAACATGTAAAGATGACCTATAATGTGTACCAAGGACCTATAATGTCATATGAATGGCTCATAAAACATGCAAATGCTCATACAAATATGCACAAAAGAAATCATGCAAACATGCACTAAAGTTAGAATGATATGACATGTATTAGGCTTCAAATGTAATGCATCAAACAAAAATCAAATGGACTTATGAAAATTATACAAGCATGGTATTTGAATGCCTAAGTCAGAAGTAAATCATACATCAAGATAGCATGTCAAAATTTAAAGCAAAATGACTTCAAACAATGCAATTAGGTCAAGTTGAAACATCAAACAAAATGGTGTAAATATAAGCATCAAAACATGTTATAAATTGACCTAAAAAATCAAACAAAAATCATCTTACATGTTTCAATGTATTAGGGAATCAATGCAAAAAGAATCAGGTCAAAGCAATTTGTAATGAGCAAGAACAAAATTCTACAAACTCGTGTATCACATTTGGAATGCATATAAATGGAAATTCAAAGAAAAATATGAAATAGGGGAAAAAATGTAATAAAATCATGAAATAAAAATATAAAAAAAATTCCTAAATGTCTTTTTAACACTCATGAATTTTTCTAGAATTTTCTAATGTTGTTTTGTATTTTTAAAAATTAAAAAGGAAACGTGTATGAAATGAAGAAAATAAAATAAATTGAAATAAGTAGGGGGTGCATACATAGCAAACCATCAGTTCAAAATTGCTTGGGCTTTAAAACGTGGGGTGCAAATAGTAAATTAGTCCAGTCCAAGTCCCAGCGCGTGGAACACAATAACAAACATGGAATTCATTCCACAAATTTGACTCACGCATGGCCATTGGATTAAATCAGAGTCAAACCACAGTCAAAGTAAGCAAATCATGCACATCACATTGCTGGCACATCATAACAATCATACATGTACACGCATGCAATCATCAGATGGATTAAAAATGAATCACGTGACACACACCATCCCAATTAATTCGCTGGCAACATCTCCACCCTTGGATTAAAACAAATCAGACGGTCACGACTTAAAACAAGATTAAAACCCTAGCAACTCAGACCACCGGTCGGAGATAACCTCCGGTCATCTTCTCCGGCTAACCTCCGGTGACAATAATTTGCAGGCAAGCACAAATGAACAAAATATACATCAATGGAAAGCTAAAGTGGTGAGGGACATGAATCCAGTGATAAAATGCGCAAAATATTCATGAAATAAGAGAATCGAACAGAAGAAGTTTTGCCTTAACTTTTCAACTATGCCTCTAAAGGCCTATCAACTAGCCAGACAAGCTCTTGAGCTTATAAGAAGCTTCAAGAACCTTATAACATCTTCAAAGCATGTCTATAATGGCTGAAATTCGTACCTGAAGATTTGTGACCTTGAGATATTCTTCAGAAAACCAGAGATTCCAAGCTGCTTTTGATCCACTCTTGGCCAAATAAAGGCTTATATGAAGTAATTGATGATGATTCAGTGGAGAGAAATTGAAATTGAATCTTCAAAACCAATTGCAATGGTGAGAGATTGAGAGAGAAGAAGAGATTCTGAGGTGAATGTGGAAGATGAGTGTTGAAATTGAAAAAAATAAGAGAATCAGAGAGAAGGTGGAGAGAGTTTTCGGGATGAAGATGAGAAAAAGAAGTTGAAATTAGAAATGTGAGTGAAGCTTTGATTTATAGTGTGAGTTTAACCATGGTTAACATGAGTGAGTTAACTGAGTCAGGATGGTTTAGGTGAGTCCATCCTAACTAACTGAGTCAAGTTAGTTAGGGGACGAGTTAGCAATGGCTGTGATAGGATGATGGTGATTCATGGTGAGCTATGGTGGAGGTGAGAGTGAACTGAAATGGTGATGATGTATCATTCTGAGGTAGCAGCATGACTTGCACGACAAGTTTTTTTCGCTTCCCCTTTGATGCATGGCAAGAAGCATATGTATGTATGCGTATGAAACTTGCTTTGCCAAATGGGGTAAAGGAATGTGTGGAAAAGTATACGTGTGAATGCTTGAAATAACAACAATAATAATATTTATTTTCTGGTTTTATAACAACAACATATTCAATGCAATAGTGAATGTTTGGCAATGAAATTCTCCATGTGTATGGCATGGAATTGCATGCTTTTGGACTTAATGAAAAGAGGGATCATAGTAGAACAACTTTGGTATGAGAAATGAATTGAATTGAGGTGTATAGGATAGTGTAAAGTAGCTTGGAAACTCCAAGTTTGAAACTGGTGGAAGGGCGAGGAAAATGGGTTGGCTGGCAAGGCAAGCATGGCATGGAATTTCAGCATGATCACCCTAACTTGAGGCCACTATATCTCTATCATAACTTGATCAATTGAAATTTTGTCCAACATGAACATTGAAGAGGGCATTGCAAGGAACAATTTTGATGTTGACAAGTTTTTCATATGAAGCCTCTAACCATGAGAAAAATGGGTGAACATTTGGCACACCACCTGTTTGTAAAAATGAGAGCGCGTGGGCCTAGGAATCCTTGGTCATGACCTGATTTTGGACCTACTTTGCTCAAACTTTGATCAATCATATCTCACTCAATTTTTATCCAATGGAAGTGTTCTACACATGGATTTGAAGCTTAAAACAAGATCTTTTGTTGTGGCTGAGTGGAATTTTCATTTGATGTATCAATTTTGAATGGCCTTGGTTCAAAGTCTGGTGCAAAATGGTCAAAACTTGCCTTATTTAGAAACCCTACTTCTTCCAAAAATGGCAACTCTTCAAACCTTGATTTTTTCATGGCCCCTTTGGAATTTCTTGATCAAATTTTGTACATTGGTCATATATAACATGAATTTCATGCATTTGGCCTCAAAAAGTCAAGAGTTGACTTTTTTCCTCTGATTATTTGACTTAGCCCCAATCTTCATGATTTTTGATTTTTTCTTCCAATTGAACCACTTCTACAACCAATTGAGAGGCAATTTTCCACACTCATACACTTAAGGACATGTAGAATACCATGACATCAAGTTTTGTCCAAAAAATCAGAGATACGCTGATTTTATTGGAAACCCTAATTTTGATACCCACCTCCTAAGGGGAAAAATGTGCAGTCTTCAATTTCAAATTCTTCAGAGTATGTTGTGTATCCTCTTAAAGGATGATGAGATATGCTATTTTAGGGTGATTTTGAACCAAGGAACTATCTCTTTTGAGGGTTTTCCTTCAGTTTTTGGACCTCTTACATAGTGAATGATGTAGTGCTTCAATCTCCTATTGAATCTCACTTTCTTGAGATTTTGGATGATCAATTGAGATAATATGAGACATGAAAGACCTCTTGGCTTGCCTTGAGGAAACTTGTTTGACCTTTTGTGCCTTGAATGATTCCTTGATTCTCCACCTTTCACCTGATCACATGCCTTGATGGTAAGAGGGATGCTATGCTTCATTTTTCTATGTTAAAGATGCAATGCAAGACTAATGAGATGGATTGATATGATATATGATAATGATATGCTATGATGACAAAAGAGAGAGCAAATTTTGGGGTATTACAATGATACATAAGGAAATCGAGGTATATGTCGATGATATGATTGCAAAATCAAAAACAGAGAGTGAGCACGTTGAACATCTGTCAAAATTGTTTGAACGTCTAAGAAAATTCAAGCTCCGCTTGAATCCTAACAAGTGCACCTTCGGTATCCGTTCAGGGAAACTACTAGGGTTCATCGTCAGCCAGAAAGGAATTGAGGTTGATCTTGAGAAGGTCAAGGCCATTCAAGAAATGCCTTCTCCGAAAACTGAAAAACAAGTCAGAGGATTCCTGGGACGTTTGAACTACATCTCCAGGTTCATATTCCTCATGACTGCGACGTGTACGCCGATTTTCAAATTACTCAAAAAGAACCAGGATTGCGTTTGGTCAGAAGATTGCCAAACCGCCTTCGACAGTATTAAGGAATACCTGTTGAATCCGCCGATTCTATCACCTCCAGTGGAAGGAAGACCACTGATCATTTACCTCACAGTCCTAGAGGACTCAATGGGATGTGTACTTGGCCAACAAGACGAAACCAAACGGAAAGAGTCTTCCATCTACTATCTGAGCAAGAAATTCACCGACTGCGAGACTCGGTACACGATGCTTGAGAAAACTTGTTGCGCTTTGGCTTGGGCAGCCAAACGTCTTCGCCAGTACATGATTCGTAACACTACTTGGTTGGTCTCTGAAATGGATCCAATCAAGTATGTCTTCGAAAAACCTGCTCTCACAGGAAGAATTGCCCGTTGGCAGATGTTGCTATCAGAATATGACATAGAGTACCATGCTCAGAAAGCCGTTAAAGGAAGTATTTTAGCCGATTATTTGGCTCATCAACCGATTGATGATCAAGAATCAATTGGGTTTGACTTCCCGGACGAAGATGTCATGTATCTAAAGATGAAAGACTGGGATGAACCGTTACCCAGTGAAGGGCCAGAACCAGGTTCCCAATGGGGACTTATCTTTGACGAAGCAGTTAAACATTATGGAAACAGAATTGGGACAATCATTGTTACCCCTCAGGGTACCCACATTCCTTTCACCGCTCGACTTACGTTCAAATGTACGAACAACGAGGCCGAATACGAAGCTTGTATTATGGGTCTCGAGGAAGCGATTGATTTAAGGATCCAAAACTTGGACGTATACGGCGACTCAGCCCTGGTTATCAATCAGATAAAAGGAGATTGGAACACATACCAATCAGGATTGATTCCTTACAAAGATTATGCAAGAAGGTTGTTACCCTTCTTCAACAGAGTTGAGTTTCATCACATCCCTCGTGAGGAGAATCACATGGCTGATGCATTAGCCACTCTCTCTTCTATGATTAGTGTAAGTCAATGGAATGACCTACCTAAGATCGACATAATGCGCCTTGAACGGCCTGCTTACGTCTTCACGATCGAAGCAGTCATAGATGACAAACCTTGGTATCACGATATCAAATGCTTCCTTCAGAAACAAGAGTACCCACCTGGGGCATCCAGGAAAGATAGAAAAACCCTCAGAAGATTGGCTGGAAGCTTATTCCTGAGCGGTGACACTCTCTATAAGAGAAATTTTGACATGACCTTGCTCCGATGCGTAGACAGACCAGAAGCATACATGCTTATGAAAGAAATTCATGAAGGATCCTTTGGCACTCATGCCAACGGACACACAATGGCGAGAAAAATTCTGAGAGCCGGGTATTACTGGTTGACCATGGAATCCGACTGCTACAAGTACATGAGGAGGTGTCACAAGTGTCAGATATACTCCGACAAAATTCATGTACCGCCATCACATCTCAAAGTTCTTTCTTCCCCGTGGCCTTTTTCCATATGGGGAATCGACATGATTGGCTTGATCGAACCTAAGGCATCAAATAGACATCGGTTCATCCTTGTAGCCAATGACTATTTCACCAAGTGGGTCGAAGCAGCGTCGTACGCTAATGTAACCCGACAAGTGGTGGTCCGATTTATCAAAAACAATATCATTTGCCGTTATGGTGTTCCAAGCCAGATCATTACAAATAATGGATCTAACTTGAATAATAAGATGATGAAAGAGTTGTGCGTTGAGTTCAAGATCGAACACCATAACTCATCTCCCTACCGACCCAAGATGAACGGAGCGGTAGAAGCGGCTAACAAGAACATCAAGAGGATTGTTCAGAAGATGGTTGTAACCTACAAAGACTGGCACGAGATGCTACCCTTTGCTCTTTATGGTTATCGAACATCTGTCCGCACTTCAACAGGGGCTACCCCTTTCTCTCTAGTATATGGCATGGAGGCAGTGCTCCCTATAGAAGTAGAGATCCCATCAATCCGGGTATTGATGAAAGCTAAGCTTTCAGAAGCTGAATGGTGTCAAAGTTGACACGACGAATTGAACCTGATCGAAGAGAAGCGAATCACGACACTATGCCACGGTCAGTTGTATCAACAGAGAATGAAGAAGGCGTTCGACAAAAAGGTTCGACCTCGCATCTTCAGAAAAGGAGACCTCATGCTCAAGAAGATACAATCTTTTCTCACTGATTCCCGGGGCAAGTGGACTCCGAATTATGATGGCCCCTATGTGGTCACGAAAGCTTTCTCAGGCGGCACCTTAAGACTTGCAACCATGGACGGAGAGGAATTTGCCTACCCTATAAACGTTGATGTAGTCAAGAAATACTTCGCCTAAACTAAAAAAAAACGTCTCGGTGGATTAAAAACCCAAAAGGGCGGTCCAGGCAAAAGTTAGAGACATGAAAAAAATCATCCCGATGGATTGGAAACATCATAGTACAATCCAGGCAAAAATTAGGGATAATGGCAAGTAACTATGTTCAACAGAGGCAAGTCCTTTATCAACAGTTACATCATCCATCGGAGGAAAACTCCGGTCAAGGTCATCTTCGATAAAAGCTCAGGATGCCCCGAATTCAAAGTTGGTAGAAGGATAGTGGTCGTTATGTTTCAACGTATCCCTTTTCCCTGTAAATTACCATTTTCAAACTTTGTATATACTCTTTGGAATCACGCATTTGGCTGATCTCCATCTTATCAATAAAATTTGAGCCCTTGTGCTTTTGTTTGTAATTCTTATTTGTTTTAGCTTTACAGAACGACGTTTTAACATGATCAACAATTCTTGAAATAAAACAAAAATGAATTTACTTGTTAAAACTTTTTCTGCTTTTAATAAAGACGGCAATTTCTTTTGACTGTTGAACATCAAAAGAGCATCAACCGCTTCTCCAGAAGTAATCGAACTTCAAAGTGCAGAATCAAAGTACTCCTTCTAGGCCAGTACGCCTGAATGAAGGATCAACTGTATGAGATGCGACTTTCCCATCTGATACCTTCGACCGAGTTCTTATCTCCTAAGCCCGATCAACGGTATTCCCCGCAGGGACTATCTCTCCAAAGCAAGGTAGAATTGCTACTTTTTGGACCAACGGTACTTCTTCACCCCGCGATGGCCGAGTATTCAGTCGTGTTCACCTGTCAGTTTGTATGTCGCGTCAGTTTTGTCAGCATATACATACATACATCATGCATTTGATTTGCATTCATATTCATATTGCATCACTATCACTCTAGTCGGTCTTGTCCCCTAGTGATAACAGTCTTCTCAATCGAGTTGTCAGTTCTTGCCTAGTCAGGAAACGCCGCGTTTGAACAATCTCGCCTCAAGTGTATCTCTGGATTAGAGTCGGCACTCGACCACTTTGATAACTTGAACCTCTGAAAAGCCAGAGAAGCTTTCTGTCACTCTTCGCCATTGAATATGATATCCTTGCTTTTCCGGATTAAATAAAAATCCCCAGAGAAAGCCTCCTAAGCAGAGATTTGGCAGTACAGCTGCCTTTCTCCGAAAGACCGCTAATGAAAAGGTCATCGGCACCCGAAAATTGGATTACATCGTATGGCATTTCTTCGAGAAGATCCCGAGAAAAGTATGATGTAATATCCCGAAACAGAAACAGTATCTCAAGAGACTCATTTTCCCCGGTAGGGTCGACAAATGGCGTCTCCAACAGAGAAGTTTGTGCCTCTATACAATCAAAACTTGTTCCGTCAAATGGCATCTCCCTAGGAAAACTCGGTGAGAAGTTTGAGGAAAACCGCTACGAATAGCGTCCCTTGTCAAGAAAGTTTATTGACAAAAGAAACTGAGACCAGTTCCTTGGCTGAAGACAAGGATCGAGGGGAAGTTTACATCAGAAACTGAGACCGGTTCCTTGCTAGGAAACCAAGAACAAGGGGAATTTTGCTTCAGAAACTGAGACCAGTTCCTTGGTAGGAAACCAGGATCGAGGGGAAGTTGACAAAAGAAACTAAGACCAGTTCCTTGGTAGAAAACCAGGATCGAGGGGAGGTTCATTTCAAGAGAAACTGAGACCAGCTCCTTGGCTAAAGACCAGGATCGAGGGGAAGTTGTTACCTTTTCTAAGTATTATTGCTTAGCAAAATAAGATAAATGCGCAAGCTGCCATTCATAGCCATCAAAATTTTGGGTATTCCGATATTTAATCCTCTTGCACCCCAAATGGCCGAATACCTTCGTCATTCACACCTTCGGGTCCAAGAAGATTAAATAGGGGCATCTGTCATACCCCAAATTTTTACCACTAAGATTTCCCATCATTGTGTAAATCATCATCACAATATGGATGAACCATCATGCCTCATCAAATGCCTCAAGGGTTGTTGAGCATTCACTACAATCAAAATTAGGGTTTTAAGCCCTCTCAGAGCCTTAGGCAAAGGATCAATCAAGGAATGACTTGATCTTTAACTTGTCTAACCTCTCAAACATCCACAAAGGATCAAAAGGACTCCCACTTCAAGGATTAAGCACAAGGCTTCTCTCTTCTAGGTGGATCAAGCCTCAAGATCGCCAGTGTCACCAAATTAGGGTTTTGGTCGACCAGGGCCTCCAGATGAAAAATTTCATCTGGGCACAAGTCAAAGATCCAAAACATAACCTAATATACTCCATGGATCCTCATGGACCCAATCGTCAAGTCAATTTTGCCTCTGGGGATGCATTCACTAAAAATCAGGAATTAGGATTTCTTGACCTAATTCACCACTAAGTTGACTTTTGGGATAAATCATGAACCAAAACCTCAAGACATGATTTGAGGGTCTTTAATGAATTATATTTATCCATTTGGAACAATGGATTAATCCAAGAAGATTGAGCAACAAGCCTCAATTTCATCTGCACCCCAATTAGGGTTTCGCGAGAAAAGTCAACTGTAACTTTGACTTTTGACCAGGACATGCTCCCAAGCCCTAAGACATGATTCAATATATCCAATGACACCCATGGAACATGTCCATCAATTTTGATTTAGGTCAAGGACATGATTTCCTGAAGAATTGTACAGTTTGGAATTCATCTGATAAAAAGTCAACTGTGCACAAAAGTCAACTTTGACTTTTTGAGATTTTTCACCAAAATGGTTTTATAACCCTAAAATGATGTTTATGTATGATTTTAATCATCATTCATCAAGAAAAATCAAGAAAAGTGGGATAACTTGTAAAAGGGGTAACCATAAAACTTATAAAAATTTCTAAGTAATGGAAAAAGTACCACTAATATGCCAACTTTGGAGGACCAGAACTCCTAAACCACAAGGCCATTGGTCCCCATTCAACGCTTGATTTGTAGATCACATTGCCCTCTACAAAAGCTTCATACTAAGTTATGTCCAAATTCCTCATGGATTTTGAGTTATGGAGTGATCAAAATCAAGAAAAGTCATTTTGTTCCAACACTTGGTGAAAATTTCACTAAGTCAGATTTTGCCTTACTTTTTTCCAAATGTAGGGACATTTTTCACTTGGATTCAGAAGAGATCAAAACCAAACATGTTCAAACAGTTGTTGTATCATGTAAGGGCTTTCCAAAATGGCCAAGAACATTACCAAATTCAACTTGAGCCATGAGATATGACATTGGCAAGTTGCCTTGCTGAAATATGCCAAGGCAAGGAAGATTTTGCACTTTTGGTTGATTTTCCAAAATCAGCCAAATCCAAATGCTCTTATCCACTTGGACACCTCAGAGGATTGAATTTAAAGGGGGCAATCACTGAGCCAAGCCTCCAAAGTCTTTGAAACAAGAAATATCATGTTGAACCTAGAATTGCCAAAATAGGGACAAGACTCCAATTTTGGAATGGAGCATTCAATGGAAGCATCAAGGTGGCATGGACTGAGCCATTCTCAACTGAATTCAGTCAAGACTTATCCAAGACCAAGGGAACCACAACTCTGTGCCCTAACCTCTAGTCAATGGCTAGAGGAGACTTGGATTCTCATTAGACAACATTGGCCAAACCTCTGCTGCAGTTGCCATTCACTGTGGATCCTAAAACAAACTTGCTCTACTATAAATAGAGCTCAATTGTGATTAGTTTGAGTACACCAAAGCCATCTAATAGATGCTTTCCTCAAAATCTCTTCTTTCACTCCAATTTTGCCTTCTAAGGCAAGTCACTATCGGGTTTTGAGTTTGAGAGCTTTTCCAATCAAACCAATCACACACACACCTCACATACATCATATAGAAGTGATCCAAACACTCACATAACATCTGGAACACAGATTTCACAAAATCACCAGCCAATTGCTCAAGTTCTTGACAATTTTGCAGTTGAGGTACCATCTTCAACTCCAAACCATTTCAATCCATTCCAAGCATTCATACACACTCCATGGCACCTAGGGAAGCTATCCAGATCATAGGAACCTAGCTGTAACACCTCCAACACAAATCACGATCACCAGCTGCAAGTGGTAAGCATGAGCTCTTCTAACTCTATGATCCATGCAATTTTTGCTGCACAATAATTTGGCCATATGTTCATAATCATGCATGGAATGTTTCCCCTTAATTAATTACATTGTTTGAATCGTGTATAAAAAATCCTAGCCTTCATGCAGAAATTAGGGTTCTTGAGGATTTTTCATGATTTCTTGTTATATGTTTAATTTAAATGAAATTAAATACCATTGACATGATCGTGAGGTTGAAACGAGTTGATTGGTATGTGGATTACATTATATGATTAAGTATTCAGTGAGATTGGAGAGAAAATGCAAATCAGCCAAACCCAGAACACGCGCGTGTTCTTCAGCTGTTCTTGGCGCCTTTTTTGGAAAATTCAAATATTTGAATTTTGTGATTTTATTTAATTGATTCAAAAATTAATTTCTCTCTGAGTTTTAATGATTTTGAGTTGATTCTTTGTTTAATAATTCACAAAAATGTTAAAATATTTTATTTTCCCAAAAAATCCCAAAAATATTATTTATTTTGTATAATTGATATTTTTGCAAAGAATTAATGTTTTAATTGTTTTTGACATTTAAAATATTTTCTCCACCTTGATTTTGCAACTTTTAATGCTTTCTAATTATTTTGTAGGTCAATACTTAATTTTTGAAGCATTAATCCAAGATCACAATTTGTTTTTCATGTGTTAAACAATTTTGATCATTTTAATTGAATTTTTATTCAGTTAAATACATTTTGAAAACAAATTAGGGTTTTTGGATTAATTCAATCCTCATAAATCATTTTCAAATCACTCATGGGCCTCTAATAGAGTGTAAGACCCAACCCTTTGTAAATACCAACCATTTTGGATCTCACTTATTGTATAAGTCCCGTTGTATTTCAAAACGTTCGACGCGATCATCATCCGTTGAAAAAATAACCTTGGGCCTCTCCTTGAGCTATAAGCCCCATTCAAAACTTTTGGGCCTCTAATAGAGTGTAAGACCCAACCCCGTTTTAACCAAAACAATTTTGGGCCTCACTTATTGTATAAGTCCCTCCGCGTTAAAAGAAAACCTCGGCGCGATCGCCATTTTTAAACAAAAAATCAATTGGGCCTACCCTCGTGTTATAAGCCCCACTCTTTTTCTTTAAAAACTTTTTGGGCCTCTAATAGAGTGTAAGACCCATCCCTTTGTACAGAAAACCTTTTTGGGCCTCAGTCACTTGTATAAGTCCCTCTGTACAAATTTAAACAGTGCGCTCACTGGTAAAACCCTGGGCCTCTCCTTGAGCTGTAAGCCCCAAATCTTTCTTTTTCAAAGCACTTTCTCCTTTGATTTTGAATTATACTGTTGTTTTCAATTTTTCTTTGTTGAACAACTAACCGAACAGCATGGAAGCTCTACAACCGAGTAAGTATTTATACGCTTTCATTTACCGCTTTCATATACATATAACTGTATTGTGGGGCTGTTTTACTGTAAGTCTTCTTTCATAAACTCATATCAACTGTGTAATAATAGTATAGATATTTAGAGTTTCCCCGGCAACTACGTCTAGAACTAGGTGACGTCGTTTCGTTTATTCGTAGAAATAGACAACTAGATCCCCAATAGGATCACCAGATACAGTCTTCTCTTCGGCTGTCCTCATTAGGAATTGTCAAGAAACTCTACTCCCAGAGATGAATGTATTCTCCGTGAATGGCATCTTTGAGTTTCTTCCAAATTCTCGAACTTTCCTGACTTGATCTATTCCTTGTGAATAGCTTGCCTTGAATTTCTCGGGGTTTAGGGACCCACGGGCTTCTTAAAAGCATCGGCCTCTTGGGCATCGTACAAGGACCCACAGGCTTCCTAAAAGAAACCCCGCCTCCTCTTGGGCTTAGTACAAGGACCCGCGGCTTCTTAGAAGTATTCACAGCCTCCTCTTAGGCTTCGTATAATGATCTCTTCCCCCGGGAATGATAGCCTCCTCTTGGGCTTCATACAAGGACCTCTCGGCTTCTTAAAAGCTTCCAGCCTCCTCTTGGGCTTCGTACAAATTATCCCGACGACCTCCAAGAGGTATAGGAACATAACTTAGTCATCTTCATAGAACAGTCCTTTCATAGAGTCTACTACTGTTTCGCAAAGCGTAGTACAAAAGATGAAACTCTAGACTTGGACAGTCTAACATCCTTAAGTCTCAAAGATATTCCCAAGTGACCCCTTCGTTAAATAGGAAGGAAACCCGCAGACTCGGACAGTCTCGATACCCTTCGGATTTCCCGTTTCCTCAAAGAACAGGAGATAACCCTGATCCTCGCATCAAAAATCCCTGAGTACAGTGCTGCTCATATAAGAACTGATTTTCTCTTTAAAAATTAGTATACTGGATCTGTCACTTAACTGAAACAGTTACCATAGCCTCCTCTTAGGCTTTGTATAATGATCCTTCTCCAGCGAAGTTAGCCTCCTCTTAGGCTTTGTATAATGATCCTTCTTCAGTGAAGTTAGCCTCCCTCTTGGGCTTTATACAATGACTCTTCCCAGCGAAGCAAATGTTTAGCCGCTCTCTCGGGCTTCGTACGAGACACAAAAGACTCCCTCGTTAAGTCAAACAATGTTTAGCCTCTCTCTCGGGCTTTGTACGAGACACATAAGAGACTCCCTCGTTGAGTCAATCACCCCTTTCGCCTCCATCTCGGGCTTTATACGAGATACAAAAAGGTTCTTATTGATCCAAAAAAATTTAGCCTCCATCTCGGGCTTTGTACGAGATACAAAAACACTCTCTTGTTGAGTATAAAAGATCCTCTTGTAGGATCAACCCCTTTTAGCCTCTCTCTCGGGCTTTGTACGAGACACATATTAGCCTCCTCTTAGGCTTTGTATAAGAAAACCATTGGTTGATCCAATCAACCTTTTAGCATCAAAGTTGTGCCTCGTTCACAGTACACAAACATCAACAACTCCTTCCATCTAATCGCTGTAAGCGGCAAGCCTCTGGATCATCTACATCCATGCCACTGTCCCTCTTTTAGCATGAGAAATTCCTAAGGAAAGATAGCATTGCTCTACACTGAGTTAAAGTCTTCTCCTTAAGGGTAAAATCCCCTATAAAGTAAATTATGGCATTGCCGAATTCACAAATCCCGATTAAAGTAATTCTCCTTTATAAACAGTTGTGACATACAACCCCCTCTTTAGAGATGACAAATTCTCTCTAAAGTCAAACCCTTTCAGCTTCACATCTTGGTCTTTGAACAAGATACAAATACACTTTTCAGCTTCACGTCTTGGGCTTTAAACAAGACACCAAAACACCATTTCCTCCCATAACATAGGAGGAACTACGAACGTTCTGATTTCCCTGTTTCGGTAAACGGGAATACGTAGGCATAAGATTGAAAGAAAGATCTTAGCGAGCACACTAAACAAAAACCAAATCCCATATATCATAATCTGAAGCAGTATCCTAACAAGATCCCAGAGAGAAATAAGTATTGGCGAAAATACAAATAACCAGTATGAAGGCCCCACCACATTGATCGCATCTGTAACCTAACAGACCGCTGTTTAAACTCAGTATGCAAGCAGGGTTAATTGGAGACATCTATTTCCCTTCCTTCATAAGCTTTAATAGGATAAAAAATGAATCGACCTGTAGTAAACAAACCCAAAGAGAGACAATGCTTAAGAACCACGTCCAAAATCGCTCGCTACACCATTCACTCGAAGATTCTACAAGAAGAAGGACAAATCACTTGATGCGTTGCTCTCCTCTCTAGGTGGTTTATTTCGCACCTACCAAGGTCTGCAACCTTTTGGGATGTGAAGGACGATTCAATATGGTCCAAGAGACTCATGGAGCTCACCCATTCAGATATCAAGTGGTACGATCCGATATATGGGGGAATTATTATGATTCATAGTTGTGGGGACTTCCCCAATGTGCCTCTTCTTGGCACAAAGGGATGCATTAGTTACAACCCCGTTCTCGCTCGCCGAAAACTTGGACATCCAATGAATGAAGAACCTGATCCTAGTAACTTAACAAGACTCTTCCTTGAAGAGGGGGAAAACCCTGAGCTTAAAGTCAGAATCGCGCATGCTTGATGCCGCATAAATAAACAAGAAAGGACTGCACTAGGACACCCTGATTGTACTGTCTCAGAACCTTGTTTGGAGTGGGCCCGTGAAAGAGCCCTCACATTGAGGATGCCTTATCCACGTCATAAGCCTCCTGTAGTCCATACAAGTGAAGAACTGAAGATTAAGAAGGCGTTGGAGGAGCTGACCCTCGACAAAGCAAGGATGCAAGAACAGATTGACAAGCTCATGAAGGAGCTCCATGGAGGAGAATGACCGTCATCAGATGGATTAGACTCTTAGTTCCTTTTATGTTCTTTCTCTGTATTCGTTTGCTTATGTAATGGACCTTGAAGGTGTACCGCTTATTTTGTAAAACTTGCAAGTTGATTAATGAAATAAGTTATTTTAAGACGTATCCTTAATGTCTACAATGTTTGCAAATACACTTTTGAGTTCCTTGATTCATCTCTGCATCGCATCTGCATACATAATTTGCATTGCATTCTTGCATTTCAGGTTCTCACCCTTACTTCTTATTTAGAGAAACAAGCTGAATCACTGACATAATACCCAAGACGGTCAGCAGAAAAGGATGGATTAACTCGAGCAGGAAAATAGAGCAATCCGCGAAGAAGTTACAACCTTGAAAGAGAGTTTGGAAAGGCTTAATGGAATGATGGAAGCATTGGCGGCTGCTCAGAATCAATCGTCGCATAATTCACAAGACCATGTTCTAAGGACCGTTATCTCAGATATTGTCTTTGTGTCGATCCTAGTGGCGCCTGTCAATGAACCGCAATATACCATACCTCCTGGTTTCCCGTGGGGAATGCCTCATAATTTCATTCCAGCTGGCTACCGTCCACCAATTCTCGAAGCTCCTACTATAACTGTTGTTATGACTGCACCACCTCCTGTGGTGAATACTGTCCCATACCATTTGGAAGAGCCTGTGTTCCACACCGCAGTGAGCGAGAGTGTCAGATTTGATGAAAGGATGGAAGAATTTCAGGATAAATTCCTAGAGATGCAGAAAGATATCAAAGCTCTTAGAGGAAAGGATATGTTTAGAAAAAGTGCTTCTGACCTGTGTCTAGTGCCGAATGTCAAGGTTCCTCCAAAGTTCAAGGTACCTGATTTCTAGAAATATAAGAGCAACTCTTGTCCTCAGAGCCATCTCATTATGTACGCCCGTAAGATGTCGGCATAGACAGACAACGATCAACTGCTGATCCATTATTTTCAAGATAGTTTGACTGGTGCAGCTCTCAAGTGGTATATGGGGCTGGACAATCTGAAGATCCATACCTTCAACGATCTTTGCGATGCTTTTATCAGACAGTATAAATACAATGTCGATATGGCACCGGATAGGGATCAATTGAGGGTTATGACCCAAAAGGAAAGAGAAAATTTCAAAGAATACGCCCAACGCTGGCGCGAGGTGGCTACTCAGATTGCACCACCCCTTGAAGAGAAGGAAATGACCAAGATTTTCTTGAAGACTCTAAGTCCCTTTTTCTATGAAAAAATGGTGGCCAACACTCCGAGTGACTTTACTGAAATGGTCAATATGGGGATGCGCTTGGAGGAAGGAATTCATGAAGGTAGGTTGACAAAAAAGGCTAGTACTTCTGGTAGTGTGAAGAAACACAGAAGTAATTTTGCGAAGAAATAGGAATAAGATGTGAGTGCCATACACCATCGTCGACCCCGGAGGAGAAACCTGCAACATCAACAGTCTCAACATGTTACAGCAGTGACACCGGTTATTAGTGCTCCAGTTTATCAGCCACATTTTGCACAACCATATCAACCAGTTCAATCATTTCAACCGATTCAACAACAACAACAACAACAACAGCAACCATAACGTTATCAGGATCAACAACCTTTATAACAGGCTTGGCCATCATTCAACAACCAGAACCGTGCAAAGAGAATTCCAGATTTTGATCCTATTCCAATGCCCTATGCTAATTTGTTTCCATCTTTGCTACAGAATGGGCATATCCATACCAAGTATCCACCTGAGGTACCTAAGGATCTCCCCTTTTGGTATATATCTGATCAATTCTGCCCATACCACCAAGGTGCACCCAGACACAATATTGAGAATTGTATTGGTTTGAAAGTGGATGTCCAGAGATTAGTTAAGTGTGGAATTCTCACTTTCAAGGATTCTAACCCCAATGTACAAATTACCCCTCTCCCTCCGCATGGGTCAGCTAGTGTTAACATGTTACATGGGTATTCTGGTAAGAGTGTTGTGTTTGATGTCAAAGATATTCAAGGGTCTTTAGTAAAAATGCATGAAGGTTTATCCAAGATGTTTTCCTTTTGCCAAAAGGGTCATGATAATGCTATGTGTCATGTTTTTTCTACCGATTCACGAGGATGTGGGCTCATAAAAGAAGATATTCAAGATTTGTTAGACCGAAAGGTTATTGCATTCACCTGTGATGGAGATCTTGTTGATAAGAATGAGAATGAAGAATAGGAGGTGTTAGTGATAGTACCTCATTTCAATGAAGTGGAACGTATTGAGATCATTTATGACAGCAGGAAGTATTCTCCAAGTCCTCTGGTCATTAATGTTCCTGGCCCGACCCCTTACGCCACCAACAAAGCAGTCCCTTACAAGTACAATGCCACTATGATGGAAAATGGGAAAGAAGTGCCTTTGCCTATACATCCGTCGGTCGTTAGTATTGCTGATATCAGTAGAGTTACAAGAAGCGGTCGTGTTTTCTCTGCAACACCTCCAAAGGATAAGGGAATTTCTGTTGAGCAGCCGATTGTAAATTATTCAACTCTAGGGCAGTCCAGTGGGAAAAATTCTTCCTCCAAAGCTGATGAATTTTTTAAGATGATCAAGAGAAGCGAGTATAAGATTGTAGACCAACTTCTGCAGACTCCTTCCAAGATTTCAGTCCTACAACTATTGATGAGTTCTGAAGCCCACAGGGAGGCTTTGCAGAATGTCCTTGAGCAAGCCTACATCGATCATGACGTGACCGTTGATCAGTTTTATGGGATCATAGGCAACATCAGTTCATGTAATAATCTCAGATTCTATTAAGAAAAGCTCCCAGAAGAAGGGAAGAAGCATAACATGGCGTTGCATATCTCGATGAACTGCATGGATGACGCATTATCTAGTGTATTAGTTGACACTGGCGCATCGCTAAATGTGATTCCAAAGACGGCTCTCACAAGGTTATCATACCAAGGGGCACCTCTGAGGCCTAGTGGTATTGTTGTAAAGGCTTTCGATGGATCAATGAAGACGGTCATTGGAGAGGTTGTTTTACCTATGACTATTGGCCCCCGTATTTTTGAAATCACATTCCAAGTCATGGATATTCGTGCTGCTTACAATTGGTTGCTGGGTAGGCCATGGATACATGACGTTGGGGCAGTCACATCTACGCTGCACCAAAAATTAAAGTTTGTTAATGAAGGGAAGTTGGTCACAGTCTGGGGGGAGAGGGCTCTAGTGGTGAGTCATCTTTCTTCTTTTTCATATATTGATGTTGATGAGGAAATAGGAACCCAGATCCAAGCTCTTTCAATTGATGGTGGTAGTGCCAAGAAGAGCGGGGCTTCTATTTCATCTTTAAAGGATGCACAACGAGTTGTAGCAAGTGGTTCCCAAGAAGGGTGGGGGCAAGTGATATCATTGTCTGGAAACAAAAAGAAAAAGGGTCTCTTATTTTTAGGTCCCAGTTCTGACAAGCCTGCCACAGGAAGCATGATTATTCCACCCATTAAAGATGTTTTTCATAGCGGAGGAGTTACTCATCCATCAAGGTTTAATGCTATAATTGAAGAAGACGAATCTGAAGGATACATACCATTCGGCTCTGAAAGTGATTACATCCCTGCTGTAGATTGAGAGGCTTATTTGGAGGATCCAGGATATGGGTCTGAGACTGAAGATGCTTGTTATCCTTTTTATTCACCTCGATCAAGACACAAGGGACCTGAGTATGAAGCTTATGCCATCCTTGAAGACGAGCCCGACAAAGATCAGCCCAACTTTGTGACGCATGGAGCGGTCGCTCAGAATTGGAGTGCTGTTAACATTCCTTTTGTTGTCCATTTTTCAAAGTAATTATTTTCTTTTGCTTTTAAATCTTCGCTCTGCCCAAGGCGAAAGAGTTGTTGTGTGGGCTTATTTTCATAATTCCCTTTGCTCTGCCCAAGGCAAAGGTGATTTTGTGTTAGGGCTTTTGTTTAGCGAACTGCTATCATCAATAAAATTGTCATTTTGATTCCATTTTATTTGTGTTACTCTTTTTTCACTTTTCTGGAAAAACGGTAATCATAAAAACCCATTTTTATCACTTTGCATGTTTTGTGCACACACTTTCACTTTCATAAAATCTAAAATAAATCCAAATCACATGTGCAGATTATTGCACGAACAAACCGTCAAAAACAATGACCTGATGTCTCCTCCGAACTTTGAGTTTCCTGTTTTTAAAGCCGAAAAGCAAGAAGAAGAGGTTCCCGAGGAAATATCTCGATTGCTTGAGAATGAAAATAGAGTCATTCAGCCTTACAAAGAGCCTGTAGAAGTCATTAATCTGGGTACAGCCGAAGACCGTAAAGAAGTGAAAGTTGGAGCTTTACTTGTGACTGAGGTGAAAGAAAGACTGATTGAACTACTTAAGGAGTATGTTGATGTGTTTGCTTGGTCATACCAAGATATGCCTGGTCTCGACACCTCCATAGTGGAGCATCGTCTGCCTTTGAAGCCAAAATGTCCGCCAATCAAATAGAAGTTCCGAAGAACTCGCCCTAACATGGCACTGGAGATTAAAGAAGAGGTACATAAGCAAATTGACGACGGTTTCCTCGTTACATCTGAGTACCCGCAGTGGTTAGCCAACATTCTGCCCGTTCCAAAAAAAGATGGCAAAGTTCACATGTGTGTTGATTACAGAAACTTGAACAAAGCTAATCCAAAAGATGACTTTCCTCTGCCACACATTGATATGTTGGTAGATAGCACTACATAGTACAAGGTATTCTCTTTCATGGATGGTTTTTCAGGTTACAATCATATCAGAATGGCTCCCGAAGATATGGAAAAGACATCGTTCATTACACCTTGGATCACCTTCTGCTACAGAGTCATGCCGTTTGGTTTGAAAAATGCTGGGGCAATATATCAAAGGGCCATGACTACCCTGTTCCATGATATGATGCATAAGAAGATAGAGGTGTATGTGGATGACATGATAACCAAGTCCAAGATTGAAGAAGACCATGTTGAGTATTTGTTGAAGTTGTTTCAGCAGTTGAGGAAGTATCAGCTTCGTTTGAATCCTAGCAAGTGTACATTTGGTGTTCGCTCAGGCAAACTTTTAGGTTTCATTATTAGTTAGAAGGGTATCAAAGTGGATCCTGATAAAGTTAAGGCCATACAAGAGATGCCAGCTCTAACTACAGAAAAGTAGGTCAGAGGTTTCTTAGGATGGTTGAATTATATCTCCCGGTTTATCTCAAATATGACAGCCACTTGTGGACCAATTTTGAAGCTTCTCAGAAAAGATCAAGGATGTGTTTGGACCGATGATTGTCAGAAAGCATTCAAGAGTATCAAGAAGTATCTTCTCGAGACTCCTATCTTGATCCCTCCAGTTGAAGGAAGACCTTTGATCATGTATTTGACCATTTTGGAAGATTCCATGGGGTGTGTACTCGGTCAACAAGACGAGTCAGGAAAGAAGGAGCATGCTATCTATTATTTGAGTAAGAAATTCACCAACTGTGAGTCTCGATACACAATGTTGGAGAAAACCTGTTGCGCCTTAGCTTGGGCTGTGCAACGTTTGCGCTAATACATGTTAAACCATACCACTTGGCTGATTTCCAAGATGGACCCCATCAAGTAAATTTTCGAGAAGCCCGCTCTGACAGGAAGAATATCCAGATGGTAGATGTTATTGTTAAAATATGATATAGAGTATCACACTCAGAAGGCGATCAAAGGAAATGTTTTGGCCAATCACTTAGCTTATTAACATCTCGAAGACCATCAGCCTGTTGAGGATGATTTCCCTGATGAAGATGTGATATATTTAAAAATGAATGATTGTGAGGAACCCTTTCCAGATGAAGGGCCTGAGCCGGATTCCCAATGGGGTCTGATTTTTGATGGCGCTGTCAATAATTATGAGAAAGGAATTGGGGAAGTCATTGTGACCCCTCATGGATCTCATATTCGTTTCATTTCCCGGTTAACTTTCATGTGCACAAAAAACGAGGTTGAATATGAGGCGTGCATTATGGGCCTTGAATAGGCGATTGATTTAAGGATCAAGAACCTGGACGTGTATGGTGATTCTGCTTTGGTGATTTATCAAATTAAAGGAGAATGGGAAACTCTCCAAGATCACTTACTTCCGTACAGAGATTATGCAAGGAGTTTGCTCCCTTTCTTCAACAGGGTGGAGTTCCATCACTTCCCTCGTGATGAGAATATGATGGTTGATGCTTTGGCAACCTTGGCTTCCATGATTATGGTGAACCATTGGAATGATTGTCCTAACATCCATGTTATGGGTCTCGTCAGACCTGCTTGTGTGTTTTCAATATAAGAAGTCGATGATGATAAACCCTGGTATCATGACATTGAGATGTTCCTTCGAAGACAAGAGTATTCGATTGGAGCGTCTAATAAGGATAAGAAAATGTTGAGGAGATTGGCTGGAAATTTTCTTTTGAGCAATAATGTACTTTACAAAAGGAATTTTGACATGGTCCTGCTAAGGTGTGTCGATAAGAGGGAAGCAGACATTTTAATGACTAAGATTCATGAAGGGTCCTTTGGTACTCATGCCAATGGACACGCTATGGCCAAGAAACTCTTAAGGGCAGGCTATTATTGGATGACAATGGAGTCAGATTATTACCAGTTTGCTAAGAAGTGCAACAAGTTCCAGATTTACGCTGATAAGATTCATGTACCGCCAACTCTTCTCAATGTGATATCGTCTCCGTGGTCGTTCTCCATGCGAGGCATCGACATGATTGGCATGATCAAGCCGAAAGCCTCTAATGGACATCGCTTCATCTTAGTGGCAATTGATTACTTCACCAAGTGGGTTGAAGTGGCTTCGTATGGGAATGTCACTACACAAGTAGTGGTCAGATTTATCAAGAATCAGCTCATCTGTCGTTATGGTGTGCCGAGAAAAATCATCACTGATAATGGGTCAAATTTGAAAAATAAGATGGTGAAGGAGTTGTGTGAAGAGTTCAAGATTAAACATCACAATTATTCTCCTTACCGACCAAAGATGAATGGGGTTGTTGAGGCGGTGAACAAGAACATAAAGAAGATCATTCAAAAGATGGTTGTGACCTATAAGGATTGGCATGAAATGCTCCCATTTTCTTTACATGGGTATCGTACTTCGATACGCACGTCGACAGGAGCAACTCCCTTTTCACTTATTTACGGTATGGAAGTTGTACTCCCAGTAGAAGTCGAGATTCCTTCCATGTGAGTTCTGATGGAGGCGAAACTCTCAGAGGCTGAATGGTGTCAAAGCAGATATGACCAGCTCAATTTGATTGAAGAGAAAAGAATGGCGGCCTTATGCCATGGGCAGTTGTACCAACAGAGGATGAAGAGAGCCTTTGACAAAAAGGTGTGACCTCGGGAATTCAGAGAAGGTGACTTTGTACTTAAGAAAATCCAATCTTTCCTCACTGATTCTAGGGGCAAGTGGACTCCCAATTATGATGGTCTGTATGTTGTTAAGAGGGTCTTCTCAGGAGGCATTTTGATGTTAGCAATTACGGATGGAGAGGAAATCAATCGTCCTGTGAACGTCGATGCAGTAAAAAAGTACTATGCCTAAAAAATGAAAAGAATAACTCGCTAAGTTAAAAACTCGAAATAGCAGCTTAGGCAAAAATGAGCATCTCGGTGGGTTGAAAACCAGAAAGGGCGGTCCAGGTAAAAGTTAGAGACATAAACAAAAAGAAATTATCCCGCTAGGTTGAAAACCTGAAAAGGCAACCTAGGAAAAATTTAGGGATCAGGCTAGTTCACTGTATCAGATCAGGTTGGATTATCAGAAGTCTTCTTTCTCACCAGATTCATCAGTCAGATCATCAAAAGCTCAGAATATGGGAAATTCATAGTGGTTTAGGAGGATAGTGGACATTATTTTGATGTAACCTTTTCCATTATTTACCATTTTTTCCAACTTTGTAATGATCCATGCAGTCGCGCCATTTGCCGACTACCATTCCATTAATAAAATTGAGCCTTTTCCATTTATTGGCAATCTCTATGTTATTCTTATTTCTTCAAAATGTCTTTTTATTTTTTATAGCAGTTTTCAAAACAATTTCAAAACTTTTTAAATGCGTGTGTTTTTTGTACTTTGATTGATGGACACAAAAGGGATGATGATGGTCTTACCAAGAATGACAGACCTCGAAGTGCAGAGCTATGTTGTTTTCTGACTCGCTTCACCCATATCCCCGAAGGATTCTGTTTCAGATGGTGTAGTGGACCCCCAATAAGTTACATCAAGTGGTCATGATAATTCCCCGGTATATCTCTGCTTCAGGCAGCTATAGCAGGTTTGGTGAAAGGTTTCCCCAATTGGTGACCTAAAAATTCCCGATGACTGCCCTTGGCTTCAACCTTCCTAGTGAAGTGAACGCTATTTCACTCCTCAGCGAATTTCTTACAACTTCAAGCTTCCTCAACAAGGTGGATGTTTATTTCATCCCCATGGAGTCTCAACTCTGACAGATGCAACATTGATTCGAGCTTCCCCAAAGAGGTGGATATTTATTTTATCCCCTGTGAGGCCTCAGCTATGGCATCTCCAACTTTCTTTCAGAATACTTCAGTTCGTCGTGGATATTGATTCCCCATGAAGTCTCTCCAAATATGAGTTTGATCCTTTCCCAATGGATCTTTCTCATCTCCAAGAGAGTAGCCAGATTCATTTTGACAATCCCCTAAGTGAAGTCATGATGCTCATCCCCAAAATGGAGTGATCTCTTTTCCCCAGAGAAGTTTGAAGCCTTGATGCAGAACTGTGGATCCCCTATGTGGCTTCCCATTCATCCCCCAGTGATGCATCTATCTTGCGAATATTGACCAAGTGTCCTTGTCGAGATGTTTATTTCATCTTCAGTTTACTGTCTTTTAGTCTATTTCGTCAGCATAAGCATAACATGACATATATTCATTCATATAGATATTCATGGCATCTGTGCATTTTGCATTTTGTGATGCTTGTTTATTCATTCACCTTGGTTGTGTTTATCCCCGAGTGACTGGGTTTGTCTTCTCTTTCCAAGAAGAGTTGTCAGCCCTAAGCAGAAAGAGCACATCCTTTCTAATTCCCCATTGAGTTCGATCCTCATGGAAGATGGTTGCTTTAGTTTTCTTTTCCATTTTTGGATAAAGATAAACCCTAGTTGAGTTCATTCCTCATTGGGAGGAGTCTTTCTTGACCGTTTCTCTTTAGTTATTTCCTGAATTGAATTTTGGTCCCTGAAAATCACAATTTTACATCTCTCTAGGCTTTTGAACCTAGATCGAGTGTTCATTTATTTTGCACTCTGTCTCCGCAGGAGGAATCTACTAGAAGATCACCCTTGAAGACAAAATCTTTCTCCAGTAATTTATGCCCAAACAACAAATGGCAGCTCTTTATTTGAGAAGTTTGTTTTGGTCTCAGGTTTTCTATTTGGATGGCAAATGGAAGTCTCTTTTCAAGACAGTTTGTCTATCCCCCAGCCAGTTATCAAGATTATCAACTGTCCTCCATCAAATGGCATCTCGTCGAAAATCCGTCAGAGAATTTTATTAAAGACCTCACAAGTGTCTCTCTTTATCTGAGAATCCCTGTTACATGGTTTTATTTGCTTCAATGCAATTTCAAAATACAACAATATTGCTCCTCAGTGATGTCCTCCCAGTGAGTCCATTATCCAATCTTCTTCCATTAAATGGCTTCTCTTCGAGAATTTTGGTGAAGATTCAGTTGGTTTTTCTCTTTATTTAAGAAGACATTTTACAATTCAACCGATTTACATCTCCTTTGAAGATCCCCGGTGAAGCTTCCTAATCTCCAGTAAGTTATGAATTCCCGCTGAAGTCATAGATCTCCAGTGAAGTTCCAATCCCCTCTGAAGATACTCTCCCATAAGGATTCATCTTTCTAGGAAGAAACTGAGAACAGTCCGTGGTCCAAGACCCGGTACGAGGGGAGGTTTGTTTACCCTTTTCAAGCTAAATGAGCTTGATCAAAGAAGAAACTGAGACCAGTCCACGGTCCAAGACCCGGTATGGGGGGAAGTTTGTTTACCCTTTCTAAGTGAAAGACCTAAGTCAAAGAAGAAATTGAGACCAGCCCGCGGTCCAAGACCCGGTACGAGGGGAGGTTTGTTTACCCTTTTCAAGCTAAAGGAGCTTGATCAAAGAAGAAACTGAGACCAATCTGCGGTCTAAGACCCGATACGAGGGGAGGTTTATTTACCCTTTTCAAGCTATTGGAGCTTGATCAAAGAAGAAACTGAGACCATTCCGCGGTCCAAGACCATGTACGAGGGGAGGTTTGTTTACCCTTTTCAAGTTATTAAAGCTTGATCAAAGAAGAAACTGAGACCAGTCCGGGGTCCAAGACCCGATACGAGGGGACGTTTGTTTACCCTTTTCAAGCTATTGGAGCTTGATCAAAGAAGAAACTGAGACCAGTCTATGGTCCAAGACCCGGTAGGAGGGGAGGTTTGTTTACCCTTTTCAAGCTATTGGAGCTTGATCAAAGAAGAAACTGAGACCAGTCCGCTGTCCAAGACCCGGTATGAGGGGAGGTTTGTTTACCCTTTTCAAGCTAATGAAGCTTGATCAAAGAAGAAACTGGACCAGTCCGCTGTCCAAGACCTGGTACGAGGGGAGGTTTATTATCTCTACATGTATTATTCCATCATTATATTTGATTTCATCTTGAACTGCCATGTGAATTGTCAGTTGGTAGTATTCTCCCAAGTGGAGTCAGGTTTTGTCCCCAGTAGTAGAACTGCAACCTTTCCCCTATGGTATCCTTTCCACCACATATCCTTGTTTTACATTTCATATCAGTTCACACCATATCGTATGCATTAGGTGGCATCTTAGGGCCAAATATTGTGCATGTTTGTATTTAAGTCTCTCATATCGCGTCGAGACGAAGATTTCAATCCTCATATCTACGAATATAAGAAACTTAATTAGGGGTAACTGTCACACCCTAATTTTTAACCCTAAGATCCTATCTCTTTAGGTCAAGCATCTCATGTATAGCTGACCATTTTTGTTGCTTTGTGTTGTTTGTTTTGTTTGCTTTTGAATTAGGGATTGCTCCAAAGGGCCTCAAGGATTTAGCCAGGGGAGTCTAGAGGACATCATCAGTCAAGAAAGTCCTCACATACATAGGAGACTCATTCCCATCAAAGAAACAAGCACAAGATGGCCTTACTTTGGGTTCCTCAGGGTTTCATTAGTGTTTACTCAAGAGTTAGGGTTTCTTCAAGACAAAGTCAACTGCACCCATGGATCTGGGTCAAGAATGGGCCACAAGCCCTAAGACATGATCTAAGACTCAACAAGACTTCCATGGAGTCCACTTGAGATGTCCAAGTAGCCCAGAAGATGTATTGATTGCTTGAAAATTAAGGTGGAGATTCATTTATTCAAGGAAGTCAATTGTGTCCCTGAAAACTCAAACTCAAGATTTGAGGTCAACCATGAGCATGGCATATCATCTTAAGTGTGTTTGTTAATTGGGATCAAATGAAATCAAGAGGAAGCATAAAATCAAGAAGTTTTAAGGATTAGGGTTTTGGAAGAGAAAATTCTCAGTGTGAGAATCTCAATTCTTAGCCATTTTTGTAACATCTATAACTTCTTCATCCTTGATTCAAATGGAGCAAATTGGCTATCAAATTGAAGAGGTCACAATGTACTTCAAGTTTGAAGAAAGAAAAGTGTTCAAGAGTGATCGGTCACCATTTTTACTAGTTTTCCGTCAATTATTCAGCTTGAATCCATAAAATCGGTATCACTTTATTTGTCTTTTCATTGTTTTTCAATTCAATTTTACTTGTCGTATTTTATTCTCGCATTTTATGATTTGTTGTTTTATTTCAATTATGTTGCATTTTATGCTTTGGTTTGGTAGTTTTCAATGGTTTCAGGTCTGAGTGGAAAAGCCCAAAGGACTCGTGCGAAGAAAATGGAAGTTTCGGGGATTTAGAAGAGTTTTTGGAATGAAGCAGAGGATGCCTGGACCTAAAATTCAACAAACATGGAAAAATATTGGGCAAACAAGTTCTTTGTCTGTACTATGTTGTAGTTCTCTTCATTAGCTTTCCGGCGCTTTGAACGGGGACCAAAACAGACTTACGGATCAAAAGTTATGATCGAAACAATTTCGGTCATAAAATCCTGCAAGCTGACACGGCCGACAGTGTTGGCTGACACGGCCTGTGTCAGCTTTGACGCTGATTTTCTGAATTTTTCCATATTTTCTCCCCATATTAAGTTGTGGGGGCACTTTGGGTATTTCCAATCGATCTGGGTGTATTGTGACTTTTTAGACTAGTTTTTGGGAGAAGAATGGGGACTTTTGACTTTACGAAGAATTGAGAAGAGTTGGAGGCGATCAAGGAGATTTGGAGAAGACGATTGTTCATGAGCGGAAGCGATTGAAGAATCAGTTTTCCTCCGATCAAATTTTAATGTCTATCTTTAATTTTCCTTTTGTTTTTGTTCTTAATACTATGAGAGGCTAAACCCCCCAATGCCAGGGGGTGTCCCTGATTTTCCCTGTAATGACAATTATCCCTTTGCAATTGAAATTTCATTGCTTTCTCATAATCATGTTTATCGTATAATGTTCTTAATGCTTGTCCATATTGGAAAATAGGATTTGATTTACGGTTAACCTTAGGTCGGACAAACCACTGTTAACGCTTTTTATACGATAATACTATAGTAGATATCGCCTAGGAATAAGGATACCCTATAGTAACCGTAAAGCTTTTGATAAAAATAAGTGCTTGGTATCTTTCTACACCGCTAAGGAATTGGGGTATAGGGAGAATACCAAAGGTTTTTCTACTAAGGAATTAGAGAGAAATATTCTTAAGAGCCGGTAATGATTAGTTTAAGCGATGATTTTGAAAAATAAGGATTGTTATTATTATAAGGAATTTCATACACCTTGCCATGGCATGTTTCTCATATTTGTTTAAGTCATTTTTACTCTTTCTGCTTATTTTCTCAATAGTTATTATAATTTTTATAATAAACAAACCCCCAAAGGCATTTTTGTTTAATTGAAATAACATCTGCACTTACAATTACACGCAGTCCTCGAGAGATCGATTCTAGGGATAACCCTAACTATTACTACATCGGTAAAAATAGTACACTTGTTATTTTTCCGATCAAAGAGATTCATGGATTTCAAGATATGGAGGCCTAAAGTTGAGAAAAACAAGGATGTGAAATTTTGTACTTAGAAATTTTTCTAAGTATGGAATCTCAACTTCATGGACCAATCTTCCAAGACAATTTTAACCATGATCCAAGCTTTATTTCAACTTTATTTGGTCGTGAAAGTTGTAGAGTGTTCTTCTAGCTTTCTTTTGAGTACTAGAACTCCTCCATTGGATGTATACAACTCAAGTTATGGAGTCACCAAGATAGGGTTTTTCACTTGACAAGTTTTGGCAGTTTTATGGACCAATCTTCCAAGGCATTTTTCATCATGATACGAGCCTGATCTCAATTTTCCTTGGGCATGAAAGTTGTAGAGCTCTTTCCAAGCTTTCCGTCAATTACTAGAACTTCTCATTTGGACAAATATTCACCAAGTTACAATGCTCCAAAGTTAGTGTCACAAACATGCCAATTCCCACGACTTAGAATTTTTCCAAGTTCTTTTCTTGGTGACATTGTTGGACAAGTTTTAAAGGGCCTTTTTCATCACTTTCTAAGGTTCATTTCAAATTGATTTTCAAACAAGAATTGCTTTATGATCCATGAACTTTACTATGAACCAAAAATCTCTTGATTTGATGCCAAATTGAATGAGTTATGGACATGCAAAGTGAGCTTAATGGAATGGTGTCTAAGCACATTTTCTTGTCACACTGCCATGCACATTATGAATTTTTCATGCAACAACTCTGTCTTTCAAATTTCAAACGCATGTAGTGCTCATTTTCACTCTAATATTGTCCCAAAGCATTGCCTAAAGTGATCCAACATGGCAAGTACCATTCCATTCTTCATAAACAAGTTTTGCCAAACTTGGAAAGATGACAAACTCTTCAAAACTTGCTTAACAAGGATCCACTCCATCCAAAACCATTATGCATTCTTTGCTCAGTGCTAATGTCTACACAACATGACAAATACTCCCCTACAACCATGCCATGCGTACAACATTCTCCCTCCATTTTCTAAATTTTCAAAATCTTTAACCATGATTCTTAACCACAGTAACAAACTTTTAACCCCTCAAAACCCTCATATTTAAGCAAAATGGAACCCTAGAGTGAGAGGGAGATCATTTTCAGCAACCACAAACCCTAAAGTTTTCTCTTTCCTTTCCAAAAACTTCTTTCTTCGAACCTGATCGTTCAAAGTTTCTCCTTCAATTTCCTTGATTTCACTGTTCTTCTGAGGTTGTTTAAGAGCCAGAGGGAAGATTTGGGAGCATACTTACACGTGAAACAACATCTCATAAAGCTTCACGTAGGTAATTTTTCTCCAACTCGTTTCTATGTGTTTAGTGTTCATTTTGATGTTTGCTTTGCACATTTGGAACCTTGAAGTAATGTAGAAGATTCCTGGACTAATGTTGTGCTTGTTTGTTGAGATTCCAGTTTGAGTGTGAAATTTTTGTGTGCGGTTTTAAGGGACTTAAAGTGTTTAAAAATGGAAAATGAGGTCGGAAATGGGATCTACGTTGAAAACCGAGTGGGATAGTATGCGTGTCTTCATGTTTTAATGTGATTTACAGACAACTCCGGTGGGTCTGACAGAGAAGACGACCGGAGCCCTAGCTCTGGCGTCTGAGGTGTGAATCCTGCGTGGACTTGAAATTTATGAGTTGGCAAGTGAGGTGGATAAGTGAAACTTCACGTTTCACTTAAGTTGCTGAGTTTTGTATTTTTTTTGGATCATGGGCTTTATTGTTATTGTTGTCTGCACACCCCTAATTTGGAGCCCAAACTGCTTCCCTTTGTTTTTCTGAGATTACTACAACACCCCCTGTGTCACTCTTCCTTTGTTTATTTTCTTTTATTTTTCATGTTTTGTTTTGATTTATTTTAAACAGTTCCAATTATCATAAAATCCCACAAAAATATTTTCTAGACACTTTGACGTCTTATTTTATTCTTCACATTTTTTATTTTTATTTTTAATTTATTTTAATATTTTATGGTGTGAAGTTTCCTTTTTAACCTAGTTTTGAACTTTTTGCTTTGATTGAGGTCTTTCTTATTTGATTCTTGGGCTGATCTTTTAGAGTGTCTTAACACACATTATGATGATGATTTGAGTGTGTTTTCTGACCTTGGTTGATGTTATTTGACATAGTTTTCATGTGCTTATTTATAGCCCTCGATTTGTACTCGATCCCTTTTGTGTCTCACCTTGATGAACGGTTTTGGGATAGTTCTTGTGCTTTTCTTTTGACAACCTTTAACACACACACATTTGAATGGCTAAGCATGTGTTTGAGTTCTGGTTTGAGATTTTTTCATTCATTTTTCTATTTTTGAACACCATGCTAACGTGATCATCTTTTATTCATGATTTGTGCTAACTTTGACCTAGTTACTTGGGAACACTCCTTGAGGTGTCTTTTGGGTTTGAGTATGTGTTTGTTCCTGGTTTAAAAAGCATGTTTCATTTCTGACTTCATGGTTCAAAGGTGCACTTGTTTGTCCATTTGATCATTTATGCATGATTTGTTTTGTTTGAACCATTCCATGATGTTTTGGATTGTCATTTGTATACAATCTTGCTCATGCCTAAATGTGATCCATATTGATGTTTATCTTGACATGTTGGTGTTGAATATGAGATTCATGAGTTGTTGATGCTACTTCCCTTTTGGTTTATGAGTCATAAGTTCCTTGCTGAACTCTCTCTTTCATTTACCTTTGATTGTTGAAACTTGTGGCAAGTTTGCTTGATGTTGTGGTGCTTGTTTGGTTTCATTCATGAACATTTTTACATGTTGGTCATGGTGTGATATACTTGTTGCCTCTTATGATATGTCATCTCTTTTTGATCTTTAGCTTTGGTCCATTGACCCTTATGCATCTTCACTTTCAGACTCCCCTTTCCCAACACTTGTTCTTACAAGTAGTTGTTCCTTCTTCCAAAGGAAAGTTACCTTGTTGACTTTTAAGTCATTTTCTAAGATATTTTAGACTTCTCATTTTCTTAACTTGATCCTTTTAAGACATTTCCCTTAGGATAGTTTCCTTTAGGATAGTTTTCCTTAGGATAGTTTCCCTTAGGATGTTTAAGTTAGACAACTCACAGTTAGTCTCCCTTTTCTTCTCCCATGAGAGAATTAGACATGAGTCATCCCTAGTTGAGATGTAAATCTCCTACCCCATGACATAGCTGAGAAAGTTGTAGATTCTTTTTCACTTGAGAAAGGTACTTGGCATATTCGTCGATCCGATATCAGGGTCAGAGCCCTTCTTTTAATGTGAAGCAAGATCCATTTTCCATGTGTTTGTGGTGGTTTAAGTTGAGTTTTCCCTTAAAATAACGACTTGTCTCTTCTCCTAAACCAATCAACAAACCTTGTTTACCCTTATTGAGGGGAACTACGAATGCTCTGATTCTTTTAGACAAGATACGTAGGCACGAGATGCAATGTCTTGGCGAGCATACTTAGTGTATATACCCCTAGGTCTTTTCTTTAGCACACCTTTAGCAAAACAGATAACTCAATAAAACAAGAGGTTCATGTAGAGTACTACAGATATCTAGGATGCTAACACCTTCCCTAGGTATAACCAACCTCCGAACCTTAGATCTCTTGCATTGCTTTGCATTGTAATTAGGGCTTTCGATCTTTACCCTTTCCTTTGGATAAATCAAAATTCGGTGGTGAATTATGATTTCCGATTCAAGTTAATTCAATAGCTTGATATCCGATTCTCACCGCGACACCGACACTAATTTATTCTTTAGTGTCTCAAATGCATCGGCACACTCTTTATTAAACACAAAAGCCTTATCCTTAACCAAAAGAGTAGTTAGAGGTTTGGCTATCTTAGAAAAGTCTCTTATGAACCTGCGGTAAAAACCCACATGTCCTAAGAAACTTCTTATACTTTTTTCATTCACCGGAGGTGGAAGCTTTGATATCACATCAATTTTTGCTTGGTCCACTTCTATTCCCTTGTGGGAAATTTTGTGACCCAAGACTATTCCTTCACGCACCATGAAGTGGCACTTCTCCCAATTGAGAATCAAGTTGGTTTTCTGGCATCTTTCTAAAACAAGAGAGAGGTTAGTCAAACAATTATTAAAAGAAGAACCAAAAATAGAAAAATTGTCCATGAACACTTCCATATGCCTTTCAAGCATGTTAGCAAAAATGGATGTCATGCATCTTTGGAATGTAGCGGGCACATTGCACAACCCAAATGGCATTCTTCTGTAAGCGAAAAGACCATAAGGGCATATGAATGCCGTCTGTAACACCCGTTTATTTTAGTCCTCATTAGATTGCAATGTTTATCATTCTAATCTATGTTTTCTACTAAATTTTGAGTAGTGAACCAAATATACATGTTATTTCAAGGACTTTCGTTTGTGGTCCAGATTGACCCACATGTTTTCTTCTTTAATCCAATCAGACTTTTTCAATTGGCTCTATATTTTTATTTGATTTCAAATGTTTCTATTGTGTCAAAATTTCAAAAAACAAAAAATATATATATATATTTCTTCTGATTTGTAAGAAAATGAGTTCGTCGTTTAAAAATTTTTACGGACTCTGATTGTCGTCAAAATTCAAAAAGTAATTTTATATATCGTCTAGAATGAGAGTTTAATCTCAATATATTTTTCTAAGCTAAGGAACAAAAATTTATTTGGAATAAAAATTTATTTGAAATATATGTTTTGTTTTAATTAAAAGATTTTGGTATAATTTTTCTGTTTTCATAATAGTTGTCGGTGAGCGAATTACGACTCATCTGAGAGCAAATTAAAACACTCAATGAACTAATAGGATTAGATCCTAAAAATATCTAGATATTTTGAATTATATTATTATTTTATTAAAATTAACATATAATGAATAATAGTAATAATAATAATTATTATTATTATATATACACACATGTGGATTGGTGAAGAAACAAAATTCAGTTCCTCTTCTTTCAATTCCACGTTCTTTCTTCTCTCTCCTTTCTCACACTCTGCAAATCATAATAGAAACTACGTCTCCTTTCTCACTAGTGCCGCCCCCTTTCATGATCGATCACCACAAACCCAAACACAAAAATTTCTACCACCACTATTATCCTCTCTTTTTCCTCTTTCTTGTAGTATAACTTAATTTTAGATCGGAATAATTTTGAAATTTCACATCACCACCTTCTCTCTTTTACGGCCGCCATGGACTCCTTGTGTGAAAATTTAACCGATGAATCTCTTCCTCTCGTTAACATCTACACAACCTATAAAGAAAATCATGATCGGACTATTTTATAATTATGGTGCCAGAAATCTCCACCACCGTACAGCCGGAAATATATATATCGAACAACATGTGCTTTAGTTAATTTTGCTGGATCTCTTTTTCTCTCTCGCCTGACCAGTAAACATAACACTTGGTATGAATTTCTCTTTTTTCTTTTCACGTTAATTTTTTTTCATCTTAAATTATTTATGTTAGTTTAGAATAGTTGATGATTATTAAGTTAAAACAACGGTTAGATATTTCTAAAATATTTTGGGAGATATAGAAATAGGTTAGTTTTAATTTAAAATTTTTATTGATTAAATTATTTGTGTTAGATTAGAGATAATTTTTACACTGTTAGAATACTCCCAGTTTCCGATTTTGAGTTAAAAATTATTTATGCTAGGTTGCGTTAATTTTCTATTTGGTTATCTGTTTATATTTTAGGATAAATATATCGGTACCAATTTATTTTCATAATAGGTGTGATTTAATTTTTAGTGGGTTAAATTATTTATTTGTTATTTAGTGTTTATTTAAGTGTGGCAAGCGCCACACTACCAGTGTGGTGTGCGCCACACTGTTTTTCTTTCGGTCTCGTTTTGTAGTCTCTGTTATATTTTTTTTCTGGTTTTTTTTATGGAAAGAATATTTATTTTATTTTAAATATTTTTATTTAGTTAATTATTTTATTTTGTCGGAATTTTTTCCGGATACGTTCGTAAGAGTAATTTAAGGTACAATCAGTGGCGATTTTTGTAGTTTGAAAAACTGTTAACAAGTTTTGATGTCAAAATATTTTAGATCAAAATAATTTATTTTGAATAGAAAAATACTATTTTTATTCTAAATTCTAAATTAGAATATTGTTTAATTTGGAATATTAGTTAGTTATTTATAATTGTTTTCACTTATTTTATTTATATTTAGAAATAAGTGATAACTCTTTTTGCTTTAACTTAAATTACTTAAATTATGATATAATTTCAAAAATATATTATTATATATCTTAAAAGATTATTTCTCTACTCTGATTTTAAGATGGAAGTTTTTAATATAAACTTATAATCAGCTGGACTAAATTGCTCTAATTTTAAATCTGCACAAAAATAAAATTATGGGAAATATTTTGTTTTAAACTATGATAATTTTAGAAATATAATTAAAGTAATTATCATGAGTTAAATTAGTCAATATTATTTTAATATATGATCATTTTAAGAAGTTAATAGTAATTAGAGATTTTAATTTTAGTATCAAATAGTATGTTTAATTGTTAAGTATAAATTAATAACTAAATTTTAATTAGTTTGAAATTGATATTATTCAATTATATACTTAATAAGGATTTAATTATAATAATCTATTTTCAATAATTTATTTTTAATAATATGATCAAAGTATTTGATACAATGGAATGTTCAAAATAATAAATGTTTTAAATAAGTGAGTTAGAAACCTCTTTGAATTAATATTTTATTATTCTTTTGAAGAGAAAAATTATTTTCTATTTGAAAAGATGTACTTTAATATAAAATGATTAAGTTAGTAAAACAGTGATAAAACCTAAACCTAATTGATTAGGTAAGTGGTTAATACAAATGTAGTTTGGTTTGTATTTAACTTAATTACGTTCTTTAATTTAAAAGGGTTAAAGTATGAACTGGATCGGAGAGTCCATCAAGAGATACAGATCGGACTCGTATAATGTAAGATGAACTTGTTGGATGCTTTCCAAGGTAAGGGCACTTTCTAACGATATTATATGTGATTGAATGCGTGTGTGCTTGTATTCATGGTTGTGTGCCCAATTGGGAATGTGTGATGCTTGTGTGCCCAGTTGGGGATATGTGTTTATGCTATGATGCTAAACTTGTGATGTGATTTCATATGATTTGCCTGTTGAGTGTATGTCGAGGGGACAACACTGAGTGAGGACTCTAGAGGACGGAGCCCACCTATTTGTACTGAATTTATTCATATGACTTGTGATAAATATATGAACTGAACGGTGAATTGTGATTACACATGATGAGATTATATATGTTGTTGCATTTGCATATGTTTGCTCATGCATTTCATAGTTACGTGGCTACCGGAGAGGAGTCACGAGGTGCACACCGGAGAGGTGGCACGGGGTGTGTGTCTGAGATGGAACCACCTTATCCTGACGTGGATCATTGAGTCTGATTGATGGTGTAGATACCCATCACCTTAGTGGTGCTAAATCTTGAAGCGATACCACGACCCTTTGCGGAGGGATTGTAATTCCGGAATCATATGCATGTGAGGAACCCGGGTAGGGGGATCACACTCATGTAGAGTCTGCATTAGGATGTTTGTGCATTGCACTATGAATTGAAATAACTGCTATAATTGTGATATGTATCATGGTGTACTTGCATATGTGTATTCTTTCATATATGCTGTTTTTAGATTGTGACCCTCTACTATTATTATGATGTGGCTAACGACCACCCAGGTTATTAGAAGTTGTGATAGTTAGAGTGTCCAGGTGTCGTGAAGACTTGCAAGATATGAATGTCTTTGGCGGTCAGAATCATCAAGACTCGATGGCTTAGTGAGTCTTTTGTACTAAGTCAGCATTGGCTTGGAATTCAAGATCAGCTTAGGGTTTTGTTTCGTAGTGTTGTCCATGTTTGTTTATTGGGAAGTTGGTTGTTAAAGCTGAATGCTTAATTTGTATGTGTGGTTTTGACCTTTACTTGTTGTCAGATACTTTGTACGAAATTATATTCAAGTGGTCAAATATTTTGTAATCTTGGGCATTGCTCTGGTCCCATTTATGGAAAAGACTTAGACCAAAAAGCTCGTACTCTGATTTATCATTTTTATTATTTCTAGAAAAGACAGTTGTCAATATTTTGTGTGGTATTAGTTTTGAAAAAAAAATACACTCCCACTGTTAAAAATCGGGGTGTTACATTGTGGTATCAGAGCTTTGGTCTAGATTTTCGTGGGGTGGTGAGTTGGGTGTCCTAAGCTGATCAAGTGTCGGGTTTAGTGGGAGTAAATGTTAGGAGTCCTATGTGTTATGTGTTTTTCTGTCTTGAGTCAAGCATGATATATGCTTAGGTAATCGATTGTTTCTTAACTGAAGTTAATGTCTCCTAGAGTACTTCAGTAAGAATCATAATTAAACCCCTTGAGCACTAATCGACTTTGGTCGACATGTGTCTCTAAATTCTTTAGATGTGTTGGTCTAGATTGAATGAGATTGGATCGAGCAAGAACTACAAGGTTTTTTTTGCAATGACTCTGGATTAGGAGTTGTAATTGTTCTTGTCCCTCAGAGATGTTGAGTGGGGATAAGTGGAAGTCAAGTTCATAAAGGATTTCAAGTACGAACCGGATTTGGGGGACCTTTTTGAGAAAAATTATTGGATGTTCATTCCGATGAGTTCAGAACGAGATGCGATGAAGTTTATTGAGTAGGAAGAAGATAATATTTCTATGGAATTGAAGAGCAGCTTGGATATCAATGGAACATCTTCACTAGGAAGAAAGCGGGTTGCACGTTAAAAGTGGCCAAACCTAGGAAAGTTAGAGGAAGGTTATGCGATTGGTAGGTACTTGAGGGTTTAATTTGGTTCTTGAGCTATGTTAGAACTGTAACTAAATGCCTTAAGGATGAATCATGTGATGTTGAAGGTAGGAAACCAAGTATCACCTGGATAATTTTAGTAAAGGTGACAATGAGTGGAGTTGTCTTCGAAACTAGAAGTAGGAGTTTGGGAGAGAATGAGTATTACGGTTTATATGAGGAAAAGGTAGAAGTAGCACCATGAATCTAAGTAATCATATGAGTCAATTTGGGAAGTGTTAAATCATTCAAGTATGGGCGACATGGTTTTACTAGAAATATCAGACCGCGGGTAGACAATGGTTTATTAGAAGAGCGATAGGATGCTAGAAGTTAATATCTGGAGAGACACAGAACCATGGTTTCAGATTTAATGAATGACATTATATGTTATAACAAGTATATGGAGTTCTTAAAGATTAAAGTCTAGAGTTGGATTTAGGGATCGAATATGAGAATAAAGAAATGGTAGCAAGGGAAATTTTGGCTAGATAGTTAGCAAGAGCTTATGCACAAAAGGATTGGTTTGTGTTATAAAAGGATATTTAGATTGGGTGAAGAAAATTAAAGATGTGGTTTGAAATTGACAAGATAGAGGTCATGGTAGGTTGAGAAACAACTATAGACGGTTGGTTACAGAAATTTTGAAGTTGCAAATTACTAGATGATCGAAGAAGATCTAGTATAAGGGCTATTGGAGTTTTAACATCGACAAGGTAGTCACAGAAGAGGATTGAAGTTGTACGTGAACAAGGAAAGGGAAGTGTTGCTGGAATTTTGATATAGGGGTTAACAATCTCGTTGTGTGAATCAGTCAAATTTAAAGGAGTCGTAAGAAGGGATGTAGTGATATACCTCGACGGAAAAGAGGAAGGAGACTGAACATTACTTCAAGGGTGCATGCTGCAGAGGAGGAGTTGCATTCAGGCATAAATTAGAGATTAAGAAGTGGTAGAAGTGACAAGAGAATAATCATGCGGTTGAAAATTTTATATTACAAGGATAAGGAGTAATGTATTAGTGACTGGATAGGACGTTATATACAGAATCTAGATGATGAAATTACTAAGTGAGAAAGCCTGTTGGAGACTTCCACATGAGACATGGGAAGTCAGGACAAGGTTAAGTACGATGTGTCACTGATGAACGAATAAATAGCGTGAAAAGATTAGTATTGGGAAAAAGGTGTTAAGAAAAAGTGTTGGAGAAACGCATAGCGATGCGAATTATGTCAATTAAGAATTCGTGCAAGGAATTTCTTTACCTATAATTTGGAAATTGTGTTTGTAAGTGTATGCTTAAAACTTAAAGGTACAACTTAAACTGATCACGTGAGGTGCAATTTGAATGGGTCACGTGAGGTGCGTTTGTCATATTCAGAAATAAAGAGGATTAAACATGTGCCTAGTAGGACGAATCAAGTATGAAATGGAAATGTTTGGTGGAGACTAGTAAGACTTGGATTCATCGTACTTGTATAATGAAGACTAGCATAGCATAATGGAAAACATGCATTGAGAAAATATGGGACGTTAGATGTTGACATCGCAAACAATTTAACAACAGAATATAAGATGTTAGAACAATTAAGAATGGTTAGATTGATGAGTTCTTTTGAGGAAAATAGGATTTAATGGTAAGAGGAAAGAAACTCAATAGATTTTTGAAGCTGATTTAGGATAACACGGAAGACGGAGTGTGCCAAAGGTGATGGCCAACGAAAGGGAACATTTCATGTTAAGGCATACGAGAGTAAGTGAAGTAATGATTTGGAGAGAAGGTAGTTGGATTAGAGTGGGATCCAATAGTTTAAGACTGGTGAAAAGGGAATTTGTGTGCTGTAGATGGCATAGTTTTGGCAGGTGAAAGAAAGTCGGGGAAGTTTCAATCACCAACCGGATTTTGGGATGTTATTATTCAGATTGTAATTTGGAATGAGATTCGAATCTGAACCTATACAGATTGCCAAAATTATGAGATTAAAGGAATCACTAAGGATTTATGGACGTTGGCGGAGTGGTGAAGTTATTTACATGGATGACGATTTCGTTTGGAGCGAAACAGGTTAAATTGTACTCGGGTATTAGCGTTTACTGCTTTGGAGGATACTCAACGGTCGTTCCGACCTAAGTGAGTGTAAAGGAAACTGTAACTTGTTTTGGGAAATTGTCTCGTTGTTGAGATCGAGGTAGCAGGAAATTGAGGAAGCATTTAGAAAACCTCGAAGGGGTATTGGACCCTTGTGCCTGCATAAATTTGAGAACAAGTTGCAAAGGACACTATTGTAGTTAGGTAATGATGGTTTATTCCACCATCATGGTTGTCGCCTACCTATTGACAAATTGAGGAACTGATCACCCTTAATCTCTTGTTGATAGTAGACGAGATTGTGTTAAACAGAATAGATGATTCTTGTCGGCTTGATAGTGTGTAATGTTTGAGCACGGACCTAGGATCCTGGGGGACCTAGCGTTTGTGGATGTGCTCTTGTGAAGTTGTTTTGAGTGGTAGAGTGATGTCTAGCCTTGCGTTTAGAGTCCGAGTCAACGCGACTTTGTAGAGGGTTGCAATAGGTGCACGGTCGTTCTAGTGAGTGTGTTAGTGAGAACTAGTTAAGTTGTTACACTTGCCTCGAGTTTCGAGGACGAAACTTCTTTTTGGAGGGTAGTAATGTAACACCCGTTTATTTTAGTCCTCATTAGATTAGAATGTTTATCATTCTAATCTATGTTTTCTACTAAATTTTGAGTAGCGAACAAAATATACCTGTTATTTCAAGGACTTTCGTTTGTGGTCCAGATTGACCCACATGTTTTCTTCTTTAATCCAATCAGACTTTTTCAATTGGCTCTATATTTTTATTTGATTTCAAATGTTTCTATTGTGTCAAAATTTCAAAAAAAATATATATATATATATTTCTTCTGATTTGTAAGAAAATGAGTTCGTCGTTTAAAAATTTTTACGGACTCTGATTGTCGTCAAAATTCAAAAAGGAATTTTATATATCGTCTAGAATGAGAGTTTAATCTCAATATATTTTTCTAAGATAAGGAACAAAAATTTATTCGGAATAAAAATTTATTTGAAATATATGTTTTGTTTTAATTAAAAGATTTCGGTATAATTTTTCTGTTTTCATAATAGTTGTCGGTGAGCGAATTACGACTCATCTGAGAGCAAATTAAAACACTCAATGAACTAATAGGATTAGATCCTAAAAATATCTATATATTTTGAATTATATTATTATTTTATTAAAATTAACATATAATGAACAATAGTAATAATAATAATTATTATTATTATTATATATACACACATGTGGATTGGTGAAGAAACAAAATTCAATTCCTCTTCTTTCAATTCCACGTTCTTTCTTCTCTCTCCTTTCTCACACTCTGCAAATCATAATAGAAACTACTTCTCCTTTCTCACTAGTGCCGCCCCCTTTCATGATCGATCACCACAAACCCAAACACAAAAATTTATACCACCACTATTATCCTCTCTTTTTCCTCTTTCTTGTAGTATAACTTAATTTTAGATCAGAATAATTTTGAAATTTCACATCACCACCTTCTCTCTTTTCCGGCCGCCATGGACTCCTTGTGTGAAAATTTAACCGATGAATCTCTTCCTCTCGTTAACATCTACACAACCTATAAAGAAAATCATGATCGGACTATTTTATAATTATGGTGCCGGAAATCTCCACCACCGTACAGCCGGAAATATATATATCGAACAACATGTGCTTTAGTTAATTTTGCTGGATCTCTTTTTCTCTCTCGCCTGACCAGTAAACATAACACTTGGTATGAATTTCTCTTTTTTCTTTCACGTTAATTTTTTTTTCATCTTAAATTATTTATGTTAGTTTAGAATAATTGATGATTATTAAGTTAAAACAACGGTTAGATATTTCTAAAATATTTTGGGAGATATAGAAATAGGTTAGTTTTAATTTAAAATTTTTATTGATTAAATTATTTGTGTTAGATTAGAGATAATTTTTACACTGTTAGAATACTCCCAGTTTCCGATTTTGAGTTAAAAATTATTTATGCTAGGTTGCGTTAATTTTCTATTTGGTTATCTGTTTATATTTTAGGATAAATATATCGGTACCAATTTATTTTCATAATAGGTGTGATTTAATTTTTAGTGGGTTAAATTATTTATTTGTTATTTAGTGTTTATTTAAAAAAAAAAAAAAAAAAGTGGAGTTGGCAGGCGCCACCCCTCCCTTTGTAGTATTTGGTGGCGGGCGCCACCCTTGGTTATTTATTATTATTTAATTAAGTTGTTTTTTAAATTAAGGGAAAAAAAAAAGAAAAAGGAAAGAAGGAATAGGGTGGCTGACACCACTTTTCTGTGTGGCTGGCGCCACTTTCTTTAAGTGTGGCAAGCGCCACACTACTTCGTTTTGTAGTCTCTGTTATATTTTTTTTTCTGGTTTTTTTTATGAAAAGAATATTTATTTTATTTTAAATATTTTTATTTAGTTAATTATTTTATTTTGTCGGAATTTTTTCCGGATACGTTCGTAAGAGTAATTTAAGGTATAATCAGTGGCGATTTTTGTAGTTTGAAAAACTGTTAACAAGTTTTGATGTCGAAATATTTTAGATCAAAATAATTTATTTTGAATATAAAAATACTATTTTTATTCTAAATTCTAAATTAGAATATTGTTTAATTTGGAATATTAGTTAGTTATTTATAATTGTTTTCACTGATTTTATTTATATTTAGAAATAAGTGATAACTCTTTTTGCTTTAACTTAAATTACTTAAATTATGATATAATTTCAAAAATATATTATTATATATCTTAAAAGATTATTTCTCTACTCTGATTTTAAGATGGAAGTTTTTAATATAAACTTATAATCAGCTGGACTAAATTGCTCTAATTTTAAATCTGCACAAAAATAAAATTATGGGAAATATATTGTTTTAAACTATGATAATTTTAGAAATATAATTAAAGTAATTATCATGAGTTAAATTAGTCAATATTATTTTAATATATGATCATTTTAAGAAGTTAATAATAATTAGAGATTTTAATTTTAGTATCAAATAGTATGTTTAATTGTTAAGTATAAATTAATAACTAAATTTTAATTAGTTTGAAATTGATATTATACAATTATATACTTAATAAGGATTTAATTATAATAATCTATTTTCAATAATTTATTTTTAATAATATGATCAAAGTATTTGATACAATGGAATGTTCAAAATAATAAATGTTTTAAATAAGTGAGTTAGAAACCTCTTTGAATTAATATTTTATTATTCTTTTGAAGAGAAAAATTATTTTCTATTTGAAAAGATGTACTTTAATATAAAATGATTAAGTTAGTAAAACAGTGATAAAACCTAAACCTAATTGATTAGGTAAGTGGTTAAGACAAATGTAGTTTGGTTTGTATTTAACTTAATTACGTTCTTTAATTTAAAAGGGTTAAAGTATGAACTGGATCGGAGAGTCCATCAAGAGATACAGATCGGACTCGTATAATGTAAGATGAACTTGTTGGATGCTTTCCAAGGTAAGGGCACTTTCTAACGATATTATATGTGATTGAATGCGTGTGTGCTTGTATTCATGGTTGTGTGCCCAATTGGGAATGTGTGATGCTTGTGTGCCCAGTTGGGGATATGTGTTTATGCTATGATGCTAAACTTGTGATGTGATTTCATATGATTTGCCTGTTGAGTGTATGTCGAGGGGACAACACTGAGTGAGGACTCTAGAGGACGGAGCCCACCTATTTGTACTGAATTTATTCATATGACTTGTGATAAATATATGAACTGAACGGTGAATTGTGATTACACATGATGAGAGTATATATGTTGTTGCATTTGCATATGTTTGCTCATGCATTTCATAGTTACGTGGCTACCGGAGAAGAGTCACGAGGTGCACACCGGAGAGGTGGCACGGGGTGTGTGTCTGAGATGGAACCACCTTATCCCGATGTGGATCATTGAGTCTGATTGATGGTGTAGATACCCATCATCTTAGTGGTGCTAAATCTTGAAGCGATACCATGACCCTTTGCGGAGGGATTGAAATTCTGGAATCATATGCATGTGAGGAACCCGGGTAGGGGGATCACACTCATGTAGAGTCTGCATTAGGATGTTTGTGCATTGCACTATGAATTGAAATAACTGCTATAATTGTGATATGTATCATGGTGTACTTGCATATGTGTATTCTTTCATATATGTTGTTTTTAGATTGTGACCCTCTACTATTATTATGATGTGGCTAACGACCACCCAGGTTATTAGAAGTTGTGATAGTTAGAGTATCCAGGTGTCGTGAAGACTTGCAAGATGTGAATGTCTTTGGCGGTCATAATCATCAAGACTCGATGTCTTAGTGAGTCTTTTGTACTAAGTCAGCATTGGCTTGGAATTCAAGATCAGCTTAGGGTTTTGTTTCGGAGTGTTGTCCATGTTTGTTTATTGGGAAGTTGGTTGTTAAAGCTGAATGCTTAATTTGTATGTGTGGTTTTGACCTTTACTTGTTGTCAGATACTTTGTACGAAATTATATTCAAGTGGTCAAATATTTTATAACCTTGGGCATTGCTCTGGTCCCATTTATGGAAAAGACTTAGACCGAAAAGCTCGTACTCTGATTTATCATTTTTATTATTTCCAGAAAAGACAGTTGTCAATATTTTGTGTGGTTTTAGTTTTGAAAAAAAAATACACTCCCGCTGTTAAAAATCGGGGTGTTACACCGTCTTCTCTTGATCTTCCAGAGCAACTGTTATTTGATTATAACCGGAGTAACCATCAAGGAAACAATAGAAATCGTGTCCCGCTAACCTTTCCAACATTTAATCAATGAATGGCAACAAAAAGTGGTCTTTTCTCATTGCCAAGTTTAACCTCTTGTCGTCAATACACACTCGCCAACCTGTAACCTTCCTTGTAGAAATGAGCTCGTTCTTCTCATTCATGACCACAGTGGTTCCCCTTTTCTTAGGAACAACATGTACTGGACTAACCCATGAGCTGTCAGATATAGGATAGATAAGCCCTGCATCTAACAACTTTACCACTTCTTTTCGAACCACTTCTTTCATGGCGGGGTTAAGTCTTCGTTGGGGTTAGACAACTGGTTTATGATAATCTTCCATGAGAATCTTATGCATGAAAACCGTAGGACTAATATCTTTTAAATCCTCAATTGCCCATCCAATAGCATTTTTGTATTTTTTAGAACTTGGATGAGCTTGCCCTCTTGAACGCTCTTGAGGCTCGAGTTTATGATAGCCGGGCATTTACCTTCAGTGTCGAGGAAGATATATTTAAGATTTTAGGGTAGTTATTTCAACTCCGTCCCTTTTTTAGTCTCCTTATTCTCTTCCGATAACTGGGGTTGCCTTAGATCTTCCCACCGGTGTGGTCTAGATCCTTTCCACTGGGGTTGTGCTTCCATCATAGCTAACACTTCTGACTCTTTGTTGTCAACTTCGTGGTCACTTTCAAAAATGGACAAACTCAACACTCTCTCCAAAGGTAACTGTGATGCATTTAGAGGATTCTCATGATAAATCACTTGATCTATCACCTCTATGGTGTGACTAGTGCCAACATCATCTTTGTATTTCATGGTGTTTCGAACATCAATTTTCAATTCCCCATCATAGACTTTCAACGTCATAGTACCCTCCTCTATGTCTATCAAACACCTTCTGGTCTCCAAAGAGGGTCTCCCAAGAATGAGAGGAATCTCCTCATCTTACGGCATCTCTAAAATTACAAAATCCACCGGAAACACAAACTTATCAATCTTCACAAGAACATCTTCAATGACACCATAAGGTTTCTTTATAGAATGATCGGCAAATTGAAGTGTCATCCTAGTATCCTACACCATTCCTATCCTCAATTTCTTATAGATGGATAACGGCATGAGATCACACTTGCTCCCAAATCAATAAGAGCTTTTTTGAATGACCTATCCCCAATGGTGCAAGGGATGGTGACGGAACCTCGATCTTTCTTCTTTGTTGGAATCTTCATACCCTGCAAAATAGCACTACAAGTTTCGGTTAGAATAATAGGATTAGTATCAATGGTGCACTTCTTTGATATGATGTCCTTCATGAACTTTGCATAAGTATGCATTTGTTCAAGTGCCTCCAAAAATGGGATGTTGATTTCAAGCTTCTTGAACATCTCTAGAAATCATCCAAAGTTTTTCTCGTGCTGCCCCTTTTTCTTATTTCTTGTTGGGAATGGGAGCTTTACGACCGGTTTCTGCTCAACGGTTTTCTCTTTCACCACTTATTTAGATCCAACAACTTCCTCATCAACCACTTTATTTTCTTTAATCTCCAAATCAACTTTAAGTAATTGGTCTTCATTTTCTGACTTTTCCTCAGGAACGTCAAGAACTTTACCACTTCTGGTCGTCACAGCACTACCATTCTGATGATCTCTTGGATTTGTTACGGTAGTACTCGAAAGAGCACATAGTGCTTGAACATTGGTAAGTTGCTGTGCTATCTGACTCATTTGTACTTCAAGATTTTTTATGGAAGCAGTGGTGTTCCTTTGATTATTTCTTGTTTCCTCTTGGAATTGAGAGCTTTGAGCAGCCATCTTTTAAATGGCCAGCTCCCAATCTGCCTTCTTTGGTGCTTGTGGTTGGTAGGTTTGCTGTGGTTGTTGCAGGTACTGTGGCAGTTTCTGAACATTCCCTTGTTAATCCTTCCAAGAGAAGTTGGGATGATTCTTCCAACCCGGATTATAAGTATGAGAATAGGGATTATTTTGCCTCAGAAACTTAATCTCCTCAATTTGTTGCACAGTTGCAACGCAATGTGCAGTAAAATGTGGTCAATTACAAATCTCACAATTAACTGCTTGGACCGGTTGAACTTTGGCAATAGTCTGAGTGTTCACATTCATTGATTTCAATCCTCTTTCTACCTCAACAGTAATCTGATCTTCCATTTTTACCGCCTGGTCTTCCAGGTTTAAGTCAATGATCCCTTCTGGCTTACTCACAGTACGGTCATACAGCTCCAAATGCTCATTTGCTATTATAGCCTCTATAATCTTCTTTATACCAGTGGCTATTGTAAAGTTTGATGAACCACTGGCAGTTGTATCAATTTGTTGTTTGGTCTTCATCCTCAACCCATTCACAAACATTTGCATCTGTTCGGTAGGATCCATATTGTGAGTTGGGCAAGCTACCAATAACCTTTTGAACCTTTTATATGCATCCCCAAGTGATCTCCCTCTTTCTGTTTAAAATTCACTATGTCGTATCGCTTGCGGATGTAAATAGAAGCAGGAAAATACTCATTCAAGAATGTTGTTTCCAGTTCTTCCCAAGTAGTTATACTTCCCGCAGGTAGGGAGTAAAACCACTCTTCAGCATCTTCCGCTAAGGTGAATGAGAACATCCTTAGCTTCTTCGCCTCTTATGAGTGCCTCTTGATCTTCAAGGTTGTGCTCATTGTAAGAAGCCATTGCAAATGTTTGTTTGCATCTTCATTTATTTTTTCGGTGAACGATCTCTTTTCAAACTGCCTGATTGTAGTCGGGTGCAACTGAAAGTGTGCTACATAGACCGGTTGATTTACTATGGTCAACTGCCCAGTTGGAGCATTTTCTCCGCCATAGTCACCCAGAAGTCTCTCTGCTGATTGATTTTCAGCCATGATTACAATCTCCGGTTGTGTCTCTGTGTCTGTATCAGCTCCTGAGCCAAAATTCTCATAATGAACAAAAATTTCTTCCTCTTTTTCCAGTTCTGAAATTACCGGTTCTGAACCTAACGCTGCCAGTCTTTTTCTTTTAGCCTTTCAGAGTCTAGCGCGCAACGACCTTTCTGGTTCTGCGTCAAAAAGAAATTCAGTTGAGGGCTTTCCTCGCATACACAGATTAGACAATTATCTTTAATAATCCAAAAATTATAAAATAAAAATAACAAAAATAAAATTTTAGTCACAGAGTGACAAAATTCCAATTGAATTAAAATAAAAAATACTTATATTTTGGCAGTCCTCGGCAACGGCGCCAAAAACATGATCGAAAAAATAGCAAGTGTATTATTTTCACCGATGTAGTAATAATAGGGGTTTATCCCCAATATCGATCTCGAGGACTATGTAGGAAATATAAGTTTGATAATGATTCAATTAAACAAAAATTCCTTTGGGTTTTGGTTTTGTTTTGAAAATAATTAACTACAGAGAGAAAAGAGAGCAGAAGAATAAAATTGCCTTTTAAAAGATATAAGAAAGCATGCCAGGGCAAGGTGTATGAATTGCTTTACATTAACCTAAATCCTTATTTGAGAAGACATTGCTTAACACAAACTCTTACCAAATCTTAAGAATGTTTTTCCCTAATTCCTTTGTTAGAAAAACCTTTGATATTCATCCTATACCCTAATTCCTTAGCAGTTTAGGAAGAATATCAAGCATTGTATTTTAACAAGATTGTTACGGTTACTACAGGGTATCCCTATTCCTAGGCAATATGTATTGTAATATTATTATGCAAAAAGCGTTAAGTTGCTTTGTCCGACCTAAACCTTAACCATAAATAAGATTCCATTGGTCCGATAGAAAAAACATTAAGCACTTTGCACAATAAAGTATGTTAGTTCTTGTATTGGCTGGAATTTTGGTAAAACAATGTTGATGTCATAACATTGGTTCCTAACATTAGTTGTTGCAGGGTTGCAGTTTTGTGGTCTGATGTTAAACATGATGTCTTGACATCAGTTGACAGAACATCAGAAACCCATCTGTTGTGTTTTTGTATTGCAGGATGTTGGGTGAGATGTCCTGACATGGTTAATCAGACATCAGTACTGATATGGAGTATTACTGTCATGACAATATGTCATAACATCTTGGTTCGGGCACAGCAGTTGCTGCTGTTATGTGACAGATGTTGCAGGAGATGTCATGACATCTTAGGCTGGTATAACAGGTGTTACTGTTTTGCTATCATGTGATGTTATATGTCTAATGTCTTGACATCAGTTATCAGAACATCAGAACATCGGGCTGTGATGTTTTAGGGTTACGCGTGAAAGTTTGTTTTGAGAAGATCTGTTAGAGATATTGTGTGCGAATATCTTAGAGAAGATATTTTCAGTTGCAATCAGATTTGAAGCAGATCCTGTTGGTGTTTTAAGAGCTGAAAGATATGAAAAGATTTGAAGATAAAATCTGTTTTAGATTCAAATCATATCTGGTTTAATTTCATATCAAATATGATATTTTCAAGGAGTTGATTTATTCTGAAGCAATCTTTTTCAGTTGTGTTGAAGATTAGTTTGTTGCTATTTTCATGCAAAAAGATATGGAGAATAATTAGATTTAATTATGAAGATTTAATTGAAGATTTGATTGAAGATCTATTTAGTAGCAAAATCTTTTGCAGATTTGGAGTAGCTGATTTGTTGTGATTTTAAGGCCCAAATCTAGTTGGGAACTAGGTTATAAATAGAAGCATTGTAACCTAGTTTTAGCAGGCCAGCCATCATGTAGATTGTAAGGGCTGTGTTGGTTGATGAACCACCCGGTTTGTGGGATGGTCATCGTGTTTATCTCGAAGCCTGTAGGTAAGAGATGTATTGTTCTTGGAGGAAGCTGTTAAGCAACTCTAAGTATTGTTCTTAGTCATGTGTGTCATGTCTAGGTATTGTCATGAAAGTGTGTCTTCTACTTTTCTGTGATTAAAGAGTTTTTGTAAATCAAGTTGCTGATGCAGTGACTGTGATGTTGATTGCTAGACATCATTGCGATGATTGGGAGTGAGATGGAGTCTCTTATCTAGGGAGGACTTAGATAGAAGGGTCATTGGGTAGTTATTAAATTAGGTAGATTGTCAACTGGTTTGTTGAGTCTGTAATTTGATACTGCTAATAGTGGACTTCCTTCCTGGCTTGGTATGCCCCCAGATGTAGGTTGTTAGACCGAACTGGGTGAACAAATTATGTGTGTTGATTTACTGTTGTTTTATTGCCTTGTTCATAGCAGATTGTGTTGTTGTGACATCACACTCAACATCACACATCTGATACCAGAATGTTAATTGGTATCGGAGCAGGCATCCTGTCTATTTCTGGATGAGATCTAGGGAAGATACTTTCTGGTTCATGAGCAAGGAAGATAGTTTTGCTGAGTTATGGACTTGGTCAGTTCATATAGTTGTTTGTATGATCCCTTGAAGTGAAGGATGGACTATTCATGACAGGGTATGTATTGGACCTGTCTGTTGTTATCAGGAGAACTGCTGTTGTGAGTTTGATTTGTTGGCACTTGGTTTATAGTGATGGTGTGCAAGGATTATTGAGTAGTGCCTGAAGGTTGTTGAGGAGTTGTTGTGTGTTCCGCTGCATGGTATCTAATGTAACCCTGGTTGGTTCTTGTTTCTCTGGTGGTGAGATTCTAGGAAGGTAGTCTCTTGGAAAGACATTAGGGTTTGGTCTCCTCAGCAGGATACTCTATGATGTTGTAGAGATGCCAAAGATACTTGAGGATTATCTCGTATCTTTGGGAAAGAAGTGATTAAAAGGCATTGAAGACCAATCTGTCCAGAACAGTGATTCCTTCTTTAACATTTTTCTTGATGGTGAAAGAAAAGGGTAGAGCCAAAGCAAAAGAGTATCACTGTCAAATATTTCATGCGGGAGTGAAGATCTTGATAAGTTATCTCTTAAGTTTAGTTGTGGTGACCTAATAAGGAGGATCTTCCTGGTTATGATACGATACATGTTTCTGATCATGAACTGGAGGAAGTTTCATCAAGAAAGAAGCTGAGCTTAATATGTCAATTCTAATGTCTCGACATCGCGCTACACATTAGCAGTTTATGGTAAATGCTAAGTCAAAGACCTATTAGATTGTAGCTGTTTTGAAGGATCACTGAAGTTATGAAGCTGAACAATTTTTGAGATGTTGTAGCATTTCGGTGGAGCTGGTTGAAGAAAAGGTAGTTATCTTGATAGCAGAAGAGAAGGAAATGATCCTTGTTTAAACTAAAATGTTTGAGGACAAGTTTATAGGGAAAATACATCCAAGAGTTTGTGCACAGTAGCAGTGTAAATCAGCCTGTGGTCAATTGGTGTTTGCATGAGCTCTTTCAGTTTTGTGGCTTGAAGGATTGGAAGTAGTAGATTGTCTATGGTATGTTTATAGAGAAGGATGGCAGTTATCACTCTTAAGTTAGATAAGAGGTCTGAACCTTGTGCTTATAGAAGAAGCTTATGGAAGAGTGTGTTATGCAAGTTACTGCAGTTTTGTTGGTCTGATCTTGGAAGTTGATCAGATGTTGATATGTTCTCGTGTGTTCCCTACAAGAGATATGTGTGGATTAATATGGTTGTAGTCTCCAAATCCATAGGAGATGTTTAATGTGAATTGGACTAATGTCGGAACTGATGTTGAAACATCATTTCAGTTCTTTGCTCAGGGTGGAGTAAAAGATCAAGACACTGACCTAACCTGGAAGGCTTTTGTGGTATGAATAGGTGTCATCATGGTCTGTCATGAAGAAGATTCAGAAGATGCTAGAATCTGAAGAAGGGTTAAACCAAAGGGATCAATTGCTATTTGTGAAATTCACAAGTATTTAATTGGTTAAGGGTGTTCTGTCTATTGTTTTAACATCTTTTCATCAGAGGTTTGGAGAATCATTGGAGGGGTTCTACATTCGCTCACAAGTCGCCTAGGTGTTGACCTGGGATTATTGCTTAGCATCTGTTCCTAGAAAGTATTGTGAATGACTTGTCCAGATGGTGGTGTTGTTGAAGATGAAGATGGAAGACTATGAAGACATCATAATCTTGTTGGTTGCAGCTTGGATCAGTTTATTTCTGATCTAACTAGTTTGGAGCATGGTGTTTGCTCTGGTAGTGAAGGTTGAGGATAAGTGGCAGTTATCTCTGGCATTCTACTGAGGGCTCTACTAATGGAAGTGACTTTCTTTAGTATTGCTATGGGGTAGTCTTGGACTACTTATTTTCTGAAGATTCAGATGTGGTAGGTTTGAAGTCTTTTGAGTTTCTAAGCATGATGGAGGTTGTCTACTCAAACTTGATTGTTGAATCAAGTCTATGAGAGCATGGAAACATGTTTCTGCAAAGGGAGGAGGTTCTTCTGAGTGGAAGAAGGTAGAGCTGAATTCAACAGTTGGATGACATAATGTTCTGACATCTAACTTAACATCAAGAGTCTTAGCTGGTGATGTGGCACATCAGCTAATGATAGGGTGATCTACAGAAATGGACAATAGGATGCTTCAAAAAGATCGTTCTCATGGCAGTTTGTAGGAGCTGCAGGAAGGAGAAGATGTTACATGTCCATGGCTTAGGGAGTCTAAGTGTGTTTGCTTTTGAGCAAGTGGAACATGTGACTTGAAGATCAAGTTTCCTTGGTGGATCATGATATCTTTGTGAGAGTTCTGACAAATGTGAAAAAGATCAAAATATGGAATTTGATTGATCTCAAAAGTGGATTTGAAGAATCAAGATAATCAGAGTGTGGCAGCTAGTTATTATTGAGGATTGTCTTGGAACAAGTTACTCTTGGGCAGAAGGGTGATGAGTTGAAGACTCAAGAAGATTGTTCTTCTTGAAGGTGGATGAGAGTTTATTTCTCTAGTTCTTTGGATTACTATGTTATAGTAAGTCCAGTTGGTGGAGCTTCTCAAGAATCATGGTGATGATATCTTGGTGTGTAGCAGTTGTTCCAACTTGTGTTGGGACATTATCTGGTTGAATATCCTAGGTGAAGGATGATTTTTCTCTGGTTCAGGAGCTTGGTGCATACATTATGCCTAAGGAGCGTCTACTTAGTCATACTGGAGAATGATGAAGTAGAAGGTCTGCCTTGGTTGGAGAATGTAGAGAAGACTGAAGTAGATTAGGTATTGATTGATTGGAAGTCTGAAGATGAAGAGTATGATAGGGAATGACTGCCTTTGGAGAAAGGGACAATGGTACCAAAATGGTTGTGCTCAGCAAGTGTGCTCAAATGTTCATCTTCATCTAGAGCATTAGTTAACCATGACTGGAGGAGTACTTGTCTATGGATTTTGCTGCAAAGGTACATATATTATGAAGATTGCATGCTGATCAAGATTGTGAAGATTGGTTGAATCTTATGAGGATATAATGTCAGATACCATGTTATGACATTAGGCTGTTGGATGACATGTTGGTGTGGACATGTATGGTTCTAGCCATATGAAGCTAATTGATTGCGCACATGCTTCTGAGGAGGAGTCTGAAGGACAAGTCTATTTGTGTCTGGGAGAATTTATTTTTCTCTGCAGTTTTTAGAAGAGCTTTGTGAGGGTCCTTGTTGATGGGAGTTGTCACACTTTTCTTGGTGTGTGTTATTAATCCAAAGTAAGAGGAATTTACTTAAAGTGTAGTTGAAGGCAGTGTGTGTGTGTGTGTGTGCTTCAGAACTTGTGGATGAGTGTGTAAAGCATTCCTGACTGGATGGATGAAGACTGAGTCTGGATTTTGAGTATGTTGGTTGGCAGATTCAGAGTTTGTCCAATTGTGGCTAAAAGGGGGAGAGTTAGCCTATGTGGTGCCTAGGTGTCAGCTGTGGTTCTAGGCTTGAGGGGGAGTATGTTTTTAGGACAACTGGTATGCTGGTTTTTGTTTTGAGCGGGAGCTTAACTGTGTGCAGTTTTTGGTTGTGTATGCTAACTGTGTGCAGTTTTTGGTTGTGTATGCTGATGCTGAAGTTTCTAATATAGGCAGAGTTTGTTTTAGCCAAAATTAGCCAAAGGGGGATATTGTTAGTTCTTGTATTGGCTGGAATTTTGGTAAAACAATCTTGAACAATGTTGATGTCATATGTCTGATGTCATAACATTGGTTCCTAACATGAGTTGTTGCAGGGTTGCAGTTTTGTGGTCTAATGTTAAACATGATGTCTTGACATCAGTTGACAGAACATCAGAAACCCATCTGTTATGTTTTTGTATTGCAGGATGTTGGGTGAGATGTCCTGACATGGTTAATCAGACATCAGTACAGATATGGAGTATTACTGTCATGACAGTATGTCATAACATTTTGGTTCTGGCACAGCAGTTGCTGCTGTTATGTGACAGATGTTGCAGGAGATGTCATGACATCTTAGGCTGGTATAGCAGGTGCTGTTGTTTTGCTGTCATGTGATGTTATATGTCTGATGTCTTGACATCAGTTATCAGAACATCAGAACATCAGGCTGTGATGTTTTAGGGCTGCACGTGAAAGTTTGTTTTGAGAAGATCTGTTAGAGAGATTGTGTGCGAATATCTTGGAGAAGATATTTTCAGTTGCAATCAGATTTGAAGCAAATCCTGTTGGTGTTTTAAGGGCTGAAAGATATGAAAAGATTTGAAGATAAAATCTGTTTTAGATTCAAATCATATCTTGTTTAATTTCATATCAAATCTGATATTTTCAAGGAGTTAATTTATTCTGAAGCAATCTTTTTCAGTTGTGTGTAAGATTAGTTTGTTGCTATTTTCATGCAAAAAGATATGGAGAATAATTAGATTTAATTATGAAGATTTAATTGAAGATTTTATTGAAGATCTATTTAGTAGCAGAATCTTTTGCAGATTTGGAGCAGCTGATTTGTTGTGATTTGAAGGCCCAAATCCAGTTGGGAACTAGGTTATAAATAGAAGCATTGTAACCTAGTTTTAGCAGGCTAGCCATCATGTAGATTATAAGGGCTGTGTTGGTTGATGAACCACCCGATTTGTGAGATGGTCATTGTGTTTATCTCGAAGCCTGTAGGTAAGAGATGTATTGTTCTTGGAGGAAGCTGTTAAGCAACTCTAAGTATTGTTCTTGGAGGAAGCTGTTAAGCAACTCTAAGTATTGTTCTTAGTCATGTGTGTCATGTCTAGGTATTGTCATGGAAATGTGTCTTCTACTTTTCTGTGATTGAAGAGTTTTTGGAAATCAAGTTGTTGATGCAGTGACTGAGATGTTGACTGCTAGACATCATTGCGATGATTGGGAGTGAGATGGAGTCTTTTATCTAGGGAGGACTTAGATAGAAGGGTCATTGGGTAGTGATTTAATTAGGTAGATTGTCAACTGGTTTGTTGAGTCTGTAATTTGATACTGCTAATAGTGGACTTCCTTCCTGGCTTGGTATGCCCCCAGATGTAGGTTGTTAGACCGAACTGGGTGAACAAATTCTGTGTGTTGATTTACTGTTGTTTTATTGCCTTGTTCATAGCAGATTGTGTTGTTGTGACATCACACTCAACATCACACATCTGATACCAGAATTTCAAAGTAGATTAATAAAAAGCACATATCTCATAAAATAAAGGAAATTAGAGTCAATACAATAGAAATTCAGGGACACCCCCTAGTATTGGGGGGTTTAGCCGCTCATAATATCCAAAGAGATTGTAACATAAAAGTTAGACATTACAAGATAAACATATTGTTTTGATCTTCAATCGCGAGTGCTCATGAAAATCTCCGTTCTCTGAATCCCTTGAAAGCACCAATCCTTATTGTAAAACTCTTCCGTATTCTAAAAGTGTTTTTCCCTTTCCAAAAACTAGTCTAAATAGTCACAGATCACATAATAGCAATACGAAATGCCCAAAATACCCTCTGGGATCTCAAAAGCCACAAAATCAAGAAAATTCACAAGTGATACGCCTCAGCCAACACGGGCACCCGTGTTGGCCCTCTGTTCCTATGAAAACAAGTGACAATACTCCAGGTTTGCTCTGTCTCTTCTCCAAACTTCATCCTTTGGACGCCTTCCTGACACGGCCCGTGTCAGTGTCGCTCCCGAGGATTTGCATCCATGGTACAAACGCGAAAGTGGCGCGGAAAACAAAGTCGCCAGCAATGTGTATTTATCCCAAGAGAGGGAAAGGAAACACTGCGTAAACCTGAAGGGAAGAGGAAAGAACATGGTCTCACGACCAAGAGAAATGGGTAAGGGAGTCAGTTACGCGAAGGGAAGGTGTTAGCACCCCATGCGTCCATCGTACTCGATGGGATCCACGCTTGCTATCTCGATCACAGGGTGTCGTCATGTGGAGCTCTACTGTTACTGGAAACGAGAAGGAACAGGAACGGAAAAGAATGAAGAAATGAGGGAGAAAAGAAAAAGAAGTGACTCGATAGGACATCTCTCGTCCTATTCCTACGTACTTCCTCGTGCAATGGGAAAGTCAGAGTCAACGTAGTTCAGACACGAACTAAGGGGGGAGGTTGCTCGCCAAGACATCGTCGTCTTGTGCCTACGTATCCTCAATCGGACGAGAAAGAGGAAATTAGAGCAGTCGTAGTTCGACCTAACGAGGTCGGTTATTGTTTTTTATGAGCGACGTTGGATTCGCGTCCGGTAGTTAGGGTCGATGCCTGTTTGCGACGAGACGGAAGTAACGTGCCCTTTTCTGAAAATGATTTGAAATTAACGATCCCGAAGGATAAAAATATTTGGGTTTGTTTTTGTGTTTTTTAGACAGAAGTGGATTGAAGTTAATTCGTAACTTACATTGCACTAAAGTCTACCATGCGGGAACGAGTGAATCGCATGGTCGCCCCCAAATGGAACGTATGCTAAACACTCTAGAAGAGGAGGGGAGACCCCTCGTTCTTCATTTCCTACACTTAAGGCTCGAGCGCAATATTTGTCATATTTATTACGTGTTTTAGAAGTGTTATGAGATGAGAAGAGAAGACACAAGGAAGAAGGGTGACTCTAAGGGAATCACTATCCTAGTGTTGTCATGCAAAAGGGTGGTCCTATGGTTAGTGAAGTTTAAGCGAGAAACAACTACCTAAGACCTAATGCTAATCCTACTCCAAGCTTAATCGAAAATTAAGTTGGACTAGGTAGCTCTAAGGGGAAAAGAATCCAAGACTTAAACAAGTCTTGAGATCCAAGGGAAGAAAAGAGTGAAGGAGACGAAGGAGGAAAGGAAGCTAAGAAATAAAAACAGCAGCTACCACAACGTTCCTGCACCAAAACAGCGGTAAAAAGCAGTACACAAGCAAGGCAGCATACAACAGCATACAATTCAGTACAAGAAAGGGAGTAAAATGTCAGCTAGCAGCACATATAATAGCATACATACACTTAGACAGCTGTAGAAACAGGCAGCATGCGATACATTTGAATACGAATCAAGCATGGCAAAGCAAACACGCATCAAACATCATGTCGTATGATTACAAACACATCGTATACCATGGCAAATAACACTTGGAGATAACATGAAAGAATGCACCACATCATGAACGGATGCACATCATATGAACAAAGTTGAAAACGAGCATGTATCTCATGAAGTTAAGTGCATGCAATCAAGTTCAAACAAACAACTCCAGAAACATCAACAACAAGTCACAATCAACATGCTTAAGAAGTGTGTGCTATGTGTTCATCGCATCAATTAATCAACAACGCAAACATAAACATTTATCGACGAAAACCAAGACTCGCGTGTCGAAGAATCGTGTTCATGCAATAGTGTGAGGTGCAACAGCTCAAGAATAGTCCACAAATTATCAATGCATCATTCCATGAAGTTTAGGCATGCATCGGATCTCAAACAACCAAGAAAATGCAAGAAAATGGCACTCTGCATCAGTGGTAATCGATTACTCACTTTGAATAATCAGTTACTCAGTTGAAATTTGACCAGAAACGTGAAAATTAGGCAGAGTAATCGGTTACTCTGTTAGGGTAATCGATTACCACTGAAACAGAGGCAGAAAATCAACTTTGAAAAGCACTTTTCAGCATCCAATCACTTATGCAAACATCCAAATGATCATGCAATCAATTAATCACGAAATTCACATCAAATATCAGTAATTAAACACCAATTTCATCAATCAAACAACAAGATCACAAATCAAATCAAGCAAATGGATCAAATCACATCACAAACCAAAGATCTACATTGCATAAGTTAAAATTAAGCTAAATCAAACATAGATCTAAGGAAAACCAACCTACAAGGCTGAGATTTGCCTTGGTGATTGTTGAGCACGAAAATTGGTGAATCCAAGTAAGAAAACCAGAGATCTACACAATAATCCTCAAGATCCTAGCAAGAAACTTCAAGATCCAAGCAAGAACACTCCAAATAATCAAAAGCTGCTCCCAAAAGTGATTCCATGATCCAAACCAGTAGCTATATCAGAATTAAACCAAGAATGATGATGTGATGGAGGTTTAGCTCAAGAATTCACAAATTCCAATGAAGAATTTATGAATCTATGGATATGGAGCTTAGGTGTGGGGTTGAAGATGAAGATGGAAAGTGATAAAAATTGAGATAGAATTGAGAGAAATTCTAAAAAACTGGAGAGTGAAAATGATCTAGTTTTTTTTTTGTGAGGTTTGGAATGAATTGATTTAAATAGAAGCTAGGTTAGGAATCCAAATGTGGTTTGGAGTGAGGTTAAGTGAGTGGAAATTGGGGTGAAAAATGGATTAGGAAATGAAATGAGGAATTAGAGTGGAAAAATGATGGAGAGAATTTGAATTTTGGGTGGAAAATGATGAAAATATGAGTTCTAGATCCTTCCCAAACATGCCCAAGCTAAGCACATGACCACAAAACACCTCAAAATTCTGCAGTGCTGAAAATGCCACATTTTTTGTAATTTTGCCCAGAGTAATCGGTTACTCACTTTGAGTAATCGATTACTCAGTTCAAAAATTCAAAAATGGGCGCCAAAAGGAGGAAAACTTAGATATTCGCCCGGTTCCACCTGTTCTAAACCATGATAGACCTCTGAAACTTGCCAACTGATATTACTACTGGAATACACTTGAAATATGCTGTGAAATGTTTTTCGCACTCGGATTGAATTGCTGATACCAACTGTCTGATGCTGAATAACTGATCAAAAATTGACTGTCGGGGTTTCTGATCCTCCAATCACTTAATGAGCAAAATAAATGCTCAAAAAGACGTGGAAAGCTATCTGCTTGACTCTGAACACTGTTAACAATCGTACTGGATCTGTTGACGCCGTGAGCTGCTGAAAGAATACCTTGATCCCCTGCTCAAAAGCAAAATGCAAAATGCAGGAATGATAATGCAGATGAAAGGAAGCATAAACCAGTTAGGTTAGCAACAAAAGGGCAAAATTTGAGGTGTTACAGCTGCCCCTATTCAAACTTCTTTGATTTGAGGGTATGGAAGCAACGAATTTCATACAATCGGGATGCACGGAGATTGAATACCAAAATAACCTGAAAATTTTGCACCCTGCTGGGAGAATGAAAATAAAGTGCCTGCCAACCCAAGGTGGGCTTAGAAACAACGGATACCAACCAAAAGTTGGAATGAAACGAAAGAGACCAACCAAAAGTTGGGATAACAAATACTAACCAAAAGTTAGGATGAAACGAAAGAGACCAACCAAAAGTTGGGATAACAGATACTAACCAAAAGTTAGGATGAAACGAAAGAGACCAGCCAAAAGTTGGGATAACAGATACTAACCAAAAGTTAGGATGAAACGAAAGAGACCAACCAAAAGTTAGAATGAAGGGATACCAACCATGAGTTAGAATGACAAGATACCAACCAAAAGTTGGGATGAAATAAAAGAGACCAACCAAAAGTTGGGATAACAGATACTAACCAAATGTTAGGATGAAATAGGATACCAACCAAAAGTCGGAATGACAGGATACCAACCAAGAGTTGGAATAACAAAAGGCACCAACTAAAAGTTGGGATAACAAAGAGGGTACCAACCAAGAGTTGGGATGAAATAAAAGAGACCAACCAAAAGTTGGAATAACGCCAAGGGTACCAACCAAAAGTTGGGATGAAACAAAAGAGACCAACCAAAAGTTGGGATAACGCCAAGAGTATCAACCAAAAGTTGGGATAACAGATACTAACCAAAAGTTAGGATGATACGAAAGATACCAACCAAAAGTTGGGATAACAGATACTAACCAAAAGTTAGGATGAAATAGGATACCAACCAAAAGTTGGAATGACAGGATACCAACTAAGAGTTGGAATAACAAAAGGCACCAACCAAAAGTTGGGATAACAAAGAGGGTACTAACCAAGAGTTGGGATGAAACAAAAGAGACCAACCAAAAGTTGGAATAACGCCAAGGGTACTAACCAAAAGTTGGGATGACAGGATACCAACCAAAAGTTGGAATGTAATATACTAACCAAAAGTTAGAATAACGAGAAGAGGACCAACCAAAAGTTGGAATAACCAAAGGGTACCAACCAATAGTTGGAATAACAACCGAAGGAGCATAGGAAGTAAAATCAACGGACTTACAACCTGTAAAGGAGCTGACTCCACCGGGGGAAGAAAAATCTACACAGACAACTCTGTAGGGGATTCTAACAACAAGGACAAATCCACTGGTTGGAGGGTGATGTTGACCAACATCTTCTGAATTACATCTCTTTCTGCTGGGGACAGAAACTGGTAAAAGAAATCAAACCTGGCTTATGCTTCGAATGCATATGTTTGAATTTTGCCGTAATGCTCCATATCAATGGAATGCTACGCTTTTGGGAGGATGCCATTCAAAAATGCTTATGCAATGCAAAAGAGGCGTCTCAGCAAAATAAATGCTGAAGACAAAGGCAGCCCCACTGGGATGACAAACTAAATTGTCCTCTGAAATATGAGACCCTGCTGAGGAAAACTTCACTCTGCTTAGGAAGATCCTGATCACAAACTCTGCTGGATATGAAAAAAAATCGAGAGAAATTCCACTCTGTCGGGGAATAGATAAAAATGAATAATTGAAGATGGAATTCAAAGAGAAACTCTCTCCGCTGGGGATTACCGATGACTTTCACCTGTACCTGAAAGAGTGCCAATAACCATTGGACTTGAAATCTGATGGGGATTTCAACTGCTGTTGAACAAACCACTGTGAAGATCACCATCAAACTTTGCTCGGGGAGACAAGTCAATGGTTCCAAACTTGTTTGGGTATATTACTGAACTCAACCTGCTGCTGGAAGGTGCTCTTGCTTCTGCCCTGTCGGGGAATATCAGTACTTTTACCCTGCTGGGGAGTACCAGCCACGACTGGCACACCTGCTTGAAGAACGGTAGATACTAACATCCACCTTGCTAGAGGATAACATCAAGCTCACTCATCTGAGGAGATTTAACTCATACTGTTGCTGGTGAGGTAAACATTTCTTAACTAGCTGAGGAGAATGAGTGTTCCGCCTCTGTGGGGACAAAATACCTTTGTCCAAAGAAGGAAGATATTCCTTAAGTCTCCTGCTGGGGATGCAACAACATCCACTTCTGATTGTTTGCTGAGAGTAATCAATCAACCACAACTCTAGCTGGGGAGTTTATCTTCTGTACTCTGCTAAAGAAGATAATTCTTGACACTCTGGCTGGGGAAAATAACAACCTACTGTTGTTGGATAAACTTTTCAACGTCGAAGAGACTAGCTCTACTGGGGAGAAAAATCAACGAAACCTGCCAAGGTATATCATTGAGCTTGACCTGCTGTTGGAGGACAGATTCTACCCTGCTGGGGATTAGAGCATGCCTTTGCTGACGGAACTACGCTTCCTGACCTCCTGAGGAAAGTGACTACCAGGATATGTGGGGAACACAAAGTCACATCTCCTGCTGGAGATACAACCACACTCACCTCGGAGCAATCCACTTTAAACTGCTTGCTGGGGGAATGGGTTCTGCTGAGGATGACGAACTTTCAGTGCTGGGGGAGGTGACTCCACTGGGGAAGAATAAACCTGTTGTCCTGCAAACACAATCAACATGAAGTTCTATACGTAAAAAGGTCACCTCTATTACCAATACAACAATCATTGCCTAAGCAATTCCCACTATTTTCTGATATGCTTCGCAAAGCTTAACATTTTCGCATGCAATGTTTTATCAAAATATCGGACGTTTTCACAAACAAAATAGCAAAAGCAAAAACACAAATGGAAAGCTTTTTGAGTGAAATGAAGATTTTATTGAATGAAATTGGCCTGTGAATAGGCATTTACATTTGGAATCAATTCCTGGAAAGTGGTAATTGCACAAAAGAAAGTAAAAGAAAATACACATGTCGGTAATGTGGGGAACAGATATCCACCATGATTCAACTCAGCTATGACCCGGTATGCCTCGCCTATCCACAGATGCTCTGGCCTTCGAAAAGACTGACTGGATTGATTCCTTTCCTTCAAAACTTCCATGTATCAAAGGTTTTCACAGATCGAACGCAGATCATAGCCTCTTGCTTTTAAATCCCTAACTTTTGCCTGGATCGCCCTTTTCGGGTTATCAATCCACCGGGATACCCTTTTTTGCCAAAGTTGCCTTTTCAAGTTTTGAACTTTGCGGGTTTATTCTTTTTTTCTTTTTTCATCCCTAACTTTTTCCCGAACCTTTTTCTTTTTATGGTTCGCCGGGATGCCCCATTTTTCCTGGACTTTCTTTTTGTGTCCAGTGGGTCTCTTTTATGCAAAGTATTTTTTGACTACGTCTGCGCTCACAGGGGACGTAAAATATTCGCCATCCATAGTTGAGAGTAATAAGGCTCCACCAGAGAAAACCTGTCTTACTACATATGGCCCTTCGTAGTTTGGAGTCTATTTGCCCCTGTGATCTGTTTGAGGAGGAAGGATCCTTTTCAAAACCAATTCACCAGCCTAAAAACAATGAGGACGTACTTTATGATCAAAGGCTTTCTTCATCCTGCTCTGATACAACCGACCATGTGCAATAGCTGCCAATCTCTTCTCTTCAATGAGGTTCAGCTGATCTAGTCTGGAGCGCACCCACTCAGCTTCATCAAGTTTCACGTCTTCTAGAATTCTTAAAGAAGGAATCTCAACCTCTAATGGTAGAACTACTTCCATACCATATACCAATGAGAAAGGAGTTGCCCCAGTTGATGTGCGTACCGAAGTACGATAACCATGTAAAGCATATGGCAACATCTCATGCCAGTCTTTATAGGTCATTACCATTTTCTGCACAACTTCTTAATGTTCTTATTTTCTGCTTCAACAGCCTCATTCATCTTCGGACAGTAGGGAGAAGAATTGTGATGTTCAATCTTAAAGCTCTGACATTATCTTGTTATTCAAATTTGAACCATTATCAGTAATGATTCTCTCTGGGACTCCATACCGGCAGATGATGTCTTTCTTGATAAATTTGGCTACCACTTGTCTGGTGACGTTGGCAAATGAGGCTGCTTCCACCCACTTCGTGAAGTAATCGATGTCAACCAAGATGAAATGATGCCCATTGGAAGCGGTCGGCTCAATCTTTCCGATCATATCAATGCCCCACATAGCAAAAGGCCAAGGTGATGACAACACATTCAGAGGAGTAGGCGGCACATGCACCTTATCAGCATAAATCTGGAATTTATGACACTTTCGGGCGTATTTGAAACAATTGGACTCCATAGTCATCTAATAATACCCCGCTCTCAGTAGTTTTCTGGCCATAGCATGCCCATTGGCATGGGTACCGAAAGATCCTTCATGGACTTCTTCCATCAATAAGTTTGCCTCGTGTTCATCAACACAAAGTAGCAAGACCATGTCAAAGTTCCTCTTGTACAGCACATCGTCTTTATTCAGAAAGAAATTTCCCACCAACCTCCTCAGAGTTTTCTTATCTTTGGCAGACGCACCCTCTGGATACTCTTGACTCTTCAGAAAGACCTTAATATCATGATACCAAGGCTTGCCATCTGATACCCCTTCGACTGCAAACACAAAAGCGGGTCTATCCAGACGCATGATTCTGATCGAGGGAGTTTCATTCCAACGGTTCACCTGATACATCAAAGATAACGTTGCCAACGCATCTGCCATCTGATTCTCTAACTTGGGTATGTGATGGAAATCGACTCTGTCAAAGAAAGGTAACAACCTTCTGGCATAGTTGTTATAAGGTACCAAGTTCGCTTGACGAGTTTCCCATTCACCTGTGATCTGATTAACTACTAACACGGAATCACCATAGACATCGAGGTTCTTGATTCTCAAATCAATCGCTTCTTCTAACCCCATAATGAATGCTTCATACTCCGCTTCATTGTTGGTACATACGAACGGCAATCAGGCAGTGAAGGGTATATGAGAACCCTGTGGAGTCATAATGACTGCCCTGATTCTGTTACCGTATAAATTAACAGCCCCATCAAAGACCAGCTTTCATTGGGATCCAATTTTAGGTCCTTTATCTGGTAGAGGCTCTTCACATTCTTTCATCTTTAGATACATAATGTGCTCATCAGGAAATTCAAACTTCATCGGTTGATAATCCTCAATTGGTTATTCAGCAAGATATTCTGACAAAACACTTCCCTTGATGGCTTTTTGGGAAACATATTGAATGTCATATTCTGTCAGAACCATCTGCCAACGGGCTATTCTTCCAGAAAGCGCTTGCTTCTCAAACACATACTTGATCGGATTCATCTTCGAAATCAAGAGGGTTGTGTGGTTTAACATATACTGCCTCAAACGCTTAGCTGTCCAAGCGAGTGGACAACATGTTTTTTCCAGCATCGAGTACCTTGACTCACAATCAGTAAACTTCTTACTCAGGTAGTAGATGGCATGCTCTTTTCTACCTAACTCGTCGTGTTGACCGAGCACACGCCCCATTGAGTTCTCAAGAACCGTAAGATACATATCAATGGCCTTCCTGGCACTGGCGGCATAAGGACCGGAGGTTCCTGCAAATATTCTTTTATTTTTTCGAACGCCTTTTGACAATTCTCGTTCCACCTGACCTCTTGATCTTTTCTTAGCAACTTGAATATCGGTTCACACGTGGCTGTAAGATGAGAGATGAATCTAGCAATGTAGTTCGACCTCCCTAAGAAACCATGAACCTCCTTTTATGTTCTTGGTTCAGTAATTTCTTGAATGGCTTTTACTTTAGCAGGGTCCACCTCAATACCTTTTTCACTGACAATAAAACCCAATAACTTTCCAGATCTCACCCCGAAGGTGCACTTGTTCGGATTCAACCTCAGTCTGAACTTTCTCAACCTTTCAAACAGTTTCTGAAGATTAACCAGATGTTCTTCCTCCTGTTGTGACTTCGCAATCATGTCATCAACATAGACCTCGATCTCTTTGTGAATCATATCATGAAAGAGAGTCACCATCGCCCGCTGATATGTTGCCCCAGCATTTTTCAATCCAAAGGGCATTACTTTGAAACAGAATGTTCCCCACGGTGTTATGAACGTTGTTTTCTCCATGTCCTCTGGGGCCATTTTGATTTGGTTATACCCAGAGAAGCCATCCATGAAGGAAAACACAGAATACTGAGCGGTGTTGTCCACTAACACGTCAATGTGAGGAAGCGGGAAGTCATCTTTTGGGCTTGCTCTATTCAAATCTCTGTAATCAACGCACATCATGACCTTTCCGTCCTTCTTAGGTACAGGTACAATATTAGCAACCCACGGAGGATAATTCTTTACAGCAAGAAACCCCGCATCTAACTGTTTCTAAACCTCTTCTTTAATCTTGACGGCCATTTTTGGTTTCGTCCTTCTCAGTTTCTGCTTAACTGGAGCACATCCTTCTTTGAGCGGCAGCCGGTGTACCACGATGTCAGTATCAAGCCCAAGCATGTCTTGGAAAGACCAGGCGAAGATATCCACATACTCTCTGAGTATTTCAATCAATCTTCCCTTGACAGTGTCTTCCAAAGCAGCCCCAATCCATACCTCTTTCTTTACGTCCTCGGTTCCTAAGTTAACAGCCTTGATTTCCTCCTGATGAGGCAGAATGACCTTTTCCTCCTGTTTTAACAGCCTGGCTAATTCCTCTGGTAAGGCACAATCTTCATCAGTCCCCTCTTCAGCCTGATATATTGGATTATCGAAGTCATATCGGGCCATAGCTGAATCATGATGGGTGGAATCTGAACAAGAAAACATGCATGATTGATGATATATATGTTTATTATGGATGCATCAAACAAGACACATTGCCATTTTGATGTGATTTTAATGCAAAAACAAAAACAGAAAACAGGGATCTAAACATTTGAATGCGAAAACGTCCTTTATTAGTGATAAAGAAAAGCATACAAAAACATTCAAGCCCTACAAACAAGAATCACTACGTCTTGGGAAGAATGTAGGATTAACACAGATGACAAACAGAAGCAATTACTCTGGTCCGGTCACTTGAATGACTCTCTCCAACGACTAGTTGAGAGGGCTTTGACCTGGGACACACGGGCGGATCCAACTATCCAAATCACAATCACTGTCCCTATCCTCCTCAATCGTATTAACTCTGTCGAAGAAAACACTGACACTGGTGAAACGGACTGGGCCATAGAACTTGGGAGGCTCTTCAGGACGCTTGGGTGGCTTATAACCCAGTCCATGAGTATTCCGCTTTTCTTGGATATCGATAATCTGACCCCACCTTTGTGAACCACCGGCTTCAACCATGGCCCGAGCATCTTTGAAGGAAGACATTGAAATCTCCGGCTGATGTACTACTGTAGGCTGAACCAGTTTCGACTGGCTGCCTTCCTTGAGAGGCTTCTCAGTGATCTTCACTGCTTCGAAACCCTGACACAGAGTTTCGTGTATTTCGCCATCTACCTCTACATTTTTGAAAGTAGATAGCTGGCTTATCATAATATCCTCTTCTCCACAAACCGTTACCACATGCCCGTTTACCATATACTTTAACTTCTGATACAATGTAGATGTCACAGCCCCAGCACTATGAATCCATGGATGACCCAGCAGACAGCTGTAGGCAGGTTGGATGTCCATGATATAGAAGGTAGCATCGAAAACTTCTAGCCCAACCTTGATTAGTAGCACAATCTCACCAAAAACAGACCTCTTCGAGCCGTCGAAAGCGCGCACCACCAAGTCACTAGGTGTGCATATCAACCCTCGGGTGTCCAGCTTCATCAAGGCTTTCTTAGGAAAAACATTCAAAGAGGACCCAGTATCCACAAGCACATGAGACATCAACGAACCACAACATTCAACAGAAATATGCATGGCATTGTTATGGTTTCTCCCAGCTGGAGTCAAGTCAACATCAGTAAAACCCAGACCATTGCCTGCATTGACATGGGCCACTACCCTCTCCAACTGATTAACAGAGATCTCTTGAGGTACGTAAGTAGCATTCAGTACTTTCAGCAATGCATTTCGGTGTGCCTCGGAACACAATAACAAGGACAAGATAGAGATCTTGGACGGAGTCTGATGCAACTGATCAACAATCTTGTAGTTGCTCTTCCTGATTAATCTCATAAATTCTTCTACGTTCTCAGAGAAAGAATTATTAACCGGCCCTGTCGTGGAGTCATTCACAACTGGTGCTTGCATAGAGTTACCTATAACCTGCTTCCCTTTGTCTTGTTTAGAACTACCAGCTTGATCATTTGAAAGACCCTACCACTTCTCGTGATAGCCCCTGCCTCAACACTGCTTTCAACACAAGAGTTCAATACAGAAGTTCCCATCAGTTCTTGTTTCTATCCATTGACAAACACTTCAGCTCCATAGTTCCAAGGAATGGCCTTGGTAGTCTCATATGGCACGGGTCTGGGAGTTGTAATAACAACCGGTGCTGGTCTTACCGGCCCTGAAATAGTGATTGTTTTGAATGGGATAGTAATGGTAGCAACCTCATTTTTCCTGCTAACAACCTCTTTCTGTTGATCACATCGGTTAAACTGCAATCGACCTTCATCTATCAGCTTTTGAATTCCTGACTTCAACAAATCACACCCATTCACTTGCGATATACACTCTGAACAGTTCTCATCACATCCGGGGGACACCCCACCCCTCAATAACCTCTCCTTTACCACCATCAAAGGAGTCCTTAATTCAATAACATACGTAACCAAATTGAAAGATTCATTTTCCTCTAACACAACGTTAACCCTTGGCCCACCATGGTTCGGTATTGGATTCTGGATGACATTTGGCCCATCATTTGAAAAGTTAATGGCCTTCGAATCCACCAAGTCCTGGACTGCGTGCTTAAAAGCTTTGCAGTCTTCAATATAGTGTCCGGGTGCCCCAGAATGAAAGTCACAGTGGGCATTAGGATTATAACCCGGAGGTGGATTACCGGTGGGAGGAGCTAGAGTCCTTTTTTGGATTAACTACAACTGCAACAAATGCTGAAACAACTGTGAATATGGTAGAGGTGGAGTATCAAAATGTCGGTTCTGCTTAGGCCTTGGCTGATACTGACGAGGAGCCTGATTTTGCTGCTGCTGAGGTGGAAGCTCTGCAGGAATTGTCACTGAAGCTACCTGCTGGTTATAATTCTGATGCTGCTTTCCTTTACCTTGGTGATACGACACAGAATTGGTTTCCTCCTTTTTCTTATAATTAGCATAGGGTTTCTTCCCCTGACCAGAAGACGACCCATCACTACCTGCTACCTTCCCCGCTTTGATTCCACTCTCTAGCATTTCCCCGGCCATGATCAAATCAGCAAACTTGCCTGACGCGCAAGGTAATAGTTTCTCATATTAATGTCCCAGCAAAGTATCCATAAACAAATTCAGCATTTCTTTTTCCAACATGGGCGGCTGCACCCTTGCCGCTAGTTCACGCCATCTCTGCACATATTCTTTGAAGCTTTCGTTATTCTTCTGGGACATATTCTGTAGTTGGGTCCTGTTGGGAGCCATATCAGTGTTATATTTGTAGTGCTTGATAAAGGCCTCGACCAACTCTCTCCAATTACGGACATGGCATCTCTCTAGTTGCATATACCATTCCAAGGATGCCCCAGACAGGCTGTCCTGGAAAAAATGCATCAGCAACTTCTCATCTTTAGAATACGCGACCATCTTCCTTGCGTACGCCCTGACATGCGTCTTGGGACAGGTAGTACCATTGTATTTTGTAAAAGTGGGCACCTGAAACTTGTGTGGAATTACAACTCCAGGAACCAGCCCCAAATCCTCCAGATCCATTCCTACAAAATTCTGATTCACCACTCCCCTTAGTTGTTCTTCAATGAGTCTGAACCTTTGATCATTGCCAACCTGAGGACCAGCATCCCCGCCTGGCAGAGAGAAAACGTCATCTTGTTGGTCTTCAAAACGATGACTGTGAACAGCACAAACACTTCCTCCTCCCACAACAGAAGGAATCACAAGCTGCTCTCCTCCGCTCGGAGGGATCCCAACACCAGGAATAGGGATCTCCACGCCTACAGGGCCTCCTTGAGCACCGTTACCAGCAACACCATTATGAACTCCGCCATGAAGAACCCCGTCTTCATCCACCCTTGCCACTAAGGGTTGGACCAAAGTCCTCAACTGCTCTTGCCCTTCGACAACACCTTACATTAGCTCCATGAATTAGTCTATACGGGCCTGCATGGCAGCCATGTTAGGTTGCATCTTCTCCATAATTCTCCTATGATTTGATCTAGTAGAATACTGGCGAATCAGTTGGTTATCAATCCTGCCTACAACCAAATAAAGGTTAGAACAAACTGGAACGAGCACCTGCGATGCAAAAAAGATGATGATGATTATGCAAATGCAAATGAACATGTTTAAATATTTGCAGGCCGATCCACCCCTTGATTCCAGTTTAAAGACAAGATAGGATGAAACTGATACTCACATATAAATCAGAGAAAAATCACCGTCAGAGATTACAACCCAAAATAACAATAATAAGTCTGAAAACAAAAGAAGCGAGGATCCCAGCCAACAATTCTGGTGGTGACCCGAGATACAAAGAAAAATAAACTACAGAGTATCACCCACTGCCTGAGCTAGAACCTTCACCCCTAAGCCTTTTAACTTCAGCTCGTATCTTCAGCTCTGCTATGGCCGCTATGGCCTCATTCAGTCGCTCCTCAACTGCGTGTCTCTATAACGTCCCTGATAAGATCTCCTCGTCTTTCTTCTTGAGCTTTGTCTTCAAACTCTCGATCTGATCCAGGAACTTATCTTCTTTCAGCTTGTTGGCTGTGATTGCAGTATCTCAGTAACCGTTGAACTTGTGAATTTTTTACCAAGCCTTGGCTAGGTCTTCCTTCTTGGATTTGAGGATCCTGCTAACACTTTTCAGAGCTTGTCCTACCTTTTGTCTGGCTATGACCTCTTTAGCTAGCTCTTTTTCTTTCTTAGCAAGCAATTCTATTTTCAACTTGGCGGCATGAACAGCTTCACCTCACTCGTGTTTCAACTGGTAGATATCTCTTTGTAGCTCACCGTTCTCCTCTCGAAGCTTCTCCTTTTCAGCCCACAGTTTGTTATACTTCTCTATCTCAATTGTGGCCGGAGATTCAATCAGCAGGGAATAAGATGGAGGTTCTCTGCAGAACGGTAGAAGTACACTCTCTACTCTCCTCTGAATCCAGTCCTCGTATGCAGGGAAGGCTATGTTGTTACACTTTCCAAAAGAAGTTTTTCCTTTCTTGTGGCGGTCTCCCCAAGTATTTGCAGCTTCCTTTAACACTTCCAGATTGGCTTCTCCACTCACATATAGAGACTCTTGAACATCTTGGTCCTTTGGCGGCTCCTTCAAAGCATACCCAAATTGCCTAATAGAAAGAATATGATTATAATTAATTCCCCCTTTTCTTCCTATTAAAGGTACGTTTGGGTAACCTCCACAGCTAATCAGGATCTCTTGGCCCAGCAAATCACGATTGACCCAAATCAAGTTGTCAGCCCTTAATCCCATTAATCTCCTTGACCAATCCAATGTTTCTTTGGTGTCTTCGAATGCCCCAGATTTGGGAAGGCGGTCGGCAAACCACTTATAGAGTACTGGAGCACAAAAGTAAAGAGGTCCTCGTCTCCTCTTCTCATTCTTATAGTGCATTGAATAGTACAGATCCCCAAGCAAGGTAGGTATTGGATTCTTTGTAGTGAATATCCGGACAGCGTGCACATCTACAAAATCCTTCACATTAGGGAACAATGTCGTTCCATAAACACACATAGCCAGAATTGCATTGAACACCGACCAACACTTAGCCTTAGCATAAATAGCAGCCTGCTCAATCAAAAACTTTGTGTGAAAACCTTTAAGACCTCCTTTACTCGCAACATTCTTCTTCAGCAAAGACTGATCCAAGCGTAACACAGCAGTAACCTTTTCCAGATCGGGAAACTCCTTAGAAGGATAGAAGGGAACTTCTTCTTTGACAGAAACGTCCAGAATGAGAGCATACTCTTCCAATATCGGAGCTAAAAGATAATCCGCAAATAGAAAACACTGCGGGCGAGGGTCATAGAACTGTGCCAGAGTATGCAGAGCCCTGAACTCATAGTTGGTAACATCTCGGGCGAAACTCAGAATCCTCCCATATTCTCCTCTAAAGTTTGCCAATACCCCAGGTTTTGCCATAGCCGAGATCTTGTGCACAACATCTAAATGAAGCTCCTGGAACTTGTACGGGATGATATTCTTTCTTTCTTCAGTACTAGTATTCATCATGGACGGTCTTCAGACAACCGGAATCAAAGTTAGGATGCAACCCTACAAATGAACAAACATGTTAGAATGCAAAATGATGATGCAAATGCAAACATGGGATCAAGGTATCCATGATGCTCAAAACTGTTGTTGTTCTGATGACTGAATAAAACTCCAAATCTCAGAAAACCAGAAGTCCAGAATAACAGCCCATTCAAACTGCCAGAAAAATCAGGATAATAACAGTACACTGATGAGAAATCCAGAAAATCGGGTAGGTTGAAGGTTTCGGTTACCTGCAAACCTGCAAACACCCATCCCCTCTCTCATGTGGGTTCTAGAAGATGGGATCCTCAGTCTCGGATTCTCGATTTGAGAAGTAATAGTACATTCATCCCTCGGGGTACAATACTATCGCCAAACAAAGAGGCCGTCCACTGATTCCCCCCAAGAAAAGGGCATCCTATGGTAAGTTCTCAGCATTGGGTCCTCGGATCGACAAGTGTAATGGGTTTGCCATTTCTGGATTGCCATTATCACATGCCGGGAGGAGAGGCATTGCTGAGTCCTCGGGAGATGGTCGCCAAAGTTGACAGTTTTCCAGGTTATATTCCATCGTCTGCCCCAAATGCGCAGGATAGAATATTACGAAGAAAACCTCGTCTGGATGTGGAGTTTTCATGTATACTAAGTCTGGCCAAATGCCAAACAAGTCACACTACTTTCCACGCTAATCATAGGTGTATGCTCAAGCCTGGATATTGGGCTTTTCTCTCAAGAATCCACCCCACCCTACAAACAGAAAATTCAGCAGCAGAACAGTACAGCAATAATGATATGCAATGCTATAAATTTGGTAAATACAGTAAAACAGTAATATGCAGTAATATACAACAAAATAAAGCACCACAATAAACACCCAATGAAATAAAACAAACAAGCGCTAGGATTGACTCGCAAAAGGGGATGGACCAGCCAGAGGTCTATCTGTCCCCAGCGGAGTCACCAGTTGTCGCTCCCGAGGATTTGTATCCATGGTACAAACACGAAAGTGGCACGGAAAACAGAGTCACCAGCAATGTGTATTTATCCCAAGAGAGGGAAAGGAAACACTGCGTAAACCTGAAGGGAAGAGGAAAGAACATGGTCTCACGACCAAGAGAAACGGGTAAGGGAGTCGATTACGCGAAGGGAAAGTGTTAGCACCCCACGTGTCCATCGTACTCGATGGGATCCATGCTTGATGTCTCAATCAAAGGGTGTCGTCATCTGGAGCTCCACTGCTACTGGAAACGAGAAGGAACGGGAACGGAAAAGAACGAAGAAACGAGGGAGAAAAGAAAAAGAAGTGACTCGATATGACATCGCTCGTCCTATGCCTACGTACTCCCTCGTGCAATGGGAAAGTCAGAGTCAACATAGTTCGGACACGAACTAAGGGGGGAAGTTGCTCTCCAAGACATCGTCGTCTTGTGCCTACGTATCCTCAATCGGACGAGAAAGAGGAAATCAGAGCAGTCGTAGTTCGACCTAACGAGGTTGGTTAGTGTTTTTTATGAGCGACGTTGGATTCGCGTCCGGCAGTTAGGGTCGATGCCTGTTTGCGACGAGACGGAAGTAACGTGCCCTTTTTTGAAAATGATTTGAAATTAACGATCCCGAAGGATAAAAAGATTTGGGTTTGTTTTTGTGTTTTTTAGACAGAAGTGGATTGAAGTTAATTCGTAACTTACATTGCACTAAAGTCTACCATGCGGAAACGAGTGAATCGTATGGTTGCCCCCAAATGGAATGTATGCTAAACACTCTAGAAGAGGAGGGGATACCCCTCGTTCTTCATTTCCTACACTTAAGGCTCGAGCGTAATATTCGTCATATTTATTAAGTGTTTTAGAAGTGTTATGAGATGAGAAGAGAAGACACAAGGAAGAAGGGTGACTCTAAGGGAATCACTATCCTGGTGTTGTCATGCAAAAGGGTGGTCCTATGGTTAGTGAAGTTTAAGTGAGAAACAACTACCTAAGACCTAATGCTAATCCTACTCCAAGCTTAATCGAAAATTAAGTTGGACTAGGTAGCTCTAAGGGGAAAAGAATCCAAGACTTAAACAAGTCTTGAGATCCAAGGGAAGAAAAGAGTGAAGGAGACGAAGGAGGAAAGGAAGCGAAGAAATAAAAACAGCAGCTACCACAACGTTCCTGCACCAAAACAGTGGTAAAAAGCAGCATACAAGCAAGGCAGCATACAACAACATACAATTCAGTACAAGAAAGGGAGTAAAATGTCAGCTAGCAGCACATATAACAGCACACATACACTTAGAGAGCTGTAGAAACAGGCAGCATGCGATACATTTGAATACGAATCAAGCATGGCAAAGCAAACACGCATCAAACATCATGCCGTATGATTACAAACACATCGTATATCATGGCAAATAACACTTGGAGATAACATGAAAGAATGCACCACATCATGAACGGATGCACATCATATGAACAAAGTTGAAAACGAGCATGTATCTCATGAAGTTAAGTGCACGCAATCAAGTTCAAACAAACAACTCCAGCAACATCAACAACAAGTCACAATCAACATGCTTAAGAAGTGTGTGTTATGTGTTCATCGCATCAATTAATCAACAACGCAAACATAAACATTTATCAACGAAAACCAAGACTCGTGTGTCGAAGAATCGTGTTCATGCAATAGTGTGAGGTGCAACAACTCAAGAATAGTCCACAAATCATCAATGCATCATTCCATGAAGTTTATGCATGCATCGGATCTCAAACAACCTAGAAAATGCAAGAAAATGGCACTCTGCATCAGTGGTAATCGATTACTCACTTTGAGTAATCGGTTACTCAGTTGAAATTTGACCAGAAACGTGAAAATTAGGCAGAGTAATCGGTTACTCTGTTAGGGTAATCGATTACCACTGAAACAGAGGCAGAAAATCAACTTTGAAAAGCAATTTTCAGCATCCAATCATTTATGCAAACATCCAAATGATCATGCAATCAATTAATCACGAAATTCACATCAAATATCTGTAATCAAACACCAAGTTCATCAATCAAACAACAAGATCACAAATCAAATCTAGAAAATGGATCAAACCACATCACAAACCAAAGATCTACATTGCATAAGTTGAAATTAAGCTAAATCAAACATAGATCTAAGGAAAACCAACCTACAAGGCTGAGATTTGCCTTGGTGATTGTTGAGCACGAAAATTGATGAATCCAAGCAAGAAAACCAGAGATCTACACAATAATCCTCAAGATCCTAGCAAGAAACTTCAAGATCCAAGCAAGAACACTCCAAATAATCAAAAGCTGCTCCTAAAAGTGATTCCAAGATCCAAACCAGTAGCTATATCAGAATTAAACCAAGAATGATGATGTGATGGAGGTTTAGCTCAAGAATTCACAAATTCCAATGAAGAATTTATGAATCTATGGATATGGAGCTTTGGTGTGGGGTTGAAGATGAATATGGAAAGTGAGAAAAAGTGAGAGAAATTGAGAGAAATTCTGAAAAATTGGAGAGTGAAAATGATCAAGGTTTTTTTTTGTGAGGTTTGGAATGAATTGATTTAAATAGAAACTAGGTTAGGAATCCAAATGTGGTTTGGAGTGAGGTTAAGTGAGTGGAAATTGGGGTGAAAAATGGATTAGGAAATGAAATGAGGAATTGGAGTGGAAAAATGAATTTTGGGTGGAAAATGATGAAAATATCAGTTCTAGATCCTTCCCACACATGCACAAGCTAAGCACATGACCACAAAACACCCCAAAATTCTGCAGTGCTGAAAATGCCACATTTTTTGCAATTTCGCCCAGAGTAATCGGTTACTCACTTTGAGTAATCGATTACTCAGTTCAAAAACTCAAAAATTGGCGCCAAAAGGAGGGAAACTTGGATATTCGCCCGGTTCCACCTGTTCTAAACCATGATAGAGCTTTGAAACTTGCCAACTGATATTACTACTGGAATACACTTGAAATATGCTATGAAATGTTTTTCAGACTCGGATTGAATTGCTGATACCAACTGTCTGATGCTGAATAACTGATCAAAAATTGACTGCCGGGGTTTCTGATCCTCCAATCACTTAATGAGCAAAATAAATACTCAAAAAGACTTGGAAAGCTATCTGCTTGACTCTGAACACTGTTAACAATCGTACTGGATCTGATGACGCCGTGAGCTGCTGAAAGAATACCTTGATCCCCTGCTCAAAAGAAAAATGCAAAATGCAGGAATGATAATGTAGATGAAAGGAAGCATAAACCAGTTAGGTTAGCAACAAAAGGGCAAATTTTGAGGAGTTACAGTCAGGCCACTGTAACTTCTCCAAAACTCGTTCGCAAAGTCCGAAAATCTCATTTTCTTCGCCTGAGACCTTTAAGCTTTTCCATATAAATCTGAAATCAACAAAAACACCAAACTAATGCGTAAAATGCAACAAAAAGGAAATAAAACAACCATGCGAGAATAAAACAAGAAACGTAAAATTAACTTGAAGAAACAACGAAAAGACTAAGGAAAGTATTATCGATTTCATGAATTTATGCCGAATAAATGGATGAAACCTCATAGAAATGGTGACCGATCAGGTAGCCAGGCTTCCATATACATCTTTCATCTTCGAAGAAGGGAAAGATACGAAGACTATACTCTAGTTCCAAAGCGAAAAAGGAACCCTTTATCTTCTTGTATCCTTGATAGCATGATCCTGAGATCATTAGAGAAGCCTCCAAAGTTGTAGAGCTATGATGGGACCAGAGACCCGAATAAACATGTTAAGCATGTAAACAACTGATTAGAATACTACTACACGAAAGGGCCACTAAAGTAAAAACTCTTCGCACTAACCTAGATCAGACCCATAGTGACATGGTTCAAGACACTCCCATACGAGATCATAGACTCTAGGAAAGACCTTTATGAAGCTTTCGCCGCCTAGTTCACCACCTGAAAGTGGTAACCAAAAATAATGATTGTACTTAATAGGGTCACACAACAGAAGAAATAAATCCTACAAAAGTATAGTGACCGCTTTATTAAAGTGGGAGTTGTAGCGGGAGACAAATATGACAAATTGAAGTGTTGGATATTCGAGAAGGGATTGAGATTGAATTAAATTTCCTAGTTAAATTCGAGACTCGAAGGAGCATATATCCTAAGTGATACATTGAGTAAGGCATAACCCTACATCAATTATGAAGAAAAGCTTCTGGTTAAAGAAGGGGAAATATGGCAAGTAGTTGGGAGATCTGGACCTAACTGAGCACTAGAGAGGGACAGTGGTTGTCATAGAGAAGAAGGGGATTGCGGACCCTGATCTAGGTTCCACACTTATATTCCCGTGAATATTTTGAGTTATAAAATCTAGAAGGAATGTGCAAATACCGAGTTCAACGAGGTCGGGATTAGGAATCCCTACCCGGTCAAGGAGTCATCCCGAACATACAAGGTAAAATATTTTCTTTTCCACAAGAGTCACCATCATAATACAAATGATTGCATCATACTGAAGGATCCAATAGAGGAATTGATTAATAAGGGGAAACTTACCAAGTACACCTGAGATAATAAGAGAGGTTGTGGAAGCCAAGAAGAGTCTCCAAGAAAGAAGTGCTCTACCCATATAGAAAAATCCTTCAAGAAGATTATTGAAGTTGTCGCTAGAGACAAAAGAGAGAAACATATAAGCAGTGAAGAAGAAGAAATCTGCAAAGGGAAACACCAATACATCACATCCATTACTAGAGGTCTTCGGTGGTCAAAGAACCCCTCCAAAGGGATGACGAAAAAAAACTTCGAGTTGATGCCCATCAACAAAAAGGAGGGATGCACTTCTATCGGGGAAATAGAAAGACCTCTCCTTCGATTGTACGATAGTAAAAAGATAGGAGGGATCCCAAATGAGATCTTTCCTTTGGTGATAATGGCCACCGATGCAATTTTTGACGTTTTCAGAGTCCTCATTGATGGCGGAAGTTCTTGCGATATCATGTACTCAGACCTCTTTGAGATCATGGGACTGAAGAAAGAGAAATTATGGTCCTATGAAGGATCCGACTTGCAACCTTTCAATGGAAGAGTAACACACTCTAGAGGGTACGTCGATTTAATGGCCACTCTTGGGAAAGAAGAGATACTAGGACAGTAGAATCTTAATTTATCGTGGTCTCCTCCAAAAGTATATACAATTACATCCTAGGTAAATCCTGTTGCAACAACCTTAACACAGGGCCTCCCCGGTCCATCTCTAACAGAAATACCATAACATCCATGACAAGCGAGTGATAGTGAACACTGAATTATTTGGGGTGAAGAGGATATACAATACTCTACAGTGAGGCCATATGGGAGGCTATAGAAAAGCCATGGCTACACCGCTTGGTTAATTTTAATTTAGGGTTAATACCTATTTTCACCCCTGCCATATGGGCGTGTTTTGAAAAACCCCCCTGCGAAAAAAAAAGTTGCAAGACTGACCTTAACAAATTTTAAAAGTTTTAATTTAAACCTTTATCAGGCCACATCATCAAAAATACTTATGTGGCAATCATTTTTTTAATTTTTAATTGTAACATATTGCCACATCAATTAATTAGGACATGCAATTACTCTTTTACCCTCTTTAACAATCACTCTTTAACAATCACTCTTTAACAAAAACCCTAACCCATCATCTTCTACGTTTTCTTCTTTTTCGTTTTCTTCTCTTTCGTCTTCTTCTTTTTTTTTTCATTTTTCGTTTGCCCTACCCTATCCGTTTCCTTATTTTTTCATTTTCGTCAATGAATTCCAGCTACGATAGTCAACCATTTTCGTCTAATTCAAGCTTATCTTCCAATGGAAGAGTAACTCCCAAATGTGGCCACAATGTCTCCATGAAGATGTTTGTATCGAAATCGGTTTCAAACCCTGGGAGAAAATATTGGAAATGTAAGTTTTGGAGTAAAAGTGATGATTGCAAAGCATTTCACTGGGATGATGAGTTTTTCAGCTACTCTGATGTAGAAGCAGTTCAACTGAGTGATATTACAAGCAAGATGGAAGAAATGAAGAAAAAGCTTGATGGGTTAAAAAAGAAGATGAATTATGTTTTAGTTGCTTTAATTTGTATCTGTGTTCATTTCTTTCTTAGGTCATGTTGTAACTGAAGTGATTGTAACTTTGTTGTAACTTATCTGATTGTAACTGATGTGGTCCAATGTTGTAATGTTTTTATGCATAAATAAATTTAGTTGTTGTTTATGTTATATGATTTTATTGCTTTTATTGGAATATTGCACTATTATATGTTAAGATAACAAGAACATAAAAGAACAAGAACATAACTAATAATTTGGATAGATAACAATTATCACACAAACAGAATGGCACATTATGTGCTTAACAAAATAAGTCATATGTGCTTAACAGAATGGCACATTATGTTCACAAAATAAGTCAAAGTTACAAAATGGCACATTATGTGCTTAACAAAATAACAAACAAACAAAAAAAGTTTCAAATCCAAGTTACAAAATGGCACATTATGTGCTTAACTACTGAGTCATGCGCCTAGCAATATCCCTCCACTTATACTTTGATGTACTCCCACCAGTTTCATCATCAAAAACTAATGGCACATCAGGTGTTGATCCAGGCCCACCATGTCTTTTGGCATTCCTTACTTCTTTCAACCTTTCACTGCACCTCTTTCTTGATGGCTTCTTACTTGCAACTTTTTTCTTAGCAGAAGGTTTTGTGACATTGATAGCAGCAGGTAGTGTATCTGTTATAGCAGCAGGTTGTGTTTCTGAAACTTGTGTAGCAGCAGGTTATGAAACTTGTGTAGCAGCAGGTTGTGAATCTTGTGTAGCAGTAGGGTGTGATTCTTGTGTAGCAACAGGGTGTGAATCATTTGGTTCAGGTGTGGGATTAACAAGTTGTGATTGTTGTTCTTCATAAAGACTCATCATTTCATTCAGTAATGAATCTAACTCTGGGTCATCAACATTTCCATCAACATTTCCATCAGCTTGTGCAGTAGATGTTTGTGGTGCATCAGGCTTTGTAGAGGCTTTGGTCATTGGTGTCTTTCTCTGCATAATGCAGAAACATATATAAGAACACATATTAGATCAACATATAATTCAGAAACATTACATTATACACCTTACCTTTCTCTTCAGTGCATTAGGATCTTGTTCCTTAGCTTGACACTTCCTTGAATTGTGGCCAAATTTGTCACACTTTGTGCATCTATATGATACACCTACCCTCGTCATCCTTGAACCAGTCTCATCCAGCTCTCTAAACCTCAGTTTCTTAGGCCTTCCAGGGCCCTTCTTGTATTGTGGTGGCAACAAGTTTTCAGCATCCACAGTAGGCCACATGTCCATACCATTGATTGGAGTGACATTGTTCTCATAGCATGTCTTGTAAGCTTCCCTCATATAGAAAGGGTCAACATATTTCTCAAGATCTAAATTCTGATATTGCAATGCAGAAACCGCATGCCTACAAGGTATGCCTACAAGATCCCAAAAGCAACAAGTGCAGGTTTTTTTCCATACATCAACAACAAATTGCAGCCCATTATATGGGTGGTGGACTTGCCACAAATCACCCATACTCCATGTAGGCAGCCATTCTCCACTTAATAGTGTTTCCTTATCTAGCCTTTTCCTAGGATTAGGCATCACATTGTGCTTCCACTTATCAAGCTTGACTATACTATTAGCAATCCTATTCATCAAATAGTTTCTAATCCATTCTACCATAGTGAGTATTGGCTTATCCCTAGCTTGTAAAATGGTATTATTAAAAGATTCACTCAAGTTATTCATCAAAACATCACACTTAGGGTATAATGAAAATGAATGCTTACACCACAGTTTTGTTGGCACTCTCATTAACCAATCCCGTGCCTTCTTATCAAGTTGTTTAAGCTCGTTCATCTTCTTCTCCCAAGCCTAGAAGTATGTTGCTTTTGCAGCCCCCATTAAAAGGTCCCTAATGGCAGCTCCACCACCAAATTTCTTCTTGAAGTTTGCATACAAGTGTCTCAGGCAAACCCTGTGTTCAATTTGCTCAAACATCTCCTCAAAGACACTAACAAGACCCTAAAACCAGAAGCACACAAACAACAAAACAATATAACATTAGTTTGAATCTATAAACATATAAACTTCATAAAAATGCATAATATAACTATGTACCTTTTGTTGGTCTGAAATAAAAACATACTTTCTCTCATCTCCAATGTCTTCCATAAGCAATTGCATAAACCATCTCCAACTTTCCTTTGTCTCAATCTCCACCACACCAAATGCCAAAGGATAATATTGGTCATTTGGGTCCCTTGCTACAACAATTAATAATTGTCCTCCATATTGTGTCTTAAGATGACATCCATCTACCCCTATAAAGGCTCTACAACCCTTGGTAAACCCTTTCTTGCATCCATCAAAACAGAAATAAAATCTCCCAAATCTTGGTGGTAGTGTTGGATGTGGTCTCTCAGTACTTATCTTGACTGTATTCCCAGCACAGTGGTTTCCATAACATATTATATTTTTCCTTTGCATCTCCTTCAATTATTTCCTCTGCCATACATCTAGCTCTCCAAGCTTTCCCTTTGGTTATGCCTATTGAATATTTCTGCCTTAGTTCAGACATTATCTTAGAAACTTTTACTTTCCCTTGTGATTTCCTCTTTTCAACCACTAACTTAGAGACCCACTTGGAATTGGCAGACTTATTATTTAATACCCTAGCACATGTGTGGGTCCCCACCCAAGTATTTATCTGATAAGTGTGCATATCCCCCACTTTGCTACACAAGGCTAAAAAACCACATTTGCCCTTGCACTCAACCCTAACCCTATAACTCTCATTCTTAACAAAAGTTAACTCCCTACCATTTAAAACTGACCATTCTCTAATAGCATCTTTAAATTTAGAAAGAGATTTGAACTCCATACCTAATTTGAATTGAAAGTCTTTGTTGAGCAGCTCTGATCTGAACTTCTCATACTTTGGCTTAGTAGGTTTGTCATCCATGTCACTTTCATCAGCATCTGAACTATCAATTTCCTTACTAGCATAATCCACATCTTCACAGTTTGTTGCATTCCTCTGTGAACAGGATCCTAAGACCCTTTTGGGCACCAAAAGATTTAGCTTCTTTCCCTTGCTCCTTGATTTCATCTTCTTTGGATCCTAGGATGCACAATGCTTGACTCTCAGTGATTTTCCATTGACATCCACCCTATTCCCACTAGCTGGATAATCTACCTGCACTTGTTCAAATTCTTCCTCTTCTACTTCACATGCTCTTTCCTCTTCACTGTCATCGAAACATTGTCCAACATCAACATCAGAATCAGTGCTATCATCTTCACTAGAAGTTATGAAGTCATCCACATCAGGATGAAGCACCTTGGTCATCATGTCTTTTACACCATGCTCTACCCATAGATGGCCATCAACCTTACAAGACATGCAATGCTTTGCAATTTCTACAGCTTGTGCATCATCAACAAGATTTTTAAAACCTTCATCCATATGAGGAATCTTTCTCCAAAGCCTAAAACCTTCATATCCCCAATCTTTAACTAGACTAACAGCTTCAAAAAAAGCTCCATTTATCTTTGTCCAGCCCTTCAACAATTGTCTCCCTACCCCCTCTATAATACGTATGACTGTCTTGAACAAAATTTCCCCCATGGTGAAATATTAAACTAAACACGCCCATATCTGCAGAATACAAAGAATAAACCGTACATATTGTTAGAAAGATACTCACTTGGGACCACATTATTGTACTTGGATGAGAATAGAAACTTTGAGAATAGTACGTACCTTTCAAAATCAAACTTCTGGAGGTTTTGTTACAAGAACTCTTTCGAATGTTGGAATGCAAACGATATGACTTCTGCAGTTGACTTACGAATGAAATTGAAGAACCTAAAGGAAGATGAAGATGAAGAACCATATTAGTTAGGGTTTGAAATGAGACCTTTCCCAAATGTCCAAAAATCTAGATATTTTTTTAAGAAAACTTCTGAGGGTAAAAGAGTAATTGCATGTCTTAATTAATTGATGTGGCAATATGTTCCAATTAAAAATTAAAAAAATGATTGCCACATAAGTATTTTTGATGATGTGGCCTGATAAAGGTTTAAATCAAAACTTTTAAAATTTGTTAAGGTCAGTCTTGCAACTTTTTTTTTCGCAGGGGGTTTTTCAAAACACGCCCATATGGCAGGAGTGAAAATAGGTATTAACCCTTTAATTTACTACATATCTAAAGAAAAATAGTACTATGATGTACAACAACATTCCATCATAAAACTAATAAATTTTCACTAAATTATCTTTTCCTTGTGATTATAAAGGTAACGCGACATGTTAGAGGAATTATCACAAATGCCATCGGCGCACAACCAAAACAATCAAAGTCCCATCACAAAAGACTCAAGGATGTTGTCATAAACACCAATGACGTTTGACTAAGGCAATCAAAGCACCATAATTCCAATGCATAGACATAGACAACGAACCAAAAATTGGAAATTACGGGTTCACCCCCTCTTGGTAGCTAGCCAATCTAGAGGCAGTGGTGAGTCAACATTACTTTGACCTCGAACCAAGGGGAAGAGAAGGGGTCAACATTACCTTGGCCAGACATGATCCTATAGAAGTTCAATAAAAATTCAAGGAAAATCTCAGAATACAAGCTATCTTCAGGAGAAGTGAAATCGGGATGAAAGCGATAACGTGTAAGTAGGTAAACATAATGGTAAGTAACCAAAATTGAAATATACATTGCAAAACAAGAACAATAAAAATTTATTATTCATTGAAGGTAAAAATACACTCGGCCTCAAGCATATCAGCTACAAATAATTAAATAAAAAAATAAATGTAAGAAAAAGTCGAGTACCTACTAGGGAGATCGATTTCCCGTCTTCCATCGCTTGGTCAGGATGAACGTGCTCTCAAATGATGGATCCAATGATAGAAAAATATTCCACTTGTTGCAAAGTATTTTCAAATGAATCCCATGCAATAGAATAACTCTCTTCAAAATTGTCATACCCCAAATTTTGACCACTAAGATTCCCATCATTGTGTCAATCATCATCACAATATGGGTGAATCATCATGCCTCATCAATCTCCCCAAAGATGGGTGAGCATCCACTACAATCAAAGATTAGGGTTTTAGGCCCTCTCAGAGCTCTTAGACAAAGGATCAATCAAGGAATGACATGATCTTCAACTTGTCTAGCCTCTAACATGTCCACAAAGGATCAAAAGGACTCCCACTTAAAGGATTAAGCACAAGGCTGCTCCCTTCTAGGTGGATCAAGTCTCAAGATCGCCAGTATCACCAAATTAGGGTTTTGGTCGACCAGGGCCTCCAGATGGAAAATTTCATCTGGGCACAAGCCAATGATCCAAAACATGACCTAATATACTCCATGGAACCTCATGGACCCAATCATCAAGTCAATTTTGCCTCAGGGGATGCATACATCAAAAAATCAAGAATTAGGGTTTCTTGACCTAATTCACCCCTAAGTTGACTTTTTGGGCAAATCACGAGCCAAGACCTCAAAGGAGGGTTTGAGGGTCTCTAATGAACTATATTTATCCATTTGGAACAATGGATTAATCCAAGAAGCTTGAGCAACAAGTCTCAATTTCATCTGCACCACAATTAGGGTTTTAAGGGAAAAAGTCAACTGTAACTTTGACTTTTGACCAGGACATGCTCCCAAGCCCTAGGACATGCATAAATATACCCTATGACACCCTTGGAACATGTCCATCAAGTTTGATTTAGGTCAAGGACATGATTTCATGAAGAATTGCACAGTTTGGAATTCATCTGATAAAAAATCAACTGTGTACAAAAGTCAACTTTGACTTTTTGAGATTTTTCACCAAAATGGTTTTTTAACCCTAAAATGATGTTAATGTATGATTTGAATCATCATTCATCAAGAAAAATCAAGAAAAGTTGGATAACTTGTAAAAGGGGTAACCATAAAAACTTAGAAAATTTTCTAAGTTAAAAATAAAGTAACAAGGGTACCAACTTTGAAGGATCATAACTCCTAAACCACAAGGCCATTTTTTCTCATCCAAAGATGGATTTGTAGCCCTCATTACCCTCTACAAAAACTTCAACTAGACCTAAGTCCAATTCATTAAGGATTTTGAGTTATGGAGTGATCAAAATCAAGAAATCACACTTTGTTCCAACACTTAGTGAAAATTTCACTAAGTCAGATTTTGCTTCACTTTTTGCCAAATGTAGAGGGATTTTTCACTTGGAATCAGAAGAGATCAAAATCAAACATGTTCAAACAGTTGTTGTATCATGTAAGGGCTTTCCAAAATGGCCAAGAACATTGCCAAATTCAACTTACACCATGAGATATGACATTGTCAAGTTGCCTTGCTGAAATCTGTCAAAGGCAAGGCAGAATTTGCAATTTTGCTCGATTTGCCAAAATCAGCCAAATTCAAATGCTCCTATCCACTTGGACACATCTGAGGATTGAATCTAAATGGGACAATCACTGATCCAAGCCTCCAAAGTCCATGGAACAAGAAATAGCATGTTGAACCTAGAATGGCCAAAATAGGAACAAGACTCCAAATTTGGATTGAGGCATTCAATGGAAGCACCAAGGTGGCATGGACTAAGCCATTCTCATCTAAAATCAGTCAAGACTTATCCAAGACCAAGGGAACCAAAGCTCTGTGCCCTAACCTCTAGTCAATGGCTAGAGGAGACTTGCATTTCCATTGGACAACATTGGCCAAACCTACTTACCAGCTGCCATTCACTATTCCTTGCAAAACAAACTTGCTCTACTATAAATAGAGCTCAATTGTGTTCACTTTAAGTACACCAAAGGCCTACAACACTTGCCTTTCTCAAAATCTCTTTCTCTTGGCAAAAATGCCTTTCTTAGCTAGGTAACTATCGGGTTTTGAGTTTGAGAGCTTTTCCAATCAAACCAATCACTCACACACCTCACATACACCATATAGAAGTGATCCAAACACTTAGATCACTTCTGAAACATCAATTTCACAAAATCACCAGCTGGTTGCTCAAAGTTTCAATCAAGTTGCAGTTGAGATGCCACAAATTGATCCAGCCAATTTCAATTAAGTCTAAGCATTCAAACACACTCCATAGGGTGTAGGGAAGCTGCTCAGATCATCACCACTCATCTGTAACACCTCCAAATCAAAAATCACATTGCACTTGCTGTCACGGCTTAGAGGTGAGCATATATTTGGTCATCTCTCAATCTATGCATATTTCCTCGCACAATAATTTGTCCATATGTTCATAATCATGCATGGAATGTTTTCCCTCAATTAACTACATTGTTTGAATCGTGTATCAAAAATCGTAGCCTTCATGCAGAAATTAGGGTTCTTGAGGTTTCTTCGTGATTTCTTGTTATATGTTTAATTTAAATGAAATTAATGGACATAGACATGATCGTGAGGTTGAGACGAGCATAATGATATGTGGATTGCATGTTATAATCAAGTATTCAAGGAGATTGGATAGAAAATGCAAATCTGAGAATCTCAGAACACGCGCGTGTTCTTCAGCTTGTTCTTGGCGCCATTTTTAGAAATTCAAATATTTGAATTTTGTGATTTTGTTTAATTGATTCAAAAATCAATTTCTCTCTGATTTTTAATGATTTTGAGTTGATTCTTTTTTTAATAATTCACAAAAATGTTAAAATATTTTATTTTATCAAAAAATCCCAAAAATATTATTTATTTCATATAATTGATATTTTTGCAAAGAATTAATATTTTAATTGTTTTTGACATTTTAAATATTTTTTCTACATTGATTTTGCAACTTTTAATGCCTTCTAATTATTTTGTAGGTCAATACTTAATTTTTGAAGCATTAATCCAAGATCACAATTTGTTTTCCATGTGTTAAACAATTTTGATCATTTTTAATTGAATTTTTATTCAATTAAATACATTTTTGAAAACAAATTAGGGTTTTTGGATTAATTCAACCCTCATAAATCATTTTAAAAACACTTTGGGCCTCTAATAGAGTGTAAGACCCAATCCTTTTTTGACCAATCATTTTGGGCCTCAGTGTATTGTATAAGTCCCAATACCGTCAAAAATAAACGACGCGATCGTCGCCTTTTGAAAAATAACCAATTGGGCCTCTCCTTGAGCTATAAGACCCATTCAAAACTTTTGGGCCTCTAATAGAGTGTAAGACCCAACACCCTTTTAATCAAAACCATTTGGGCCTCACTTATTGTATAAGTCCCTCTGCGTTAAAAGGAAAATCTCGGCACGATCGCCATTTTTAAACGAAAAATCAACTGGGCCTACCCTCGTGTTATAAGCCCCACTCTTTTTTCTTTAAAACTTTTGGGCCTCTTGAGAGAGTGTAAGACCCATCCCTTTGTGCAGAAAACCTTTTTGGGCCACAGTCACTTGTATAAGTCCCTCTGTATAAATTCAAACAGTGCGCTCACTGATAAAACCCTGGGCCTCTCCTTGAGCTGTAAGCCCCAAATCTTTCTTTTTCAAAGCACTTTCTCCTTTGATTTTGAATATACTGTTGTTTTTAATCTTTCTTTGTTGAACAACTAACCAAACAGCATGGAAGCTCTACAACCGAGTAAGTGGTTATTGCTTTCATTTACCGCTTTCATATACATATAACTGTATTGTGGGGCTGTTTCGCTGTAAGTCTTCTTTCATAAACTCATATCAACTGTGTAATAATAGTATAGATATTTAGAGTTTCCCCGGCAATTACGTCTAGAACTAGGTGACGCCGTTTCGTTTATTCGTAGAAATAGACAACTAGATCCCCAAATAGGATCACCAGATACAGTCTTCTCTTCGGCTGTCCTCATTAGGAATCGTCAAGAAACTCTACTCCCAAAGATGAATGTATTCTCCGTGAATGGCATCTTTGGGTTTCTTCCAAATTCTCGGACTTTCCTGACTTTGATCTATTCTCGGTGAATAGCATTGCCTTGAATTTCTCGGGGTTTGGGGACCCATCAGCTCCTTAAAAGCAATCGGCCTCCTCTTGGGCATCGTACAAGGACCCACAGGCTTCCTAAAAGCAACCCCGCCTCCTCTTGGGCTTAGTACAAGGACCCTACGGCTTCTTAGAAGTATTCACAACCTCCTCTTAGGCTTCGTATAATGATCTCTTCCTCCGGGAATGATAGCCTCCTCTTGGGCTTAATACAAGGACCCGTCGGCTTCTTAAAAGATTCCAGCCTCCTCTTGGGCTTCGTACAAATTGTCACGACGACCTCCTAGAGGTATAGGAACATAACTTAGTAATCTTCATAGAACAGTCCTTTCACAGAGTCTACTACTGTTTTTCAAAGCATAGTACAAAAGATGAAACTCTAGACTCGGACAGTCTAACTTCCTTGAGTCTCAAAGACATTCTCAAGTGACCCCTTCATTAAATAGGAAGGAAACCACAGACTCGGACAGTCTCAATACCCTTCGGATTTCCCGCTTCCTTAAAGAACAGGAATAACCCGGATCCTTGAATCAAATCCATGAGTACAGTGTTTCTCATATAAGAACTGATTTTCTCTTTCAAAATCAGTATACTGGACCTGTCACTTAACTTAAATAGTCACCATAGCTTCCTCTTGGGCTTTGTACAATGATTCTCCCCAGCGGAGTCGAACAATGTTTAGCCTCTTTCTCGGGCTTTGTACGAGACACATAAAGAGACTTCCCCGTTGAGTCAATTCCCCTTTCGCCTCCATCTCGGGCTTTGTACGAGATACAAAAACTCTCTTGTTGAGTCAAATCGCCTCCATCTAGGGCTTTATACGAGATACCAAAAGATTCCATCATTGAGTCAAAACCTTTTAGCCTCCCTCTCGGGCTTTGTACGAGACACATAAATAGCCTCCTCTTAGGCTTTGTATAAGAAAACCACTGGTTAATCCAATTAACCTTTTAGCATCAAAGTTGTGCCTCGTTCACAGTACAAAAACATCAACAACTCCTTCCCCTTCATCTAATCGTTGTAAGCGACAAGCCTCTGGATCATCTACATCCATGCCAATGTCCCTCTTTTAGCATGAGAAATTCCTATGGAAAGATAGCATTGCTCTACACTGAGTTAAAGTCTTCTCCTTCAAGTTAAAATCCCCTTTAAAGGAAATTATGGCATTGCTAGGATCCGCATATCCCGGTTAAAGTAATTCTCCTTTATAAACAGTTGTGACATACAACCCCCTCTTTAGAGATGACAAATTCTCTCTAAAGACGAAACCTTTAGCTTCATATCTTGGGCTTTGAACAATGAAATTCTGGTACCAGACGTGTGATGTTAAGGTGCGATGTCATAACAACACACTCTGCAATAATGGACAGAATAAGCAACAGGAAAAACACAAGGAATTGTTCACCCAGTTCGGTCTAACTACCTACGTCTGGGGGCTACCAAGCCAGGGATGAAATTCACTACTTGTAGATATAATTTACAGACTCAACACACCAGTTGACAATCTCCTAAACTTATACTCTACTAGTGACTTTCTACCTAAGAAACCACTTAGATATGAGAACACTACTCAATCCCCTAAAACACTCAAAGAACAACCTCTTTGAGATCCCTTGATCTTGCTTCCTAGCTTCGATCAATCAACAACTCTCTATTGCTTCACAGCTTCTAGAGAGGACAGAAAATTCAACACCTATTCAAACCTAAAATAGTGTGATTACAAGTACTCTAAACAAACCCTAGACTCTAAGCCTCCAGCTCTTGATCTTCAATCTATTTTCTGTACCTTCTTTCTTGGTCTTGTGCGCTTTATATAGCTCCTTGAATTTGGATTGGATTTGTCACAATATTTGATCAGATTTGTTAATTAAAAACTGAATCTTTTAAAACAGATTTTATCCCCAAAATCTTTTTAAATCTTCCACCTTTTAATTCTCTAACAAACCTGCAATCAAATCTCCCATGTAACAGAAAATATCTAGCCCAAGATATTCTCATCCAACGAGTCAACACTCTCCACAATTCCAGCTAATACGCGACCCTAATAACAACAAGCCCATGCTGTCATTAGCTTCAGTTCTGCAGGTTTGATGTTACAACATCACCTATGTGACATCAGACATCCACTTCAGCAACTAGCAACCTTAACACAGCCCAGTGTTAAGTGCAATGTTATGACATCAAGCCCATGACATCAAACATAGTTAACCTTCACAACTAAGACTCAATGCTGCAACATCAACACCATGACATCAGCATTGAACACCTTGTTGTTTTACCAAAATTCCAGCTAATCCAGGAACTTACAATCTCCCCCTTTGGCTAATTTTGGCTAAAACAATCTCTGCATCTTCAGAGACTTCAGCAGCGGAATATCTTCAATATTTTGAAACTTTTACTTGCAGCAGTTTGACAATCTTCATATAGTCTTCATTACTTAATCTGCTGCAGCACCATCTTCATTATTGACAACAGCCAATTGGTGCTCCCCCTCAAAAACTTGAACCAGCATCACAACTGTTCAGTAGCTCACAATGTGCAGCACATCTCCCCCTTGATGTCTGCTTTGCTGCACTCTCCAATTGCTATGACTTCTTCACTAGCAGCTCTACAACTATGCTGTCTATACTCCCCCTCCACAGCTGCATCATTACTTTTCAACTAAACACCTTTTATTTTTATTCTTTTAGCAGCAACTACTCTTCTCCTCATGGCAATTTTTAACTCTCCCCCTTTTTAGCCATAATTAGACAACTATCCCAATAAAGTTAGTCCTAAACTAGCCCTCATTGTTAGCCTCACAGTCAGCAAATAGGCAAAATAAATCATAGAACAAAAATAGGTGCATAAACCAGCACAATATTCAAATTACAAAGCAAGCACATTTAGTGCAAAACAACAAAACAAGAAAACTAAACTACTAACACACAGCAGATGGAATTTAGTCCTCATCCGAGCTGGTACTCTCACCATCCTCATCACCTTCACCTGACCTGGACTCCTCAATGTCACCATTCCCAGCATCTTCTCCCTGTTCCAAGTCTTTGATCATCTGCTCAATCTTCATCTTCCTAACATTGCTGGTACTGAAAACCATATCAAGGTCCTTGCAGGTTGCCTTCAGTCCTTCAATCAGCTTTGTTTTTGTAGTGACCTTCTTACCTCCAGAACTTGATGTCATGACAATATCTGGAACATGACTCCCAGAAAACAATTTAGGGTGAAGGGACACAGCTGTCTTCCTCTGGAAAACTATGTCTGAGCTTGTTAAAGTCTCAGGTTGCTGATCTATAATGATTCCACACACCAAAGAAGGGAACGCTATAGGTAATTTGACAGCATTGGTTTCAGCATGTTTAACTACTTGGTTAAAGATGTAGCTTCCAAAGTCGAATTTCACTTTCTTTCCAATTGCATAGATAAACTTTGCAAGACCAACCGCAATTGTTGTTTTATGGTTGGTTGGCACCCAGTTAGCTGCACCAATCCTGTGAAGGATGGCATACTTGATGCTGAGCTTGCTAGTTTTTAGCTTCCCTTTCAAAGGCCAAATCTTCACTTGCCCTGCCGTAATCTCCCTGCAAATCTCGTTATCAGTAGACTCAAGAACACTGCATTCTCCATCATTTCTTCCTAGGTACCTGTTGATGATACTAGGAGAGAAATTAATACCCTTCCCTCTAACAAAGACTTTCATGAAGTCTGTGCTTCTCTTATCAGAAATGCCGACAGGGATGTTTACAACAAACTCTTTGACAAGTCCTTCGTAACATTTAGGAAGCTGTGTCACAGTCTTCTTTAGCCCAGCAGTGTTAATTAATTCCATAATTTCCTCCATACCCAAGGCTTCCTTACCCAGTTCCCTTTCCAAGGCTAGTCTTCTCTGACACACGAACTTCCACATCGATGCACTACTGGCATAGTGGAAGGAGATGTTATCAATTGGAACTTCAGGCACCTTATCAGATATTCTCTTTAGAATAGTTTTCCTGACAGGCGTGATGTCCTAAACATCATCTTCGACATCATAGTCTGACTCAGAATGCTCCACAGCCTTCCTCTTCCTAAGATTTATCTCCACTTTACTCCAAGATTTTGCTGGTCCAACAGCAATGTTCTTCTTATCAACCGATGACTCCTTAGGAGAGGGTTCAACCTCCTTTCCCTTCCTTGTTTTCAACCTCCTGGCAATGCTTGGAACAGCCCTAGCTATTACTTCATCATCTGATAAATCAACTACGTTTATTGCATCAGCATTGTCTTTACCACCAGAAGCAGGGTCAGGTGATGTTCTAACATTTTCTTCCACATTTGTTTCCTCAGCCATGTCTTCTCTCTGATCAGCGTCTTTACTAACTTCAGACTCTTCAACAACAGACATGGCAAGTCTATGGAGATTCGTTGCAGCACTTTGCATGTCCTCCTTCTCCCTTTCAGCAGGCATTTGTCTCAGTGGTCTCGATATACCTTTTACAGGAAGACCTTTATCAAGGATCTTGTCAACGCTCTTGTCAACATCCACCCTTTCCTCAACATTTTGAGACGTGGATGACCTAGGCGCGGTCTTATCACGAAAGAGAACACTAGTAACAATCCTCTTTGTTTCATTATCTTTAAAGATAGTCCCAGCCCTTTTAGAAACAAGTTTAGGAGGTCTAGATTTACCAGATTCTGGGAGCATCACAGAGATGGGTTCCACATTCAAAGCTTCTTCTGCAAGCCCTTCTTCTGTGGAGACCCTAGCCATTCCTTTTGCCGACCTTTGACCTGCAGATTTCTTAGATGGAGACGCCATGAATCCTTTGAGATGGGTACGATTGAGTGAGGAATGATTCTTGAAGGCGAAGAAGATGAACCGTTGTGAGAACAGGACTTTGAAAAACCGTGATGTTGCTCCAAAAGAAAATGATGGTCTGAGGTATGGCGCCAGATTTTCTGTATTTATTACAGACCAATTACTAATTTTCTCCCTCCATAAATACTTTCCATTAAAAAAATTCACATCAGAACAAATTAACTCTGAGTGCCCTTTCAGCATCCTGATGTCATAATTTGATGTTATAACATCAACCTGAGCATAAATAGTTGAATTTCCTTCAAGAGAAATCCACTGATAGCAGTTATCCTTGGTTCTGGCACCCTTCATAACAATCTGATTATGCTCATCAGAAACCACACACTCATGCTTAGTGTAGTTTACCTTGTACCCTTCATCACACAACTGGCTTATGCTGATCAAATTTGCACTTAAGCCATTGACAAACATAACATTGTCAAGTTCAGGTCTACCATCACCTTGGACTTTCCCAACTCCTGCAACAATACCTTTTCCTCCATTGCCAAACATGACCTCATGAGAGAGGCAAGGCCTAAGATCATCAAACATGGATCTACATCCAGACATGTGTTTGGAACACCCACTGTCAAAATACCATGTTTCTTCTTTAAACTCCTTGTCAGCCATGTGAGCCAATAAGCACGTCACCTTCTCCTTAGGTACCCATTGTTTAACAACTTTGGGCCTATCCTCCCTCCATCTGTTTTGAGGCTGAGGGTATCCATGCAGCTTGTAGCAAGAGTACTGCATATGTCCATACCTTCCACAATAGAAGCATCTGATTCTATCATCTCTGATTCTTCTGCCTTGATGAGACTGCATAGGTTGCCATCCATAATGTGGTCTTCTCCTAACATTGCTTGCCTGCCTTCTATTATGCTGGTATCCATAAGGAAGCTGAGAATGCTTTTTCCTGGATTGTCTTCCATGATGGTGGGACTTTCTCCTTCCATAATGAGACACAGCATTAGTGTAACCATACCCCTGATGTTTAGACACGTGTTGTTTGAACTGAGGATGCTGTCTTCTAGGCTGTCTTCCATGGTGATGAGGCTTCCTTCTTCCATAATTATACGGCACATCATTGTTAAATCTAAAGCCATGACTATACCCGTTGACCCGATGTTTAGACATCTGATGTGACATGCCCTGTTTGAACCTAGCAGCTTGCATGCTCTTATGGTATTGTGGGGGCATATACTGACTAGCTCTTTGTGGCTGCTTTCTCTTCTGATAAGGACCAGTCTTCTTCTTAATCCTCTTAGGTTGTGAAACCTCAGCTTTCTTAGGGGTAGGATCCTGCACCTTTGGCTGATGTTGAGATAATGGTTGAGACATCTCCACTTTGGTTCCTGAAGTGCTTGCTTCAGTAGATACTTTCCCCTCAACCACAAATCCTAATCCAGCCCTGTCTCCAGCTATCCTTTCCGTCTGAAGAATCTTGTCAAGAGTGTCTGTACCACTGTTCAGCATCCTAACAGACTTGGTCATTTGATCAAGATGAGCTCTTACTAGCACCACTTCATTTTCCAGATCAGCTTTTTCATTCTCAAGCTGAGCAATCTGTTCCTTGTGACACTTGTTCTCTTGACAAATCTCAGCACTTTTAAAACACAGCTCTCTGTAGGTTGAAGCTAGCTCATCATAGGTGACTTCTCCATCACTATCATCATCAGATTCAACAATTCCTGTCAAAGTTGTAACATGCTTTGCTGACTCACTTTCATCTTCGCTATCAGTGTCAGATCAGGAAATTGTCAAGCCTTTATTCTGCTTCTTCAAGAATGTGGGACACTCTTTCTTGACATGTCCATACCCTTCACATTCAAAGCACTGAACACCTTTATCTTGGACAGTCTTCTCTTCATCTTTCTCTTTTGACTTGCTGATGTCAGAGGAGATGTTCTTGACATTAGGCCTGTAGTTATAGTTCATCTTCTTGAACACTTTGTTGAACTGTCTTCCTAACATAACTATAGCCTGAGGCAAATCCTCCTGGGACTCATCATCTTTAGCTGCTGCAGGAGTGGAGACTAAGGCTATACTCTTGGGCTTCTTTTCTGGTTCTTCCTCATTCAGCACAAGTTCAAATGTTTGAAGTGATCCAATAAGCTCATCAACTCTCATCTTGCTGATGTCTTGAGATTCTTCAATGGCTGTTACCTTCATCTTATACTTCTTAGGGAGGGACCTAAGAATCTTTCTCACCAGCTTCTCTTCTGTCATCTTCTCACCAAGAGCACTGGATGCATTTGACAGCTCAAGAACACTCATGTGGAAGTCATGAATAGTCTCATCTTTCTTCATCTTCAAGCTTTCAAACTTAGATGTTAGAAGCTGAAGTCTAGACATCTTAACTCTAGATGTGCCTTCATGAGTAGCCTTCAAAATATCCCAAGCAGCCTTAGCAGTTTCACATGAGTTGATCAGCCTGAATATGTTCTTGTCAACCCCATTGAAGATAGTATTTAGGGCTTTTGAATTCCTTAGGGCAAGCTCATCTTCTTCCTTGGTCCATTCTTCTTCAGGCTTTCGCTTAGAGGTGCCTTCTTTATCCTTGCCAGCATCATCTTTTTCACACACAACAGGAGCTTCCCACTCATTAATGACAGCCTTCCAAGCTCTGCTATCCAATGACTTTAAAAAGGTAGTCATTCTAGGCTTCCAATACTCATAGTTTGAGCCATCCAATATAGGGGGTCTGTTGACAAATCCTCCAACCTCTTTGTCCATCTTTCACCAGAAAGTACTTCCCTAGATCTCACCCAGAGACAGACAGGATGCCTGCTCTGATACCAATTGAAATTCTGGTACCAGACGTGTGATGTTAAGGTGCGATGTCACAACAACACACTCTGCAATAATGGACAGAATAAGCAACAGGAAAAACACAAGGAATTATTCACGCAGTTCGGTCTAACTACCTACGTCTGGGGGCTACCAAGCCAGGGATGAAATTCACTACTTGTAGATATAATTTACAGACTCAACACACCAGTTGACAATCTCCTAAACTTATACTCTACTAATAACTTTCTACCTAAGAAACCACTTAGATATGAGAACACTACTCAATCCCCTAAAACACTCAAAGAACAACCTCTTTGAGATCCCTTGATCTTGCTTCCTAGCTTCGATCAATCAACAACTCTCTATTGCTTCACAGCTTCTAGAGAGGGCAGAAAATTCAACACCTATTCAAACCTAGAATAGTGTGATTACAAGTACTCTAAACAAACCCTAGACTCTAAGCCTCCCGCTCTTGATCTTCAATCTGTTTTCTGTACCTTCTTCCTTGGTCTTGTGCGCTTTATATAGCTCCTTGAATTTGGATTGGATTTGTCACAATATTTGATCAGATTTGTTAATTAAAAACTGAATCTTTTAAAACAGATTTTATCCCCAAAATCTTTTTAAATCTTCCACCTTTTAATTCTCCAACAAACCTGCAATCAAATCTCCCATGTAACAGAAAATATCTAGCCCAAGATATTCTCATCCAACGAGTCAACACTCTCCACAATTCCAGCTAATACGCGACCCTAATAACAACAAGCCCATGCTGTCATTAGCTTCAGTTCTGCAGGTCTGATGTTACAACATCACCTATGTGACATCAGACATCCACTTCAGCAACTAGCAACCTTAACACAGCCCAGTGTTAAGTGCAATGTTATGACATCAAGCCCATGACATCAAACATAGTTAACCTTCACAACTAAGACTCAATGCTGCAACATCAACACCATGACATCAGCATTGAACACCTTGTTGTTTTACCAAAATTCCAGCCAATCCAGGAACTTACAAACAAGATACAAATAGACTGTTCAGCTTCACATCTTGGGCTTTGAACAAGATACAAACCACCCTTTCGCTTCACGTCTTGGGCTTTGAACAAGACACCAAAACAACCATTTCCTCCCATAGAATAGGAGGAACTACGAACGCTCTGATTTCCCTGTTTCGGTAAACGGGAATACGTAGGCATAAGATTGAAAGAATAATCTTAGTGAGCACAATCAACAAAAAACCAAAATCCCATACTCTCACATATCTATCAAAAAGCATCAGTCCCAACATCCTAATCCTTGTTCCCCACCAGAAACCTTCTGTCAAAATGAAAAGAAAGAAAATAATATTGGCAAAAATACAAATAACCAGTACAAAGGCCCCCCACATTGATAGCATCCGTAACCTAACAGACCGCTGTTTAAACTCAGTATGCAAGCAGGGTTAATTGGAGACATCTATTTCCCTTCCTTATTCAGCTCACAATAGGATAAAAATGAATCGACCTGTAGTTTAAGATCAACCGCAGAGAGCGACCAGCGCTTAAGAGCCGCGTCCAAAATTGCTCGCTACAGAAAAGTGGCGCCCACCGTGGGGCCTTTCTTTCTTTCTTTCTGTTTTCCTTGTGTAGAATCTACAGGATGGTAACTCAGCCGGGGAGCCATTTCTGTCAGGAACTTAGGATTCATAGCTTTAAAGGTCTAGGATGTTTAGGACAAATATATATACTGCTTTTCCTAATTGCTATACGTGTTTATTTTTCTGCTAATGGGAATGCGGGTGATGCCGTATGTGGAAAGGTTGAGTATACACTTAAGATAAGTGATGGCGACGGGGTCGACCATCAACCTCAGTGGAGGCTGACCAACGCAACCCATTCTCTCACCTAGACAATGGGCCGGTTGTTAAGTCTGAGAAGCTGAGGAGCCAAACCCTTTCGTAGTGCGGAAACTATCAGAAATAGTTGTTACGCGATACTACCCTCATTTGAGGCTGGTGATCTATTCTCGGTGAATTGCACTTACTCTAAGATTGCTTTACAACTCGCTGGCGATCCGCTTGTTGTTTTGCTTTCTTGGGAGGAGCTGATGATAATGAGTACAGGTACAAAATATCACCCTAGTATAAACCTTTGGGGATGGGTAGAGCCTTGACTTCATGACAACGACCCTTTGACCCCATGTTTTTCCTATGTTTTTGTGTGCTGCATTCATGCATTCATTTAATGAAACATTAAAACATTCAAAAAATTTCTCTTCTAGTCTCTCTGTTTTTCAAAATAAACTAAGACTGTGATTGCAAATATCAAAGAAGAGGATTACGCTAATGGATTTTGGTAGAAGGAGAACTCACCAGTATACCTTCAAGGTTCCAAAAATAGGGGATTTGAGAAGGTTAGCAAGGATGATCACTAACCCTGAGGCTTTTAGAGTCAAGCACAGAGGTCTGCTACCACTGTTAAGAGTCCATGTGATTGAGGGAATCATGGATACGCTCATTCAGTTTTACAATCCGGTTTATCACTGTTTCACATTCCCGAATTACCAGCTAGCACCAACGCTGGAGGAGTATTCTCATTTGATCAATCTACACATTACGGATCGAGCTCCATTTTCTGGACTGGAAAAAATTCCAAAGAATTAGACCATTGCAAGAGTAATTCATTTGGACGAGTCTGAGGTCAGGACTCACATGACCGCTAAGGGTGGCATCCAAGGTTTTCCAGCCCAGTTCTTGACGAAGAAAGCCCTGTATTTTTCCAGTATAGGGAACGTGACTGCTTTTGAAAGCATCTTTGTCTTGCTCGCCTACGGGTTATTTTTTTCCCCTAACATCAATAACTTTGTAGATATCAACGCCATTAAGGTTTTTCTCATTGGAAACCCTGTGCCAACTTTGCTCGCAGATGCGTATTATTCTGTACACCTGGGAAATTTGTACAGCGGAGGGGAGATCACATGCTGTGTACCTTTTCTTTACAAATGGTTTATCTCCCACTTGCCCAAGTCTGCTGCTTTTTGGGATTGTAAGAGTGCCTTACGTTGGTCGCAGAAGATCATGTCTCTTACCAACTCAGACATTGGTTGGTGTAATAGGATTTATGAGGGAATTAGGATCATTGATCGTTGTGGAAACTTCCCTAACGTACCCCTCATAGGAACTAAAGGAGGAATCAACTACCATCCGATATTAGTTCTTCGTCAATTTGGATACCCGATGAGGCACATCCCACTGGGTGTTCATCTGGAAGGTCTTTTCTTCAAGGAAGGAGAAAACGACAGAGCACTAAAATTGGAAATAGTGCACGCTTGGAAACACGTTCATAAGAAAGGACGAGAGTCTCTAGGAAAACCAGACTGTGTCTCGGTGGAGCCTTACCTCCATTGGGTACAAACTAGAGCTCTCAAGCTAAAGATGCCTTATCCTCGTTACGGGATTCTTCCGCCAAAGGAATCTGTCATGTACTTCATGACGGAAACTGAAAAGCTTTAGGTTATTTTCAACAAATTTCAACGGGAGAGAAGGTCTTGGAAGAACAAGTACCGCACCCTCGACATAGAATCCGTCAAAATACAGCAATTACTGAAAGAGAAAGATGCTCTGATTGAAATTTTGGAGCAACATGCTGTAGAGAATCAAGATGACCAATGGAATTTGCTCGCTCCTTTCACCTGGCAAAGGAATGACAACCCAACAATGGCTCAAGAGCCCCGGTCAAAGAAAAGGAAGATACCGGAATCAGCGCACGATTTCTCTTCAGAGAGGACTCGGGACCCATTAGCTTAGGTTTCTGTTTCCGAACCTTGTAATCTACTGTATTTCCGTTTCTGTAATCCTTTGAGTTTCAATAAAAAGGGGTTTCCCCACTGTTTGATATTTGCAATCTAATTGTTGAAGTTTATTTTGATTAAACCAAAAAACAATTAATATAATAATTGCATTCATCATTCTCACATCGCGTATTCTTCTTACCTACGAATCTCACATTTATGTCTCGGTTCTAGAGTCAAACTGTCTCATTCGTATAATACTCGGGCCAATCTTCAGAAAAGGATGGATGATCTTGAGGAAGAAAACAGAGAGTTGAAAGAAGAGATCGACGCTCTGAGAGAAGATATGAGAAAGCTTCGTAACGATATGCAAGTCATGGCAGAAGCTCAGCTACAACGAACTGTGATCTCAGAGATCACCTCAACGCCCATAATGGAGAGGTATGATCCTAGGTATCAGATACCGAAAGATCGTCCTTGGGGCATGCCTGTTAACTATATCCCGGAAGGATATGTTCTGCCGATCACTGAAGATCAGGGAATCGCAACAGAAGCCGTTGGGCCTGAAGGTTACAAACTTCGGGAAAGCGAAGATGCCAGGGGCATGATGAAGACTCCTGAAGGTTACAAACTTTGGGAGGTGCCAAGACTTACTGCCGTAGTCACGGTACCACCCCCTGTGGTGCACACTGTCCCGGAAGGACAGATTCCACAGACATCTTCTGGCAAGAAGGAAACTATGTTTGACCGAATGGATGAATTCCAGGAACAGTTCTTGGAAATGCAGAAGGAACTGCAAGCCATTCGCGGTCAGGATTTATTTGGAAAGGACGCCGCAGATCTCTACTTGGTCCCAAATGTGAAAGTCCCGCATAAATTTCAAGTGCCCGACTTTGAAAAATACAAGGGTAACTCTTGCCCTCAGAGCCATCTGGTGATGTACACGCGGCGGATGTCAGCTCAGACGGAGAATCAGGACCTACTGATTCACTACTTTCAGGATAGTTTAACCGGTGCCGCACTCAAATGGTACATGGGTTTAAACCGTACTACGATCAGTACATTCAGAGATCTTGGTACTGCCTTGGTCCAACAATACAAATACAATTTGGACATGGCACCCGATAGAGATCAACTCAGATCAATGTCCCAAAAGGACAAGGAAACCTTTAAGGAGTATGCTCAAAGGTGGCGTGAAATTGCTGCTCAAATTTGTCCATCTCTTGAGGAAAAAGAGATGACAAAGATCTTCTTAAAGACCTTAAGCTCATTTTACTATGACCGAATGGTTGCCAGTGCGCCCAGTGATTTCACCGAGATGGTCGGCATGGGCGTACGTCTTGAGGAAGCCGTCCGAGAAGGACGTTTGGTAAAAGACACTGGATCGACGAGTAGTACTAAAAAATACGGTAGTACTCTCCCTAAGAAAAAAGAGCAGGATATTGGGAATATCTCTCTCTGAAGGCAAAGGCGACGCTATCAGCCGGTAGCGGCGGTAACTCCTGCTATCAATCCTGCGCCTATTCCTACGTATCAACCTCAGGTTGCGCAGAGCCAACCTGATCAGCAAAGGACACAACAGCCTCTTCAGCAGGCTCGTCCTCCATATAACAACAACCGTACAACACGGCCACCAGGATTTGATCCTATACCCGTGATGTACGCAGAACTATTTCCATTACTACTAGCTAAGGGGCACGTCCAGACTAAGTCTCCTCTTACAGTACCGGAAAATCCGCCTTTTTGGTTTAAGGTGGATCAGACATGCCCTTATCATCAAGGAGGATCAGGGCATAACATAGAGACTTGTCTCAATTTCAAGTCCGACGTACAAAAACTTGTTAGGAGCGGGGTCTTATCCTTCAAGGATACAAACCCTAATGTTCTCACAAACCCGCTGCCTCAACATGAGAAAGCTGCAGTCAATCTGATTGAGAAAGAGACTAACAATGTCTACCAAATTCACGATGTACTCTTGTTAAAGACCAATCTGGTCAAGATGCATTGTAGACAGAGTAGATATGGCCATGTGCCACCTCATGACTATCACCAGTGTGATATCTGCTCTAAAGACAACCAGGGATGTTCTGTGGTGCAAGCAGCCCTACAGGAACAGATGTATCTCGGATGGATCCAAGAGCACCGAGTTCTTGGAGTTAACATGGTCTACACGAATTCTAACATCATTCAGAACCACGACATCCGTGCAATGAATGTCAACTTGGTGGCGATACACTCAAGGCAAAGCCAGTATCATAATCTGCCGCGGCACGATTACAGTTCCTGTCTGACTTGCTCGGTAAACAAACAGGGATGCTCTTTCATACAAGAGGCCCTCCAGTGTCAGATGGATCTTGGATGGATCCAAGACTACCATGATAGGAACTCCTATCAAATCAACATGGTTTAAATCTTCGATATTCGCGTGTTGAATACCAACCTGGTAGAGTTACATGCTGAGCAGGTCCGACTCGGATTCTTAATATCACATGACTATCAAAGCTGTAAGGCAGGTTGTGAAAATGATCGAGGTTGTAACCTTGTCCAGGAGGCACTTCAGCACTTGTTAAATCATTGGTGGATGCCAATCTACATGGACAAAGATACTCAGCAAATTAGTATCAGTAACAGGAATCCCACTTGGCGTCAAAGTCAGGATGTCCGATTTGTGGAAGCTAACCTAGTGAGGTTACATTGTATTCAAAGTGGACGTGGTCAGGTGCCACCACACAACTATGACAGTTGTAGCGTCTGTTCGGAAAGTAACCAAGGGTGTTACCTTGTGAGAGCAGCTCTTCAGGGTCAGGTCGATCATGGAGAAATTCGTCCATATCCGGGTTCTGGACCCATTAACTGGGCGCCGAACTACCTTGCCGAGCAAGTTGAGGATGTAGTCACGATCTCTGGTCATCACAGGACCAGGGATGTTTTTGCCATTATTCCTCTACTTGACGAATCTAAAGTTCCCAACCAGGAACGGATCGAGATTACTTATGATGGTCAGAAAAATCAAAAGGCTTCTGTAGTCATCTATCTACCAGGACCGCTACCGTATGAATCAGCTAAGGTTATCCCTTACAAATACGGTGCGACAATAATTGAGAATGGAAAGGAAATTCCATTACCCTCCGTTGTGAACATTGCAGACATCAGTCGAGTAACACGGAGTGGTAGAATCTTTAACCAAGGGGTTGGGGAAGTTAACAAAGAAAAGGAACTTCAGACAGAAGCTCCCGATCCACCAGTCGGTCAATCCAGTAATCCCGACCTTTCGAAAAACAATGATGAGATACTGAAGCTCATCTAAAGGAGTGAATACAACATTGTCGATCAACTGTTACAGACTCCTTCAAAGATCTCGATGTTATCATTGTTACTCAGTTCGGAAGCCCACAGGGAGGCTCTACAGAAAGTCTTGGAGCAAGCCTTTGTGGAACAGGATGTAACAATCAGACAGTTCGATAGTATTGTCTCTAACATCACTTCCTGCAATAATTTGGGGTTTAGTGATGAGGAATTACCCGAAGAGGGTCGCCGTCATAACATGGCGCTCAACATTACAGTTAACTGCCAGGACGATGCTTTAGCCAGCGTACTGGTAGACACAGGGTCAGCCCTGAATGTTATGCCGAAGTCCACTTTGATGCAATTATCATTCAAGGGCCCTCCGATGAGAGTCAGCGAGGTCGTCGTCAAAGCATTCGACGGATCCAGAAAAACAGTTATCGGCGAAGTGGATCTTCCCATAACTATTGGTCCTCACACTTTCCAAGTCACTTTCCAGGTCATGGACATCCGGGCAATGTACAGTTATTTATTAGGAAGACCTTGGATACACCAGGCTGGAGCGGTCACTTCGACCCTCCACCAAAAGCTAAAGTTCGTCAAGAACGATCAACTTGTCACGGTTTGTGGAGAACAAGCCTTGCTCGTGAGTAACTTGTCATCATCTACTTGTGTAGAACCCGAGGAGGTTATTGGAACGCAGTTCCAAGCACTATCAGTGAGCAAGAACAACCAATTCAGAGGAGGAACCTCGATTTCCTCATACAATGATGCTATTAAAGCGGTCGAGAGTACCGATACAACAGGATGGGGACAGCTTGTCATTCCTATTGACAATAAAACAAAGAAGGGTCTTGGTTTTTCTGCAACCTGTACCCCGACAGCTGCCAACGATGAAATTCTTCATCCCCTTCAGAACTTCTTCCACAATGGAGGTTTCCTTCACCCAGTGTCTTAGGCAGTACATGCTATCAATGAGGAAGATCCCTCTGACACGGATGAAGAATGGAAGTCCTATCTTAATGAGGACGGTTATATGTCTCAGGACGAAACGCAAACTCCTTTTTGCTTTCCTACAGAAAGTCTGAGATTTATACCAAGATCAGATGTCGAAATGATCTATGGAGATTGTGATCCGAAAGGATGTCGCGCTCCGCCAAATTCATTAGAGGAAGACACTCCGATGAAAGATAATTTTGACTACACCTACTATGGCCCAATGGATGGTCTACCAATGTGGCAGCCTTACCCAGGAAACTTGGGGCAAGAGAGTCAGCCGAACAATGAAAATCAGCTGACCATCATTTAATAGAATACCTGCGTCCCCACCATGTCATGGGATCAACACCCAGGTTATCTTGAAAATACCCAGCACGACGATGAATTTGCAACGTTTGCAGGACTAGAATTCATCAACTATGCTTTTCCTGAGGTCAACATCATCGAGAGGGATGACCCCTCCAGTTCGAAAGAAGTGTGGGACACCTTGGGACAACCGAGTGGAAAATACGACTATATGGTCAAGTACACCGCTCCCGAAAGCTCTCGTATCAGGCTCGAAGATATCCAGCCTACTGAATGGGAAGATACAGCTGAGAGCACAAATGATATGCAAAATACAACTGAGGAATCCTCCTACGACAATTCTGCCTGGGAGACAGATTCCAACGATCCTGCTCCACCAGAAATCAGCGTCATTTCTGAAGACAAATCAAGGAAGGTACCATACTTTGTGATTCACCGAGGAGTTCGCCGCCAATGGGTTACTGTCGAGGTTCCGAAGGTCGTTCATCAGTCAAAGTAATTGCCATCTTTTAACCTTTCACCCTGTCCAGGTGAAACGGATGTTTTGATAGGGCTCGCTTTCTGTAAATTTCCCTCTTCGCTTTGCCCAAAGTGACAGAATTTTGTTTTATAGGGCTGTAGTTTCAAGATTTGACTTGTTCATTAATAAAATAACGTCGTTCTATAATTTCCGCATTAATTGCTGTTTTCTCTTTTTGCTTTTTCAGAAAATGGTAATCCTAAAAAACAACTAAAAATAAAAAAAAGCAGTAAAATAAAAACACTGCACACACTTGCATTTTTCTCTATCTCTTCTAAACACAAATCATCACGTCATGCAGATTGCTTGTTTTACACCCCGTTGAAACATACGATCCGATGCCATCTCCCAACTTTGAGTTCCCGGTGTTCGAGGCTGAAGAAGAAAATGACAACGAAATTCCAGAAGAGATCTCCCGACTACTCAGACAAGAGGAAAGGTCCATTGAACCTCACAAAGAACCGTTGGAAATGGTAAACTTGGGTTCAGAAAAAAGAGAGAAAAGAAGTCAGGATTAGGGCACTGCTCAGTCCAACTGCCAGAGAGGGTTTGATAAAGCTTCTCAAAGAATTTCCCGATGTATTCGCCTGGTCCTATCAGGATATGCCAGGGTTGGATACCAGCATCGTGGAACATCACTTACCGTTAAGATCGGAATGTCCGCCATTAAAGCAAAGGTTGAGACGGACTCACCCGGACATGGCCATCAAAATCAAAGAGGAGGTGCAGAAACAGATTGACGCGGGTTTCCTCGCTACATCTGAATATCCTCAATGGTTAGCCAACATTGTACCTGTTCCCAAAAAGGACGGAAAGGTCAGAATGTGTGTTGATTACAGGGATCTGAACAAGGCAAGTCCAAAGGACGACTTTCCTTTACCACACATTGACATGCTGGTGGACAGCACAGCAAAGTTCAAAATTTTCTCCTTCATGGATGGATTCTCGGGCTATAATCAGATCAAAATGGCGCCGAAGGACATGGAGAAAACTTCGTTCATTACCCCATGGGGTACCTTTTATTACAAGGTAATGTCGTTCGGTTTAAAGAACGTCGGGGCAACCTACCAAAGGGCCATGACTACTCTGTTTCATGACATGATACATAAGGAAATCGAGGTATATGTCGATGATATGATTGCAAAATCAAAAACAAAGAGTGAGCACGTTGAACATCTGTCAAAATTGTTCGAACGTTTAAGAAAATTCAAGCCCCGCTTGAATCCCAACAAGTGCACCTTCGGTGTCCGTTCAGGGAAACTACTAGGGTTCATCGTCAGCCAGAAAGGAATTGAGGTTGATCCTGACAAGGTCAAGGCCATTCAAGAAATGCCTTCTTCGAAAACTGAAAAACAAGTTAGAGGATTCCTGGGACATTTGAACTACATCTCCAGATTCATATTCCTTATGACCGCCACTTGTGCGCCGATTTTCAAGTTACTCAAAAAGAACCAGGATTGCGTTTGGTCAGAAGATTGCCAAACTGCCTTCGACAGTATTAAGGAATACCTGTTGAATCCGCCGATTCTATCACCTCCAGTGGAAGGAAAACCACTGATTATTTACCTCACAGTCCTAGAGGACTCGATGGGATGTGTACTTGGCCAACAAGACGAAACCAAAAGGAAAGAGTCTGCCATCTACTATCTAAGCAAGAAATTCACCGACTGTGAAACTCGGTACACGATGCTTGAGAAAACTTGTTGTGCTTTGGCTTGGGCAGCCAAACGTCTTCGCCAGTACATGATTCGTCATACTACTTGGTTGGTCTCCGAAATGGATCCAATCAAGTACGTATCACGACACTATGCCACGGTCAGTTGTATCAATAGAGAATGAAGAAGACGTTTGACAAAAAGGTCCGACCTCGTGTCTTCAGAAAAGGAGACCTCGTGCTCAAAAAGATGCAATCTTTTCTCACTGACTCTCGGGGAAAATGGACCCCAAATTATGATGTCCCCTATGTGGTCACGAAAGCTTTCTCAGGCGGCGCCTTGAGACTTGCAACCATGGACGGAGAGGAATTTGCCTACCCCACGAATGTTGATGTAGTCAAGAAATACTTCGCCTAAACTAAAAAAAACGTCTCGGTGGATTGAAAACCCGAAAGGGAGGTCCAGGCAAAAGTTAGAGACATGAAAAAATCATCCCGGTGGATTGGAAATCTCCAAGTATAATTCAGGCAAAAATTAGGGATAATGGCAAGTAACTATGTTCAACAGAGGCAAGTCCCTCAGCAGCAGTTACATCATCCATCGAAGGAAAACTCCAGTCACGGTCATCTTCGACAGAAGCTCAGGATATCCCGAATTCAAAGTTGGTAGAAGGACAGTGGTTGTTATGTTTCAACAAAGCCCTTTTCCATGTAAATTACCATTTTCAAAATTTGTATATACTCTTTGGAATCACGCGTTTGGCTGATCTCCATCCTATCAATAAAATTTGAGCCCTTGTGCTTTTGTTTGTAATTCTTATTTGTTTTAGCTTTACAGAACGACATTTTAACATGATCAACGATTCTTGAAATAAAACAAAATGAATTTACTTGTTAAACTTTTTCTGCTTTAAAAATAAAGATGGCATTTCTTTTGACTGTTGAACATCGAAAGAACGTCGATTGCGTCTCCAAAGGCGTTCGAGCCTCAAAGTGCAGAATTAAAGTACTCCTTCTAACCCGGTACGCCTGAATGAAGGGTCAATTGTGTTAGAGACCTTGTTTCGTCTGACATATTTCGGTCGAGTTCTTATCTCCTAAGCCCGATCAACGGTATTCCTTGCAGGGACTATCTCTCCTAAGCAAGGTGGAATTGCTATCTTGAACCAGCGATATCTCTACACGCCCCGCGATGGCCGAGTATCCAGTCATGTTCATCTTTTGGTTTGTATGTCGTGTCAGTTTTGTCAGCATATACATACATACATCATGCATATTTGATTTGCATTTACATTTCATATTGCATCGCTATCACTTTAGTCGGTCTTGTCCCTTAGTGATAGGAGTTCTCTCAATCGAGTTGTCAGTTCTTTCCTCGTCAGGAAACGTTGTGTCTGAACAACCTCGCCACCAGTGTATCTTTAGATCAGAGTCGGCACTCGACCACTTTGATAACTTGAACCTCTGAAAAGCCAGAGAACCTTCAACAGATGTCACTCTTCGCCATTGAAGATGATATCCTTGCTTTCCCGGATTAAGAAAAATCCCCAGAGGAAGCCTCTTAAGCAAAGGTTCGGCAGTACATCAGTATTTCTCTGAAAATCCGCTGATGAAGAGGTCATTGGCACCTCAAAATTGGATCACATCATATGGCATTTCTCCGAGAAGATCTCCGAGAAAAGTATGATGTAAAGACCCCACGTGGAAGCAGTCTCCCAAGAGACTCGCTTTCCCCAGTAGAATCGACAAATGGCATCTCACCAGGAAAATTCGGCGAGAAGTTTGAAGGAAATCTGCTACAAATAGCGTTCCTTGTCAATAAAGTTTATTGACAAAAGAAACTAAGACCAGTTCCTTGGTAGGAAACTAGGATCGAGGGGAAGTTTAAATAAGAAACTAAGACCAGTTCCTTGGTAGAAAACCAGGATCGAGGGGAAGTTTAAATCAGAAACTAAGACCAGTTCCTTGGTGGGAAACCAGGATCGAGGGGAAGTTTAAATAAGAAACTAAAACCAGTTCCTTGGTAGGAAACCAGGATCGAGGGGAAGTTTGTTTCCGCAACTAAGACCAGTTCCTTGGCCGAAGACCAGGATCGAGGGGAAGTTTACCTTTTCTAAGCATCATTGCTTAGCAAAATAAGATGAATGCGCGTGCTACCGTTCATAACCACCATCAAAATTTCGGGTATTCCGATATTTAATCCTCTTGCACCCCGAATGCCCGAATACCTTCGTCATTCTCACCTTCGGGTCGAAGAAGATTAAATAGGGGCATCTGTCATACCCCAAATTTTGACCACTAAGATTCCCATCATTGTGTCAATCATCATCACAATATGGGTGAACCATCATGCCTCATCAATCTCCCCAAAGATGGGTGAGCATCCACTACAATCAAAGATTAGGGTTTTAGGCCCTCTCAGAGCTCTTAGACAAAGGATCAATCAAGGAATGACATGATCTTCAACTTGTCTAGCCTCTAACATGTCCACAAAGGATCAAAAGGACTCCCACTTAAAGGATTAAGCACAAGGCTGCTCCCTTCTAGGTGGATCAAGTCTCAAGATCGCCAGTATCACCAAATTAGGGTTTTGGTCGACCAGGACCTCCAGATGGAAAATTTCATCTGGGCACAAGCCAATGATCCAAAACATGACCTAATATACTCCATGGAACCTCATGGACCTAATCATCAAGTCAATTTTGCCTCAGGGGATGCATACATCAAAAAATCAGGAATTAGGGTTTCTTGACCTAATTCACCCCTAAGTTGACTTTTTGGCCAAATCATGAGCCAAGACCTCAAAGGAGGGTTTGAGGGTCTCTAATGAACTATATTGATCCATTTGGAACAATGGATTAATCCAAGAAGCTTGAGCAACAAGTCTCAATTTCATCTGCACCACAATTAGGGTTTTAAGGGAAAAAGTCAACTGTAACTTTCACTTTTGACCAGGACATGCTCCCAAGCCCTAGGACATGCATAAATATACCCTATGACACCCTTGGAACATGTCCATCAAGTTTAATTTAGGTCAAGGACATGATTTCATGAAGAATTGCACAGTTTAGAATTCATCTGATAAAAAGTCAACTGTGTACAAAAGTCAACTTTGACTTTTTGAGATTTTTCACCAAAATGGTTTTTTAACCCTAAAATGATGTTAATGTATGATTTGAGTCATCATTCATCAAGAAAAATCAAGAAAAGTTGGATAACTTGTAAAAGGGGTAACCATAAAAACTTAGAAAATTTTCTAAGTTAAAAATAAAGTAACAAGGGTACCAACTTTGAAGGATCATAACTCCTAAACCACAAGGCCATTTTTTCTCATCCAAAGATGGATTTTTAGCCCTCATTACCCTCTACAAAAACTTCAACTAGACCTAAGTCCAATTCATTAAGGATTTTGAGTTATGGAGTGATCAAAATCAAGAAATCACACTTTGTTCCAACACTTAGTGAAAATTTCACTAAGTCAGATTTTGCTTCACTTTTTGCCAAATGTAGAGGGATTTTTCACTTGGAATCAGAAGAGATCAAAATCAAACATGTTCAAACAGTTGTTGTATCATGTAAGGGCTTTCCAAAATGGCCAAGAACATTGCCAAATTCAACTTACACCATGAGATATGACATTGTCAAGTTGCCTTGCTGAAATCTGTCAAAGGCAAGGCAGAATTTGCAATTTTGCTCGATTTGCCAAAATCAGCCAAATTCAAATGCTCCTATCCACTTGGACACATCTGAGGATTGAATCTAAAGGGGACAATCACTGAGCCAAGCCTCCAAAGTCCATGGAACAAGAAATAGCATGTTGAACCTAGAATGGCCAAAATAGGGACAAGACTCCAAATTTGGATTGAGGCATTCAATGGAAGCACCGAGGTGGCATGGACTGAGCCATTCTCATCTAAAATCAGTCAATACTTATCCAAGACCAAGGGAACCAAAGCTCTGTGCCCTAACCTCTAGTCAATGGCTAGAGGAGACTTGCATTTCCATTGGACAACATTGGCCAAACCTACTTACCAGCTGCCATTCACTATTCCTTGCAAAACAAACTTGCTCTACTATAAATAGAGCTCAATTGTGTTCACTTTAAGTACACCAAAGGCCTACAACACTTGCCTTTCTCAAAATCTCTTTCTCTTGGCAAAAATGCCTTTCTTAGCAAGGTAACTATCGGGTTTTGAGTTTGAGAGCTTTTCCAATCAAACCAATCACTCACACACCTCACATACACCATATAGAAGTGATCCAAACACTTAGATCACTTCTGAAACATCAATTTCACAAAATCACCAGCTGGTTGCTCAAAGTTTCAATCAAGTTGCAGTTGAGATGCCACGAATTGATCCAGCCAATTTCAATCAAGTCTAAGCATTCAAACACACTCCATAGGGTGTAGGGAAGTTGTTCAGATCATCACCACTCATCTGTAACACCTCCAAATCAAAAATTTCATTGCACTTGCTGTCACGGCTTAGAGGTGAGCATATACTTGGTCATCTCTCAATCTATGCATATTTCCTCGCACAATAATTTGTCCATATGTTCATAATCATGCATGGAATATTTTCCCTCAATTAATTGCATTGTTTGAATCGTGTATCAAAAATCCTAGCCTTCATGCAGAAATTAGGGTTCTTGAGGTTTCATCGTGATTTCTTGTTATATGTTTAATTTAAATGAAATTAATGGACATAGACATGATCGTGAGGTTGAGACGAGCATAATGATATGTGGATTGCATGTTATAATCAAGTATTCAAGGAGATTGGATAGAAAATGCAAATCTGAGAATCTCAGAACACGCGCGTGTTCTTCAGCTTGTTCTTGGCGCCATTTTTAGAAATTCAAATATTTGAATTTTGTGATTTTGTTTAATTGATTCAAAAATTAATTTCTCTCTGAGTTTTAATGATTTTGAGTTGATTCTTTTTTTAATAATTCACAAAAATGTTAAAATATTTTATTTTATCAAAAAATCCCAAAAATATTATTTATTTCATATAATTGATATTTTTGCAAAGAATTAAAATTTTAATTGTTTTTGACATTTTAAATATTTTTTCTACATTGATTTTGCAACTTTTAATGCCTTCTAATTATTTTGTAGGTCAATACTTAATTTTTGAAGCATTAATCCAAGATCACAATTTGTTTTCCATGTGTTAAACAATTTTGATCATTTTTAATTGAATTTTTATTCAATTAAATACATTTTTGAAAACAAATTAGGGTTTTTGGATTAATTCAACCCTCATAAATCATTTTCAAAACACTTTGGGCCTCTAATAGAGTGTAAGACCCAATCCTTTTTTGACCAATCATTTTGGGCCTCAGTGTATTGTATAAGTCCCAATACCGTCAAAAATAAACGACGCGATCGTCGCCTTTTGAAAAATAACCAATTGGGCCTCTCCTTGAGCTATAAGACCCATTCAAAACTTTTGGGCCTCTAATAGAGTGTAAGACCCAACCCCCTTTTAACCAAAACCATTTGGGCCTCACTTATTGTATAAGTCCCTCTGCGTTAAAAGGAAAATCTCAGCACGCTCGCCATTTTTAAACGAAAAATCAACTGGGCCTACCCTCGTGTTATAAGCCCCACTCTTTTTTCTTTAAAACTTTTGGGCCTCTTGAGAGAGTGTAAGACCCATCCCTTTGTGCAGAAAACCTTTTTGGGCCACAGTCACTTGTATAAATCCCTCTGTACAAATTCAAACAGTGCGCTCACTGATAAAACCCTGGGCCTCTCCTTGAGCTGTAAGCCCCAAATCTTTCTTTTTCAAAGTACTTTCTCCTTTGAATTTGTATATACTGTTGTTTTTAATCTTTCTTTGTTGAACAACTAACCAAACAGCATGGAAGCTCTACAACCGAGTAAGTGGTTATTGCTTTCATTTACCGCTTTCATATACATATAACTGTATTGTGGGGCTGTTTCGCTGTAAGTCTTCTTTCATAAACTCATATCAACTGTGTAATAATAGTATAGATATTTATAGTTTCCCCGACAATTACGTCTAGAACTAGGTGACGCCGTTTCATTTATTCGTATAAATAGACAAATAGATCCCCAAATAGGATCACCAGATACAGTCTTCTCTTCGGCTGTCCTCATTAGGAATCGTCAAGAAACTCTACTCCCAAAGATGAATGTATTCTCCGTGAATGGCATCTTTGAGTTTCTTCCAAATTCTCAGACTTTCCTGACTTTGATCTATTCTCGGTGAATAGCATTGCCTTGAATTTCTCGGGGTTTGGGGACCCATTGGCTTCTTAAAAGCAATCGGCCTCCTCTTGGGCATCGTACAAGGACCCACAGGCTTCCTAAAAGCAACCCCGCCTCCTCTTGGGCTTAGTACAAGGACCCTACGGCTTCTTAGAAGTATTCACAGCCTCCTCTTAGGCTTCGTATAATGATCTCTTCCTCTGGGAATGATAGCCTCCTCTTGGGCTTAATACAAGGACCCGTCGGCTTCTTAAAAGATTCCAGCCTCCTCTTGGGCTTCGTACAAATTGTCCCGACGACCTCCTAGAGGTATAGGAACAGAACTTAGTAATCTTCATAGAACAGTCCTTTCACAGAGTCTAACTTCCTTGAGTCTCAAAGACATTCTCAAGTGACCCCTTCATTAAATAGGAAGGAAACCCACAGACTCGGACAGTCTCAATACCCTTCGGATTTCCCGCTTCCTTAAAGAACAGGAATAACCCGGATCCTTGAATCAAATCCATGAGTACAGTGTTTCTCATATAAGAACTGATTTTCTCTTTCAAAATCAGTATACTGGACCTGTCACTTAACTGAAACAGTCACCATAGCTTCCTCTTGGGCTTTGTACAATGATTCTCCCCAGCGGAGTCGAACAACGTTTAGCCTCTTTCTCGGGCTTTGTACGAGACACATAAAGAGACTTCCCCGTTTAGTCAATTCCCCTTTCGCCTCCATCTCGGGCTTTGTACGAGATACAAAAACTCTCTTGTTGAGTCAAATCGCCTCCATCTCGGGCTTTATACGAGATACCAAAAGATTCCATCGTTGAGTCAAAACCTTTTAGCCTCCCTCTCGGGCTTTGTACGAGACACATAAATAGCCTCCTCTTAGGCTTTGTATAAGAAAACCACTGGTTAATCCAATTAACCTTTTAACATCAAAGTTGTGCCTCATTCACATTACACAAACATCAACAACTCCTTCCCCTTCATCTAATCGCTGTAAGCGGCAAGCCTCTGGATCATCTACATCCATGCCACTGTCCCTCTTTTAGCATGAGAAATTCCTAAGGAAAGATAGCATTGCTCTACACTGAGTTAAAGTCTTCTCCTTCAGGTTAAAATCCCCTTTAAAGGAAATTATGGCATTGCTAGGATCCGCGTATCCCGGTTAAAGTAATTCTCCTTTATAAACAGTTGTGACATACAACCCCCTCTTTAGAGATGACAAATTCTCTCTAAAGACGAAACCTTGAGCTTCATATCTTGGCCTTTGAACAAGATACAAATAGACTGTTCAGCTTCACATCTTGGGCTTTGAACAAGATACAAACCACCCTTTCGCTTCACGTCTTGGGCTTTGAACAAGACACCAAAACAACCATTTCCTCCCATAGAATAGGAGGAACTACGAACGCTCTGATTTCCCTGTTTCGGTAAACGGGAATACGTAGGCATAAGATTGAAAGAATAATCTTAGCGAGCACAATCAACAAAAAACCAAAATCCCATACTCTCACATATCTATCAAAAAGCATCAGTCCCAACATCCTAATCCTTGTTCCCCGCCAGAAACCTTCTGTCAAAATGAAAAGAAAGAAAATAATATTGGAGAAAATACAAATAACCAGTACAAAGGCCCCCCCACATTGATAGCATCTGTAACCTAACAGACCGCTGTTTAAACTCAGTATGCAAGCAGGGTTAATTGGAGACATCTATTTCCCTTCCTTATTCAGCTCACAATAGGATAAAAAATGAATCGACCTGTAGTTTAAGCTCAACCGCAGAGAGCGACCAGCGCTTAAGAGCCGCGTCCAAAATCGCTCGCTACACAAATACTTCATATACTCCTTGAACAAGGCATGTTTCTCAAGATGCATCTCACCGAGACCGTGTTCTACCTTCTTCAGACCTTCTTGAGACTCCTTCAAAGATGTCTCAAGATTTCTATCCTTTTTCGAGTATGATCCAATGATTAAATTTCCTCATCAGGGACAACCTCCATCCTACACAGCGATGCCTGGGAATAAGTTAACACTTCGTTCTGTTAGACGAAGGCAACTTATCTACAGGGGGTGAATATATCCCAAGTAAAAATAAATTGCTTTACAAAAATTGTTTTAAAAAAATCAATGGCTATTAGAATTGACTCGGATTGAATCGTCTAAACCGAACCGCTAACAAAAAGCTCGAATATGCGTATATGAAAACCAATAGATGATAATGATAAAAAAAAATCAATCAATATGCTTTAATCAAAATCATTTGAAAGCTACTCAACAAGTAAAGTTAATTCCAATGATAACAAACATAAAAACTTAATTGAGACAAATTGTCAAACACCTTATGCGCAATCAATTTTGTTTAAAGGTATGTATGATTTTGTTGATTTGAAAATCCAAACACAATCAAATAAATTGTGATCAACTCAATAAAACCTTTTTCAAAGGTTATCAAAAGGTTTAACCAAATGTATTGATCGCACAATCGAAGAATTCAATAATTTGCAAATGAAAAATGAAAGAGATAGAGAGAAAGAGAGATTACACAAGGATTTGTTTATGCAGTTCCCTAATCGGCCTCGCTATAGGTACGTCTTCCCTCAATTTGAATTTAAATTAAGATAGTGAAAATTAACCTCACTTTGAAAATGTAGCTTACAAGAGAAATGTAGCAACGTAACTCTACAAACCTTATGTTTGATGTTGATTCTAACACTTTCTCTTCCCTTGATCTGAGGTTGATCAAGTCACCCAAAAATGTCGATTTGATTCACCGTCTCACACTACTCCTATGCAGGAACCACCGTTGTTCAAAGCCTTCACTCGATCGAATCCAAATTGCAAATTGTTGTTACCTAATATCTAACAATTTGATTCACCGCCTTACGCTACTCTTTTGCAAGAACCCTCAGTTCTTCAAAGCCTTCACTCGATTGAATCCAAATTGTGTTATATTTTCCAAAACCATCAAATCCCCAATTGATATTGAAGGAAAACATCACCTTGGTTTTCTAATTTGAAACCCTCAAAGATATCAACCCAATTTATAGTTCACCAACCTAAATTGGATGTTATCAACACTAAATCTAGATGGAACAATGAATGATTATGTGTAATTTGTTTATGTGTATGCATAGAATGAAGGTTAAATATGATGAGCACTCTTTGGAACCGGTTTCGTTTATGATTTTCTCAAAATCACTGAAAAGAATGGTGCATGTATGAAGTATATATATATATATATATATATATATATATATATATATATATATATATATGTGTGTGTGTGTGTGTGTGTGTGTGTGTGTACAAGAGAGAGGCAAAAAGGAAGGCAAGAGGTTTGAAAAAATGTGTTGCATAGGTCGACCTATATAATTCATGTGTCAACCTATTCGATGCATGTGCCGACCTGTATAAGTCATGAGTCGATATGTAAAGGTCATGTGTCGACCTATGCAGTCAGCACACCAAATAGAGGCTATAGGCTTTAAAAATTAAGTATATGAGCCGACCTGGAAATCGTATGTATCGACCTGTAGAGAATATTTCTAAATTGCGTATGTGTCAACACATAGTTATTTCTCACATAAAAATTAGTTTTTGATGCATGAACCTTTTCTAAACATTTTCCAACTTGTTGTTATGCTTCCTAATGCTAAGATGCACATTTAAACTTAGAGGATACCGTCTAATATACATAAACGCTAAAGTGTCATAGTTTTGACATCATGCAAAATACATCTAACGGAAAGTTGCACTCACATACTCCCCCTTTTTTATGATGGCAAAACTTGAGACGGTGTGTTTCGTGTCTTCATGAAGGCTTCCCCTGAATGTATGCATCCAAAATTCATCTTGCAACACTTCTCCCCCTTTGACAACATCAAAAAGAGACATATCACACGTTTAGTATTATCTTATATCACACATATACCAAAGCCCATACTTAGATGTACCATAAAGGTATCTAAGGATACACTTTACCGCTTTTAAACGAGATTCCTTAGAAGTCAATTGATAACGATCGCACATACGCACGCTAAACATAATGTCCGACCTAGATCCGGTAAGATATAAAAGAGAACCAATCATACCTCTATACTTTTTCACATTAGCATCCTTACCATTCTCATCATTTTCCAAGTTTCCATTTGTAGACATTAGAGTGTCAATTGACTTTGCATCTTCTATACCAAATTTCTTTAGCAATTCGTTGCAATATTTTTTTTGACACACAAATATCCCTTCGTTGAGTTACTTGATTGAAGACCGAGAAAGTAGTTCAACTCCCCTATGAGACTCATCTCAAACTCACCCTGCATAAGCTTAGAAAACTCCTTAACTAGTTGCATGTTAGTGGAACCAAAAATGATATTATCGATATAAACTTGAACTCTTTGAAGCAAGTAGACAATGTTAACAGTATAGAATACATGTGAAGATATTAAGATGATGCCACTAAAGACATGTAAATTGAAATCTTTGGAAATGAACACTCATAACATGTATCATACACTAAGTAAATCATATACCTTTGAAAAATAAACAGGTAAAAGAAAGGACTTACTTACATAGTAAAAACTGAAACGATATTACCTCACTATACGAATGAAGGATGATGCACAATGTATTCCACAAGAAAATCTCAAAAGAAAGTTGGAATAAATGAAAAATATGTCGTAAACCCTTTTTACATCAATGTTTTTAACACTTCCATCTTTGTTTAAGTACTCGGTAGTGTGATTTGTAATGTCCCCGAGAATGTTGTTAATTTGATGATCATTGGAGGTTCTCCAGGCCAAAGGAGGATCGTCCACTACATCTTGACTTTCAACCTTCTCTTTTTCACAATCGTTGTCTTCTTATTTCTCATGCTTGTAATTCTGGTATCAGACGTGTGATGTTAAGGTGTGATGTCACAACAACACACTCTGCACAATGGACAGCAATAACAGTAAAATAACACCAAGAATTGTTGACCCAGTTCGGTTACAACCAACCTACTCTGGGGGCTACCAAGCCAGGTATGGAATTCACTTACTTGTAGATATAATTTACAGACTCAACAAACCGTTGACAATCTCCTAAACTTATACTCTACTAATGACTTCCTACCTAAGAAACCACTTAGGTATGAGAACACCACTCAATCCCTTAAAAACACTCAAAGAAACCACTTTGAGTAACCTTGATCTTTCTTCACAACTTTGATCAAGCAACCACTCTCTATTGCTTCACAGCTTCTAGAGAGGACAGAAACACAACACCTATTCAAACCCTAGAATAGTGTAAATACAAGCACTCTAAACAAACTCTAGACACTAAGCCTCCAGCTCCTGATCTTCTGAATGTTTTCTGTACCTTTTTCCTTTGGTCTTGTGCGCTTTATATAGCTCCTTGAATTGGTCTTGGACTTGCTACAATATCTCCCAGATTTGTTATTTAAAACTGAATATTTAAAACAGATTTTCTCCTAAAATCTTTTTAAATCTTCAACCTTTTAAATCTCCTACAAATCTGCACCAGATCTCCTATGCAGCAGCAAATATCTATCCCAAGATATTCGCATCCAATGAGACAGCTTGCTCTCCACAATTCCAGCTAATACGCAACCCTAACAACATCACAGCCTGTTGTTGTTAATTTTGCAGATCTGATGTCACAACATCACCTATGCGACATCAGACATCCAACTTCAGCAATTAATTACTTAACACCGCCCAGTGTTAAGACTTCAATGTTGCAACATCGGCACCTTGACATCAACATTAAACATACCTTGTTTTACCAAAATTCCAGCCAATCCAAGGACTAACAATGTTCCAGTGCTATAGGCTGATCAATTCCTTTTTTTAGGTTTCCTTGAGAATGTCTTGTGAAGATATACCTACATCATGAAAAGAAATACCTATCCTAACATTTCTTGAATAAAATATTAATAGTAATCAACACACTTTTAGCAATTAAAGAACACTAGTTATTGATCTTTTTTGGTCACATAACCCTTCTTCCTTGCCACAAAGTCAATGAAATAGGGAGATGTCACCCGTATTATGTCTTGAGCATCCACAAATAAGATCTCATACTCTTTTCATAGAGCCAAGACATTTACCTTCAAGATCAACGAAAAGTGCTAGGAACCCAATCTTCATTGGGTCCTTGAGGATTAGTGAAACCTTGGTTGCATTTGGGCAACCATTAAAAAACACCTTTACGAATAAAAGGTCTCCTAAACTTGCATTTTTCAATAGTATGACCTTTCTTGCAACAATAGTGACAAGATTAGTTGCGATGAGATGTAATTTTTCTATTTGAGTCCTTTTTGAACATATTTATGCTTTTTATATGAAAGGTTCAAAGACAGTTCAAACTTTGATGGATCAATAGCAAATTTAATCTTTGGCTGTAATGCTTTATTCAATTTAGCTTGAAGATTATTTACCTCATTTTTCCAATTGCGACAAGATTCACAACCAAACCATGAAGATTTTTCATCCTCATTCATGTCTTTTTAAATATCTACCATAGATTACTTAAGAGCTTCCATCTTGTTATCGGTTTCTAAAACTTTAGTTTCTAAGTGTGAAAAGATTCTTTGGTGTGAAGCTAACTTTTTAAAAGCATCTACGGCTTCTCTATGTAGATTATAAAAAGCTTTTTGTGGTTGAGAATAAGATAATTTATTAATAGGTTCAAGCTTATAGAGACTTACATTTTTCTTCTTCTTTTTGTTTTCAATGTCGTATATCTTGGTCGATTCAACACTTGAACTTGAGCTTTCATCGCTCGAAGAATCAATTTTACTCTCCCAAGCATCATATACTCTTTCAGAGTTGCTATATTTCTTGTGATGGCATTTCTCTTTGTCTTTCTTGATCATATGACAATCCAGTCTATAATGACCAACTTCTCCACAGTTGTAGCATAAAATTCAAAGTTTACCTTTCTTATTCTCGTCTTCCTTTGAGGAGTTAGATAGCCTTCTAAATTTGATTAGGTTCTTATCAGAGTGCTTGACTCCATTTTCCTTATATACCTTTGGTACCTTTTGACAAACAACCTCATAGCTTCATCATCAAAATTATTGTCATGTCTTGTTCCACAATCACTTTTCTCATTGTTTAAGGACCTTGAACTTGAAGTGTTTAGACAAATAGACTTATTTTCTACCTCTTTGTCCTTACCTTTCTCCTTCTTCATCTTTTTCTCAAGCTTTTTGTCATATTTTTCCAAGCAAGTGATTTCTTGCTCATGTTCTTCTAGTTTTCCAAATAAAGTTGTTAGATCAAGTGTTTTAAGATCATTCACTTCTTTGATTACGGTGACCTTGGGTTGTCATTCACTATTAAGACACCTTAAAAATTTATTAGTAGAAATATCATTGGAAATAGGCTTACCTAGAGAATTCAAGCTATTTATAAGATATATGAACCTCTTTTGCATGTCGGCAATGGTTTCACAATGCTTCATTTGAAATAATTAAAACTCTTGATTTAAGGTATTGATCCTAGCTTTTTAAACCCCATTAGTTCCCTCATGGGCAACTTATAATGCGTCCCACATAGCTTTGGAGGTTTCACTATGAGAGACACGATAATATTCATCAACACCAAGTGCAGATATGAGAATATTTTGTGCCTTCCAATCATGTGACCACAATTTCTTATCATTATCATCCCATTGTGCTTCTGATTTTGGCACGACGACACATTAACCATTGGTCATTATAATTTGATTAATATCACTAATGATGACGTCTCATACACCTTTTTTACATCAATGTTTTTAACACTTCCATCTTTGTTTAAGTACTCGGTAGTGTGATTTGTAATGTCCCCGAGAATGTTGTTAATTTGATGATCATTGGAGGTTCTCCAGGCCAAAGGAGGATCTTCCACTAGAGCTTGACTTTCAACCTTCTCTTATTCACAATCGTTGTCTTCTTATTTCTCATGTTTGTAATTCTGGTATCAGACGTGTGATGTTAAGGTGTGATGTCACAACAACACACTCTGCACAATGGACAGCAATAACAGTAAAATAACACCAAGAATTGTTGACCCAGTTCGGTTACAACCAACCTACTCTGGGGGCTACCAAGCCAGGGATGGAATTCACTTACTTGTAGATATAATTTACAGACTCAACAACCCGTTGACAATCTCCTAAACTTATACTCTACTAATGACTTCCTACCTAAGAAACCACTTAGGTATGAGAACACCACTCAATCCCTTACAAACACTCAAAGAAACCACTTTGAGTAACCTTGATCTTACTTCACAACTTTGATCAAGCAACCACTCTCTATTGCTTCACAGCTTCTAGAGAGGACAGAAACACAACACCTATTCAAACCCTAGAATAGTGTAAATACAAGCACTCTAAACAAACTCTAGACACTAAGCCTCCAGCTCCTGATCTTCTGAATGTTTTTTGTACCTTTTTCCTTTGGTCTTGTGCGCTTTATATAGCTCCTTGAATTGGTCTTGGACTTGCTACAATATCTCCCAGATTTGTTATTTAAAACTGAATATTTAAAACAGATTTTCTCCTAAAATCTTTTTAAATCTTTAACCTTTTAAATCGCCTATAAATCTGCACCAGATCTCCTATGCAGCAGCAAATATCTATCCCAAGATATTTGCATCCAATGAGACAGCTTGCTCTCCACAATTCCAGCTAATACGCAACCCTAACAACATCACAGCCTGCTGTTGTTAATTCTGCAGATCTGATGTCACAACATCACCTATGTGACATCAGACATCCAACTTCAGCAATTAATTACTTAACACAGCCCAGTGTTAAGACTTCAATGTTGCAACATCAGCACCTTGACATCAACATTGAACATACCTTGTTTTACCAAAATTCCAGCCAATCCAAGGACTAACAATCTCCCTCTTTGGCTAATTTTGGCTAAAACAATCTCTGCACCTTCAGAGACTTCAGCAGCGGAAAACTTCAATCAATAATTTGAAACTCCATTAGCAGCAGTTTGACAATTTTCATAGTCTTCATCACTTGATCTGCTGCAGCACCATCTTCATTATTGACAACAGCCAATTGGTGCTCCCCCTCAAAAATATGGACCAGCATCACAGCTGTTCAGTAGCTCACAATGTGCAGCACTTCTCCTCCTTGATGTCTGCTTAGCTGCACTCTTCAAATGCTATGATATCTTCACTAGCTCAGTCTAAACTCCCCCTCAATAACTGCATCAGCACCTTTTATTATTTTTAGCAGCATCAATTTCACTTCATGGCAATTTTTAACTTTTTAACTTGATATCAATCTCCCCCTTTTTAGCCATAATTAGACAGCCTTCACTTGGCAGTTGACTAAACATTTTCAAAAATAACTCCAACTGCCCGCCACCTCTTTCTAGCACATTTAGTCTTCATAAATGCCGATTCCCAATTTGCTTCTTAACCTTTCAAATTGGTTTGCATCTAAGGCTTTAGTGAATATGTCAGCCAACTGGTTATCTGTGGGTACATGCTCCAAGGTAACAATTTTGTCTTCAACCAGATCCCTTATGAAGTGATGCCTTAGGTCTATGTGCTTTGTCCTACTATGCTGTATGGGATTTTTAATATATTAATGTCACTCAAATTATCACAATATAGTGTCATAACATCTTGTTTGACATTGTATTCACTCAACATCTGCTTCATCCAAACCAGCTGAGAGCAACTACTTCCTGATGCTATATACTCCGCTTCAACAGTTGAGAGAGATACACAATTCTGCTTCTTGCTGAACCAGGAAATCAGATTGTTCCCTAGAAAGAAACAGCCTCCTGAAGTGCTTTTCCTATCATCTGCACTTCCAGCCCAATCAGCATCACAGTATCCTCTTAAATCAGTCCCAGAATCATGGCTATATAGCATCCCATAGTCACTTATGCCATTCACATATTTCAGAATCCTCTTCACTTGATTCAAGTGACTCACCTTAGGATCAGATTGATATCTGGCACACACTCCAACAGCAAAGGAAATGTCAGGTCTGCTTGCTGTGAGATACAATAGACTCCCAATCATACTTCTGTACAAGCTGTGGTCCACACTCACTCCATTCTCATCCTTGGATAGCTTCAAATGGGTGGGAGCAGGTGTCCTTTTGTGATTGGCATTATCCAGGCCAAATTTCTTTACTATGCTCTTAGCATATTTGCTTTGAGAAATAAAGATAGAATCCTCCATTTGTCTGACTTGTAATCCAAGAAAGTAGCTAAGTTCTCCAACCAAACTCATTTCAAATTCTGATTGTATATGTTGAACAAACTGTTTCACCATAGTATCTGACATCCCCCCAAATACAATGTCATCCACATAAATTTGGGCTACCATTAATTTTCCTCCTTCTTCCTTGACAAACAAGGTTTTGTCAATTCCTCCTTTTCTATTACCATTTGCTACTAAGAATTCTGTCAGCCTTTTATACCAGGCCCTTGGAGCTTGTTTCAAGCCATACAGCGCTTTCCTCAGCTTGAACACATGATTGGGGAAGTTTGGATCAGTGAATCCTTTAGGTTGATCTACATAGACTTCTTCATTCAGATAGCTATTCAGAAAAGCACTCTTTACGTCCATTTGGAACAGCTTGAATCTTAGGTTACAAGCCATACCTAAGAGTAGTCTGATGGATTCTAATCTAGCCACTGGAGCAAACGTCTCATCAAAGTAAACTCCCTCAACTTGAGTGTAACCTTGTGCAACAAGTCTCGCTTTGTTTCTTGTAACCACTCCAAGCTCGTCGGACTTGTTTTTGTAGATCCACTTTGTTCCAATAACATTCACCCCTTCTGGTCTTGGCACAAGATCCCAGACATCATTTCTTCTGAACTGCTCCAGTTCTTCTTGCATAGCATTGATCCAAAACTCATCTGTCAGAGCTTCCTTGACATTCTTTGGCTTAATTTTGGATACAAAGCATGAGCTAGCTATGATTTCTCTTGACCTAGTCCTTACTTCAGAATTTGGATCACCTATAATTAGCTCCTTTGGATGATCCTTCTGAATTCTGATAGAAGGATCTTTCTGAGGTTGCTCAGGCTCAGTATCAGCCGCACCAGGAGATGGATTTCTTTCTTCAACTTCTACATAAACTTTATCAGCTGATGTTCCAACATCTTCTATGACATCCTCAACTTCCTGCTTATCTTTATCATCAATCACAACATTGATTGACTCCATCATTACTTTGGTCCTGGAGTTGAAGACTCTATATGCTCTGCTATTGATGGCGTACCCCAAAAAGATTCCTTCATCACTTTTGGAATCCAATTTCCTCCTCTGCTCTCTATCTGCCAGGATGTAATACCTACTACCAAACACATGGAAGTACTTAACATTAGGTTTTCTTCCCTTCCATAGTTCATATAGAGTGGATGAAGTGCCTCTTCTTAGGGTAACCCTGTTGTGAATGTAACAGGCGGTGTTCATGGCTTCAGCCCAGAAGTGATAAGGAAGTTTCTTGGCATGAATCATTGCTCTAGCCGACTCTTGTATAGTTCTGTTCTTCCTCTCAACTACTCCATTTTGCTGAGGGGTGATAGGCGATGAAAACTCATGACTTATACCTTCAGCCGAGCAAAATTCTTCAAACTTGCTATTCTCAAACTCTCTTCCATGATCACTTCTTATTCTGATGACATTACTCTCCTTTTCTCTTTGGAGTTTTTGACAGAGCTCTTTAAAGACATCAAACACCTCAGATTTGTCTTTGGTGAAATTCACCCAGGTGTATCTTGAGTAGTCATCCACAACTACATAAGCATATTTCTTTCCACCCAGACTTTCAACCTGCATAGGTCCCATCAAATCCATATGAAGGAGTTCCAATACCTTGGAGGTGGTGTCATGTTGAAGCTTTGGATGAGACATCTTTGTCTGCTTTCCTTTTTTACAGTCTCCACACACCTTTCCTTCCTCAATACTAAGTTTGGGAATCCCTCTAACTGCTTATGAGGAGATAATTCTCTTCATTCCCTTTAGGTGAAGATGTCCCAACTTCTGATGCCAGATTTTGACATCATCTTCTTTAGCAAGCACACACGTGGAGGAATTTGAGTTTTGCGGCACCCAAAGATAACAATTGTCCTTAGATCTGGCTCCCTTCATAATGACTTCTCCTTTGTCATCTTTGACCATACATTTGGACTTTGTGAAGTCTACTTTGAATCCTTGATCACAAAGTTGACTAATACTAATCAAATTAGCTGTTAGTCCTTTAACAAGAAGGACATTCTCTAGTCTGGGAGCACTAGCACAGTTTAGTTTACCAATCCCCTTTATCTCTCCTTTGATCCCATCACCAAATGTAACATAGCCAGAAGACTGAGGTTTCACATCAACAAGCAGATTCTTTACTCCAGTCATGTGTCTTGAACACCCACTGTCAAAATAACAGCTATCTTTGGTAGAAACCCTTAAGGAAGTGTGAGCTATCAAGCTGGTAACTTTAGGTATCCATTGCTTCATCACCTTAGGCCTTACCTCTTGCTGTTTGGGTTGAGGAGAAAAATTAGGATAACCGTGAAGCTTGAAGCACGAGGGCTGCATATGTCCAATCCTGCCACAATAGAAGCATCTGACTCTATCGTTTCTAAAGTGGTTAAATCTTCTTCCACTTTGATAGTGTTGTGGCTGCCACTCATAATGTTGTCTCCTTATTCCATAGTTGAATTGTCTTCTCCTGTACTGATTATGTTGTCTCTTAGGCTGTCTTCTATGGTGATGAGGCTTCCTTTTTCCATAGTAATAAGGCACAGCATTGTTGTATCCATAACCGCACCAGTTTTCCTGATGTTGAAACCTCTGATGAGACATGTTCTGTTTGAACCTGGCAGCTTGCATGCTCTGGTGATATTGGGGAGGCATATACTGACTAGCTCCTTGAGGCTGCATCTTCCTCTGATGAGGACCATTCTCCTTCTCAGCATTCTGGGGCTGAACACCATTCTTTGGGGTAGGACCCTGTCTCTTAGGTTGATGTTGAGACAAAGGTTGAGACGTCTCCCTTTTTGTTCCTGAAGTGCTGGCGACATATCCTATGCCTGATTTATCTCTTGCAGGTTTCTCTGACTGAAGAATCTTATCAAGATTAGCAGTACCATTGTTCATCATCCTGACGAATTTTGTCATCTGATCCAGTTGAGACTTAACTAGTACAACTTCGTTTTCCCGATCAGCTTTTTCATTTTCAACCTGAGCAATCTATTGCTTGTGATACTTGTTTTCTTGACAAATCTCAACACTTTTCAAGCACAGTTCTCGATAAGTAGAAGCTAGCTCCTCATAAGTTATTTCTCTATCTCTATCATCATCAGACACAACAGTTCCTGTTAAGGCTCTAGCATGCCTTGCTGACTCACCATCACTTTCACTATCAGATTCAGACCAGGAAACTGACAAGCCCTTCTTCTGCTTCTTTAAGAATGTGGGACATTCTTTCTTGACATATCCATACCCTTCACATTCAAAGCACTGAACACCTCTATCCTGGGCAGTCTTCTCTTCATCTTTCTCTTTTGGCTTGCTGATGTCAGAAGAACTGTTCTTGACACTAGGCTTGTAGTTATTGTTCCATCTTTTTAACACTTTGTTGAACTGCCTTCCCAACATTGCAATGGCTTGAGACACATCTTCCTGAGAATCTTTGACTTCCTTATCTTCTACAGGAGTGGAGACCAAAGCAGTACCCTTGGGCTTCTTTTCTGGTTCTTTTTCATTCAAACCAAGCTCAAAAGTTTAAAGAGATCCAATGAGCTCATCTACTCTCATCTTGCTGATGTCATGAGCTTCTTCGATAGCAGTCACCTTCATCTTGTACCTCTTAGGAAGGGACCTAAGAATCTTCCTTACAAGCTTTTCTTCTGACATCTTCTCACCAAGAGCACTGGATGCATTAGCCAGCTCCAGAACATTCATGTGGAAGTCATGAATAGTATCATCGTCCTTCATCTTCAGGCTTTCAAATTTTGATGTTAAAATCTGAAGTCTTGACATCTTGACTCTAGATGTTCCTTCATGTGTAGCCTGCAAAATATCCCACGCTTCCTTAGCAACTCCACAGGTATTGATTAACCTGAAGATATTCTTATCCACTCCATTGAAAATGGCATTTAGAGCTTTGGAATTTCCAAGGGCAAGCTCATCTTCCTCCTTGGTCCACTCTTCTTCAGGCTTTGGCTTAAAGGTGCCTTCTTTATCTTTTCCAGCATCATCTTTTTCACACACAACATGTGCTTTCCACTCTTTAATAACGGTCTTCCAAGCCCTGCTATCCAAGGATTTTAAGAAGGTAGTCATCCTTGGCTTCCAATAATCATAATTGGATCCATCCAAAATAGGGGGTCTGTTGACGAATCCTCCAACTTCTTTGTCCATCTTTACACCAGAAAGTAACTTCCCTAGATCTCACCCAGAGACAGACAGGATGCCTGCTCTGATACCAATTGTAATTCTGGTATCAGACGTGTCATGTTAAGGTGTGATGTCACAACAACACACTCTGCACAATGGACAGCAATAACAGTAAAATAACACCAAGAATTGTTGACCCAGTTCGGTTACAACCAACCTACTCTGGGGGCTACCAAGCCAGGGATGGAATTCACTTACTTGTAGATATAATTTACAGACTCAACAACCCATTGACAATCTCCTAAACTTATACTCTACTAATGACTTCCTACCTAAGAAACCACTTAGGTATGAGAACACCACTCAATCCCTTACAAATACTCAAAGAAACCACTTTGAGTAACCTTGATCTTACTTCACAGCTTTGATCAAGCAACCACTCTCTATTGCTTCACAGCTTCTAGAGAGGACAGAAACACAACACCTATTCAAACCCTAGAATAGTGTAAATACAAGCACTCTAAACAAACTCTAGACACTAAGCCTCCAGCTCCTGATCTTCTGAATGTTTTCTGTACCTTTTTCCTTTGGTCTTGTGCGCTTTATATAGCTCCTTGAATTGGTCTTGGACTTGCTACAATATCTCCCAGATTTGTTATTTAAAACTGAATATTTAAAACAGATTTTCTCCTAAAATCTTTTTAAATCTTAAACCTTTTAAATCTCCTACAAATCTGCACCAGATCTCCTATGCAGCAGCAAATATCTATCCCAAAATATTCGCATCCAATGAGACAGCTTGCTCTCCACAATTCCAGCTAATACGCAACCCTAACAACATCACAGCCTGCTGTTGTTAATTCTGCAGATCTGATGTCACAACATCACCTATGCGACATCAAACATCCAACTTCAGCAATTAATTACTTAACATAGCCCAGTGTTAAGACTTCAATGTTGCAACATCAGCACCTTGACATCAACATTAAACATACCTTGTTTTACCAAAATTCCAGCCAATCCAAGGACTAACAATGTTCCAGTGCTATAGGCTGATCAATTCCTTTTCTTAGGTTTCCTTAAGAATGTCTTGTGAAGATATACCTACATCATGAAAAGAAATACCTATCCCTACATTTCTTGAATAAAATATTAATAGTAATCAACACACTTTTAGCAATTAAAGAACACTAGTTATTGATATTTTTTTATCACATAACCCTTCATCCTTGCCACAAAGTCAATGAAATAGGGAGATGTCACCCGTATTATGTCTTGAGCATCCACAAATAAGATCTCATACTCTTTTCATAGAGCCAAGACATTTACCTTCAAGATCAACAGAAAATGCTAGGAACCCAATCTTCATTGGGTCCTTGAGGATTAGTGAAACCTTGGTTGCATTTGGGCAACTATTAAAAAACACCTTTACGAATAAAAGGTCTCCTAAACTTGCATTTTTCAATAGTATGACCTTTCTTGCAACAATAGTGACAAGATTAGTTGCGATGAGATGTAATTTTTCTATTTGAGTCCTTTTTGAACATATTTATGCTTTTTATATGAAAGGTTCAAAGGCAGTTCAAACTTTGATGGATCAATAGCAAATTTAATCTTTGGCTGTAATGCTTTATTCAATTTAGCTTGAAGATTATTTACCTCATTTTTCCAATTGTGACAACATTCACAACCAAACCATGAAGATTTTTCATCCTCATTCATGTCTTTTTAAATATCTACCATAGATTACTTAAGAGCTTCCATCTTCTTATCGGTTTCTAAAACTTTAGTTTCTAAGTGTGAAAAGATTCTTTGGTGTGAAGCTAACTTTTTAAAAGCATCTACGGCTTCTCTATGTAGATTATAAAAAGCTTTTTGTGGTTGAGAATAAGATAATTTATTAATAGATTCAAGCTTATAGAGACTTACATTTTTTTCTTCTTTTTGTTTTCCATGTAGTAAATCTTGGTCGATTCAACACTTGAACTTGAGCTTTCATCGCTCGAAGAATCACTTTTACTCTCCCAAGCATCATATACTCTTTCAGAGTTGCTATATTTCTTGTGATGGCATTTCTCTTTGTCTTTCTTGATCATATGACAATCCAGTCTATAATGACCAACTTCTCCACAGTTGTAGCATAAAATTCAAAGTTTACCTTTCTTATTCTCATCTTCCTTTGAGGAGTTAGATAGCCTTCTAAATTTGATTAGGTTCTTATCAGAGTGCTTGACTCCATTTTCCTTATATACCTTTGGTACCTTTTGACAAACAACCTCATATCTTCATCATCAAAATTCTTGTCATGTCTTGTTCCACAATCACTTTTCTCATTGTTTAAGGACCTTGAACTTGAAGTGTTTAGACAAATAGACTTATTTTCTACCTCTTTGTCCTTACCTTTCTCCTTCTTCATATTTTTCTCAAGCTTTTTCTCATATTTTTCCAAGCAAGTGATTTCTTGCTCATGTTCTTCTAGTTTTCCAAATAAAGTTGTTAGATCAAGTGTTTTAAGATCATTCACTTCTTTGATTACGGTGACCTTGGGCTGTCATTCACTATTAAGACACCTTAAAAATTTATTAGTAGAAATATCATTGGAAATAGGCTTACCTAGAGAATTTAAGCTATTTATAAGATATATGAACCTCTTTTGCATGTCGGCAATGGTTTCACAATGCTTCATTCGAAATAATTAAAACTCTTGATTTAAGGTATTGATCCTAGCTTTTTAAACCCCATTAGTTCCCTCATGGGCAACTTCTAATGCGTCCCACATAGCTTTGGAGGTTTCACTATGAGAGATACGATAATATTCATCAACACCAAGTGCGGATATGAGAATATTTTGTGCCTTCCAATCATGTGACCACAATTTCTTATCATTATCATCCCATTGTGCTTCTGATTTTGGTACGACGACACCTTAACCATTGGTCATTATAATTTGATTAATATCACTAATGATGACGTCTCATACACCTTTATCAAGCGAGTTAATATGGATACACTTACAAGCTTTCCAATAGACATAGTTTTCATCAGTAAAGATGGGCGCTCTATTATACGCCCCTTTAGGTTCGGTAGCCATTTTCTAATAAGCGAATATTGAAGCACGAAACTAACCGGGGATCTTGATACCACTTGTTTGAGGAAGGTAACTTATCTAGAGGGGGTGAATAGATCCCAAGTAAAAAACAATTGCTTTACAAAATCTGTTTTAAAAAATCAATGGCTAGCGGAAGTGGCTCAGATCGAATCGTATAAACCGAACCGCTATCAAATAGCTCGGATATGCATATATGAAAACCAATCTATGATAATGGTAAAAAAATCAATCAATATGCTTTAATAATAATAACTTGAGAGCTACTCAACAAGTAAAGCTAGTCCAATGATAACAAACACAAAAACTTAATTGATACAAATTGTCAAACACCTTATGCGCAATCAATTTCGTTTAGAATGATGTATGGTTTGTTGATTTGCAAATATTACCACAATCAAATAGATTGTGATCAACTCGGAAAAACCTCTTTCAAAGGTTATCAAAAGATTTAACCAAACGTATTGATCACACAATCGAAGAATTCAATAACTTGCAAATGAAAAATAAAAGAGATAGAAAGAAAGAGAGAGTACATAAGGATTTGTTTAGGTAGTTCCCTAATCAGCCTCGCTATGTGTACGTCTGCCCTTAATTCGAATTCGAATTGAGATAGTGAAAATTAACATTACTTTGGAAATGTAGTTTACAAGAGAAATGCAACAATGCAACCCTTCAAACCCTAAGTTTGATGTTGATTCCAACACTTTCTCTTCCCTTGATCTGAGCTTGATCAAGTCACCCAACAATGCCTATTTGATTCACCGTCTCACACTAATCCTTTGCAAGAACCACCATTCTTTAAAGCCTTCACTCGATCGAATCCAAATTACGAATTGTTATAGCCCAATTGATCTTGAAGGAAAACCCCGCCTTGGTTTTCATATTTGAAACCCTCAAAGGTCTAAACCCAATTTACAGTTCACCAAACTAAATTGGACGTTATCGACACTAAATCTAGATAGCACCCAAACAATGAATGATTATGTGTACTTTGTTTGTGTTTAAGCATAGAATGAAGGTTGAAGATGATGAGCAATCTTTGTTACCGTTTTCATTTATTATTTTCTCAAAATCACTAAAAACGAATGATGCTTATATGAAGTATATATATGTGTGCAAGAGAGAGGAAAAAAGAAATGCAAGAGGTTTGAAAAAAAACATGAATTTTTGGAAAAATGTGTAGCATAGGTCGACCTATGTAAGTCATGTGTCTACATATTCGATGCATGTGCCGACCTGTATAGGTCATGAGTGACTTGTAAAGTTCATGTGTCGACATATGCATTCAGCACTTCAAACAGAGGTTACAGGCTTTAAAAAATGTGGTATATGAGCCGACCTAAAAATCATATGTGTCTACCTGTAGAGAGGATTTCCTTCTATATGTCGACACAAAGTTGTTTCTCACATAAAAATTAGTTTTTGATGCATGAAACTTTTTCTTTGATGCATGAACCTTTTCTAAACTTTTTCCAACATGTTGTTATACTTCCTAATGCTAAGATGCAAATTTAAACTTAATGGATACCGACAAATATACGTAAACGCTAAAGTATCCATGTTTTGACATCATGCAAAATACATCTAACAAAAAGTTGCACTCTCACATTCTTCTTTGTCACTTCCTCTACAAGAAACATCACTTTCGCAGCCACTGTGTCGGGGTACCTAAAAGGTTCGGCAATAGCCTTTATACTCAAAAGCGAGGAAGACGCTCCTTGGAATTCTTCCAAATATCAGTCTCGCTCGATAGTAAGTTTATCAACACACTCTTAGAGCACTTCCTTCTCCCTGTCAAGACAATCAGGAAGGAAACTTCCCCTCACCTGAAAACTCCAAAATCCAAGACGACTGATGCCCGACGGGTATAGTAAGGCAAGTATAATAACTCCTCATGGCGAGGTTCTTTGATTTTTTTTTAAAATTAAGAGTAATATTCTTCGGAGACAGAATAAAGGAAATCCATAACCCTTCTTTGACTAGGGCAGACTTGCAATGCAGAAGGAAACCCAATAGGAACCGACACAAAGTTCTTGGAGGATCTCAACATTCTTAAGTCCTACTTGAGGAAATGTGGATGCTTAGTGAGTGGACTTTCCACTTAAAGCTCTTCAAGATCAAGACTAAGTTCCAAGTCTCCTTTGTCTTCAGGCAATGATGAAAATGAGGCATCCTCCACTGTGACCCGACTTTCTACATTATTTTCTCACATTGCATCTTATATATAGAAAAAAACAAATAGGTTATAAAGGAAATCATTAAATAGTATACGGAAAAGAAAGATCCTCCTAGTTTCTCACCAAAAATGTTCCTCCTGGCCTCCTTCGAAATGGCTTCCACCAGCAGACATGTCTCTATGAGCCACTTCAGATGTTTCTTTGACGCTCCATCAAAAGAAGTAACACCCCAGGGTAACCTAGAGCCTCATAGAAAGATGCCAGGTTCCTTTTCAGGAAGATTTCTCCTGGGGTCAAAACGTCCATCTTGTAAACGTATGATCCTCATTCTGCCAAGAAGTGACTTTGCTGTCAAAACTTGGAGAATATATATGAGCATTGGTAAGGAAGATATGGATTTATTGAGAATATGGTGGCATGAGCCTTCTCGTTAAGAGGGGTAACTAGGGAAAACTGATCCATGAAATGCTTTATAGTATCTAAATAAACATCAAACATCTTGGCACATTGTCGGGGAGATATCATGCCCTAGCCCTTTGTTGAAGCAGCTGAGCTTTGAAAAGGTGGAAGAATAATGTTTGGGTTGGCATAACTCTCTTATATTCACACAACTATTGGAAAAATTTAACATAATCTTAGCTCACTGAGTGCAGTTGCAAAGGTACGATTAATATGTGATTATGTGCGTGGATCTCGAAATCATTAAAAGGAAGACAAAAACCTATGAAGGAGAAGAAACACTTATGAAGAGGGATGACACGCCCATCATACTTGTTACACACCTTCATGTCTTCCTTAAGAATAAGTAATCCCCAATCAGACAGATGCCTTACCTCAGCAAAAGCTCGACCATCCGCCTTTAGAGGCCAATGTAGAAGTGGTGTCCAACGTCTTTTGGTCTACCCACACTGACGAATTTTCCTCAAAGTATTGTAGGTGGAATGTCCATTCTAAAGAAACAACACTATGATCGTACATACAAATAATGAAAGTTCAAGCAACAAAGATACCAAAAAGCTCTTTCGCTAGAAACCCTATCAGATAAGAAAACAATATCAAGAAAAAGGGTGTTAACTTTAACTTAAAAGAAATAGGTTGGTTGCCTATGCGTATCAAATGCCACCGAACGAAGATCACAGATGGTATTAACCAAGATATCATTGTAGAAAAGCTCGTGAGAAAGAGCAAATTTGGCAAGATAAATAAGAAGATTTTTTGCAGGTCGTGAATGACAGAAAAGAGAAAAAATGATGTTTCAGGAACCTTTTATATGTGTCTCAACTATAAAGGGTCGTACGATCCACCACATACCACCAACAGTTGGGATTTCATTTAAGACTGTTCAATATACTCGAGTACCCTAAATAAGAGGGAGCATCATTTCCAACTAGCGTAGGGACACACATCACTCACTCCTTCGAAACATTGCCTATCACAAGAAAGACATTTAATTCGCATGTCCCCAATAATAGAGATGTCCTATAAAGGCTTTTCACCTCTTCAAGTTAAACAGTAGGGCTAAGATGTATAAGACAAACTCTCATCTTGCTTAGCAGGCAACAGGCTTGGGGGACAACTATTTTGAACCGATCGTGAGGCCCAAGACAAAAGGTTAAGTGGCTAAGCAAAGGAAGTGAACACGAGGAGCAAATGTTCCTCTATCCTTGCCTGAAGTAAACAACTTTGCCCACTGAAGCATTGCTAATCGTCCAAATCAATAAGACAGTTTTCCGCACAACACGCCACACTCATCGCAAACAGTTTTAACTGCTTCTATTATATAAGAGAGAGAATGCGTTATTATAAAGCATTCAAATTTATTTTCACTCTTACATCATTTTTCATTTTTTCACTGACTTGAACATTAAAATATTAATCTTGCAGATAAGTTTACTCTCCGTCGTACTGTAAATTTGTTCCATCATGTCAAAGTTCTACTTCATTGTTTATCGAACAATTCTCATTCTACAAATAAACAAAAAAATAATTATTTTGGAACTCAAATATATTTGTTTCCCTCTGTTTTGTTAAGTCGACCATCATCAAATCACATCTCACTCAATAGATCAATGATGATCGTGAAATCGTACTCCTAAGAGGACAACCGTAAAATAGTGGTCCATTATATAAGTGTCCAATAACTTGATGGTCCTCTACGCTATTTACATCGTTGTCCACCACAAATCTAATCTTCCACTCTTCCTTCGCGTTCTTTCGGTGGTCCTCCTTATATTTTGTTCAGTCATAGACACCAATAAATAAATATTTTATGATTGAACTCTATATGTGGAATTCACTCATAACCATAGGCACCATACCAACCAAACCAACACCCAAATGGAATGAAAACAACCTGTGCAAACCCAACAACAACGTTTGTAGCATGACGTCACTTGTGATTTTGACAAGTGCATGCCATGTTCCCTTTTTTTTGAGGAGGACATTAGTAGTGCTGGTTGGAATGCGCACAAGCTATCATGCATCAAGTCAACCACGCTCCATTTCTACAACTTTCAACCAAAAAGTACATTATCATTATCATCATCATCATCAGCAATTGCCACAGAAATAAATATAATAATCTCACATTTAATAAACAAAAATCCCACTTATCTATTGGAAAATATTTAAACGATCATACCTTTGAGTGACTTTTTATGGCCATTACTTTACCAAAAAAGGCTATGCCGTATAGGGAATTTTTTATTTTAGTTCCGATTTTTAAAAATTTCTCAAAATACTACGCATTAAAACTAATTCAAAACAATCACATTTTTATCCGACACAAAACTGATATTGACATATATTATAGTATTATAGTTGTAAAGGACATGTGAAGGACAACAACACAATAAGTGAATTTTTTTTAATATAACATATGTTTTTAAAAAAAATTTAAAAAAAAACTAACAATTCAGTTAATTTACGAAAATGGCTGAGTTTGAAAACCTTTTATAAGGGTGACGTCATATGGGATGACGCCTCAGTTAGAGGCCACATGCCAAACCATATGGCACCTCAGGCAAATGAACGTTGCCCTAATTTACACTGGGGAGTCTCCATCTGGGATGACGCCTCAGTGTAATTAGTTTTTTTTAATATTTATTATTAATTGAAAATAAAAAAATATTTTTTATTTTAAATCATTTAAATTTTGTGAATTTAATATATAATTAATTATATTATTTAATAGGGTATCATGTGCCTATAAATAAAGGTTCACCCTCAGTTGTTATTGCACAACACTTGTCACCAAAACCTTAATTTCCTCCCTTCCCTCACCAATATCTCAAACTCTCCCCTAATCAACACCATGTCTTCATCCTCAAATCGCCGTCTGTCGTCATCATCATCAGCACCGGAGGAAAAGTTTTCAGAGTTTCCACTGATGAAACGAGATGCCCTAGTTATATACTCAGCTGTCAAGCCGCCGATGAAGATGCTACTCTGGAACACCCAGACGTTGGAGCATTTGCACAGGGAACTTCATCGTTGGATAGCAGAAGAATTTCAGGCAGGTGAAAAGATCAGAAAGATTGAGAGGCTGGTTGAGAAGTCTGGTCCAGACGGAGTCACCCAGACTTGGAGGAAAGTGGAAAATGATGCTGGCGTCCTCATGATGATGATGTTAGAACAGGAAATTAAGTTGATAGTTGTAATTGCCTAGATAAGCTGATTCTATGAGTTGTTTCGTTTGGGTTTGTTATTATTATTTTCTGATTTGGTATTAGGTTCCGTAGATGGTTATTTGTTGATATTTAGCTATTAAGTTATGTTATGTTATGTCGGTTTATTGAGTTAAGTATGCCATCAATGAAATAAAATTTGTTGTTGTTATAAATAGACAAGTTTACAGTTGTAATTATGATGTCGTGCTAGAGCCTGACACATTTGGACACTTGGTACGATTGTGGTCTGGCTGGCGGCACAAACCACACAACCTCACCATTTTGTCGACTGTATCCATCTCCGTTTGAATTCGGCTGCTGATAGGGCGACCCTTTTTATTTCTTCGCATCAAGTCGTTATGCCACACAATTTCGCCTTCGTATAGAGGCCAGTAGTCCTCCTTTGCGACCACTTGAAAGCTAGTATGGTAGACATTGCATAGAGTAGTGACTAGGTGAATAACAGAGAGATAGTTGGTTGGGTCCAGCCGGACCTTGGAACAGGCTGCTATAACATGGGAACAAAGCATACGAAATGCCTGAAACTTTCCACAGTCACACCAACTCATCCAGTTCCACTCGGTAACATCCCCTAGGCCTTTCTTCATTGTGATTGTAACACCTCAAAATTTTCCCTAGTGTTGCTAACCTTTTGGCTTATGCTTCATTTCATTTGCATCGTCATTTCTGCATTTTGCATGTTTCTTTTGGGCATGGGATCAAGGTATTTTCTAGCAGCTCATGGCGTTATCAGCTCCGACATTATTTTCAGCAGTATTCAGGGTCAAACAGATGGTTTTCAAGGTCTTTTAGAGTTTTTATTTTGCTCATTAGGCGTTTTGATAATCGGAAGCTTCAACAGTCATTTTTTGATCAGCAATTCGGCATCAGGCATTATTAATTCAGCAGGATATTCTGAGGTGTCAGCAGGAATTTGTGTTCTTTTCAGGTGTTACTCAGTAGCAATATCAAGTTTTGAGTTTCAGAGGTTTAACGGGTTCAAAACAGCTATCAGAAGTCGCTTTTCCAAGTTTCCCTCCAAAAGGCGCCAAAATTCAAAATTTGCACTGAGTAACCGGTTACAGCGTATCTGATAACCGGTTACCCTTTGGTTTTTCTGCACATTTCTTCAGTTTTTGAACTGAGTAACCGGTTAGCAGATGTGCTGTAACCGGTTACTCTGGGCAAAATTTGGGAAATTCTGTTTGCATCATTTGTGATCATGTGATTGGCTTGTGCATGTGTAGGAAGGATCTAGAATTGATCCAATTTCATCATTTTCCACCCAAAATTCAAATTCTCTCCATCATTCTTCTACTCAAATTCCTCATTTTCTTTTCCTAATTCATTTTTCACCCCAATTTCCACCCACTTAACCTCACTCCAAACCCAAACTTAACTCCTAACCTAGGGGTTATTTAAACCAATTCATTCCAAACCTCTCAACCTTAGATCATTTTTCACTCTCATTTTTTAGAATTTTGCTCTCATTTCTCTCTCACTTTTTCACTCTCAACCTCCATTTTCAACCACACTCAAAGCTCTCTTTCAAAGATTAACAAGTTCTTCATTGGAACTTGTTAATTCTTGAGCTAAAGCCACTCATGACCACTTCATTGCTGCATTTCATTGGTGATTTTCGTTTGGATCTAGATCTGGAATTTCAGAAATGATTATTGAAAGTGATTTTGGAGTTTTTTTGCTGCTTATTGCTTGGATTTTCAACTTTTGAGTGCAAGGAGCTTGTGGATCTTGGATTTCTCTACTTGGATTCATCAAATTCTGTTTACAGCACTCACCAAAGCAAATCTCAGTTTTGTAGGTTGGTTAATTTCATATCCATACTCATTTTAGCTTAATTGCAACTTTCACAATGTAGATCCATGATTTTTGGTGTGTTTTGATTCATTTGTGTGAATTTAATTGTGGATGTTGATGATTATTGGATCTAAATGATGTTTGAATGCTATTTCTGAACTTGATTTTCGTGCATTGTTGATTACATGATCATTGAACGTAATTACATAAGTGATTTGCTGCTGAAAAGTGCTTTTGAAACTGATTTTTTTCACCACTGTCCCAGAGTAACCGGTTAGCAGTTATGCTGTAACCGGTTACACTGTGTATTTTCAGCGTAATTTGTGCAATTTTGAACTGTGTAACCGGTTAGCAGTTATGCTGTAACCAGTTACCACTGAAGCAGAACTTGATTTTCTTGCATTTTCTTGGTTGTTTGAGATCCTTTTCATGTCTAAACTTCATGGATTAATATGTTGATGACTTGTGGATTAATTATAAGCTGTTTCACCTCACACTATTGCATGAACACGATTCTTCGACACGCGAGTCTTGGTTTTCATCGATGAATGTTTATGTTTGTGTTGTTGATTAATTGATGCGATAAACACGATGCACACACATTTGAATTGTGTTAATTCTTGATTGATGCTCAACTTGCTGGACATATGATGCATGATTGTTGTTTGCTTCCATGGTTGCTTATGCATGATGTTTTGATCGATGTTTGATTTATGCAACTTTATTGAGTAATTGTTCTTGAATTGTTAGTATGATCATGTTATCCATTCTTGATGCTTGCAACCTTTATGTTTGGTTTGCCGTGCTTTGTGCGTCTATTTGCAATCATTGCTTTCATGAGTATTTTGTTTTCAAATGCATGGTGTGCTGTCCCATTTTCCACTGCTGTCTTAGTGCATATGTGTTGTTGTATGTGCTGTTGTTTTACCTTTTACACCTGTTTTGTGTGTTGAGCATGGGCTGTTGAATGTTGTTTGGTGTGTTTGCTGGTTTTTAGCCGCTGTGCAGATGCAGAGGCGCTGTTGTAGCTGCTGCATGTTTGTTCTACCCGCCTTTTCTTCTTCTTCTCTTTCACTCCTTCTTTTCCCATGAGTCTCAAGACTTGTTTAAGTCTTGGATTCACTTCCTTAGAGCTACCTAGTCCAACTTAATTTTTTATTAAGCTTGGAGTAGGATTAGCATTAGGATTCCCTTTGCATGCTAACTTAGGTAGAAGTTTCCCTTTCAAACTCAACTATAGGGCCACCTTTTGTATGACAACATTAGGATAAAATTCCCCTTAGTGTTTTCTTTTTCCTTGAGTCTTCTCTTCTCATCTCATAACAATCCTAAAACACTTAATAAAAGATTAACATGTATTGCGCATGAGCCTTACATATGGGAAGTGAAGTATGGGGGGTCTCCCTTCATTCTTCTAGGGTACTTAGTGTACGTCCTATTGGGGACGATGCGCGAAGTATTCATTCCTATGTTACAGACTTGGGTGCAATGCAAGTTATGAACTAACTTCAAACCACTTCTGTCTTAAAAAATACAAAAACAAACTCAAACCTTTTTCATCCTTCGGGATCGTTACGTTCAACTCATTTTCAGAAAAGGGCACGTTACTTCTGTCTCGTCGCAAACAGGCATCGACCCTAACTGCCGGACGCGAATCTAACTTCACTCATAAAAAACACTAACCGGCCTCGTTAGGTCGAACTACGACTGCTCTGATTTCCTCTCTCTCGTCCGATTGAGGATACGTAGGCACAAGACGGCGATGTCTTGGCGAGCAACCTCCCCTCCTTAGTTCGCGTCCGAACTACGTTGACTCTGACTTTCCCATTGCACGAGGGAATACATAGGCATAGGACGAGCGATGTCCTATCGAGTCACGTCTTTTTCTTTTCTCCCTCGTTTCTTCGTTCCTTTCCGTTCCTGTTCCTTCTCGTTTCCAGTAGCAGTGGAGCTCCAGATGACGACACCCTTTAATCGAGACAACAAGCGTGGATCCCATCGAGTACAATGGACGTGTGGGGTGCTAACACCTTCCCTTCATGTAACCGACTCCCTTACCCGTTTCTCTTGGTCGTGTGACCGTGCTCTTTTCCTCCCTTCAGGTTTACGCATTGTTTCCTTTCCCTCTCTTGGGATAAATACACATTGTTGGCGACTCTATTTTCCACGCCACTTTCGCGTTTGTACCATGGATGAAAATCCTCGGGAGCGACAGCTGGCGACTCTGCTGGGGACAGATTGACCTCTTGCTGGTACATCCCCTTTTGCGAGTCAATCCTAGCGCTTGTTTGTTTTATTTCACTGGGTTTTTATCTGTTGTGCTTTATTTTGCTGTATTACTGTATTACTGTTTTACTTTTTTTTACCGCATTTATTGCATTGCATTTCATTATTATGCTAGATTGTGCTGTGCTGTGCTGGTTTTCTGTTTGGTAGGTTGGGAGGTTCTGAGAGATAAGCCCACTACCCAGGCTTGAGCATACACATAGGTATTAGCGTGGGCAGGCGTGACGCTCCCGTGGTGTTGACCACGTGCGGGTGATCACGATCCCCACAATCAGACGAGTATCTATCGGGAGATATCTGCTACTGTATGTTGATACTGGCCAGTAGTTATTCTCTTGAGGAACTGTCGACTCTGGTGACCATTCCCGAGGACTCAGTAACGGCACTCCTCCCGAGAACGATAATGGCAGACCAGAAATGGAAAATCCATTACGACTCTCGACCCGAGGACCCAATGCTGGGAACTTGCTATTGGATGACCTTTTTTGGGGGAATCAGTGGACGACCTCTTTGTTTGGCGATAATATTGTACCCTGAGGGATGAATGTACTATTGCTTCTCAAATCGAGAATCCGAGACTGAGGATCCCGTTTTCTAGAACCCACATGTGAGAGGGGATGGGTGTTTGCAGGTTTGCAGGTAACTTTGACCTTCTACCTACCTAGTTTTCTAGTTTTACCACTGTGGTTACTTTTGTTCTGGGTTTTGGTACAGAGCTTTGATTGTTCAGTCAGTACAGTGCATCCAGCTCGTGTGGAACTTTGATCCCATGCTTTGCATTGCATTCCATTTTTCTGACATTCATGTTTTTGCATTTCCAGGTAGTATCCAGTCTTTTGATTCTAGTCAGAGGGCATTCATAGGGATGGACACTAAGAGGGGTAAGAAGCACATCATTATCTACAAGTTCCCAAAGCTCACTCTTGGTCCGTTGGACAGTTTACAGAGTATGGCTAGTCCAGAAGTATTGGGGGTCTTTAAAGAGAAGTATGGTTGGATATTATCCCTGGTTCGGAGCCTCAGTGAGTATGAATACAATGGACTACCACCTTGATGCAATTCTATGATCCTCCCTTAAGGTGCTTTGTGATGCCGGATTATGTATTGGTTCCTACCCTAGAAGAGTACTCTAACATCTTGAGAATTCCTATCCAAGGAGGTGTTCCTTTCTGTGGTTCCCAAGGAGACTGTGATTTCCAAGCGCTGGCTGAGGTTCTTTATTTGAGAAAATCGACATTAGAGGCTGATTTTTCTCGCAAAGGAAAATTCTGAGGGTATCACTTAGAGTACTTGGCAAAGAGGGCTCGAGAGGAAGCTAAGGAGAAGAGGTGGATAGCTTTCAATGCAATATTGGCTCTCTGTATATATGGCATTGTGTTATTCCCTAATGAGTCTGAGTTTGTCGATACGGATGCTATTAAGATATTTACAGCTCAGAATCCGGTACCAACTTTATTAGGTGATCTTCACTACTCCCTGTACAACAGGAATGAGAAAAGACGAGGTGGGGTGGTTTGTTGTTGTGCATCTCTTTTCTACAAGTGGTTTGCCAAACGTTTACCTCGGTCAGGTGCTTTTGTGGATACGAAGACTTCTCTAGATTGGAGTAAGCGTCTGATGGACCTAGCTGCTAAAGATATTCTTTGGGTGGATAAGGGATTATTAGGGACTGACATTTTGCATAGTTGTGGAAGGTATCCTAATGTACCCTTAATCGAAAGAAAAGGAGGTATTAACTACAACCAGTCTTTGGCTATCAAGAAGTTTGCGTATGCCCTGAAAGATCCTCCAGTGGAAAAAGATTTGGAATAATCTTTGTACTTTCATATGACTGATGGTGTGGCTATTGCACAGAAAGCTTCGGAAGCTTGGCTCAGTAGATAGAAGAGAGGTAAAACCGTTCTGGGTAAACCCAATAATCAAGCTTTCGCTCCATATGTTGAATGGTTAAAGAAGAGGGTAGAAGAGTTCTATTTGCCTTTTGATCGGGCTCCTCCCTTGTATCCAGAGATTGTGGAAGAGAGACTCACTGTACCACTCGAAGAATTCGACAAGCAGCGAAAGTTGGTATTTGATCTGAGGGTGGAAAACTCTGATATGAGTAGTCAACTACAGAACGCTCTACATGATAACTTGGAGATGAAATGGAAGGTTCAAGACATGACAGAGCATCTAGAAAAAAGAGAGAAGGATTTTGCCGACAAAGCTCAGCACTTCAAAAAGGTCAGTATGGCTGTCGAATCATCAAGTAAAGCTAGCCGGAAAAACAAGAAGCTTTTGATTGAAGCAGAGGACAAGCTTACCACGTATCAGGAGATGTGGGAAGAGGTCAAGATCGATAATAGAAAACTGAAAGAAGAACTTCAGAAAGTGAAAGCAGGGAAAGATCATTACTCTGGCAAGTGGAAAGAAGCCTAGAAGGAAATTGAAGAGCTCAAGTTGCAAGTCGGGGTTAAGAAGTCGAGGCACGAAGACAACAATGCTGAAGAACAGATCGCTAAATTGAACCAAGAAATTGCCAAAAGAAACAAGCTGATCATAGGGCTGATAAAGCAACCTGCACATCCTGACACCTTAGACCTTGAAGAAGTTGAAGCTAGTTTGTTTGGAATTGAGTTGTAGTTGATATCGTTGTTTATCTTTCTGTTGGGATTACCATCAGGCTTGTTGATGGAGTCACCTTTGATTATGTTTGAACTTGTCTGTAGGAACTACTTTATTTTCGATAATGGAATATTTGGTTCAACTATCTGTGCTCTGGCAGTTCTGGCTTTCAGAGAGGGTTTGTCCCCATGGCTTGGTTTGGTAGTATTTTTGGGTTCAGATTTATTTTTCGATAGTGTGTCTGATCCCTTGCCCGGTTTCATGGATTGGAATCAAACCGGATATGTCCCGGAATTGTTCAAATATGTTTGTCTGCATTTTGCATTTGCATTTTCATAATCATAATCATTTTTTACATAGCAGGTGCTCGTCCCGGGTTTTTCTAACCTTTATTTGGTTGTAGTTCAGGATTGCAAGCCAGCCAATTCACTGGTATTCTACTAGATCAAACAAGAGGAGAATTATGGAGTAAATGCAAGCAGAGATGGCCGCCATGCAAGCTCGCATGGCCCAATTCATGGAGCTGATGCAAGGTGTTGCCCAAGGGCAAGAGAAATTGAGGACTCTGGTCCAACCCTTAGTGGCAAGAGTGGATGAAGACGGGGTTCTTCATGGCGGAGTCCATAATGGCGTTGTTGGTAACGGTGCTCGGGGAGGTCCTATGGGCGTAGAGACCCCCATTCCTGGTGTTGTGATCCCTCCGGGCGGAGGAGAGCAGCTTGTGATTCCTTCTGTTGTGGGAGGAGAAAGTGTTTGTGCTGTTCATGGTCGTCGTTTCGAAGACCAACAAGATGAAATTTTCTCTATGCCAGGCGGGGATGCTGGTCCTCAGGCCGACAATGATCAAAGGTTTAGATTGATTGAAGAACAACTAAGGGGAGTGGTGAATCAGAATTCTGTAGAAATGGATTTGGAGGATTTGGGGCTGGTTCCCGGAGTTGTAATTCCGCACAAATTTCAGGTGCCCACTTTTGAGAAATACAATGGTACCACCTGTCCCAAGACGCGTGTCTGGGCGTACGCGAGGAAGATGGCTGCGTACTCTAAAGATGAGAAATTACTGATACATTTCTTCCAAGACAGCCTGTTTGGGGCATCCTTAGAATGGTATATGCAATTGGAGAGATGCCATGTCCGTAATTGGAGAGAGTTGGTCGAGGCCTTTATCAAGCACTACCAATATAATACTAATATGGCTCCCAACAGGACCCAGTTACAGAATATGTCTCAAAAGAATAATGAAAGCTTCAAAGAATATGCGCAGAGATGGCGTGAACTAGCGTCAAGGGTACAGCCGCCCATATTGGAAAAGGAAATGCTGAATTTGTTTATGGATACTTTGTCGGGACGTTATTATGAGAAACTATTACCTTGCGCGTCAGGCAAGTTTGGTGATTTGATCATGGTCGGGGAAATGTTAGAGAGTGGAATCAAAGCGGGGAAGGTAGCAGGTAGTGATGGGTCTTCTTCTGGTAAAGGGAAGAAACCCTATGTGAATTATAAGAAGAATGAGGAAACAAATTCTGTGTCGTCTCACCGAGGTAAAGGAAAGCAGCATCAGAGTTATAACCAGCAGGTAGCTTCAGTGACAATTCTTGCAGTGCTTCCACCTTAGCAGCAGCAAAATCAGGCTCCACGCCAATATCAGCCAAGGCCTAAACAGAACCGACATTTTGATACTCCACCTCTACCATATTCCCAGTTGCTTCAGCATTTGCTACAGTTGCAGTTAATCTAGAAAAGGACTCTAGCTCCCCCCACCGGTAATCCACCTCCGGGTTATAATCCTAATGCTCACTGTGACTTTCATTCTGGGGCACCCGGACATTATATTGAGGACTGCAAAGCTTTTAAGCACGTAGTCCAAGACTTGGTGGATTCAAAGGCCATTAACTTTTCAAATGATGTGCCAAATGTTGTCCAAAACCCAATGCCGAACCACGGTGGGCCAAGGGTTAATGCTGTGTTGGAGGAAAATGAATCTTTTAATTTGGTTATGGATGTGTTTACCTTGAAAATTGGTAAACAACCGCTGATCTTCTAAAATAATAAAGTTTTAGTAACTTACAGGATCGATCAGATTGATCCTAGGACATGTGCTGTATGTGTATTTAGAATATTTCACGATTTGGTAAAGTATGCCTTTCGACAATGCACATAAATAAAAAGGGGTGTTTGAAGCGTAAAGGAAAGCGATAAAGATCAAAGAAATACCTAAGTCGAATAATACATCAAAGGAAAGAAAAGGGTGAATGTAAAGGTTTGATAAAAGCTGGAGTTAAATGCTGGAAAGGAATGCATAAAGATATTAAAATGCAGAAAGGTAAATGCTTGAAAGTAAAGGCTTTTAATGTAAAACTTCAAAGTAAAGACTTGGTAGTGTAACTAACTTGAAAGGTAAAAGTTTGTGAAAAAATATTTTAAAGTAAAGAATCTAAAACAGAAACTTCAAAGTAAATTGCATTGCAATAAAGGATAATGGTGATTACAATCACGTACATTCTCACTTCACTTGTTTCTCGACACACTGGATACTTTGAGTGAATATAGAGTTACTTGTACAAATATGATTTTTCACACTTATTCTAACTCTAGGACTAACCTATTTATAATACTCTAAAGTAACCACCATCTGACGGTTTTTCTCCTAGAATACGCCACTTGGCACTTCGCATGTCTTCACCTTCTGGATCTTCGCCACCTGTCCTCTTTTTAAATTCAAATAGTAGAACTTCCCTCCACTATTCAGTTGTAACTGCAGCGCATTATCCATAGCCACTTCACCATGTCGAATTGACTCCTTGGACTTAGAAATATTTGAAGTCCTAAAATCATTCTATTCGACTCGGGTTTTCAACGAATACAGTCGAAGGCCTTCTGGTCGAATCCTTCTTCTTTTAGCTTATTATTTTAAAGAGTAACTTGTTTAAAAGCCAAATTATTTGAAATCACGTAGCGTCGAAATTAGGAGCTAACAAATTGCCCCCCAAAAATGTTCTTTCGCCAGTGTTGGTAGGAAGGTCATTTTTTGATGACATAATTTTCGACGCCTGCTCATTCGATTATGGAAAACATGGTCATAACTGACCAACCCACGATTTAGAAACTATTCAGTTTCTTTCAACCATGCTTATGACGTCATGTCATGATGGCAAATCTTCAAACGTCTTTTCAGCCGTATTTGTGATCAGTTTCCATCATCACCTTTCTTGGAACTAGACATTTGTGGTCTGACCATAACCACCACCATCCAACCATTTCAGACAAAGACATGCGTCCCACTATTTTATCCATTTTAAAGGTGGATTCACAGTCCCCTCATCTTCCACACGCCTATAAATACCCTTTTCTTCCAACTTGAAATTTGTTGCATTCTTAGACTTTCTTTCAACTTATTTTCCTCGTTCTTTAAACTCTCTCAAGAAAACCCAGAACGCACTCTCACTTTCCTCTTCAACTTCCAACAATGGCATCTTCACAACCCATTCACCAAGAAACAAAAAGCCAAAAAGGTAAAACCACCCCGTTCAAGCAAACTCTCCCGCCATTTTCAAACATCCTCGGACCAAAGGTGGTGAAGAACCAACAGTTCATGCCAGAACCTCTTCTCGAGGAAGCGAGGAGCATTTACGAGTCTCAGGTAATGATCCCTCTCCTTGTCTCTGATAAACCCTATGCTTTCGGTGGTCCCCTAGCTGATGTTAAACCCACCAATGAAAATCTGGGCGAGTTTTTTCCCTCTTACCGTAAATCTAGACCTTTAGGGCAAAAGAGCAAACCTAATGAGGATGGGGCCTCCCCTGATACACCCACTTTAACGAAATGGATCTGAGGTACCTTCATGATGGTACGAGATTGGTAAGAGTTGTCAACCCTTTAAAGGATTTTGACCTTTGGATGACCAGAATGGAAAAGGTCAAAGCTGATCATTAGAAAACCATTGGAATCTATGACCTGCTTATGCTATCGAAGACCAACATCCCTTATTGTTTGAGCCTGCTAGCAGCATCACTTTACTTCAGGGATAGTACCCACTACACCTTTCATCTTCCTTGTGGGATGGTTACTCCCACACTCTTCGATCTTGCTGCCATTGCAGGTCTTCGACCAGATGGCATTTCATATGATCCTGACACTGATGCAGAGGATACCATAGGGATCTCTGACTCCAAGCTCACATACACCCACTTCATCAACCACCACAAACGTGATACCGAAGAAATCACTGACAAGGAACACATTGTATTCCTCATCGTATGGTTGTCGAGGTATGTATTTTGCTCAAAATCCCTACAGGTGGCCAAGAAGTATCTCACTCTGGCCAACCAACTTCTTAACAATAGAGGAGTTTGCCTTAGTGGGTTGATTCTGGTAAACCTCTACGAGTCTCTCAGCGAAGGGGCGAATCGACTTAAAGACTTGGAGGCCCAAGGTACTGTTCACTTGAATGCCCCCCTCTGGCTACTTCAGTTGTGGCTCAATGCAACTTTTGAAGCTAGCCTTCCCAGGAAAGGGCAGGTCGATGAGGATTCTGCTGAAATCAAAGAGAGGAGGGTCGAAGGTACCCGCCTGGTGAAACTCACGCCCAATGACGATGGGGAAACTCTCAAGAGAGCCTTCTCCAGTTACATTATGATGTTTGCCAAAAGGCATGAGTTCACACCTAGTATGGCCCCCTTTGCTGAGAGAAGATGTGGACCTGAGTCGTTTACAAGACCATTCCTTGATTCATCAACCAAACTCGACGTCGAATCTGTTTCAATATGGGAAGCCTTTTTTATTCCTAGATTTATCATTCAAAGGCTGAATCTTGGAAGATACATGGCAACCTTGATTGCTTACCAACCAAATCTTGTCTCTCGACAATTTGGGTTGGCTCAAATTTTCCCCAAATGCATATATGGGAAGAAAGGCCATGTGGTCCTTCATATTGCCAGTTTTGATGAAGGAGGTGCTGCAGTCACTTTCGACCGGTGGAATGCTAGGAAAGCAACCCTTTCCCCTGTGTACTTTCAGCCCACATTCTTGTGCACCAAACCCTTCCATAACTGGTGGTCGAAGTACTATAGTGAACAATTTCTTGATGTTGCTGCTTTCTCTTCTTTACTTGACCAAGCTTTTCTTGATGTGCAAGAAAAATCCAAGAAGAGTAAGTTCATTCATGTCAAAGAAATTCAGGCCTTTCAAAAGTACTTTGAAACTGTTTATCGACCAGATGATATTAGTCGAACCGTTCGTGAGGCTGCTGTCACTTTGAAGGAGAAATTTCTACAAAAAATGGATCAGTTTAAAATCCCTTCAAATGTTCCTCTTGAGAAATGTTATAAGGTGGCTTTTGAACTCTTTCCTCCAAAGTTCCCTCGACTGCCTAATGCTGATTTTGGAGTGGTACTTGCCCCCCATTTCCAGACTGGTTTGTCTGTGGTGAGCACTTAAAACTCCTTTGACAGCAGTCTCAACCGAAAGCCCAACAGGTGGTTGCGACTAAACATACGCTGGACAGTTTCAAAGGGCATCTTCATATAGGGGTCGAGGATGTCCGTGTCGAATCCAAAATATATGAAGGTTTGAGGCCTTTGATTTGTGATTTTTAACTAACCACTCAACTATTAATCTTGTAATAATCATCTGTCTTTCAGCTATGGCTAGGAAGACCAGCTCATCGAAGGGTGCTGCAGGAGTCGAAAAGGATACTGAAGGCATAAAGGTATTTTATATCCCTTGCCTAAGTTTTTTTTGTGTAACCAATCTTCTAATATTTGCATCACCTTTTAGGCTGCTCGAAAACCTCCAACGCCTTCAAAAAAGGGCAAGAAAGGTGCTCAAGCAGTTGTCCCTCCAGATACTGATGATGAGTCCCCTGAGGAGATAGTGGTTAAAAAGAAAAGGAAGCTTATCAAAGCTTCTGGAACTACCACCCAATCTCCCTCAAAGGCGGCAAGAATTCTTGAGAAGACACCTGCTGGTAGTGGTGTCAAGAAATAACTCTCCAGGGTTACGTCGAAAATGACTGCTGGTGATCCTGAGAGTGCAAACTCAAGTCCTGATGTTGCGGCTGTACAGGTATGCGTACTATCTTCACTCAGTATTTGGATTCCTTACTCAGATTTCTCCCAATCTTATTCTCTTTGCTTGTGGTTTTCAGGTTGATGCAGGTGGTTCTAACCCACCATAATCTTTATTTAGCTTTGTAACAACTCTCCTGAATAGCCAAGGTGAGCTAACTTATCACCCTACCTCTGACCTTGGTTCTAGATATAGTTCACTGAGTGAAATTAACCAACCTATCCCTCTTACAGTTCCTCCTCCTGAAGCTGATGAAACAAACAAAAATTCGCCTGCCAGAACCAATACTCAACAATCCCAGACCGATGGTTCTGATCATGAAGAGGATGATGTTTCTCACCAACAACCTCTTGACCAGACAGAGACTATTGGTATGGACATAGAAGAAAGGCCAACTAAAGCAGGAGAAGAGGAGGTCGAAGATGAAGAAGAACAAGAAGAAGAGAGGGAGAGGACTGAGCAAGATCAAACCCATTCGACTGTGGCTGAGACAGGTCCTGTCAACAATCTAACTACTAGGCCCACAATCACTTCCACTACTGGAGTATCCCCTGCTAGAGACCCACTGACTGCTCTTAAATGGTCAAATCCTCGAGAGTATGCCAGATTGATACTTGGGAAGAAGTACAGTTCTTCAGGTACTAGTCTTAGTACTTCGACCAGTTCTGGGGTTCCAGCTCCAGATGACTTTGCCAGCCCTATCCTTCAAAAGATCAAAGACAAATTCTTCAAAGGGGACATCCAAAATGTCTTACTTTCGGATCGAACTGCACCTCTCTTCCTGAAAGATAGTCTCCAAAAACTGGATCTCTCGACCCTTAGTACAGATGTGTCTGAATTCCTTATGGAGTTAACTGCTTTAGTAAATCAAATGTTTGAGGACTTGAAACTTCTTCCCAAGATCCAAGACACCATTGAGGTTACAACTGGATTGGAACATGCAGCTTGGGACGAAGCACACGCATCAGAAACTAAGGTCAAAAATCTGGAGATTGATCAAAACAACAGGAAAACAGAGATAGCATCGAACCAAAAGAATATTAATGACTGGAAGCAGCAAATTTAGGAACTGCAAAACAAGATTTCTAACGCTGAAAAGCGCAACCTTGAACTAAAATAATTCGACGATACTGAAATGGCCAGAGAGCTAAAGCGCACCATAGACTTCCTTGACAAAGCCCAAACGCTTGAGAAGGAACTTTCAGCAGCTAAGCTCAACAAAGCTATGTGTGAGAAACGCCTTAAGACTCATAAGGTCAACTTCCTTGAGTTGAAGTCGAAGCTACCTTTCTGATTTGTCCCATGATTTCTTGTTTGTAGTTCCCTTTTTTTGTCATCATGTTTTATGGCCCTTTTGAGGCCCTATGTACAGACAATCTCAATGCCCTATGGCATTTATTTAAATACTTATGTTTACTATTAACTTTTCGAGTTGCAAAATATTTGATAAGATCACGGCGCATTCCTTCTCAAACTTTGATAATCTTTGTAATTAAAGTACTCTGCCTCTTTTCTTGGAAATCATGAAAATAACGCAGCTTTTAACAGCTTAGTGTTCCAACGGCACAAGTTTCTATTTCATAAAGGAATATTAATAGCGTTACCCTAGGGTATACTCCCAAGAGTAATTTCACGTATTTCCATCGTTGACTGGCCAATCTTTACAAGGCCTTGCCTCTATAAAATTATCTTCAAGTGAGCCATATTTTGCATCTACCGAAGCAAGCATGAGTACTTCCTCAAAGAAGGCAATGACCAAGAAGGTGGCTGAGGAGACAAAGAAAGCTGAGGCAACAACTACTGCCCTCAATGTTACTTCAACTGGAGCAACATCTCGCGCCAAGAAGAGAGAAACCAAGATGAAGGTCCCCAAGAAAGGACATTCCAAAGCACAAAACTCTGATGATGAAACTGACGAAGATTATGTTGCCTTCCTCAACTCTATTAATTGGAGGGACTACGAATGATCTTTCTCTTAGGTTTCATGTTGTTGTACTTGCTTCCTTTCCTTTGTATGCCATTTTGGCCTCACATGACCTATTTTGGCTTTTATAATATGAATGAAACCTACGTTTTAATATGAATCTCCTGTAAAATAGGCCTATATTTTTTCAAATATTTCCCATTTACCCTTAAGACTCTTAAATCACCCTCCATCTCTTGAATCTCATAAGCATTATTACTAAATGCCTTAATAATTTGAAAAGGACCTTCCCACTTAGGAGACCACTTCCCCAAAGTTCTGGTCTTTCGATCCATAGGTAAGATCACTTTCCATACTAGATCTCCAGCTGAAAAGGTTTTAATCTTGACCTTTTTGTTATAAGACTTCTCCACTCTTTTCTTTTTCCTTTTCAACAACTCTAATGCATGGAGTCTTTCTTCATCTAAGTCTACTAATTCATCAAGCATCATATTCCAATAAGATTCAGATGGAATCTCATGATGCCTTTGAATCCTTATTGACTTAAGATAAATTTCCACAGGCAAAACTGCGTCATGACCAAAGGTCAGTCGAAATGGGGTAGTATTAGTTGCCTCTTTAGGAGACGTTCGACATGCCCACAGTATTTGGTCCAATGTCTTATGCCAATTTCTTGGCCTCTTTCCCACATGTTTTTTATCAAACCAATAACTATTTTATTCGCCGCTTCGACTTGGCCATTAGCTTGAGCATAATAAGGTGTGGATGTTAAAAGCTTGAATCCCATTTCTTTAGAAAACTCTTGCATTTTTTGACCAGTGAAGACTGATCCTTGGTCTGTTGTAATTGTCTCTGGGATTCCAGACCTATAGATGATGTGTTTCTGGATAAATTCGATCACATCTTCTTGATCAACATTTAGTAATGGGATAGCTTCGACCCATTTGGTAAAATAATCAATACCCACCAAAATGTACTTATGATTCTTTGATGATGCTGGTCGAATTTCTCCAACCAAATCCAAAGCCCATCCTCTGAAAGGCCAAGGCTTTACTATAGAGTGCAACTCACTTGCAGGGACGTGTTGGATGCCAGGATAAACTTGACATTCCTGACAACCCTTAGCAAATTCAATACAATCTTTTAACATGGTGGACCAATAAATGCCCTGTCAAAACAACAACCATTTCATTTTATGGCCTACCTGATGTGCCCCACATGCCCCACTATGGACAGTTGAAAGGGCCAAGTATGCCTCTGCCTCACTGAGGCACTTAAGCAATACTCCCTCAGGAGTCTTTTTGAACAATTCATTACCTAACAAGACATAACTTAAAGCTTGATACTTGATTTTCCTCTCTGTCGAAGCTATTGTATTTTTCAGATAATCCATTATAGGTTTCCTCCAATCCTTGTCAGTTATATTATCAACTGCCAGAATTGCAAAATTATCTTCATCAGCGTATCCAAGCTTAGTTTCTTCCAAGTCTGATGGGGTTAATCCTACTGACACCACCCTTCCTCTAACTTCGACTTCGCTTACATCTTGTAATTTGCCTTTCGAAACTTTATACCCTGATGCAATCTGAGCTAAGTCATTAACTACCTGATTTTCCAGTCTAGGGATGTGTCGAAAACTAACTGCGTCGAACTTTTTCAATAGTCGATTCACAACTACAAAGTACATAATCAAGTTTTCTTTTATGCACTTGTACTCTTTGGTCACTTGTTTTATGACCAATTTTGAATCTCCCATTATTTCAACATGAGTTGCCCCCAATTCCAACAATACTTCAAGTCCAGCAATTAAAGCTTCATATTCAACTTCGTTGTTAGAACAACGGCCTTCGATTTTATACTTAAGTGTTGTTGGAATTTTATTAGGAGAAATAACAAGTACTCCTATGCATGTCCCATCTTTGTGGGTCGACCCGTCGAAATATAACTTCCAAGGTTCCACATCAAGATAGTTCAGGGGGGTCTCATTTGTAGAATGGTCAGCTATAAAGTCTGCCACTATTTGTCCTTTAACGGATTTTAAAGGCTTATAAGTTAAAGAATATCTAGTTAATCCTAATGCCCATTTTCCAATTCGACTATGCAAAATAGGTTTGGACAACATATGTTTAATAACATCATAACGAGAAGAAACATAAACATCAACTGGCTTTATATAATGCTTCAATTTGGTACAAGAGTAATACAAGCATAAACATAATTTTTCAATCATGCTATATCTAGTTTCTGCATCATTTAAAACTCTACTAAGGTAATAAACGGCTCTTTCGACACCATCATCATCCTCTTGAGCTAACATGCTCCCTAAAGTTCTATCTGACGCGGCTATGTACAATCTCATACACTTATTGCCACGAGGTGGTGAGAGAATAGGGGGGTGACTCAGGTACTCTTTGATCCTGTCGAAGGCTTCCCGTTGAGCTTGCCCCCAGTCGAACCTATCCTTGCTAGCTCAAAGCAATGGTGAAAAGGCTTGCGTTTTCCCACTTAAGTTACATATTAATCTCCTCAAGAAATTTATTTTGCCCAAGAGAGACTGCAATTCCTTCTTTGTTGATGGTGCTTTTGCTTCCATAATGGCTTTGGTTTTATTCTGGTTAATTTCAATCCCCTTCTTGTGGACCACAAAGCCTAAGAAATCCCCTGCCTGCACACAAAAAGCACATTTGAGAGGATTCATTTTTAGACCATGCTTTCTCATCCTTTCAAAGGAATGTCGAAGATGGCTTATGTGATATTTTCTTGAAAAGGACTTAACAACAATATCATCAATATATACTTGCATAAAAGTCTCAATAAAATCATGAAAGATCGAATTCATTGCTCGCTGGTAAGTTTCCCCAGCATTTTTTAGACCAAAAGGCATTACTACCCACTCATAAGTGCCTAATTCCCCTGGACATCGAAAAGCAGTTTTTTGGACATCTTCCTCAGCAATGAATATTTGGTTATAACCAGAATAACCATCCAGCATACTCAAGTATTCATGTCCGGCAGCAGAATCAATCAGCATTTCTGCCACAGGCATAGAATATTCGTCTTTAGGGGTTGCAGAATTTAGATCTCTAAAATCTATACAGACCCTTCAAGAACCATTCTTTTTAATGACTGGTACAATATTGGCTAACCATTTGACATACCTAGCTGTACGGATGAACTTGCATTTAAGTAGCCTTTCAATCTCCTCTTTGATTTTGGAATGGAATGTTGGGGCAAACCATCTTGGATTTTGCTTGACTGGCTTTTTCCCAGGTATGATTGGCAACTTATGTTCAACAAGCTCTATCCTCAAACCAGGCATTTCATCATAGTCCCAGGCGAAGCAATCCTTGAATTCCTTCAATAGTTGGACCATTTCGACTTTGAGTAGTGGGTCGAGACTAGCACTAATATAAGTAGGCCTTTTTACTCCCCCTTCACCCAAGTCAATTTCTTCTAAAGGATCTTGCACCGGCATTTTAATATTATCTGACAGTGGATCATTTTCAAAACCTAAAGGCTCATTATCATAAACAGCATCAAGCCTTTGGTCTTGTTCTTCGATTTGAGGCCCATCAGGTGGCTCAGGTTCAAAGTCCTTACCAGGGCCTACTTCACAAATTTAAGTTTTGGCTTCGACAGCCATGTGGTTGTGTGCAGCCTCTAAGGCCGCTTGTAACTTAGATTCGGCCACATAGGCCGAAATTCTTTGTAGTGTGTCAAATTCAGTCATTGTTACTGAATTCACTTCCCCAGCCTGTGGGGTCAACTTCAGGAAACCCATAGTATGGAATATTGTCTTCTTCCCTTATGACCTCTCTGTCCCATAGAAAACCTTCCAGTGGGTGCAAGTGTAATGAGTAGAATGCATGGTCATCTGGGGTGAGATCAAATTCTGCTGGAGTACAAGGCGCAATATGCGCCAAGTTTTTGTCGAACTCAACACCATCAACATGATTAAGAGGCACCTTAAAGTACCCTTGATCAGCTTCAATGTTTTCTACTATTCCATCAAGCCTCCAGATTGTTATTCGTTGGTGTATTAATGAAGGTACTGCCCCAATGCCATGGATCCATTCCCTTCCCAGCAAAAGGTTGTAGTTAGCTTTACTTTCGACCACCATAAACAAGGTGGGTCTTGTCACTGTACCCACAGTCAAATCAACCTGTAAGACACCCAGAGTGGTCCCAATCTTCCCTTTATAGTTAGAAAGGACCATGTTGTGGGGTTTAAGATCAATGTCGAACTTACCAATCTTACTTAGCAGAAAGTGTGGCATTAAATTGACAGTAGCCCCACAATCCACCAAGATCTTATTCACAGCCACGTTCTCTACTTTCTCTGTAATGTACAGAGGTTTCAAGTGCCCTTTCATGGCCTCAGTTGGTCGCTCAAATAAAGCATTATGTTCTTCGACACAACCATTGTTCATTACATAATAGCACACAGGTTGGTGTGCTGCCATTTCTGCCTCAACGTTGGCATCCAAGTTTTCCACTTCAGCCACTCTGTCATATTCTCTTGGCATTACTGACACTACGTTGATAATGATGTTTAAAGAAGCATCAGAGTCTGAATCAAAATTGTGGGTCGAAGCTTCGTCTTCCACTGCTCCAACCGCAAATTTCTCATCTTCTTCCTTCTTGGAAGTAAACAGCTTTCGACCCACAGGCAGCTGGTTTGTTGTCTTCATGCCAACACCTTTATTACTAGCTGACAGAACATTAGTGCTGGTCTCCATCGAATCTTTAGCCTGAGATTCCCTTAAAGACTTCCTTCGTCTCTGTTCTCTTCTCCACTAGGACCTGGACATAAGATTTTTTCCCTTGTAATTCTCAGAAATGTAGGCAGCTTTGTTGGAGGACTTGAATTCTTTCTTATACTCAATTGAAGAACCTCTAGCCACATCCAAACTTTTCCATCTTTGCTTCCATTTTCCTGCTGGTTCGACTGGTTTAACCCACCTTCTAGTTGGTACTTTGCCGTTGGGCTTGAAAGTAGCTTGCTTGGCCCTTGGAATTTGTGGTCTTTGGCCATATTGTTTTTTAGTAGCTTTCCTTGGGTCGAAACGCCCTGGCCTTTGAGTAGCTTTCTTCTCACGTCCAGATTTGGCCTCTTTCCCTGCTTGGAGGCCATGAGCAGCTTCTTTGTCGAAGATAGCACTGCATCGAGGGTACAACATGACTTCAGAGTTCTTCCCCTGGCACCTGTGGAGAAAATCAATAATGGTTTCATCCTCTCCGGGATAAGCCAGTTTGTCGCAGTCCTCTTGTTCATCAATATCCATGGACTGCCTGTCAGTAACTTCGACCATGTTTATGTTGACTTCATCTTTTAAACGCATTTTGGAGAAGTTGACATCATGGCCTTCAGCAGCCTCGTCCATCTGTCTGAAATGATCAGCCATCTCTTTTGTCACCATCTGCAATTCTAATGCTTCAGCTTCAGCATTGGTCTCGATTGTAGTTTCAATGTTGAACCTTTGAACTTTAGAAGACGTGCTAAAGTAGTGTTCAGCAGCCATACATATCAAATGCTCAAGCTGGTAGCCATCCATTTCTTCAGCCTCTCTAATAAACACAACATCATTGGTAAGGTCCTCAGTAACCTCCACCACTGTGGCATTTCTGCCAAGAGCTTTGTTGGTACTAACACTATCCGAACTGTTGTCAGACAATTCAACCAGTTCGACCATATTGACCTCCTCAGGCTCTGCGTAATTTGCTTCAGCTACTTCAAGGGGGTTGGTATCAATCTTCATCTGGGTCTTAGTCTTCTCCCCAAATTTGAGCCTTTCCTCCTGAATATCATTCTGCACCAAATCCCTGAAAAGAAAACATTGAGACGTCTTATGACCCAAGTAATTATGGTATTTACAAAAACCTCTCTTTTTTCTTTGCTCTAAAGATGGTATTTTAGCACCAGGAGGCACTAGTATTTGACCATCCTTAACTAACAAATCAAAAATTTCGTCATATTTTGTGATATCGAAAGTATATGTTTTCTTTGGGAACCTATCATTCTTTTCAGATTCGACAGGATTTTTTCCATTTGAAGGAACTAATAATTTACAAGAATAAGGAGGGCCCTTCTTAAGTTCAGCAAGGTCTATTTCGTTTTCGTCGAACCTAACAGACTCATCATATAACTCGTTGATACCCTCCTGGTATTCGACGTAAGCTACCTTCCTATTCTTATTCACCCTAGCTTTATCATCTTTGAGACGCTCTAGCTGTCGAACTCTATCAGCTAACTGGGCCATATCCCTCAAATACTGGGTGTCCAGTTTTTTCCTGATAGAGTAATCAAGGCCACCAGCGGCCATTTCGACAAGTTCATGCTCAGGCACTTGTGTGAAGCATCTAGCCTTGAGTAGTCGAAACCTATTCAAGTAATCATCTATTGGCTCATTGAACTTTTGTTTCACACTAGCCAATTCTTTCAAACTAATTTTAGTCTGACCCATGTAAAATTGCTCATGGAACAAACGTTCTAACTGGGTCCAATTACAAATCGAACCAGATGGTAACGTAGTGAACCACGTGAATGCATTTTTAGTGAGGGAACTAGGGAAATACTTCACCCTCAGACTCTCATCATTCACAATTCACCAGCTTCGATCAGATATCGCGCTACATGTTCGACGGTAGATTCTGTAGTAACTCCTGAGAACTTAGTAAACTTTGGTACTTTTGTCCTGGGAGGAAATTCAGCTTGGAGTATATAGTCTACTATAGGCGAAGTAAAGTTTGGCCTAGAAAAACCCATATTCAGGCCATTTTGAACCATTATTCTTTTGACCATGGCTGCCAAATTGTTATCTGCTGCTACATTGTTGCGTCGAACCTGATTCACCACATGATCAGCGTTTTGATTTCTATTCACTAGCACCATCCTTGGTTCCTCCTCTTCAAGTATTGGTATTTGATTTCTAGGAGGCTCCTCCCTAGGTGGTTCGACCAACTCTGGATTCACTGGATTCACTTGTTGAGCATTCTCCCTCCCCTCGACTCCTTGATTTTGAACAGGAGAGGGCATTCCCATGAATTCTGCTATACGAGCCATCTGGGCTGTCATCATTTGATTGGTTTGAGTAGTATTCTGGATCAATGGCTGGAAAATCTCTCCCATCGTCTGAGACAAAGTATGTATCATTTGCATGTTGCTCTCATCCATCTGTTGCCTCAAATATGCTGCAGACTCATTTGTTAAGTTGGGTCCTTGAGCAGAATATCCCAAACCTATGGACTGGTTGTTTCGACCCATGTTAATGCCAGAACTTGACTCCTGTAAAGGGAAAGATATCACATTTTCTGAATATAATGGGGGTGCAGTACGCAGATTCTGCGTCATTGCCGTTGGCATGCCATATACTGGGTTCCTAGGAAAAGGCTGTGAAAATCCTGGGGGAGGAAATTGCCTATACGTCGAAACTCCTCCTTGTGGAGTCTGAGGATTCGTCATTGATGGACCAAAGTACTCCAGGTCTGGCTGAGTGTAAGGCCTCACATATGTCGCTCCTAGTCCTGCTGTCGAAAGTGTTGGTTTTGTCACCATGGTTAACACTGTCGACCCTCCGGCCGAAGGAACTGGAGTTGGTGCCACAGTACTTCTTGGTAATTCTTGAGGATTGGTGGTGCTGTTCTGAACACTTGAACTGCTTGGTTGAGCATTAGTCCCAGCAGAACTGGGATTTGAATTTCCTTGGCCAGATGCCATTCTCCTCACGTTTCTTCTCTTTGGCCTATATTCAATTAAATTGGCTACCTTTCTGCTTCTCAAGTGCATCCAATAAAGTTCGCCACAATTTCGACCAACAAAACGAAAAAATTTCAAAAAAGGCAGTTATAAAACCTCCTTTTGGCAGTTATTTAAAAGTTATAAACTTCCAAATCCACGTTTAGCACTGTCCCACTGGGCGTGCCAATTTGTTTACCTTGAAAATTGGTAAACAACCGCTGATCTTCTAAAACAATAAAGTTCTAGAAACTTACAGGATAGATCAGATTGATCCTAGGACATGTGCTGTATGTGTATTTAGAATATTTCACGATTTGGTAAAGTATACCTTTCGACAATGCACATAAATAAAAAGGGGTGTTTGAAGCATAAAGGAAAGCGATAAAGATCAAAGAAATACCTAAGTCGAATAATACATCAAAGGAAAGAAAATGGTGAATGTAAAGGTTTGATAAAAGCTGGAGTTAAATGCTGGAAAGGAATGCATAAAGATCTTAAAATGCAGAAAGGTAAATGCTTGAAAGTAAAGGCTTTTAACGTAAAACTTCAAAGTAAAGACTTGGTAGTGCAACTGACTTGAAAGGTAAAAGTTTGTGAAAAAAGATTTCAAAGTAAAGAATCTAAAACAGAAACTTCAAAGTAAATTGCATTGCAATAAAGGATAATGGTGATTACAATCACGTACATTCTCACTTCACTTGTTTCTCGACACACTGGATACTTTGAGTGAATATAGAGTTACTTGTACAAATATGATTTTTCACACTTATTCTAACTCTAGGACTAACCTATTTATAATACTCTAAAGTAACCACCATCTGACGGTTTTTCTCCTAAAATACGCCACTTGGCACTTCGCATGTCTTCACCTTCTGGATCTTCGCCACCTGTCCTCTTTTCAAATTCAAATAGTAGAAATTCCCTCCACTATTCAGTTGTAATTGCAGCGCATTATCCATAGCCACTTCACCATGTCGAATTGACTCCTTAGACTTAGAAATATTTGAAGTCCTAAAATCATTCTATTCGACTCGGGTTTTCGACGAATACAGTCGAAGGCCTTCTGGTCGAACCCTTCTTCTTTTAGCTTATTATTTTAAAGAGTAACTTCTTTAAAAACCAAATTATTTGAAATCACGTAGCGTCGAAATTAGGAGCTAACAGGATGTTAATGAATTAAGGACTCCTTTTATGGTGGTAAAGGAGAGGTTATTGAGGGGTGGGGTGTCCCCCAGATGTGATGAGAATTGTTCAGATTGTATGTCACAAATGAATGGGTGTGGTTTTTTGAAGTCAGGAATTCAAAAGTTGATAGATGAAGGTCGATTGCAGTTTGACCGATGTGGCCAACAGAAAAAAGTTGTTAGCAGGAAAAGTGAGGATGCTACCATTACTATCCTTTTCAAAACAATCACTAAGGCCGGTAAGACGAACACCAGTTATTATTACAACTCCCGGACCCATGCCATATGAGAGTACCAAGGCCATTCCTTGGAACTATGGAGCCGAAGTGTTTGTTAATGGACAAAAACAAGAACTGGTGGGAACTTCTATAGTGAACTCTTGTGTTGAAAACAGTATTGAGGTAGGGGCTATCACAAGAAGTGGTAGAGTCTTTATCCCTTTAGATGATCAACCTGGTAGTTCTAAACAAGACAAAGGGAAGCAGGTTGTAGATAATTATGTGCAAGCGCCAGTAGTGAATGACTTCACGGCAGGGCCGATTGATAATTCTTTCTCCGAGAATATAGAAGAGTTTATGAGACTGATTTGGAAAAGTGATTAGAAAATTGTTGATCAATTGCATTAGACTCGGTCTAAGATTTCTATCTTGTCCCTGTTATGGTGTTCCGAGGCACATCGAAACGCGCTGCTAAAAGTACTGAATACTGCTTACGTACCTCGGGAGGTCTAAGTTAATCAGTTGGAGGGGGTAGTGGCCCATGTTAAAACAGGCAATGGTTTGGGTTTTACTGGTGTTGACTTGACTCCAGCTGGGAGAAACCATAATAATGCCCTGCATATTTCTGTTGAGTGTCGTGGATCGCTGATGTCCCATGTGCTTGTGGATACTGGATCCTCTTTGAATGTTCTACCTAAGAAAGCCTTGATGAAGTTGGACACCCGAGGGTTGATATGCACGCCAAGTGATTTGGTGGTGCGCGCTTTCGACGGCTCGAAGAGGTCTGTTTTCGGTGAGATTGTGCTACCAATTAAGGTTGGGCCAGAGGTTTTCGATGCTACCTTCTATATCATGGACATCCAACCTGCCTACAGCTGTCTGCTGGGTCGTCCATGGATTCACATTGTTGGGGCTGTGACGTCTACATTGCATCAGAAGTTAAAGTACATGGTAGACGGACAAGTGGTGACGGTTTGTGGAGAAAAGGATATCATGATAAGCCAACTATCTACTTTCAAGTATGTGGAGGTAGATGGCGAAATACATGAAACTCTATGTCAGGGTTTCGAAGCAGTGAAGATCACTGAGAAGCCTCTCAAGGAAGGTAGCCAATCTGAAGTGGTTCAGCCTATAGTGGTACATCAGCCGGAGATTTCTATGTCTTCCTTCAAAGATGCTCGGGCCGTGGTTGAAGCCGGTGGTTCAGAAAAGTGGGGTCAGATTATTGATGTCCAGGAAAAGCGGAATACTTATGGACTAGGATATAAGCCACCCAGGCGTCCTGAAGAGCCTCCCAAGTTCTATGGTCCAGTTCGTTTCACCAGTGCTGGTGTGTTCTTTGACAGAGTCAATGCTATTGGCGAAGATGGGGATAGTGATTGTGATATGGATAGTTGGATCCACCCCTGTATTCCAGGTCAAAGTCTTCGCAACTGGTCGTCAGAGAGAGCCATTCAAGTTCTGCCTAAGACGTAGTGATTCTTGTTTGTAGGGCTTAACTGTTTTTGTATGCTTTTCTTTATCATTAATAAGGGACGTTTTCGCATTCAAATGTTTTGATCCCTGTTTTTCTGTTTTTATTTTTTGCATTAAAACCACAGCAAAATGGCAATGTGTTTTTGTTTGATGCATCCATAATAAACATATATCATTAATCATGCAGGTTTCCTTGTTCAGATTCCACCCCTCATGATTCGGCTATGGCTCAGTATGACTTCGATAATCCCATATATCAGGCTGAAGAAGGGATTGATGAAGATTGTGCCTTACCAGAGGAATTAGCCAGGCTGTTAAAATAGGAGGAAAAGGTAATTATGCCTCATCAAGAGGAAATTGAGGTTGTTAACTTGGGGACCAAGGACGCAAAGAAGGAGGTACGGATTGGGGCTACTTTGGAAGACACTGTAAAAAGAAGATTGATTGAAATGCTCCGAGAGTATGTGGATATCTTTGCCTGGTCTTACCAAGACATGCCTAGGCTCGACACTGACATCGTGGTACACCGGCTGCTGCTCAAAGAAGGATGTGCTCCAGTTAAGCAGAAGCTGAGAAGGACGAAACCGAAAATGTCTTTCAAAAAGAAGAGGTTCAGAAACAGTTAGATGTTGGGTTTTTTGCTGTAACGAATTATCCTCCATGGGTTGCTAATATTGTACCTATACCTAAGAAGGACGGAAAGGTCAGGATGTGCATTGATTACAGAGATCTGAATAGAGCAAGCCCAAAAGATGACTTCCCGCTTCCTCACATTGATGTGTTAGTGGACAACACCGCTCAGTATTCTGAGTTTTCCTTCATGGATGGCTTCTCTGGGTATAACCAAATCAAGATGGCCCCAGAGGACATGGAGAAAACGACGTTCATAACACTGTGGGGAACATTCTGTTACAAAGTGATGCCCTTTGGATTGAAAAATGATGGGGCAACCTATCAGCGGGCGATGGTGACTCTCTTTGATGATATGATTCACAAAGAGATTGAGGTCTATGTTGATGACATGATTGCGAAGTCACAGACGGAGGAAGAACATCTGGTTAATCTTCAGAAATTGTTTGAAAGGTTGAGAAAGTTCAGACTGAGGTTGAATCCGAACAAGTGCACCTTCGGGGTGAGATCTGGAAAGCTACTTGGGTTTATTGTCAGTGAAAAAGGTATCGAGGTTGACCCTGCTAAAGTAAAAGCCATTCAAGAAATGCCTGAACCAAGAACAGAAAGAGAGGTTCATGGTTTCCTAGGGAGGTTGAACTACATTTCTAAATTCATCTCTCATCTTACAGCCACGTGTGAACCGATGTTCAAGTTGCTAAGAAAAGATCAAGAGGTCAGGTGGAACGAAAATTGTCAAAAGGCGTTTGAAAAAATAAAAGAATATTTGCAGGAACCTCTGGTCCTTATGCCGCCAGTGCCAGGAAGGTCATTGATTATGTATTTTACAGTTCTTGAGAACTCAATGGGGTGTGTGCTCGGTCAACACGACGAGTCAGGTAGAAAAGAGCATGCCATCTACTACCTGAGTAAGAAGTTTACTGATTGTGAGTCAAGGTACTCGATGCTGGAGAAAACATGTTGTGCACTCGCTTGGGCAGCTAAGCATTTGAGGCACTATATGTTAAACCACACAACCCTCTTGATTTTGAAGATGGATCCGATCAAGTATGTGTTTGAAAAGCAGGCGCTTTTTGGAAGAATAGCACGTTGGCAGATGGTTCTGACAGAATACAATATTCAATATGTTTCCCAAAACGCCATCAAGGGAAGTGTTTTGTCAGAATATCTCGCTGAACAACCAATTGAGGATTACCAACCGATGAAGTTCAAATTTCCTGATGAGCACATTATGTATCTGAAGATGAAAGACTGTGAAGAGCCTCTACCCGATGAAGGGCCAGAAATTGGGTCCCAATGGAAGCTGGTTTTCGACGGGGCTGTTAATTCATATGGTAACGGAATCGGGGCAGTCATTACAACTCCGAAAGGTTCCCATATACCTTTCACTGCCCGATTAGCGTTCATATGTACCAACAATAAGGTGGAGTATGAAGCATGCATCATGGGGTTAGAAGAAGCAATTGATTTGAGAATCAAGAACCTCAATGTTTATGGTGATTCCGCGTTGGTAGTTAATCAGATTACAGGTGAATGGGAAACTCGTCAAGCGAACTTGGTGCCTTATAACAACTATGCCAGAAGGTTGTTACCTTTCTTTGACAGAATTGACTTCCATCATATACCTCGGGTGGAGAATCAGATGGCCGATGCGTTGGCGACGTTGTCTTCGATGTATCAGGTGAATCGTTGGAATGGAACTCCTTCGATCAGAATCTTGCATCTGGATAGACCAGCTTTTGTGTTTGCAGTTGAAGGTGTATCAGATGGCAAACCTTGGTATCATGATATTAAGGTTTTTCTGAAGAGTCAAGAGTATCCGTAAGGTGCGTCTGCCAAAGATAAGAAAACTCTGAGGAGGTTGGCAGGGAACTTCTTTTTGAATAAAGACGATGTACTGTACAAGAGGAACTTTGACATGGTCTTGCTACGTTGTGTTGATGGACACGAGGCAAGCCTGTTGATGGAAGAAGTCCATGAAGGATCTTTCGGTACCCATGCCAATGGGCATGCTATGGCCAGAAAACTGTTGAGAGCGGGGTATTATTGGATGATTATGGAATCTGATTGTTTCAAATACGCCCGGAAATGTCATAAATGCCAGATTTATGCTGATAAGGTGCATGTACCGCCTACTCCTCTGAATGTATTGTCATCACCTTGGCCTTTTGCTATGTGGGGCATTGATATGATCGGAAAGATTGAGCCCACTGCCTCTAATGGGCATTGTTTCATTTTGGTTGCCATCGATTATTTCACGAAGTGGGTAGAAGCAGCCTCGTTTGCCAACGTCACCAGACAAGTGGTAGCCAGATTTATCAAGAAGGACATCATCTGCTGGTATGGAGTCCCAGAGAGAATCATTACTGATAATGGTTCAAATTTGAATAACAAGATGATGAAGGAGCTATGTCAGAGCTTTAAGATTGAACATCACAATTCTTCTCCCTATCGTCTGAAGATGAATGGGGCTGTTGAAGCAGCAAATAAGAATATCAAGAAGATTGTGCAGAAAATGGTAGTGACCTATAAAGACTGGCATGAAATGTTTCCTTATGCTTTACACGGTTATCGTACTTCAGTGCGCACGTCAACTAGGGCAACTCCTTTCTCACTGGTATATGGTATGGAAGCAATTCTACCATTAGAGGTTGAGATTCCTTCTTTAAGAATCCTGGCAGATGTGAAGCTTGATGAAGCTGAGTGGGTGCGTTCCAGACTGGATCAGTTGAACCTTATTAAAGAGAAGAGATTGGCAGCCATTGCACATGGTCAGTTGTATCAGAGCAGGATGAAGAAAGCCTTTGATCAAAAAGTGCGTCCTCGGTGTTTTCAGGCTGGTAAATTGATTTTGAAAAGGATCCTTCCTCCTCAAGCAGGTCACAGGGGCAAATGGACTCCAAATTACGAAGGGCCATATGTAGTAAGACAGGTTTTCTCTGGTGGAGCCTTATTACTCTCAACTATGGATGGGGAAGATTTTACGTCCCTTGTGAACGCAGACGTAGTCAAAAAATACTTTGCATAAAAGAGACCCGCTGGACACAAAAAGAAAGTCCAGGAAAAAATGGGCATCCCGACGAACCATAAAAAAGAAAAGGTTCGGGCAAAAATTAGGGATAAAAAAAAGAAAAAAGAATAAACCCGCAAGGTTGAAAACCTGAAAAGGCAACTTTGGCAAAAAGGGGCATCCCGGTGGATTGAAAACCTGAAAAGGGCGATCCAGGCAAAAATTAGGGATTTAAAAGCAAGAGGCTACGAGCTGCGTTTGATCTGTGAACACTTTTGATACATGGAAATTTCGAAGGAAAGGAATTAGTCCAGTCAGTCTCTTCGAAGGCCAAAACATCTGCTAATAAGCGAGGCATATTGGGTCATAGCTGAATTGAATCATGGTAGATTTATGTTCCCCACATTGCCGACATGTGTATTTTCTTTTATTTCTTTTTTGCAATTACCTCTTTTCAGGAATTGCTTACGAATATAAATGCCTATTCACAGGCCAATTTCATTCAATAAAATTTTCATTTCACTCAAAAGCTTTCCATTTGTTTTTTTACTTTTACTGTTTTGTTTGTGAAAACGTCCGATATTTTGATAAAACATTGCATGCGAAAATGTTAAGCTCTCCGAAGCATATCAGAAAACAGTGGAAATTGCTTAGGCAACGGTCGTTGTAATGGTAATAGAAGTATCCTTTTTGTATATAGAACTTTCTGTTGATTCTGTTTGCAGGGTAACAGGTTTGTCCTTCCCCAGTAGAGCTACTCTCCTCGACATTGAAAAGTTCATCCTCCTCGGCAGGTTATTGTTTCCCCAGCCAGGGTGTCGAGGATTATCTTCCTCAGCAGAGTACAGAGGATTATTTCCCCAGCTAGAGTTGTGGTTGTTTCATTACTCTTTCTGCAAGCAGTCAGAAGTTGATGCTGACGCATCCCCAGCAAGAGACTTATAGAATATCTTCTTTGGACAAAGATGTTATTTTCCCCGCAGGGCCTGAGCACTCATTCTCCTCAGCTAGTCGAGAAATGTTTTCCTCACCAGCAACGGTATGAGTTAATCCCCTCAGATGAGTAAGCTTAATGTTATCCTCTAGCAGGGTGGATGTCAGCATCTACCGTTCCTCAAGCAGGTTTGCTGGTCATGGCCGGTACTCCCCAGCAGGGTAAAAGTACTGATATTTCCCGGCAGGGTAAAAGCAAGGGCATCTCCCAACAACAGGTTGAGTTCGGTAATATCCCCAAACATGTTTAGAATTATTGACTTGTCTCCCCAAACAAAGTTTGATGGTGATCTTAATAGTGGTTTGTTCAACAGCAGTTGAAATCCCCAGCAGGTCTTAAGTCCAACGGTTATTGGCATATCTCAAATCCAGGTGTTGAGTTCTATCTTCGATGGAAGTCATTGGTAATCCCCAGCGGAGAGAATTTCTCTTCGGGTTCCATCTTCATTATTCGTTTTTATCCATCTCCCACAGAGTGGATCTTCTCTCAGAGTTTTCGTATCCAGCAGAGTTTGTGATCAGGATCTTCCTTAGTAGAGTGAAGTCTTTCTCAGCAGGGTCTCTTATTTCAGAGGACAATTTAGTTTGTCATCCCCGGTGGAGCTGCCTTGGTCATCAGCATTTATTTTGCTGAGACGCCTCTTTTGCATTGCATAAGCATTTTTGCATGGCATCCTCCCAAACGCGTAGCATTTCCATTTCGTATGGAGCATTACGCCATAGGAAAATTCAAACATATGCATTCGAAGCATAAGCCAGGTTTGATATCCTTTACCAGATTCTTTCCCCGGCAGAAAGTAACAAAATTCAGGAGACGTTGTTTTACACTACACCGCAACCAGTGGATTCGTCCTTCTTATTGGTCCTTCCTATGCTCCCCTGCAGAGTTGTCTGTTTAGATTTCTCTTTTTCCCCTGCGGAGTCATCTTTGTGGAACTGTCGATTCTACATATTGTTGTTTGAAAGTCTACCTTCGGCATAGTCTTTCTTTGAAAGCCCACCTTCGGCTTGGTCTTTCTTTTTTTCGAGTCCACCTTCGGCATGGTCTCGTATCCTTCGTTAGAAAGCCCACCTTCGGCTTGGTCTTTCTTTTTCGAGTCCACCTTCGGCTTGGTCTTTCTCTTTTCTCGAGTTCGCCTTCGGCCGTCCTCGCACCCGCTGTTATCTTGTTCTCCCCAATAAAGCCTACCTTCGGCTTGGTCTTTCTTTTTCGAGTCCACCTTCGGCATGGTCTCGTATCCTTTGTTTGAGAGTCTACCTTCGGCATAGTCTTTCTTTGAAAGCCCACCTTCAGCTTGGTCTTTCTTTTTCGAGTCCACCTTCGGCACGGTCTCGTATCCTTTGTTTGAAAGTCTACCTTCGGCATAGTCTTTCTTTGAAAGCCCACCTTCGGCTTGGTCTTTCTTTTTCGAGTCCACCTTCGGCATGGTCTCGTATCCTTTGTTTGAAAGTCTACCTTCGGCATAGTCTTTCTTTGAAAGCCCACCTTCGGTTTGGTCTTTCTTTTTCGAGTCCACCTTCGGCATGGTCTCGTATCCTTTATTTGAAAGTCTACCTTCGGCTTAGTCTTTCTTTGAAAGCCCACCTTCAGCTTGGTCTTTCTTTTTCGAGTCCACCTTCGGCATGGTCTCGTATCCTTCGTTTGAAAGTCTACATTCGGCATAGTCTTTCTTTGAAAGCCCACCTTCGGCTTGGTCTTTCTTTTTCGAGTCCACCTTCGGCATGGTCTCGTATCCTTTGTTTGAGAGTCTACCTTCGGCATAGTCTTTCTTTGAAAGCCCACCTTCGACTTGGTCTTTCTTTTTCGAGTCCACCTTCGGCATGGTCTCGTATCCTTTGTTTGAGAGTCTACCTTCGGCATAGTCTTCCTTTGAAAGCCCACCTTCGGCTTGGTCTTTCTTTTTCAAGTCCACCTTCGGCATGGTCTCGTATCCTTTGTTTGAAAGTCTACCTTCGGCATGGTCTTTCTTTGAAGGCCCACCTTCGGCTTGGTCTTTCTTTTTCGAGTCCACCTTCGGCATGGTCTCGTATCCTTCGTTTGAAAGTCTACCTTCGGAATAGTCTTTCTTTGAAAGCACACCTTCGGCTTGGTCTTTATTTTTCGAGTCCACCTTCGGCATGGTCTCGTAGTATTTCTTTGAAAGCCCACCTTCGGCTTGGCCTTTCTTTTTTCGTGTCCACCTTCGGCATGGTCTCGTATCCTTTGTTTGAAAGTCTACCTTCGGTATAGTCTTTCTTTGAAAGCCCGCCTTCGGCTTGGTCTTTCTTTTCGAGTCCGCCTTCGGTCGTTCTAGTAGTATCCTTATATCCCCAGTTTAGTCCGCCTTCGGCCGGTCTGCCTTTCCGAGTACGCATTCGGTCGTTCTCGTATTCGCGTTATTTCATCATCCCCATAGGTTGCAAATTTCCAGGTTATTTTGGTATTCAATCTCCGTGTATCCCGATTTTCTGAAAGTTGTTGCTTCCATACCCTCGGATCCAAGAAGTTTGTATAGGGGCAGCTGTAACACCTCAAAATTTGCCCTAGTGTTACTAACCTTTTGGCTTATGCTTCATTTCATTTGCATCGTCATTTCTGCATTTTGCATGTTTCTTTTGGGCATGGGATCAAGGTATTTTCTAGAAGCTCATGGCGTTATCAGCTCCGGCATTATTTTCAGCAGTATTCAGGGTCAAGCAGATGGTTTTCAAGGTCTTTTAGAGTTTTTATTTTGTTCATTAGGCGTTTTGATAATCGGAAGCTTCAACAGTCATTTTTTGATCAGCAATTCGGCAACAGGCATTATTAGTTCAGCAGGATATTCTGAGGTGTCAGCAGGAATTTGTGTTCTTTTCAGGTGTTACTCAGTAGCAATATCAAGTTTTGAGTTTCAGAGGTTTAACGGGTTCAAAACAGCTATCAGAAGTCACTTTTCCAAGTTTCCCTCCAAAAGGCGCCAAAATTCAAAATTTGCACTGAGTAACCGGTTACAGCGTATCTGATAACCGGTTACCCTTTGGTTTTTCTGCGCATTTCTTCAATTTTTGAACTGAGTAACTGGTTAGCAGATGTACTGTAACCGGTTACTATGGGAAAAATTTGGGAAATTCTGTTTGCATCATTTGTGATCATGTGCTTGGCTTGTGCATGTGTGGGAAGGATCTAGAATTGATCCAATTTCATCATTTTCCACCCAAAATTCAAATTCTCTCCATCATTCTTCTACTCAAATTCCTCATTTTCTTTTCCTAATTCATTTTTCACCCCAATTTCCACCCACTTAACCTCACTCCAAACCCAAACTTAACTCCTAACCTAGGGGTTATTTAATCCAATTCATTCCAAACCTCTCAACCCTAGATCATTTTTCACTCTCATTTTTTCAGAATTTTGCTCTCATTTCTCTCTCACTTTTTCACTCTCAACCTCCATTTTCAACCACACTCAAAGCTCTCTTTCAAAGATTAACAAGTTCTTCATTAGAACTTGTTAATTCTTGAGCTAAAGCCACTCATTACCACTTCATTGCTGGATTTCATTGGTGATTTTCGTTTGGATCTAGATCTGGAATTTCAAAAGTGATTATTGAAAGTGATTTTGGAGTTTTTTTTTGTTGCTTATTGCTTGGATTTTCAACTTTTGAGTGCAAGGATCTTGTGGATCTTGGATTTCTCTACTTGGATTCATCAAATTCTGTTTACAACACTCACCAAAGCAAATCTCAGCTTTGTAGGTTGGTTAATTTCAGATCCATACTCATTTTAGCTTAATTGCAACTTTCACAATGTAGATCCATGATTTTTGGTGTGTTTTGATTCATTTGTGTGAATTTAATTGTGGATGTTGATGATTATTGGATCTAAATGATGTTTGAATGCTGTTTCTGAACTTGATTTTCATGCATTGTTGATTACATGATCATTGAATGTGATTACATAAGTGATTTGCTGCTGAAAAGTGCTTTTGAAACTGATTTTTTCACCACTGTCCCAGAGTAACCGGTTAGCAGTTATGCTGTAACCAGTTACACTGTGTATTTTCAGCGTAATTTGTGCAATTTTGAACTGTGTAACCAGTTAGCTGTTATGCTGTAACCGGTTACCACTAAAGCAGAACTTGATTTTCTTGCATTTTCTTGGTTGTTTGAGATCCTTTTCATGTCTAAACTTCATGGATTAATATGTTGATGATTTTTGGATTAATTATAAGCTGTTTCACCTCACACCATTGCATGAACACGATTCTTCGACACGCGAGTCTTGGTTTTCATCGATGAATGTTTATGTTTGCGTTGTTGATTAATTGATGTGATAAACACGATGCACACACATTTGAATTGTGTTAATTCTTGATTGATGCTCAACTTGTTGGACATATGATGCATGATTGTTGTTTGCTTCCATAGTTGCTTATGTATGATGTTTTGATCGATGTTTGATTTGTGCAACTTTATTGAGTAATTGTTCTTGAATTGTTAGCATGATCATGTTATCCATTCTTGATGCCTGCAACCTTTATGTTTGGTTTGCCATGCTTTGTGTGTCTATTTGTAATCATTGCTTGCATGAGTATTTTGTTTTCAAATGCATGGTGTGCTGTCCCGTTTTCCACTGCTGTCTTAGTGCATATGTGCTGTTGTATGTGCTGTTGTTTGACCTTTTACACCTATTTTGTGTGATGAGTATGGGCTGTTGAATGCTGTTTGGTGTGTTTGCTGGTTTTTAGCTGCTGTGCAGGTGCAGAGGCGCTATTGTAATTGCTGCTTGTTTGTTCTACCCGCCTTTTCTTCTTCTTCTCTTTCACTCCTTCTTTTCCCATGAGTCTCAAGACTTGTTTAAGTCTTGGATTCACTTCCTTAGAGCTACCTAGTCCAACTTAGTTTTTGATTAAGCTTGGAGTAGGATTAGCATTAGGCTTCCCTTTGCATGCTAACTTAGGTAGAAGTTTCCCTTTCAAACTCAACTATAGGGCCACCTTTTGCATGACAACATTAGGATAGAATTCCCCTTAGTGTTTTCTTTTTCCTTGAGTCTTCTCTTCTCATCTCATAACAATCCTAAAACACTTAATAAAAGATTAACATGTATTGCGCATGGGCCTTACATATGGCAAGTGAAGTATGGGGGGTCTCCCTTCATTCTTCTAGGGTACTTAATGTACGTCCTGTTGGGGACGATGCACGAAGTATTCATTCCTATGTTACAGACTTGGGTGCAATGCAAGTTATGAACTAACTTCAAACCACTTCTGTCTTAAAAAATACAAAAACAAACTCAAACCTTTTTCATCCTTCGGGATCGTTACGTTCAACTCATTTTTAGAAAAGGGCACGTTACTTCCGTCTCGTCGCAAACAGGCATCGACCCTAACTGTCAGACGCGAATCTAACGTCGCTCATAAAAAACACTAACCGACCTCGTTAGGTCGAACTACGACTGCTCTGATTTCCTCTCTCTCGTCTGATTGAGGATAAGTAGGCACAAGACGGTAATGTCTTGGCGAGCAACCTCCCCCCTTTAGTTCGCGTCTGAACTACGTTGACTCTGACTTTCCCATTGCACGAGGGAATACGTAGGCAGAGTACGAGCGATGTCCTATTGAGTCACGTCTTTTTCTTTTCTCCCTCGTTTCTTCGTTCCTTTCCGTTCCTGTTCCTTCTTGTTTCCAGTAGCAGTGGAGCTCCAGATGACGACGCCCTTTGATCGAGACAACAAGCATGGATCCCATCGAGTACGATGGACGTGTGGGGTGCTAACACCTTCCCTTCACGTAACCGACTCCCTTACCCATTTCTCTTGGTCGTGTGACCATGCTCTTTTCCTCCTTTCAGGTTTACGCAGTGTTTCCTTTCCCTCTCTTGGGATAAATACACATTGCTGGCGACTCTGTTTTCCGAGCCACTTTTGCGTTTGTACCATGGATGAAAATCCTCGGGAGCGACAGTGATCAATAGACTCTGCAACACTGAAGTGACCTTTAGTACGGTCAAAGACCGTGACCACATGTGTGTTGGCCTTTGCAGCTTCGTCCTTCATGAATGTCATTGAACTATCACTAAACAGCTTCCCAGATTGTATGACCGAACCCCACTTAGTACGTCTGGTATCCAAGAGTACAGCGAGCCTAAAATAAGTTAACCTCACAAGAGTGGTTATCGGCAGGTTTCGGATTCCTTTGAATACATAGTTCATAGATTCAACGAGGTTTGTTGTCATATGGCCCCATCGCTGCCCATTGTCGTACGCCCTTGTCCACTTCTCCCGTTGAATGTTATCAATCCAACTCAATGCATCTGGGTTTGTTTGTCTGATGTCATTCCGGTAGTATTTGAAGGTAGGCTCTATTAGTGCATAGCCCGTGTTAGTAACCATTTGCTTTAGCCCCTTGTCTTTGAACGCCCGCATGGCATTTTGCCCGATGTGTCTAATGCAATACACATGGCTTGAGGGAGGATCCTGCCAACCGTTATCAGGATTGTTGTAAGCACTCTCGATTGAGGGATGTCTATCAGAGATCAAACATAAGTCAGGTTGGGGAGCAACGTATTGTCGGAGATTTTTTAGGAAAAAACTCCAACCTCCAGCAGTCTCCCCTTCAACTAGAATAAAGGTGATAGGGAAAATGTTGTTGTTGCCATCCTGTGCCATGGCCATCAGTAGCGTGCCCTTATATTTGTCGTACAACCATGTTCCATCAATTTGAATTATAGGTTTACAGTACGTAAATCCTTTGATGCATGGTTCAAATGCCCAGAAGAGTCTGTGGAAAATGCCATTTCCACTTACACAATTCTCGTCTGGCGTATATGCCAGCAACGTCTCCAACATGACAATAGTCCCTGAAGCATAGTGTTTTAGGGCCACCATGTATCTTGGGAGTTCTTTGTTAGAGTCCTCCCAATTTCCAAAAATACTTTCAACCACCTTCGTCCTAGCTATCCACGTCTTCCTGTACGAGGGAGTGTAGTTGTATCTTTGAACCATATGAGCTATTATTGTACTCACTTTCACAGAAGGGTTGTCGTTGAGGACTGATAGAATTTTGTTGCAGATCAACTGAGAGCCGAGCTTGCGATGATCCTGACTTGGATTGGTGAGTATGCAAGTATGCTCCGGACCCATTGACCCTATCTTTCAAGAATCGCTTCGCTTCCAGAAAGATACCGTTAATCTAAAGGGGCATACCTCGCTGCGGCAGTAGATCTTGTATAGAGTCGGATTTGTTCGATCGACTCTATAATCTCCAGATAAGTTCATGTGGTATTGTTTTATTGCTCGGACGCAATCTTCTTTCGTACGAAAATTGTCTCCAACTTTTAATACTTCCCCCGTCTGTTTGTATGGGGCGTAAAAAATATCCGTTGATGGTTTGTCATCGCCTAAGTTAAGTGTTGTTATGTGTTAAGGTGGGCAATAAACATGACTCTCTGGCAATTGGTCTGCCTCATCGTTGTTTATCATTTCGTCGACAATGTACTCCGCTTCTTCTTCTTCCTCGTCAACGACGTCCAACTCAGCTTGTTCGTTGTCGGAATCGTTAAAAATCTGCGAAACTTCTAGTTGTTGAGACAATGGTTGATGTTGTAACGTAATATATAACTCAATGTCATTGAACCCAGAATGCTCATGGCTGAGAAACGTATTACTCACATCATCATCGTCTTGTATCTTCATCTGAAAAAATTTGCATTGCTCATGCCCCTCAAAAAAGATAGGGTTTTTGTATACAATTTGCCCAACTGGACCGCACTGCAATTTCATTTCTAACCGGGCTTTCAAATGATAAAAATTTGTTCTTCTATCAATTAAAAACCTAGTCACTTCTATATCCTTAAAATTGAAACCCATCATTGGACAATCAAATATCTCACCATTGAGATGTGCAGTTATCAGGTATTGTGGTCTTTGAGCTATAACTAAATTATGTTAGGAAGAAATGGTTTACAAACTTTGAAGTTTGGAAGAAATGGTTTACATAATAGAAATGGTTTGCAAGTATGTGATGATAAGATGTATATTTGAAGTGTATTAATAGGAGTATTGCTTCAGAATAGTCTTGCCAAGAACCATGTGCTGCTCTGCATGGCTACACTAGCCTTGACAAGACCACACAACTCTGCATGGTTACACTAGCCTTGACAAGATCACACAACTCTGCATGGCTACACTAGCCTTGACAAGATCACACATCTCTGCATGCCTACACTCTGCATGCCTACACTCTGCTTTCACTGTTCGTTAGCATGCTTCCACTTTTCGTTAGCATGCCTCTTCATTAAAAAAAGAATTAAAAAAAAACTATTTTTTTTTCAATTTTCAAAATTAAAAATATATATATATATAAACACCTGAGGCGCCATCCCAGATGGCGACTCCTCAGGGAATTTTGAAAAATTTTAGGGCAACGTTCCTTTTCCTGAGGCGCCATATGGTTTGGCATGTGGCCTCTAACTGAGGCGCCATCCCATATGGTGCCACCCTTATAAAGGGTTTCCAAACCCAGCCATTTTCGTAAATTACTTGAAATGTTAGTTTTTTTGGATTTTTTTTGAAAAAATGTGTTATATTAAAAAAAATTCCACAATAAGTCGATTCAGGAGACGACAATTGATATGTCATCCTCATTCTTTATCGCCCATCATGGGAAATGTGTGATAAGACGTTCGTAAGATAGAAAGAAGTAAAGATCAGTAACGGACTCACGTCCCCTTGAAAATAGGGATTCAACATTCCACCATTTAACTGGGTTGGTGACGATCTTTCCCAAGGGAACCATAAGCCTAAAAAGCCTCGATAAATACTTCTTTCATTTGGAAAGAGATGCCAAATCTTAAGGCATACATATCACACCCAACATATACGCTTATACCTAAGCACATCATTCAATAACAATCTCTCGCCCCATGTGAGCAAAAACTCTAAACCACCATAAAACACCAATGTACAAGACTTCCCGCCACTGTGGACAAGTCCAAACTATCATATAGCAAAATATACCTACTAAAGCCTCTAAATATCCCTACATTTTATAGAGGCAGCATGCACACCTAAGCACGTCATATATATATATATATATATATATATATATATATATATATATATATATATATATATATATATATATATATATATATATATTCAAACAAATAAAAGTTAAACTTAACTTAAAAATATAATTATTCTTAAATCAACATACAAGATATTATTTATTTAATAAGATGAGAGCTGTATAAAGATACATGTATATATTTTTCAGTTTTTTCTCTTCAAAGTGAGAGTTTATAATCTTTTAAACTTACATTGTTTTAAAATTTGAACATTATTGTCTAAAAGTCCCACATCGATCAGCTTTCTCAGTAATAATTTAATCGTGCATTATAAATATTAGGGTTGGACAAACGGGTGGTTTGGGTCTGATTCAGAACCCAACTTTCAATCCGGCTTAAATCACAGATGCTAAATAGATACTTATTTTCGATGAATTGTGGTTTTTCGAATTTAATAGTTTTAAGAATCAAATTGTTTGGTGAATTTATTCAAACAAAAAAATTTTAAACTAAAAAAAAAAGAGAAAAAAAAATACATAAAAACTATAGAAATAATTTCAATCTAAAAAAATTAAACATTTACAAAGAGTTGATTGATGAAATAAGTTCTTTAAGATAAATAATGTGTGATATCTATATTTATCATGTATTCTTCTTTATTGCTTTTACCATGTATTTTTCTTCATTGAGAAAAAAATACCAGAGGCTCTGCTTTAGAGGAAGCTAGATATGATGAATAAAATCTGAAGGTATGTGTAGTTCCGATTATGCATGTCTCCCATTTAGTCTAGAAGATGAATCTCATAGATTTATTGAAGGTCACAATTGAAAGATTTTATTTGTTTGCATTTTCTTGCTCTGAGAAATGAGGAACGAGAAAAATAAAAATTGAATGATTTGAGAAAGATCTGGGCAAGATTGAAAGAGAAAGATATGGGCAGAGATTGAAAAAGGAAAGGAAATGAAAAGTTGAAAGATATAAAGAAAAATCTAGATAGAAAGAAAGTTGAAGATTTCTCACAAAGAATTTTGAGATGAAAGATCTTGGGGACGCTTCATTTGTCTTAGGAGTTCAAAAACTTAGAGATCGTTCTTGAGGTATTTTAGGAATTTTGCAAATGAGTTATACACTCATTGCTACAAGAGACATGTGTAGTCTCAAATAGTGTCTCACTACGGATCTTAAAAGAGAATACATGCATAAGGTTCCATATGCTTCAGTGGTGGTGAGTCTTATGTATGCTTAAGTTTGCACCAGTCCCGGCCTAACATTCATTGTAGGAGTCTTGGCAAATATCTAAGCAACCCTGATATGCAGCACTAGATAGTAGTAAAATATGTAATGTGCTATTTGAAGAGAACTAGAAACTTCGTGCTCACTTATCAAAAGTCAAATAGCTTGGAGATCATTGGGTATTCTAACTCCGATTTTGCAGGATGTCCAGATAGCAGACATTCCACATCTGGTTACATCTTCCTTTTGGCTGGAGGAGCCATATTCTAGAAGTCTTCCAAAAAGACTTTAATGGCTCCCTCCATTATGGCTGAAAAGTTTATGGCTTGCTGTAAGGCATCAAATCATGCAATTTGGCTGTGAAACTTTGTCACAGACCTACAAATTGTTGGGAGCATCAAAAGGCCCTTGAAGGTTTATTGTGACAATAGTGCAGTTGTGCTCTACTCCACCAATAATATGAGTTCTACAAAGGCAAATATTTAACACCTAACCAAATATTTAACACCTAAGGTTTTTCATGGGTATGTTGGTCACATGAGACTTGGTTTTGAGATTTCATTATATTAGTGAGAGTATTTTCCTTTTTTTTATGTTCTATGCTTTGGTTTTATTTTGGTACAAACTTTATGTTATGTTTAATTTTTTGCATAAATATAAACTGATGAGGTACTATTGTTATAACAATATCATGTTTTTTATATTATTTTGTGCAAATATTGATATTTTTAATTGCACCTGGGGAACTTCAGTTTGATCTCAATAAATACTTCAGTAAGACCAGTTGAAAATATGCATGATTAAGATATCATATTACCGAAAATTTCAACGTCACTCATATATCGATCAATGTCATTAAGTGCGTTGATTTTGTGGTCGTCGTGGTTCCATCGTGTTATAGATCAATGATGAAAATCGTGGTGGTCTCATTACTGATGTATGAGGTGGACAATATTGTAAAGTTGAAATCTAAGGATAAATAACATTCGGATGCGCGGCTAAAGAGCTATGATATATTAACATATATTTTCCAAGTGGGATATTGTTGAAATATTTTGTTGAGATTGGTTGAAAATATTCATTTTGTGTTTTGTAATGATTTAGAATGGTTAATTTTAGAGAATAAGCTGCTTAAAAGTCGTGCTTGTGAAAAAGGGACTTGAACCAATCGATTGGTTATAGGTCCTCTGTCAAACCAACCACCAAAAAATCTCAGCTCGGTGTGCCAAAAATGGTGGATCAAATGGTCCAGCTCTGCATACCCTATGCATTTTTCCACCCATAATCAATATATGGTTTTTTTTTTTGTGGGCGCATATCATGGAATGTCTTGGTGTTTTACTACGACTCCTATTTTGGTTGTATTTGAGGTTATGGTTAAAATAAATGGCAAGAACTGAAGACTCGATAGCAGGGTTTTTGTTGTCTTGTTGGATAACCAAATAAAAAGAATTATAAATGGAAGGTAAGAGATCAATGATAATAATTTGGTTCTCATTGTTGTAGTTGTCATTGAGCCCTTTGAGAAAGAAAATAATGTATTATATGTTCTTGTAATGACATATGTGAGTTGAGAGAAGACATGAAAATGTTGGAGAGCATAGATAAGAAAGAGTATGCCATTCCAGATTAATGAAATAAGTGGAGAGGGAGTGATCTCCTTGGAGATGAGAATGAAAATCTAGGAGGAGATCTAAAACACAAAAATAATCCTTTGGTGAATCGTTCTTTCTGTATCCTTCCAAAGGTCATGCGCAAAATAGATGAAGATTTTTCTTTGATAGATTGAAGGGGAAAGCGTTATGGTGATATGAAAAATCACCATGTTGTTGCAGTGCTCCCAGAGGTCATGATTTGGATCGTTTTTCGCTGGTTAAGGGAGATAACAATTGATGAAGCTTGTTTTTTTATGAGAGCACTCGTTTCATGGATAAAATCTATTTATGGTAGTTTTATTCAAAAGAGGAGGATAAATAAAGACGACAGCGTCTTTGATAGGATCCGTTACTACAAAATATACCTTTGGTAACACCATCTTACAACAGCTGTTTAAAAAACTGTAGTAATAACTCATTTTTGCTCGCCTGAATTTTTTATTATTTTATTGAAAGACATTTTTTAATACCCTATGCTCCCTTAGATACTCAAATCTTTGATAGTTGAGATCAACTGTGGTCCTATATGCTCTAAAAGTTGTCAGTTGGGACAAACAGAGTAATTAGTGAACCCAGATTGACTAAATTATTATTCTTTGAGACTGACCTTTTATTAATTGGTACAAGAAAGAGATTTTTGGTAACATTAATAATGGGTCAATTACTCTAGTAGAGAAAATATTCTAAAGAAATATCATTTGGGATATTTTCTTACCAACTTTTAATACCAACCACTCAATTATCTCTCTATTTTCTATCCACATATTTTTCTACTTGTTCCAATGACTTTTCCCTTATCTCAATCTATCAGTATCCAAAAGAAAAACATAAGTAAGAAAAGGGAAGAACATAGAAACAGGGAGGATAGAAGAAATAAAAGGAAACTTGAAGAAAAAAGAAGGAGAAACTTGAAGAAGTGGAAACACCAACCAAACCAACTCCATTTCATCATTAATCAAATTCTTGAGGTAGGTTCTAGTTAGACTCTTTCTTTAGATAGAAACTAGGGTTTTGGTGTTGATGTTGTGTGATGATTAGTAATGGTTCATGATAATATATTTGTGTGTTTCTACTCTAATCATAGAAATTGATATGAATACATGTTATACTTATAATTTTCCATGTTTATATTGATTCTTCATGTTATTGAACGTTGTAATAACTTCATGTGGTTGTTATTGTCATTATGAATACATGTTTCATGATTGAGGAGGAACCATTTTGCATATGTGTTTCGTTCTTAAACTATATCATTCAATCACTTGATTAGTGTTGGTTTGTGTTTTGTAATGATTTAGAATGGTTACTTTTAAAGAAGAATCTGCTTAGAAATGGTGTTTGTGAAAAAGGGACATGAACCAATTGATTGGTTATGGGTCCTCTGTCAATCCAATCAATTGGTTAGGCTTGCTTTAGTGAAGAAAACTGACTTAAACACTATGACAATCGATTGGCTCCAAATAGTAAATGATAGGTCCATTCATGGTTTGTGAAAATTGAAACAGAAAGATCATAACAATCGATTGGTTGCTAGTAGCAATTGATTGGTTCTCTTCAAATTTTGAGGAACGAATTACATAATGTTCTGCTTCACCTAGCCAATCGATTGGTCTATGTTGTTTTCCTTAATATCAGATGTTTGGATGATTCTCAGTGTCATTAACATCTTCTTACACATACCATGTTATGTATGCATTGAATTTACAATATTTGAGTGAATTTCATGATAAAGAATGTGATTCAACCTAGGATCTCGATCATGTTAAAAAGATTAAAAACATAGATTATATTATAAGAATGACTTAGATGGTGATGCTTGTACGCAATGGTACCTCAGTGTGTACCGTGGATGAGTAATCGTTTACTTTATGAATAATAGGCCTTGTATGGAAATATGGTGATGAGGTGAGTATTGGTGAATGAGATCACCTAGTGGCTGACGAATTTAATCATGTTATACGGAAACCAATCACGTATTCAGATAATTTTCCCTTGACATATATGCACATCCCCTTTTTTAGATGCTTATGTAAAGTAGAAAATGGGATGTGGCAAAAATATATGGAATATGTGGTGATGAGGGAGAGGTGGACACCTAAGTGGATTCGAGTCCCAAACGGTGAAAGATACTCAAATTGGGTTCAAGTCTCATACGAGTGACGATTCTTGAAGTGGGTTCGAGTTCCATGGAGAACCCAATATCCACATGAAAGTCGAATAATACGAGCATGTGTGAACTGAGCCTTGCCCTAGACATAGTCTGGTCGGGAATCGATGTTTCGTGAATTTGAATAATGATTTATAGAGTTATGTTTGCATACAATGCGAGAATTCCATGTTACTTAAGTCTTCATACCCTTTTATGACTTAAGTTAAGAATAAATTATAAACCCCGTAGAGCCGAGTGGACCCATAAGATAGGGAACTCACTAAGATTATTATCTCACCCCATTATTGTTGTTATTTTTCAGGAAATTCAATGCAGGTGAAAGGTAAGGACAAGCTAGTTTGATATCCTTGGCGACATGATATTTTGTATGGTGTTCCATTATGTAGATATCTATTTTGAGATCATTCCGAGAATGATCAAGTTCCTAGTTTTATGTTATGCACCTTTGTGTATATTGTACCTTAGTTATTATTTTGGGCACGTATATATGTACACTGTTGGCGATATGCTCTTATGTATTTCAGTATCAGACTTACATTATGCATAATATGTATTCTACACATGTATTATATGTGGGTGTTACATATTTCTTCGCAGTCCATAATAATAACCTTTGTGATGTATGAAAGGTTACTTACTTCAATTCCAAGCACCAACATTTTTTTTATCTTTTTCGTTACAAAAGGGCTTGTCCTTATAGTCTAATAAATATATTAAAATAGTATTTAAATTTTGTTATCAGTCGTGGTGATAAGCTTTACACACACACACACACGTACGCATGCACGCTCGCACACACACGCACACACACACACACACAGAAAAGCGTGTGCGCGCACACACATGTGCACATACACACGCAACATGCGCACACACTTTCACACACACACGTACGCATGCATACACACACGCACATGCACATGCGCACACAAACACACACTCACACCCATACAGTGAAAGATACTTAAAGTGGGTTTGAGTCTCATACGAGTGAAGTTTCTTGATGTGGGTTTGAGTCCAATAGAGAACCCAATATCAAGATGAAATTCGAATTATATATGCATGTGTGAACTGAGCCTTGCCTTAGACGTAGTCTTGTCAAGAATCAATCTTTTGTGAATCTAAATAGTAATTTATAGAGTTATGTAAACTCAAGTGACATGTTTCCATACAATATGAGAATTCCTCATTACTTAAGTCTTCATACCCTTTTATGACTTAAGTTTAGAATAAATTAGAAACCCTGTAGAACCAAGTGGAGACATAGGATGGGGAACTCACTGAGATTATTATCTCACCCCATTATTGTTGCTATTTTTCAGAAAGTTCAATGCAGGTAAAAGTTAAGGACATGCTGGTTTGATGTCATTGACAACTTCATATTCTAGATGACGTTCCATTGTGTAGATATCTATTTTGAGATCATTCTGAGATTGATTTAGTTCCTTGTTTTATGTTATGCACCTTTGTGTACAGTGTGCCTTAGTTATTATTTTAGGCTTGTATATATGTACATTAATGTTGATATGCTCTTATGTATTTCACTACCAGAATTACACTATGTAAATATGTATTTTAGACATGTATTATATGTGAGTGTTACACATTTCATCGCGGTCCATAATAACAACCTTTGTGATATATGAAAGGTTACTTGCTTCAATTCCCACACACACATACATACGTACACCCACGCGTACAAACCCATGCACGCACATACCCTTGTAGGCACACACGCACACGCAAGCGCACACATGTACACACACACGCACACACACACACATGCGTACATACACACACGTGCGTACACACCCCTCCCCACACACACAGACATGTACGCACGCACCCACGCTCGCACGTGCACATGCATACGCATACACTGACACGCATGCATGTACATACACCCTCTCTCTCACACACATGCACACACCCGTACACGCATGCACTCACGTACTCACGTGCACACACACTCACACACACACACACATACACACGCACACACACACATGAACGCACACACACAAACACAAATACATACACAAACACACACATGCACACATACACACAAACACACACATGGGAACATGCACACACACACATACAGGAACACGAACACAAGCATAAACGCGCATACACACATAAATAAACACAAACACACACACACACACATACACACGCACACGAACACAAACACACATACGCACACACACACACACATACACATACACACACTCACACACATACACACACACATACACACACACACACACACACACACACACACACACACACATATATATATATATATATAAGTGAAGTTATCAAGATTTCACATAGAACAACTGTCACTCTCAAAAGAAAACCCTAACATCCCTCTCTTTCACATCAGCGAACTCGTCCTCAAAAGCTTCTTCATACTAAAACTTAGTCAACTTCATAAGCTTTTTATTTTCCATGATTTGTGTTTTTTGGGTTATCGCTACTTGAATCTCTGTTATTGAAATCAATCTTACGTATATGTTCCATGTACGACACTAGTTCTTCTTAAAAGTATAAAAATCTATGTTCAATATAGTTCTTACCATATTTTGTTTATGTTAACATGTTGTTAATGTCATGCTAGTTTATGTGTCCAAATCAAGTTATCATGGTGTTTATAGAATTACAATCTCATGTTAGTTTATGTTTCTAAATCAGGTTAACATGATAATATACATTTGACTTATAGGTGTTGTTCACAAAATGTTTATGTTGTAATAAAGAAAAATTACAAGGAGGAAGAAGCTAATGTAAAAACGGAATACTTAAGCTTCGTCCTCCTTTCAAGGAGCACAAGTTTGTCACTCTCACTTCAGCTTCATTATCCTTTCATTGTAGATTCCATTATGAGACAAGTAGATCATTTCTTCATCTTCATTCGTCAAATGTTTTCAATAAAAGGTATGTTTGTGAAACATTTTATGAGTTGATATGTTATTTGTTGTTCAAAATATTTGCCTCTTATTTTAATTCCAGTTGAGTTTATTATATCGTATGTAGATTTCTTGTTTCACTAACCCCTCACTAAACATGCATTCGTTTAAATTGATTTAGAAAATGACAATCTGAAAATTAGGTTATATTTGAAAAGTAACTTAGATGAATCAATGTTTTTCGATTTGCATCAATCTTGTAATTCATCTCTAACTCTTTAACATATAGAATTTGATTCAATGCCCCCAAGTTCTTCAAATCAATTATTCATTTACTTCTATTTTATATTGCAAAACATCAAATTTGTTGAGAAATTTTGAATCATCTTCATCGCTGTCAGCTTAATAATCATCATCATCGATTAAAATAATGATGATGATGATAGTGATGATGATGACTCGAAATTAGTCAACAAATTGATGCTTTGCACAATAAACTATAATAGAATGAACTTTACTTTGAAGAACTTGGGGCATTGAACCAAATATTATATGTTAAAGAGCGAGAGATGAATTACAAGATGCATGCAGTTCGAAAAACTGTGGAGTGTTTTAAGTTATTTTTCAAGGATATTTTAATTTTTCAGATTATTATCTTCTAAATTAATTTGAATGATTGTATATGTTTATTGAGGGGTAAGGAAAAACAAAAAATCCACATATTTTATAATAATCTCATATATATATATATATATATATATATATATATATATATATATATATATATATATATATATATATATATATATATATATATATATATACCATTCGGTTGGAATATATAACCATGTTGAAATATTTAATTTATTCACGTTTTAATTAAATTGTTGTGGCTGAGTTTTGAGCCTATGACATATATATATATATATATATATATATATATATATATATATATCACAATGATTATTTAATATAACCATTGTGATAAGTAGTACTCTACCTAGTTTATCACAACGGTCAAACACTCGTGGTGGAAAAGACCATACATACAGCCACCACTTACCACAAAAAATTTGGTCAGATGTGGTGGTATCCCTCACTACTACAAAATACATCTTCGGTAACATAATACTACTACGGTCATGATTTCCACCGTTGTCATATCACAAACTGGATGCGCCTGATGTTTATTTATTTATTTTTTGATAGTTATTGAATCATGGTTGAGGTAAACAACCATGGTGATATAGTAAATATTATAAGGTTCGAATTCCAGCAACTACATTTTTTCCATTTTTCCTATTACAAAAAGCGTGTGTCACTTAAGTTCATAAATAAATAAAAATTTAAAAATTATTTAACCATGATTTTAATATTCAGTCGTTGTAATATGATCTGTACAACCTTTGCTCTTCCCAAAAGAGAGAAACGACTATAATGATGATTGAAATTTTTCTTTATTTCTCAAGACCGTCACAAGTCATTCAAGAATATCAACCATTAGAAGTAATCATTGAAAGAATTAAATCATCAGATGTTTCATCTTCATCCTCTTCAATAAATGTACACTTTCATATAAAGAATTTCCACTTCTTTAAACTATTCTTCATAACTTCCTAGCTATAACAATATGAGTTTTGCATCTCAGAATGCTAAGAGAAATAGCTCAACAGAAGCTACTTTTGAGAACCAAACAACCACAACAATACAACACCATCAACAGACAACTGAGGAGGTCCAGACATCTTCCTCGACTGTTGTCAGGGATGCGCCGAGGGTGAAGAAGGCCAAAAAGAAGAAGAAGAAGAAGAAGAAGAAGAAGAAGAGAAAGATGCCGAGGAATATTTTTTACTATGACTCAGATGAGGGTAGTGAAGAGGGAGTCATAGATTGAGAAGATTCCTATAGTGCTAAGGAATACTCTTTCCTTGTGGGCCTCTTAATAGAATTTCTTTATTTTTGTTTAATATATTATTTCCTCTTTACAAAAAAAAAAAAATAGTACACGGCCAACAAAAATAACAACAAAAACATTAATGAATAATAACAATAACAACATTAAATAACTCTCACCATTAAGTTCATAGATAAATTAAAAAATGAAAGTTATTAAACCACGGTTTTACTAAACAACCATTGTAAAATTTGAAGATTGCATCACAGTTTTTCTTTGCCAACCATGACGAAAAGTTATATTTTTTTAGTATATAAGCGAAATTATCTATCGTTTAGTACACAATAGTCATTTCTCTCAACATAAAACCCTAACATATTTCCCTCTTCTTTCTCATAACATAACCCTTGAAATTCTGGTACATGTGCAGAATTCAGATGTCCTAGAACATGCCGTTCGACATCTGGTCTGACATGATCACAAAGGGCAAGGTATATTGCAATAATCATGGTACTGAAAAAATAAGAGCAAGACACACAGAATTGTTAACCCAGTTCGGTCTAACACATTTACTTTGGCGACTACCAAGCCAGGGATGAAGTCCACTATCAGCAGTATCAATTCAAAGCTAAACTACCCGTTTAAAGCTTATCACTTAATCACTACCTAATGACCCTTCTACCTAGCAGTTGACAATCCACCACTGCATCAACGGCTCTTTACCTATACAACAATTCAACTGGAACGACACCTTTCCAAGACACAACTTAGAGTTACTTCAAAGCTTCCTCCAAGAACAATACTCCTCTTACTTAACAGCTTCGAGGATCACACTTACAAACTGTCCAACTCACAGGTCGAGTGGTACAGGAACCAACCCTAATACTAGAACTTTTACATCTTTGGTTGCGTTACGAAACTAGGTTACAAACCATCTATATATAACCTATTCCCAACTGGATTTGGGCCTACAAAAACATAGCAAATGAGCTGCTGCAAATCAGCAGAAACTTCTGCTACAGAATAGGACTTCAATCTATAACTTCCTAAAATATCTCCATATTTAGAAAGTGTATATTTTCCAATATTCTTCTCAATTTTAGACTTGAATCTTCAGACCTATTAATTCAGCGCCACATAGAAATTGCATATTATTTCCTGAGTCTTCTGCATCTATTAGGGCATAACAGAATTATGAATTCTCTTCAGTTCTGGCACGATGTCGAATGAACCTGCATGGGACATCTTGATACGACATGTTATACCAGATGTTGAAACTTCTTCAGCTCAACATGTTCCATTGCACACTAGAACTCCTTGCTCAACCTGTTCTTCATATTGCTGCTATTATTTGTTTTACAAAATTAAAGCCAACCCTTAAAAATAAAGAACTAACATTCTCCCCCTTTGGAAAATTTTGGCTAAAACAAATACATAAACATTACCACTCAGATTACAGCAGCAATTACAACTCTATACTAATGTCAGTAGTCCTCAACAACTACTGATCCTAACAGTAACCCTCAGTAGCTACTGTGAACAGCAATCCTGGAGAATCATCTTCTAGGGAATACTTGAATGATGTTAGGACATCATGTTTGACAACTCTTTTGGCAGCACATTTCTATGAGCTCCATAACATCACCTTCGAGCACCACAGCACAATTACTTCAGGAAGCACATCAGGAGGTAAGAAGTAGAAAGTCCTGAAGTTATGCACATGAGGAAGAAGATATCTGGTGTATATGAGGAAGAAGATTTCTGACTCCCCCTTAATCCCACACATTTCTTTTTCCTTCCAGCTCAGACCTGGATAATTGTAGAAGACTCCTCCAAAAGAGAAACGTCTGTCTTCACACACAAGACCAATGGTGGCATACGAGATTTCTGCACACCTTTCTTGATCAGACGCCCCCAGTCAACCTGTGGCATAAGATGAAACTTAGGAAGTATCAATCTATCAACCCAAGTAACTCAGAACATAAGTCACAACTGTGTTCATAACTCAGGACACAAGTCACAATTGGAACTCAACACTAACTCAAGGAAATGACACCCTCTTAGCAAACACTTGGAACTGCAGACTCAGAACAAGGCATCTGCATAACCCATTTCACACACCCTTTCTCCCCCTTTTTAGCCAAAACTTGGCAAAGAAGGCCCTCATAGAACCAGACCCAAGTGACGCTTACCCAAATACGAACAAACGCCATAAGGCTAGTGAAACAAAACACTCACTTGGCTGGAGGAGAAGAGAACAGCCCCTATAAATAGCTGACCAGTAACTTAGGAATTAACGAGCCTTGGATATGTCAAGGTTCTTGGTCAAAGAAACGCTATTTTAGGTATCAAAAAAACTGTATTCAAATTCAATGCCTACCTTCCAAAACTGCCTTGACTGCCTTAAATGTTTCTCAACTGAATCTTACCATAAATTAGGCCAATAACGCTCCATGCATAGGAAGAGACACGTGTTTCGCCTTATCCTTACACCACCGTCCAGAGTAATTCCTTGTTTGGCTCAAGAAAAACATGTCCTGTACCATGTTCTGACATTTTATCATACAATGTCAGATTGCTCACAACATTATCCACCCAAAACTCCACAAAAAATTATACATTCCAAAACACAAGCACATTTTCTTTTCTGTTGGATTCTGAGACGACTTCTATCGATCAGTGCAACTCATATTCCCTTCTAGATTTCTTCAGGGCAGTAGAGAAAAATAAATTCTCTCAGATACAACAATTCTGCTCTTCAGACTCCTCCTGCATAAGCACTAGCTTCACGCAGCTAGGATAGTACACCAGCCTTAGGAACACCCAACCACACTCAGTAGTACATGTCCCCTCATGTTGTTTGACATTACTCTGCGTATGCTTCACAAAAATCTGCACCCTTGCAGTAATAGACCATAGACAACAGCCTTAACTCCCCCTGCCATGAACAACCAATGCTCCTTATGAAAATGAGCACTTGACACCAGCTGATATTGCCACATTCTCAACATTAAGAACTGCCACTTCTTTTATTTGTTGAGCATAGTCTCACCATGTTTATGCCAAGTCCAATAAACACAAGCCCACTTTATTTGAGATTTCTCACATATTCTAAACAAATGTCTTGCAACACAAGATAAGGACTGCCACCTTCTGTCCTTACATTCACAAGTATCTAATGAAGTCTTCATCATGAAAGTAGTCATGTATTGCCAGAACAAACTACTTAACATCAAGATCAGAATCTGCCCATTCTAATCCACATTATGTCAGAACTGCCACTTCAGACAATAATGCTGCTTCTTCCAACTCCACAAGCACAGTCCCAAACCTTCATCCAGGATACACAACAAACAATGAAGTTGTAACATTATGTAGGACATCAGAATTGGATAGAGGATCACACCTTCTGCATTTTGTTCAGGTAATCACAACCACCTGATCACAACAGAGATAAATAAACTCTCACACAATTCAGAAATCTGAATTGCATCCACACATCAGATAACTACAAAGCTCCCAACAAGGTATTTGTTATCCAAGAAAGATTCACAACCAAACAGCAGATGATGCTCACTTCTCCATTCACACACTTCTGATATGGTCAGCTGATAAGGCTACCTCAGGTTGTCATCAATCACACCACCATAATATCCAGACTGCAGACTTGCATAATTCTCTAGGCAAATACTTAGTCTCCCGTCAAAGTATTTACCCTTATGCATAACATCAATAATAGACAAATACTAAGTCTCCCGTAAAAGTATCTACTATTAGTCAGAATAAGATTACCTTCTCACACAAGGTATGATAATTTATTTGTTATCTTCTGCATAAGTCTGACAACTTCTGATTCTACATATATTCACAAGTTACTTTAACTTGGATCAGTGGCTTGATCTTGGACGTCTTCCTGCGCAAAACAACCTTGGCTGAACAAGCAACCACCTGAATTGATGTTCCAACATCAATCTCAGTCACACATCTTCACATAGCTTTTTAGAAGATACAGTAAAGCTCTAGCACATGAGGATCAACCATCAGTAGCTGATCAAGCTTCCAGGTTATATCACAAACATAATCAGCAGCAGGAACAGCTCAAGAGTCTTCTCCTTAAATCACAACATCTTGTCTGACTTTGAGATGTTGGATGTCATCAACATTCCACAACCAATTTGCCTCTTCTAATCCTTCAGCCAAACTCATCCCAGATAATCCAAGCACATAGTTACCAACCAACCCCACCGGTTTATTCAACTCCACAGTGCTTAACCCTTGAAAGTTTTCCACTACACCAGAATAAGAGTTCCATGCTCTCATAGACTTGATAAATGTCATCAAGTTTATGTAAACAACCTCCATCCTGAATCAGAGAACCATCATCCAGAAAGCTTGAGACATCAGGTACTCTCCCTCAGAATCTGCCAAGTACACTTCAGAGAATCATACATTCTCCCCTTTAATAACAGCACAGACTGTGATTAGATCATATCAATCCTAAGCACACACAGTCAATACTTATCTAGCTTCACAAGATCATTCAGAACATGCTTCCACATAACAGAAACAAGTCATGACCTTTTGATCTTTGACCTTCATGTCCAAGAAGTCTGCTAGAGATAATACTTCTTGAATCTCAAGTTCTCCACTCCTGCAGCAAGGACCAGAAATAAACTGACCTCAGGAGTAAATAACACGTTGATCACACCTTGACCAACTCACACATCTAAAATAAGTTCCAGGGCCAGAACCTTCTTAGACATACCACCCAGATGCCTCCTCTTCCAGATCAGGAGTAGGCTCCAAACTCATGTGATCAAACCACATTAGTTTAGCACCCAGAGCATCTGCTATGCCATTCCTTCAGACAATAAAATTATGCACACTTCTGACGTGATGTTCTAACACCAGATAGGACATCATTCCAAGGAGCACATCAAGAGATCAAAGACTGGAGATTATCCTTTTTAAGAAAGAAAAAAACAAAAGTAAATTACTTCTCAGATCTCTTCTTTACAACATCACTTATCAATGCCTTTATGAGTGGACTTGAACAATAATCCTCAAGTATCGTTGACAGAGTAAGTTGAAGCAGTCTTGCATAAATTCCATCACCATAGGATATACATTCAGAGAAGAACAACCTTCTCAGTTACAACCTCGGGAATAGATAGATTCGCAGCGTATCAAAATACAAACTCCTCAAACCCTTCAGGTGTCCTAGCATCATAATTCAGGTGACACCACAATACCACAGGTTTGAAAAACAAACCTACCACAACACAGTAACTTTTCAACCACTACTAGCCTTCAGCATATGCCACTGCCTGTCACGAACAGTCCATCCTCCACTTCTAGGGACCATTCTCACACTTATATGAACTACTCCAAGTTCAAACAACTTTTCAGTAGAAAGTTTCTACCTTGACCGTGAACCAGAAAGTATCTTCCCTTGGATCTCATCCAGATACAGAACAGAATGACCTACTCTGATACCAATTGAAATTCTGGTACATGTGCAGAATTCAGATGTCCTAGAACATGTCGTTCGACATCTGGTCTGACATGATCACAAAGGGCAAGGTATATTGCAATAATCATGATACTAAAAAATAAGAGCAAGACACACAGAATTGTTAACCCAGTTCGGTCTAACACACCTACTCTGGGGGCTACCAAGCCAGGGATGAAGTCCACTATCAGCAGTATCAATTCAAAGCTAAACTACCCGTTTACAGCTTATCACTTAATCACTACCTAATGACCCTTCTACCTAGATCCTCTCTAGATATGAGAAACCCTTCTCACTCTCAATCATCGCAATGATGTCTAGCAGTTGACAATCCGCCACTGCATCAACGGCTCTTTACCTATACAACAATTCAACAGGAACGACACCTTTCCAAGACACAACTTAGAGTTACTTCAAAGCTTCCTCCAAGAACAATACTCCTCTTACTTAACAGCTTCGAGGATCACACTTACAAACTGTCCAACTCACAGGTCGAGTGGTACAGGAACCAACCCTAATACTAGAACTTTTACATTTTTTGTTGCGTTACGAAACTAGGTTACAAACCATCTATATATAACCTATTCCCAACTGGATTTGGGCCTACAAAAACATAGCAAATGAGCTGCTGCAAATCAGCAGAAACTTCTGCTACAGAATAGGACTTCAATCTATAACTTCCTAAAATATCTCCATATTTAAAAAGTGTATATTTTCCAATATTCTTCTCAATTTCAGACTTGAATCTTCAGACCTATTAATTCAGCGCCACATAGAAATTGCATATTATTTCCTGAGTCTTCTGCATCTGTTAGGGCATAACAGAATTCTGAATTCTCTTCAGTTCTGGTGCGATGTCAAATGAACCTGCATGGGACATCTTGATACGACATGTTATACCAGATGTTGAAACTTCTTCAGCTCAACATGTTCCATTGCACACTAGAACTCCTTGCTCAACCTGTTCTTCATATTGCTGCTATTATTTGTTTTACAAAATCAAATCCAACCCTTAAAAATAAAGAACTAACAACCCTAACATCTATGTCACTCTTTAAACATACACCAACCTTCAGAATCTTGTTCATCAATCACTACCTTGAGTTTTGAGGTTCGTTCATTAAACTTATGCTTCGATTTCATTTATGTTTCTTGTTAAAAATGGGTTCTCATTTTTTCATTTGGTGAATGTTCTCATTTTTTCAGATTCGTCTTCACCACCTTAACAAAACGCATACTTTGGCTATGGTACATATGGTTTGTGTTGCTATGAATAAAAAATAAAAAATGTATGAAGCTATTGTGTAAACTTCATTCACATTGTGCTTCTTCTTCAGAGCATCATAAACTAGACGTACTTCATAATTTCTTCAGTTCCACGATGCCATACCCTCATTTTTACCCTGACATTTTCATCATCTAGGCATTATATCATTAGCATATCATTTAACCATTTTGCATTCAAAAATACAAAAATATGTTGACTTTTTGTTTACATTCGTTTTTGTTCAAGCTTTAGGGTTTTGCAGAGTTGAATTGTGGATTGTTCAAGACTTTAAATCAAGTGGGTTGAGATTGCTTCAATGGCTATTCATTCATGAATTCGAGTGAAGAGTTTAACCTAATCATGGTCAAACCCAAGATCTAGGCTTCATTTACAAGTCATTGCAGGTTATGGGTCATTTTGTGGACAAATGTGAATAAAATTCAAAGTGTTGTGTGGGAAATCATCAGGTGATCAAGGTTAGGGTATTATGCAAGTGTAAGTTCATTTGATGAAATCAGTTTGCAGTGTAGTCAATTTAGTGCCTTTGGTTTCATATTTCAAGTCAAGTCATACCTATGTTTGTCCGTGTTTGAGGCATTGGTTCAAGGACAGTTCAAGATGATATCATTCAGTCAAAGTTAGAATTCAAGAGTGATTCATATTTTTAGCCATTTCTCAAGGATATCTTTCATTCATTTTGATTCTTGCAATTCAAGTGTGATTCAAGCAAATATGGAGGATTCAAATTACAACTAAACAAGACCCATAAAAAAAACTGAGTCCATTACAAGAAAAATAATTCAAGGGTCTATTATTAACAAAACAATGGAGCTGCCAATAGTATTCCAACTAAGCCCAATTCACATTTACAATGAAAATCAAGGTAATTGCTATCCAAAAACCTGCCACATGAGAAGCAAAACAAGCACTTGAAGCTTACAACAATTCCAAGAGTAGCCCATGAGAAACACAACCCACCTTCACAATCCAAACACAAACCAAATTGACTTCAACATGGAGCACGGCTAGCACATGAGAAAAGCAAGCTACATCAAGCCAAAATGTCACAACCAGCTACACAATCCAAATAACAAAGCAGCAAGCTGCTTCAAGATAGGCCAACACGACAACGAGCTACAAACCAAAATGACATGAGTTGCACAAGCTTCACAAAACCCAAGCTGTATACACAAGCCAAAACGTCATAGTACGCAAAAACACAAGCCAGACACGATTTTACGTGAAACCAAAATGCAAAGCCACTACATGAATAATTCATATTCCAAACGGCAGATACGCAAGCAAAACGCGGGGAATTCATGAGGTTTCACAAACAAACTTTCACAATCAAATTGCATAAATTGTCCTTAAACATCTCTATAAATAAGATGCTTCTGTTAGTTAGCAAATTTCGACCAGGGGAAGAAAAGTGAGTCAAAGAGAAGCTTGACATCATAAATGAAGAAGTCGAAGCAAGCTAGACTGACGACCCTTCGAACCGATGACGAAGCAAGCTCGACGGATAACCCATCAGAAGGATGTTGAAGCAAGCTCTACGGAGAACCATTCTGAATGAGGTCGAAGGCAAGCCAAAACGGGAAGGTTTTGCAACTGACGAGAACGTGGGGGAAAGTTACACAAGAAATGGGTGTTCATGAGTGGACGTGTGGCAAGTTGTGAATAATCAATAGCAAATTTGCAGTTATTTTTTTATTCCTATTTAAGTAGAATTTAGTTTTCAGTTCAAGGGGTCGCATTTTGTAACATTGTAAGAAAACACTCAAAGTACCAGCATCTAAGAGAAACGAGTCATTTCTACCCAAATGTATGCATGCGTCCAACTTATGTTTAAGCAATTTACATTTTGAGTTTCTTATTTCAATTCACTTTCCTTGTCAATTTTGTTTTGTTATTTCTCATTTTATTTATATTAGTTGCACGAACGCATATTCACTTGATCCCTTGTCCACCATTTCAACCCAAAATACTTAAATAACCATTCCATACTTAACACTAAGTCTAGGATTTTGTAGTCGATCCTGTAAGTAACCTTTAATAAGAGGCTAGAGATTGTTCACCAAAAATCCGGTCAAACAAATTGGCACGCTCAGTGGGATACATTGTGTTAAGTAGATGCAAATGCATAGTTGTAAGAAAATGGTAGATCCAAGAAATACCAGTCCAAACGAGGAGCAATCCTCAGGAGGAAATACAATTGTGTCAGAAGCAACTGAGGTTAGTTCTAACACTATGGCTGCAGTTTCGACTGCCCACAATAGACCAACACTGTCACCTCATCGGCCTGAAGCTCTAAGACCGACGGTGGTTGGAACTTCAGGGCCATATATGCCCAGTTTCACATTGCCCATGTATAGTAGGGATCGAGGCTTTGGAATGCCAACCGAGTTGATGGCAAGTATACATAGTAGCAGTTCAACATTTTGCGAAAATTCATTCTCAGCGTTCTCGCCTTACCATGGATTATGACCCATGGGAAACCAATTCGGTCGAACCACAAGGCTAGGGTTTCCATCTCAGGCAATCCCAACCTTCACTTCAAGTTCTGTCGCGGTTATGAGACAATAGATGGACGAAAGTAATCACGAAATGGTCCATATGCTAACTCAAAAAATGGGAACCATACTTAGGCCATTAATTCAGGATTCGACTCAGAGTTACCAACAACTAGCAACTCAAATGACTAGAATAGGTGATTTCTTAGGTGCTCATAGAGCATAAGTTTGATAGATGACCTCTCCTCAACCAGAGGTACCAGTCTGTCACAAAGAGAGGCTCGACGAGACAATAGACCAAGAACCCTAGGTGGTCGAACCAATACCTAGGGTGGCCCAACACCCCCCGGTCGTGTTAGTTAATAGAAACCAAGATCCTGACCACGTGGTCAGGCAAGTTCGACAGGATACAATGGTTGGGGAACAAAACCTAGAAGCCATTATTGAGCGAATCATGGTTCGAAACAGTGTGAACCCTGGCCTTTAAATGCCAACATATTCATCCCAATTACCGTATTTTGTCTTGCAAACATAATTGCCTAGGGGATTCAAGGTTCCTAAGTTTACCAAGTTCCCTGGGGACACCGAACACGTTTCCAGGTATCAAATTGAAGCTGAGGACAAATCAAACGATGTGGATTTGAAAATGAAATACTTCCCAAGTTCCCTCACAAAAGACGCGCTCACTTGGTTCACAATGCTACCTCTACAGTCCGTCCATACGTGGGCACAGTTGGAGAGATTGTTCCACGAACAATTCTACATGGGACAATCGAAGATAAGTTTGAAAGAGTTGGCCAACGTCAAACGAAAGGCCGCTGATTCAGTTTATCAATACTTCAACAAGTTTATACTTTTGAAAGCAAGATGCTTTACTCAAGTCCCTGAACACGAGTTAGTCGATCTGGCTGATAGAGGTCGACAAATCGAATGACTGAATGCCGAAAAGGCCAGAACTGGTAAATGCCATAAGAAAGAGAAAGTGTCTTATGTAGCAGCAAACACATACTCTTATGAAGACGAAGAGCTAGTTGACGAAAGTGAGGTCAACGTGGCTGAGCTCAAGCGGGACCTCCTTACACTTGTAAATTATTGAAACCATCAAACGGGAAAAATCCCGTCGAAACTAAAAAAATAGATAAATTCGTTTCAAAAACTTATACTTTCGATATATCTAAATGCGATGAAATATTTGATTTGTTAGTCAAGGATGGCCAAATTATTGTGCCCCAAGGCCTGAAAAATTAGAGAAGAAGGAAAAAAAAGATTCTGTAATTTTCATAATTTTCTTGGTCATAAAACATCTCAATGTGTTCTTTTCAGGGATTTTGTGCAAAAGGATTTGAAAGAAGGAAGGCTTCAATTTGGCGAAAAGCCAAAGATGCAGGTGGATATGAATCTTTTAAAGGTCGAGGAGGCCTTATATGCTGAACCTTTTAAGTGCATGATGGTCGAAACTACTGATGGTTTCGACGAAGGAGGAAAACCTCTCATCCCAAAATTTGTGTTTGACAAAATGGGAGCTCCTTGATGAAACGAAGAGTTCAGGAGGCAATTTCAGCAGCCTCGACCAAAGACCTCTCGTCCTCCGTCGGACACCCCGCAAGAAAAATGGGTGGAACCAGTGAATAAGAAGGGGGCAAGAGGCCAAAGTGGAGGGTACTTGATGTGGAGACAGAAGCGAGGAACCCAGAGTAAAGAACTTGACCTAAACACTATGTGGTTTCTCCTAATTACAAAGGGAAAAAACCCCATGACAAGAACACAATAAAGGCGTTATCATAGAAATAAGAAAGCTGAGAGAGAGGCTTCAACATCACAGTTGAAACCTGTTGAAACGCCTAGGTAGAAAAGGCACTATCTAAAAGGAAGGCTCGTCGAGAGGGAAAAAATTGTGGCGAACCATACACTGGCCATGAATGTCGACCCATCGAGAGAAAAGGAGGTAGTGTCAACCCAGACCACAGAGTACACTCGCCTGATTGATGATGAGGAAGAACCTGAATACACTCCCCAGTCGGATGAGGAAGAACATGAATACACTCCCCAGTCGAATGAGGAAGAACCTGAATACACTCCCTAGTCAGATGAAGAAGAGCCTGAGTATACTCATTCACCAGAGGATGAGATGGTCGATGACAACTATGGTGAAGACTTTATCATCAACTGCAGCATTATGTCGGTGTTACCTGATGAATATGACAGAGTGTCGAAAGTTTTCGAAGCTAATGAAGACTTTGTGACAGACGAAACTGTTGAAGACAAACCATTGTGTTACTATGTTATGAACAGTGGAATGGTGGAAGAGCAAAAGGCTATGTTTGAGAAGCCCAGCCCAGGAAAGATGTATCATCTGAAACCATTATTCATAAAGGCAAAGGTAGATGGGATGCCAGTAAACAAGGTATTTGTCGATGGAGGGGTAGCTGTCAATTTAATGCCTCATACCTTGTTCAAAAAGATGGGAAAGTGTGACGTCGATATTCGACAACACAACATGATTTTATCCAACTATGAAGGAAAGACCAGTAACATACTAGGGGTGATCCAGGTCGAACTGGCTGTTGGTACAACTACCCAATCGACGCTCTTTATGGTGATAAACTCCAAAGCAAACTTGAATTTACTGTTAGGACGTGAATGGATGCACAGAATAGGGGTAGTGCCATTAACCTTACACCAAAGGTTAATCATTTAGAGAAAAGATGGCATTGTAGAGAATATTGAAGCCGATCAGAGTTAATACAGAATCGACGAAGCGAAGGGCGTGAAGAAATCCTTCGACCAACATTTGGCAAATGTTGCACCTTGTGATGGCGAATCAGAAGTTTACACCTCCGTCGAAAATACAAATTGTTTCCTAATTCTAGATCCTGACTATAGGTTTATCTAGGATACTGAAGAGGCAATAGAGCCTAAAGAGGTGAATCCACCTACGGGGTGACTTGATGTCGATGGAGATGACCACTGAGTCAGAAAGCATGGCTCGAATTTTAGCTTATTTGGCTAAAAACAAAAAAAAGATCGGCACTAGAAGCCGAGAAATTACAAAATCTGGTTGTCGAGGCCAAAGGCAAAGAACTTGAAGATGGCCAACAAGGCTAAACAATAGCTTCAGAAAGCCGGAGGCTAGATTGTATCTACAACAATGAGTCTTTGGGGTTTGAGAAAGACCCATTGAATGAATTGCAGAGAATGTAAGCATAAGATCCACTCGAAGAAATAGATCACGGAGATAGAGTCACAAAAAGACCAACTTATATAAGCCTAAAGTTGGATCAGAAATGAAGGCGAAGCTGATCGAGTTATTGAAAGAATACAAAGATTGTTTTGCTTGGGATTATGGCAAGATGCCTGGTTTGAGTCGAAGCGTGGTGGAACATCGCTTACCTATTCAACCAGGGAAAAGGCCAGTGAAGCAACATTCTCGAAGGTTTGCTCCAGAATTCAGAATGAGGATTAAGCAAGAAATCGAAAGACTAATCAAAAGCCAATTCATTAGAACTGCAAGGAATGTCGAATGGTTAGCTAATATTGTACCGATCATTAAGAAAAATGGTACGCTTCGAGTTTGTATAGATTTTAGAGACCTGAACGAGGAAATTCCCAAAGATGAGTATTTGATGCCAGTGGGAGAAATGTTAGTCGATTCAGCTATATGTTTCAAATATCTCAGTCTGCTTGATGGATATTCTGGCTATAACTAGATTTTCATATAAGAAGATGATGTACCCAAAACGGCATTTTGATGCCTAGGGGATTTGGGAACATACGAATGGGTTGTGATGCCGTTTGGTTTAAAAAACACCGAAGCAACCTATCAAAGACCTATGAATGCTATGTTCCATGATTTTATAGAAAAGTTTATGCATGTATGCATTGATAACAATGTGATAAAATCCTCATATGAAAATGGGCATTTGGACCATCTTCGAGGCTCCTTCGAGAGAATGAGAAAATATGGATTAAATATGAATCCACTAAAATGTGCTCTCTGTGTACATGCAGGAGACTTTCTAGGTTTCGTAGTGCACAAAAAAGGCATCGAGATCAACCAAAACAAAATAATGGAAATTTTGGATCTCCAACCTCCTTCGACAAAGAAGCAACTACAATCTTTTTTGGGGAAAATAAATTTCTTGATAAGATTCATATCGAATATACGTGGCAGAACAAAGGTTATCTTGCCATTATTCAAAATCAGGAAATAAAGTGATTTTCACTGGGGACGAGAGCAACAGAAGGATTTCATTGCCATCAAAGAATATCTCACAAGGCCTCCCATTTTATTGTCCCCTAGTAGAAATAAGAGTATGAAATTATATATTGTTCCATCTGATTCGACCATAGGAAGTATGTTAGCGTAAGAGGATGATAGTGGTGTCGAAAGACCCATTTAATACCTCAGTTGAATCTTAATAGATGCTGAAACTAGGTACAATATGATTGAAAAATTGTGCCTATGCTTGTACTTCTTATGTATGAAATTAAAGCAATATATAAAACTAGTTGATGTTTATGTTTCGTCTCATTTTGATATTATTAAACATATGTTGTCTAAACCCATTTTACATAGTCGAATTGGGAAATGGGCACTTGCATTAACTAAATTATCTTTGACATATATGCCTTTGAGGGTTATGAAAGGCCAAAATGTGGCAGACTTCATTGTAGATCATGCAATAGTCGAGTCGTCCCTAAACATGATCGACAAAGACTCTTGGAAATTGTACTTCGACGGGTAAAGTCATAAAAATGGAACTGGTGTTGGAGTCTTAATATTATCTCCAAAAGGAGTTCCGACGAAGTTCAAGTGTCAAGTAGGCGGAAGATGTTCCAATAACGAAGCGGAATATGAAGCCCTGATCATTGGCCTTAGTATCTTGAAATATTTAGGTGCAAAGATGGTCGAAATAAAAGGTGATTCAGAGCTAGTGATCAAGCAAATTACATGAGAATATAAATGCTTTAAAGAGCATTTGTTAGTGTATTTTGCAATAGAAAAACAACTTCTGGAATAAGTTGAGATAGTCAGCATCACACATGTGCCTAGAATAGAGAATTAAGAGGCTAATGAATTAGCACAGATTGCATCTGAGTATAAGATGTCGAACGATAAGCTCAGAGACTTTATTGAAGTTAGAGAGAAGGTGGTGTTGAACGTATTACCACCACCAAATATGTCAATCCCAAAAGTTAAGGGGCATAAACTTTGAACAAGATCTTTGAGATTTTTGAGGTTTTGGCCATCGACAAATTGATAAAGTCAGATTGGCGAAAGCCAGTCGTAGAATACCTAGAAAATTCGGTCGAAAACACTGACAGGAAAATCAAGTATAGAGCATTAAGTTATGTCTGTTTGGGCAATGAATTGTTGAAAAAGACCCCAAAAGGTGTGTTACTCAAGTGTCTTGGAGATACGGAAGTGTACCTAGCAATATCAGAGGTACATAGTGGGACATGTGGAGCTCACCAAGCTGGCCAGAAAAAAATTACTGGTTTCGACAAGCATATTAATGTATAACATAAAAATGAACTTGTTGGGAATTTCTTGACAGGTAGTTAAGAAAAGCCTCATGCCTTCAATAGGCCGACTCAGTGTCAAATACATAATACGCTCCGACACAAGAGCACCTAGTTGATATTAAAAGGTGACTTTCAGCCAATGTTGCAGTAACCATATGGGGCCCGACAAATTCAAGGCTTTAGGAGTGGTGTGAAGGAGTTTTAGCTTCAGAGAAGCAATGCCCAAAGAGTGATAAAGGGATGCCAGTAAAAATTTTCCCAAGGAAACCTGTCGACCCTCATGTATCTGGGTCGCTAAACCAATATAGCTCTTGGCTATTTGCAAAGATCCAGGACAGAACACATAGTAGGAGAGCCAAAGAGTTAAGAAAGCAATATGTTCCCTGTCATAGACTTTCTCATAATCTTGGACATAGTGGTCTTTGATATAATGTTTGAGGCTGGCATGATTGATAGAGAAAGTGTTTTCATTCGAAAGAGTTGGTTCAAAAGTTTTTCCCAAAGGTGAGAGGCCAGTAATGGCTGCCACGTTGAAAAGGGTGGGCGTTAACATACCACAAGGAAGTTGGAAGGTGTTGGTCGAACCTTCCCAGAAGTAAATCTAAGCAAGTAGCATGCATGGATTGACTCTATGAGCATGTCTTGATATCTGGATGGCATCGAAGATGAAAGTTATTTCCCATTGCTCTTGATGCTTGCTTTACACCCTGTCGAGCCAGGCCGGGTAATCTTTGTTGCCAGGAGTAGGCATCGACCAAAAAACCATGGCATTTGGATCCATAAAATTTAAGTCGAGAGAACCCTTCTTAAGAGCAGGTGGAATGGCGGAAGTATAACAAAGGAAGTATTCTTGAACCTTTTTGGGGTGTGTCCTTTCATCTGGATATGGCCTATAGAAGGCAACAAGTTTCTCAGCAACAACGAAAGGAATGAGCATTTGTCACTGCTAGTTCGTTACTTTAGATTTATCATTTGACATTGGTTAAGCAATGGTTTTTAGACCTTCTTCTTCAGTAAGGACGAAGGTTATAGGGTTGTTACCAGTGTTGTGAGCAATAGAAGGCATAACAATGTGAATGAAGAGAAAGAAGACGAAGAAGATTGTGTTTCTCTGGGAGTTTCTCTGAAAGTTGCAGAAAATAAGCGTGAAGAAGAAGGAAAGAAATGAAATAGGCAGAAGGAGTATTTATAAGCACAAAACTCAAACGGTAATGATGGACAAGTGGCAATCGACGGCGGTTGTGACTATTCTGTTCCACTGTAGTGGGAAAACTAGTGGTAGTAGCTGAGAAACCCACGACCAAGGGAATAGCCAAAATCATGATGAAAAGTGATGGAGTGCTCCTTTGGGATCGTGATGCAGAAATTTGTTATCATTATGCATGATGTCAGAAGATTGGACATAGAGTCAAAAATTTGCAAGAATAAAACGCCATTTCTTAGTCGAAGGTGATCTCGGTCAAAATTGGCCTTTTAGGGGGGAAATTTGTTTGCTAGAAAATTTCAACTAGGGCAAGAGAAGTGAGTCAAAGAGAAGCTTGGCATCATAAACGAAGAAGTCGAAGCAAGCTCGACAGATGACCCTTCAAACCAAAGTCGAAGCAAGCTTGGCGGATAACCCGTGAGAAGGAAGTCGAAGCAAGCTCGATATACAACCACTCTGACTGATGTCGAAGGCAAGCCAAAACGGACAGGTTTTGAAACTGATGAGAAAGTGAGGAAGTTACACAAGAAGTGGGTATGCATGGATGGACGCGTGACAAGCTGTGAATAGTCAACAACAAAGCAGCACTTATTTTTTATGCCTATTTAAGTAAAATTTAGTTTTCAGTTCAAGGGGTCACATTTTGTAACATTGCAAGAAAACACTCAAAGTACCAGCGTCTAAGAGAAACGATTCATTTCTACACAAATGTATGTATGCGTCCAACTTATGTTTAAGCAATTTACATTTTGAGTTTCTTGTTTCAATTCACTTTCCTTGTCAATTTTGTTTTGTTATTTCTCATTTTATTTATCTTAATTGCACGAACGCAGATTCACTTAATCCCTTGTCCACCATTTGAACCCAAAATACTTAAATAATCATTCCATACTTAACACTAAGTCTAGGATTTTCTAGCCGATCCTGCAAGTAACCTTTAATAAAAGGCTAGAGATTGTTCGACAGAAATCCTGTCGAACAACTTCTCCTTCATTTTCTGGAAGCTTTTGATAGCCAAGAAATCGTTGCACGAACCGTTTTTCTCCATCACTCTTTACGCAAAAAATTCACACCCTTCACGATTCTTTACATGATTGCATATTTTCTACAAACAGCAACAACAACTCACAAACACAAAACCTGAAAAACAAATAACACGCAACAACAACAATACACACACCTAAACGAATAAACACAAACGCAAATCCATCACCTCACATCAATTTCAGCCGTGGTTCACAACACCAACGCACAAAACTCTATGCACATCAACATATTGCAACGAACCAATCACAAACTTCAAACTTCCTTCATCATTGTTGTGGATTCAAAGGTATAATATCGAGCTTGTTGACTGAGATTGGGTGTTGGTAAGACTTCCGCCGCTGGCAGTGATGAATTCCAGCACGACGACAACTTTCTTTTTCCGACGAGGCGTTTTTGTTTAAGGAGAAGGAGAGCGCGCTTGTGAAAGTTTTGATGCTGGTTGTTTTGTTCATCTTTTAAAAACCTCTTTTTATGTTTAATGTGGGCTCAACACATTTATTATGAGATTGTTATTCATACTTTGCCTTAGTCCACACCTCCCTTTCCTTATTTCACTTTTCATTTTTTATTTCTTATTTGTTTTTTTTTTACTTTAATTTCTTTGTTAGAATTTTATAATATTTGAATTTTGAATTTGATCTTGATTTCTTATGTCACTCATTTTTTATCCATTACTTCCATTAATATTTTGTTTATTTGCTCTTCATTTCATCTCGATTTTATTTTTATCTTGGTTGGTGAAATTCTTAAAGATCATGGAATATTGATTTTCAAGGAGATCGAATCTTCATTATTTCAAATTTTTTGATGAATGATCATTTGGATTGTTTTCGACACTTTTAGATAGTGATAGGTTGCATTTGATTAATCATGGAATTTCTTGATTAAAGATGAGACCATTTCTCTTTTTCTTTTTGTGTGGCATGACTTTAGGATAATGATTCACATATCATTTCTCTAGCATGTTTTAACACAAAGATTGTTATTGACCAGCCTCAAATAGGTGTGACTTCTACATAAGTCCACTTACGATTGCTTAACATAGCGCTAAATTAGTCCCGATTCGAGAAAGTGATCATTCGATCAATAACCATTAACTACTAACTTCTAACATCTAACTTTACTTTCTTGCCCTTTATTTTTCAGCAATTTATTTCTCGTCATTTACTTTACTATTCATTTATCATTCATGTATTTACTTTATGTCATCTTCTTTCTTGTTTGTCATTTATTCTTCATCTTATAAAAAAAAATACAAAAACATGATAAAAGGATTAAAACCCTAAAAAAACATTTAATTTTAGACTATGGTTACTATCCTGTGCTTGCTTGAAGTTTTGGACCTTGTACTCAACCCTAGCAAAAGGAGACTTGGAGACTTAGACTCTTGTTTTCATTGTAAAGTTTTGGACATTTTGCACACACATGGCTTTCTCTTGGACTACCTTACAACGAGACTCTATATTTCTCACATCATCTTCCCCTGTATTTTTCATGTATCACTCTCCCCATTTTGGTGTACCTTCTTTACTTTCTCGCTTTTCTTTGGTTGTGGTTTTTGCTTAATGCATCGCCGTCGACCTACCTCATTTCAATCTCAAACCTTTTCCATAATCATATCTCAACAATAAAACCCTTGATCCAACGTCAAACGACCTTTTCTCAATAAACTCAAAAGCATAATAAGATATGACTAGAATCGCATGCAACGAGCCTTACGTGGTGGAGAATGAGTGAGAATGGAGCTTTCCTACACTCACTCTTAGTATTTTGGACACAAGACGCTTGGCTTGGTAGTTCGAAATATTCGCCTCTACCCATAGTCTTTAGTGCAATTCCAACCAAAAACCATCTCTTCTAAAAAACTTAAAAACAACATCAACTCATTAAACTCTCTTCTTTCTCGCCGTCGTGCGATCTCTCTGAACTCCTTTTGACAAGGAAAAATTAATCAACACACACTTATTTTCTACCCCGAACTATGATGCTCTGACTTCCTTATTGCACTATGAGGATATGTAGGCACGGAATTACAAAGTCTTGGCAAGAACCCTAATAAAAATCCATCAATTTCCCCTTTAGCAATACCCTTAGATTCGACAACCATTCGCGCGTAGACACCTTAGATGGTTCGCGTTGAGTACAACAGATGTGAGGGGTGCTAGTACCTTCCCCTTGCACAACCGACTTCCGAACCCGGTTTTGGTTGCAATGACCATACCCTATCCTTTCCTATTCCCTTTCGTTCGTGGGTTTTATCGATATTTTCCCTTTCCCTCTTTGAGAATAAATAAAAATCGGTGGCGATTCTGTAAAGTCCATCCCGCGGGCGTGCGATTGCGCATGCAAGGTCGTCTATCATTTTTTCGAGGAATGACACATGATTAATTTCAAAAAAGGTGCGTTCTTGAAACATTTTATTATATTTTGTATTGTTGTATGTTGTTGTTGTATGTTGTTGTTGATTAATATTCTTAGAACTTCATAATTTGTTTTTGTTTTTGTTTATTATATCTTGTGTTCTTGAACCTTATTTTTTTATTTGTAGTATATTGTTGTGTTGTTGATAAATGTTGTTGTATGTTGTTGTTATTGATTAATGTTTTTAGAACAAGAACAAAACATTGATAAGTCATAAGAAAGAAGTTTCTTGTGACTTAGCAATGTTTTGTTCTTTAAATTCTTACGCAGGTTGCACAGTAGATGAAGTTGAGTTTATTATATGCTATGTCGATTGTTTGTTTCACTAACCCTTCACTTAAAATACATTTCATTTAAATTGACATAGAAACTTATAATCTAAAAATTAAATTGTATTTGAAAACCAACTTATATCAATCAATGTTTTCCGAATTGCATCTGTCTCACCATTCATCTCACGTTGTTTAACATTTAGAATGTGGTTCAATGACCTGATTCGTTGATTATATCAATATCTTCTCTTATAGTTTAAATTGAATAACAATAATTTATTAGTATTATTCAAATTAAACTAGAATAGAAGGAATCGATGTCATGAAGGACTTAGACCATTGTTTAACATTCTATATGTTAAAGAGCGGGAAATGAATGATGAGATGCATGCAATTTGGAAAATAGTGGTTTGTTTAAGTTGGTTTTCAAGAATAGTTTAATTTTCAGATTATATACTTCATTAATTTGAATGGTTGTATGCTGCTGTGAGGTTTATTGAAAAACAAGCAATCTACATATTATAAAATAAACTCTGAGTACTTTTAACAACGGTTATTTATTTTATCTGTGATGAAATATTATTTACCTAAATGTATATACCACAATGGTTGATACAAGTAACCGTTGTGGTAGGTAGCGTGCGTCCTGCCTTACTATCATAGTCTCGCGACCGTGGTGGAAATCATCATACATACAATCACCCTTTACCTTACACCGGTTGGTCAGTCGTTGTCATATCCCTTTTTCAACTGTTGTGGTATGGCTTTTCCATAGCAGTGCCTTTTTTAACCGTTGTAAGAGAGATTTTTTGTAGTAGTGATATTTGGAGGTGAATTTGTTAGTGATTATTATGTTATTGTTGATGACGCTAAGATTAATTTCAGGAGGGTCATGCATGGGTGAAGAAAGAAATTAGGGTTCATAACCCTATCAGAATGAAGAAAAGTAAGTGGGTTGGAGAAAGAAAGAATCTTGATTTAGCATTTATTAAAAACCAAAAAGATTAAGAAAAAGACCAAATGCAATAGCATCTAATATTATACTATATGAAGTGTGTCATATTACAAAGAGATTATATATATATATATATATATATATATATATATATATATATATATAATTGTTAGTCTTAACTAACTCTACATAATATGTTATCCCAACTTTACTAGTGACTATGTTAATTAATACATCTGATAGAAGATAGAGAAATAAAACTTTATAAGATGTATACATTTTTAACAAAAAGTTTGATATAACTATATATTTTTATATATATATGTTCATTTAAATTTTAAAGATTTGATCTAGTGATAAATTTTACTTTTGAATTTCATTTGTTCCTTTGAAACGATATAAATGTAATATATTTATATTAGTACATGTTCTACGTGTTAGAATATTTTACGTGTCTTGAACTTAGACATCATCCATTCCCTTTAAAGAAATCCTTAAAAAATTATAAATTAAACACATTTTGATTAATCATTAAGTTTTAATAAACAATTATTGTTTTAAAATTGAATGTTATTTATGTTCCAATTCACAAACTTGCATGCTCAAAACATTTTAAATCCCTTAAAGTATGTCATGGAAAAATTTGTGATTTATTCATTTGAGGATAGATTGTATTTCAATTCATATTTTTACAAAATAAATTCATTTGAGGATGATTGGTGAGGTTCCGTGGAGAAACATGATAGGGTAGCATTATCAGCATGCACAATCGGTTGTGGCTGATCTTCCTTATTCACAAGCGCTTGCAGAGTCTCTAAGATTTGTCTCTAAGATTTTACTCATCGTGCCTTTGAGTGTATCAATATCTTCTTTCATGGTGTCCTGACCCTTTTCCAAAATTTCCATCTTTCTTTTAGAAGTACTGTGTGTTCCGTAGGAGTGTTGGGGAAGCAACTTGTCTTGTTGCGGGAAAATATGGTATGCATGCTGATGAATGCGGGCACATGAAATTTTGTTTTGTTTTCTAACATGCCAAAAGGTCTTTTTAATGAAAATGCAAGTCATGTCATGTATGGATGCAATGCCGCGTCATGTATGGATGCAATGCAATTTCATGGGTGGGCTCAGGTGAGGTGATTTCAAATGGTCTAGATATGGATTTGGTACAACGGAAAGGTTTTGAGCGCTTTGTACACAGTGATTCTCATACATGTAGCCTCTAGTGTTTTATCCTGTTCCAAGAGTCATGGGTCCTATTTAAGAATATTTTCGCTGATAATAAATTACTTATTGGACAACAATATTCTCAAGAGGATTTGTTCTAGGTGAGGTGTTCATGCCAACCAAATGAGACATATGTCAAGAAGTATAACACTATGTGATCTTGAAGGCTGATCAGAACCTGAAGTGGGACAGAGATGACGTTTGCGGTGCTGGGTGTGAAAGATGAGGAGGGAGTGTATCTGCAAGGCACTCCGATGCTAAAATAAGGATCAGGAGAAAGAAAGGCAAGTACAAAGTATGTATTTCGTAGGATGATTTAGAATACCTTACCCTCTCAAATGAGTGGGTTTTTATAATGCCCCCAACGCTTAGTCATTGGTCCCTATTTTCGGGGCGAGATAACCGTTCCCCAAAGAATAGGTAACTGCTAGAAACTAGCCGTTAGGATGGACAGAGGTGCCTGAAATTAGTCGTTGCCATGGGCAAAGGTGCAGTTACGGGCACGGACGTCGTGACTGTTTCTAGATGGTGGAACCGTGCGTGACGGGCAGGAACTGCTGAGGAGGGCCAGCTGACCCTCGGGGTCATCAGACCAGCCTTGCCCGGTAGAGGGGCAGAAAGGTAAATGTTGCCTTAAATTGGCTGGATTTAGGCAATTGGGTCGTTTTGGGAGTAGAAGTGGATTGGGTCCTGCCTAGTCATTGGGCCAGTCCGGAACAGGAGCCCCCCAAGTCGTTTCTCCCGAGCATAGAAGTGATAACTTAAGGGTAGCTCGCAGTTTCGGGGAGGTCCAGAAATGGTCATCGCTTGTCGACGAGATGAGGTTGTTTTACGGTGCCCGAGGGAGTCTGTACCCGCGGGACCGGTAAAGTTGTCTGGCATGCCCGGCTTGCAAGGAGCCCAACGGTTAATGTGATTTGAAGAGGTGAAGTGCCACGCATGCCTTGAGCCACGTGTCGTATTTAATGCATCATGATGGCTAGGATAGGGTCATTGTGATGCCCCTAGCTGCGCGTGCTCGTGCACATGAACACAGATTGTCTATAAATAGAGGGAGAAGCTGCTCATTTGCACTTTTCGCTTCTGTCTCTTCCCTTGTTCTTTGTTCTGTGCTCTGCCGTCTACCGTCATTCTACGCCGTTCAGCCACCATACAAGCACCGGCCAGAGCTCTTCGACCCCTTAACTTCCTCCTCGACCACGTAAGTTGCCTGAACTGATCTCTATTATAGGTTTTTTCACTTTCTGCTTACTTAGAATGCATGCTGTTAGGGTGAACTTTAGGTAGTGTGGGGGTTGTTTTCGGTGACTGTTGGTGGCAGTCGGTGGTTTGGCCATTTTTCGCAGCTACCGGCGTCACCGGAACCTTAGGAACTTAGGTCTTTTGGTTGATTTCGACGTTGTTACGACGACGGAATTGTTTGTCGCCGGTAGAAACCATGAATTTTCCAGTGTACTCATGAGCTTTCCGGTGGATTCATGAGTTTTCCGGTGGATCTTCAACTGGAGTTCTGGGTAGCAAACTGGGGAGGATCTCCCCGCGTGCGTCGGAGGGATTGCCCTGGGCATCTCCTCGCATCGTAGTTGTACCATTTGAGTAGGGCTTAGGTCGGGGACGTTGTCCTCGGGTCTTCGCGCGCCCTTTCACTTGACTAGCAGTGGAAGGGTGAATTTGATTTTGTCATCGAATTCACTTTTTTCCTCTTCTTTTTAGGTAAAGGAGATGGCACGCGAAGTCAAGGATGAAATTTTGAGAGATTTATCATAGGAGAGCTCCTCGGAGGATAGTGACACTGAAGATACCCCCACTCCCCGAGAAGCTGGCGAAACACCTCATTTGAGGACTACCGTGGAAGAGTGGTCAGTCACAAAACCTGGGGAGCATGCCTCCGTCTTCGCCTCTTACACCGGAGACGCCTTCACGACGGTGGGGGCTGAGGGGGAGTGTGTAACACCCCAATCCCCATCACGAATTAATAATACATAAATAAATCAGAGTGAATAATAATTTATTTTTCCGACAGAAACAGGGATGCCACACTAAAAGAAATAAAATACAATCCCTGCTCAATCATTTTTAATACATAGCACAAAATATAATACCCTCAAAGGGGAAACTTTTTCCAACAAAAGGAAAGGTCAATTATGGAATAAAGCGGAAAGATCCATAACTGACTTGTTTTACAAAATAAATCATTTTAGAACCTCTAATGTATATATACAAGGGTACTACCAAATACATTCAACAAATGTATGCACGTATATATATAGATAATCGTTCCCCGACTCCCGTGCTACGTATCAGAGCAGACACCAAGACCGACAAAAGAACGGAGGACTAATCTTCACAACAAGACCTCAGCAACTCTAATCTGCAATGCCTCATAGAGCATTATAAAACAGCAGAAGGGTGAGAAATAACAACTAAACCAAGATTGCATAATAATATGCCACAACACAAATAAATTCACATATATAATATTTCTCACCGCATACATCACATACTAACACATATAGCATATATAGATTATATTCACACATAACGCATATGTTTATACACAAAACATCTCATTCACAATTCAGTGCATTTTACACGAATGCACATCAATTCACACATGCTATCACAAGCTCAATCACATAATTACTCCATTCCCAATTGCATATTAATCATGCATACTTTCACAATATAATCATGCAACATAAACATACACATTTATGTTTATTCATCAATTCACAATTATAGAGATGATAAATGCAAATCATAGAGACCGACTAACGACTCTATGCAAATGCAATGCGGTACCGACTCAATCATCTCAAGTTCACTCAGGAACTTCTGCTGGAACCATCGCTCGTTACCAATGTAACTCCCCGTCGGGCCTACGATGTTCACCCATTGCTCACACCCCACATGGGCACACAATGTTTATGGATCGCTCACACCCCACACGGGCACACGACCCGATCGCTCACACCCCACATGGGCACACGATCGTCTATAATCATCGCTCACACCCCACCTGGGCACACGACGTTATAGCGGATTCCCTCTGGAACCAATCTGTCGCTCACACCCCACATGGGCACACGACGTTTATGGATCGCTCACACCCCACATGCGGGCACACGATCCGATTGCTCACACCTCACCTAGGCACACAATCTTTTGTAATCATGGCTCACACCTCACACAGGCACACGACATTACAACAGATTCTCATTAGAATCACTCAACACAAGAATGTACTTCATTATGCTTCACATACAAAATGACTCAAGACATTCTTATAATGCATACATGTATATCAACATTGTCATGCATTCATCTCTTACAATCACATACAATTCATCAATATGAATTATTTCACCATCTTTATTCATGCATTAGAAATCAATCCAACAATGCATTTTCTTGCCATACGGCCACCAATTAGCATACATTGAACTTCACGTAAGCAATTCATTTTCACACATACATGTAATCATAAACATGCATATCAAACCAATTACAACATATCACATTCATTTGCCTTTCGGCCACACTTTATCATCACAACATGTCATCACATGCACTATCATTACTCAACATCATACAAGGCATACACATTAATATCAATGCCACATTGTATGTTACACAACCAATATACACATCATCATATTCGTGCATTGAAAACAATTCAAACAATGCATTTCATCACCTACCACAACAATCATACAAATCACAATGACTTCCACAAGGGATTCACACCACAAAGGCTACCCACGACACATCATAACAACATACATTGATATTCAATCAAACAATGTATTTCTACCACACAACAGCATCATTAATCACGCATCGAAGTCTAATCCAAAGCAATGCACATATTTGCCACAAGGCCACAAACCACCATCACAACATTCCATCATGTATATTCACGTCATATAACATCACACAAGTCATATGGTATGCCTCAACAACATATAACACGATAACACACAAGTCGCACACAAATACGACGTTAACAGTCAACCAAACGACACATTCCTAATTTCCCGACAAAATTTAATCGGCTAACAATCCCAAAATTATCATCATAAGAAAGTACATTTTATAAGCTTTCCATTGATACAAAGAACGTCCCGATCCGAGTTACGGATCAAAAGTTATGTAATTCCAAAGAAAACAAAACAATCAAAATTCCCCAGCAGCGCCCGGCGCTACTCAAAGACCGCCCGACGGTGCTCCCGTCGCCTCTGCATCGCCCGGCGAAGCAGCGGCGAAACGTCCTCATCCAAAACTCAAAAGAGGCAGAAACTTGGAACCTCTGCGCCTCTCGAAACCGCCCGGCGAAAGGTCGAACCGCCCGGCGCTCCAAAGCTTTCGCCCGGCGCTCTGCACCAGATGCAGAAAAATTCTGCTGCGTGCACACTGTTCATCACCCCTAAAAATCCCATTTTCCTTCCCAATTCCATTCCAAACAGTGAAACAAGTATCAACAAAGGTTCATAAACACAGGGTGCTCATACAACACGATTTATATCGATTTTCATCCGCGAAAACATCGATTTCTAACAAATTCCCTAATTGCGACCTAAACGAAAACTATCTGAAACGATCCACACATCACACAAAACATACACATATACATATACAAGCAAGAGATAATTGAAACTTCTCACCCTTACCCGATTATTCGAAGATCACGCTTTGTTCTTGATGATTTTCCTCTTCTCCCTCTTTTTCTCCTCTTCCTCTTCTTTTCTCTTTTTCTTCCTTCTCTCCCTATTTCTCTCTATTTCCTTATAATAACAAATATCTACCCTCCAGCTCAAATATCTCCCAAACACTCTCAAAATGCGATAAAACATAAACAGCGATAAAAATATATTTCGGGAAATAAAAGTTGAAAAGAAATTATAATTTGATGCAAATATTTTACCTATCAATGAAATTAACCAATTAGCGGGTAAAACACTTAATTCATATAAATGAAAATAATAAAATAAATTCACACATTCCATAAATTCACATATTTGAAATAATTAAATACCATAAAACAAATCGGGGCGTTACAGAGTGGAATGTCCATTTCCCTGGAGAGGACAACCGCATTTGCGTAGACTACGGGGAGATGTTCCCTATGTATGAATACGTCTTCAAGGAGATAGGGTTGAGGTTGCCCTTTACTGATTTTCAGAGGTTAATCTTCGTGCATCTGGGTCTGGCCCCCTCGCAGTTACATCCTAACTCGTTTTCCTTCATACAGGCCTTCGAGTTGACGTGCGACTTTCTGGAGATAGGAGCTACCCTCCCCCTTTTCTTTACAGTCTTCCACCTTCAGCGACAAGGTTCGGGGAGGAAGTTCAACTGGGTCTCCCTGAAGCTGGGGAGGAAGTTGTTCAAACCCTTCTCTGAGTCCACTAGTACTTTCAAGGAGAGGTATTATATAATTGAGCCCGTGTCGGAGAGGGCCACTGACTCCACGTTTGTCTGGGAGGTCTTGACGGACGAGAATGGGGAGGATATTGTCGACGAGGAGGGCAAGATACAGGGGCGGAGGTTGTTGAGGTTCCCCTTCTGCTGAAGTGGGGATCATTTCACCATGGGAACAAATGGTTACACCGATACCCTGGACATGCTAAACGAGGATAACAAGGCCGGCTACGCGAAGCTGGTGGATTTTGTCAACAGTTTTACCCCTGCTCAATGCGTGACTAAGAGCGGGGATCCAATTTACAAGGAAGATGGGGGGCTCACGGTGGAGATCTGTTTTATCAATACGAAGGAGCTCCTCGAGGGTCGCACTCGGGATTATGCTCTAGAATTGCTGGGTAGCTTTTATTCCTTAGCTTTTTGGACTGTTATCCTCTCCTTTTACTAATGTGCTCGTTATGTTTTTGCAGGTAAAATGTCTTCTGCCCATGAACGGATGGTGAAGAATGCTCATGCGAAGGGCAAGGGGGCATAATAATCGGGAAGAGCGACCTCAGCCAGCGAGAGCCTCCTCCGCAGACGGGGTCGGGGACCTTTTTGTCTAGCCCCTCAGTCGTCCAGACATCCCTTGTGCCCGTTAATTCGAGGCCCAAGCGCACACGGAAGGGCAAGATTATGGACCTCAGCAAGGAGGGGGATAAGAGTAGGTTCGAGCTGCCCTCGTGCCTCCACAACAAAAGGTTCTTTGAAGGCTCTTCTTTGGTGATTCCTCGGGCGGAGTCTCTAAAGCTCGAGGAGATGAACCATTCGAGAAAAAGGGAAATGCTAGCTCAGGACGCTTCTTCCCCGATTAGGATCTTGGAAATCACCATGAATCTTAGCTGAAGAAGGCCCAGGTTGTAATTTTGGACCTAGAAGAGAAGTTGAAGAAGTCCAGGGAGGAGTAGGCCAGGGCCGTCGAGGAGGCGGTGAACTGACCAAGGTCAACGGGGAGAAAGACACCATTTCCGCAGAAAAGAAAGCTGCGGAGGACCTGGTCGAGCAAAAGAGGACTGCCACTGCTCTTGCTGAGGACGAAAGCGAGCAGGTGTAGAAGCTGAACACTCGGGCTGAGCTGGTGGCCCAGATCAACCAGGCAGAGGATGCTTGCGAAGACATCGCTGAGGATTCCTTCAACAATGTCGTGGAGCAGCTGAGGATCCTGAACCCCGGAGTCGAATTGTCCACCGAGGGGGTCGGGTTCCTCTACAACGTCGTATATGGAAGAATCGTCATCCCCGAGTTTCCTCAAATCGGCGAGGAGCATGCTCAAATTGCCCGTGACAAGCCTCAGCATATGGACGAGTGACTTTCTTTCAGTTGTATTTTCGGCATGCGTTCCGTATTCTTGTAACTTATTTTTAGTATGGGGCTTGGCCCCTTGGTGATGTAACAAGTACAATCATGGTCCTCGTGGCCACTCTTATTGTAATATTTAATCCCGGCCATTATGGTCGGTTATGTATGATTTTTTTTCGCGCATTTTTTTACTTTGCTTTATTTTTTGCTAAGTGTTGAAATGTTGCTCGATACGCGTGTGCCCGTTATAAGGGTAACTTTAAATAATTTGTTGTTTCGGGGTTTGCTCAACTTAGATGTGTTCGATAGTGAGGGGAACTGGTCAAAAGGCCTGGGTAGCTTCCAGTCATGAGGGCAGAGCTCAGGTCGCATTTGCGGCCCGAGTTCGCGCGTGAACTTCCCATCGCGAGCTGGGTGTTATGTCTGTCATGGTACTTGGACGACGGAGGGCTCGGTCGAGGGACCGCTGTCGGGCATGGGTTTGGCTTGTTCTTGGGTGAAAGCCCGCCTTAATTTGTTTTGGTATGCAGCACTTGTACCTGGGCGCGCATTTGTGGTAGGTACATTATGCTTGCCGTGTCGTTAAAGCATGTCGACAGTTAAGGCCTTAGCTATAATATTGTTTTACCTTTTCGGCGTTCCATGGTTGAGCGAGTTCTTCCCCGTTGAGATGCTCTAGGTAGTATGCCCTATTTTTTGTTTTTACTCGAACACGATTAGGCCTTTCCCAGTTAGCGACGAGTTTGCCTTCTCGAGAATCTTTGTGATTCCTTCTTAGGACAAGACTACCCACTTGGAATTCTCGTCGTATAACTTTGACGTTGTGCCTAATTACGATTTTTTGTTTTAGTGAGGCCTCGCAGAGGACTGCTCCTGACCGGACCTCTTCAACGAGGTCGAGCTCCTCCCTTAATGCCTCGCTATTTGTCTCCCCATCCAAGGGATCCACTCTGCCTGTAGGGCACGTGTATCTCAATGAGGATTACTTTCTCAGTTCCGTATGCTAGACGAAAAGGGGTTTCCCCGGTCGACGAGTGGGGTGTAGTATGGTAGGCCTAGAGTACGCTGTGCAGCTCCTCAACCCATTGTTTCTTTGTTTCGTCTAGCCTTTGTTTAAGGCCTGGTAGGATCACCCTGTTTGCTGCTTCGGCTTGCCCGTTAGTCTGGGGATGCTCGACGGACGCAAAGTGTTGCTGGGTGCCTAGTTGGGCAACGAACTCCTGGAATTTTTTATCTGTGAACTGTGTCCCATTGTCGGTGACGATCGCTTGGGGAATGCCAAAGCAATCAAGGATGTTTCACTTGTAGAAGCGGAGTATGTTATCGGCCGTTATTTTGGCCAGAGCCACTGCTTCTATCCACTTAGTAAAGTAGTTAACGCCCACTATCAGGTACTTGTTATGATTTGACCCCATGACAAATGGTCCCAGGATATCCAGGCCCCACCATGCGAAGGGCCACGGGGAGGACATTGCTTTGAGTTTATTGGGCGGTGCCAAGTGCATGTCCCCGTATCATTGGCATTTGTCGCATTTCTTCACATGTTCCCTTGCGTCATGTTGTATGGTTGGCCAGTAATATCCTGCTCGTAGAGCCTTCCTGGCGAGGGATCTCCACCCGAGGTGTTGGGCGTTGATACCCTTATGGATCTCGCACAGGACGTGGGAGACCATCTCTTCCTCGACACATTTGAGGAGAAGGATGGAGAACCCTCGCCTATAGAGCTTATTCTTGACCAAGACATATGAGCAGGCTGTGCGCCTGACTACGCTGGTTTCCTTAGGGTTGGACGGTAGTTCGTCCTTGGGAGGTAGTTATAAACTGGAGTCATCCAGCAGTTGTTGTTGCCAATGACGTGCACGTCGAGGGTCGTGGAGGTTTTCTCGAAGATGGGTTGAGGAAGTACTTCTTGGATGACAGATTTGTTTCCACCCTTCTTCTTCGTGCTCGCCAGTTTCGACAAGACGTCTGCTCGGACATTATGTTCGCAAGGAACATGCTTTACCTCTACCGATACAAACTTTGTCATCTTTTCCTTTAACAAGGTCAAGTATTCAGAGAGGTTGTCAATATTAGCCTTCTATTCCCCCCGAACCTGAAGGGCCACGAGTTGAGAATCGGTGCATATGATGGGTTCCTCGGCTCCTAGGTCTTCGGCGAGGCGTAGGCCAACAAGGAAGGCTTCGTATTCAGCTTAATTGTTAGAAGTGGAGAAAGATAAGGTAAGCGAGACCTCGACGAGGATTCCTTCCTCACTTTCCAAGATGATACCTGCCCCGCTTCCTGCCGAGTTGGATGCCCCGTTGACGAAGATTATCCATTTGCGAGCCTCGCAAGTGGGGGAATCGGGAAATGTCGTCTTCGCGACAAAGTCGGCCAGCGCCTGAGCCTTAAGGGCTTTTCTGCTTTCATACTGGATGTCGAATTCGGACAGTTCCAGCAACCACTTGAGCATTTGGCCGGCCATATCTGGGCGGCCCAACAGTTGCTTTACGGGCAGGTTCGTTCGTACCACGATTGTGTGGGCTAGAAAGTTATGCCTCAGCCTCCTCGCAGCATTGATAAGGGCCAAGGCCACTTTCTTTATCTGCTGGTATCTCAGTTCCTATCCCTCCAGTGCTTTGCTCGTGAAGTATATGGGTTTCTGTCTGTCGGGCGTTTCACGAATGAGGTCGGCGTTGACGGCCTCGATCGTGACGGCGAGATAAAGATACAGGGTTTCACCGTTATCTAGATGGGAGAGGACATGCGGCTCTGACAGTGCTCGCTTTAGGTAGAGGAGGGCTTGGTCGCATTCCTCCGTCTACTCGAAAGCTGCCTCCTTGCGGAGGAGTTTGAAAAAGGGGTGTGTGTGCTGAGCAGACTTCACCATAAAACGGGATAGCGAAGCGAGCATCCCATTGAGGGATTGGATGAACTTCTTTGAGTTTGGCGTAGGGAACTCGGAGAAGGCCCTACACTTGTCGGGGTTAGCTTTGATGCCTCGTTCTGTTAGATAGAAGCCGAGGAACTTGCTCACCCGTACCCCGAACATGCACTTCTCCGGGTTGAAGCGCATCCTGCACTTCCTGCCCTGCTTGAAGACTTTCCTCAAATAAATCGTGTGATCGGATTCCTCATGGGATTTCACGATCATGTCGTCCATATAGACTTCGAGCATATCCCCGATTTCTCCTCGGAAGACCTTGTTCATCATTCTTTGGTAGGTAGCGCCACCGTTTTTCAAGTCGAAGGGCATTACGTTGTAGTAATAGTTGCCCGATTCGGTCGTGAAAGATGTGTACCTTTTTCGCTTTTTTCCATGGGTATTTAGTTATAGCCCGAATATGCGTCCACGAAAGATAACAATTTTAAAATAGCAAAATTATCTACTAATTTGTCTATGTTGGGGAGGGGATATGCATCTTTAGGGCAGACCCTATTGAGATCGGTATAGTCAACATACATGCCCCATTTTCCATTTGATTTTTTGACGAGTACAACATTGGACAGTCAAATAGTGTACTTGGCCTCCGAAATAAAATTTGCCTCTAGAAGGTCTTTTACAGCTTGTTTGGCAGCCTCCATTTTCTCCGGAGACTGCTTTCGCCTACGTTGAGCTGCTGCCCTAGCGGGGAGGTCGATGGTGAGCTGGTGGTAGGCCACATCAGGATCTAGGCCGGGCATTTTTGCGACACTCCAAGCGAACAAATCTGCATTCTCTCGGAGACAGGCTTTGATTTGTTTCCTCGCTAGGTCAGGGAGTCTGGTCTCGATCTTCACTCCTCGCTGGGGGTCATTTCCGAGTAGGACAAGTTCGAACTCGCCATCCAGAATTGGGTGCATCGGATGGAAGGTCTCACCGCTACTGGTTAAAGTTGAAGGGTTGCTCGAACATGGCTGGATCTCCTTTTCCTTCCTTTTCTGCTTCCTCTGGTCGTCCTCGGAGAAGCGACTGTCAAGGTCGATAGAGTCGACGTTGGGTAGCAGCTCTGCCTCTTCGGAGCTGCTGGGCAGGGCAGGCTTGCTGGAAGTCTTCGGCTTGGCGGAGATAATGTTTAGCCCTTTGGAGGCTGCCTCGAAACATCTCCTTGTTGCTTCAATGTCTCCGTACAATGTGGCGACAAGACCCTTAGAAGTGTAGTACTTCATCTTCAGGTGCACGGTTGAGGGCACGACTACCAATTCAGCCAAAGTTGGCTGCCCAAAGATGCATTGGTATAGAGACGGGCAGTCGATGACCAGGAACTAGACTTTGATAGACCTGGCCGTCTTTGCAAACTTGAAAGTCATGATCAGTTCCACGTACCCCCAAGGCTTTGTGACCGACATGTTAAAGCCTTATAGGTCAGAGCCTACGTAGGGCGTCAGGTGTGTCTCATCCAACTGGAGGGTGGAAAATAGCTGGGAATACATGATGTCAAACGTGCTGCCTTGATCGACCTGGATTCGGCGAACGTCAAAGTTGGCCATTTGTACTTTCATGAGAAGGGGAATGCTTGAGTAGGGAGCCCCATTGAGGAGTTCCTCATAGTAGAAGGTGATGGGGACCGACTCCCCCCGGACTTTGTCGAGCGTGGTACTCCGGTTCGAGCTCGTGCTGAGAAGATCCTCGAACTTCCTTTTGACGGAGCCCACAATAACCTTGTTGAAGCCCCCTCCGGAGATGACCATGGTGGAAGGGAAGGTTTCGCATGGGCTGTCTATAACGAAGTAAGGGGGAACGTTGAGTCCCTCGGGGATGTAGAAGTCCTCAAGCCGCGAGATTTTCATGGCGACCTGAAGGCTCATTTCTTTCGAGGAAGGCACCTCTTCCTATAACTTCTTAGAATCCTGGGCGTCCTGCCACAGAGCATCCTCTTCCTCGACCTTCTGGGACTCCCAGTGGTGGTCTTCACGTCTTCTATCTCCTCGACGAGATATTGAGGGGTCATCGTGCTTGGAGGACCTGACACTCTCTTGGTGCCTGCTGGTGCGGTAAAGCGGCAAGCAACAAAAGTTTTTGGAAGTATTTTTCTGGGAATTTATCGTGTCCACGGAGATCGGTGTTATTGAACTTTCGTTCGACAGTTTCCGCAATTCTGATTTTGGTTTAAAATGTTTCAAACATAGAAACATAAAAGTAAATATGAACACAAAAATAATTCATTCTTCAGATAGAAGAAACTTATCCGGCATGCATATAATCCACTCGTCACAAACTTGAACCTATCGACCAGTTATACTCAACCTACAATACTTTTCAATATCACCCAGCATCGCTCACAACAGTGTCCATCTCTGACACACTGAGCTGAGAGAACAACCGTATTACTCTCGTCAACACTCTCGCACCCGACTCAAACAACACGGAGGCATTAAGCTCCGATACCCATAAATATTGTTATCTCTAAATCTATCTCTAGCATCCAGAAACTAACAGATAATCATCCCTAATCAAGGTTTGTGATGTTTATCTCTAACACAACCCAAACCCCGAGCATAAAGCAAAAAATCAAGGACAATCACCGATAAAGACTTGTAAAGCAGATTTTATACAATGCCATGAGCGATAAATATACATGAGTTCAAAGTAAATACATATACAACAGCCCAACAAAGAAGAATACACAAAGAATAAGAGAAATGAACCAAACATCTCGCGGTTTGTCAGCGCCGGTCGATGAGAAATCCACCCCGGATCATCCATGTCCAAGCTCCAATGTTGTTTTCTAAGCTAATCCTACAGAAAAAATGAGTTTGATGGAGATGGGAGCAAAAATCCCCAAAACCATAACCTAAAAATTGTGTTTTTGACCCTTAAATGGTGTTTCTGTCCGTCAAAATTCACCTGGCGAAGCCCGATTCGCCCGGCAGATCAAAACAACTTATTCTGCACTCTTTTGCACGTTTTTGTCTGTCTGGCTCGCCTCTGCTTCACCTGGCGAGCTTGGGGCGAGAGCAGACAGACAACATTTTCTGTTTTCTTGTTTTGACCATAACTTTCGAACCGTAACTCCGTTTTTCGCCCGGTTTGAAGCATTGGAAAGATTATTCAATGCTCTTTATGAATATGACAAGATATAATTTCTTGAATACCTGCAAAAATAAATGGAAAACAATTAAACTCAATGATATTTACACAATAACGCAATATATACACTATAACGTAAAGTAAACGTATTTACAAACAAAGTTGGGTTTATTCGTATGATATTAACAAAAAGTATCGATAAGTGCAACAAAACTTATATACAAAATGCTACCATTTTCACTTATCAAACTCTTCCCCAACTTAAACTTGTTTGTCCCTAAACAAGAATCAAGCGACTCAAATTAGAAACAGAGTGACAACCAAAGAATCATGAATCAACAGGTTTTGAAAAACAGAAACAAATGAATGGTTCAAATGAAAAATGGTACACACAAAGTAAATACTTACCACTAAACTACAACAACAACATAGGCACAAAACAAATGCTAAATACAAAAATCATGCCAAACATCCTAAAACAACACAAGTTCAAACGTGAATCACACATAGCAAAAATAATCATCGGTAGATGAAAAACACAAAATGGGGTACTTTTCACTCCCACAACAATCTTGAAAACAAAAAATTAAATTATGCACTCATCCAACAATCATATTGAAAACATAAAAGCAAGAATCACAAGGGTTTTCAAGGTTGTAGCGTGGTCGGGTAAACAAATAAGGGGCAATTTCTAAACGTAATTGAAATAAAAACTTGCTTAAACCTAAGGGAGTGATCAACTCACAAAGACTCAAACACAAAATTCCAATCAACTTCTTCCAAAATCCCAAGTGTTACACAAAACACAATACTTATTTAGCACAATTATATGAACTCTTTTTGTTTCCTTTCACAAGAATTTTCTTTTTCTTTCTTTTTTTTTTCTTTTCTTTTCTTTTCTTTTTCATATTTTTCTCTTTTTTATTTTCTTTTTCAACCTCATAGAAACCAACCAATGAGTAAACAATTATTCTCTCCCCAACTTGAATTCAACCGCATCATCATGTGAATACTCCCTACTTTCTAAGGCAAGGTAAAAATTCATACAACAACACAAAGTTGAGGGTTCAAGAAAAAACAATCAATCAAAATTCATACAAAAAGTGAATTTAATACTCATAGACAAGCATTAAGTTCAAACAACATGGATAATGATAGAAAGGCACAAAGGGGTTTAACAAATGCTCACACACTCACAGGGTGAATTGACTATTTGGCTAGGTATTTATGCTCAAATTGAAACAAAATGCCTTTATCTTTTTCATGCTTTCATATAATCAACACAAACAAAAGATTAAGCATAATAAAATTCAGTTAGAACAAGAATGTTGGTACTCCGCGCATATATGAACAATGGAAAGCTGAAGGTGTGAGAAAAACACAAGAAAGGGGGGTTTGAATTGGGTTTTCCATTTTGAAAGCTTTTTATGAAACTCAAACAAAGATCATAAATAAACTAGCAATAAGAAAGACACACGATATATCCTGGTTCACTTGAAAACTATCAAGCTAATCTAGTCCATCTGCCAAGGTGATTTTGCCTTAGACAAGGACTTAATTCACTATAACCAAACTGATTACAATCGCACGAGCAAACTGCTGGTGACTAACAACCTCTAAGACACACTAGTCCTACACTTCTTAAGAATTCTGACCCAAATGGTCTCTTAAGGAATACAACGCACAAGCCAACTGCAAGTGACTATCACCACTAAGACACACTGTCTTAGTCTCTCTAAAAATTCTGACCCAACTGATCCTTTAGGGAACGCAAACAATTATCTGCTACAAGGTTTGTTTACAATAATAATGCTTCTACACAAGCAGGGTAAACATACATTTTAAGCTCAATCTAACTTAGAGAGAATCTACAGTAATAACATTCTTCTTCTTTGTATTGTGGTGCTTTACTGTTCACTCATAAGTTTCTTCATCTCTTGAGTTCTTTCTTCATATACATCAGTGTTTCTGATACTTCTTCTTTTACACTGAGTATTACATCGTTTGTTGCTCACTCACATTCAATCATGCTTGCACGCATGCATATGCTCTCTTACGCTCATGCTCATCAGCATCAGATTCGTTGAATGATCAAGCCTATATATAGCCAGAAAAAGATCCGTTGAAGGGCAGATTGGTAATATAATAAGAGTACTGGCGACTTGAAATAGAGTTGTTATGCTAGGTTAAAAATCGTACACTGAAGTTGTCCTTTGTACCACCAAATCAGGGTAGTGGAAAGGAATGTGCTTTATTTGTACTATGTATTATTTTCCCACGCAAATGTTTCATCTTCTTCTATTTATCAGAGGCTTCTGAATTGATTTGATTGAAACATGATCAGAAGAATGAATCATTGGGTCTTTGGAGTCTTGAGTCTTTAGAGTCTTTATAACTTGTTCAGTCAAACCTTGTTTTCAGAGTCTTCAGCACTTCTAGTTCAGAACCCTTGGTTATCAGAATACTTAAGTCTTCAAAGTCGTCAGAACCTCGTTCAGCAGAACCTTATTTTCAGAATCTTTAGCACTTAGTCTTCATAACCTTTAATCTTCAGAATCCTTAAGTCATCAGAGTCTTCAGAACTTCGTTCAGTAGAACCTTGTCTTTAGAATCTTCATCACTTAGTCTTCAGAAGTTACCAACCTTAGAAGCTATACAGGCTTCATAAATAGAACATCAGATTCACGATCAGAGATTAGATCCAAGAGACGTTACAACAGCAACATAGTGTCTTCTCAGAATCTTTCTGACGCACAGTAGATTAGAACCAGTTCTTGCTTATTCACACAGAAGTGACTATAGAGAATATTAGAGTGACGTAGCACCTGTTTTTTATCAGAGTTAGAACCTATTTGTTAAAACCATCAGAATAACAAACGTTAGAGCACCATAATTATTCTCACATAAATATTTCATTGTTATCATCAAAACATAGAGACAAGATGCAGAACCAAATCTTGTTCTTACAAAAGCTACCTCACAAAAAGGGTGGGAACTAAAGTGATTCACATCAAGAACAAGTATACAAAAGAATGAATGGCATAGAAGTTTGTAAAAAGCCTAAGTATCATGAATATGCTAAAGTCTAGAAAGCGATAAACACATACCTTGGACGTGTACAAAACTTAACAATATCATTACCATACATCTGCAAGTTGAAACGATCAAACTTAGAACATCACCTCAAATTTCCTCAAGCTACTCAAAACAAGCTCTTAGACAAACACAAAAATTATTAATATAAACAAACTAAAAGACTGGCTGAAAATGGATTAAACAAGTTGTAAAGTGAAGATTTGAGAATTTTACGAACAATCCGAATACAACTTGTTTAATGAATGTTCACCACACTACCTAAGCTAGAATGAAAAAGTAATAACGAAATAAAAAACGATAAACCATGCTTGTTTTACATCGTAAGATCAATGCCTTTACTGTGCTTAGCTAGTAACTTCCTCCCTTCATGCCATGGTGATGCCTTACTGCGCAAACCAAAAGTAAATGTCCTAACCAAACACTTAAACAAACGTTACGGGAACAAAATGTATAAAACACTTGAACAAACATAATGGAAAATAAAAAAAAACAAGTATCTATACAAGCATATATATATATATATATATATATAATATAAACAATTATGTACAAAGCTCCAAAACATCAAAACTATCGCAATGCAATTCAATATCAAAACCAATCCCCGACAGCAGCGCCATTTTGTTGACTGCGGTAAAGCGGCAAGCAACAAAAGTTTTTGGAAGTATTTTTCCGGGAATTTATCGTGTCCACAGAGATCGGTGTTATTGAACTGTCGTCCGACAGTTTCTGCAATTCTGAGGTTGGTTTAAAATGTTTCAAACATAGAAACATAAAAGTAAATATGAACACAAAAATAATTCATTCTTCAGAGAGAAGAAACTTATCCGACATGTATATAATCCACTCGTCACAAACTTAAACCTATCGACCAGTTATACTCAACCTACAATACTCAATATCATCCAAAATCGCTCACAACAGTGTCCATCTCTGACACACTGAGCTGAGAGAACAACCGTATTACTCTCGTCGACACTCTCACACCCGACTCAAACAACACGAAGGCATTAAACTCTGATACCCATAAAGATTGTTAGCTCTAAATCTATCTCTAGCATCCAGAAACTAACAGATAATCATCCCTAATCAAGGTTTGTGATGTTTATCTCTAACACAACCCAAACCCCGAGCATAAAGCAAAAAATCAAGGACAATCTCCGATAAAGATTTGTAAAGCAGATTTTATACAACGCCATGGGTGATAAATATACATGAGTTCAAAGTAAATACATATACAACAACCCAACAAAGAAGAATACACAAAGAAGAAGAGAAATGAACCAAACATCTCGCGGTTTGTCAGCGCCGGTTGATGAGAAATCCACCCCGGATCATCCATGTGCAAGCTCCAATGTTGTTTTCTAAGCTAATCCTACTGAAAAAATGAGTTTGATGGAGGTGGGAGCAAAAATCCCCAAAACCATAACCTAAAAATTGTGTTTTTGGTCCTTAAATGGTGTTTTTGTCCGTCAAAATTCGCCTGGAGAAGTCCCGGTTCGTCCGACGGATCAAAACAGCTTATTCTGCACTTTTTTACACGTTTCTGTCTGTCTCGCTCGCCTCTGCTTCGCCTGGCGAGCTTGGGGCGTGAGCAGACAGTCAGCATTTTCTGTTTTCTTGTTTCGGCCATAACTTTCGAACCGTAACTCCGTTTTTCGCACGGTTTGAAGCGTTGGAAAACTTATTCAATGCTCTTTATGAATATGACAAGATATCCTTTCTTGAATAACTGCAAAAATAAATGGAAAACAATTAAACTCAATGATATTTACACAATAATGCAATATATAACTATAACGTAAAGTAAACGTATTTACAAACAAAGCGGGGTTTATTCATACGATTTTAACAAAAACTATCGATAAGTGCAACAAAACTTATATACAAAATTTGCTACAATTTGCACTTATCAGTGCCTTGAGTCCTGGACGGAACTAGCAGCTTCTTTATCCTCGTACTGGATGTACGCTTGTGCCTTGAGGTGGAGGGCGTCAAGCGTTGCCGGGGTTTCAATGCCAACTGCTTTGGAAAATTCTATTCGTGGATGAAGTCCTCGCTCGAGCAAGAACTTCTTCATATCATCGGTCATTGAGACCTGGACTGCTTCTTTATTGAACCTTTCGATATAGGCTCGAAGAGGCTCGTCTTTACCTTGAATTATGGCCTCGAGGGAGGCTTCAGTTTTTTGGTGACGACGGGAGGTCGTGAAGTGTCTAGAGAACATTCTTCCCAATTGTCTCCACGATGTGATGGATTCGTCGGGGAGCTTCTTGTACCAAGTCATCGCTCTCTTCCTCGGTGTGGTAGGGAACAGTCTACATTTCATGGCGCCTAAAAACGGTGGTTTCTCCATCCCCTTTGGCATGTGCATGACCATGATTTCATGGGACAACGGGCCACGAGGCTCGTCGTCGCTGCTACTGCTAGACCATGATGAGAAGTGGGTGCTTGCCTAAGGGTAGGATGATGATCTCGGCGGGGAGACGGGATTCATACCCGGTCCTTGGATCTGGGCGGAGGCGAACGCTGGGGCTCTGCCCGCTGGTCCCTTCTGGTCTTCTTGGTTCCCAGGGAGTACTGGCTCTGGGAGGAGATGCGGTCGCGCTTTCTGATTTCCTGGGACTCTGGCTCAGGTGGTTCCTGACAGTCTCTTTCACGTCGGGGAGGTGGACTCCGAGATCTTCGGCGTTTTTTCCGCGGTGGAGGGGATCTTGGCCGGTTGGACTCTTCTAGGGCTCCAATCATCACGTTCTGTTGGAGAATTATGAGGTTGGTCTTGTTGAGGGCTTCGAGGAGAGCCGCCATGGTCGGGTGGCGCTGGGCGGAACCGGAACAGGTTGGTGGTCCTGGGAAGTCTGGACCTCAGTGTGATCAGCGCGAACAGGGGAGAGAGACACGGTGGCTCCATCTCTCAACTGATGGTCGCGGCTCCCAAGAAAGGGGGCTGCTCCGTCAGTATCAGTCTTGCTGGCGGGGAGAAAAGCAGAGTTACGGGTATCGTGGACATGATCTTGGCTGGAACTGATCGGAATCTTGGAAGGGCTTTTTTTGTCTTTAATCTATGATGGAAGAAAGACGGTGATAACAGAGTTTCCCATAAACGGCGTTGCTGATCTTGACGATTGATCAGAACCTGAAGTGGACCAGAGATGACGTCTGCAATGCTGGGTGTGAAAGTTAAGGATGGGGTGTAACTGCAAGTCACTCTGATGCTAAAGTAAGGATCGGGAGAAAGAAAGGAAAATACAAAGTATGTATTTCGTAGGATGATTTAGAATACATGACCCTCTCAAATGAGAGGGTTTTATAATGCCCCCAACGCTTGGCCATTAGCTCCTATTTTTGGGGCGAGATAACTGTTCCCCAAAAAATAGGTAACTGCCAGAAACTAGCCGTTAGGACGAGCAGAGGTGCCTGAAACTAGTCGTTACCATGGGCAGAGGTGCAATTGCGGGCACAAGCATCGTGACTATTTTTGGATGGTGGAACCGTACGTTACGGGCAGGAACTGATGAGGAGGGGCAGCTAACCCTCGGGGTCATCAGACCAGCCTTGCCAGGTTGAGGGGCAGAAAGGTAAATGCTGCCCTAAATTGGATGGACTTAGGCAATTGGACCGTTCTGGGAGCAGAAGTGGATTGGGCCATGCCTAATCATTGGGCCAGTCTGAAACAATATATATATATATATATATATATATATATATATATATATAGCAACATAGTTTCATCCTTAAACCCTTGCAGAGGATAGATTGTGATGCAACAAACATAGGAAGGAGACCTGCTAGTTGTTATCACCTTTACCATATACAAACATTTAAATGGGACAGACGGCCTAACCATCACTTATTGGGGAGTCCGAGAAAGTCGGGAGCACTAATGAGGTTAATACTCCAAGACCACAAGAGAAGGAGACACCACATCTTAACCCAAAAGCTTAAGGTGTTAGGTAAATGAGTCATCTCTCTTATAAATCCGACATCCCACTCATTCATAGGCAATATGGGACTTTAATCACTCACACTTACACCCAACATTCTCCCCCACAATTGTGAGTCCCCCACATTCTATAACTGGATCCAACACTGGATCTAGCTCCCGCTCTCCCACAAATCTGAACCACGGCTCTGATAGCACTGTTGGGGAGTTTGGGAGAGTCGGAAGCCCTAATGGGACTAATGCTCTAATACCACAAGAGAAGGAGACACTACATCTCAACCTAAAATAAATATTTAACTACATCTCACAACACTCAAATACAAGAGTTTAAGAGAACAAAGAAAGTCAAACACAAGCTTAAAATGTTTTTGACTGGTGCATCATGGAATGAAGAACTTGAATCCTATATATAGCCCTGGACTCACTCTTTATTCACAAAACTAAGCGATGTGAGACTTATTTAACATGTATATTTTCAACCAACCCTAACAATTGTGGGACTTCAAAGACCTTGTTGGGGTTAGTTGAAAATATACTTGTTGAAGAAGTCCCATATGGCTTAGTTTTGTGAATAAATAGAGGGTCCAAAGTTATATATAGGATTCAAGTTCTTCATTCCAAGATGCACTAGTCAAAAACACTTTAAGATTTTATTTGAGTTTTTATATTTTCTATTATACTCTTGTTTTAGTGTGTTGTAAGGGGTAGTTAAATATTTGTTTTTGGAGGGTGTGGGTGTAATGGGGGCTTGGGTTAGTTGAAGGTATATTATGTGTTCTAACAATTTTTGCATGATGTTATTCTTTGGTTGTCTAGTGACAACGGCCATGGTTTTTCCCCTGGTTTTGGAGTTTCCACGTTATTTTCTTGTGTTGTGATTGTGTTCCTCTTTTTTTTCTATGCTTTGTTTATTTTTCCCCAACAACTGGTATTAGAGTTTTTGGTTCGATCTGAGGATAAGTGTTCTTAGTATGCTTTGTGGTTGCAGTTTTGTCTTATCTTCCATATCAGAAAAGAAGGGTAGTGTTGTGAAAGAGTTGTTGAGCTACAGTCAGAAATTCCGCTGTACAGTTTGAGCTAGAGAAAATTGATGGAAGAATACTTTTTTTTTAATTTTGGAAAGTTTAAGTCAATGATGCGTTGATACAATCAAGATTACACAAGGTGCAAGACTATGTTGGCGATAGCTTCTTGCCAACAAGGAAGTTGCACCATAAAATTTCAACCTAGTTTTTGACATGTGAAAATTCTTGAAGTGGTTTAGCTTCAAGTGAAGTATACTCTTTTTTAGGTGGAGTAAGATATTTTTTTAAAACTATAATTGTTGGTGAAGACAATGTGAAAATTCTTGAAGTGGTTTAGCTTCAAGTGAAGTATACCCTTCTTTAGATGGAGTATGATAGTTTTTTAAAATTATGTTGTCGGTGAAGACAATGTGAAAATTCTTGAAGTGGTTTAGCTTCAAGTGAAGTATACTCTTCTTTAGGTGGAGTATGATAGTTTTTAAAAACTATGATTGTCGGTGAAGACAATGTGAAATTCTTGGAGTGCTTTAGCTTCAAGTGAAATTTATTCATCATGTTATAGCATATGGTTACCGGTGATGACAATGTGAAATTGTTGAAGTGGTTTATCTTCAAGTGAAATATATTCTTCATGAGAGAGTATGATAGTTTTTAAAAATATGATTGTCGGTGAAGATAATGTGAAAATTCTTGGAGTGGTGTAGCTTCAAGTGACTATACTCTTTATGGTGGAGTATGATTATCGGTGAAGACAATGAAAGTTTATGTATTATTTTCAATCAAGGTGGAGATTTTTGGGGTTTGATTAAAATATACATGTTGATACTCTTTATGGTGTAGTATGATTATCGGTGAAGACAATGAAAGCTTATGTATTATTTTTAATCAAGGTGGAAATTGTTGGGGTTGGTTGAAAATATACATGTTGAAGAAGTTCCACATCACTTAATTTTGTGAATGAAGAGAGAGTCCAAGGCTATATATAGGATTCAAATTCTTCATTTCAAGATGCACCAGTCAAAAGCACTTTACGCTTGTATTTGACTTTCTTTGTTCTCTTATACCGTTGTATTTGAGTGTAGTGAGATGTAGTTAAATATTTATTTTTGGTTGAGATGTGGTGTCTCCCTCTCTTGTGGTCTTGGAGCATTAGTCTCATTGGTGTTCCCGGACTCGCCAACACCACCATGTCAGGAAGACTTTTAATACTAAGAGTCGATCTCTTACTCAAATCATTGACTCTGATACCACTGATGATTCATGGGGGGAGCATCCATATTGGATCAAAGAAAAATCACATAAGTGATAGAGATACCAGAGATTTACCCAAAACCTTAAGGTTTTGCATGAATATATGATGTCTCTCACTTGTGTATTGAACCAAAATTTATTGACGAACAATTAATGTGGATTATCTCGATTAACTCGAGCTTCCGGTACAGTGGAGAAGGGATTGTCCTAGAAGGTTATCATTCTAATGCTCAAGTTAGTATGAGAGTAAGATGAAGTGAAAGAGATTTGAATTCGAATTACCTAAGAAATGGCACATTCTCCATTTTATATACTAGGGTGTTATAACTTCTCTCTAATCAAAGGACGTGAGATACAAGAATCTGTGCCATTGATCTTGGGTTTAGATTGCTTGCTTCCTCATCTAGTATAGTTTACTTGTCTCACACGTAGTATGGCTATACCTTCTTGCTAATATAACAGCGTGATTAATCTTCGATTGGGATCGTCTGCTTCGTCGTCTAGTATAGTGCAAATGTCTTGCAAATGGTCTTGTCATCCATTTCAATTTCTAGGCGATAATTATTGGGCTTTTTGGGTTTCTGACACGTTGTAGAGGGGGATCTACAAGGTTAGCACTCCAACGCTCAAGTGAGTATGTGAGTGAGAATAGTGAATTCAAATTGTGTTTGAAACTTGTTATCTCAATTTAGCATCATATATATATACATATATATATAAATATATATATATATATATACACATATATATATAGAGAGAGAGAGAGAGAGAAAGTGAGAGAGTTTTGCGCCTTCTATATATTTACGAGCGCTACCCTTAAGGCAGTTTCGCAGTCATTTGAGAATGCTTTGCAACAAGTGGAGCATTTCATTGTCCTTTGGTTGTCTCGAGGGAGAAAATTCAGCCAGATCAAATGCTCAAATATGGAGAGATAATTTCTCTATGGAACTAACCTTGTCATTCACTTTTTTATGTACTTCACTTGTAGTACTGATGTAGTGTAAGAATATGTGTAAATATATTGTCATTTTTGTAATGAAACATTTTTTATCTACTTAAGGTATATTAGTGTGATCTTGAGTGCTATGCTCTGCATATATATTTGTATAATCCTGAGTGCAAGGATCCAGATTTGGTGTGAACTTATGTGGTCTTCCCTTGAAGTTTATTGGACATCATTAGGGTTGTTCCCAACCAGGGGTCGGTTCCCCTTCCCCCTACCAAATGAAAACCCGATCAGGGGTAGACGTGTGGCCAACCCACTACAACCTCTATAGTGGCTAGCTGCTAGAGGAGGGTAAACCGTTATTGCCTGTGGGGGTGATTTCTTTTGTTGGATGTGCAAAGCATCTTTGACAAAACCCCTGACTTTAGGTGGAGGATTGATTGCTTCAGGCGGACGTGCAAAGCATCTCCATTAGCACCCTTAACTTTAGGTGGGGGATTAATTGCTTTAGGAAGGTGTGTAAAGCGTCTCTGACAACACCCTTGACTTTTGTGGGGGATGATTATTTTAGCCGCACGTACAAAGCGTCTCTGGCGACACCTCTAACTTTATGTCATACTTATATCTCGTCGGTCGCATCCCAGGTTTACTGTTAATATGCACCGCCAAAAAGACACAAACATTTCAGAAATTGGCATTTTCATTCATAATTGAAGTTAGATCTTATGTATGTGCAGGGAAATTATACGAGAACATCATTTAGTAGTAAATATATAAGAAAACATAACCAGGCAGGCTAGATGCATCTTATTTTCCCCATTTGCCTCCTTATGGTTCAGCCATGTCTTGATGGGTGAAAATTCATGTCTCTAAGCTTGCCAATCAGGGATGCTACGTTGATGTCCATGGACACACTCTCTTCCTAGTCTCGCTGGATTACTTGTAGATTATTTTTTCACCTTCGAGATCAGCATTGATGATGGCCATATTTTCCTACAGGTTATGATATTTGAGTTTAAGGTGTGTTAGAGAGGCTACTACGTTTAACATGGTAGCGAAAGGTCGTCCTAGGATGCAGTTATATATGCTTCTACAAGGAACATCACTGAATTATGAATTGACTTCTCGCACATCCTTCCCATCACCCACATATATTATCAGCTCCATGTATCCCCATGGACGGGTGTTCGTCCCATTAAATTCCTATAAACTCGAGCCTTCATACGACCACATGCTTACCCTTCTAAGGTTCATTTTTGAAATAGCTCCAAGAATATTATGTCGTAGGAAATATTGTCGTCAATCAATATCTAGGAGACGTTGAACTGTCGATAATGGTTTTGATTATCAAAGGAAAATATTTAACATGGATGTCGCCCATCTTCTCTAAGTCTCGAAAACCCAACATAGGCAGTTAGGAATCTTCACCAATTTGATTTCATCATTTTTGTGGATGGCTAGCATCTCAACTATCTTACATTTTGTTGTCCCTTTGGACAAGAGGTTTTCTTGAGGTACTCCTCCAATAATGGGGGCTATTTATGATTGTTTGCCTTTGCTGGTCTCCTTGCTTTCACCACTGGCCGCGACATCTGTGGTCTTCGAGGGAGATTTTCCCTTAGGCAAATCTTCCTTTTCTATTTTCCCTTTCATGTTTTCGACCAACCAGCCTCTCTTGATTATCGTTTCAATAACACCCTTTAGCAAGATGCAGACATTTGTGTTATGAACATGAATTCTACAAAAGCCGCATTACTTTGACTTGTTAGTGCTAGATCTCTCCCTGACTGGGTAAGGGGGTCGATTCCTCCTTTCCTGAATTTTGTGCTGATACACTCCTAGTACATCTTTCTCGAGAAACAGCCCAAGAAATATGTTAGACATGAGTCTCCATACACAATACGAGATGAGAATTGAATTGTGTGTTTTAGAAAATCAATAGTTTGAAAAACTTGTAGGATAATTTTTTTAGAGTTTAAAAACATTTTTAAAATCATTTGAGAAATTTGTAGCAGAAAGTAATGAGTTAAGGCATAGAGAATAAATACCAGGAATTATAGAGGTTCAATGAAAAATAAATGACTTAATCCTCTCCCCAAGATTTGTTCTTGAAAGTATCTAGTAAATCTTAAGAGTTTTTAGTAGTTTGAACTCTATAATCCCCTTAATTAAGGAAAATTAAGTTTCTCACTAACTTCCAACCAAACAGTGAACAACAGAGAGAATGGTTAGTCTTCCTTCCAAATGAAAAATTGAAGTGGTTAGTATTCTTTCTTAACATCAACTTTAAACGTTTAGTACCCAAGTTAAACTGATATTTAACATGGGTTTATCTTGAATCAAGGTGAGATTTTAAATTGAGTTGAACTCACGAATCGAACCGAGATTTTGTACGGGCTGACCACGAACCACTGAGATTTTATATCAGGCTTATCTCAAACTGATGCAAGATTTTAATCGGGTTGAGCTTATGAACCGAACCAATGTTTCTACCAGGATAACCATAAACCAAGTTAAGACTTTATACCAGTATGATCTCGAACAGATGAAATCTTTTGAACGACTGAGCTTACGAACCGATCCGGCGACTTAGAATCTTAATCCAAAAACCATAGCTTTTAAGGGTTTAGTTTTAAACCCAAACAAACAATCATTTATGGAAAAATTATTCAACCGAGATAAATTGTTCCTTGGTGAATTTACAATACTACCCTTCTAGAATTTCAAAGATGTCTCACTAAACAAAATGACTTTCTCGGAAGCACTACAACTAAATATAAGTGAGAGAATGTTGAAAAATATTTTTTAGAGAGAGAAAGTGAGGTGTGAGATAGACTGATCACGATTCTGGATGTGAAAATATGAAGGAAGGGACCTTTATTTATAGGCTAGAGGGTGACACAAAAAATGAAAATTTCTTGGTCCAAAATTAATGTGTCAATCGATTGGCATATTGCTCCAATCGATAGGAATACCTCAAATTAAATGATTAGGATTTAAAAAAAGGTAAATATATTCGTTGTCTTTCATTAAGACACTATCCTAAATGATTAAGGATAACTTTTAAACTGACCTAATCAATTGGGTATAGGTGTCAATTGATTGGACAATACAAATTTTGTCCCATATAATTAAGACAGATTCTAATTCAACTAGCACGACTTCCAAGCATTTTTAGGAATACTTCTTTAAGAAAAATATGCTTGAAAACATGTTTTTAGTGTGTGTGTGTGTGTGTGTGTGTGTGTGTTTGTGCGCGCGCGCGTGTGTGTGTGTGTGCCTGTGTGTGTGTGTGTGTGTGTGTGTGTTGTATGCATGTGTGCGTGTGCGTGCGTGTGTCTGTCTCTATGTGTGTGTGTGTGTGTGTGTGTGTGTGTGTGTGTGTGTGTGTGTGATTTAGATGTATAACCTTACGAAAAATACCTTTTGCTTTTACAACATAGTGTTCACTCATACACGCTAGGGAGATCTTTCACACTTTATCTCTTTCACATTTTGAAGCTTCAAGACTTGTTAGTTAATCCAATTTTATAAACATTTGAATTCTTCTTGAAGATGATCTTGAGTTATATTCCACTTAAGTGTCATCTTTAGAGGATATTTGCAATGATCATCAAACTCATCTAACCATACTTAGTCTGTTTGCATATTTAATAGTTTATTATGCCTACATTTAGTTGTCATCATTAAAAACATATTTTTTGTTAAGAACACGAGAGCGTCCTTAACCTGAAAAACATGGTTCCATAGAGTATACTTTTCATACCTCCCTTAGATATTTTAGTCAGGGTCATCCTTCCGTCGATGGGACTCTTTCCTATGGAGCAGCTGGAATTGGTATCAACGGTGACGAGGTTGTCGAAGTGCTTGCTCAGTTTCTCTTCTAGTTTCATGTAGAAATTGCACATGCTTAACATTTCATGAGTGCTTTTCACTATCTTCCTTCCCATATTTAATTTGAAGGGATGGTCCTTTAGAAGGTCATTTTCAAAGATATATCATTTAAGCCCCTCTTCAGCTCCTTTAACTTCAACGACAACTTGAGTAAACCGATAAATGTAATACTGTCGACTTTCCTTCTTACCTTAGAAAACTCTGCTAAAAGCGACTTCAGTAATTGGTCGGTATTCTCGAGAAATGAAATGTGCATAAAACCGGCCACAAAAATCAGACCATAACTTAATGCACCCATCGGAAAGGCCATTGAACAATAATATAGCTGGTGTGACTAGGGTCATGTCAAACAAATAGAATTTGGATGCATCGTCGACAATGTAGTAATTCAACTGTGATAGGTGAGAATATGGATAATAAACGGTCTAGAGGGGTGACTAGACCTCCCAAGTTAAAAATAGTTTGAAAAAGTTTTATCACCGTTTAAAAAATAAAGTTGATTTTATGTAGCGAAAATGATTTTTGTGAATAGAGAAATTGTGCTTATCAATTGGAATTAACATGAAGAAGCTTAAATAGCTCACAATACAAGCAAGATTGACAATGGAATTAAACCAAATAAACAAACTTGCTTTGTATTGATTAATCGATCAATTACACAAGTAGTGTTATTGTACAATTATCAATACTTATAAGATTCTACAACCAAAGTTTTCAATTTAATCGACAACAAGACAAAATCAAAGTGTTGATTCTAACAAAACCTACACCTATGCAATAAATTCGCTAGCAATGGAAATTCTAATGTATTCAATTCTAGAAAGCAATAAGAATGGCCTAATCATACAATCAACTAGAAATTAAAATGACAGAGAGAGAAAGACACACACATACACACATAGGAGAGAGTACATTGGGATTTATAATATTTGGCAAATTCGTCCTCACTTTGTACTTAATCCACTCTCTAATGGTTTCCCATTGAAAATTCGTCGGTCTTCCAATATGATTTCTAACAAAATTACAAGAGTTCGTACAATCATAATGTCTAAAATAAATACTGAAAAATAAATTTCTTCTTTCTGGATCTTTGACTTTTACACCGTTCCACGAACTAACCTCTATGCGAAATCTTTACTCAAATTCTTTTCTTGAATCTTCCAGCCCCAACATCCTGCTCCTAAGTCTCCTTTTGTGGAAATCTTTACGCTAATCCACTGGTATCTTGAGTGTGAGTCTATCCTAATAACAAGAAGAACCCATACCTTGTTTGTAGGCTTCTACACATCACTACCAAATTCAACTTGGAAAGAAGAACCTCTTTTTTTCATTGGAATTGTCAGAACCATTCACAATACCACACACTTACGAACCACTAAAATCTTAGCCAGATGTTTAAAGAAACGTTAAATTCAAAATGAATCTCCTCAATCAATCACGAATCTTCAAAGATAAGATTCAGATCCATGCAACAATAGAAAAAAATGAGATGGAAGATGAAATAAATCGTTTGCAAGTGTTCAAGAAAGATTCAAAACTCTTTTTAAAAATCGCAGAACAAGTGGTTTATTAGTTTTCAAATCATCAATGGAAATGTATGCTTTTTTTAACATTGTGAATGATTTTGAGAGAAGAAATTATTTATAGGTGCTAGAGATAAAACACAAAAAGTAATGAAACATCATGCTTGATTCGAGTCATGAACACTTGAATGATTTGAGTAAAGTGGAAGAGTAATATGAAACAAAATCTACACTTTATGAGAGACCCATTTTGCTATGATTTTAGTCAAGAGTAACTTGTGATTTGGCTCATGCTATATTGTGATTTGAGTCATGAAGAAGGCCATGATTCAACTCAAACAAGAAAGGGGCTTATAAGAATTATGTGATTCGATTCATGTACAAGTTGTGATTCGACTCACAGGCTCACAAAATTCATGTTATTCCTTTGTTTGATCTGATTAGACTCATAGGGTGTGTGATTCGAATGACACGCCTAAAATCTCAATTTTTTAATTTTGAAGTTGTTTTAATATTCCACTTGTTCCATGACTTAAACCAATCTCAAATATGGTTCTTGTCCCAAAAACTCGACTAGTCGACTTAAAACATACTATTCATACTCAAACACAAATAATTTAAATTATGCATGCTAAAAAACACGGATCTAAGACTTGATCCATATAAATGCGCAATTGAAGAGGAGACTCCATGATATAAGAATAAAATAGAAATAAAGCTTAAAGGAAGAGCAACAAAACAATATAGCAGAGACATGTACAGTCCCCCCTTAATGTAGTAGAGACATGCAACTTCAGTCTCCTTTTTTTGATGTTTGACAAGCTTTCATTTGGAATTGAGTCAACGTAAAACAAAATAAAAGTTTTATCAATGCTTTCCTTCAATTACTTGTGCTCCCCCTGAAACATTGCCCAAACACAATAGCATAAAACACATAAAAAGTATAGTCTTATATTACAACTTCTCCCTCTTTGACAAGATCAAAAAGAAGTAACTGTTAATGATCCTAAACACAAAAATAACAAGAAATACAAACGATATTCTAGAGAAAAAAATGAGGTATACGTAGCTAAAATGAATATACAACATCAAAGATCAAATACAAAATACGGAGATACGAATGCTAAATGCAACAAATACGCAATTAGACATGCAACTACACATCAAAATACAATTACATGATCAAAACTACTATGAATGGACGATTTAAATAATACATGAACAAACAAAATAATGCTCAAATGTGCATACTTAACATCATGCATTTAAAAAGGTTTTAAATGCTCCTATGAAAAATTATTCAACATCTTAGAAATGAATGAATGAAATGAGTGATGTAAGTAAACAAATGAACATATATAAAACAAAATACAAACAATGATATAAAAGAATATGAGAGTTATAGAAGCATACCAATAGGGTTGGATAAAGTAAATTTCTACAAGAAAATGTTAGTGTACAACACAATCCCAATAGAAAATAAAATGAAATAGAAAACCAAATCGATTTAAAACACGAAGAATCCAGGATTCACAATTCCCTAGGATTCTTGTGAAGAGGTTCAGAGGATAATTGTGTTATAAAGATATCAACAAGCTGATTTTTCGTATCCACATATTCAAAAATAACATCACCCTTTTCAACATGATCCTCCAATGAAATGGTGTTGGGTTTCTATATGTTTAGTAACTAAGAATGAAAATTCTTTATTATAGCATAGATGTTTATGACATGTACATTTTGAATTGATAAATAAGATAGCATCTAAGAATCTAGTAGTCGGTCTACCAAAAATAAACTTTTCAAAAGATACACTTTTTGATATTTGCCAAATGGGAAAGAAAATGAGAGTGTCTTTTAAATCGAAAAATATTGTTTCAACTTCAAACTTCTCGAGATTCTCCATCTAGACTTATTTTACCTTCGAGGACAAGATGTTTAGGCAATAGCTATTACAGGTTTGTAATTGTGGACGACTATTCTAGATTCACATAGACGTTATTCTTAACCCATAAGGAAGAAACCTATAAGGCTTTTGTTAAATTTTCTAAGAGTGTCCAAAATATTTTAATTTGAAAATTGTCACACTCTGTAGAGATCATATTGGTGAATTCGTGAACTATCAATTTGAAAACTTTTGTAATAAAAACGAAATTACTCCTAACTTATCATGTTTGAGAACTCTACAATAAAATGGTGTTGTTGAGTGTAAAAACCGTGTTTTAGAAGAATTGGCTCTTATCGGTATTCGTAATTGTAAGATAACACTACTTGTTTAATTGATTGATTATTTAATACAAAGAAAGTTTGTTTATTTGGTTTAATTTTATTGTCAATCTTGATTATATTGTGAGCTAATTAAGTCTCTCAGTGTCAATTCCAATCGATAAGCACAATTTTTCTATTTGCCAAAATTGTTTCCACTATGCAAAATCAAATTTATTTTTGAAACTCTGATAAAACATTTTCAAACTATTTTTAACTTTGGAGGTCTATTCACCCCCTGCCTCTAGAGTGTTTATTGTCCATATTCTCACCCCCAATAATTGGTATCAGAGTGTTAGTTTATCCGAAGAATGAGAATAACTCCTACCATGTTCGTAGTTTTCCACGCAGCACTACCAAGGTTAACCTGGAGAGAAGAACTTCCTTCTTTTTCACTAGAATGTCACAACACCACACACCCTTGCGAACCTCTGAAATCTTAGAATAATCTTCAAAGAAACATTAAATTCAAAATGAATCTCATCAATGAATCAGGAATCTTCAAAGATGAGATTCGGATTCATGCAACAATGGAAAAGAATGTGATAGAAAATGAAAGAAATCGTTTGCAAGTGTTCAAGAAATATTCAAAAATATTTTAAAAAATTAAAGAACAAGTGGTTTGTGAGTTTTCAAATCATCAATGGAAGTGTATGTTTTTTTTTACATTATGAATGATTTTGAGAGAAGAAATGATTTATAGGTGTTGGAGATGAAGCACAAAAGTAGTGAAAAATCATGCTTGATTCCAGTTGTGAACACTTGAGTGATTTGAGTCAAGTAGCAAAGTAATGTGGAACAAGATCTACACTTTATGAGATACCCATTTTACTATGGTTCGAGTCAAGAGTAACTTGTGATTCGACTTATGATATATTGTCATTTGAGTCATGAAGAAGTCGTTATTCGACTCACACAAGACAATAGCTTACAAGAATTATGTGATTCGACTCATAGGGTTATGTGATTCGAATCATATACATCCTGTGATTTGACTCACGTGCTCACCAAATTCTTATTTTCCCTCTATTTGATTTGATTCAACTCAAGGGTGTGTGATTCAAATCACACACCTAAAATCTCAATTTTTGTAATTTTTTAAATTTGTTTTGAGATTCTACTTGTGTCCTGACTTGAACCAATTTCAAATATGATTCTTGTTCCAAAAACATGAGCAATTAACTTAAAACATATTGTTCATAATCAAACATAAACAGTTTGAGTTATGCATGCTAAAAAACATGAATCTAAAACTTGATCCTCATAAATGTACAATTCGATAGGAGACTCAATGATATAAGACTAAAATCGAAATAAAGCTTAAAGGACAAGCAACAAAACCATATAGTAGAGACATGTATAGTCTCCCTCTTAATGTAGTAGAGACAACCAACTATAAATCCGCTCATTAAAGAGCTACACATGTTCGTATAAATCTCCCTTTCCATCATATTCACTTATCTTGGGAGGCTTCTCAATTGACTTTGGTATTTTACTTTCCAAAATCCAGGAACATATAGGATGTTTCGGCTGAACCTTCACCGGTCTATTTTCTACCTAATCCAGGGTTGAGGAATAGCTACCTCGGTCCCCTCGGGTATTTAAGGAGGACTTTAATGTCTCTTGCTTCTTTGCTGATATATTGTTTTATGAGCTTCGTCCTTCTTTGTTCTGATCAACTCTGGAATGACAACATAAGTTCTTCTTGATACAACTTCCTTGATGTTGTTTCCTCGTGGAGGAGCGTTGTGGAGACTCTCTTCGAGGTGTGTCAAACATTCTTCTACTGTATGTGAGTTCTGCTGCTGAATAGTATTGTACATATTGTGCAGCATCTCATTAGCCCTTTGTAGTCTAAGGTTTGCTTGAAGTAACTGGAAACCAGGCAAAACGTTTGGTTGTGGAACTAGAGGTGGAATCTGAGGTCCATTCGAAGGAAATTGAACAAATACTTCTATTTGAGGCATTTGAAATAGGTCTAGATGTAGCGGAATCACCGTATCAATATTCATGACACTTTGCTGGTAAGGCGGTGGTATAGGTGGTTAACTGATCATTGCTTGAGCAGCGGCAGCAACTTCACATGCAGCGGCGGATTGAGTAGATCTGGATCTATCCATCACTTGAAATCATAGGAATTATATATCTTGAAGAGATATGGAAATTTAAAGAAATCGACGTTGACACGGTGCTTGATTTGATCGGGTGCGAAGGATAGTCGTGTTTGATTCTGAATGCTTTTGATTTGATGATCTAAGAAGATTATGAACTAATGAATTAGAGAGTGAATGTGAAATTATTAAAAACGCTAGAATCAAAAGTTGACTTCCACATAAGGCATCACTGTTCCATTTTGGAACCAGAAATAGAGTGTTGGTCAGATGTGATGGTGGATTTGAGCTTCCATCAGGTGAGAGGAGGACTGCAAGGTTAGTACTCTAACGCTCATATTAGTATGTGAGTGAGAAGAGTGAATTCTAATTATGTTTGAAACTTGTTACCCCTATTTGGAGCTGTCTCCCCCCCCCCCTCTCTCTCTCTCTCTCTCTCTCTCTCTATATATATATATATATATATATATATATATATATATATATATATATAGAGAGAGAGAGAGAGAGAGAGAGAGTATAACAAACTTTTATTTGTCTAAGTAGATTAGGGAGATTCATTGGATGTACTTGGAGTTGAGATCTTTGTTAGCGTCATGAGGAGAATTCTCGTGTGCTAAAAATATTTTGGAAGGATTACTATTCCTTCGAGGTTGTCAGTCTGGGTCAATATAACCTGCCTAAAACAATATATATATATATATATATATATATATATATATATATATATACTACAGAAAACATATACAACAACATCACGCGTGATCGACTGTTGTTACATAGTGTGTGGTTGTATATGCGCTACTTACAATCACGGTCGTATGGCCGTTGTAGAAAACCTGAAAGCGCGCGACATATTACCACGGTTGTTATAACTAATTGTTGTAATATATTAAAGGCCCCAAGTTCGATTCTTAGCAGTGCATTTTTTGTATATATATTATTCTGGACAGCTTTCACTCTACAACCACAGTCTTATTTAACAACCGTAGTTAAATTATCTGCTCTTTTAAAAAAAAAACTATTTTAAAAAATTTCCATTTTTAACCTGTATTTTTGTAAACCGTATGAGAATAGAAACACCAATTGTATCATGTAACAAAAAATTTATTTACTTCATCAAATCTAAAAAGTATTATTTACATCATCAAACTCAAATGTATATCACACACACACATACACACACACACACACACGCACACACACACACATATATATATATATATATATATATATATATAGGGAATGTATCATATGAGAATGTCATTTTTATGTGAGAACATGAAAATGAATCTGAACCATTAGATTTTAAAATAAATGGTGGAGATTATGCGTCAGTTTTTTTTCTCTCTCTTCCATCATTTATTTTAATAATGAAAGAGAGAGAAAAACAAAAACACACATAATCTCCACCATTTATTTTAAAATCTAATGATTCATATTCATTCTTATATTCTCACATAAAAATGGCATTCTCATAGGATATGAACTATATATATATATATATATATATATATATATATATATATATATATATGTGTGTGTGTGTGTGTGTGTGTGTGTGTGTGTGTGTATGTGTGTGTGTGTGTGTGTGTGTGTGTGTGTATATATATATATATATTACAAATTAAACTCATGTTTGAGGATCCTTAAGTATATTGAAGATATACCCGCAACGTTTACAAATGTCTACAAAGTCTTTGTATGAAAATGGTGTATCGTCATTAAACGTCTACATTAAAAGTGCAAAAATTTGAATATCACACATATATAATAATCATAGCCAACTTAAACAATAATATGTTATTGTGAACAATTCATTACATATATATATTACATATCTGATCCCATGAATCAACAACGACAGCGAAGACAATGTTTAACATGTGTTTCATTACATAATACCCACACTTGTATCCCTTTGGTTGTTTCCTCGTCTACAAATTTAAACATTAATTTCGTAAATGTTATAACCACACATGCATGTAACAATATATATATATATATATATATATATATATATATATATATATATATATATATATATATATATGAATGTCACAAGTAATATGGCCACTTACATTAGGCAAGATAAATATTGGTTTTTTTCTACTATTGTTCAAGATATAGTGTCGATGCATAGCACTGTACATTGAAAATGATTTAAACATATTACGCGTTAAACCAATTACAAAGTCAAAGAAAATACTACTAAGAAGTTTCATATAAACATAAACTTACCTATTAATAATTTGCTTCATTTTAGGTTCGAGTGGTTTATGTAAGGAACACGGTGTCGTTACCGTATTCGTCCTAAGTGATATGATTATCAATTGTCAATGATCACTGAATATACACGAGCATATATATAATTAGTATTTTCTAAAACAAAACTAACTATAACAAATAAACCACAATTTCAAAATCACTTACGATTTAAAAAATAGTGCTAAGTAACATTCTTTTCCCCCCTGACTTAACCTTTCTGAAATGTAAGATTCAATCCCTTTTGGATCAATATTTGACCATCGAATACTATACAAATCCAAGATGCCATAAATATTCGATTTATTTAATTCTATGCAAACATAGTGAATGTACCTAAATGTTTAAACAAAATTCAAAAAATAAGTGAGGAAATACAAAAACGATAATGTACTATATATATATATATATATATATATATATATATATATATATATATATATATATATATATATATATTGACATGTATATTCAATTATATACTTACATGCATCAAACTTGTAATATCCCAACGTCCAGCCAATTATTTCCAAGGAGAAAATCTCGTATATCACTAGGAGTAGAATAAAAGAGCTCTACCGTTGGACAATGCTCTAACCGAAGAGAAATCGGGTCATCCCTTTCTGCAACCAACAGGTATAACGGGGTGGTTTCATGTGCCGAAGGATCCAATATCTCATTGTCCTCTTAAGCGGGGGAGGCTGAACAATTACTTCCTTTTGAGCTAGCACCACATAAAACATTTGTTTGGGAAACTTGATCATCATCATTATCAACATTTTCATTCGTACGTTGTTGGAAGGATCCACTTATTCTCTGCAATATAATATTTGTTTTGAACACAATATATAATAAACACATTTCTATCTTTTCTAACTTTTCGGATAAAACACGATATATCATACATTATAGATAAAACACTAGCATTTCAGATAAAACACATAATGCATATAACTCTTCTAACTTTTCAATATCTTTCCTCCGATTTTCCCGCTCCACTTCTAGCATCTTCCTTTGTTCTTCTAACTGTTTCTCAACAGCTGCAATCTTTTCTTTTTGCGCTTGTAATTCGATGTTTTTAGCACTTTTTTGGATGAACTAAAGAATAATCTCAGGCTGACGCCTTCTCTAACACCAGGAACGCACCCACCATGCTCATTTGTTCTGATAGCTTCTATTAGTATATCATGTCGTAGTTCTAGAACAAATGAGTCTCCATGGGCCTCCTCAACCAACAGATCCTATACAACATGCATGATAATATTAATATTGTAATTAACAGATCATTTAAATAACACATAACATACATGTAACACCCAAAATATACCCCGCACAATTTAAATATAAATCAGAGTAGTTTCATCAAAACATATGCAGGATGTCACATAATTCATACTATAGCTGCTTATATAGATAGATATGTAACACATGCAATTAAAAAAAAAAATTTATAATAGCTATAAGATTTCAACATGGCTGAACCATCAAAACATTTTATTAAAATAGAGGAAGAATTAACATAAACAATTATTCATGGCATAATTATTTCTTCAAAACAACATAAACAACGAATATTTTAGAGACATCCAAAAATCTCTATCAAACACATCAAAACACAACGTCCCCTGACCCCGGTGTTACACATCAAAAGCAGACGCCGACACCAAAAGGAAAATAGAAGACTTCATCTTCTACTCACTTCAACTCCTCTATTGCGAGTTATCTGCACGATGCTCATGTAAAGGCAACATTCAAACAGAAGGGGTGAGATATCACAATTAGATAAATGAAAGCATGATAATTAAGAAAGCATTAGATTTCTCATGCACAAACACCCATTCCACAATGTACAACCATACAATAACAGTTACAACAAACATGACAACAAATCCAACACATCAACAAATACAACTAGAATGCAATGCATTAAGACTCATAACTCGACTCAATGCACATGGTACTATAAGTCCCTATTTTAGAACCGACCCCTATTTAAGGATCACAATTCCCGTAGGAATTTCCATAATACCGCTCAGACCCCACACGGGCACACGACGTCCGTGATCGCTCACACCCCACATGGGTACACAATCACCTCAACAACAACAACGATACTATTCAGCAATTAGAATTCGGATAAGACGCTCACACCCTACATGGGCACACAACTTATCTCATAACTCATCCAACCATGTAATGCATGACAACAATGACAACAATGACCATCAAAACAATGCAACATATCATTGCCGACCACAACACAACATGTTATATAGTCCAGCAATAACTACATACAACATCGCAATCATCCATAAGCCATTTATAATCATATCACACCACAACATAATGAAAATAATGCGTTTAACATAGCCAACAACAGAATTATTCAACTTATGTTACTGAAACTATTTTTAGACTAAGGTTCGACACGCCAGCTTCCCGACGATTCGACCGACACTCGAATCAGACTCCCAGAACAAAAGTTATGAATTTTTAAAGATTTTCAAAAATTAGTCTCTGTGTAATCGGTTACCCCAAATGAGGTAACCAGTTACACCCTTGGTAACCAGCCAACAACGCAAAATAAACACAGTGTAACCAATTATATAAATCAGGGTAACCGATTACACCCTCACAGTTTTGCCCAAAAACGCCAATTTTCAATAGTGTAACCAATTACCCTATTTCTGGTAACCATTACACCTGCAACAGAACCACTTTTCTGATGCTTTTCAGTACGAAAAACACTTTTTAACCCACCCCCAAAATCCTACTTTTCATACAAATCGTGTAATCCATGGTTTTACTCAAAAATTTGTTTTCATCAACACAAAAACCCCAAAATCTTTCCCCAAAACTATTCAAAATAATCGTTCAGACTCTGACTTGAGACTTCACACAACAACACAACAACGACATCAACAATTTCATCAGAATCATCATTCTAATAGCAACAACACAACGAATACCACAATCAAACATCGAACACACATCAACATACCATACAAAATTCAGAAATTCAAGAATGTAATCTATCAACAAACAATTACATCAATGTTCATAGCATGGCGAGAGAAACATACTACAAGCATTAAAATCATCTACCCACCATCATCAATGCTAACCCTTAGATAATTATAACCTCACCCTTACCTTAGAGTTCTTGCAACGATTTCCTCTTCCTCAATAATGGAGTCTCTTCTTCTCTTGCCCTAGCTCTCACTTCACGTCATTTCTTCCTCTTTCTTCCAAAAACACGTTCTGACTAAGATTTTCTCTCAACTTCCCCTTTTTTTTTATTATTATTATTATTATTATTATTATTATTATTATTATTATTATTATTATTATTAATTCTACAAATTAAATAATAACAACAATATCCACTAATTACTTAAATTAATAATATTCAACTAATATTACTAATATTATTTAATTAGTCATTCTCGTCACACCCCCAAGTTCTACCTAATTGGTCACACACCCTCACCCTTAGAGTCTATAATTCTAAGGTCACTACCCTCTACCACAGGGTACCCCAACACACCAAAAACACCGATAAACATATATAAATTCACAACAACACATAATTAAATTACGGAAACAAATAAAATAAGTCGCGGCGTTACAACTCCCCCCACTTAGAATATTTTCGTCCTCGAAAATTTACCTGATGCGAACAACTCAGGATACGCCTCACGCATCCTGCTTTCCAACTCCCACGTCATACTTCCATCAGCAGCGCCTCCCCACGCTACCTTCATGAGAGCAAAGTCTTTGCCTCTCAACTGTTTAACCTCACAGTATACAATCCTTACAGGAAAAACCACAGTTGTAAGGTTATCCCTTACCTGAACATCATCCACCGAAATCACATGCGACTGATCCGGAGCATACTTCTGAAGCAGTGAAACATGGAACACATCATGCAAATTCAACAAATTCGGTGGCAATGCCACTCTATAAGTAACAATTCTAACTCTTACTGATATCTGATATGAATCAATAAACTGAGGAGAAAGCTTCCTCGACATCAAAGCACGTTCGACACCGGTCACCGGAGTGACTCTTAAGAATACATGGTCTCCCTCTTGGAACTCAAGATCCTTCCTCCTCTTATCATGGTAACTCTTCAGCCTACTTTGCGAAGCTTTCATCTTCTCCCAAATCAGTTTCACCTTCTCAGTAGTCTGTTGAACAATCTAAGGTCCAAGCACCACACTCTCACCAAATTCATGCCAACACAGAGGTGTTCTACACCTCCGACCATACAAAGCTTTAAAAGGCGTCATTTCAATACTAGAATGGTAACTGTTATTATAAGTGAACTCAATCAACGGGAAAATGACTATCCCAAGCACCTCCTTGTTCAAGAATACAAGCCCTTAATCAATCTTCCAAAGAATGAATAGTCATCTCTGTCTGACCATATATCTTTGGATGATAACCTGAAATCAACCTCCGCTTCAAACCTAAAGCCTCTTGCAAACTTCCCAAAAATCTGGAAGTAAACCTCAGATCTCTATCTGACATAATGCTCAACAGAACTCCATGCAGCTTCACAATCACACGGATATAAATCTCCGCCAACTTCTGCAAAGAAAATTTGATATTAATCAGAATAAAATGCGTCGACTTTGTCAGCGTATCAATAATCACCCAAATAGCATTATGTCCTCTCAGAGTAATTGGCAACCCAGTCACAAAATCCATAGAAATGATGTCCCACTTCCACTCTGGAATATCCAACAGTTGCATCAACCTTGCAAGCTTTTAATGTTCAACTTTTGACTTCTAACAAGTCAAACAAGCATAAACAAACCGAGCCACGTCACATTTCAATCCAGGCCACCAAAATATTTTCTTCAAATCCTAATACTTCTTTGTAGCTCCTGGATGGATACTCAAGCTACTCTTATGAATTTCCTCCAAAATCATTTTTTTCAACTCTGAATCATCCAGAATACAAATCCTATCACGAAACCTCAACACACCTTGCTCATCCATTTTAAAGTCATCATCCTCAATCTAATCACTTCCAACCATTAAGTCCACCAACTTCACATCCAACTTCTGACTCTTTAATATTATCAAGAAAATCATTGTTTACCTTCAGCATACCATCATCACCCTCTGCGGCGTCAACTCACAAACCAAACTTAAGTCTCTAAACTGCTCAATCAATTCCAACTCTCTCACCATCATAGAAAACATATGCAAAGACTTTCGACTCAAAGCATCAGCCACGACATTAGCTTTACCGGGATGATAATTCAAGCCAAAGTCATAATCCTTCAAGAATTTCAACCATCTTCTTTGCCTCATGTTCAATTCCTTCTGATCAAACATATACGTCAAACTCTTGTGATCACTGAACACTTCAAATCTGGAACCATAAAGATAATGCCTCTAAATCTTCAACACAAACACCACTGCAGCCAACTCCAAATCATGAGTAGGATAATTTCTCTCATGAACTCTCAGTTGTCACGAAGCATAATCCATAACCTTACCATCCTGCATCAATACACCACCTAAACTCATCAAGGAAGCATCACAATACACCACAAATGGTTCATTCAGTTTAGGCAAAATCAAAACTGGAGTTGTAGTCAACATTTTCTTCAGCTCAATAAAACTCTTCTCACAATGAACATCCCACACAAAAATTTTACCTTTGCAAGTCAACTGAGTCAACGGAAGTTCTAACTTAGAGAAACCTTCAATAAGCCTACGATAATGACCAGCCAAGCCCAAAAAGCTTCTAATCTCTGTAACTGACTTCGGAGCCTCCCATTATAGAACTGCATCTACTTTGGATGGATCCACAACAATATCATCACCTGAAATAACATGACCAAGAAAGCTTGCATGTTTCAACCATAATTCACACTTCGACAATTTAGCATAAAGCTTATTCTCTTGTAACACCTGCAACACAATTCACAAATGCTCACCATATTCCTCTTCTGATTTAGAATAGATTAGAATGTCATCAATAAAAACTACCACAAATTAATCCAAGTTAGTATGAAATATTATATTCATATACTCCATAAATACTCCAGGTTCATTAGAAACGCTGAACGACATCACCAAGCACTCATAATGTCTATACCGAGTTCTGAACATCGTCTTTTGAATATCTTCATCCTTTACTCGAATCTGATGATAACTCGTCCTCAAGTCAATTTTGCTAAACACATGTGCACCCGCCAACTGATCCATCAAGTCATCTATTCTTGGAAGTGAATACTTGTTCTTAATTTTCACTTTATTCAACTGTCGGTGGTCTACACACAACCTCATAATATCGTCTTTCTTCTTTACTAACAACGTCGGAGCTCCCCAAAGGCGATACACTTGGTCTCACAAATTTCTTTTCTAGGAATTATTCTAATTGCTTCTTCAACTCTGCTAACTCTGATGCCGACATCCTATATGGTGCCTTAGAAATAGGTCTGGTACTAGGGACAAGATCAATAACAAACTCCACCTCTCTCTTCGGCGGCACATAAAAAGTGTCATCTGGAAACACATCTTGAAATTCACGCACTACCTATAACTCATCAATCACAGCTTGACTCTTCATAGATAATGACGCAAACAATGTAAACACATGAGCTTCCTCTTCCAAAAGCTCTCCCAACTCTCTAGCAGACAAGAAACCAGCTTCTTCCTCATCATCAGGAGCAAGAAACTGCACCGACTTGTTATAGCAATTGATATGAACATGATTGAACTCCAACCAATTTATTCCAAGAATAACATCAACTTGTTACAACAAAAGGAAAACTGTGTTAATCCTTAGGAAACACGTCAGGATACTCAACGCACCACTGGCCTATATCCAGTAAAAACATCGCCTTCTCTTTCACCATAAAGTGAACAATGAGAACACATAACTGTCTTCCCTCAAGGATTGCGCCATTTTGCCAACCGACACTAACCTCAAATCCGACCTCCATTCGGGTACAAGAACAACACAACATTTTCAAAACAGTTGAAGTAGCCAACACTTCACTCTCGCATGCAGCAACGTGATATCCAATCTCTATATAGTTGGAATATCCATGAGAAGCAGACGCTTCTCCCCCACTTGTTTCATTCCCAAGCTGCAAATGGAAAACAAAACAAGCATTGACCATGTTTTCACACACGTGTCGCATACTAAGGTACAACCACATTTAAACAACCTGGCCGGACGGACCGACCTATTCTGATACCACTAATGTAACACCCGAAATATATCTCGCGCAATTTAAATATAAATTAGAGTATTTTCATCAAAATATATTCAAGATGTCACATAATTCATACTGTAGTTGCTTATATAGCAAGATATGTAACGCATGCAATTTATAAAAAATATATATTTATAATAGCTATAAGATTTCAACATGTCTGAACCATCAAAACATTTTATTAAAATAGAGGAAACATCAACATAAACAGTTATTCATGGCATAATCATTTCTTCAAAACAACATAACCAACTAGTATTTTAGAGATATCCAAAAATCTCTATCAAACACATCAAAACACAACGTCCCCTGACTCTGGTGTTACACATCAGAGCAAACGCCGACACTATAAGGAAAACTGAAGACTTCATCTTCTACTCACTTCAACTCCTCTCCTGTGAGTTATCTGCACGATGCCCATGTAAAGGCAGCATTCAAACAGAAGGGTGATATATCATAATTAGATAAAGGAAAGCATGATAATTAAGCAAGCATTAGATTTCTCATGCACAAACACCCATTCCACAACATACAACCATACAACAACAGTTACAACCAACATGACAACAAATCTAACACAACAACGGATACAACTAGAATACAATGCATTAAGACTCAGAACTCAAATCAATGAGCGTGGTACCATCGGTCTATATTTCAGAACTCGGCCCCTATTTCAGGATCACAATTCCTATTGGAATTTTCATAAGGTCACTCACACCTCACACGGGCACACGATGTTTGTGATCGCTCATACCCACATGGGCACACGATCACCTCAACAACAACAACGATACGATTATGCAATTAGAATCCGAATAAGACACTCACACCTAATATGGACACCCAACTTATCTCACAACTCATACAACCATGTAATGTATGACAACAACGACCATTAAAAAAATGCAACAAGTCACTGTATGCCATTACACAACATGCTATACAGTCCAACAATAACTACATACAACATAGCAATCATCCACGAGGCATTTATAATCCTATCAAACCACAACATAATGAAAATAATGCGTTTAACACAATCAACAGCTGAATTATTCAACTTTTGTCACCAAAACTATTTTTAGACTAAGGTTCGGCACGCCAGTTTCCCGACGCTTTCAAAGGCACTCGAATCGGACTCTCGGAACGAAAGTTATAAATTTTTATAGATTTTCAAAATATAGTCTCAGTTTAATCAGTTACCCCAAATGAGGTAACCAGTTACACCCTTCGTAACCTGTCAACAACGCAAAATAAACACAGTGTAACCGGTTACCTAAATCAGGATAACCGATTACACCCTCACAGTTTTGTTCAAAAATGCCAATTTTCAACAGTGTAATCGGTTACCCTATTTCTGGTAACCGATTACACCTACAGCAGAATCACTTTTCTGCTGCTTTTCAGTAAGAAAAGCACTTTTTAACCCACCCCAAAATCCTAATTTTCATAAAAATCGTGTAATTCATTGTTTTACTCAAAAATCAGTTTTCATCAACACAAAAACCCAATTTCTTTCCCCAAAACATTCAAAATAATTGTTCAAACTCTGACTCGAGACTTCGTACAACAACACAATAATGACATCAACAGTTTCATCAGAATCATCATTCTAACAGAAATAACACAATGAATACCACAATCAAACATCGAACATACATCAACATACCATACAAAATTCAAAAATTCAAGAATTTAATCTATCAACAAACAATTACATCAATGTTCATAGCATAGCGAGAAGAGAAACTTGCAACAAGCATCCAAATCATCTACCCACCATCATCAATACTAACCCTTAGATAATTAGAACCCCACCCTTACCTTAGAGTTTTTGCAACGATTTCCTCTTCCTTAATAATGGAGTCTCTTCTTCCCTTGCCCTAGCTTTCACTTCACGTCCTTTCTTCTTATTTCTTTCAAAAACACGTTTTGACTAAGATTTTCTCTCAATTCCCCCTTTTCTATTATTCTATTATTATTAATATTATTATTATTATTATTATTATTATATTATTATTAATAATTTTAAAAATTAAATAATAAAAAAAATATTCACTAATTATTTAAATTTATATTATTCAACTAATATTACTAATATTATTTAATTAGTCATTCTCACCACACCACCAAGTTCTACATAATTGGTCACACACCCCTCACCCTTAGAGTCTACAATTTTAAGGTCACTACCCTCTACCACAGGTTACCCCAACACACCAAAAACACCGATAAACACATATAAATTCACAACAAAACATAATTAAATTACGAAAAACAAATAAAATAATTTGGGGCGTTACAATACGCACAACAAATTATACTTACAATTTTCTCAGCATATGCTCTTAACGCATCTGAGATGTACTGTCCATTTGGTCTTAGTCTATCCCTCTTCCACTTCTTATGTCTTGACGGTGGAGATGGTTTGCGATCACAACTAATGGAGTCCTCATCTCCCGATTGTTGTTTTTTTTATTAAACATTATTTTCTCCAATTTCCTATAACCACCACGAGACAATCTGTGGGGGTAACTGTTTTTTGCTTTATTTTGTATTCCTGTTTGACTTTTAGCCTTTTATAAACATAGTGAAAATATGATTAGTATCTATAAATCAATAGCATAAAATTATCAAGATAAATAAGACTAGTACTAATCAGGAATTTCTCAGAACGACGACCCTTTGCAAACTTTTTCCAAACCTTCTTCAAAAGATAACCATGGACGCTCAAGACCAGGCTTGGCTCCTTTATATAGTCACCCGTGAGCCATGACTTAAAGCTCCTCCAACGCGTACCGGCATGACTTACCGTCCTTTTTAAGTACTTATTATCATCTGTAAACTCAAAAGTCAACTACATTTAAATCAATAAGAATGTATTAGAAATTATAGAAAGTCCTATCGAATAGATGAAAATTAAAATTAATACCTTAATGTCTACCCATATGCTATCTTTGACAGGCTCTGGCGCTTATTTCCAATCATCTATCAATATACTAACTTTGCTACGTCCAAGGAACGCAACATAACTCTTAAAAAACGAAGAGTATTCACCATCAACTACTCCGTAATACGCATCAAACGTGATAGACAATTTGTTACCATATTTTTGGACTTTTGTTACTTTCTTAAGCATTGTGGCACTTCTTTGTGATCTTTTATTTTTGTTTTGAGTATCACTTGTCATAGTTTGTTACCACTAGATGAAGAATACGAAGAAGACGACATATATGTTCAAAAACAACAACAACAACAATAAACTCTTTCATTTCTTATCACATACACATTCAAAAACAACAACAATCACAACAAAAGATTAATCAAGTATTATCACACACATTCAACAACAACCAGAAAAACAACAAGAACAATAGTATCAACAACAATGGAAACTAAAGTTTACTGTAGATGCATGGGAAAAAAATTTAAGTACCGTAAACGTGATGACTAAGTAAGGTTAAATATTTGGGTTGAAACAGATAGTGTTGTTATTATATTTCTCCTTGACGATGACGATGGTGCTAGTGTTGGCGTTAATGTGTTGTCATTCTCCTCGCAATGACTACGGATTGAAAATGAACAACGAATGGTAAATGATGAACCGATGAAAAATGATGAATTGAAGAACAATGGATGAAAAAATGATGAATGATGATGATTAACAAAGAATGTTAGGGTTGATATGGTGTTTCGTTTCTCAACACTGAACATTAGGTTGAAATGGTGTTTCGTATCGTATCACTGCAAAGAATGACTATTGAAGAGACAAGCTAGTTAGATGTGATAAAAATGAATGAAAGATACCACCTGGTCAACAACTGGAACCGTGGAGATATATTATTTGCTTAATTAAATTTCATAAAGTAGTGCCAGTTTATTACAATTTAAAATATTTAAAATAAAATGAAAATATGTCACAACGGTTCAGCTACGCAACCGTAGTGGTATCACATTTATTTAAAAATTTTAAAACAAAATGATAAATATGTCACAGTGGTTGTTTAAATTAGAAATAAATAAAGATACAAAGGTGCGACTAAATGTTAAAAAAATATAACATTTGTGGGTGCTGAGATTAGAACCCATGAAATGGTGATTATATAACCACGGTCGTAATTATGATTATATCATATCAAAATTCTAATAAGTAAATAAAATAAAATGTTCGCGCGTTAAGTAATAGATGTCATCACGGTCCTTCGTAGCACCGTGATAACCTTGGCGTTGTTGTATATACATTTTGTAGTAGTGATACAAGCACTAATCTCTTTAAGTAGAGTATTTTGACCAAATGGAACTTAAGAAAAGGCCAAACATGAGTTATTAATAATATTAAAAATAACAATAATAAAACTAATTATTTACAACATAGCCCCTCAAGTTAGTGAATGTATATATGTGATTCTCAGCTTGGTTACGAATCGTTTAAAGTTATTATTGTCCACCCCTTTTGTTAGAATAGCTACAAGGTTGTTTGGGATGACACATACGGAATGCAAATAAGACTACTATCTATTAATTTTTGTGTAATAAAATGTCTGCCAACTTCAATATGTTTGGTTTTATCATGTTGTATTGGATTATGAGCTATGCTAATAATAGACTTATTATCATAAGAAAGTCTCATTGGTTCATCATATTTTATCCTTAAGTCTTCTAAAATCAATTTCAACCATAGTAATTCACATATCCCTTGTTCCATTATCCAAAACTCTGCTTCTGCACTAGATCTTGATACTACAATTTATTTTTAACTCTTCCAATTAACAAGATTTCCACATAAAAAAAGTACAATAACCCGTAGTCGATCTCTTTTCTACCATTAACCCTGCATAGTCAGCATTGGTATTTGCTTCAAAACCCACACTCCCATTTTTTTCAAATAAAAGTCCTTTACGAGGTATTCCTTTAAAATAGTGTACAATTCGGGGTGCAACTTGTAAATGGATCTTCTTTCAAATAGGTGTGTATTTACCGTCAAAATTGGTAAACAAGCGCTAGTCTTCTAAAATCTATATTTTTGGTTACTCGCATGATCGACTAGATTGATCCTAGGACATGTGCTTTTGTTTTCTTCAAGTTTTATCACTTATGAACATTTCGACAATGTTCTTTTTGTTAAAAGTAATGTTAAAGTTTGTAAAGAAACACAGAAATATAAGTAGCAATGTAAATAACTTCAAAGTAATTTTATAACGAATGTAAATAACAAAATCTTAAATGATTTGATATAAAAAGTGTAAAAATGGTGAACACACGTATATTGCACTCAGGGACTCGTTTCTTAACAACACAGATACTTTGAGTAATATTTGATTTTTTGTACAAAATGGAACACACGAATCCTAATCACTAAGATCCCTATTTATAATAAATCAAAAATAATGGTAGCAAACGATCTCTTCTCCAGGAGATAACACGTTCTCGATTTGCATGGACTTCGGTACTTACAGTTTTCCACGTGTCTTCTCAGAAACAGATAAGGCTAAAAAATGGTTATTAGCCTTATTTTGAATTACGCTCGTCGAGCGCAATTCCAAATGAACATCTTCGTCGAACTTAAGTCTGAACCCAAGAATATTTCTAAGTCCCATACCAAAATATCCCTCTATATAAAGGGTCTTCTTCGACTATGCCTTCATAAGCTTTTCATCGAAATTAATATATATTTTTCCAGAATATCTCCTTTAGCTCTACTAGATTATTTCAAATACTCCTGAGCGTCGAAATTCTAGCTAATAAATTGCCCCCCAAAATGTCTCTTTCGACTATATGGAGAAAAAGACATTTTTTTAAACGTTTTGATGCAACAACACCTTTAATGCTATGACATCATGGTCATCATGACCATGTTTCTTCAAACGTCTCATCGAGACGTGCAAAAATCTCAGTTAATCATCACACTCCTATTTCCTAGGAGATCGTGGGCCACGCTAACTGCCACCGTCTAATCATACTTTTTATTATATGCTTTCTCTACCCACTTTTTCTGCCTCTTTAATAACTCTAAGGAATTCAACCTTTCTTCATCCAAATCGATTCCGACATCATATTCCAGTAGGATTCATATGGGATTTCATTTTGTCTTTGAATTCTAGTTGATTGGAGATAAATTTCTACTGGTAACACTGCATCGTGCCCATAGGTCATTCGAAAAGGTGTAGAATTTGTAGCCTCTTTAGGGGATGTTCGACAGGCCCACAAAATTTGGTCAAATGTCTTATGCCAGTTTCATGGCTTTTTCCCCACATGTTTTTTTATTGATCCAATTACCACTTTATTCGCTGCTTCGACTTGACCGTTTGCCTGGGCATAATAAGGCGTAGATGTTAACAGTTTGAACCCTCCTTCTTTAGCAAAGTCCTGGACCTTTCGACTAGTAAACACTGACCCTTGATCAGTTGTGATGGTCTCTGGGATCCCAAATCTATAAATTATGTGTCTTTGGATAAACTCAATCATTGCTTCTTGATCAACATTTATCAAAGGTATGGCCTTGATCCATTTAGTAAAGTAATCAATGCCCACTAGGATGTACCTCTGAACTTTAGAAGATGTTGGTCGAATCTCACCAACCAGATCTAATGCCCAACCCCTGAAGGGCCAAGGCTTCACAATAGAGTGCATTTCGCTTGCAAGGACGTGTTGTATACCTACATGTATCTGGCACTCTTGGTACCCTTTGGCGAACTCGATGCAATATTTCAGCATAGTAGGAATGCATGGAGCAATGTTCACCATATTTTTGTCGACATGACGCTTGTCCACACGATTAACCTTAGGCATAAATTAGCTTTGATCAGCTTTGATGTTTTCTACTATACCATCATTCCTCCATATAGAGATTCTTTGGTGGAGCGAAGAGGGTACTGCCCCTATGTCGTGTATCCATTCACGGCCTAAAAGCAAGTTGTAATTAGCCTTTGACGCAATAACCATAAACATGGTTGGCCTAGTGATAGTACCAACTGTTAAGTCTACTTGGATTACCCCCAAGGTGTGGCCAAATTTTCCTTCATAATTCGACAACACCATTTTATGAGGTTTGAGATCTGTGTCGAATTTTCCAATTTTCTTTAACATAAAGTGTGGCTGAAATTCTGGCATAGCAGACAGCAGATGTCCTAACACATGTTAAGACATTGTTCTACATAAACATTTAGACAAAGAACAGAATAGCAGACTGATGCCTTGAATATCAGAACTGCAAAATCACAGATGTTACGACATCTGTTCCAACATGTTAATCAAAACTGAACTATAAATTGTAGAATAATAAACAACACAGAATATGATGACCCAGTTCGGTGCAACTCACCTACATCTGGGGGATACCAATCCAGGAAGAAGACTCCACTATCAGTAGTATAGTTTTACTTAAACAACCTCAGGTTTATAGTTAACACCTACGCTTACCTATCACTACCCAATGAAGACTTTATCATTAGAAGTCACATCTAATTGATAAGAGAACCCTATCTCACTCCCTAAATCACAACCTATGATTATCTACCAGTTAATACCTCATAATTGTATCATCCTTATTGAAAGACACCTCTTCCAATACAAATTTCAGTCAAGCATCCTTGACTAACAAGTTAACTTGTATTTGCTTCAAAGCTTTATCCAAGAACGCTACACGATTCATTACCTACGGGCTTCTGAATCTGTACAAGTACCTATGTCTACCACACTGCATCAAATCGATACAGAGGGAGACTTACAAGAATGCCTACGACTCTCAAACCCTAAACCCTATTTTCTACTTTACAAAAGTGTTACAATAGGTTTAGTTGTTCAGGCCTAGGTCTTGGTCTTCTTTTATAAGCTTCTGCTGCCTTGGGCTTGAATCTTCTGTTTGTTGATTCCTTGATCCACGTTCTAATCGTTTCCTTAATTCTTGGACCAGACTTAGAAACAACCTTCTATATCAGTTTAAGATGTCAGGACATCATGTCTTCTTCATGTTGGAACACACAATCAACGCCTAGTTTCACCAAAAGTTTGCTCAAATCTGCAGAGCCTTCAATCTCCCCCTTTTGACTAATTTTTGGTTAAAATTCCTTTGGCAGAAAAAGAAAGACTGGCGTTTGGTGGATATGATTGGAACACCTCTGAGACTCTTTCTTACTCCTGAAATTCCTAGCTGTATGTTGGTGTACGTGAGGAAGAGTATATAACCCTCTCCCCCTCAAACCAGTACTTGCCACGGAGGGATAAATCTTCCTCTTGAGGGGCATAAGAGAACTCACAAGAAGGTCCAGAAAGAGCTTAAGAAGAAACAGTTGTATCATATGTAACACAGAGTCCATAGAGTATGTAACTCAGGTCACAAGACACAACCTGCTTTATAACTCAGATCACAAGGCACAAGGGAAGAACTCAAGGATGTCAGGACATCTCATCCAACACCCCTGCTTGCACAAATGAGTATGTGTTGTAGAAACCAACACTAAGTGAGATGAATCCATACCTCTTATCTCCCCCTTTTTAACCAAAAATTGGCAAAAGTAGCCAATGCAATTCCATACCCACATGATACTAATCCAGACCTTAACAAAAACCATGACGAGCTTGCCCAGAATACTAACTTTAAAAACCAGAAGCAGATTCTACCTTTAACTACTCAAACATATTTATCTTGAAAACCATGCTCCATAGAAGTTCCCGTAGAGTAATTCATAAATTAGGGTAGGTAAACATAAATGACTATGCACCGTCCAACTAAAGTTTGACTATTTCAACTTTATGAGAGACCGTCCTAAGAATGCACTAGCATCAAGACACATGCTTAACACGTCTTCACTCTCTATCGTCCAAAACAGCCAATCATGTCGTACCCATACTGTCCTGACCCTTTGTCAGGTTTTGTTTAGCAAAGTTATAGTTCCCGTGTTTTGTCTACAGGATAATCCTTTTAAATAGAAAACCAAGAGTAACTCACCAAGATGTTAAGAAATTTCTTCAAACATTTTTCAGCTATCAGCAACAACTCTCAAGATACTTGTACCACTTCTAATTCAATCCATTGACACCAAATGACAGAATCAGAACAACCTGATAAATTCACCCAGAACTCATACCAGTAGAGCAATGTCACGACATCTCGTCTGACATATCAACCTCTCCTGAGGCAATCTATCACAAAGTGTTTGAAACTACAAACAATCTTGATAAACAATCTTCACCACTACAGCCATGTATCCACAACTGAAGTCTAACTCCCCCTGTCATAGATAATCAGTGTTTCTTTGCAGGAAGAACGCCCTAAACAAATGGAAAACATAAGACACGTCTTCATGTCTTCAAGAGCGCACCCTCTGTTCAACACACCTGCTGAACGCATTCACCTACTGCTTGATCCTCAAGCAAACCATGTACCACACCAGTACATTCAACAGAGGCTCTCCCCCTATCTTTCTCAACAGATGCTTCTTCAGCAAGAAACACCTCAAAATCACCACATGATTTCCCATGACAACTTCATGATCATATAGTGAGAGTACCAGGAACGCATCCTTGTACCATAACTAATAAACTCTTAGATTGAGACCAAAGCTCCATTGATCCCTCTCATCCAGAAACCATCCATACACCACACGAATTCCTCATGAATTCTCATGTATAGATCTCCTTGTTCCCTGAGATACAACCCAATTGAATATGGAATACTTCACATTCCTCAAAGAGACACACATGGCCCCTTAGTTGGCTAGCTCGCTTGGATGTTCTTTACACTTGAAATACATCAAACACATGCTCCAGAAATCCTCAGCCCATTTTCTCCACAAGCACTAAACTTATCCACTTCTAGCATGTCCCATTCACATCAGACTTCCAAGACAATCCTTTACCCATCATTCTCCCGTATGACTAGATAAATACTTCTTAGACAAGATGTGAATGTAAAGTTCCACACTCAGAACTTAGCATCCTACTCCAAGGATAGACAACCCAGAAGATGTTCTAATATCAGTTAGGACATCCGTTACACATCACAGACACCACACACCATGGTTCTTGATATGCTCCACCACTGGACTTACTATCTGCATAGTAATCCAACTCAAGATCTTCAAACAACACTGTGCCACCAGCTTGATCAATAAGAACTCTAGATAACCAAAGAGAGAAATAAACTCTCATCTACCAAAACAAGGTAATCTTCCATCCTCAACTTAGAACTTCTACCACAAGCTCCAAGATAGACCTGAACCAGAACCTCCTTATGTTTTCAAACACCTACCCTTCTACCCAAGAGTAATTGGTTCCAAACACCCTGCTTGAATGCAAACTAAAGATCAACCAAATGCCACTGTTTGATCCATCTTAAATTTTTTAGAACTCCCACAAGATACACTGATCCACCAATGAAATCTGATCTTCAAGTTACATGAACTACTTGCTCCATAGCAAGACATCTTGGATCCACCAAGCCTTAGACATGTAACATCTTATCCTTCCACAGCTCCCATAAACTGCATGAGAAAGACATTTTTGAAACATCCATAACTTCCATTCTCCTGTAGATCACCTTATCTTAAGTTGATGTGCCACATCACCAGCTGAGATCCTGATGTTAACCTAGATGTCAGAATATTCTGATATGACATCCAACTGTTGAACTTAGCTCCTCCTTTTGCCACTTAGAAGAACATCCTCCCTATTACAGAACAAGAGTTCCATGCTCTCATAGACTTGATTCAACAACCAAGTTTGAGTAGACAACCTCCATCCTGCTTAAACTTATCACAGATATTCCATTCAAGCTCACACCTTGATGAATAACTGCTTTGAAACTCCAAAGAACTCATACCTACCACGTCTGATTCTTCAGAAGATAAAGTAGTCAAGACTACACCATAGCCATACCAAAGAATGCCACTTTCCTTAGTAGAGCAGTATGTAGAAAGTCAGAGATAACTGCCACTTAACCTTGACCTCCAAAATGAGCAAGATCCCATGCTCATAAGTACCTAGATCAGAAATAAACTGATCAAAGTTGTGCCATCACCAGTACTCCAATACTCCTAGATCAGAAATAAACTAATCCAAGAACTATCCATCAAGATTATGATGTCTTCTTCTTCATCTTCCACATCACCATTGTCTAGACCAGTTCCTTGCCAGGAAACTCTCCAGAGATCAGATGCTTCTGCTACACCAAACTTAAGCAGATTCTTAGGTCAACACCCAAGAGAAATAGAACCAAAAGCTTATGCATTACCCCTCCCATGATTCTGCACAAACCAGATGAAAAGATGTTCTAACATCGTGTTGAACATCAACAATCTTGACCTTCACATCCAAGGATAATCAATTAAATACTTGTGAGTAACACAAATAGCAATTGATCTTAAATCCTTGTTCAATAATCCTGTTTCACTGTTGAAGCCACACTCCACCAGATCACTTCATGAACACTTATCTAGTATTCAATCTTTTGCAAGTATCTTTTTTGACACACAACTTGTTGAGATACCAAGGATGCCACCCTTGACTCAAGTAACTAAGATTCTCTCTGAACGAACCCTATTTACCTTAACAGTTCTAAAATCTCCATTCAGATTAGATCCACCCTTAGGATTAAGAGGGATGCATTCTTCCTTGCTATTTTTGGATGGTGAAAATAAATCACCTCCACTTTCTTCAGGTTTGTGCTTCACAAAAACACCTTCTAGTCAGAAGAATAACTAGAAGACTCCAGATGCACGACTGAGACGCCTTTATGAGTGGACTTGAGAGAATTCTTAAGTATCTTTAACAACTTAGCCGATCAATAATTTACCAAACTCCTAGAGTAAGAACTTGATAAACCTAAACTCAACTCCTCTCCTCTTGAACTGACTTCAAACTGCACCATGGAACCAAGTTTCCAAGTACCAAGTCACCATAACAGACATCTTCCAACAACTCCCTTCATTCCATCGCTCCGGACTTTGGAATAAAAAGATGCAGATATCTTCACATATATAGTCCGATGATTAAGATCTTCCACCATCTGTCTTTAGTAACAACTCCAGAATCCCATAATTCTAGAGCTCTTCCATCAGAAACATATGCAGCGGAACCACCAAGGAACAAATTCTGCTTGCCTTAATAAAATGTCAGAACATCTTATAAGACATCCCAACAAGAGAACATCCATCCCATCCATTAATACCCTTGAGTATGTCTGAGTTGATTGATCTGATCTTCAAAACTCCTCCTTGTTTAAATACCAGAAAGTATCTCCCAAAGATCCCATCCAGAAACAGACAGGATGCCTGCTCTGATACCAATTGAAATTCTAGCATTGCAGACAGCAGATGTCCTAACACATGTCAAGACATTATTCTGCATAAAAATTTAAACAAAGAACAGAACAGAAGACTGATACCTTGAATATCAGAACTGCAGAATCACAGATGTTACGACATCTGTTCCAACATATTAATCAAAACTGAACTATAAATTGCAGAATGATAAACAACATAGAATATGATGACCCAGTTCGGTGCAACTCACCTACTTCTGGGGGATACCAATCCAGGAAGAAGACTCTACTACCAGTAGTATAGTTTTATGTAAACAACCTCAGGTTTACAGTAAATGTAACGCCCCAGTTTTTGTTAGAGTTATTTAATCGAGTCGATTTAATTATTTTTATTATTATATTATTTTATTCTTGACTTTTATTTGGCAATATATTATTTTTCACCGTGATTATGTTTTATCGCGTTTTGAGAGCGTTTGCGAGATATTTGAGTGTAGGGGTATTTTGGTCTTTTGATGGGTAGATATTATGTTTTTCATTTAAAATAGAACATAGAGAGAAAAATAGAGAGAAAGAAAAAGAGAAGAAGGAAAAGAGAAAGAAGAGAAGAAAAAGAGGGAGAAAACTTGGAGAAAAAGAAATTGAATCAACCGACTTTTGAAAGCGCGATTAATCGGGTAAGGGTGAGAAACTCGGTTATGCTATGGTTGTGTATGATCATGTATGTGTTTGTTGGTTTTTTTTCTAGCTTTCAATTCTAGGTCGATTGCGAGAACACGAGAGAAATTGAGGTTTTAGCGGTTGAAAATGGGTATAAATGCGGTAGAATACTTGTGGTTATGATTGTAATATGTTCTGGTTGTTATGATATGGTTTGGTTGGGTTTTGATGAGGAAGTGGTGATTTAGGATAAGTAATAGCGCTGCTGTGAATCCCAGAATTTGCAGGCTCGCGGTGCGAACAAGCAGCGAAGAGGAAAGCGAAGGCTCGCCAGGGCTTCGCAGTGCGAATGGGTGGGCGAATGTTCGCCAGCAGTTCGTAAAGCGAACTTTATGCTATTTTTTCTCTGCCACGGTTCGCTGGAGCTTCAGACGGCGAATGAGGAAAGCGAATGCTCGCTAGGAGATTCGCATAGCGAACAGGACATATTGTTCCATTTTGTTTTCTTCATAACTTTTGATCCGTAAGTCGGATTGAGGCGCAGTTGGGTGCGTTAGAAAGCTAATGAGATGTTCTTTCTTATAGGAGTGGTTTTGAGATTGTTCGCCAATTTAATTATGTTGGGAATTTGGAAATGTGTCATTTTTCTGACTTTTACCGTTTAAATGGTGTGTATTTGATGTGTTATCATGCAATATGCTTTTGATATATATCGTATGACTTGTGTGCTGTTATATGATGTGACTGTATGTGATGAAATGTTGTGATGATGGTTTGTGGCCTAAGGGCAATAAAATGCATTGTGTTGTGTTTGATTGTATATGCATGATTATGGATGTGTATATGTATAAGTTCTTTTTGGATTGTACATGTATGACTCTGTGTATGACAAACATACTTTTATGATAAATATATATGATATTTCAGTTGCAGATTTTCCACTTTTATTCTGTATCTGAATTGTGGGTATTAGGAACTGAGTTCCTCTGTTGTGTGCTACCTAATTGTTGCATATCTATATGAGCAGGTTATTGTATTTTGTTTCAATTGATGTGACGCCTCTGTCTATGCCATGAATGTTTTAATTATACTCTGATATATTTGTTATCGCTTTATTTAATTGGGGGATAGATTGGGGTGTTACATTAAGTGGTATCAGAGCCAGTTCGTGTTAGTTGAGCCAATCCTTGTCAGTTTGTGTCAGTTCGTGCCAGTCCGTGTAGGTCTTGGTGTTTGGGTGAGCTGTTTGTTTAGCCATAGTTGTTGTTATTGGAAATGAACAGAATATGGTTGGTAGGAATGATGCTGCTTTGGCTGCTGCTATGCAAGTTATGGCTCAGGTTGTGCGGGGTGCACCTAATGCTGGTGGGAATGATGAGTTCAGGAAGAACAAACCGTCTGTCTTCAAAGGGAGACATGATCCTGATGGTGCTCAGATTTGGCTTAAGGAGATTGAAAGAATCTTTCGAGTAATGGACTGTGCTGAGGAACATAAGGTGAGACTGGGTACTCACATGTTACAGGAGGAGGCTGATGATTGGTGGGTTAGTGAGCGTCATGCTTGGGAAGCTACAGGTGAAGAGGTCACTTGGACTTTGTTTAGCAGGGAGTTTTTGAGGAAGTATTTTCCTGAAGATGTTAGAGGAAAGAAAGAGATAGAGTTCTTGGAGTTGAAACAAGGTAATATGCCTGTTGTGGATTACACTGCTAGGTTTGTGGAGCTTGTTCAGTTTTATCCACATTATGCTGAAGCAACTGTAGAATTTTCCAAATGTGTGAAGTTTGAGAACGGATTGCGTCCTGAGATCAAGCAGGCAATTGGTTATCAAAGAATCAGGAGGTTTTCGGATTTGGTGGATTGTTGTAGAATTTTTTAGGGGGATAGCAAAGCTCGTTCTACTCACTATAAGAGTGTGAACGAAAGGAAAAGGAAGCAACCGTTTCGTGGTGGTCCTTATGTGTCACCAGCTGACAAGGGTAAGCAAAGGGGTAGTTTTGATAAAAGGCCAAGTGGGGGAGGTATGTCTAATCCTCTAAGATGTTTTAGGTGTGGTGACTTAGGACATCGTCAGTTTGAATGTAGAAAGGATATGAGGAAGTGTTCTATTTGTGGAGGTTTAGGACATGTCGCAGCTGATTGTAAGAAGAATGTGGTGAAGTGTTTCAACTGTGGTGAACCTGGTCATATTAGTACGAAATGTCTGAAACCAAAGCAAGCTCAATCTGGAGGGAAAGTATTTGCATTGGCAGGAACTCAGACTACTAGTGCAGACCGTCTGATCAGAGGTACTTGTTTTATTAATAGTACACCTTTAGTTGTTATTATTGATATCGGAGCGACTCGTTCGTTTATTTCGTCTGAGTGCATGAAGCGTTTGAATCTTTTGTTGTCTTCGATGGGTGGAGAGATGGTTATTGATACTCCAGCAATGGGGTCGGTAACTACTTCTTTGGTTTGTTTAAGTTGTCCTTTGACCATTTATGGTAAAGATTTTGAGATGGATTTGGTGTGTCTGCCGTTGGAGGGTTTAGATGTCGTTCTGGGAATGAATTGGTTGCAGTTCAATCAAGTTCATATTGATTGTTATCATAAGTTGGTAAGATTTCCTTCTCTTGAAGAAGACGAGGAATCGAGCCTATTATCTACTAAAGAGTAGAAGAAACTTTTGGCGGATAAAGCTCAGTTGCTCGGATTGTTTGCATCATTGGCAGTGGATAGTCAAGTTGTACTTGATGTGTTTCCAGTTGTGTGTGATTTTCCAGAGGTGTTTCCAGAGGATATTTCAGATGTGCCGCAAGAGAGAGAGGTGGAGTTTTCTATAGATCTAGTTCCTGGTACTAAAACTGTATCTATGGCACCATATCGTATGTCGGCATCTGAGTTGGTTGAGTTGAAGAAGCAGTTGAATGAATTGTTAGAGAAGAGGTTTGTGAGGCCGAGTGTATCGCCTTGGGGTGCTCCAGTTTTGTTGGTGAAAAAGAAAGATGGAAGTATGCGATTGTGTATTGATTATCGCCAACTGAATAAGGTGACGATTAAGAATAAGTATCCTCTTCCGAGAATTGATGATTTGATGGACCAGTTGGTAGGTGCATGTGTGTTTAGTAAGATTGATTTGAGGTTAGGTTATCATCAATTAGAGTAAAAAAGGAAGATATTTAGAAGACGGCTTTTAGGACACGCTATGGACATTACGAATATTCTGTGATGCCGTTCAGGGTTTCTAATGCGCCGGGTGTGTTTATGGAGTATATGAATCGTATTTTCCATGAGCATTTGGATCGATTTGTTGTTGTGTTTATTGATGACATCTTGATTTATTCTAAGTCCCGGGAGGAACATGCGAAACATTTGCGTGTTGTGTTGCAAATTTTGAAGGAAAAAAGACTTTTTGCCAAGTTGTCCAAGTGTGAGTTCTGGTTGTCAGAAGTGAGTTTTCTTGGGCATGTGATTTTAGGTAATGGTATTGCTGTGGATTCATCTAGAGTAGATGCAGTTCTACATTGGGAGGCTCCTAGATCTGTTACTGAAATTAGAAGCTTTTTGGGTTTACCTGGATATTATCGGAGGTTCATTGAAGGCTTTTCCAAGTTAGCACTTCCTTTGACCCAGTTGACTTGTAAAGGTAAAGCGTTCATTTGGGATATTCAATGTGAGGAAAGTTTTAGTGAGCTGAAGAGAAGATTGACTACAGCTCTGATTTTGGTCTTACCGAATCCTACTGAACCGTTTGTGGTGTATTGTGATGGGTCTTTGATTGGTTTAGGTGGAATGTTGATGCAAGAAGGTAAGGTTATGGCTTATGCTTCGAGGCAATTAAGGATTCATGAGAAGAATTACCCTACTCATGATTTGGAATTAGCGGCAGTGGTGTTTGTATTGAAGATTTGGAGGCATTATCTCTATGGTGCAAGATTCGAAGTCTTTAGTGATCATAAGAGTTTGAAATACTTGTTTGATCAGAAAGAGTTGAATATGAGGCAACAAAGATGATTGGATTTTTGAAGGACTACGATTTTAGCTTGAATTACCATCCTGGTAAAGCTAATGTGGTAGCTGATGCGTTAAGCCGGAAGTCTTTGCATATGTCTGTTTGATGGTTAAAGAGTGGGAACTTTTGGAAGCATTTAGAGATTTGAGTTTGACATCTGATAGCGTGAGGCTTGGTATGTTAAAGGTTATTAATGATTTTATGTTAACCGTTAGCGAGAAACAGAAGTTGGATGTGAAATTTGTTGATTTGATGACGGTTGGAGATCAAGGTGTGAATGGTGACTTTAAAGTGGATGATAAGGGTGTTTTGAGATTTCGTGGTAGAATTTGTATTCCTGATGAGTCGGACTTGAAAAAGATTATTTTAGAGGAAGGACACCGGAGTAATTTGAGTATACATCCGGGAGCTAATAAGATGTATCAAGATTTGAAGAAGATCTTTTGGTGGTTCGGATTGAAGAGGAATGTGGCTCAGTTTGTTTATGCGTGTTTGACGTGTCAGAAGTCAAAGGTAGAACATCAGAAGCCTAGTGGATTGTTACAATCGTTGGATATTCCCGAGTGGAAATGGGACAGCATTTATATGGATTTTGTGACAGGGTTGCTGAATACACAGAGGGGGCATAATGCCATTTGGGTAGTTGTGGATAGGCTGACTAAATCGGCGCATTTCATTCCGATTGACATCAGTTTTTCTTTGGAGAGGTTGGCTGAGATTTATATCCGTGTGATTGTGAAGCTACATGGTATTCCATTGTGTATTGTTTCAAATCGAGATCCGAGGTTTACTTCCAGATTTTGGGAAAGTTTGCAAAAGGCATTAGGTTCCAAGTTGAGATTGAGTTCTGCTTATCATCCTCAGACGGATGGTCAGACCGAGAGAACTATTCATTCGTTGGAAGATTTGCTGAGAGCTTGTGTTCTTGAGCAAGGTGGTGTTTGGGATAGTTATCTTGCATTGGTGGAATTCACGTATAACAACAGTTTCCATTCGAGTATTGGAATGGCACCTTTTGAAGCGTTGTATGGAAGAAGATGTCGAACACCTTTGTGTTGGCATGAATCTGGTGAGAGTTCGGTGGTTGGACCGAAGTTAGTGCAACAGACTACGGAAAAGGTGAAACTTATTCGTGAGAAGATGAAGGCTTCTCAGAGTAGGCAGAAGAGTTATCATGATCGAAGGTGGAAAGATCTTGAGTTTCAAGAAGGCGATCATGTATTCTTAAGAGTTACACCGGTGACGGGTGTTGGTCGTGCATTGAAGTCGAAGAAGCTTACTTCTCGGTTTATTGGTCCTTATCAGATATCCGCGAGAGTAGGTGTTATGGCTTATCGGGTGGCGTTGCCGCCGAGTCTTTCAAATTTGCACGATGTGTTCCATGTTTCACAGCTTCGGAAGTATGTTCCGGATCCGTCGCATGTGATTCCGATGGATGAGGTTGAGGTAAGGGAGAACCTTACGGTTGAGGCATTACCAGTGAGAATTTTGGATCGCGAGTTAAAGCGGTTAAGAGGCAAGGATATTACGCTTGTGAAAGTAGAGTGGGGAGGCGCTGCTGAGGGTAATTTGACTTGGGAGTTGGAGAGTCGGATGCGGGAGTCGTATCCAGAGTTGTTCGTCTCAGGTAATATTTTCGAGGACGAAAATTTCTAAGTGGGGGAGAGTTGTAACTCCCCAATTTTTGTTAGAGTTATTTAATCGAGTCGATTTAATTATTTTTATTATTATATTATTTTATTCTTGACTTTTATTTGGCAATATATTATTTTTCATCGTGATTATGTTTTATCACGTTTTGAGAGCGTTTGCGAGATATTTGAGTGTAGGGGTATTTTGGTATTTTGATGGGTAGACATTATGTTTTTCATTTAAAATAGAACATAGAGAGAAAAATAAAGAGAAAGAAAAAGAGAAGAAGGAAAAGAGAAAGAAGAGAAGAAAAAGAGGGAGAAAACTTGGAGAAAAAGAAATTGAATCAACCGACTTTTGAAAGCGCGATTAATCGGGTAAGGGTGCCAAACTCGGTTATGCTATGGTTGTGTATGATCATGTATGTGTTTGTTGGTTTTTTTTCTAGTTTTCAATTCTAGGTCGATTGCGAGAACACGAGAGAAATCGAGGTTTTAGCGGTTGAAAATGGGTATAAATGCGGTAGAATACTTGTGGTTATGATTGTAATATGTTATGGTTGTTATGATATGGTTTGGTTGGGTTTTGATGAGGAAGTGGTGATTTAGGATGAGTAACAGCGCTGCTGCGAATCCCAGAATTTGCAGGCTCGCAGTGCGAACAAGCAGCGAAGAGGAAAGTGAAGGCTCGCCAGGGCTTCGCAGTGCGAATGGGTGGGCGAATGTTCGTCAGCAGTTCGCAAAGCGAACATTACGCTGTTTTTTCTCTGCCACTGTTCGATGGAGATTTACACAGTGAATGAGGAAAGTGAATGCTCGCTAGGAGATTCGCATAGCGGACAGGGCAGATTGTTCCATTTTGTTTTCTTCATAACTTTTGATCCGTAAGTCGGATTGAGGCGCGGTTGGATGCGTTAGAAAGCTAATGAGATGTTCTTTCTTATAGGAGTGGTTTTGAGATTGTTGGCTGATTTAATTATGTTGGGAATTTGGAAATGTGTCATTTTGCCAACTTTTACCGTTTAAATGGTGTGTATTTGATGTGTTATCATGCAATATGCTTTTGATATATATCGTATAACTTGTGTGCTATTATATGATGTGAATGTATGTGATGAAATGTTGTGATGATGGTTGTGGCCTAAGGGAAATAAAATGCATTGTGTTGTGTTTGATTGTATATGCATGATTATGGATGTGTATATGTATAAGTTCTTTTTGGATTGTACATGTATGACTCTGTGTATGACAGACAAACTTTTATGATATATATATATATATATATATATATATGAGATTTCAGTTGCAGATTTTCTGCTTTTATTCTGTATCTGAATAGTGGGTATTAGGAACTGAGTTCCTCTGTTATGTGTTATCTGATTGTTGCATATCTATATGAGCAGGTTGTTGTATTTTGTTTCAATTGATGTGACGCCTTCGTCTATGCCATGAATGTTTTAATTATACTCTGATATATTTGTTATCGCTTTATTTAATTGGGGGATAGATTGGGGGTGTTACAGTGAACACCCACGCTTACCTATCACTGCCCAATGAAGACTTTATCATTAGAAGTCACATCTAATTGATAAGAGAACCTCATCTCACTCTTTAAATTACAACCTGTGATTATCTAACAGCTAATACCTTATAATTGTATCATCCCTATTGAAAGACACCCCTTCCAATACAAAGTTCAGTCAAGCATCCTTGACTAACAAGTTAACTTGGATTTGCTTCAAAGCTTCATCCAAGAACACTACACGATTCATTACCTACGGGCTTATGAATCTGTACAAGTACCTATGTCTACCACACTGCATCAAATCGATACAAAAGGAGACTTACAAGAAATCCTACGACTCTCAAACCCTAAACCCTATTTTATACTTTACAAAAGTGTTACAATAGGTTTAGTTGTTCAGTCCTAGGTCTTGGTCTTCTTTTATAAGCTTCTGCTGCCTTGGGCTTCAATCTTCTGTTTGTTGATTCCTTGATCCACATTCTGATCGTTTCCTTTATTCTTGGACCAGACTTAAAAACAGCCTGCTGTATCAGTTTAAGATGTCAGGACATTCGTTAGGATATCATGTCTTCTTCATGTTGGAACACTACAATCAACGCCTAGTTTTACCAAAAATTTGCTTAAATATGCAGAGCCTTCAGTGGCATCAGGTTTAACACCGCACCACCATCTACCAAAATCTTGTTGATTCCTACGTTCTCCACATTTTCCCTGATGAAAGGGGTTTCAGATAATTCTTCATTAGTTCATCAGGTCTTTCGAAGAAAGAATTTTGTTCTTCGACACAATCGTTGTTCATTATATAGTAACATACTGGCCTATGTTTAGTCATTTCTTCCTCAGTAGTTTCCTCGGATTCTTCGAGCTCCGTATCATACTCTACTGTCAGCACGGAGACCATGTTACAGTTTATGTCTAAAGAGGGCTCCGACCCTGTGTCGAAGTTATCTGTCACCATATCGTCATCTGCCGTTGGTTGTTCCGATTTGTCTTCAGACTCTTCCTCTTGAGCAGGGAAAAGCTTTCTCCCTACTGGCTTTTTCTATTCGCCTATATCCTTCTTTGGAGGCTGGTTGCTGCTAGACTCGGCCATCGCTTTCTTACTGGCTTCTCTTTCTGCTTTCCTCTTCCTCTGTTACCTTCACTACTAAGACATTGACATGGGATTCTTGCCCTTGTAAATCTCAGATCCATAAGTTTGACGTCTTGACACTTGGAATTCCCTTCGATAGGATATTGAGGAGCCTTGACCCACTTCAAAACTCTGCCATCTCTCTTGGCCTCGCTCTCTCTTCTCAGCAGGCTTCACCCATCTTCCTCTGGGAGCGTCAACCGTTGGTTTAAAAGTAGATGGACTGTTAGCCTAGAGGCTTGAACCTCCTTGTTCCTTCCTTCGAGGGACTCCCCTTTTGTCGAAGGTGTAGTGATTGCGGCTATCTTTCCATTTTTTTTGCGACTAGCCACTCGAAATCTCTCTATGTTCTCCGCAGCCTTTTTGTCGAAGACAGAGCTGCTCCTAGGGCACAACATCACTTCATACTTCTTTCATTGGAAACGGTGAAGGAACTCCACTAAGTTTTTTTTCATTCTTTGGGTAAGCCACCTTCATTTGCTCTTCGTTTTGTTGGGTGCTTTCCTCGTCAACCTCTACCTCAGTCTCTTTGCTCACTTCAACCATGTTAACTTCCAAACTGGTGCCATCAGTGATCTTCAACTTTTGCAATTTGATTCTAAGGCCCTCAGTAGCCTCAGTTATGTTGGTTTCTTGATTGAAATCCTCAGTGGTTTTGATCATAGTGGTATTCTTGTCACGACCTTCAGATACTTTGACCATGTTGACAATGGCAAGCTCAGTGTAATGGACATCCACCACCTATAGAGGGTCTGAATCTATCTTCATCTAGAACTTAGCATTGTCCCCAAACTTCAGTCTCCCATCCTTAATCGCTTTCTGCACCATATCCCTGAAAAGAAAACACTGTGAGGTTTTGTGGTCCAAAAAATTGTGATATTTACAAAAACCTCTTTTCTTTCGTTGTTCTAAGTGAGGTATTTTAGTGCTAGGAGGCACTATCATTTGGGCATCTTTGACTAGTAATTCAAAAGATTTGTCACATTTAGTAGCGTTGAAAGTATATATTTTCTTAGGGACTTTGTCGTTCTTTTTCGGTTCTACAAAATTTTTCCCATTCGAAGGCGCAAGAACCTTGCATGAATAGGGTGGCCCTTATTTTTATTCGGCCAGGTCGATTTCACTTTCGTCGAAACTTAAAGGGTCACTATATGTTTCTTGATCATCTTCATCTAATTCAACATATGCTACCCTTTCACTCCTATTATTCTTACTTGCTCTGGCTTTTTCAGCCTTCAGGCGCTCTACCTGTCGAACTCTGTTAGCCAACTGAGCCATATCCCTCAAATATTGAGTATCTAATTTCTTTCTGATGGAATAATCTAAACCACCAGCGGCCATTTCGACTAACTCGTGCCCAGGAACTTGTGTGAAACATCTTGCCTTTAGTAAACAGAATATATTGAGATAATCATTTATTGACTCAGTAAATTTGCGCTTAATACTAGCCAATTCCTTCAAACTAATCTTCGACTGCCCCATGTAAAATTGTTCATGGAACAATCTTTCTAGACGAGTCCAACCATAAATCGAATTCGCAGGGGAGCGTAGTGAACCATGTAAAGGTATTCTTAGCGAGAGAACTGGGGAAGTATTTTATTCTCAAATTTTCATTATTCACAATGTCCCCTTCCTTAGTTAGATACCTTGCTACATGTTCGGCGGTAAATTCACTAGTGTTTCCAGAAATTTTGTGAATTTTGGGACCTTCCATCTCCTAGGCAATTCGGTCTGCAAAATGTACTCAGACAACGGAGAGATATAGTTTAGCCTTTAGAGGCCAATGCTTACCCCATTTGGCTCCATAATCCTTTCGACCATGGCAGCCAAGTTGTTATCTCTTGCCATATTATTGTGTCGAACTCGATGTACGACTTCGTTTGCGTCTTGATTCATGTTAACCATTACCACCCTTGGTTCCCTCTCCATTGGCACTGATTGTTCGACCCTGGGGGTTCGAATTTAACTCCTTAATTTGCCACATATGCACGAGGTGCATTTTGCTGGGCTTGGTTAATGGTAGGATCCTCCTCAAGGATTTCTCCTTGGTTCTCTACCATTCATTCCCTTCGAAGTTGTCGAGGTGCTTGCGAAACCCTAAAGAAGTCTGCAATTCGCATCATCTGCGCTGCCATCTATTGGTTTTTTTGGGTGGTGTTTTGAATCAAGGGGTTGAATATTGTGCCCATCTGTTAGGCAAGCATATGGACCATGTCATGGTTACTTTCATCCAATTTCTGCCTTATGACTGCTGCAGAGTTTGTAGTAAAATTGGGCATTTGTTGGGCAAAAAATCCCACCCCTGGGGGTTGGTTGATTCGACCCAAATTGTTTACAGCCGATCCAGACCCTTGCAAAGGCAAAAACGTGTTCACCAACGGGTCAGCAAATATTGACGTCGCATTGTGTAAATTTGCCATCATCGAAGTTGGCATGTCGTATGGATATTCCCGACCATTCAAAGGCATTGTAAATCCATACACATAAGGTCTGAATGTACTAGTTCCCACTAAATGAGGCGTCACCGGTTGACCATGTGTCCTCACATGAGATAAAATTGGCCCACTGTGAGTGGTCGACGGTATGGCCGTTGTACTCGTCGTGGATGGAATTGCTTCAAACACAGTTACTGCGGTCGTAGTCTCCCTTATCGAAAGAGAGGGTTATTATCCATTGTTATTTGGCGAATTCGCCATCCTTCTTATGTATCTCCTTCTTGGTATTGCTTCATTATTAGTGGTTATTTTACCACTTCTTAATCTCATGCAACGACATTAGAGAAACCACAAATGAAGAACTTCTAAATATTTTTAGAAATTAGGCAAAATCATTTGTCCCACCGGGTGTGCCAATTTGTTTACCGTCAAAATTGGTAAACAAACGCTAGTCTTCCAAATTATATATTTTTAGTTACTCGCATGATCGACTAGATTGATCCTAGGACATGTGCTTTTGTTTTCTTCAAGTTTTATCACTTATGAACATTTTGACAATGTTCTTTTCGTTGAAAGTAATGTTAAAGTTCGTAAAGAAACACAGAATGTAAATAACAATGTAAATAACTTTAAAGTAAATTTACAACGAATGTAAATAACAAAATCTTAAATGATTTTATATAAAAAGTGTAAAAATGGTTATCACACGTACATTGCACTCAGGGACTCGTTTCTCAACAACATAGATACTTTGAGTAATATTTGAGTTTTTGTACAAAATGGAACACACGAATCCTAATAACTAAGATCCCTATTTCTAAAAATCGAAAATAATGGTAACAAACGATCTCTTCTCCAGAAGATGACACGTTCTCGGTTGCATAGACTTCGCCACTTATAGCTTTCAACGTGTCTTCTCAAGAAACGGATAAGGCTAAAAAGCGGTTATTAGCCTTATTTTGAATTACGCTCGTCGAACGCAACACCAAATGAATATCTTCGTCGAACTTAAGTCTGAACCCAAGAATATTTCTAAGTCCCGGACCAAAATCTCCCTCTATATAAAGGGTTTTCTTCGACTATGCCTTCACAAGCTTTTCTTCAAAATTAATATATTATTTCCCAAAATATCTCCTTTAGTTTTTTTTTTTTTTGATAAGCTAACATATTTATATAAGATTAGGGGTACAATAAGGGGACCCCAACCCATATACAAAAAACTCCAACCACAACATCAGGATCTACAAAAAATCACTGGGGCATTTAACCCAAGTGTAATAATTACAGGTATGAAATCTATTATGCACCCTACCTATCCAACTCCATGAGAAAAATAGAATACGATTTGTAATCATATCCAAGTCCTAAAATTCATCCTTAAAAATGATGTAGTTTCGGGAAGTCCAAATAGACCAACAAATAATCAACCACAAACCGACCGAGTTACTAATTGAGAACTTTCTGCCTACACACCCAAACACCCAACATGAAAAATGATTTAACAAATAACTAACCGCGATATCCGAAATGCCTAACCATTTGCAAACGAATTTCCAGATAAGGACAGATTTGTAACAACGAAAAAAACATGATCAGCAGATTCTACTTCCTGGAAACAAAAAGGGCACGACTCTTCATGACGGTTAGTGATGATACTTCTTCTGATTAGATTGTCTCTCGTTGGAAGTCTGTTATGAACTAGCCGCCAACCGAAAACTTTCACCTTAGGAGGAACCTCAGCTAACCAAATAAGTTTGAACACCGTGATAACATCTTCCGGAAGATTATCATTGGCGTCTTCAATTGAAACCTGCAAAAAATTATATAAAGATGAGACAGAAAACAATTAAGTATTATTAGCGAGCCAGCATGGAAAATCATCAATGGCAACGTTAGGGCAGAACTCTGACAGCTTCTGGTGTAGCATCTGCAGTTGACTCTGATGAGAATCCTGGACCAAATCTTGTGCAAAAATAATATTATCCCAAACCCATGAGCCACCTATCCAAGATCCATTATGTGAAACAAAACTGTTCTTATTTGCAGCCAACATAAACAACTCAGGAAACTGTTGTGCCAATGTTGACGAACCGGCCCATCTAGATAGCCAAAACAAAATTGAGCTTCCTTTACCTAACGAGAAGAAGATACATTCTGAAATGATGTCTTTACCACAGAACCAAGCTAATTGCACGAGATCGCGCCACCATAAAGAAGAGGAAACATGGTATTTTTGGGGACAACCTAACTGAAATTCAAGCATATGGTCTGAATACCGAAAATCAATGTAATCCTTCCAAAGTGTATCCTTCTTGACCAAGACTTTCCAAATCCATTTAAACATAAGAGCTCTGTTAAATAATTTGATGTCTTTTACTGCTAAATCTCCAGCCTCTCTCTTTTTGCAAACTTTACGCCACGACACCCACGACACACCTGGTTTGGAAACTAGACCGTTCCACAGGAATGATTTTTGAATGGACACAAGTATCTTGATAACCTTGCTATGGACTTTATAAAAGGACATGAAATGAATGGGGAGGTTGGTTAGGACCGAGTTTATCAGAGTAACTCTACCACCCATCGAAAGGAAATGACTTTTCCACGAAGTCAATCTAGACCGAAATCTCTCTATCAACGGTTTCCAAAAGGCAATCAATCTATGATTACCTCCAATAGGGACTCCAAGAAATTTAAAAGGAGATACAGCTAGCTTACATGCCAAATAATTCTCTGCAGCCAGGAGCGTTGATTCTTCAATACCAAAACCAAAGAACGAACTTTTATTAAAATTGATGTCGAGACCAGAAATCAAATGGAAACCCTTCAGAATATTTTTCATAGCCAAGATATTCCTCCATGAGCCATCGCCAATTAATATCGAATCGTCCGCGTATTGTAACAGGTGGAAGGATATTTCATCACTCACTTTAAATCCTGAGAAGCTACCAATATCCATTGCTCTGCTCATCATTACAGCCAGACCTTCAGCTGCGATTGTGAATAGAAGAGGTGCAAGAGAGTCACCTTGTTTGAGGCCCCTAGAGACACGAAAGTCCCGAGTCAGACTTCCATTGATCAACATAGATGAAAAGCTGTTAAAGATACCTTTCTCCATCCAAGAAAGCCACCTATTCCCGAATCCCATAATCTTCATTACGTCTCGGAGATAATTCCACTCGACGCAATCATAAGCCTTAGCAAAGTCCACCTTGAGTAGCATAAGCTCTTTCTTAGAACACTTTGCAAAATCAATAATCTCATTTAAAACTAGTATGTCGTCAACCAAACTTCTGTCTTTAATAAAAGCAGTTTGCGTTTTGGAAATGATACCACCAATCTTCCTTTTAAGTCTATTCGCCATAATCTTGGACAGCACTTTGTAAACGGAGCTGATAAGAGATATCGGTTTATAGTCGTCGAGGCAATTAGGAACATCTTGTTTAGGAATAAGAACCACGAAAGATGAGGCGAAAACCTTGTGAAGTTTCTCTCCATTAAAGAATTCCAGAACGCATTTCGTGAAGTCTTCCCCTACAATATTCCAACATCTTTTAAAGAAATCAAAACTGAAACCGTCAGGGCCAGGGCTGCGGTCACCAGCACACTCAAACACCACTCTTTTGACTTCTTCCGCTTCGACAGTAGCTTCTATTTCTGCACTATCTGATACGGATAACTTCTTGAAACCTGCATCTCCAACAAACGGAAAACTCCGCTGAACCCTGCTGAACCTCTTGGAAAAATGCGCCCTTACCACATTTTTTATTTCCTGCACATCTTCAACAATAGAATCCTCAACTCTTACACAGGTGATGCTATTTCTATTCAACCTGTTACGCAAAGCTGCATGAAAAAATTTCGTATTGCCATCGCCCTCCAAACTCCATTTCAATCTAGATTTTTGTTTTAGGATACTTTCCTTAAACCTCATATTTTTCCACATTTCTACTTCCGCGGCATTCCTTTCCTCCAAGCAGTCAGAGGAAATAACCCCCCTATTATTTTCAAACATCTGTTCAATATCGTTAATGGTACTAGATTCATTTTTTATTTTTGTGTCAACCCAACTGAATACATTGTTGTTCCACCAGCGGAGTCTAATTCTGAGGTTTTGTAACTTACTTGCAAGAATGAATGATGCTTTGCCATCCACTTTGAATTCTTCCCACTCTTTTCTGATGAAAGGTTGGAAATCTGGGTGGTCGAACCAGCATGACATAATTTTGAAAGGTTTAGGCCCCCAGTTTGTGTTTTTGGCTGTGATACAAACTGGCCTATGGTCAGAAATGTCCCTATCTCCAATCTTCTGAGTTATCGTGTTCCAATCGTTGAAAATACCAGGAGAAATAATGAACCTGTCAAGCCTGCTGCAGATATTTCCTTTAGGCTTGAACCAAGAAATTTGAGCCCTCCCAGCGGGGGTCCACGCACCCCATCGAATTTATGAACTCAGTAAATTCAGACATATATCTTTTGTTGAGACTTGTGTATCATATTTGCTCGTTGGCAGACTTTAGAGAATTAAAATCACCCCCCAAAATCCACTCTCCCGGATCTAGTGAATTTTTCAAGCTGATAAGAGATGACCATAGCTTTCTTTTTTCAGTAATGGAGCAAGGAGAATAGACGTTACATAAGTAATACGTTCAACCTCTCCACAGAGTTTGCATTCCCAGAAAACCTAAACCCTTAAAACTGCAAATTGGAACCACACTGCCCACTTTCCAAATAGTTAACATGCCACCAGATAAACCATTAGAGTTGCTGGCCGACCAACCGCATGATGAATCTCCCCAAAGACTATAAACCATTGCATCCGTCATAGAAGTACATTTCGTTTCTTGAATGAAACAGAGATCAACTCCAGCCTTATGAAACGTATCGCTGATTTTCTTCCTCTTAACAGACCCCCCACACCCACGAATATTGTATGTAACAATATCCATGTTAAACCAACTGCTGCCTCCTTCTTATCTTTTCTGGATTTTCTGTCATCAGCTTCTAACTTTCTCAAGATATCCTCAAAAACTCCATCGTCTTCCTCAGCTTCAATGCCTAAAGACTTAATAGAATCCCAGACTCTCGCAGGTAAATTCTCCAATTTCTTCTTAATTCTCGAGTTGTTTTGGATAAACCCAGATTCAGAAATAGAATTGTCTAAAGACGCAGTCGCTCCTAAATGAGACTCGGTGTCACACAAGGTATCTTCATACTGAATACCAGTCTTAGTAGATTTGGAATAGATGCTCTCTGCACGTAATAATGTGGAATAGTATGAAGGACAAAACGGGATCTTCATTTTCTGGTAAATATCATCGATAACTTTCTTTTTCTTCTTCTTAGTAACAACCGACGGGCTCCCAACACATAGCACTTTCTCTGCATCTAATCTCACTCCATCTATTGAGCAGCTGACGTGGTCCGGAGTAGTTTCCAATTCAGAAGTCTTATCAGCAGCTACCTCAACACATCCATCAGTCTGAAGGCAATCAGTACTCTTCTTTGAGGCTAGCGCAAGTGACTGTGGTAGATTGATTAATTCCTTATCAGCAGCATTTTGACATCCCCCCACCTCTACTACAGATGAATTCAACTGGCCAGTCTCCCTCACACCTTCAGGTCGAGTCTTATAATCTTTGGCAGAACTCCTAATACTACTAGCCCCCAACTCCTGAGACACCGAAGCAGAGGAATTGGACTGCGAGCTGATAACCTTAAATGGATCATCCTAACCATCACCACCCAATACTTGTTCTGAGTCAATTTCAGATTCAGATGCAACGAAATCTGAACTATCTTCTTCCAAATGAGAGCTCTTGTTTCTGACACTCTCAGACACAAATGGACCAAAGGAATCTTCCACTATCTTGATCCTATATGTGCTTTCGTTCACTTCCACATTGGTAACTTCATTAAGGTTCATAGCGAATTTAGTACGTATCCGAATTCTAGCTACATCTAAGCGAGATTGTTTTCTAGTGTCTTCGTCCATCTTTACAAAATCACCAATGGTAGCTGCGAGGAATTTGAAAAAAATTTCTCCCCAAACGTGACAAGGAAGACCAAAAATCTTGATCCAGGTGAGTCGTTCCTGATCAACATCAGCGGGTGTCCACGGGCGAACCTCAGAAAACCATTTAGCTATCCACTTAGGGTCCTCTACAATCAACCTCTTGATATCACCCGGGTTATCTTCTTCAAGTAAACAAAGATTCGCCCCCAAAGGGGTAATTCTGATGTTAAAAAATCCTTCCATTTGGAAAGCTTCAGATACTTCAACAGTAGAGCCCGGTAATTCCAAAACCCCCGTAAATGCTTGTTCAAACCTTTCAACATCTTCCTTACTAACTTCAAAGCTGAGGTGGGCAAAATTTGGTTTATCTCCAAGGAGAACCTTGTTCGAACGGAGCGGCTGATTGCGCTAAAAACCATTAGTGATCTGAGCATAGGATAGCCTATTTCCACTAAAACTCTTATCAACCATCCTAGCAGCAGCAACATTTGCACGACTACCACCATTTCTACCAGACATATTCTAAAACTTGTTAGGAACTTCAAATCTTGCAATTGGGGTATTTCTCCGGAATCTTGGTAAATTAACGAAAATCTTATTGCCATTAATGACTATGTTGTCAAGTTTAATGGCAAAAAGATGTTCATCTACAATTCTATTCTAGAGAGAGAAGCTCCTCCCTCTCTCTACCCTTTTGCGTCTTTTGGTCTTTCTCCTTCGTCTTCCAACACTGCTTCTCAATCAACAATTCCTCAGCAAAAATGTATCAGGTGCATTGAGTCACAACCGCCCCTACATTCCCGTCTGCGTGCCTTGGGATTCTCTGCCTGACGTTTGGACTGATGTTCTGTTTGATTCATTAGGGTTTGGTTTAAAGTCCTAGTCTTCGGGCTAGGGACCTTCCTCCCTGTGGGTCAGCTTGCAGTCGCCTTTCCGGTCGTCGGCTTTCTGAATCTTGCACGGACTCAATCCCTTTAGGGTTGTGTGTCTCTCACCTGTGTTTCCTGGTGATTCTCGTAGCTGCCTTTATGTCGTTCCACAACCCTAGTGTCCCCAATTCGAAATGGGTGGAGATCAGGAAGAAGAAGAATAGAAACCACATTCATGTCAGAACTTTGATTTGGAAAAACAACTCAGGTAAATCCACAAAGAATGATATACTAGAAGCCTCGTCTTTCTTTTTTACGGAATTCCCAGATTCGTATATATGAAGCTAAGCAAATGTATGACTTATTCAAGGAATTTGGCGACATTCTAGAGGTTTTTATTCCTGGAAGACTTGATGTTAGAGGTAAACGATTTGGCTTCGTAAGGTTTAAAAGAATTGTAGATATCTCCTTTAGTTCTACTGGCTTATTTCAAATACTCCTGAGCATCGAAATTCCAGCTAATAGTGTGGCAATATGAATAGTGAACAAGGGTGAATAATACCTAGGATTTGTTAAATGTGATTGCAATGTAGGAAACAACAAATATACTGTAAGTAAGACGGTTAGGGTTTTGAAAAAATAATCGTAATTAAGACATCTAGTGTTTTGAAAAAAGAGTAACAATTAATGCAACTAGTGTTTTGAAAAAAGAACTGCAATTAAGGTGGTTGAGATTTAAAAAAAAAGTATTGCACTTAATTAAGATAATTAGGGTTTTCAAAAAAGGAATTCCAATTGAGACAGTTAGGGTTTATTATGAAAACGAGAGCTCTAATACCATGTAAAATCTAAATATTATTTGAGATAACGAATATACAAGCACTAATCTTTTTAAATAGAGTATTATGTCATAATGAACCTTACTAAAGTCCTAAGTATGAATTAATAATAATAATAATAATAATAATAATAATAATAATAATAATAATAATAAATAATAATAAAATTAATTTTATAAATATAAAATTGAACGATTAATCAATTTCATAATTTTATTAACCAATCTTTTATATTGTATTAACCAACTTTATTGACTATTAAAAATTATTTTTTATATCTAGACGTTTATTAATCAACTTCATAACTTTATTAATTAACTTTTTATATTTTATTCAACAATTTTGATTTATTATTAAAAATTATTTTTAATATATGGACGTTTATTAACCAACTTTGTCACCTCATTAACTAATTTTTTATATTTCATTAATCAATTTTATTTCACTATTTTAGAGGTGATATTCATTGTTGGCATATTATAAATATTATTTTTTTATTAAAAATAAAAATACGGCTCCGTATAAATACGGTGAAGAGTGTTTAGTGTAAAAAAAGACAGAGGAATTTCAATGCTTTTAAAAAAACTAGGTGAAATTTCTTTATGAGAATTTTATACACAAATGTACATGGACGAGAGTATTTAATAGTGTCACCCAAAGAATTTGTGTCATCTTCTCTCAATACCATTTCAAAACTCTCCTCTAACTAGCTCCTCTCTTAAGTCTCTTATCCCACAATACAACTAAAATGGAGAACACAAAATCCTCAGATCAAGTTGTTCTCTTCCTTGACCAACAACAAAACCCTAAACCTTCCACAATGGACACTGAAACGCACCACAACAACACCACCGAATCTCATCAAGACAAACCCAAACACCCCTCAAGAATCAAAACTCTTAACCGTCTAAGCTTCTCCAAACCCAAATCCAGAATCTTCGAATACAACCATCAACCTCGCAACAAACTAACTACCTTCGAAGAAGAAGAAAACACTCAACTACCTTCCTACAAAGTCTCTTCCGACGAAGAAGACGACTATGAATGGAAGGAACAAGAATCAGACGACGATGATGATGATGAAGACGATGATCCAAAGTTAAACAAAAAGAAAAAGTTTAAGGTGAAATGGAGGCTAGTTTTTGAATGGATACTATTTCTAAACATATTAACATGCTTGGTTTGTTCTCTCGTTATAAAAAAAATAAAAAACATGCATTTATTAGGGTTAGAAGTTTGGAGATGGTGTTTAATGGCAATGGTAACATTTAGTGGCCGTTTATTTTCAAGTTGGTTAGTTAGTTTCACGGTTCTCATCATCGAAAGAAACTTCATGCTAAGAGAGAAAGTTTTATACTTCATCTACGGTTTAAGAAACAGCATTCGCAATTGTTTATGGTTAGGTCTTGTTTTATTATCCTATTGGAGTGTAGTTTTCGACGATCTCCAAAAGAAAAGCCATAAGTTCCTCAACAAAATGTTTCAAGCACTTGTTGCTGTTTTAGTAGGTGCAACAATATGGCTAGTGAAAATTGTCTTGGTGAAAATGCTAGCTTCATCTTTTCATGTGACAACATATTTTGATAGAATGAAGGAGAGTGTTTTTCATCATTATGTGTTGGACGCGTTGTCGGGTCCGCCGATAGAGTACGGGGAGGAGATATCGAAAGAGCATCATTTGGTGGGATCGAAGTCGATGCCGGTGGGGGCGGCGAGGTGGAAGAAGATGAAGAGATTTGGTTCAAGGAGGATTGATATGGAGAAGCTGAGGAAACTTAGTATGGAGAGTAATGGTTCGGTTTGGAGTGTTAAGAGGCTTGTTAATTATGTTAGGTCTTCTGGTTTGTCGACTATTTCTAGGACTGTTGATGAATTTGGGAATAAAGAGAGTGAGATTAGTAGTGAATGGGAAGCTAGAAGTTGTGCTCAGAGGATTTTCAACAATGTTGCTAAACCTGGTGCCAAGTAAGTTTTTAGTACTAACTTTGCTACAAAATGTTGCAAAAATGTTAAATTTCTTTTCTAATTTTGTCTTTTATGAAGATTGTGGATTAACTATAACTTTTTTAATAATTATTTTGTTCTTAATTAAAAAAAAAGTATGCCAAAATATAATGAATTGAAGATGGGTAGAGAATGAAGAGCACCATGAATACTCTAATAGATAACCAAATAAAACAATAAAAAATTAAACAAAAGTAGTGATAAGGAGATATCTCACTCTTTTCATAATTATTCCTAAAAATAAAATATATACAAAGAGTTTGTCTAATATAAACTTTTTTAAATTAAAATTTAAAGTGAATCCATATAATTTTCGTTAAGAAACAGATTTTAATAAAAATAGAGAATAAATATAATAATTTATTAAAAAAAAAATTTTGTTTAATTAATTTAATATTGGACACAACTTTTTGTAAGATGCTGAAAAATTATGATAAGTTATTACGAAATTTACAGATAAATGCATGCAAAATTTGATATTTTTAAACTAAATGTTATTATTAAAATTCGAATTTTGACGCTGTATGTAAGTTTTTAGGAGTTATTACCGCTTTGTTTTTGTAAAAAAAATAACAATTATTTTTAATATATTTTTTTAAAAGAAAAGAGTAGTGTAAGAAAACAGCAGCAAGTGCATAGATGAGCTTGCCAACTAAACTTACAGCCTCAAAAACACAAACCACCTCATATGATCTATGTGTGTGTCCTTCACAAACCACTAATGCATTCACAACTCAACCTATTTTCATAACACTTATCATCACCCTATCTGTAAAGCCTTGGTTTAGAGTTTGGACCACCATAGGTTTTACACCAAAATATCATAGCTACCATGAACTCCAATATTTAAATAACTAGTCTTTCAAGTCTATTTCACATGCTCCATTTAATTATTTTTTCAACGGCCTTTTTCCCTGTGCCAATCGCAATATTCAATTTTCTACTCAATATGTCCATGTCATGGCATTTTATTTTAGTGTTCATTGGCATTTGCTTTCCGACCAATTTTTTAACCTGGTCCAACCCTCCCATCCAATTACTTGGGGTTTATACATTAGATAGTGCATGTGTCAGTAATGCCATTTCTTTCTGTGGTCCATCCAAGCATCATCAATCTTCTATATTTTCTAAGTTTTTTTTTTTGTCATTCATGTAGGTACAAGTTTGATCCTTTTGGTTCATGAAAATTACTTAGTTAAACCCTAAAGTCTATGAAATTAATTAATGTATCTGATTTCCTCGCACTTACCAATTTACTACATTAAAAATCAAAACGATCATTATCGTTGATCATCATCGTTAACCTAGATTAAAATGTGAATTTACGAATTAAAAATAAATAAATCATTAGGTAGAATTCGAGTTCGAATCCTGACTGAAATAATTTATTTAAGGTATATTGAAGAAGTGGATCTCATGAGATATTTGAAGAGGGTTGAGATACATACCATATTCCCACTCTTTGAAGGTGCTCTTGAAACTGGAAAAATTGGCAGATCTTCATTTAGAAATTGGGTGGTAAGTCTTTCTCCAAAAGTGAATTAATTAGTAGTAATTAATATTATTGATAGTTAATTAGTTGTTAGTGAATTTTAATCAGATTCGAGCTTATTATGAAAGAAAAGCCCTAGCACAATCACTTAATGATACAAAAACAGCAGTGCAACAACTTCACAAACTAGCAAGTGCAGTTGTGAGTGTAATAATAATAATTGTGACACTTTTGGTCATGGAAGTGGCTACAATCAAGATAATATTATTTTGCATCACACAAACAGTTTTAATAGGAGTTGCTTTTCAAGGCACTTGCAAAACTGTTTTGGAAGCTATTATCTTTGTTTTCATCATGCACCCTTTCGACATTGGAGACCGCTGCGTCATCGATGGTGTTCAGGTACGTAATTTCATAAATTTATTGAATAATTAATATATCTGAACATTACTACCCTAATGTGTACACTACTTAATTTCAGATGATTGTGGAAGAAATGAATATCTTGACAACGGTGTTTCTTCGATATGACAATGAGAAAGTTTACTACCCTAATGCAGTTTTACTCACTAAGCCTATAAGCAATTTTTATCGAAGTCCCGAGATGCGTGACTCAATTGATTTCACCATTGATGTTACAACTCCTATAGAGACTATCATTGCACTCAAGAAATCAATACAAATGTAAGTATTTTTTTCTTTATTTATTCAACTTCTTAATTATAAAGAAAGTAGAAACTTCATTATTTTATACACACTTTTTGCTACCAATTAGGTACATTGAGAGCAAGCCAAAGTATTGGAATCCAAAGCACACTGTGATGGCAAAACAAATAGATCAAGTGGACAAATTAAAGCTGTGTTTAGGTGTGCAACACACCATTAACCATCAAAACTATGGTGAGAGAAGCATTAGGATATCAGAACTTCTCATGGAAATGAAGAAGATGTTTGAGATTCATGGTATCAAGTACCATCTTCTTCCTCAAGAAATTCATCTCACTAAAATGAATATTGGAGATGGGAGAGTTTTGTTTCAATCATGAAGCAAAGCTCTTTTGTTTTCCTTTTAGAATGAGTTACTATGATAATCATCAAACCAAGAAGTTATAGCTTGCACTAAATTGTGGGAGCATTTGTTATTAGTTTATGAATGGAATCGGTTTGCCATGCATATTTTAGCTCATGCTTTATTTTATTTTGGTGTGTTTTAGTTTATATATATAATTATTGAGTAACTTTTGTTACAACTACCTAATTTAATAATTTTGTAAGATTTGATATTATCTATCGAGTTATTGAATATTGTAATAAATATTATATTTTTCGAAAGGTTTATATAATCTATCTAAATATTAATACTCTATTAATAAGTATTTATTTACTTACTCCATTTTTTAATATAAATCAGTTTGATATTTTTAATGTATTAAGAAATATAATCATTGTTCTATGAAAAAGAGAAATTCCGAAGAATTTTATAAATTTGTCTTACATTAATTATATATGAAAAAAATAAATTTAAAGAATTGATAGAAAATAGAATACTAAATACTTAAAGGTATAATAGAAAAAATAACATTAAGATTTCATTGATATTTAACTTAAGGTTTAATTGGATTGTAATTTTCTTTTTTTCGAGATTTTTCTCGCTTTTTGTAAGTGGGTTCGAGAACCCTTTGTTCTCGTTATCAATGAATTATTACTTATTAAAAAAAAGATTTCATTGATATTGTAAAGCGATTTATAATTTAGTATAATTTTTTTTCGAAATAACTTATAATAGAAAATAGAGGGAGTATAATTTATACAAAAGTCTTCTCTTAAAAAATATAAAGATTTATTTATCTTTGTCTCTACTCATCTCTTTCCAAAATCTTTCTCTCTTTTTCCTTCAAACTCCTAAACATCAGCGTCATCTAAATGATAATCAAGCAAGTTACTTCTCTTAAAAGGAGGAGTAAGGCGATAAAAATCTCTTCACCATTGCTTTTTTGCCTTGTAGAAGAACTTTAATCAAATTAATTGAGAATGGTATGCTTGATATGATAAAAGGCAAAAGTAGCAGAAAGATATGGTATGCGTGATATGTGCTACATATTTGGCCATCGTAAATCCACAAAAGTCAAAAACATAATTAGGATATTTTAGAATTGTTCCTTCAAAACTCAAGTGAAGAAGAAGATAACATGTTTTAAAACAGATAGAAATCATAACTGCTAAAAATAGCAGGAAAGTCGTCGGCTACACGGGAGGTGACAAAGCAAGTCTGTGGTGGTCAGCGCCAAAGCCGTGAAGGCAGAGGCCTAGCGATTTGGTGGTGTTTGGTGTCACGCGGGGTGGAGGTCCAAGACGGAAGCGTAAGACAGCTTCCCGAGGCAAGCCGATAGCAGCGATGGAGCCTCGATGACCCGTAGTGGCATTGGTCGAAGCAGGTGGCCCGCAGTGGCAATGCCTGAGGCAAGTCATCCTCGGTGGCGATAGTCGAGGTGGGTTGTCTGCAGTGGCAGTGATGGTGGTCAGTCGGTGGGCGACAGCAGCTATACGACTGTTCAAGTTAGTCGCAAGTTTTGAATCGAGTTGGTTTTGTTCCCGGGGTAGTTTGTTAATGAGTCGTGTTTTTGTCCTTTTTTGAATATCCGGACCATTAGAGTTTTAAGATATTATAAATACGATTCTTCATCAATTTGGTTATTTAATAGAATAAGATGGATGCAAGTGGTTGTGGAACCTTATTTTACAAGTTATAGAATATGCTTTTGATAATGACAACTATTAAAGATAAACGTGTCTTTGATAATGACAACAAGTCCTTGATGTTAACCAAAGAGCGGTTAAATATGAAACTAGATCATTAGGGTTTAATGAACTTAACTATCTGATGATGGCAACTAAATGAAATATATCTCAAACCTCATCTCTATAACAAGCAAGTGTACATAGATTAAGTATACGACAAGTCTTGAAGTAAATGAAAGCATGAAAGTCCTACCTCGATACATCTGAGTGAATACATTGTAAAAGCATAAGGGTGTTCTTAAAAATGCATGGCTAAATCAGACACATACACACACACATACAAAAACAAAGTTTTAAACCAATTTTTCTCAAGTAAACATTTCTAAAAAAAGGTTTTTAAGTCGTGTCAGACAAGTTAGGAAATGTTAGAAAAGATATGGACAAGTTTTTGCTCTTGCCAATCGATTGAAACCTTAGGGCAATCAATTGAAGAAGTTCAAAAATGTGCCCTAATCGATTAAGACAATGCCTTAGTGACTGCTGATGGCTAAATATCTTTTCTTACCATTTTTATCCTATTAATCGATTAACTCAAGGTAACCAATCGATTGGAGTATGTTGCTAATAAATTGGAAAGATATAAAAGGCCAAAAAAAAAAAATCCTTTTTTGTGTCAAACTCTAGCCTATAAATATAGGTCTCTTCCCACTCTTTTCAACATCCAAAAAAACGTGATTTCATTTCTCACGTCTCACTCTCTCTCTCTAAAAATTATTTTTGTTTACTTCCTCTCACTAAAATTTTAGCAGTAGTGCTTTTCGAGAAAGTCATTTTGCGAGTGAAGAAGTTGTAATTATGGAAGGGTAGTTTTGTAAGTTCACTAAGGACATTTTGTTTGAACAATTTATCCATTTAAGGATTGTTTGTTTGGGTTTGAAGCTAAACCTGTGAAAAGATTTTGTTTGGGAATTGTGTGATTAAGTCTCTATTTAGGTTCTTGGTTAGCCCATTATAAAACCAAGTTTAGTTTCAAGATCAACTTGTGATAAAAGCATGTTTTGATTAAAGCTTGAGCCGTAATAAAAGCTTGTTTCGGTTCAAGATCAGCCCGATAGTAAAATCTCATAGGTTATTGGTTAGCCCGATATAAAACCAAGTTTAGGTTTGCGGGCTCATCCCAGTGTCAAAATATCCAAGGGTTTGTCTGTAGCTTGAAGACTAACCGCTTCGATCCATCATTTATAAGGAAAACTCATCGCTTCCCTCACATGTTTGTTATTTGGTTGGATGTTAGCCATAAACTTCATTTCCCTTGTATAAGGGGGTTTGAGAGTTCAACCTACTAAAAGCTCTTAAGTTTATTGGTTACTCTCGGAATCAAATCTTGGGGACAGGACTAAGTCATTTTTTATTGAACCTGTATAACTCCTGGTATTTTCTCTCTTCCCTTAAACTTTTTATATTTTCGCATTTCATATTCTACAAGTTTACTTTCCACTGCATAACTTTAGAACTTTTCTAAAAATGTTTTCAAACTCTGATTCTTATTCCAAAAGTTTTTCAATTTTTCTGAAACACCCATCCCCCCTTTTGTGTGTGATGTCACATGTCTAACAAGTGGTATCAGAGCCTAACTCTTGTTTAAGGACTGATCGTCTCAGGAGGAAGACGACTTCAAACAATAGTTCCTTTCGAAACACACCACCATTTTTTTTAATAATATTAGATTTTATATATGGAAAGCTAGGTTTAGAATTTTTATTCAAAGTAGAAACTGTGAATTATGGAAAACTATAATCAATGGCCTGTTTATCCCCACTTACCAAATAAATGGAAAATTAGTTGATAAACTCGATTCCCTTTAAACAAAAGAGGAAAAGAGAAAGTTTGGGATAGATTTCAAAACTAAGAGTTTTGTAAAAATTTCTCTAGATGATAGTATTTTCATCATTGCAAAACTGCCAAGGAAATATGGGATACTCTTGAAATGATATATGGAGTTTCTCCAAGTATTGAGCAAAAGGAGATGAACACACGAGGCTAGGAAGATGAAGATATCACTTTTAATTGCTTTTCAAATCTTAGAAGTATTAAAAATTATATTGAATGTTTGTCACTAACTAATGTCTAAGATTTAAGAATTGGAAGTTTAATCCATTCCTTAAATAAAAATATGGGGGAGCCTTCATGAATATCAGAAAAAATCAAGATGGAAGGAAATCATAGAAAATTTGAATGAATTAGTTCAATTGATCAAAGATGAAGAAACAAAAAATGAAAAAATTATCAACTTTGTCATACTCCTATCAAACAACTCTGGTAGAATCATTCATAAGAACATACTAAGTGGTTGAATGATCTTTGAAATATTCAACATTAAATAAAGGAACCTCATGTTCAAGAAACTATGAAGAAGAATTATCTTCAAGTGAAATCTTCAAAAGAAGAAAAGGAGGAAAGGCATCAACCTCGGGGAGAAACATAAAATAACCTTCTTCCAACAAAGAATATGAAGTTTACTTAAAGGCATCCTACAAGGTAGATATTGTTCAAGTAACTAAACCACCTTATGAACAACTGTTTAGAATGAGTGGTCAGTTAGTTAAAGAAAATGATAAACTGAGATAACACAACTTAGGTCTTAAAGAGTCTTTAAGATCTCTTGAGGAAATCAATAAATATTTCAAGATAGAAATAAACAAAATTAGAAACTCAAGAGAAACTTGTGTCTCTTTGAAAAAGGAAGTCAATGATTTGCATGAAACCCTAGGAAAGTTTTCCTAAGGAAAGAAAATTTTGACTTGATCTTATCAAGTCAAAGGCTTTCCTTAAACAAAAAAGGAGTGGGGTTTAAAAAGGATAGAAAACCTAGTAAAAGTAAAGATCATAAAAAAAATAATCGTCCAGCTTATAGATGTACACACTGTAAAACAGTTGGCCATTTAGAGCCTTTTTGTTTTGATAAATTGAAAATATCTAGAGGCAATAACATTTGATCTTCTAGAAATAATGTAACTTGGCCCAAAAAATATTGTTACCAAAGGTGAAACCTTAGTGTTTTCCAGGTATGCTTTACAGCTCAAAGCTTTAACGATTATCAATGGAGTTGTGCAAAGCAAAAGTATACTTCTAAGTATATGGTTTGAAGCCTCTGATCCAAAAATGTACGATGATGGAAATTTTCAATCACAATGATCAAAGCAAGTATTCTTGAGAATATCTCAAGGTGTATGATCCTCGATGATCAGCTGGGTGGATATGTCTATAATGGACTCATTCATATCGTTGTTTTTACTAACTCTTACATCCAACGATGTAGGATATACCATAATAAGCTTAGTGTTTCCCTTTAAGGGAAAGCTTTATCAAATCCATTTAATATAAAAGTTAGTACATTATTTTAAGGTAGAAATGATCGGAAAACTCTGATTAATCCTTAAAATAGTGGTTTTAATTTTTTCCTTGTCTCAATAAAGTATCTTAACTAACCAAAAAAGATGAGTTTCTAAGTGTTTCATAAAAAAGAGGTGCAATAAGGCTGAATATGGCTGCAGAAAAGCAATAAATCCAACACAAGACCCAAAATGCACCAAGGAGGATGAACAACGAATGGCCATTTTATTTGCACCTCAAGGCTTGGCGTACTTATTTTCATTTCAAATCCAAGTCAAACATGCAGTCCAAATAAATAAAATCTCAGAATTAATGAAGGTTGTCATACCCCAAATTTTGACCACCAAGATTTCCCATAATTGTGAAGATCATTACCACAATATGGATGTACCATCATGCCTCATCAATTTCCCAAAGATAGTTGAGCATCTACCACAATCAATAATTAGGGTTTTGAGCCCTCCCAAAACATTTAGACAAAAGATCAATCAAGAAATGACATGATCTTCAACTTGTCTAACCTCTTAAAACATCCATAACGGATCAAGAGGACCCTCACATCAATAATCAAGCACAAAGTTGCCACATTCCAAATGTTTTGAGCCTCGAAACACCTGATGTCGCCAAATTAGGGTTTTGGACGACTGGGGCCTCCAGAGTGAGATTTTCACAAGAGGATGAGCCAAGACTCCAACATGTGACTCAATATGCTCAAAATAACCCTAAGGATCCATTTTCAAAGCTAAATTACCCTCAGAGGATGCATTCCCCAAAAGTCGGTAATTAGGGTTTTTACGAGCCGAACCGCGCCGGAACCAAAAGTCAAAACATGACTTTTTTGGCAAAAATGATCCTTATGACTCGTATTTTCATAAAATATGACTTATAATGTCATTTAAACAAGAATTGATCAAGAAACCAAGATAACTTGTAAAAGGGGTAATCTTGAAAAATTGGAAAATTTTCTAAGTTACTAAATTTGAATGATTTTGGTACCAACTTCCAAGGATCATAACTTGTGATCCAAGCAGCCATTTTGAGTGATCCAAAGCCTGGTTTGTAGGTCTTCATACATTCTACAAAAGCTTCAACTACCTCAAACTTCAATTCTTCATGGATTTTAAGTTATGGAGTGATCAAAATGACAAAAATGAAGAAAATGACATTTTTTAACACTTAGTAAAAATCTGCCTAAGTTACCAGCCTTGAACACCAATGTTCATGTGGATTTTTCAATGGGATCCAAATAGTTTCAAGACAAACTATGATCATACATGGATAGTACCATATGAGGGCTCTTTAAAAAGTACAAGAGCCTCCCATAACTCAACCTGAGCAAGGAGATATGATCCATTGAAAATGGCATTTTTCACTGATTTTTGTAAGGCAGATTTGTGCATTGTTGCTCGAATTGATCAATTTATGCCATAACAAGCATGGTTATCCATCTGCACACCTCAAGGGGGAACAACCAAGGGACAAACACTGATCCACCAGCCTCACAAGTCCATGGATCTATGTTTAGGCATGACACTCCTAAAAATTCAAGATGCTTCAAATGGTCAATTTTGTTTCTAAGCATTTAACTGATGCATAGAGGTGGCATTCATCCAGACAATGTTATCCAAGATCAGTCAAGCCTTATCTCTGAATCAGAGAACCCCTAGCCTGTGCTCTAACCTCAAGTCAATGGCTAGAGGAGACTTGAGATTCCATTTGATCACAATGTGCCACAGACCTGCTGCAGTTGCCATTCACTATTGCAGCCAAAACAAACTCGCTCTACTATAAATAGAGCTCATTTGTGATCAGTTTGAGTACACCAAAGCACCCAAACTGATGTTTTACTCAAAATCTCTTCTTCACTCCAATTTTGCCTTTTAACTCAAGTCACTATCATATTTTGAGATTGAGAGTGCTTCCAACCAAACCAATGATGCACACACCTCATAAACATCATATATGAGTGATCCATAACACAAAATCACATCTGGAACATCAAATTCACAAAATCACCAGCCAATTGCTCAAGTTCTTGACAGAATTGCAGTTGAGGTACCATAACCAGTTCTAGCTCATTTCAATCCACTCCAAGCATTCAAACACACTCCTTGGCACCTAAGGAAGCTGTCCAGATCATTGGAACCTAGCTGCAACACCTCCATTATCAAACTTGATCACCAGCTGCAAGAGGTAGGCCTGAACCCTTCAAACTCTATGATCCATGCATCATGAATGAATTTTTGTTTTACCATATTGTTTATGCATGTATGTAGAGTAATAACCCTCAATCAATTGCCATGAATCCATCGTGTATGGAATTTCATTGTGTTCATGCTGAAATTAGGGTTCTTGAGGTTTTCTGTTGATTTCTTCCTCCATACTTAATATAAATGCAATTAAACTATATGGTTGTGATCCTTGTTCAAAAACGAACAAGATTAGTACTTGAATCGTGCAAAACCATTGAGAAATGATGGAGAAAAGTGAGAAAACACAAATCTGCAGAAACAGGGCACGCGGGCAAGAACTTAGTGTTTTTGGCGCCCTTTTTCAAATTTTTGAATTTTTGAATATTTTGATATTTTTGCAATTCTGCAAAAACAGGGCACACGGGCAACACCAGTCATAGGAATAACTTGAAGAAACACATGATCTTCTTCTTGAAACTCAAGTGCTTTCCTCATCTTGTCATGATAACTCTTCTGACGACTCTGAGAAATCTTCATCTTCTCCTAAATCATCTTAATCTTATCAGTAGTCTGTTGGACTATCTCAGGTCTGACCACGACACTCTCCCTCGACTCGTACCAACACAATGGCATCCTACACCGCCTACCATACAATGCCTCAAACGGTGTCATCCCAATACTCGAATGAAACTGTTATTATAGGTGAACTCAATAAAAAAACAAGTAGCTATCCCAAGCTCTTCCCTTTTCCAACACACAAGCTCTCAAAAGATCCTCAAGTGACTGAATCGTCCTCTGAGTTTAACCATCGGTCTGTAGATGATAAGCAGAACTCAAACGCAACTTTATACCCAAGGCACTCTGCAAACTCTCCCAAAATCTTGAAGTAAACCTCGAATCTCTATCTGACACAATGTTAGATGAAATACCATGCAAACTGACAATCCTCTCAATGTACAGCTTCGCTAACTTCTCCAACGGGTAATCCATTCGCATTGGAATAAAGTGATCAGATTTCGTCAATTTATCCACAATAACCCAAATAGCTTCACAATTACTCGGTGTTCTAGGTAAACCAGACACAAAATCCATACATATGTTATCCCATTTCCACTCAGGAATAGATAACGGTTGCATCAAACCCGACGCTTTTTAATGCTCAATCTTTGACTTCTGGCAAGTCAAACAAGAATACACGAACTCTACAATATCCTTCTTTATACGAGGCCACCAAAATATTTTTCTCAAATCTTAATACATCTTAGTAGCACTGGGATAAATACTCAATCCCCTACGATGCCCTTCCTCAAGAATACTCTTCTTTAACTCAACAATATCCGGAACACAAAATCTATCACGACATCTCATGATACCATTCTCATCAATCCGAAAATCACCACCTTGACCTTGATTGATCAAATTCAACCTATCAACCAAACTCAAATCAGATTTCTGACCTTCTCGAATCTCATCAAGAATGCCACTAGTAAGCTTCAACATACCAAGCTTAACTCCATAAGAAGTCACTTCATAAACCAAACTCAAATCACAGAATTGTTCAATCATTTCCAGCTCGTTTACCATCAGCATAGACATATGCAAAGATTTCCTACTCAATGCATCAGCTACCACGTTTGCTTTACCCGGATGGTAATTCAAACCAAAATCACAATCTTTCAAAAGTTCCAACCATCTCCTCTGCCTCACATTCAATTCTTTTTGATCAAAGAGATACTTCAAACTCTTATGATCACTATACACCTCAAATCTCGTACTAAACAAATAATGCCTCCAAAGCTTCAACACAAACACAACAGCGGCTAACTCTAAGTCATGCGTCGAATAATTCCTCTCATGCACTTTAAGTTGCCTTGAAGCATAAGCTACCACCTAACGATGTTGCATTAACACACCTCCCAAACCCATCAAAGAAGCATAACAATACACAACAAATGGTTCTGATGGATTCGGCAAAATCAAAACAGGGGTTGTCGTCAATCTTCTCTTAAGCTCTTGGAAACTTTCTTCACACTTTGCGTCCCAAACAAAAGCTTGACCCTTCCTAGTCAACTGCGTCAACGACAAAGGTAACTTGGCAAATCCTTCAATGAATTTCTGATAATAAATTGCCAAACCAAGAAAACTTCTAATCTCAAAAACTGATTTCAGAGCTTCCCATTGCGATACAGCTTCAACCTTCGATGGATCAAATGCAATACCTCTACTCGAAATCACATGGCCAGGAAAACTCACTTATTTCAACCAAAACTCGCACTTAGAAAATTTAGCATACAACTGCTTCTCTTTCAACACCGATAACACAATCTTCAGATGCTCAACATGCTCCTCTTCACTCTTCAAATAGATCAAAATATCATCAATGAACACAACCACAAACTTGTCCAAATAAGGATGGAAAATCCTGTTCATGTACTCCATAAATATACCTTGTGCATTAGTCACACCAAATGGCATCACAAAATACTCATAATGTCCATACCTCGTTCTAAAAGCAGTCTTCTGAATATCTTCATCCTTCACATGAATCTGATGATACCTAGATATCAAATTTATCTTACTGAACACACTTGCACCAACCAACTGATCCATCAAATCATCAATCCTCGAAAGTGGATACTTGTTCTTGATAGTCACCTTGTTCAATTGCCTATAATCCACACAAAGTCTCATAGAACCTTCTTCTTCTTAACCAACAAAACTGGTGCACCCCACAGTGACACACTCGGACGAATAAACCTCTTCTAAAGCAAATCTTCAAGTTGAATCTTCAACTCTTTCAGTTTCGATGCAGACATACAATATGGATCCATCGATATCAGACTAGTTCTAGGAACTAAGTCGATCGAAAACTCCACTTCACGTTCCGGTGGTAAATCACATATCTCATCAGGAAAAACTTTCAGAAAATCACGAACAATTGGTAAAGCATCAATTGCTTCACTTTCACCAATACTTAAAGTTGCCATCAACATAAACACCTTGGCACCATCTTGCACCGACTCATTCACTTACTTAGCAGTCATAAACAAGTCTCTTTCATTCTCAAGTTCAAGAAAAATAATTGTTTTGTCAAAACAATTAATATATACATGGTTGAATTCTAACCAATTCATCCCAAGAATAACATCAAGTTGATCTAAGTGAAGACACACTAAATCAACTCCAAAGTCTTTACCAAAGATACTCAACAGACAATTCAAACACACATATGGGGTAGTTATTGAACCCATGGAAGGAGTATCAATAACCATACCGCCACTCATAACAAATAACTCAAGATTCAATCTTTTAACACAATCCAAAGAAATACAAGAATGTGTAGCTCCGATATCAATTATAGTAACCAAAGGTATACCATTAATGAAACACGTACCTCGGATCCATCGATCTTCACTAGTAGTCTCAGATCCTGATAGAGCAAACACTTTCCCTTTCACTTGAGCCTTCTTCGGTTTGTCACATTTGGTACTAATGTGCCCTTTCTCACCACAGTTGTAGCAAGCAACATTCGCACCGCTTCTGCACTCAAGAGCCTTGTGGCCTGACTTACCACACTTGAAACACTTCTGCTCAACACTTGTGCACTCAGGAGCACGATGCCCTTCAACACCACATCTAAAACACTTCACCGGAGTAGGAGCTCCTCCCCCACTCGGCTTCTTGCCACTACTAGCTTTCTATTTCCCCTTATCAGCAGGAGTCACATACGGATTCCCTCTGAATTGACAGTTTCCCTTCTTATCATTCAAACTCTTGTAGTGTGCAGACCGAGCTCTACTATCTTCATCATAGATCCTACTCTTGTTCACCAACTCAGAAAATCGCCAATCTTCTGATAACCAATGGCTTGCTTGATTTCAGGCCTCAAACCATTCACAAACTTAAGACACTTGGATCTCTCAGCATTAGCAGTGCTGTAATGAGGATAAAACTTAATCAACTCCTCAAATCTTGCTGCATACACGGCCACAGCTGAGTTACCTTGCTTCAACTCAAGAAACTCAATTTCCTTCTTCCCACGAACATCTTCTGGAAAATACTTCTCCAGAAATGCGTCTTTTAAAACATCCCAAGTAACCTCAATCTCGTCTTCTTCAAACCTCTGACGAGTGTTATCCCACTAGTCCTCAGCTTCCTCTTCAAGCATATGAGTGCCAAATTGCACCCTCTGCGCATCTGAACAGTTCATGACTCGAAAGATCTTCTCAATCGCTTTCATCCATACTTGTGCTTTGTCAGGTTCATGCGTTCCCTTGAAGATTGGCAGACTTTCCCAAAGCATAGAACTCATCATCAGCGTTGTTTCCAGCATTCACGTTGCCTTGCTGATTCTGCCCAATCGCTTCAGCCAACAACTCCAAAGCTACAGCAATCGCTTCATCATTCCTACCTGCAACCATTGTTCTAAATTCCAATAACAAAACCTCGTTAGAATAAACAATACCGATAGTATTACACACATATCAAGTACAAAAGGAAATAAACACACTAACAACTTGGTCAACTGATCGACCTTGCTCTAATACCACTAATGTAACACCCTTCTAAACCCTGCGCAATAAATAAATCAGAGTAATTGTCATGCATTTCACAAAAGGGTGTCACATATAATTTCAAAACATTATACAGCACCCGACATGCTCATTAACACTAAAATAATTCATGTTTTTCAAAAACTTCACTTAGCATGTAGCAGCGGATTCAAGTTAATCATAATTGACATAATGAAAGTTTCATGCTCATCACATTCATAATCAATACTTAGGCATGAAAGCCAAAACTTCATACAATTCGAATAAACATAAAAGCATAAAGTAGAGTACATAATGTATTTCTCAAACATAAACCGAAACGATCCCAGTGTTACATGATCAGAGCATGACTCGGCATAACATAAATAAAGACACTAAAACAGCTACTCCAACGGCTACCTCGCACTACGAGCAACTCTACTCCTCGGTACCTGAGCGATGTCGTATAAAACATCATTCCAACAGAAGGGTGAGAATTCACATCATTATTGAAATCATAAGATAATAATTAATTTAAAGGCATACACATATAATTACAATTATTTTCACACTTCAAAGTTTCATCAACAAGATATTATTCAAGTAACCATACAATTCACAATTTCGCCAATTCAACAAGTCACATACATACACATACTTTCATATGACAACATATATGCAATGTGACTCGATGCAAGACTCAATGCAACTCATGCCATGTTGTACCAACACTTGTTATTATTTTTCGGTTTTTACACTTAAACCGGGTCCGTTCCCTAGACCAATAACATACAAAAGTCCGTTCCCTAAGCTTTCAAACCCCGCTCTAGGTTTGGGCACCATCTCATTGCCCAATCAATTAATTAATTAATTAGTCTCATTTCTATATATTAATTCTAGTACAGTATATAATAAGAGAAAATGGTCTAATAAATTATTGCTACTGCTACAGTGAAAATAGAATTACCTTGCGCTACTGTTCCAAAGAGGGGAGAGTCACAAATTCATTACTTTCATTTTCTACACTCTAATTATTAATGGGTCTCTATAATATACCAACTATCAATTCCAAACACACAAAAATTAACATTTTTCAGAAATTAATATCAAAACCTTAATAATTCCAATCTCATAGAAAATTTTGGGAATTTTAATCTGAACTTATTTCTACCCACTAATTATTATCCAATAATCTCAATAATGAGTGAAAACCCACCCTTACCTTGGTTTTGGATGAATTTATTGAGTTTGGATTTGAGTTCCTCTTCTTCTCCACTCCTCTTTCTTCCTCTACACTTTTCTTCTCTTGTTCCCACTTTCCCTTACTATCTTTTTATTCTCTTTAAATCCTAACTTTGTCTTTAAGCTATTGGACTTAACCCAACTCATCTCACTTACTATTCACACACTGCATAAAACCCAACTAATAATTCTAGCAAATCTATATTACTCTACCAAATAGAATAAATTAAATAAATTACTTAATTTAAATAATCCAAATAAATCAAGTAACTAAATAAATCAGTTATTTCAAATAAATCTAAACAAATCCATTATTTCAAATAGTTCAATAAATCACATATTTCAATTAAATTAATTAAATCAATTAATTCGCATAAATTAAATAAACCAATTAATTTATAGAAACCCAATAATTCATATAAATCAAACAATTCATATAAATTCACTAAATCAAATAATTCATTTAAATCAAATAATTCAAATAATTTAAATAAATCACATTAATCAATTAATTCATAAAATCACTCAATTAATTAATATAAATAAATAATTACTAAAATTAGGGTGTTACAAGAGACTTTGATCTAAACTGCTAAACAACATGTACAGCAGAATAGAGAATGAGGTGTACTTGATACAAATATCAGAGGTACAGGAAAATCACCATAACAAAGACCTAAAGCACTTAAGATTTCTAAGATATTCAATGTGTAAGAAATCTTAAGGCTTTTACAATTACAACCTACAACAAAAATTCTGCATAACCAATTGTATTGGTAATTGTTGATCTTGTTACTACTCCATCAGGTTGATCCTTGTTAAAAATTCAGTTTAAACCTTCAACTACTTATATATAATTTGCAGAAGACTAACCGTTGGAGAGATAACTTGATCAAGTGTCTTTGCTTTCTCTATAGTACAAGAGACATTGAAAATAGATACACCAAAAGATCTTGATCCATTGTATATCGTGTTTAACCATTGAGTCTTCGAAGATATCCTGTACTATAGAGGCGTTGAGAGTAGATATCCATAAAGCATGCCAACTTTTCTTGAGCCTTGTGAACTAAGACTCTAGCTGACAAATTGATTTGACAATACAACTTGCTTTCTGCAGTACAAATAGCTTCAGCTTTATCACTAACTTTGAATGATCACCAGAAGCCAATTTACATTCACCAAGTGTAGAGACAATAATGTTGCTTCTTCTGATTCTGAGACCTTCAACTTCAGAGTCTACGCCAGACTTCACTTAGAGAGCATTCTTTAGATTCTGCACCGTCAAAAGCTAGCAATTCAGCTTCTCTCAAGTGTGCCTTTGTATATCGGATTCTGAATATATCTATCTATATATATATATGTGTGTGTGTGTGTGTGTGTGTGTGTATGTGTGTGTGTGTGATCGCGACTTTCTGAGTCTAACGATTACTAACTGCAAGCGCACAACCTATCGCGTAGTAATAAAGATATCGATCCCACAGGGACTTGATAATCAACCTAGCGCTACGGTTTGCTACTGTGTTTAGCTAAGACAAAGATGTTTTAGTTTTAAGTTCAAAAAGGGAAACTAAAGGGAATCTAAATTTTTAGAATAAACTAGTTGATATTAGGATATCGGTACGTAACTTAGTATACCATTGTGGATTCAATAAAACTTAAGCGTATAAAAATAAGTCACATTATATTTCTGTAGAAAATATCAGTTTAAAAGTCCTCACCTCACACTCTCGTGGTTATTGCTTCAGACTATATTCCTAAATCATAATGTCTGCTCTCGTTAGCCCATTTGAGTTTAAAAAATACTTTTTGAAAACCAATACAATCTAATTAACTTTAAAGCGCTCTCGCTGTTTTTAAAACCAATGCCCGATTTCAGCTATCCGGTTAAAATCTCACACTCTCGTGGTCTTAATCCTAACCTTTGCTACATTTTTACTCTCGTAATAAAAGTCCAATTTTAATTAAGAAATCGCAGCCAGAAATTAAGTTGTTTATGGTTTTAGCTTAGAATTATCGAATCCATTCCGATTAACTTAATTACATACCGATAAATCGGATTTAGCTAGACATATTAATTAAAACAAACATGCATAAAAATAAACTACAAAACAATAAAGTAGCCATGGCAGTAAGAAAACGATAATGCTATTATTAAGATAATGAATAAAAACCTGATAAATATGCAATACTTCGTTTCTAGCAATTCCTCGACAAGTCGGTAGGCTTTTGCTCGATCATATCGGAATAACGAATGATGAAGGCAAGATTGAAAATAAATCCTAACTATGGTGTGATAGCTCCTCGATGTGAGAAACTATCACTATTTGAGTAATGGTGAACAAGGAATGGGAAAAAGGAAACAAAACAAGAATGCAAGGGAAATAAAAGTTCGGAAATAAATTCTGCAGCAATCTGGGGTAAAATTCTCTCCTCCTTTGGCTTTGCAATCCATGCTGTATTTATAGCTCCACCTTTGCCTTAACGTTGGAGAGATTGTAGGAGAATAACCTTTAGTGGTTGAGAAATCTAAGGGAGACGGGCTCACATGCAGTTGAAGTTGAGGGAGAAAATCTAGGAGAAACTGCTCAACGTGCGTGTGCATTGGGCTTCTTTTTCCACGTCTGAGTTTCTGAACATAATAACCACTTCGGAGCGTGTGACGGTCGTGATGAGTGCATGGCAGTCGTGGCAAGCTTTGGGAGCGTGACGGTCGTGGTAGGTGTGTGAAGGTCGTCACACACACCACTTTCCATTTTCTGCTCTTTTTCTTATTAATTCTTCCTGTTTTCTTCTCATTTCTTCATGTTTTCTCTACTTTGCTCCTTTTAGCTTGGACAATGAAATACCTGCGAAAACACTAGAATACTCGCGGAATAATCGGAACTTATGCTGAAATAGCGTAATTATTAATCTTAAATCAAGGCAAATATATGATACGTTTTCATGTTATCAAACTCCCCTACACTTGAATCTTTGCTTGTACTCAAGTAATTAGTCAGTAAGAACGTCAGACAAGATTTATCAAACGCACACACATGACATACCTTTTGTTTTGAAAATGTTTTGTAAGGCATTTTGTTAAGATGACGGATACTCAAATAAAACAATAAAGATACATTAGTGACACAAGCAACAAGCATAATCATAGACCTCCCCTCAATACAAGTCAGTTCTAATCATTCTATTATAGCTCAACCTAAGGTTTCTCGTATCTATTTCACCCGGTTTCATTCTAGCGCAATCACATTAAGCCCTTTGCCTTTACACGTACATAGTGGAGTAGCCGGTTAGTGACTTTGATCCTTTTTTAGCACGGGGTCTGGTACACAAGTGTGGTAACCCTTTATATATATATATCCTAATCGTAGGTTGTGGGGGATCGAACTGTAGTTCGCCCTACCGAGTTTAGAACCGGGTCCCTCTGAACCAACCAACAATGGATTCTTTCTTTTATTTTGTAATGCTTTTGCAACCGTAGGTTTGGTGCATTTTTCAATTTTTCACAATAGCGAAGAATACGAAAGATATTTAATGATTCGGCATCAAACACTTATCTTCATCGGCTCTCCACGTGGTTTGTGTTTAAGACGGTGCTGACTGCTAGTATAAACTACTTGGGGTTACTTTAGAACTAGAACTGAAGGTATCGGTATAATGAGTATTGAAACTGATCTCGCATATGCAAGAGGTCTAAGGTGTCAAGACGGTATCAATCTTGTTAAATTTTTCTCGATTTCCTAACATAGCCTATGTTTTGGTATGTTAAGTTGTGCATTGATCATAAATTTTTTGTTATAGCTGAATAAAGTGGGGAAATTTAGACATGTACGAAAATTTCATATAAATGGTTCTTTATTCGAAAGGAAATGCGAAAAGGGAATACATAAGGGAAAATAAAAGGTACCTCTCCCACACTATATCAGACATTGTCCTCAATGCTTCGATATAAATGCGAATAGAAACTACAAAAAGAGACAAAACTAAAAAAAAAACAAACTAAAGCTAATGAGGTCCACGTCCTCTGCCTCGGGTGCGAGCGCGTCCATTCTGGGCTACATGATCTGGAATGCCTACGTGATGGATATAATCATGTAGGTCTTATACTCGTAGCGTCAGGGCAGCCATCTCTTCTATCACACCGTCTATCCGTTGTCCTTGGTGGACTTGCCCCTGTTGGTTGGAAAGAGCGTTGGTAGAAGTTGACGTAACTCGCCCTTTGGCGGTCACCGGCTTCTCCCTCTCTGAATGTAACAGCGAAAAGGTCAGGAGCTTGTCTTGTGCGTCTAGCCATGGTGCATGTAAAGTGAAATAGGTTGAATGGAGGAAGTGGGCATGAGTAAGGTTTGTGAGAATGAGAATGCTTCGTGTGGTTTAAATAAGAGGGTTTGGAAATATGAAGTGGTGGAGAGGAATTGGGATTTAATGTGAGGGGTTTATGGAGAGTAATGGGTCGGTTAAGGAGAGTAATGTGAGTGGGACGGTTAAGGAAGTGAAAAGAGAGTGGGTCGTTTGAAGAGAAATTGAAAGGAAAAGAAAATGAAGAGAAAGGGTCTCTGTTATAAAACAGAGAGTGCGTTAAAAGATGTATGATGTTCGTCACAGACCCGTCACGGTCGTAAGCCATGTGACGGTCGTGACAAGGGCGTTACGCCCGTCATGCTCACAAAGTCTGCTATTTTCACAAAAAGCTTAATGAAAGCTGGCACATATCATACATTGGAACATGGCAATTATTAAAAGCAGTAAATTACTAGATAAATGTCAGAATAAATACAAAATGACAAAAATGACAAAAATAAATTAAAATAAGCAGGAACATTATATCATCAACTCAACCACTAGCAATAAATATGAATTGAATACTTTATTAAAATTGGAAAATCATAGCAGTGTACCCAAAGTAAAATTGCAGTAGAGTATTAAAGTTGAAATTGAACTGAAATAAACTTGTTCCTTGACAATAAAAAGAAAATGACAGTAAAGTAAATGGTTCTAAAACATTAAAAGAAAAGCAATTAAATGGAAAAATGCAGTGTGACAGTATTAGCCACGTTGCTTCTTCAAAGATTCCACAGCTTGGTTCAGATGATCAAATTCTTCGACGGCGGTATCCATTAGACCGACAACATCAAGACGGATAAGTTGAAGTTCATCTCTCATATCTTGAAGTGCAGTGCGGAAGGCTTCGAGTGTGGCGTGAATGTTAGCAGGGGGGACAATATCAGTATTGTTCATGGGATGCTCAGGGTAATCATGATAGTGAGGAGGAGTTTCAGGGTCAATCTCAATGTCAGACACATGACTACTAAAATCTCTTTCAGGCAGGGGCTCATCTAAATCATATAGCCAGTTGTGGCGGTTATGCACACTAGTTCGCTCGTGATCAGGCAGTGTAAAATATGAAACAACTTCATTATTGATCAGGATTTAAAACGGGGGTGGTCCAAGATTCCTAATGAGTCCTCGGTTAAAACAGAAAGTTATGTTCATCGGCCTATATCCGCGTAGAGGGTTCACTCAGGAAAGTCGTGTTCTAAATCCCATGGCATCAGCAATTTTTGTTACGAGGCCACCTATCAAAATGGGACCGTGATCAGCTTGAGCAATCCTGCGGAGATTGTCAAGCATAAAAGTAGCTCCATTAACGGGTCGGGATTGAAAAACACAAAACATGATAAAAAGCTCATCTCTAGAGATTAGGGTGTCATTCTCGGCTTTTCCAAAAAGGGTAAAGGCTAAAATCATATGGAAGTATCTTATGGCCGGGTTGTGAATTTCAGTGGACACCATAGGATGCGGGTCATGATGAGGTCGTCCTGAAATACTACTCCAAAAAAGGTTCAGTTCATCTTCCATTACTAAATCCTCATGTGCCATAGTAAAAACGTCGGGTCCATTGGGGAAATCCAACAGGTCCGCAATCTCTCTAATGTTGAAGCGGCACGTGTATCCAAATAGCCTAAAGGTTATATTACCCCTATTAAATCGCATGCCATAGTTAGGGTTGTAGGACAATGAGCTTAGGAATTCTAGGGTCAGCCTGTGGTAAGTTGGATACTTCTTTCTAGCAAAACCTTCCCATCCTATTTGGCTAAACATAAAGTCTATGCTATCTCCTATACCTAAGGCAGTCATGGTAGGTCCATGGGCAAATTTGGTTAAGGCCATAGGTTTGCGAGAGAGAACCTCATAGCGGTGCCATTGGACAGCGTCCCTGAATAGCACAACCATGGTGTCTTTATTATCCATCTTAACAGTTAGTCGGAAAAGTAAAGCAGGTGGAGAAGGAAGAAGGTAGAAAGACTTTAAAATCCTGTAGCATGTAATTATAAGATCAGCACAGCAGTTTCCATAAATTTTTTAAATTTTTGAGAAAAGAAAATAAATAAAAATGAAAAAGTAATGAAAATAAGATTAAGAAAGTAAAGGGAAACGAAAAGAAATGAAGATAAAGTTAAGAAAAGTGTAAAGAAATTTAAAAAGAAATGAAAATAAAAGAAAGTTAAAAGGAAAGAAAACAATCTCGTGGGTTGCCTCCCACTAAGCGTTGTTTTTAACGTCGTAAGCCTGACGAAATCTTAGTGATAATTCAGTTGTAGGGATGTGCGGGCAGCTCTAAAAGTCTTAGACTATTAAAATAGTCTCTGTTCGCAATATTATGATAGTGTTTTAAGCGTTGCCCGTTTACTATGAATGGTTCACTATTTCTTCCTTTTATTTCTATCGCTCCACTTTGAAAAACTTTAGAAATTTCAAAGGGTCCGGACCACCTAGATCTAAGTTTTCCTGGAAAAAGCTTAAGTCTCGAATTAAATAGGAGCACGACGTCTCCCACACTAAATTCTTTTCTAGATAAGCGCTTATCGTGCCATCTCTTAGTTCTTTCTTTATATATGCGGGTGTTCTCATAAGCATCTAGTCTTAGTTCTTCTAATTCGTGCAAATCTAAGATTCGTTTTTCTCCCGCGACAGCGTAATTTAAATTGAGGGTTTTAATAGACCAATAGGCTTTGTGCTATATTTTTACCGGCAGATGACAAGACTTCCCATAGACTAACTTAAATGGAGTGGTTCCTATGGGGGTTTTATAAGCTGTTCTATAAGCCCATAAAGCTTCATTAAGTTTAGTTAACCAATCCTTCCTAGAGGTAGCGACAGTCTTTTCTAGAATTTGTTTTATTTCTCTATTCGAAACCTCAACTTATCCACTGGTTTGTGGATGATATGGTGCTGCTACACGATGTTTGACTCCGTATTTTGACAGCAGTTTATCAAATATTTTAGATATGAAATGGGAGCCACCGTCACTAATGACGAGTCTTGGCACACCAAATCTAGGAAAGATTATGTTCTTAAAGAGCTTTATCACTACTTGTGTGTCATTTGTAGGAGAAGCTACAACCTCGATCCATTTGGAAACGTAATCGACAGCGACGAGTATGTACTGGTTACCAAAAGAGGACGGAAATGGTCCCATGAAATCTATTCTCCACACGTCAAAGACTTCTACTTCTAGAATCCCTTTTTGAGGCATTTCATCGCGTCTAGAGACGTTGCTAGTGCGTTGACACCGGTCGCAATTTATAACTGCGATATGGACATCTTTCTATAGAGTAGGCCAGAAGAGGCCAACTTGCAAGATCTTGGCACAAGTCTTTGAAGTGCTTGCGTGCCCACCATAGGGCGCGGAATGACAATGAGAAATTATGTCTTCCACCTCGTCTTCGGGTACACAACGACGGAAAATACCATCGACGCCCCTCTTGAAGAGAAGTGGTTCGTCCCAATAATAGTGTTTAAGGTCGTGGAAGAATTTCTTCTTTTGTTGATAGGTTAGATCAGGTGGCAGTACTCCAGCTGCTAGATAGTTGACAAAGTCAGCATACCATGGCAGCGTGGTCTTAGTGTAAATAGATTCTACCACTTCATTAGTTTCTGTATCAGTATAAATCAAAGATTGTTCTATTGTATTGCTTTCTAACTGGGCTAGGAGTTATTCATAAGGGAAATCGTCATTAATAGGTACTTGTGCTGGTTGGATGTTTTCCATTCTCGACAGGTGGTCAGCTACTACATTTTTAATGCCTTTCTTGTCCTTGATTTCCAAGTCGAATTCTTGTAGGAGTAGAATCCACCTCAGAAGCCTTGGTTTGGCGTCCTTTTTGCTTAATAGGTACCTGATTGCAGCGTGATCGGTGTAGATGATTATTTTTGCTCATACTAGGTAGGAACGAAATTTATCCAAGGCGAACATGACAGCCAAGAGTTCCTTTTCTGTGGTAGCATAGTTCATTTGTGCATGATCCAAGGTTCTACTGGCATAGTAGATTGCGTGAAGCTTTATGTCCTTTCTTTGTCCTAGGACTGCACCTACAGCATAATCACTTGCGTCACACGTGATTTTGAATGGTTTATTCCAATCTGGGGGTTGCATAATGGGTGCTGATATTAAAGCTTGCTTGAGTGTTTGAAATGCGTCCAAGCATTTGTCATCAAAGACGAATTCAGCGTCTTTCATTAACAGCTCAATTAGGGGTTTGGTTATCTTAGAGAAATCTTTAATGAAACGTCGGTAAAAACCGACGTGTCCTAAGAAACTTCTTATTTCTCTAACGGTTTTCGGTGGCTGGAGATTTTCTATAACTTCGATTTTTGCTTTGTCGACTTCTATCCCTCTGTCGGATACTATATGTCTAAGCACGATTCCTTGTCGGACCATGACATGGCATTTTTCTCAATTCAGCACTAGGTTGACTTTTACACATCGTTCGAGTACCATTTCGAGGTTTGATAGACATCCTTCAAAACTTTCCCCACAGACAGAGAAATCGTCCATAAAGACTTCCATTATACCGTCTAAAAAGTCAGAGAAGATGGACATCATACATCTCTGAAATGTTGCGGGTGCGTTACATAATCCGAAAGGCATTCGCCGGTAGGCAAAAGTTCCATAGGGACACGTGAAAGTAGTCTTTTCTTGGTCGTCAGGATGGATAGGAATTTGGAAAAATCCTGAATATCCGTCTAAATAGCAAAAATGGGAGTGTTTAGCCAGACGTTCAAGCATTTGATCTATGAATGGTAAAGGGAAATGATCTTTACGAGTGGCTTTGTTTAGTTTTCTATAATCGATACACATTCTCCATCCGGTTTGAGTACGTTGTGCTACAGATTCGCCTTTTTCATTATTGATGACTGTAACACCTCCTTTCTTGGGTACCACGTGAACTGGGCTAACCCATTCACTATCTGATATTGGGTATATGATTCCTGCTTCTAACAACTTTTGTACTTCTTTCTTAACGACATCACTCAGAATGGGATTGATTCTCCTTTGATGTTCTCTAGAGGTTTTACAGTCTTCCTCAAGCATGATGCGATGCATACAGATAGAGGGACTCATTCCTTTCAAATCTGAGATGTTATAGCCTAAGGCAGTCGAGTACTTTCTCAGGACATGCAATAATTTCTCAGTTTCTATTTGTCCTAAGTCTGCGTTGACTATAACTGGTCGTTCGAGTTCTGTATCTAGGAATTCGTACCTAAGATCTTTGGGTAATATCTTCAGTTCTACAGCTGGTTTCTTTGGGCAAGGCATAGGGTCAGGTGTGAGTGTGAGACATTCACTTAGATTATTATCTTGGTATTCACCACGCCAATTATCATCTTCAAAAATTGGTGGCATCAGAATTCTTAGCACTTCAGAACACGTGTTTTGGTGTTTTTCCATTTCTTTAACGCATTCATCAATAACATCTAGGAAACAACACGAATCTTCTATAGCAGGTGCTTTGAAAAATTGTGAGAGGATGAATTCTACTTTTTCTTCACCGACCTCGAAAGTCGGTTTTCCTTTTTTCACATCTATGATGGCTCCGGCAGTAGCTAGGAATGGTCTTCCTAAAATGATAGGGATGTTTGAGTCTTCCTGGATGTCCATGATTATAAAATCTGTAGGAATATAGAATTGTCCTATACGTACTGGAACGTTTTCTAGCATTCCCAGAGGAAATTTCACTAATCTATCAGCTAGTTATACAGACATTCTCATTGGTCTCAGTTCTCCCATGTTGAGCCTTTTACAAATAGACAAGGGCATTAAACTGATGCTGGCTCCTATATCGCACAGGGCTTTGTCTATGACAAACTTTCCAATCACACATGGTATAGAGAAACTACCAGGATCTTTTAGCTTAGGAGGCATATTGTTTTGGATTATTGCGCTACACTCTGCAGTAAGCATAACAGTTTCAGTATCCTCGAGCTTTTTCTTATTAGTTAATATTTCTTTTAGGAACTTAGCGTATGAGGGCATTTATGTGATTGCTTCTGTAAAAGGTATTGTAACATTCAATTGTTTCAGAAGTTCAACAAATTTCTTAAATTGGCCTATGTTTTTAGATTTAGCGAATCTTTGGGGATACGAGATAGGTGGTTTATAAGGCGGCAGAGGTACATATAGTTCTTCTTTCTCTTCGGCCTCTTTGCCATTATCTTCTTTCTCGTTTTCCTTTGGTTCGCCTTCCTTTTTAGACTCCTTGCTAGGCTTTTGGTACATGGCTGAATTTTCGATTCTTGGGTCAGTGGGTCCTTCTAGTTCTGTTCCACTCCGAAGTGTTATAGCGTTTGCGTGTCCCTTCGGATTAATTTGAGTTTGACCTGGAAGGTTCCCAGCTGGGGTAGCGGTAACTGCTTGTTATTGAGCCACTTGCGAGATTTGTGTTTCTAACATTTTGTTGTGAGTGGCTAGAGCGTCAACCTTGTTGGCTAATTGTTTGATTTGCTCACCGGTGTGAACATTCTGGTTAAGGAACTCCTTATTTTGTTGAGCTTGTGCAGCAATGAAGTTCTCCATCATAATTTCAAGATTTGACTTCCTAGGAACGTTGGGAACGCTAGCAGCAGGTTTTTGATATCCTGGTGGCACAGCAGGCGCTTGGCCAGGTGCATACAGAGCGTTATTATTCTTGTACGAAAAGTTTGGATGGTTTTTCCAACCAGGATTGTAGGTATTTGCATATGGGTTTCCTTGAGCATAATTCACTTGATCAGCGGAGACTCCTGCTAAAATTTGGTATTCGGGGGCAGCATGTCCAGGTACTCTGCATAATTCGCAGTTTGGAGCTACGGCAGCCACGGTGGCTGCGGGTGTTATGGTCAAGTTGTCTATCTTTTGAGCAAGGGCATCTACCTTAGTATAGACATGATCAAGACTACTAACTTCGTACATTCCATCTTTCGTTTGAGCTTTTTCCACTGGCGTTCTTTCACCTCCCCATTGGTAATGGTTTTGAGCCATGCTTTCGATGAGTTGATAGGCTTCGGTATAGGGTTTGTCCATAAGTGTACCACCAGCGGCGACATCTATTGTCATTCTTGTATTGTACAAGAGACCATTGTAAAACGTATGAATGACCAACCAATCTTCAAGACCGTGATGCGGACACATCCTCATCGTATCCTTGTATCTCTCTCATGCATCGTAAAGAGACTCAGTATCTTTTTGTCAAAATCCATTAATTTGGGCTCTCAACATAGTTGTTTTGCTTGTTGGGATATCGTGCTAAGAACACCTTTTTCAACTCATCCCACGTAGTGACGGAATTTGATGGCAAGGATTGCAACCAAGCCCAAGCTCTGTCTCTTAATGAGAAAGGAAAAAGACGTACTCTTATCGCGTCTGCAGTCACACCATTTGCCTTCACTGTGTCTGCGTACTGCACAAATTTGGTCAAATGTTCATTAGGATCGTCCGTAGGATTTCCAGAAATTTAATGTTGTTGTACGGCTGACAGCAATGAGGGTTTCAACTCGAAATCGTTCTGGTTGATAGCGGGGGCAGCAATGTTGTTGTGTGGTTCTTGCTCAGATGGGGTAGCGTAATACTTAAGAGGACGGTTCTGTGGTCCATCGACCATGTTTTGTTCTTTGTCTGGTTCAGGAGTATGAGCGAGAAGATCAGGAATATTATACTTGCGTTGATACTCAAGTATTCTGCGTCTTAAATGTAAGAAACGCTCTAATTCGGTGATTGGTGGTTGCAAGTCTTCGCTTTGTGAGCGAGTACTTGGCATACAATCGAGAAAAAGAAAAGGGAAATAAAATTTGTTGCCTTAGTCTATACTGCGCAACAAAGAATCGTACTATTGACTAAATCAAAGTCCCCGGCAATGACGCCAAAAACTTGATCGCGACTTTCTGAGTCTAACGGTTACTAACTACAAGCGCACAACCTATCGCGTAGTAATAAAGATATCGATCCCACAGGGACTTGATAATCAACCTAGCGCTACAGTTTGCTACTGTGTTTAGCTAAGGCGAAGATGTTTTAGTTTTAAGTTCAAAAAGGGAAACTAAAGGGAATCTAAATTTTTAGAATAAACTAGTTGATATTAGGATATCGGTACGTAACTTAGTATACCATTGTGGATTCAATAAAACTTAAGCGTATAAAAATAAGTCACATTATATTTCTGTAGAAAATATCAGTTTAAAAGTCCTCACCTCACACTCTCGTGGTTATTGCTTCGGACTATATTCCTAAATCATAATGTATGCTCTCGCTAGCCCATTTGAGTTTAAAAATACTTTTTGAAAACCAATACAATCTAATTAACTTTAAAGCGCTCTCGCTGTTTTTAAAACCAATGCCCGATTTCAGCTATCCGGTTAAAATCTCACAATCTCGTGGTCTTAATCCTAACCTTTGCTACCTTTTTACTCTCGTAATAAAAGTCCAATTTTAATTAAGAATCCGCAGCCAGAAATTAAGTTATTTATGGTTTTAACTTAGAATTATCGAATTCATTCCGGTTAACTTAATTACATACCGACAAATCGGATTTAGCTAGACATATTAATTAAAACAAACATGCATAAAAATAAACTACAAAACAGTAAAGTAGACATGGTAGTAAGAAAACGATAATGCTATTATTAAGATAATGAATAAAAACCTGATAAATATGCAATACTTCGTTTCTAGCAATTCCTCCACAAGTCGGTAGACTTTTGCTCGATCGTATCGGAATAACGAATGATGAAGGCAAGATTGAAAATAAATCCTAACTATGGTGTGATAGCTCCTCGATGTGAGAAACTATCACTATTTGAGTAATGGTGAACAAGGAATGGGAAAAAGGAAACAAAACAAGAAAGCAAGGGAAATAAAAGTTCGGAAATAAATTCTGCAGCAATTCGGGGTAAAATTCTCTCCTCCTTTGGCTTTGCAATCCATGCTGTATTTATAGCTTCACCTTTGCCTTAACGTTGGAGAGATTGTAGGAGCATAACCTTTGGTGGTTGAGAAGTCTAAGGGAGACTGGCTCACATGCAGTTGAAGTTGAGGGAGAGAATCTAGGAGAAACTGCTCAACGTGCGTGTGCATTGGGCTTCTTTTTCCACGTTTGCGTTTCTGAACATAATAACCACTTTGGAGCGTGTGACGGTCGTGATGAGTGCATGACGGTCGTGGCAAGCTTTGGGAGCATAACGGTCGTGGTAGGTGTGTGACGGTCGTCACACACACCACTTTCCATTTTCTGCTCTTTTTCTTATTAATTCTTCCTGTTTTCTTTTCATTTCTTCATGTTTTCTCTACTTTGCTCCTTTTAGCTTGGACAATGAAATACATGCGAAAACACTAGAATACTCGCGGAATAATCAGAACTTATGCTGAAATAGCGTAATTATTAATCTTAAATCAAGGCAAATATATGATACATTTTCGTGTTATCAGTGTGTGTGTGTGTGTGTTACAATTATTAGAACTTGCATACATGAAACACACATCAAATATAACCATTGTTCTTTTAATAATTTGTTATCATCAAAATCCAAGGAATATATGTCATGAACAAATCTTGTTCTAACATACTATATAGGTGAAGTCATCTAACTGATATGACGACTCAACATTGAAGCATGAAAATAACTATATCTCGAGTCATATAGAAAATTCTAATATAGATTATAACAGAGGCCCAAACAAAAGATTAAGGCAATGAATGACCATAACACCATAACATTTATAAGAGTTATATTCATGAATGATTATAACAATGTTGGCCCGACTCTTTGGTTCTTTCACTAAAGAAGTGACATCTCTATGGCATTAATGTTAAATTAGGATGACTTCTTGGTTGCTTATACAAGCATACTCTTTATATGAGGCATTAAAAACACACTCCAGATCCTCCATTGTTAGTGTGCATCACATGTCGCTTTCCTTGGAAGTTACGTAACAAGGAAGAAATTCAACACCTTTTTATTTGAAAGTTTCATAGGAAGTAAGTGGCTGTTTATTATGAAGTATAATTCAGACGGTTCAATTGAAAAATATAAAGATGACTTGATGACAAAGAATTTCATTTAAACCAATAACATGTACTACTCGAAGATATTTGCTCTTGTTGCAAAATTGAACACTATCATAATATTTTTATCTCTTTGTGCTAACATGTATTAGACTTTCATTAGTTAAATGTTAAAAAATGTCTTTTTTAATGGTAATTTAAAATAATAAGTACACTTTAATGGTCCTTATGGCTTCAAAGACAAATTTAGATTAAAGGTAGTAAGTTGAAAAAGCATCTTTATGGCTTAAAACAGTTTTTGAAAGCTTGATTTGAAATGTTTACCTGAGTTATGAAGAATCAAAACATTCAAGAACAAGTTGATCACACTTTATTCACAAAATTTTCCTTTTACATAATTTTTTTCTTATTGTTTATGTAGATGATATTGTTTTAATTGAAAATGGTACTATTAAAATGAAAATAGTAAAAAAATAGACTTTTTGTAGACTTTGAAATCAAGAACTTAAGATCCATGTGATGCTTTCTTTATATGGAGGTTTCATAATCGAATAAAGGAATTGCAGTTTCACAACACAAATACATTATCGATCTATTGAGAGAAACACGAATGACAAGTTGTCGGCCAACTAACACCCCATAGATCTTAATGAAAATTTTTGGGAAGAAGGAAATGTTCTTGTTAACATCAGAAGATACTTGGTTGATAAACTACTTTATTTGTCTCACATTAAACTTGACATCACATTCTCATTCACTATAATATTCACTATATTGAGAGAATTTATAAAATACAAAGATATCTGAAGGTCAATTTTAAACAATGTTTATTTTAAAGAAGGCTAGTGAGAAGTGATATCTATCTTCAGTGATGTGACTTCAAAGTTTCGATCCTAGATAAAAGATCAACTTCTAGATATTACACTTATGTTTGGGGTAATCTTGTGTAGACAAAAGATCAACTTTTAGATATTATACTTATGTTTGGAGTAATCTTATATATGAAGAAAAAAAAGGTTATAGAACGAAGTATTGCATAATTGTGTTTAAGTTATAACTCGTAGGATTTGATGAAAAATGTGAATTTAAAGAGTCTTTGAAAAAGTTCAAATAAAAAATGAGCTTTAATATATATATATATATATATATATATATATATATTCTATTAGTAAAGTTTTCACAAATATAACCCAAAACTTGATTCTTCATGATAAAATCAAATATATTGAAATTGACAACCATTTGTAATCTCTTATGAAAAAAAAAATCAAATTTATATTAAAATCTTGACAAAAACACATCTTTGAACATTTGATAAAAGATGTGTAGGAGAATCTTATGATTTTTTTTTTATTGTAATTTTGTTCCAATTTTAGTTTATTTCTACTCCTTTAAATTTCTCTTTAATTTAAGGATAGTTATTCTCTTTTTAAACCTAACAAGATTGGTTTTATTTCTTCCTTCACTTCTCTTTTTCCTAACTATGAATACATTAAATGATTTATATTAAAAGAGCGAGAAATACATATACAATTTCCATCTTATATACCAAAATATTTTGCCAGCCATTCTTAAAATCCTAAAAATATTTCATCGCAAAAACAAAAAATAGAAAAGAAAAAGGAAGAAAAGAGGGTCCTTTTTGGTGGTTAAGGAGAGAGACAGAAGAACAATTCTTCCCGTCCTTCGAGACGGTCTTCATCCTCCTTCCCCTTACGCTTCATCCTCAGGTACCCTCTCTCTCAGATCTATTCTCCTTTCAATTCCCTTATTTTCCACTAGGTTAATTCGTAACAGATTCAAATTCCTCATCAAATTTACATTATCGAATTCGATTTTTTGTTGTGTGGATCGAGGAACGGTTATCGTTTTGCGATGTGTGGATTTGTAGGTTCAGTTTGAGTTTCGCGCCACATTTTTGTAGGTTTTATTGGTTTCTGAATTTGTTGCGTTATGGAAATTTGGAATGATTCTAGATGGTTTTTCAACGTGTGCTGGTAATATGCATTTTAGCAAAGCAAATTAAATTAGTATGATTTGTTAATTCGTGCCTTCTTAATTTTATTCAATCCACCATTTTGGATCTTCAATTTTAGCGTTTGTTGATGGAGTTTGATCATTCTCTGTCAACTTAATTCTCTATCACTGCTAAAACAAAATTTCTATAGGAATAGCAACAAATTATAGTGTTGGGTGTCTAAGTTTCACACACTTTGAATTTTGATGTGCAAGAGCATTGAAATCTACTTGATTTGCCTTATTTCCAGTTTTTGTTGAGATTTCTGTTTTGGCCGATCATATTGTTAATATAATTAATATAAGGTTTGCTTGCAGGTTGATCTGCATTTGAATCTTAAGGTTTCTGATTTATTTTTCGAAACATGGATGGAGTGCTTTTCTGGTCAAGTTGCCACAAGTATTGTTTGTTTTCATTTCAAGAAATGCTCAACTGGCGATTCCTCATACTTGGAGAATTTCTTCCGGTTTGCTTTGTTAATTGTACTTAATTGCCCATTCTCCTTTAATGACCAGCACAGTCTGTGTGATGCTTGTTTTGTCTGAGAGAAGTGCTGCATCTTTAGGGAAATTCTACAAGTAAGAATTTATTCCTCTTCTTTTGATCAAACCCTTAAAAATATCTGTTTCTTGACAAGTGTTACTTTGACAGTGCATTGCTGACCCAATATACAGTTTAAACATCTGAACAATCCACTTCTTTGGTAAGATATCTATCATGGAACACTTATATCATCTGCTTTAATTTACTGAAATATAACACAACCTTTTCCTTTGTCTACAGGAATGAAGTAGATAAACTGGTGTTTGATATGGATACTTCCTGTATCTTTAGTATTGGATAAGCAATTGCATTAAAACTGTGCAGACTATAGTTTTTAATAATTGTCTCGTTGTCCCAATGGGTATTGGTGATGACAAAACATCTTTTGCTTGAAATTTCTTTAACAACGTCTATGTAGACTTAGACGAAGTGGCTATTATCGAAGTTCTTAAGTGTTGGGTCACAGTGATTTTAGCAAGAGTTTAATCTGTTAGATTTAATCAATCATTTCGGTTACACCTAGGTAGACCATTATGATCGCCGGTAATTGTTCATTTCTACCTCTTGCATCCTGCTACAAAGCCACGGGTCTATTAAAATATTAACCAATAAGGCTACGCAGTCCTTCACTCAGAAAGTTTCTGCTTTTGCCAATTTTTTGCCACGACAAAGAATTGACAATCGAATATATTGGACCAGCAAATATCTGTAAAATTTTATACTCCTTTCTCAGCATTGTCTACTAGAGTTAAATATCACCTATCTTTTGAATAAAGAGCTGCTTTGGGTTCTGTGTGAACAATGGAGAGGTGATTATCTTTTGCAGAAGTTGTTATGTTTCCTTTTTTTTTTGTTGAATATCTTTGTTTAAGGTTTGTTTCTTTCTTCCCAAACAAAGGTACAAATTAATTAAGGAAGTTGGGGATGGAACATTTGGGAGTGTCTGGAGAGCTATTAATAAGCAAAGCGGTGAAGTTGTAAGTATTCTTTAAATGGAATTATATTGGTGTTCCAGGTGAAGTGGATGGTGTGTTTCATTCTAATTTGTCATAAAATTACAGGTTGCAATCAAGAAAATGAAGAAAAAGTATTACTCTTGGGAGGAGTGTGTAAACCTAAGTGAAGTCAAGGTGTTACATCCCACTGTTCAATCCTAAGTCCTATTTTCCTCGTGTTTATGCCAATGCATATATTTATTCTCTAATTCCCCTTATGGCAGTCATTACGAAAAATGAATCACTCAAATGTCGTGAAGCTGAAGGAAGTTATTCGAGAATGTGACATTCTGTACCTTGTTTTTGAGTACATGGTGAGTGGCTGGATTTTTATGGTATAATGGTGGCTGATTTGAAGTCAAATACTAACTGTTTTAGGTCATTTTTGAATGATGCAGGAATGCAACCTCTACCAACTTATGAAAAAAAGGGAAAAGCTGTTTTCTGAGGATGAAGTTAGAAACTGGTGTTTTCAAGTTTTCCAAGGTCTTGCGTACATGCACCAGCGTGGATACTTTCACCGTGATCTAAAGCCTGGTACTTTTTCATGATATTTTTATACAGTCTTGGTTGGGTATGTATGATAAAACGGCAACAAAAGTGTATCTATTTTACATAGCATGTAAGGTATATAATATTAGCAGTTTGTTCTATCATTAACTGTCTTTTTAAAAAAAAAATTAATTTAGTTTTGGCATGCTGCTTAATTCAATTTGCATATCGTGAGAAAAATACAGACTAGGTGTTTGGTGTAACTGTTGTGCATATCTCTAATACTGTGCTGCAAAGTTTTGCTGTTTGATACAAGGTATGGTACTTTTTGCAGAAAACTTGCTTGTCACCAAGAATATTATCAAAGTTTCTGATTTCGGCCTAGTGCGAGAGATCAGCTCACAGCCACCCTATACTGAGTATGTCTCCACACGGTGGTATGTGTCTTTAACTTGAATACATCATTATCTTATAGATATATAATGTACTGTCTGTCGTGTATTTAATGACACAATTAATGTCCTATGATCAGGTATCGTGCCCCTGAAGTCTTGCTTCAGTCTTTCCTTTATAGCTCCAAAGTTGGTAAGCATCTGATTTAGAATAATTCTTCTGCATAAAAAATTGTGATCTTGACTATAGCATTACTTGTAGTAAAGATGATGAATACCATTCAAACATTTATTTATTTTGTTGTATCTTCCAGACATGTGGGCAATGGGTGCTATTATGGCTGAGTTGTTCACTCTCCGTCCTCTATTTCCGGGTACCAGGTATCATGTTCTATCTATTTCTCTCCGTTTCTTCAGCACCACGATGGTGTTTTTACTTGGATAAAGGAAATAAATATTTATTAGGGAATTCACAAATTTATGGCACCTCAATTTACTCTGAAAAAAATTACCATGTTCATACATTTGACTGCAATTAATTGTCACAAATATTTGGTTGAAATTTGTAATTAGTTTACTGCATATTATGGCTCTGGTCTAAAACATCTGTACAAGTAAAACCCTGGTCTAAAACATCTTATATAGTTGCTGGGTTGGAAATAAACCTATTCCATTATGGCTCTGTACATGCAGTGAGGCAGATGAGATCTACAAAATATGCAGTGTGATAGGTAGTCCAACCGCTGAATCTTGGGCCGATGGACTCAAACTTGCTAAGGATATCAACTATCAGTTTCCACTGGTTAGTTTTCTTAATTCGAACACATCTCAAATAGAATATAGAAAGCTTCTGTTTTCATTAAGTAGCCAGCCACTCATTCACCTTGTATACTTGAGTCAAATGACTTCTTTTCTGTCATGAAGAGGAATGAGGTGATGGGAATATGGCTGCTGTTTCCAGTTTTCATCTTTAGGGGCACTAACTTATAACTGTGCTAGGTGTGACTTGTGTGGCAATTTAAGCATACTACTAATATACTATTATTAAGCTCAATAAAAAAATTACCAGTCACACATGTCGTGTATTTATTTATTCATAAACTAGCTAAATATCTTGTTATGTATAAATAATATTAAGATGGTATTGTAATACGACCCCTGTCTCTGAATATAAGACCCCATAGAGTAAATTACGCTAATTAAGAAAGTTGATTAGGGTATTTAATTTATTGACTATTTGTATAATTTTACAAATTTATCCTTAAGAGAGATAAATAATTAGTGTTTATACAAGAATATCTATTACAGATCTATGAAGCACGGACACCCCGAATACGAATACAACACCGACACGGCGATACAGGTAATAATTTGAAAAAATGAATAAATTAAAAGTAAATCATAAGTGTCGGTGCAGGTGTCTGATACTGACACGGACACACCTTTATTCAGAGGTGTGGGTGCTACATAGTTACAGAATGTAGAAAAAGATATAATATAATTAGCGGTATGTTTGGAAAGAATAATTAATGCACTTTGAAACTTGAGGAGGGTCTTATAAAAAGGGACAAGGAAAAATAGGGTCTTATAATTAGGGACAGAGGTAGTATCATTTAGGCTTAATTAAAGTTTTGGTCTTCCTATTTTCATCCGCTCGCAGAATTAGTCATTCATTTTAAATCACTCAGTTTTGGTCCCCATCCAGTTTCATGGACTAAAAATAGTGTTATGACATGTTTCAAATGATGTGTCATACGACCAAACAAAGTATAATAATCGCGATGGGTGAAATATTTACATGTCATTAATTAAGTTACAAAAAATGAATTAATTCAGAAGTATATTGATGTTTTTAAGAGATTTTCTTGCGATGTAATAGGGGTTGATCATTCCACATCATCATATTGTATGTCACGTCATTTACAAAATGCCACTTCACAACTTTCGAGTCCATATATATGAGGGAGGGACCAAAACTGGGTGATTTTAAATTGGGGGGACGAGTTCTGTGAGTGTGTGAAAATAGTAGGACTAAAACTGCAATGAAGTATTATTATCAACTAGCGCGTCACACCTAGCACATTATTATATATATATTTTTTGATAGGTTAGCACATTATTATATTACTACTGTGCTATGTATAAATAATATTTCTAAATGTATATTAAGACAGACATTAATATGATAAATGAATATTACTAAGTTGCGTATAGTCTTCAGCTAATTACTGTATGCCATGTATTTGTTTCTACAGCTAGCTACCACAGATCTCTCTGTACTGATTCCATCCAGAAGCGATGATGCAATCAACCTTATCAAAGTAAGTAGTTCTGATTCATTGCATAGCAGTTCAGTCCTGGCCTCCATTTCTCAACTAATAGATCTGTGCTTTTTCCCTTTCGGTTCTTTCCTTTTTATATCTGTAGTCACTTTGTTCATGGGATCCCTGCAAGAGACCTGCTGCAGCAGAGGCCCTTCAACATCCTTTCTTCAAGGTTTTCCTATAACTAGTTCATACTTTCAATTCATTTTTAGTTTTTTTAATCTATTCTATGCAAAACTATATGCTGCTTTCTGCAAGCTAGGTTTTGACTGTTTATTCAAAATAATTTGTAGAGCTGCTTTTACATCCCTCCATCTCTTCGCACCAGAGCAGTAACCAGAACTCCTCCATCTGGTATGTAATTTTTATTTATGTTGCATTGCATTGCATTGCAGGCTAATGACTTGTTATGGTTCAATTGGAGGGGATACTAATACTGAACTTCTAACTGTTTCTCTTTTTATTTTTGCAGCTGGAATAAGGGGATCAGTGGATCGTCAAGGGGTCAAGAAATATTCTGGTGCATTGCCTAATTCAAAACTTGGGAATAATTTTTCTTCCATGAAATTACATCCTTCTGTAGCTCCAGGTGATCTTTACTGGTTTCCACCATTTCTCGGTTAAATGCATGCATGTTTTTTTACTAATTAACATATTTTCACTGTCAGAAATAACTGTTGGCATTTAAGCTGAAAAATATGAATCGGCAGATTATTTAAATTGCTAATTTATTACTTGTGGAAACAAATAATGACTTCAGCTGATGCTTTTCCTGTTTGGGGGGCTTTGGGCTGTATAAATACATAAAATAATTTTTTTGTTTGTGTCATACTTTATTTCACACTTTCACATACTGACTGTATATAACATGGTTCTCATTCATTTCTATTACAGGCGTGCAACGGAAGCTGGATATGGCAAACGAGGTGATGAGTTGTTCTCTATTCTCTCTCTACTCTTGCTCTCATCTTGCTTTTGAATTAATGCCCTATCCCCAATCTGTTAACACATGATTTGGCACATGACATTAATATACAATTCAAGATCATTTCCGGCTTTACTTTGCTTAGATAATTTGTTCTCTCTATAAACTGGTTTCGTTTAACTCCATCATGCTAATAATTTTTTTGATTGTCTTAAAGGATGGAATTAAAAGCAAGAAATCAATGAAGACTACTACTCCACAATCAAAATATCAACCACCAGGAAAAGGCAGCCCAAGTAAGCACTTTTGTCAGTGTCCGTGTTTAATTATTATAGTATAGTTGCTTTTATATTTGTGACTAAAAATTGTATGAGAATTAAATAGAAGGAACCTAAATGTATTTTTTGTGAATTCAATGAAAAGAGCTTAAATGCTTGTAATGATCCTGTAATATTGGTCAATTTAAGCCATTTATCATGTATCATCTTTTTAAGTGGTTGATTTTCATTCATGATAATTGTTTTTAACCAAAGTGCCTGAAGCAGCGATGCAACTTTTCACTTCCAAAGGTGTGTTAGGTTGTTACTTTTAGTACTCCAGAAATAAGCTCAATGGTTAAGTTTTTTGGTTGGCAGGTTCATTAAACAAGGAGGGGAGAACCTCCCGTTGTGTTTCAGAAACAGCTGACAAGTTGGCCAACATGTCAATTTCCACTCGAAGACATTCTTTGAGTCAAACCCGTCCACCTCCAATGAAAGCCGGAGTTAATTGGAGTTCTGAATCTGGAAACATCCTGCTCAGGTCGTCCCAACCGATTCCAACTGGAAGAACTTTAACAAAAAAAGTTGCTGGATGAGATGACAAGTATTTCCCGAGTTTGGAAATTTTTGGATGATCAATACGTTGAATGTTTGAGTACTAATCTTTTGAGAGTACGTGCGTTTGCACCTTTCCTGATGAGTTTGGTGAAGTTTAATATTCTAGTCCTGCTTTTGTCGCCATTATGTATCCTTGAATTTGACACAAACAAATATATATGTTTTTGTTGCGCGACATTTATACACTAACTCCTACACAGTTATGCTGATGTTGTTTTTTAATATTTGATGCAATGCATTTCAATACTGTGTAATATTCTATTCACTAATATGCATTTCTATTTTTTTTTTTTTTTTTTAAATTTGAATTTTAAAAATGTTTTAAACATAAATTTCAACCAGCAGATCATTTATTTGATCATGTGACCCACCCATTCACCAAAATTTGGAGCATTTCTTTTTTCATCCTATGGACTTGTTACACACCATGTGACTTTTCACATATGCCCCTTGATTTTGGAGATATATCTCCAGATGCACTAAATTTTAATTAAACATTAAACTATTTCGTAGATATATTTTCAGACGCACCAAAACCCAATTAAATGTTGAAATATTTTGGATATATTCTTGGAATGTTTTGGAACACATTAATGTGCTAGACTCTTCTTCGCCTTTCTCACTTTCTATTTTCATTTACAAAACTCTTACACTCTCACACTCTCAAATTTATCCAACTTCACCAAATTTGATTTCATTCATTCGAGACTCAAATAATCATCAAACAGCATCAAGTTCATCATTCAACGTGGTATCCAGTTCATCATTCAATGTCTTCCAAATCATAAATTCTGAGTAAATTTTTCGAATTTTCAATAAATATTTGAGTTTTGTTGTAAACAAGTTAGAATTCATTATTAGGTGTAAAAATAATTAGAAATAAGCTGAAAAATAGTTTATTGTACCATTGTAGGAATTGATTAGAAATGTTCATCATTCAACATTTTCATTGGAACTCTATTATAAATCCACTATCATTTGGAGATCAATTGAAATTACAATTCAAAGTTTTACATGGTACAAAAGTGAATTGGTCTTACCTTTGTTACTCATAAAAAAATCTAAATAGTTGAAACATTAAGATAGTTTATTGGACCATCATATAATTCATTTAATTTACCCCAAAAAATAGATATTGAGTATCATTTAAATAGAAAATCAAAATAATTACTACTTATCATAAAAATGGAAGTCACTCGTATAATTCAGTTGTTACTTTTGAATGAAACTAATAATAACACCAATAAACAAATTAGCATGATAATTTAAAAAAAAAAAATATAAATGATGATAGCAAGCCAATTAGTAGAATTGTCACACTGATATTTATATTCCTTTCTATCAATACCAACAAAAACATATAAGTAAAATTTCAATAGAAATGAAGTCTAACTTGTTTCTACACAATGAAGATATGTCCATTGCTTCTAAATCAATCAAACATTAGAAAATTGCTACACTGAATGTTCAAACTTCTACTTGAGTTGTTTGATATTTTCCTTGCCTCTACCCACACAACTTTTAGACCATCTTTCCCTCCATTTAGCAAGGCACAGAGTTGAAATATTGGGAAGAGATGTATTCCTAAATAACATCAACAAACAAAATATTGAACAAACCTAAAAATGAGTTGGGAAAATGTGAGAGAGAAAAGAGATGGGCATTTCTTAATGCACCACCCAAGTTTTTTAGGCACCACGTGAAATTATTTTTTTGCCCTTATATTCCGGATGTGCACACTCGGACGCACCAAATTTTTAAAAAACGCTGAAGTGTTCCGGATATGCATATCCGGAAACAATTCTGATTTGCACATCCGGAAGTATTATTAGTTCGCGCCAGACGGTCTTCCCCCCTCATTATTCACCTTTCCATTTCCACTCCTTCTCAAACTCTCAAATTATCAATCACCACAAATCTCGATTTTTTCCACTCGAGTTCGGCGCAGAGCAACTACTACAACGATCAACACACTCCAAATCCTCCGTATCACATTTTAATCGGTAAGTTTTCAAATTTTAGAGTTTCGGAGTAATTTTCGAGTAATCGATTTAGAGTAGACATTTAGGTGTAGAAATTGTTAGGTTGTATGAATAACATAGGTTAGAGACAATGTAGGTCATTTTTACTGCTTCAAACGGACGATCAGGGCGTAAAATTGCCCTTTTGGTTGTTACAGTGGCCATGAGTGCCGTTTTTAAACTTCAAAATACGTACCGGATGTACAGATCCGGAAACATTGAAACGTTTAGTGTTTCCGGATGTGCACATCCGGAAATACCTAACGTTTAAAATTCTGAGTCCTTCCGGATGTGCACATCCGGAAGACTTTTTTATTTTTCCTTTTTTAATTTTTCTTGTTTGTTTGTTTTTGTTTAATTATTTTTAAACAAAATTTAATTTATTTATTATGCTTTGCAGATTACATGGCTGGAAGAGACGATCGTACCATACATGGACGGACAGCTCAGCACGCATCTGTCCGACGTGAGCGGATGCAGTCTACAGCCCAGGCTTCCGACGCAGAGGGAGTTGGGGTAGCCCCTACAGCTGAGGGACATCCTACACCACATCCTACACCACAGGTTCAGGCCACTTCCACATCACAGGTTCAGGCCACTCCTCCGTCAGCCGCCGATTCTACATCTCGGAGGCGTCGGGATTCTACTGCTAGTTCATTAGGGTCCCAGCCCGCACGCAGGCGTCGTCGGGAGACTCCAGCTCCATCAGCTGCTCCTCCTCGTTTCCCTGTTCCTGTTCCTGTTCCTGTTCCAGAGGGTGATCACCCAACACATGAGGGTGTTGACAATGATGACGATTTCGATGAGCTGGGCGGTTATCCCGGGGGACCGTCTAATATGTCCCTACTCGCGGGGTACTCTGAGCATACTGCCAGATTTGTCTGGCTAGGACAGGTAACCTTTCTCGGTTTATTTATAGAATTGTATTCGTTGAAAATATGTTCATTTGTAACATTGTTTTATTTGGAAATTTTCAGGATAAGGATTCACAGAAGTTCTATAACCATGGGGGCAAGGTTATGGACACGATTGAGATGCTGCCTACAGCTGAGTGGTTCACGTCTGCAGTTGCGGAGTCTGGTCTTGGAGGCCTGTCTAGGATTGGGTATTCCCAGATCCAGTACGGTATCCTGATGGCATTTGTTGAGAGATGGCACCCTGAGGCATCCTCATTCCATCTACCGTACGGCGAGATCACGATCACGCTAGAAGGCATCTCGTGCCTCTTACATCTACCGATCACGGGTACCCTTCTGAGTCACGGTAGGATGACGAAGGCGGATGACATAGAGTTGTTGGTTACAGAGCTTGGGGCTAGCCCAGAGAAGGCACATGCGGAGGTGTACCAGTTGAGGGGCGCACACGTCCGGTTCTCATTTTTGATGGATAGATTTACTGAGGCGCTTGCAGAGGCAGAACGGATAGATGGTGATCCAGCTGAGGTGGCGATCCACAAGACGCGTGCCCTAAGGTGCTACTACTTGTTTTTGCTAGGCACGCAGGTGTTTGTGGACACCAGCGCCTATTATGTTGATATCGTCTACCTCAGGTACCTTTCGGATCAGACAGAGATCCATCGGTACAACTGGGGGGCTGCTGCGCTGGCATTCATCTATTCTAGGCTCTCTGATGGTTGCCGCTGGGCAGCCAAGACTGTGGCAGGCAGCTGTACGCTATACGTGGTAACAATCTAATATTCTAAGTGATTTTTTCATTTCTTTTCTTTCTGTATTCATTATAATGTTTGACACCCATGTTATGTTTTCCATTTCAGGCATGGATTTTACAACACTTTCCCTATATTACTGGTTGGGGGAGTGCCCAGGGGTACACTGAGGATATGCCACGTGCTGCTGCATTTGTCCTGCTCAGAGGGAACCAGGCGCCGGATCCCTTCAGAGTGTATCTAGATCGGATGGCTGCTGAGGACGTTTTGTATTGCCCCTATGCCGATCACCGTGTGACGCGCCCGTTCGATGAGGTTTGTTTGTTCTCAGGATGGCTGGCATGCAGTTCGACTGTTACTGCCCGATACCTGCCAGAGCGCGTCTTGCGTCAGTTCGGTTACACGCAGACGATACCCAGGATGCCTCATGAGTCTGCTCCTCTAGGCTTGACCCGCAGGCAGATAGATGAGCTATATGCTGACTACCAGTCCCACTTGGTACCGGAGGAGGCTCGGGCGACCAGAACGGACACAGACTGGAGTGTTGCTGCCGGGTACATCGTGTGGTTCTACACCGTCTCACACCCATGCATGGTGCCCACTGCTGAGGGATCGCCACCCAGACCTGCTCATCAGGAGATATTAGAGGAGCGGCAGTCTCAGCTGGACCACACTCAGGATGTCCTACCACGCTGTCGTGAGATAGAGCAGATAGCGCGACAGACCATTGCGGACGGTCACCTCCCTGAGGGCTCTGGTGCCAGACTTGCCGTGGACAGGGTTATTGCGATTGCTCAGGGGGCACTTCAGTACCGCAGACATCGATCCAGGATGGCGGGTAGGGGCAGAGGGGGCAGAGGAGCAGGGGAGCCAGGAGAGATCCTTCGCTATATGCAGTAGTTTTTTGTTTGATGTATTATATTTATATTAGATGTATGCACTGTATTTTGACAGAGATTTATTATATATATATATATATCATTTTATTTTATATATGGATGTTGTCAAATGTATATTAAATTGCGACGATTTATTAACATATGTGACCAAACAAAAAAACCGATTTTTAAAAAAAAAAATAATGTTCTGCCTTTTTTCCGGATCTGCAGATCAGAAATGTTTCCGGATGTGCACATCCGGAAAGAATCAACGTTTTTAAAAAAATTGGTGCGTCCGGATGTGCACATCCGGAATCAGGGGGCAAAACCGGAAATTCCGATGGTGCCTAAGAAACAAGGGTGGTGTGATAAGAAATGCCCAAAAGAGATTTGGGAAAATGAGTTGAATGGAAAAACATTTATATTTTAGTTAATTAGTTTATAGAATCAATGCGAAAGATTTAATTTTTTTTAAGTTATAAACTTTGAAACATACAAAATAAGATGAGAATAAATCATTTTCATATTTGTGATTTGACTGTATAAAGTAAACATTAACGAAAATAAATAATAAAGGACAATAATAATAAATTAATAGAGGAAATTGTATTTAGAAGATTGTAGAAAAGAAAAACAAATGAAGATTGATTAACATTTGGAATGGTATTTAGAAGAAATTTAAGACAAAGTTGAATTTGAGCGTTCTACCCTTTTGCTATGTTTTTTCGAATATGATTTACATTTTTTTTATATTTTTTGAAATGGGCAAAACAATATCAAAGGGACATTGTTCTGACAATGGCTAGTTCTGATCAATGGCAACAAAGTATATATGTCATTATTAAAAATAATAATTTATATTCACAAACTTAATCATTAAGTTTGTTAGAGGGTATTTTAGTATTTTGTTTGTTGCTTTTGTAACCTTAGTTTTAGCTTATAAATAGACTAACGGTAGATGTCATTGTAAGAGAGAGAGAGAGATTTCATTCTTCTTTGTAGCTGTCATTCTCTTTATAATATATTCTTCTCTTTTCATCCATTAATTCACCTTCTACACCAACAATTGGTATCTAGAGCTCTGGTTCGGATCCACGGGGAAACACGGGAAACACGAGTGAAACGTGAGGCGTTGTGTGATTGATTTTTGGTTCTTGAATTCGTGTTGAATCTTGAACAAAAATCTGAACAGAATTTCTGATTCTGTGGGTTGGGAAACACTGTGTTTGGTGAGATCTGAGTGACTGTACAAGGTAGAAGATGAACGAAAACAGCGGCATGAACACCAAGCTTCCAGTATTTGATGGCAAAACTGGACTCGTTGGATGAATCAGATGTGTGTACTGTTCGGTGCTCAAGATGTTCTGGATCTTGTCACTGAAGGTTACGTTCCAGTAGCAGCAGATGCAACGGAGGAACAAAAGAACGCGCAGAAGGATACAAGGAAGAAAGATCAGAAGGCACTGTTCTTCATCCATCAGTGTGTGGATACAAATGTGTTTGAAAAAATTACAGATTCAACGACGGCAAAGGCTGCGTGGGACACACTGGTCAGATGTTACGGTGGTGACACATCAGTGAAGAAGGTGAAGCTTCAGTCTCTACGTAAGCAGTATGAGAATCTCAACATGAAGAACAATGAGAAAGTTTCTGAGTACATCTCCAGAGTGATTCTGATCACTAATGAGATGAAAGCTTGTGGAGAAACTCTTTCTGAACAAGTAATCATTGAGAAGGTATTGAGATCCCTTACCCCTCAGTTTGATTACATTGTGGTAGCAATAGAACATTCTAAGGATCTGAGCATCATGAGAATTGAAGAGCTGCAAAGCAGTCTAGAAGCGCAAGAGTTGCGTCTGACTGAGAGAAATTCTGAAAGGGAAGTAGAGCATCAGGCTCTGAAAGCAGTTTCTGATAAGAAGCATCAGAAGCAGTCTTGGTCAGAAGCCAGGAGAAGATCTGATGGTGGTCAGAAGTCAGAAACCTCAACTTCTGATAGGCAAAAGAGTGCTCAGAAGGGAAAAGAGAAGTATGACAAGAAGAAGATCCAATGTTACTGTTGCAAGAAGTTTGGTCACTTTGCTAGAGAATGTTGGTCAAACAAAGAAAGGAAGTCAGAAGAAGCAAATATAGCCAGAAGTTCTGATGATGAATCTGTGCTACTGACGACTTCTGAATCTGATGATACGAATTTGACAGACTGATGGTATATGGACACTGGCTGCTCAAATCATCTTACTGGAAATAAGAAATGGCTGGTTGATTTTGACTCTGAAAAGAGGACAAAGATCAGATGTGCTGATGACAAATATCTTAACGCTGAAGGTATGGGAAATGTCAGAGTCGTTCTGAATAATGGGAAAACAACATTGATTCAGAAAGTGTGGTATGTACCTGGCATAAAAAGCAATCTGATAAGCGTGGGACAATTAATTGAGAAAGGTTTTTTAGTTACCATGAAGGACAATCTTCTGAAGCTGTATGACTGTAATCAGAAGCTGATTATGGAGTCAGAACAGGGAAGGAATAGAACATTCAAGGTGAATATCAGAACTGCAGACTCAGAATGCCTTAGTGCAATAAGTGTTGTAAAGGAAAATGAGTTGTGGCACAGAAGATTTGGTCATCTGAATTTCAGAAGCTTAGAACATCTGAATTTGAAGAAGCTGGTACATGGAATTCCTGCAATTAAGGAGCCTGAGAAGTCATGCAAAGTGTGCATGGAAGGAAAGCAACCAAGACTGCTATTTGCGTCAGGAGTAGCTCCAAGAGCAAAACATGCCTTGGGAGTAGTGCATTCTAATGTGTGTGGTCCATTTCCAGTAACATCAATTGGAGGGAACAAATACTTTGTGTCATTTGTTGATGATTTCACAAGGATGGCGTGGGTATCCCTTATAGAGTTCAAACATGAGGTGTTTGCTGAATTTAAGAAGTTCAGAATGAAGGCTGAGAATCAGAGTGGTCAGACTCTGAAGATTCTCAGAACCGATGGTGGAGGTGAGTATAACTCCAAAGAGTTTCAGAAGTTTTGTGAGGAGAATGGAATTGAGCATGAGGTTACTGCTCCTTACACTCCTCAACATAATGGTCTTGCTGAAAGAAGAAATCGTACTTTGCTTGTTATGACGAGAAGCATGCTGAAAGAGAAGAAGCTTCCTCACAACTTGTGGGGAGAAGCTGTTGCCACCGCAACATATGTGCTCAATAGATGTCCAACGAAGAAGCTGAAGGAAATAGTTCCTATTCAGAAGTGGACTGGAGAAAAGCAAAGTGTTAGTCATCTGAAGGTGTTTGGTTCTGTTTGTTACAAACATGTTCCAGAAGCCAGAAGACAGAAGCTGGATGATAGAAGCAAAGTAATGTTACTGGTGGGGTACCACAGTACAGGTGCATACAAGCTTTATTGTCCAAAAACTAATAAAGTTGAATTCAGCAGAGACGTTATTGTGAAGGAATCATAAGTTTGGAATTGGAATAAGTCTCAATTTGACTCTGATGTGAGAACTTCTAAAGGAAGGTCAGAACTAAGAGTATCTGAAACTGATGGTGATTCTGACTCTGAAGAAGACTCAGAAGATAAAGGTGACTCTGATGATCCAGATTCTGATGATGACCCATATTCTGGTGGTGATTCAGACTCTGGGAATATGCCATACTCTGAAGATGGTCAAGGTTCTGGAGGAAGTCAACCTTCTGAAGCAAGAGCTTCTGAAGGAGAAACTTCTGGGGTTCAAGCATCTGAAGAAGATTCTGAACGAGGTCAGAGGCCACAGAGAATCAGAAACATTTCGAGAAGATTCGAAGAGTTTGACATGCCACAAGACACTGAAGTAGATTCTAAAAGAGAAGTTATTCAGTGTGCCATGCTAGTAGACTCTGAACCTGTGAGTACAGAAGAGGCTCTTAAGCAGAAAGTCTGGCTGAAGGCCGTGAAAGAAGAACTTGATGCCATAGAGAGAAACAAGACTTGGAAGCTGACAGAACTTCCAAAGGACAAGAAAGCCATCAGCGTCAGATGGGTTTTCAAGCAGAAGCTAAAGCCAGATGGATCAATTGGCCAACATAAAGCCAGGTTAGTAGCAAGAGGATTTCTGCAGAAACCTAAGCTGGATTATTCTGAAGTGTTTGCACCTGTAGCAAGACATGAAACAATCAGACTGGTGATTGCAATAGCTGCTAACAGGAATTGGCCTCTGATGCATTTAGATGTGAAATCTGTATTTCTAAACGGTCCATTACAAGAAGAAGTTTACGTGTCACGACCTCCTGGATTTGTGAAAAAGAATCAGGAAGGGATGGTGTACAGATTACATAAAGCTTTGTATGGATTGAAGCAAGCGCCCAGAGCCTGGAATCAGAAGATTGATTCATTTTTCAAGAAGCAGGGTTTTCAGAAATGTGAGATGGAATACGGTGTTTATGTTCAGCATATTTCTAAAGGCAATATGATTCTGGTGTGTTTGTACGTTGATGACATACTGCTGACAGGAAGTTCTAAACAAGAACTAGCTAAGTTCAAGAAGGTGCTGATGAATGAGTTTGAAATGACTGATCTCGGGAAAATGACATACTTTCTAGGGATGGAGTTCATGTACTCTGAGAAAGGTATCATTTTGCATCAGCTGAAGTATAAACGAGAACTTCTGAAGAGATTTAAGCTGCAGAATTGTAGGGCTGCTATCACACCTGCAGATACAAATCAGAAACTGGACTCTGATTCTGATGGTGAGGATGTGGATGCTACAACTTTCAAACAGTTGGTTGGTTCTCTGAGGTATTTGTGTAATACCATACCTGATATTTGCTATGCAGTTGGAATGGTTAGCAGATTCATGAGTAAACCCAAGTGGTCCCATTACCAAGCTGCTGTCAGGATTCTGAGATATATCAAGGGAACTCTGAAGTATGGAGTGCTATTCCCTTCTGGTAGAAAGATGAAATCAGAACTTCTGAGTTATTCAGATTTTGATTGGTGGGGAGACAGAGTTGATAGAAAAAGTACTTCTGGGTACTTGTTCAAGTTTCTGGGAGGACCTATTTCTTGGTGTTCCAAGAAGCAACCTGTTGTTGCGTTGTCAACCTGTGAAGCTGAATATATTGCAGGTGTTGTTACTGCATGCCAAGCTGTGTGGATTCTGAACTTGCTGCAGGATCTGAAGATCAAAGTTGACAAGCCTCTGAAGCTGATGATTGATAACAAGTCTGCAATCAATCTTGCCAGAAACCCAGTGTTGCATGGGAGAAGCAAGCATATTGAGACCAAGTATCACTTTCTGAGAAGTCAAGTTCAGAATGGAGTGTTAGAAGTTAAGCACTGTAGCACTCAGAAACAGTTGGCAGATGTTCTGACGAAGGCTATCAAGACTGGTCAATTTCTTCGCTTAAGGGATGGAATTGGTGTTGTTAGTTTTGAGGAAATATAAATTAAGGGATGGTATTAGAAATAATAATTTATATTCACTGAAATTATGGTATAACAGATCCCAGATGTCCTACAGGATGTCGAGACATCTGGTCTGTTACAGAAAACATGGCAAGGTATAAACAATAACAATACTAAAAAGTATAAACCACACACATAATTTGTTCACCCAGTTTGGTCTAACAACCTACATCTGGGGGCATACCAATCCAGGAAGGAAGTCCACTATTAGCAGTATTAAATTACAGACTCAACAGTCCCAGTTGACAATCTCCTAACTTAATCACTACCCAATGACCCTTCTACCTAAGTCCTCCCTAGGTAAGAGACTCCATCTCACTTCCAATCATCGCAATGATGTCTAGCAGTCAACACCTCAGCAACTGCATCAACAACTTGATTTCCAACAACTCTTCAATCACAGAAAAGTAGAAGACATACTTCCATGACACTACCTAGACATGACACACATGACTAAGAACAATACTTAGAGTTACTTAACAACTTCCTCCAAGAACAACACTCACTCTTGCTTAAAAGCTTCGAGGAGAACAATGACCATCTCACAATCCGAGTGGTTCACACATACCAACTCTCCTAGAGAGTGGTTCACAAGAACGAAACCCTAATAATTTTACATCTTGGAATCGTTACAAAATCAGGTTACAAACACTCCTATTTATAACCTACATCCCAACTGGATTTGGGCTTCAAATCACAATAAAACTGGTGATAAAAATCTGCAATAACTTCTGCACCAAAATAGGTCTTCAATCAAATCTTTCCTAATATGTCTCCATACTTAGAAAGTAGTGAAAATCCGAAAACCAACACAAAATCTTAACTCAATTACTTTGGACGCCACATAGGATAACTAAATATTCACAGAATATTCAGTAACAAATAACAACTAACAGAATCTTCCTTTTAATCCAATAACAGACGCGATGTCCTATGATCCAGGATGGGACATCTTTATCCAACATGTTGAATGCAGTAAATTAGAACATCTTGATTAGCCATCACATGACAGCAAAATAGCAACACCTTAAAACAACCATGCACTCATATCAGCTTAGTGCAGCACAACATGTCAAGACATCACACTTGACATCTCCACAACCTGCAACTAATATAATATGACAGATACTGAACTAACTAGTTAGTGCAGAACAACATGTCAAGACATTCTCCTTGACATTTCACAACCTTCAACTAAACTATTATGGCAGATACACAAAACAGCATGTTAAAACAACTTTAGTGACATAAAGTTATCATATAGGTTTTAACAAAATTTAGCCAACACAAATACTGCATAACTGCAGAACTAACAAACTCCCCCTTTGGAAAATTTTGGCTAAAACCATCATATCATATCAAATATATCAGCAGCAAAAGATAGTCACACACATCAGTAGCAGATAAAACAATTATCAGCACTGCAACACCTACACAAGAAGATCAACACTCAATCTTCATCTGCACACATACACAACCTCACACAGCAGCAACTTCACAACAACATTTACCAACTAGCTCACCACTCACACTAGCAATCACAAATAAATGTTAGAACATCATATGGGACATCAGATATCAGTACATCATGCAATCACACACTACATCATGCAATCACAACCTCTCCCCCTTTTTAGCCATATTTGACAAAGCAATAACACACCAGAGAAATATCCATACAACCTTTGAATAACACAACCAGCTCCCCCTCAAGGAAACAACCAAGGAACACTACTACTTCTTACTTCTCCCCCTTTTTAGCCATAATATACCAAACCAAGCAATTATGCATCTAAGGACAATCAACCAACAGCAAGCAAGTCAGTAGCAGAACATATCCAACTCAGAAGCTTGTATAATCTGACAGTATACAGTACTCTCCCTGACATGGATAACCAATACTCCATTGCAAGAAGAACACCCAAAATGAATGGAAAACACAAGACGCATCTTCATGTCTTCAAGAGCGCACCCTCTGTTCAACACACCTGCTGAACACATTCACCTAGTGCTTGACCCTCAAGCAAACCATGTACCACAACAGTACATAAATCAGATAGAAGCTTGTGTTCTCTGGAGACAAAAACCATAACATTCTGAACAGAATGTTCTGTCAGCAGATGTTAAGACATCAGTCTTGACATCATGAACAGAATCCATCTGCACTAAGAAAAACACCACATTCCAAATAAAAACAGAATCTCCAAGCTCCCTCTTAAGCCAAGGGACCAGAAACAACCAGAACAAAAACACATCATAACCCATCACATCATAGAAGATCACAAGAACACAGGAACAATATTCTCTCACCCAACTCTCCAAAGGAAATCATTCCCTATCATTCTCCCGTATGATAATTTGGAATACTCCTGATCAGTTGATGAGCATCTTCACCTTCAGACTTTCAAGCAATCAATACCTGATCTGCTTTAGTCTTCTCTACATTCTCCATCCAAGGCAGACCTTCTACTTCATCATTCTCCCGTATGACTATGTAGACGCTCCTTAGGCATAATGTAGGCACCAAGCTCCTGAACCAGACCACAATCCTCCTTCACCAAGGAAATCCAACCCAGATAATGTTCCAACACCAAGTTAGACCATCTGCCACACACCAAGACATAATCACCATGATTCTTGATATGCTCCACCAACTGGACTTACTATAGCATAGTAATCCAAAGAACTAGAGAGATAAACTCTCATCCACCTTCAAGAAGAATAATCTCCTTGAGTCTTCAACTCATCACCCTTCTGCCCAAGAGTAACTTGTTCCAAGACAATCCTCAATAATAACCAACTGCCACACTCTGATTATCTTGATTCTTCGAATCCACTTCTGAGATCAACCAAATGCCACAGTTTGATCACCTTATTCATGAATCCTCATATGAAAACAACCAAATGCCACATTTTGATATTTTTCACGTTTGTCAGAACTCTCACAAAGATATCCTGATCCACCAAGGAAACTTGATCTTCAAGTCACATGTTCCAATTGCTCAATAGCAAACACACTTAGACTCCCTAAGCCATGGTCCTGTAACATCTTCTCCTTCCTGCAGCTCCCGCAAACTGCCATGAGAACGATCTTTTTGAAACATCCTATTGTTCATTCCTGTAGATCACCCTATCATAAGCTGATGTGCCACATCACCAACTGAGACTTCTGATGTTAAGCTAGATGTCAGAACATTATGACATCCAACTGTTGAATTCAGCTTCTCCTTCTGCCACTCAGAAGAACCTCCTCCCTTTGCAGAAACAGATTTCCATGCTCTCATAGACTTGATTCAACAATCAAGTTTGAGTAGACAACCTCCATCCTGCTCAGAAACTCCAAAGACTTCAAACCTACCACATCTGAATCTTCAGAAAATAAGTATTTCAAGACTACCCCATAGCTATACCAAAGAATGCCACTTCCCTTAGTAGAGTCGTCAGTAGAAAGCCAGAGATAACAACCACATATCCTCGACTTTCACAAAAAAACCATGCTCCAAAGCACCTAGATCAGAAATAAACTGATCCAACCATCAAGATTATGATGTCTTCACAGCATAATTCAGGTCGTCACACACCAACACACCACAAAGAGAAATAAACAGCCAAATAGAGAAAAGTAAATTCTCAACACTTCTGCAGTCCTGCACTTTTACATCAGACATATACATAGTCTCCCGTCAATGTATTTTGTCATTAGTTGAAAGCACAACACCTTAGATAAACGCTCAGCTCCCGTCAGAGTATTCACTATCGGTTAGATGCACATCCTTATCAAAAACAGACAAATACTCAACTCCTGTCAAGATATATGTGATAAGGTAACCTTCTCACACAAGGTACGACATTCTTTTCCTACACACTTGTGGCACTAGCTGATCCCTCTTTTATTAATCCACACCACTGATCACTTCAAATTAGGTAAGTGGCTTAACCTGATACTCCACCATGTGCACAACAAACTTCCTTGGCTGAGGAAGCAATGATGTTTCAACATTAGTTTCGACATCACTCTAAATCACATTAACCATCTACTATGGCTTTGGAGACAACAACCACAGTAATCCACACACATCTCTTGCAAGGGACACAAGAGGATCGACCATCAACATCTGATCAACCTTCAAAACCAGACCATACACACAAGTAGGAACCTACATACTCTACATCTCAAGAATCTTCTTCTCAACCTTCTGATGTTCAGACCTTCTGTCTGTCTTTGAGATGTTGAATGCCATCCTTCTGCACCTAAAGAGGAGATTCCCTCTAACAGGTTTCTGGAGCAAAAAAAAATATTGACTGGTCATCACAAACAGATTGTTAAATAAAATGTGCTTCTCCCTAATCCTTGCAAAAACATGTTCCATTATGTGAGGACACCACATAACTGAACTCCAGCTTAAGAAGAACCTTCTCATGCCAATACCAGAGAACCATAATCTTTTGGTTCAAAAAGAAACTCCAACTCCTCCTTGCTCCAAACACATTTGCAATGCCAAATCTTTATCCACAAGATTCTGCACACTCTGCTGGTTTGATGTCACAACAACTGGTAGAACATCATTCAAGAACAACACCATGGGATCCTTCAATTTAGACCTGTGGATGGTCTTTCAGAGAAGAGAGCAAAAATAAATTGCATCCTTCTGATCTCTCATCAACATACTTAATGAAAATGCCTTTATGAGTGGACTTGGGTCAAACCTCAAGTATCTTTGGTCACTTTAATAAGTCAGTCAATATTATCCTCAAGTATCACAACACCATGTGATACACCTTCAGAGGAGAACAAAGTGTTGCAGCCTCAACACACAAAACCACCAGGAATTTTCCATCAGATATATATAAGCAGCGGAGCACACACACACACACACACACACACCAGAAAACTCCTCTATAACCCTTGCACAAACACGACACTCCATAGGTTTGAAATTAAATCAAACCACACAGCAGCTCACCATCAAAGCTACAAGCCTGATAACAATAGACAAGTCCAATACACACTCTGTCATGAACAGTCCATCCTCCACTTCTAGGGACCATTCAACCAAAAAAACTTCTCCAAGTTCAAGCAACTTTTCAGTAGGTACCACCTACCTTGCCCATGACCAGAAAGTATCTTCCCTAGGATCTCACCCAGAAACAGAACAGGATGCCTGCTCTGATACCAATTGAAATTCTGGTATGACAGATCCCAGATGTCCTACAGGATGTCGAGACATCTGGTCTGTTACAGAAAACATGGCAAGGTATAAACAATAACAGTACTAAAAAGCATAAACCACACACTTAATTTGTTCACCCAGTTCGGTCTAACAACCTACATCTGGGGGCATACCAAGCCAGGAAGGAAGTCCACTATTAGCAGTATTAAATTACAGACTCAACAGTCCCAGTTGACAATCTCCTAACTTAATCACTACCCAATGACCCTTCTACCTAAGTCATCCCTAGGTAAGAGACTCCATCTCACTTCCAATCATCACAATGATGTCTAGCAGTCAACACCTCAGCAACTGCATCAACAACTTGATTTCCAACAACTCTTCAATCACAGAAAAGTAGAAGACATACTTCCATGACACTACCTAGACATGACACACATGACTAAGAACAATACTTAGAGTTTCTTAACAGCTTCCTCCAAGAATAACACTCACTCTTACTTAAAAGCTTCGAGGAGAACAGTGACCATGTCACAATCCGAGTGGTTCACACATACAAACTCTCCTAGAGAGTGGTTCACAAGAACGAAACCCTAATAATTTTACATCTTGGAATCATTACAAAATCAGGTTACAAACACTCCTATTTATAACCTACATCCCAACTGGATTTGGGCTTCAAATCACAATAAAACTAGTGTTAAAAATCTGTAATAACTTCTGCACCAAAATAGGTCTTCAATCAAATCTTTCCTAATATGTCTCCATATTTAGAAAGTAGTGAAAATCCGAAAACCAACACAAAATCTTAACTCAATTACTTTGGACGCCACATAGGATAACTAAATATTCACAGAATATTCAGTAACAAATAACAACTAACAGAATCTTCCTTTTAATCCAATAACAGGCGCGATGTCCTATGATCCAGGATGGGACATCTTTATCCGACATGTTGAATGCAGTAAATTAGAACATCTTGATTAACCATCACATGACAGCAAAATAGCAACACCTTAAAACAACCATGCACTCATATCAACTTAGTGCAGCACAACATGTCAAGACATCACACTTGACATCTCCACAACCTGCAACTAATCTAATATGACAGATACTGAACATAACTAGTTAGTGCAGAACAGCATGTTAAGACATCCTCCTTGACATTTCACAACCTGCAACTAAACTATTATGGCAGATACACAAAACAGCATGTTAAAACAACTTTAGTGACATAAAGCTATCATATAGGTTTTAACAAAATTTAGCCAACACAAATACTGCATAGCTGCAGAACTAACATTCACACACTTAGTCATTAAGTTTGTTAGAGGGTATTTTAGTATTTTGTTTGTTGCTTTTGTAACCCTAGTTTTAGCCTATAAATAGACTAGTGGTAGATGTCATTGTAAGAGAGAGACAGAGATTTCATTCTTCTTTGTAGCCGTCATTCTCTTTATAATATATTCTTCTCTTTTCATCCATTAATTCACCTTGTACACCAACAGTCATTGCTCCTGATTTTGAAGGTTCAACCTTATGCATATTTCAACAGATGTCAATTGTGTATTTCAAGTACCTCTCAATCAAAATTCACGGCTGCAATAGAAATCACATCATCCGCAACCGTAATTTAAAATCATAGTTAATAAATGACAATAATATATTATCAATATGCAGTGCTATATATAATAGAAAATGTATGGGGTATTGCTTAGGATATAGTTTCCAATGTTGCTCATATACTTCTTGATAGTAATTCACTTACTAAAATAATTATTTGTTTGGTTAGGAATGAATATGAATACAATTTAATTGGGGAGATAATAAAAAAAAGTCACCAATAAGATTAATAATTGTTGAAAAATTAAACTTGATTTGGGCCTAAACATATTGTTTGGATTTTTGGACTTAATTATTTTGGGTTTAGGTAATTTTAATTTATGTTTCTAGAAAACTCTTGTAATGTTTGGAGTGTCTAGATATTTCTTAGACTTATAATATTTTCTAGAATACTCTTGGAATTTCAAGAGTTGAGAACTCTCTAAAATTAGTGTGTCTAGAGTTCTCCTTAGAGTACTATAAATAGAGATGTAATTCTACACTTTTGTATCAAGCAAAAATACAAAGTTCTCTCTTCCATAAATAATTCTCCTACCTATCAAGTTTCTCTTTAAGCCTCTAATATTCCCACACATCTCCCTAAACACAAAAGGTCTTATTTCCAACAAAGTGGTATCAGAGCCTGGTATCTTAAAGATGACTCAAAGATACCGGTCAAAGGCAAAGGTAAAATTCTCATACGCTTGAAAAATGGGAGTCATCAATTCATATCCAATGTCTATTATGTTCGTAACATAAAGAATAATATTTTGAGCTTGGGACAATTATTAGAGAAAGGCTATGACATCCACTTGAAAGAACATAGTATTTTCTTAAGAGATTGTGGGCATAACTTGATTGCTAAGGTGCCTATGTCAAAGAATAGAATGTTCCTCTTGAACATTCAAAATGATGTGGCAAAGTGTCTCAAGGCTTGCTATACTCACTCTTCGTGGCTATGGCATCTACGATTTGGACACCTCAACTTTGATAGTCTAGAACGTTTGTCAAAGAAGGAGATGGTGAGAGGCTTGCCTAGTATAAACCACCCAGATCAACTATGTGAAGGATGTCTAATGGGGAAGCAATTCCGAAAAAGCTTTCCAAAGGAATCAACGTCAAGAGCGACAAAACCGCTAGAGCTCATACACACCGATGTCTGTGGACCAATCAATCCAAACTCTTTTGGTAAGAATAAATACTTTCTCCTCTTTATTGATGATTATTCTAGAAAAACGTGTTTCTTGAAGGAGAAGTTGGAAGTGTTTGAAAACTTTAAGAAGTTCAAAGCCCTTGTGGAGAAAGAAAGTGGTTTTTCCATTAAGGCCATGAGATCTGATCGAGGAGGAGAATTTACTTCAAATGAGTTCAACAAATATTGTGAAGACCATGGAATTCGCCGCCCACTAACAGTGCCAAGATCGCCACAACAAAATGGATTAGCGGAGAAAAAGAACCGAACCATACTTAATATGGTGCGAAGCATGCTTAAGAGTAAGAAGATGCCGAAAGAGTTTTGGGCCGAAGCAGTGGCATGTGCGGTTTACCTGACAAACCGTTCTCCAACAAGAAGTGTGCATGAGAAGACACCACAAGAAGCATGGAGTGGAAGGAAGCCAGGGATCTCTCACCTCAAAGTGTTTGGAAGCATTACCTATACCCACGTTCCAGATGAAAGGAGAACAAAGCTCGATGATAAAAGTGAGAAGTACGTGTTCGTGGGTTACGACTCAAGCTCCAAAGGGTATAATCTTTATAATCCAAATAGTGGAAAAATTGTCATAAGTCGTGATGTGGAGTTCGAAGAAGAAGATTGTTGGGATTGTAGTGTTCAAGAAGACAGGTACGATTTCCTTCCTTACTTTGAAGAAGAAGATGATGAAATGGAACAACCAATGATAGAGAAACATATTACACCACCTGCCTCACCGACACCAAGGTTGGATGAAACAAGCTCAAGTGAGAGGACACCACGACTAAGGAGCATTGAAGAGCTTTATGAGGTAACCAAAAACCAAAATGACATTAACCTCTTTTATCTTTTTGGTGATTGCGAGCCTCTAAGCTATCAAGAAGCTGTTCAAAACGTAAAGTGGAGAGACGCCATGGATGAAGAAATAAATTCAATCACGAAGAATGATACGTGGGAACTTACTACACTTCCACGAGGACACAAAGCTATCGGAGTAAGATGGGAGTACAAGGCGAAGAAGAATACAAAAAGAGACGTGGAGAGATACAAAGCAAGATTGGTGGCAAAAGGTTATAGTCAAAAACAAGGAATTGACTATGATGAGGTATTTTCCCCCGTTGCTCATCTTGAAACTATTAGACTGATCATTTCTTTGGCAGCTCAAAATGAATGGAAGATTTATCAAATGGATGTGAAGTCGGCCTTCTTGAATGGTTTTCTCGAAGAAGAAGTTTATATCGAGCAACCACAGGGATATGAAGTAAAAGGGCAAGAAGAAAAAGTCTTGAAGTTGAAAAAGGCGTTGTATGGACTCAAGCAAGCACCGAGAGCTTGGAATGTTCGAATCGACAAGTATTTTCGAGACAAAAACTTCATCAAGTGTCCATATGAGCATGCACTCTATATTAAAGCGCAAAATGGAGATATTTTGATTGTGTGCTTATATGTTGATGACTTGATCTTCATTGGGAACAATCTAAGCATGTTCGAGGAGTTCAAGAAAGACATGTCAAATGAATTTGAGATGACATATATGGGGCTCATGGCATATTATCTTCGAATCGAAGTAAAGCAAGAAGACAAAGGAATTTTTATCACCCAAGAAGGTTATGCCAAAGAAGTCCTTAAGAAGTTCAAGATGGATGATGCCAATCCGGTTGGCACCCCGATGGAATGTGGCAGCAAGTTGAGTAAGCATGAAAATGGAGAGATTGTGGATCTAACTTTTTACAAAAGTTTGGTTGGAAGTCTACGTTACTTAACAAGTACAAGGCCGAATATTCTCTATGTTGTAGAAGTCGTAAGTCGCTACATGGAAGCTCCAACAACAACTCACTTCAAGGCGGCAAAAAGAATCCTTCGATATATCAAAGGTACAACAAACTTTGGCTTACACTATTACTCTTATAACAATTATGAGATTGTTGGCTATAGTGATAGCGATTGGGGTGGAGACTTGGATGATAGAAAGAGAACTACTGGTTTTGTGTTCTTTATGGGAGATACTGCTTTCACTTGGATGTCAAAGAAGCAACCTATCGTCACACTGTCAACTTGTGAAGCCGAATATGTCACCGTCACATCATGCGTTTGTCATGCAGTTTGGCTAAGGAACTTGTTGAAAGAATTAAAAATGCCACAAGAAGATCCTATGGAAATATTTGTTGATAATAAATCAGCACTTGCTTTGGCAAAGAATCCTGTATTTCATGAAATAAGTAAGCATATCGACACTCGTTACCACTTCATAAGAGAATGCATCGAGAAGAAGGAGGTGCAATTGAAGTATGTGATGTCTCAATATCAAGTTGCCGACATTTTCACCAAGCCACTCAAGTTGGAAACTTTCGTGAAGTTAAGGAGTATGCTTGGAGTCACAAATTAAGTTTAAGGGGGGATGTTAAAAGATTAAACTTGATTTGGGCCTAAACATATTGTTTGGATTTTTGGGCTTAGCTATTTTGGGTTTAGGTAATTTTAATTAATGTTTCTAGAAAACTCTTGTAATGTTTGGAGTGTCTAGATATTTCTTAGGTTTGTAATATTTTCTAGAATACTCTTGGAATTTCAAGAGTTGTGAACTCTCTAGAATTAGTGTGTCTAGAGTTCTCCTTAGAGTAAAAATAGAGATGTAATTCTACATTTTTGAATTAAGAAAAAATACAAAGTTCTCTCTTCCATAAATAATTCTCCTACCTATCAAGTTTCTCTTTAAGCCTCTAATATTTCCACACATCTCCCTAAACACAAAAGGTCTTATTTCCAACAAAGTGACATCAGAGCTTGAAGGTCCTCAAAAGATGGCGAATGGAGGTTTCCCTTTCCAATTGTCAATACTCACAAAGAACAACTATGACAATTGGAGTATCAAGATGAAGGCGCTACTAGAAGCTCAAGATGTGTGGGATATCGTTGAGAAAGGCTTCAAGGAGCAAGATGAAGCCTCACTAAGCCAATGTGTAAAGGAGACATTAAAGGAGTCAAGAAAGAGAGACAAGAAAGCTCTCTTCCTCATTTATCAATCGGTGGATGAAGATACATTTGAGAAGATCTCAAATGCAACGACGACCAAAGAAGCATGGGACAAACTTCAAACTTGCAACAAAGGAGTGGAGCAGGTGAAAAAGATTCGTCTTCAAACTCTTAGAGGTGAGTTTGAACGTTTATTTATGGAAGAGTCTGATTCAATTTCTGATTATTTTTCTCGAGTATTGTCCGTAGTCAATCAACTTAAAAGAAATGGTGAAGATGTTGATGAGGTGAAAGTCATGGAGAAAATACTTCGCACTTTAAATCCAAGTTTTGACTTCATTGTTACCAACATTGAAGAAAACAAGGATTTAAAGACCATGACTATTGAGCAACTCATGGGTTCCTTACAAGCATACGAAGAAAAACAAAAGAGAAAAATTAAACAAAAGGAGGCTATGAAGCAACTACTATAACTCAACGCAAAGGAAGGAAACTATGTGAATTACAAAAGGCAAAGAGGACGAGGTCGTGGCCAAGATCATGGATGTGGACAAAGACATGAAGGAGAAGGAGGAGGCAGTTATAAAAACAACTCCAACAACTTCAACAATGGAGAAAGAAGTTGGAATCCACAAGTAACAAGAGATCATGGAAGAGGAAATTCATGGTCAAGGCGCGACAAGTCACAAGTCAAGTGCTTCAACTACAACAAGATTGGCCACTACGCATCTGAGTGTAGATTCTCGAAGAAGGTTCTGGAGAAAGCTAACTTTGTAGAAGAAAAAGGTGGAGAAGAATAAACTCTGCTGCTCGCGTGCGAAAGCCAAGTTGAAGAGAAAAGAAACAAGTGGTACCTCGACACCGGCGCAAGCAACCACATGTGCGGAAATTGAAGTATGTTCATAGTGTCGTACCTCGAAAAATACGATCCTCGCGATGAACGCGGAAAAAACTGTTCGAAACAGAGTCGCCACCGAACTTTATTCATCCCAAAAGAGGGAAAGGAAAATATCGAGAAAACCTTTAAAGGGAGATAAGAACATGGTCGTCGCAACCAAATTCGGGTTCGGGAGTCGGTTACGCAAGAGGGAATGTATTAGCACCCTCTACGTCCGTTGTACCTCTTGATTCGATTCGTGAGAAAATTAGTTACGTTTGTTTGTTATCTTCTAAGGTAATCAATTTTAAGCAAAAAATAGGAGGTTTTTATTATTAGGGTGCTCGGCAAGGATTAGAACCCTTGTGCCTACTTATTCCCTCGTGCAATGGGAAAGTCAGAGCATTCGTAGTTCGTGGGACTATGGTTGTTTGGTTAGTGTTTTTTATGTAGGCGCCAATTGTCCACACACGAGTAAGAGAACTCGCACCCAAACAATTGGGGAGAAAGGTCAAAGACTTGTCCCCCCTCACATCACCTTTTAGGAAGTTGTTTGAATATATGATTAAGTGTATTAAAGAGTTTGATTAAGAAAAGAGGAATTGATTTGTATGTGTTTTAGGGTTTCGATCGCACGGGGGCGAGAAAAGGAGTTTTAGATGTTTTAGAGGTGACAATTGTTCACACATGAGTAAGAGAACTCGCACCCAAACAATTGAGGAGAAGGATCGAAGACTCGACCACCCTCACTTCACCTTTAATAGAAATGCGTTTAGATAGGGATTAAATGTTTTAATGATTGCTTGGAGAGAAGTTTGAATGTTGTCGAGTTACAAGTGTTTTAGAGGCGTCAATTGTCTACACACGAGTAAGAAAACTCGCACCCAAACAATTGAGGAGAAAGACCAAAGACTTGATCCCCCTCCTTCTCACCTTTTAAGAAATGATGTTTAAGTATGGTTAAATGTATTAATTTGATTTGCAAAGGTGCTCGATGTTGATCGAGGTTTGAATTTGCGTGCCAAATGAGTTGAGGACTAATGGAAAGGAGGTCCTAATGGTTCAAGGTAAGGTCGATTGCGAGGCAAAAGCGCTCGACTTACAAGAGGTAAAGGGACTTGATATATGGATCAAGTGTATTTGAGAATGAATTGGTGATTAATTGAATTTGATTCGGAAAATGCTTGACGTTGGATCGAGCTTGTTTATTTTTGTAAAAAATGGTTGATTTTAATCTTATGGGAGAGGGATACAATTACTCAGGTGGGAATAATCAAACTAAAATTAGAGTGAGTAAATCACATATACGCATACAAACCAAAGTGAAATGTTCAACAATTATCGTTGTATAAAGCCCAAGAGGAGGCTATGTGAGGTTGATTGCGATCGTGAGAACAATCGACTTACAAGGTATTAAAAGGGCTTGACATTAAGTCAAGGTATTAGTTCGAAAAGAGTTTTTTGGTTTGGACAAGCATATTATGAATGACATACATATAATTAGAGCATGGAATTAATCCACATGGAAAAAGATAAACCTCACATAAAAAAACACAAATAAAATGGGGGAGAAATATAATCAAACATGTTAGTATAATTAGTAACCTAATCCTAAGGTTAGTCTAAAGAGGGGAAATTCTAATATAATTTATTTTGTCTTAGATTTTTAGAATTAAAATAGAAAACTCAAACAATTAATTAAATTAAACTAAAATATTTAATAAAATTAACCATTAAAGTTAATTAATATTAAATAAAATGGTTTAATAGAATTAATTGAAATTTGATTAATGAAAAAGGATTTTTAGATTTTTTAGAATTAGGGAAAAATGAATGGACATAATTAATTAAATTAAAATCAAATATTTAATAAAACTAATCATTAAATTAATTAGTTAATATTAAATAAATGATTTTAATAAAATTAATAAAAATTAACTAATAAACAGATTTTAAAATTTTTCTCTTAAAAAGGAATTAGTTAGAAGTATTTGGATTTTTTTTTTATTAAAAGCAAATATTGAAAATAACTACCTAAAAAGGAAATGGACCAGACTATCAGAAAAATAAGGGGGTATAGACAGGTTCTTGGTGAACCCTAGTCCACAGCATAGATCTGGTACGTCAGATCTGATGGTAGTCAAAGGCTTGACTCAAATCAAAGGACCTACAGGGAGGCGCACGATAAGGGTCATATGGCAGCGTGCACGAGATCAGACCACAGGCCACCACCTCGGTGACACTTGTCTGGGCAGTGACAAGTGTCACCGCCCTAGCCTATTCATCACAAAGATCTGGCAACGATTCAAAAACAAGGAAATAGTGGGAGGTCAGATCCTCATCTCATTACTTCCTCTCACTTCGCCTTTCTTTCTCTCTGTTAATGCTCTCACTCTCTCTGCAAATGGCTTTGCCAGAAACCTAAACCTCGCCAGAGAAGCGGCGGCGCGCGGCGGCTGCCACCGTCTTCTCCGGTGACACCACCATCGAACCCTAAACGACCTCCAAGAACCTTATCTTAAAACCTCTCATATTTCCAAAGAGAATGCACGCTCAAAGAAATGTATCAGACACGATAAAACAACATCACCATGTTCATAAAACAATCGACAAAAAGAATACCTCAGAACACAAATTCTCAGACGTCCCAGACGCACGGAATGGTGCTCTCGTCTTTCTCGCTGCAGTGCTTTCTCTCTTCTTCGTGCTAACCTCCGTCTCGATTTCGTCGTGGTTCAGGACCCCTCACGGCTCAACGGTTTAACGGGTTCGTTCAATCATCTTCTTCTCATCTCTCGAATCTCATCTCTCTGTTCTGTTTCAATTCGGTTCAGAAATGATTCGATTGGGTTTTGTTGGGTGTATGATTTCTGGGTTTGAGGTTCTGAGTTTGGCTGAGTGAGTGTTGTCGATTTTATGCGCTTGGGTTTGATTTTGAGGAGAAAAAGTTGTTGAAGGGGGATTTGAAGGTAAGAAGAGGTTTGTGATCGATTTACGGGTTCATGAATGGTTGTTTGGTGGTTCGAGAAAGATTATTGTTGTTGATGGATGGAGGTTCGTTTGAGGAAAGTAAAGAATGGGTTCTGTTTGGTTTTGTTTTCGAAGATGAAGTTTCAGTGGAGTTTATGGAGGTTTGAAGATGAAAAGGTTGAAGAAGATAGAGGGCTCGTGGTTTGTGACGATGGAGGTTGGGTTGAAGATTGTAGTTTGTGAAGAGGAGAGATTTTTTTGGGTTGTTGAAGGAGAGGTTCTGAGATTGAAAATTGCTGAAGGAAGTTTGTTTGGTCTTGAAAAGAGTTGATAATGGTTGAAGAAAGTTTCTGGAGAGTTGTTGTTTGAGGTCGGAGACAATGAAGATGATTGAATCAGGTCAGAAACTCTGATGAGAATGGATGATGATTTGGGTTTTTATTTTTGGCCCTGGGTTCTTGGAGAAGAAGAGGATTATGTTATTTTTTCCATCGCCAGGTCCCCTCCCTCCTCTTTTAAATTCAAAATAAACTTGTAGATTAAGTTTCCGGTACAAAGTTTTTGTCTTGTTGCATCTGATGTGTCCTTTTCATGATGTAGGTCTGTTGTCTCAAGTTGTTTTCATGGCAAGCTAGTGTATCAGTTGTGGTTGAGAGCAGGTAAGCGGTTATTGACTCATTTGGAATTGCTTCATCGTGAAACTCTTATGTGCAGGTTTTTGTTGCAAGGTTTTGGTGTATGGCGTGGAGCTTGGTCAAGTTGAATGGCATTGCTTTTTTCACCTTTTTTATTTATGTAATTTGCTGTCTTGTAATGGATTAAAGGAAATGTAGTGGACTTTTATCAAGGGCTTCAAAAATGATAATCAAAGTAATGGGCTTTTTTTTTAGAATTTGACATTGGACTTTGTAATGATTTATTGAAAATGGCTTAAAAACTAACTTGAAACAAGGGCTTGAAAGCAACTCTTTTTTTTTTTGGATATTTTTGTGTCAGATAGACTTTGTGTTTATTGAATAAGATGGTTTCTGAGGGAAATTGATAAATGGACCTTTTATTGCAACTTGCCATGAGCCACAAATTCACTTGAAACCACTTTGAACCTGTTTGAAATGATCCACAACTTGCATAGCTAACCTACTGCCACTTTGATCATGAATGAACCAAGAAGTTTACTTTGAAGTGCACATCCCTAACTGATCCCTGATGGTTTTCAATCATGAAATACCGGACGTTACTGTAGCTTGATGAACCTGACCCATTAATATTTGTCTTGACTGGGTGCAAAACCTGAACTGGAACTTCGGATACCCACACCAAATAAACTCAGTATTATAGCCTTGTTCTTGGAACCAACCTTTGTCTGACCAAACAAAATTAGGGCACAATCAGAAACTTCGATCCCTATTACACACACTTCTGACCTAGTATCCTCAAATGAAGCACAGACTTAGGCAACAGGAAAACAACATATTTTTTGGATTTATTAATAATAATTAGTAGATGGAAGTACAGATGAAAGCTATATATAGGTAGGACAAATTTGGGGTATGACAGATGCCCTTATCTAATTGGCTTGAATCGAGAGAATGAACTGTTGCATGGCATTCATTTTTAGGATGGAAATCAATTAGATATAAGAAGACCCCAAAATTTGTCTGACGAAAGGTAAAATGCTATAGTGTGAGAGTGGACAGAATGAAGTAGCGGGGTTCAAACTGAACAAAATAACTTGAGATCCTTTGGTTGGGCAAAGCAGCACCTTGTCCATTAAGGCCCTTTGCGATACCAAAGTAATATTTCAGAAAGCATGAGATTCTTTGGGTTGTCGGAGCAGTCCCTTATCCACTAAGGTTCCTTGATGATACCAAAGTAGTATCTCTACGGTAAGTTTGCTGAGGAATAGTTGAGCAAGATTCCTGTTGGAGGAAATGTGTTGGCTCTGCAGGGGAAAGCTCACAAGAAACTTTCTATAGTATCCTCTGCTTGGGGAGTAAGGATAACAACAGCTGCTGGGGATTATCAATATCAACTGCATGGCTGAATAATGACTTGCTGGGGAATAGGATTCCATGAGCACGTGCGGGGTATCAACTCTTTTTAGAGGAATATTACTGACTTTGATGGAGGATTGGCCAAGATACTTGCGAACTGATCCTAGATCCTGTTATGCCATGATGTTGGGGATGGAAATGCCATGCACTGAAACACATACTAAGATGCAACTGCTAAGGAATCTAATGCACGTATGATATGATAAGATATGATAGTGCTCAAAATGATTGAATATGATACTATACTAGCATGTCATGCGTATGACAATGCAAATGATCGGCCGTTCTGGGGGTAGGTTTCCTTGTCGAGGGTATCACCAGGGATTGGATTTGGTGGTTGCCAAGTGAAATTGGACTTTGGTAATTTGGTGTTAAGAGGATGGCAACGACGGTGGACTTTTAATGGTTGCCAATGAAGACTGGACTTTGGGTCAAACTGGATTGGAGGATAGATTACCAGACGAGAACTGGTGTTTAAACTTTTGTTTGTCAGACGAGAACTGACTTTTGGATAGTCTACCAGACGAGAATTGGTGAGAAAAGGGTATTCGCCAGACGAGAACTGGGCCTTAAAAGATTTGCCAGGCGGGAACTGGACCTTAAATGATTTGCCAGGCGGGAACTAGACCTTAAAAGATTTTCCAGTCGAGAACTGGACCTTTAAAAGATTTTCCAGGCGGGAACTGGACCTTAAAAGATTTTCCAGGCGGGAACTGGACCTTAAGAGATTTTCCAGGCGGGAACTGGACCTTAAAAGATTTGCCAGGCGGGAACTGGACCTTTAAAAGATTTTCCAGGCGGGAACTGGACCTTAAAAGATTTGCCAGTCGAGAACTGGACCTTAAAAGATTTACAAGTCGAGAACTGGACCTTTAAAAGATTTGCCAGGCGGGAAATGGACCTTAAATGATTTTCCAGGCGGGAACTGGACCTTAAAAGATTTGCCAGGCGGGAACTGGACCTTAAAAGATTTGCCAGGCGGGAACTGGACCTTTAAAAGATTTGCCAGGCGGGAACTGGACCTTAAAAGATTTGCCAGGCGGGAATTGGTCCTTTAAAAGATTTTCCAAGCGGGAACTGGACCTTTAAAAGATTTTCCAGGCGGGAACTGGACCTTAAATGATTTTCCAGTCGAGAACTGGACCTTTAAAATATTTGCCAGGCGGGAACTAGACCTTTAAAGATTTACCAGTCGAGAACTGGACCTTAAAATATTTGGAGGTGCCAACGAGTGTGGTCTTTTGGGGACTTGCCAATAAAGAATTGGACTTTTGGATTGCCAAGCTAAATTGGACTTTGGGTTATGAAAATGCCAACAGGGTGGACTTTTGGGTTGCCAAGCTAAATTGGACTTTTAGGTTGCCAAGCTAAGTTGGACTTTGGATTGACAAGCTAAGTTGGACTTTGGTTTCAAGTCTAACGATACCAGGCTTTGAGATGTCAAATCTTGTTGGAAGGTTAGGCTTGAGGTATGATACACATGTCTATGCAGTGAGCGAAGCGACATGACTAATGCATATGAGTGAATGATGCACTGATATGAAGGTTTCCAATGATGCCCCAGTAAAGGATAAGGTATGGGTAGGTTCCTATGCAGCAAGGTCTCTTGTCAGAAAGAAGGCAAAAGGTTATTTGGTGGGGTGATAGCATGATTCCCCGACACTCGTCTTGAACTCAACGGTCACTTGACGGTGTTCGCTTGAGCAGATTGAAAGCAATGGAGAGATTTTCCCCTGTGTGGCCCATCCTTCCCCAGTCTGGTCTATGAAGAATTTCTCCTTGACAGGAAATTGGAAACAACTGTACCATGAGATGATCTCGAGATGGCTTGCCCCAGAATTCCAAGTCGTGAAAGGCTTTGTCCTTGAAAGGAAGTTAGAAGTAGATGTACCATGAGATGATCTCAAGATGGCTTGCCCCAGAATTCCAAGTCGTGAAAGGCGTTGTCTTTGAAAGGAAGTTGGAAGCAGATGTACCATGAGATGAACTCGAGATGGTTTGCCTCATAACTTCAAGTTGTAAAAGGGTTTGTCCTTGTACGAAAAATTCAGAAGCAGATGTACTATGAGACTACTCGAGATGGCGTGCCTCGGAACAATTGTACCATGAGATGAACTCGAGATGGTTTGTCCCAGAATTCCAAGCCATGAAAGGATTCTTCCTTGATTGACTGGCTCTTGGAATATTTGGCTTCGAAGTACCCTTGAGGTAGCTTGCCCCAGAATGAGCGTTGGAGGGACTTAACTTGTGTTGATTGAACATTGAAGGGGTTTTACTTTAATCAAAAGAACCTCTGGGTGGCCTGCCCCTGGTTGGTAGAGTCTCGAGATGATTCACCATGTTCAATCTGTTCTTGAATGATTTGCCCCATAATCAACTAATGCTTCGGGGACTTGCTTTAAACTGACCGATTCCATAATAATTGGATGTCAATGCCCCTGTTCTATATGGTTATGAGGTGTTGTCAATTCCTGCCAACATTGCTGAATGACCCAGCTCCCTTTGATTCCTCCTTGTTGGAATTTCCTTGATGTCAAACACTGAAGTGCAGTCAAAATTGTTCGTTCACAAATGGTAATTTTAATGCGATGTTCATGCAAGTTTTGAAATAATCATCATTATTAGAATGATACGATAGTGTATGACGAATGGACCATTAGCCCAAACATAATGCTTATTTAGTTGAGGTGAAAGATATAGCAAGAATATGACACCAATGCAAGTGATTAGCAAATTTGTAGGAGTCAGTTTACGCAACCTTGCTGTAATATGCTTTCAGAATAAACCCCACCTCAATTAGGTCTTTTAAGGGTTGTAACATGGACTGGTTCACGGTTATTTGAAACAAAGGATATTCGGCTCAAAACTTGGTTTGGTACCCACCCCTTCTTCGTGATGATCTCCAATCCTACGTTCTGTCAATTTGACACATATCTTCGTCTTTCAAAAGATTGACGGTGTAATAGCGAATATGATAATCCGAGGTTTGCTTGAAATGAAAGTCACCTTATTTTGCTTTTGTTAAAGATGTCATTAACCTTTTTGATTTTTGATATGGTGGCCGCTGAATCTTATTTAGCTTTGCTCGAGGATTTGAGGACCTCTTTTGCCCCCTTTTTTTTTTTTTATAATTTTGATCCCTGATTTTGCCTGGACTTGATTCTGTTTTTCAAGTCCACCGGGATTTCCCTAAATTTTGCCTAAGTCTCCTTTTTGAGGTGTTTGACTTAGCGGTCTCTCTTCTTTTTTTGAGTAAGGCTTGTGACTGCCAAGTCCGTAATCATTGAAGAACAACCACCATAACTTCTGGATTTTGCATGATTTCTTCGTCACCTCAAGACGTGTACGAAGAATACAGAGTCAAATTAACTGAACACTACCCTGCCCCAGGTTGAGTGTAAGGGTTTTTAAATCCGAAGGAAACTCCTACTTCTAGGCTCAAAGTGGTTAACTAGGGACTAACTCCTTATCTCTCCAGTGTTTGGGGATTTGAAACAATGCCTGTACATCCTTGGCAAGATTCCATCCGAAAGCATACCATCAGCAATTATGGGTATCTCGTTTTCGTCATCCTCCCTCCAATCTTTGCTAAACAAAAGTTTGATAAAGAGAGTGGACAAGAAGTATATGGAAGAATTTTGTTGTTTTTGTTTTTTGTATTTTTTATTTATTTATTTATATAAGTAAAGAAAAATGAGCGAATGCGACATGATTAATTCAGAAAATGCATGATCACATCATTAATATTACCATTCAAAACAACAATATTCAAAAACAAGTAGCATTTAACATAACAAAATTACAAATGCAAATGATAAATGTCCAATAGTTGCCAATATCTGAGGAAGTCTTCCTGTCTGAACCACTGGCTTTAGGGGATGCCTCTTGAAGTCTTGGAAATCATTTGGGCGAGAAGCTGACGTGCACAACCAAGTTTCCTTCTGGAAATGATATGTGTTTGTTGTCAATCAACTGTTGCACCTTGGCTTGAAAAGCTTTTTAATCTTCAGTTGAATGCCCCATTAATCCAGCATGATATCCACAATGTGCATTGTGGTCGTACCCAGGCGTGTATGGTTTTGGCAACGGCTTGATAGCTTTGGGCTCTAGCAGTGAGTTTCGGACCAGATGCGGCAACAGTTGACTGTACGACATAGGAACTGGGTGAAGAGGAGCAGTCATTCTTTCCAAGTTGTTTCGAGGCCTATGCTGATTCTGACGATGATTCTGATATCCTTGACCACGGGATCGTTGATTTGCACGAGAAGAAATCATGGGTTTCTGGTATGACGCCCTAGGATTGACAGGTTGCCCATAAGGATGATATGTCGCTGACAATGATAACTGCCAAGAAGCTGAGGGGCCATAAAGTTTTGCTGGTGCACCTTGAGAATACTCAACATTTGCTATGACTGCATCAATTTCATTATCCTCTTCCTCTTGGGGATTGCTAAAGGATTCAGTCTCACCAGCTTGGTTGCTCGAGACGTCTCGGACTTGTTTAGCTTTGAGGTAACTCTCGATGCGTTCTCCCACTATTATTAGGTCAGAGAAGCTTGAGAATGAACTGCCAGCCATTCTTTCAAGATAGGTGGCATGCAGACTGTCCAAGAACATGTCAATCAATTCTTTGTCCAAGAGTGGTAGTTGTACCCTAGCTGCCAACTCTCTCCACCGCTGTGCATAATCCTTAATGGATTCACTGCTCTTCTGAGATAGGCTTTGCAACTGCGTGCGACTAGGAGCTATGTCCAAATTGTACCCATATTGCTTTAGGAAAGCATTGGACAAGTCTTTCCATGATTGGATACAACTTCTTTCTAAATCCATGTACCAATTCAAAGATGCACCACTTAAACTATCTTGAAAGCAGTAAATCATCAACTTGTCGTCGCGGACATGAGAAGTCATTCTTCGGCAGAACGTCACCAAATGACGCTTTGGACAACTGATACCAATATACTTCTCAAAGTTGGGTACTTTGAATTTTGGAGGAATTACCAAGTCTGGCACTAAGCACATATCAACAGCATCGAGCCCAGAAGTATCACGCGCTTTCATAGCTTGAACTTTCTCTTCGAGGGCACAAAACCTTTTCTCCATGGAATCAGTCAACGACATCATCTGAGACTGAGCAGGGATGTTCACTCATGGAGAATGATCACCAGGTAGATGATCATACAGTGGGTTAGTCAACACAGCAAAACCTGATGAGGGGCCAAAATCATTCATCCCATCATGTTGAAAACTATCCTCTGACATAGCCATCACAACTTTCAGAGGGTCGGGAAATCAGCTAGCAGGAAATGGACAGAGGATCAGATGAGTTTGTTGAAAAATGATATGCTAATGCTAATGAGTATGCAATGCAGGGTTCCAGGATTAAAACAAAATCTGATTCTGAGGAAGGAGTTAGACACAAGATATCTCTGATTACAGGACCCCCCACAGGTAGATTCTAAACGGGTAGGTGCCTAGAGTTATGGATATCTTTCAAAGACATTATAGCCATGACGAAGGAACATCAGACGATAATATCCTTGAAAGGATCTCGTCTAGGTGAGGTATTCGTTTCTTCCCCACGATAAAGACTCCTCGGAGGCGTCCACTACACAACCATCGACACACGGGTTCTAAGTAGGGTTCTCAGAATCCTAGATCGAGGTCGAAAATATTACTGTCAGGAAGTAATACGTTCGAGGGATCTCATCTGATTGTGGCATTTGCATTAACCCACAAAGAGTTAACACTACCAACCACCATGGATAAATGGGTTAATGGTCCTTGGGATCAATGATTCAGGCTCAAAAACATTATCATCGTGACGAAGTAACATCAAAATGATAACATTTCCAAGGGAATCTACTCCAAGTGGGGTCTTTCCTTTGGCTCACGCGGAAGAGACCACGCAAGCCTCCACTACACAACCACCATCCTAATCCTAGGGTTATACTCAGACTCGGGTGTAGAGCTGTCTCACAAAGCAACAATGATCAGAGGACCACCGCAGTGTCATAAGAGATAATGATAGGATATAATAATAATAAGTAAGCAAGTAGATAATAGATAATCAAACAAGCAAGCAAACAAACAAGAAAAGATAAACAAATAAGTGGTTCTAACTCTCACGAATCGAGTCAAGTTAGGCTTGACTCTCTCTAGCATAGGGCTATGCATATCCCCAGCAGAGTCGCCATCTGTCGTACCTCAAAAAATACGATCCTCGCGATGGACGCGGAAAAAACTGTTCGAAACAGAGTCACCACTGAACTTTATTCATCCCAAAAGAGGGAAAGGAAAATATTGAGAAAACCTTTAAAGGGAGATAAGAACATGGTCGTCGCAACCAAATTCGGGTTCGGGAGTCGGTTACGCAAGAGGGAAGGTATTAGCACCCTCTACGTCCGTTGTACCCAACGGGAACCTCTTGATTCGATTCGTGAGAAAATTAGTTACGTTTGTTTGTTATCTTCTAAGGTAATCAATTTTAAGGGGAAAATGGGTGGTTTTTATTATTAGGGTGCTCGGTAAGGATTAGAACCCTTGTGCCTACGTATTCTATCACGCAATGGGAAAGTCAGAGCATTCGTAGTTCATGGGACTACGGTTGTTTGGTTAGTGTTTTTTATGTAGGCGCCAATTGTCCACACACGAGTAAGAGAACTCGCACCCAAACAATTGGGGAGAAAGGTCAAAGACTTGGCCCCCCTCACACCACCTTTTAGGAAGTTGTTTGAATATATGATTAAGTGTATTAAAGAGTTTGATTAAGAAAAGAGGATTTAATTTGTATGTGTTTTAGGATTTCGATCGCACGGGGGCGAGAAAAGGAGTTTAGATGTTTTAGATGTGACAATTGTTCACACACGAGTAAGAGAACTCACACCCAAACAATTGAGGAGAAGGATCGAAGACTCGACCACCCTCACTTCACCTTTAATAGAAATGTGTTTAGATAGGGATTAAATGTTTTAATGATTGATTGGAGAGAAGTTTGAATGTTGTCGAGTTACAAGTGTTTTAGAGGCGTCAATTGTCCACACACGAGTAAGAAAACTCGCACCCAAACAATTGAGGAGAAAGACCAAAGACTTGACCCCCCTCCTTCTCACCTTTTAAGAAATGATGTTTAAGTATGGTTAAATGTATTGATTTGATTTGCAAAGATGCTTGATGTTGATCGAGGTTTGAATTTGCGTGCCAAATGGGTTGAGGACTAATGGAAAGGAGGTCCTAATGGTTCAAGGTAAGGTCGATTGCGAGGCAAAAGCACTCGACTTACAAGAGGTAAAGGGACTTGATATATGGATCAAGTGTGTTTGAGAATGAACTGGTGATTAATTGAATTTGATTCGGAAAATGCTTGACGTTGGATCGAGCTTGTTTATTTTTGTAAAAAATGGTTGATTTTAATCTTATGGGAGAGGGATACAATTACTCAGGTGGGAATAATCAAACTAAAATTAGAGTGAGTCAATCACATATACGCATACAAACCAAAGTGAAATGTGCAACAATTATCGTTGTATAAAGCCCAATAGGAGGCTATGTGAGGTTGATTGCGATCGTGAGAACAATCGACTTACAAGGTATTAAAAGGGCTTGACATTAAGTCAAGGTATTAGTTCGAAAAGAGTTTTTTGGTTTGGACAAGCATATTATGAATGACATACATATAATTAGAGCATGGAATTAATCCACATGGAAAAAGATAAACCTCACATAAAAAAACACAAATAAAATGGGGGAGAAATATAATCAAACATGTTAGTATAATTAGTAACCTAATCCTAAGGTTAGTCTAAAGAGGGGAAATTCTAAGCTAATTAATTTTGTCTTAGATTTTTAGAATTAAAATAGAAAACTCAAACAATTAATTAAATTAAACTAAAATATTTAATAAAATTAACCATTAAAGTTAATAAATATTAAATAAAATGGTTTAATAGAATTAATTGAAATTTGATTAATGAAAAATGATTTTTAGATTTTTAGAATTAGGGAAAAATGAATGGACATAATTAATTAAATTAAAATCAAATATTTAATAAAACTAATCATTAAATTAATTAGTTAATATTAAATAAATGATTTTAATAAAATTAATAAAAATTAACTAATAAACAGATTTTAAAATTTTTCTCTTAAAAAGGAATTAGTTAGAAGTATTTGGATTTTTTTTTTTATATTAAAAGCAAATATTGAAAATAACTACCTAAATGGGAAATGGACCAGACTATCAGAAAAATAAGGGGGTATAAACAGCAAGTCTACCCAGGCCCAAATCAACTAAGCCCACACGCTTGAGGGTAGGTTCTTGGTGAACCCTAGTCCACAACATAGATCTGGTACGTCAGATCTGATGGGAGTCAAAGGCTTGACTCAAATCAAAGGACCTACAGGGAAGCGCACGGTAAGGGTCATATGGCAGCGTGCACGAGATCAGACCACAGGCCACCACCTCGGTGACACTTGTCTGGGCAGTGACAAGTGTCACCGCCCTAGCCTATTCATCACAAAGATCTGGCAACGATTCAAAAATAAGGAAATAGTGGGAGGTCAGATCCTCATCTCATTACTTCCTCTCACTACGTCTTTCTTTCTCTCTCTCAATGCTCTCACTCTCTCTGCAAATGGATTTGCCGGAAACCTAAACCTCGCCGGAGAAGCGGCGGCGCGCGGCAGCCGCCACCGCCTTCTCCGGTGACACCACCATCGAACCCTAAACGACCTCCAAGAACCCTATCTTAAAAGCTATCCTATTTCCAAAGAGAATGCACGCTCAAAGAAATGTATCAGACACGATAAAACATCATCACCATGTTCAGAAAACAATCGACAAAAAGAATACCTCAGAATACAAATTCTCAGACGTCCCAGACGCACAGAATGGTGCTCTTGTCTTTCTCGCTGCAGCGCTTTCTCTCTTCTTCGTGCTAACCTCCGTCTCGATTTCGTCACGGTTCAGGACCCCTCACGGCTCAACGGTTTCACGGGTTCGTTCAATCATCTTCTTCTCATCTCTCGAATCTCATCTCTCTGTTCTGTTTCGATTCGGTTCTGAAATGATCCGTTTCGGTTTTGTTCGGTGTATAATTTCTGGGTTTGAGGTTCTGAGTTTGGCTGAGTGAGTGTTGTCGATTTTATGCGTTTGGGTTTGATTTTGAGGAGAAAAAGTTGTTGAAGGGGATTTGAAGGTAAGAAGAGGTTTGTGATCGATTTATGGGTTCATGAATGGTTGTTTGGTGGTTCGAGAAAGATTATTGTTGTTGATGGATGGATGTTCGTTTGAGGAAATTAAAGAATGGGTTCTGTTTGGTTTTGTTTTCAAAGAAGTTTCAGTGGAGTTTATGGAAGTTTGAAGATGAAAAGGTTGAAGAAGATAGAGGGCTCGTGGTTTGTGACGATGGAGGATGGGTCGAAGATTGTAGTTTGTGAAGATGAGAGATTTTTTTGGGTTGTTGAAGGAGAGGTTCTGAGATTGAAAACAGCTGAAGGAAGTTTGTTTGGTCTTGATAAGAGTTGATAATGGTTGAAGAAAGTTTCTGAAGAGTTGTTGTTTGAGGTCGGAGACAATGAAGATGATTGAATCAGGTCGGAAACTCTGATGAGAATGGATGATGATTTGGGTTTTTATTTTTGGCCCTGAGTTCTTGGAGAAGAAGAGGATTATGTTATTTTTTCCATCGCCAGGTCCCCTCCCTCCTCTTTTAAATTCAAAATAAACTTGTAGATTAAGTTTCCGGTACAAAGTTTTTGTCTTGTTGCATCTGACGTGTCCTTTTCATGATGCAGGTATGTTGTCTCAAGTTGTTTTCATGGAAAGCTAGTGTATCAGTTGTGGTTGAGAGCAGGTCTGCGGTTATTGACTCATTTGGAATTGCTTCATCGTGAAACTCTTATGTGCAGGTTTTTGTTGCAAGGTTTTGGTGTATGGCGTGGAGCTTGGTCAAGTTGAATGGCATTGCTTTTTTCACCTTTTTCATTTATGTAATTTGTTGTCATGTAATGGATTAAAGGAAATGTAGTGGACTTTTATCAAGGGCTTCAAAAATGATAATCAAAGTAATGTTTTTTTTTTTTAGAATTTGACATTGGACTTTGTAATGATTTATTGAAAATGGCTTAAAAACTAACTTGAAACAAGGGCTTGAAATCAACTCTTTTTTTTTTGGATATTTTTGTGTCAGATAGACTTTGTGTTTATTGAATAAGATGGTTTGAGAGGGAAATTGATAAATGGACCTTTTATTGCAACTTACCATGAGCCAAAAATTCACTTGAACCCACTTTGAACCTGTTTGAAACGATCCACAACTTGCATAGCTAACCTACTGCCACTTTGATCATGAATGAACCAAGAAGTTTACTTTGAAGCACACATCCCTAACTGAGCCCTGATGGTTTTCAATCATGAAATACCGGACGTTACTGTAGCTTGATGAACCTGACCCATTAATATTTGTTTTGACTGGGTGCAAAACCTTAACTAGAACTTCGGATACCCACACCAAATAAACTCAGTATTATAGCCTTGTTCTTGGAACCAACCTTTGTCTGACCAAACAAAATTAGGGCATAATCAGAAACTTCGATCCCTATTACACACACTTCTGACCTAGTATCCTCAAATGAAGCACAGACTTAGGCAATAGGAAAACAACATATTTTTTGGATTTTTTAATAATAATTAGTAGATGGAAGTACAGATGAAAGCTATATATAGGTAGGACAAATTTGGGGTATGACACATAGAGATATATGAAGCGATGACTGGCAATGTCTCATTTGGAGATGACTCAAAGATAGCGGTAAAAGGAAAAGGTAAAATTCTCATACGCTTGAAGAATGGGAGTCATCAATTCATATCCAATGTCTACTATGCTCCTAACATAAAGAATAATATTTTTAGCTTGGGACAATTATTAGAGAAAGGCTATGACATCCACTTGAAAGAACATAGTCTTTTCTTAAGAGATTGTGAACATAACTTGATTGCTAAGGTGCCTATGTCAAAGAATAGAATGTTCGTCTTGAACATTCAAAATGATGTGGCAAAGTGTCTCAAGGCCTGCTATACCGACTCTTCGTGGCTATGTCATCTACGATTTGGACACCTCAACTTCGGAAGTTTAGAACGTTTGTCAAAGAAAGAGATGGTGAGAGGCTTGCCTAGTATAAACCACCCAGACCAACTATGTGAAGGATGTCTAATTGGAAAGCAATTCCGAAAAAGCTTTCCAAAGGAATCAACGTCAAGAGCGACAAAACCGCTAGAGCTCATACACACCGATGTCTGTGGACCAATCAATCCAAACTCATTTGGTAAGAATAAATAATTTCTCCTCTTTATTGATGATTATTCTAGAAAAACGTGGGTTTATTTCTTGAAGGAGAAGTCGGAAGTGTTTGAAAACTTTAAGAAGTTCAAAGCCCTTGTGGAGAAAGAAAGTGGTATTTACATTAAGGCCATGAGATGTGACCGAGGAGGAGAGTTTACTTCAAATGAGTTCAACAAATATTGTGAAGACCATGGAATCCGCTGCCCACTAACAGTGCCAAGATCGCCACAACAAAATGGAGTAGCGGAGAGAAAGAACCGGACCATACTTAATATGGTGCGAAGCATGCTTAAGAGCAAGAAGATGCCGAAAGAGTTTTGGGCCGAAGTAGTGGCATGTACGATTTACCTGACAAACCATTCCCCAACAAGAAGTGTGCATGAGAAGACACCACAAGAAGCATGAAGTGGAAGGAAGCCAGGGATCTCTCACCTCAAAGTGTTTGGAAGCATTGCCTATACCCACGTTCCTGATGAAAGGAGAACAAAGCTCGATGATAAAAGTGAGAAATACGTATTTGTGGGTTACAACTCAAGCTCCAAAGGGTACAAGCTCTATAATCCAAATAGTGGAAAGATTGTCATAAGTCGTGACGTGGAGTTCGAAGAAGAAGGTTGTTGGAATTGGAGTATTCAAGAAGACAGGTACGGTTTTCTTCCTTACTTTTAAGAAGAAGAAAATGAAATGCAACAACCAATGATAGAGGAAAATATTACACCACCTGCCTCACCGACACCAAGGTTGGATGAAACAAGCTCAAGTGAGAGGACACCACGACTAAGGAGCATTGAAGAGCTTTATGAGGTAACCGAAAACCAAAATGACATTAACCTCTTTTGTCTTTTTGGTGATTGTGAGCCTCTAAGCTATCAAGAAGTTGTTCAAAACGTAAAGTGGAGAGACGCCATGGATGAAGAAATAAATTCAATCATGAAGAATGATACGTGGGAACTTACTACACTTCCACAAGGACACAAAGCAATTGGAGTAAGATGGGTGTACAAAGTGAAGAAGAATGCAAAAGGAGATGTGGAGAGATACAAAGCAAGATTGGTGGAAAAAGGCTATAGTCAAAGACAAGGAATTGACTATGATGAGGTATTTTCCCCCGTTGCTCGTCTGGAAACTATTAGACTGATTATTTCGTTGGCAGCGTAAAATGAATGGAAGATCTATCAAATGGATGTGAAGTCGGCCTTCTTGAATGGTTTTCTCGAAGAAGAAGTTTATATCGAGCAACCAAAGGGATATAAAGTAAAAGGGCAAGAAGAAAAAGTCTTGAAGTTGAAAAAGGCGTTGTACGGACTCAAGCAAGTACCGAGAGCTTGGAATGTTCGAATCGACAAGTATTTTCGAGACAAAAACTTCATCAAGTGTCCATATGAGCATGCACTCTATATTAAAGCGCAAAGTGGAGATATTTTGATTGTGTTCTTATATGTTGATGACTTGATCTTTACTGGGAACAATCTAAGCATGTTCAAAGAGTTCAAGAAAGACATGTCAAATGAATTTGAGATGACAGATAAGGGGCTCATGGCATATTATCTTGGCATTGAAGTAAAGCAAGAAGACAAAGGAATTTTTATCACCCAAGAAGGCTATGCAAAAGAAGTCTTTAAGAAGTTTAAGATGGATGATGCCAATCCGGTTGGTACCCCGATGGAATATGGCAGCAAGTTGAGTAAGCACGAAAATGGAGAGATTGTGGATCAAACTCTTTACAAAAGTTTGATTGGAAGTCTCCTTTACTTGACAAGTACAAGGCCAGATATTCTCTAGGTTGTAAGAGTCGTAAGTCGCTACATGGAAGCTTCAAAAACAACTCACTTCATGGCGGCAAAGAGAATCCTTCGATATATCAAAGGTACAACAAACTTTGGATTACACTATTACTCTTCTAACAATTATGAGATTGTTGGCTATAGTGATAGCGATTGGGGTGGAGACTTGGATGATAGAAAGAGCACTACTGGTTTTGTGTTCTTTATGGGAGATACTGCTTTCACTTGGATGTCAAAGAAGCAACCTATCGTCACACTGTCAACTTGTGAAGCCGAATATGTCGCCGCCACATCATGTGTTTGTCATCCAGTTTGGCTAAGGAACTTGTTGAAAGAATTAAAAATGCCACAAGAAGATCCTATGGAAATATGTATTGACAATAAATCAGCACTTGCTTTGGCAAAGAATCCTGTATTTCATGAAAGAAGTAAGCATATCGACACCCATTACCACTTCATAAAAGAATGCATCGAGAAGAAGGAGGTGAAATTGAAGTATGTGATGTCTCGAGATGAAGCTGCTGACATTTTCACCAAGGCACTCAAGTTGGAAACTTTCGTGAAGCTAAGGAGTATGCTTGGAGTCACAAATCAAGTTTAAGGGGGGATGTTAAAAAATTAAACTTGATTTGGGCCTAAACATATTGTTTGGATTTTTGGGCTTAATTATTTTGGGTTTAGGTAATTTTAATTAATGTTTCTAGTAAACTCTTGTAATGTTTGGAGTGTCTAGATATTTCTTAGATTTATAATATTTTCTAGAATACTCTTGGAATTTCAAGAGTTGAGAACTCTCTAGAATTAGTGTGTATAGAGTTCTCCTTAGAGTACTATAAATAGAGATGTAATTCTACACTTTTGTATCAAGCAAAAATACAAGGTTCTCTCTTCCATAAATAATTCTCCTACCTATCAAATTTCTCTTTAAGCCTCTAATATTCCCACACATCTCTCTAAACACAAAATGTCTTATTTCCAACAATAATATTCCTTTTCACGTTGCAAATTATCCTATTGGACTACAATCTCGATTACAAAAAGTGAATTCACTTTTTGATATTAGATTTGATGATAAAGTCCAAATGTTAGGAATATATGAAATTAGAGGATTGGGAAAAATAACACTTGCCCGAACAATTTACAATTTCATGGCTGTTCAATTTCAAGTGTAATGATTTCTAACATGAGAGAAAATTTAGCTAAATATAACTTGGAACATCTCTAAGAGATGATCCTTTCCAAAATAAAGGGGCTGGAAATTCGTTTAGAAGATGTCAGTGAGGGAATTCCAATTTTAAAGAAAAGGCTACATCGAAAGAAGTTTTTTTTGGTTCTCGATGATGTTAATCAACTGAAGTAACTGCAAGTTTTAGTCGGAGGACTTGATTGATTTGGTCTTGGGAGTGTAGTAATTATTACCACTTTAGACAAGCATTTGCTAGAAAATCATGGAATTGAAAGAACATATGAAGTAGATAAGTTGAATCAGGAAGAAGCTTTGGAATTGTTGAGGTGGAATTCATTTAAAAATAACACAATTGATTCAAGTTTTGAAGGTATTTAAAATCGTGCAGCAACTTGTGTTTCTGGACTTCTGTTGGCTTTAAAAGTAATGGGTTCTAATTTGTTTGGAAAGAATATAGGACAATGAAAATCTACATTGGCTTGGTATGAAAGGATTCATGACGAAAATATTCAAAAAATACTTTAAGTAAGCTTTGATGCTTTGGAGGAAAATGAGCAAAGTGTGTTCCTTGACATTGCTTGTTGCTTCAGAGGGTATGAGTTGTTAGACGTTGAAGATATATTTGATGCTCATTATGGTTACTGCATGAAGCATAAAATTGAAGTGTTGGTTGATAGATCTCTCATAAAGACCCGTCAGGAAGGTAAACATGATATTGTGACATTACATGTTAACACCCCCATCTTAATTAATGTCCACAACAACAATGCTGGAACTGCTAATAGTTCGGAGCCCAAAACAGTTGCAGCACAGCAGCCCAAGGAGAGAATTTTGGATCGCATAAAGAGAAAGCCCAAGTACCTCAACAATTATGTTTGAAGAAATAGGACAGTTGGAATTCAAATATCAATATCCTAGGATTCTAGAAGGATACCAGCTCATCAAATCTAGCTGTTGGTAAAAATTCTGTTAGGATATTTTGTCAGAATCTAGTAGCAATCCCTATAATCTAGGAGAACCATTGGATCGATTGATCAATTGTAATCCTAATTGTATGGAACTTCTATAAAAAGCTAGCAGAATAAGGAATAAAATAAGCAATATTTCCCTTTCAATTAACCTGTTAAGGAGGCCCTTTGTCCTATGACTCAAGGAATATCTAACACCTAACAATTTGGTGCTTTCATCGATCCTCCCTCAACCTTTCCATGGCAGCCAGATCTACAAATGCAGAACACCTTGATGATTTGACAGAAAAAGTCGACCTTATCCTCAACCAATTAGCCACCCTCACCACTCAGCCACCCACACCACCACCACCCACACCACCACCACACCCCGACCTCACATCAAACTTGAAGTTCCACGCTTTAATGGCACAAATGCTATGGGCTGGATCTTTAAAATCAACCAATTTTTTTATTACCACAGGACCCCGGATGAGGAACGACTCACTGTCGCTTCCTTCTACATGGAAGGTCCAGCATTGTGCTGATACCAATATATGTTTCGTAACGGTCTCGTCACTACATGGTTTGAATTGTTACAAGCTCTTGAAACAAGGTTTGCTCTTAGCTACTACAATGACCCCAGCCAATCCCTTTTCAAACTAACACAACGTGGATCCCTTAACCAATATCTCAAAGATTTTGAATGACTTACTAATCAAATCGTTGGCTTACCACCTCCTTTCCTTCTCAGCTGCTTTATCTTAGGCCTCTCACCAGAGATACGCCGTGAGTTTCAAGCTCTGCAACCCCACAACCTATCATAAGCAACAACCTTAGCCAAAATCCAAGAAGATAAAATCGACGAACGCCGTCGCGGTTTTAAAAAACCCACCCATTCTCCCAACCAAACTACCACCACCAATCCCACAAATTCTCCCCAAACAAACCCAACCACCCCTCGCATTCAGTTCCGTAAACTAACACCGGAAGAAATGACTTCTAGACGAGAAAAAGGCCTTTGTTACAACTGTGAAGAAACCTTCATCCCCGGCCACAAATGCAAAGGCCGCTTCTTCTTACTTGTTTCAAACGAACCAGAATTCGAACAACCAGATCCTACTCCATCGCTTGAACCACCCCAAGCTTCTGACCACAACATCGATTACACAGACCAATTAGATGGACAAATCAGCCTGCACACCCTCTCCGGCTCAGTCGCCACCGCCACCATACGTCTCATCGAAAAAATTAGCTAATCACTTTGTTACTGTACTCATCGATGGTGGTAGTACTCATAACTTTATCCAAAGTCGCAAGGCGAAATTTTTGAACCTTCCTTCCACTACCGTTAACACTCTTAAAGTAATGGTTAGTAACGGACACCTACTCAAATGTCAGAGCCTCTGCAACAACGTGGCACTGACCCTTTAATCCCACCTGTTCACCGTAGACTTCTCCATTCTTCCTCTGAGCGGTGCAGATATTATTCTTGGAGCTCCATGGCTTAAGTCATTGGGCCCAGTCCTTATGGACTATTCCACTCTCACACTTTCCTTCACATATAACAACACCCCCATTTTACTACAAGCAGATGCAACCCAAAGCTCAACAGCCATTTCGGCCCAACAACTAAAACGCTGCGTCCAAACTCATTCAGCCTCAAAATTTTTTCATATCCAAATGCTCCAACCCACTGACCTAACCACACCACAGACTATACCTGACCCACATCCAATCTCTTCCATCAACAACCTTCTTCTACAATACACCCAAATTTTCAACCCTAATCCTGGCTTACCATCGTCACGTACCTCTGACCATCACATCCACCTTCAACCTTCGTCTTCCCCTGTATCCGTCAAACCATACCGTTATCCTTTCTCTCAGAAAAATGTAATTGAACACCAAGTCAAAGAAATGCTTCAACAAGAACTTATACGCCCTAGCCGGAGCCCATTCTCCTCACCGGTTTTACTCGTGTAAAAGAAGGATGGAACTTGGCAATTTTGTGTCGATTACAGAGCACTCAATTCCATCACCATCAGAGATCGGTTCCCAATGCCCACAATCGACGAATTGGGTGGTGCTTCCTGGTTCTCCAAACTAGATTTGCGACAAGGATTCCACCAAATTTGAATGTATGAGGAAGACATAGGTAAAACCTCTTTCCGAACCCACCAAGGCCATTATGAATATCGTGTTATGCCCTTCGGGCTCTCTAATGCGCCATCCACATTCCAAGCAGCCATGAACGAACTCCTACAACCTTTCCTACGCCAATTTGTCGCAGTATTTTTCGGTGACATACTGGTTTACAGCCTATCCCTCTAACTTCACCTCAAACATTTGGAACAAGTTTTTCACAAGTTACTCGATGGTAACTTCTACCTCAAACGCTCCAAGTGTTCCTTCACCCAACGACAACTTGTATACCTTGGCCACATTATCTCCATCTCTGGGGTTCAACCAGAACCATAAAAAATACAAGCTATGGTTGAATGGCCACAACCAATATCCATTAAAGCTCTCCACTGGAGATCAGTTGAAACAAAAGGATAGACACCCGAAGAAAAGATTATCTGGGGATTTCTTATGCTGAAGAGTTCAAACGGGATCTTCAAGAAAAACCAGAAAAGACAGAAACGAACTCTGCGCGCTAGATAAAAACACCTGGAGTTTAAAAGAGAGCAAGGTTAATGAGCCAAGAAAAGACTCTGGTATTCATAAGAGTTGGTTGAGATAACAAGTAATCTGCTTTATGAAGAAAACCAGTATGAGCTGAAAAGTAACCTTATTGGAAGTAGAACCAAAAAGATGGGCCCTAATAAAGGTATCTAGAATGATTGATCATCAAGTCTAAATGTGACTAGAGGAAATTCTAGAAAAGATCCGCAATGAAGGTTGAACCGAAGAGACGGTCTTCACTGGGAAAAGAAACATCCAAAGTGATGGAACAACAGATTCACGTATGACCGGTTGGCACTTTAGAAGCAAAGAGAACCTTATTGGAGGTAGAACCAAGAGATGGGCTCCAATAAAGGTATCTAGAATGATTGATCATCAAGGCTAAACATGACTAGATGACATTCTAGAAAGGATCCGCAATGAAGGTTGAACCGAAGAGACGGTCTTCACTGGGAAAAGAAACATCCAAAGTGATGGAACAACAGGTTCACGTATGACCGGTTGACACTTTAGAAGCAAAGAGAACCTTATTGGAGGTAGAACCAAGAGATGGGCTCCAATAAAGGTATCTAGAATGATTGATCATCAAGGCTAAACATGACTAGATGACATTCTAGAAAGGATCCGCAATGAAGGTTGAACCGAAGAGACGGTCTTCACTGGGAAAAGAAACATCCAAAGTGGTGGAACAACAGGTTCAAGTATGACCGGTTGGCACTTTAGAAAAAGAAGAACCTCATTGGAGATAGAACCAAAAGACGGGCCCCAATAAAGGTATAGTATCTGATAGGTTAGTACCGAGGTTGCGTAACTGAAGATAAGGTTTCCTGGGGAATACCCATCATGGTTGTAAAAAGGCTGAATAGTACCAGAGATAGATAAGCTGTTTATAAGAGACTGCCAAGCTTCTTCAAGAGATTGCTGCTTCAAAGATATGTTGATATCACAACACCGTTGGAGAAATAATTATGTCTTCAATGAGGATCTTGTAAAAGATTCTTCTTGCGAGAAACGGTGCAAAATAAATGCACATTCAAAGATAGGTTAAAAACCACACCTGCCAGGGACCAAAGTTCAATCTAGGGACAAGCTAGAAAGAAACGGTCAAACAAGACTCCAATTGAGGAATGAACTCAAATGGGGATTTATCCTATCCAATTATGGAAAAGATAACTGAACCAACCATCATCCACGAGGATAAAACTCTATGGGGAATTCAGAAAGGATGGGCACTTTATGCCTAGGGCTGACAACTCTATTGGAAAGAATAGACAACCCAGTCACTTGGGGAGATAAACGCCAAAGTGAACAAAGACAGGTAAACACCAGAAAAGGAAGCAGAAATGCTAAGATGTTATGCATATGAGTGCTTATGCCATGCTTATGCTTATGCAGACAAAACAGACAAAAGGAAACGAGACTGGAGATGAAATAAACGTCTCGACAAAGGACACCCAGCCAAACTCAACAGGTTGGACCAATACTGGGGATGAAGAAGAATCAACAACTTTACTGGTGAAAATAGTATTCCACTTGAGGTATAACATCATGAGGATTGCCATTGTGAGCTTGATCTCTTTGTTGGAGGAGAATCCATGGAGAGTTGTCAAGATTAGCTGAAGTAACAGCTTATTGGGAAGCTAGCAAAGGATACTGGCGAGAACAAAGTAATTTTGCATCCTACTGGCATAATGGTCATCTTCAAATCTTATCTGCCCCGGGCTATATGGTCTGTCAGAAGACGATAACAAGAGGATTTATAGAAGAATTGGCATACCGGGTGTTTCAATATCTTCAAACTCTTGGAGAGATCTCGGCGTAACTGCCCCAGATTAACTGCATTCACACAACAAGGTCCTTGAACTTGCTTCAGACTGGTTGATCTGTGAAAGAGATGCCCCAGCCTAATTGGCCTTTTAGAGATTTACCGAATCTCGACCTGACTGCCCCTGATTAACTGGTCTGTGAGGGTAAGTCATCAAAAGGATTTCACGGAAGAATTGGCATACCAGATGCTTCAATGTCTTCAAACTTTTGAAAAGAAATGAACCTAAACATAATTGCCCCAGTTCAACTGTATCCGTAATACTCAAACTGTAGTAGAGATGACTGGGGAAAAAAACGTGCCCCTGCTGATGGGTCACTGGAGTCCATACTTGTCATAAGATGACCTGGAGAAGACTTGTTCCAGTATTCTAAACTTTGACGAGTTCTGCCCCTGATTCGGTAGGTTGGCAAATCCTTCCGCTTGGTTGCCCCTAACTGAGCTTCCTTTATCAAGTCGAATCCCTTAAATGGCTGTATTTGTTGGGATTTCTTTGATATTGAATTGTTTTTACAAACAAGTATTGTTCATCAAAAATTGGCAATTTCAATGCGATGTTCATGCAAGCTTTTGAAATCAAAGTTTTATTGATGAAACACACACGGTGGAATGATTAAATAAAAAACAAAGTGGATCTAGTTATTTACGGAATGATAGAGGAAGTGATCAACACACGCAAATAACAAAGATTATTAGGAGTCAGGTTAATCAACCTTGTTGTAGTATGCTTTCAAAACAACCTTACCTCAATTAGGTCTTTTAAGGGTTGTAACGTGGCCTGGTTCACGGTTCATGAAACAGAGGATAAAGGCTTCAAAGTTTATTTGTCCCACCTAATCTTCGTGATGAACTCCAATCCTACACTCAGTTAACTCAAGCTATACATTCAAGTTTCCAAAAGCTAGGAAGTCACTTGATTTGAGAGAGCTGACTGGTGTCTTGCATGAAGCGCTTGCATTTGATTGCATAACCAAGTTAAACTGAGAACTACCCTATCCCAAGGTTGAGATTAAATGTTTTTTTTTGTATAAGGGAAGAAAACTCCTACTTCTAGGCTTGAAGGGTTAACAAGGGATTATCTTCCTTATTTCTCCAGTTTTTGGGAATTGAAACAATGCCTTACATCCTCGGCAAGGTTTAATCGGCAGCATTCCACATCAATTATGAACACGAGGTTTTCATCATCCTCCCCAATCTTTGCTTAAACAAACAGTTTGATAAAGGGAAAGAAACAAGATGAAGATATTATTATATGAAAAGTAGATGAGTGAAACGAATGGACTTAATAAAAAAGATGCACAAACATTTCATTAACCTTGCCAATTTGAAAGTACAACAAAGCTTATAAGCAAATACAAATTCAAAGTGCAAAGGAAATACAATAAATTTGCTGAAACAGCCAAAAGATTGCCAACTTTAGGGAATCAAATACAGAAAATCAAAGAGGAGCTCAATCACAGACCCCTAATCCATCTTTGTCTTGATACATCCTCCACAACATTACTTATCTCATGAGCGGGTAAGGATTGTTCTTGATATTAGGTTGGGAGCCATCGAAAGAAAAAATGTTTCTCTCCACTAAGTCCCTCACAATATGCTTCAAAGCAAAACAACCTTCTAAATTATGGCCTGGTGCACCTTCATGGAATGCACAATGAGCGTTGGGATTGTAAGAAGGTGGAAGCGGATCAGGAGGTAGGCCTGGTGACCTTGTAGTTATTAATCCTTGTTGCACCAAAGCAGGATACAATGCTGTATACGTCATAGGAATGGGAGGAATCGGAGGCCTTCCACCCTTTCTTTTGCCTAGAATGTTCTGACGAGAAGCTTGAGTCCGTTGTGGATAAGCAGGAACGTTGGGCGCTCGTTGATACACTGGTGGTTGAGGAACCGACTGATAAACAGAAGCTTGACTGTTGAATGTTGGCGCGATGGTGGCCACATAAAGTTGCTGAATAGAATAACACTATTGTTGCTGCTGTCGTTTCCAGAACTGATTCTTCTTCTTTTTGTTTGTCATTACCACACTGGTATCTCCTTCCCTTTTGAAGGATATCTTGGCATCGTCGCTCGAACTACCATATCTCTTGGTCATTTTCCCACTCTTCAGACCAAGCTCTACTTTAACCCCTACATCCACAATATCGGAAAAACTAGCAGACACGCTACTGATCATCCTTTCATAGAATTCCGGTCTCACCGTGTCGACAAAGCAATCAGTTAACTCTTTTTCAGATAAAGGTGGCTCTACCTGTGAAGCCAGCTCTCTCCATCTCTGTGCATACTCTTTAAAAGACTCGGTATCATTCTGAGACATGCTCAATAGTTGTCTGCGATCTGGCGCCAGGTCCATGTTATATTTGTAATGTTTTACAAAAGCATCAGATACATCTTGAAAACGTTGGATCCTAGATCGGTCCAAAGTCAAATACCACTTTGCAGCTGCCCCTTTCAAACTATCTTGGAAGCAGTGGATCATCAACTTGTCATTATCCATAAATGCAGCCATTCGTCGGTAATACATGACCAAATGCGACTTAGGACAGGTCGCACCAGAGTACAGGTCAAAATTGGGTAGTTTGAACTTGGGTGGAATTACCAAGCCTGAGACTAAGCACGTGTCTTTAGAATTAGTATTAAATACATTGTTCCCTTTCATTGCTTTCAATTTCCTCTGAATTGTCTCTACACTTTCCTTCAGCCTTTCATGTCGATTATCTCCTTCTTCGGACATATTGACATAATCATAAACCGGATGTGGGTTCTGAAAAACTGGGTGCACCTGAGCTTGCACTGCTGTTGGAGCGAAGGTAGGAATAGCTTGAAAAGCCTCATTAACTAAGGAACAGCTTGTTGAGTAGAAGTGACGGCCGGAGCATGTATAAAGTTAAAAGGCATACCCAAAGTGGGGTTCACAGTAGTAACTGGAGGTTCTACAGTTGTAGTGATAATCTTGGAGACCACTGTCGCTTGGGTGTCCATCTTTGCCCTCATAACCTAAATTGCTTCCAGAATCTGCCCCATTCCTCCTCGGAGCTCACTCAATTCATTGTTGACTCTGTCCATTTCACAGTACTGTTCAGACATCCTTTGTCGAGCTTGGGTTCGAGTGACGATTCTGAAGGGAAAACGGTGACATGAGATAAGACAGAGAAGAAATGCACATGCTATGACATGATGCAAATGGGATGCTAATGCAAGCCAATGGTTTCAAGGAACTCAAAGGCAAGTTGTAAACATTTTTGGAAAATTGAAAATTTTTTGTTTAAAAATCCATGATCTATATTGATCTTTGCAAAAGAAACAAACATTTGAGTTCCTCAAAACCAAAGGGCTGGGAATGCTTGAATGTATGGATGCAAAGCACACAAAGACACACAAAGCACAAACAAAGGGATAGGTTTGAGCATGGAGCTAGGGTTCACTCTCCCATTGGTATGTACTACTGGTTTTCATCTGCTGAACAGGGTTCTAAGAAGTTCCCAGAGTCGACAACCCATCTTTCGGATTTTAATGATTTCCCAGATGACTTGGTAATCGGTAAAATTCTCAAGAGGATATCGTCTGAGTGTAGTATTGCGTGACAACCAATTCAGAAATAGACTCCATCATGGTCACCGCACTACATCCTAAAAGGCCAAGTGGGGTTTGGTAACTACGGTTCTCAATATCATGGGCTCCTAGGTCGAGAGTAGCACGTCTTCACGAACAAATTCGTTCAACATAACTAGACTCTCAAGAGGGCCTCAACTGAGTGATGGTGTCTCAATTCAACTTTTCAGGATTCGACTCCCTCAAAGCCTCCTTGAATACCATCGTCCTATCCTAATTGCACTTAAATCCGGGTATAGGATTTATCTCACCACTCAAGAACCAAGCCAACAAAAGATAATCAAGCAAAGCATATATATATACAGGAAATCAAACAGATATACACAAATATAGCAAGCAAGTATGAATAAAACAAACGAAAACAAAGTGGGCTTAACCCTCGGCATAAGACATCCCCAGTGAAGTCGCCATTTCTGTTGCGGTGAGAATCGGATAACAAGCTATTAATTAACTTGCATCACATTTCTTTGAATTCACAACCGACTTTGATTTATCCAAAGGAAAGGTTCAAGATCGAGAAAAAACCTAAAGGGGGGAGATCTAAGGTTCGGGGGTTGGTTACGCCTAGGGAAGGTATTAGCACCCTAAACGTCCGTAGTACTCTACGGGAACCTCTTGTTTTTAACTTGCTATATCTTACTCGCTTGCTAAAGGTGCTATGCTAAAGGTTGAAACCTTAGGGGTTTGTTTCTAAGTATACTCGATAAAGCATCGCACTTTGCGCCTACGTATCCTTACGGGAGTGGAATCAGAGTATCCGTAGTTCACCGATCTAAGGGTGAAGGAAGAGGAACCATTGACTATGGCCAAAGTTCCAAGGGGAAATGAGTATGAGCTCATTTTAGAGTTCACAATAACTCTCTAAGTCTACGTTGTAGGGGAAAGTGAGTTCTCATGATGATGAGAATCACATGGAGTTTAAGAACTCCAACCTACTTCTAAGTTGTGATTTCATTGGCTCATGATAGCCAAGAAAATAAGGGTAATCCTAGAAGGATAAGGTAAGATGGTTGTCTAGTGACTCATGAGTCAATTTTAAGAAGGATCTCCCTTTGGAATGGGGGGAAAGATAACAGTTGTAAAAACTACTAAGAGATAACAAGAGATTATAATGCAAATACGATGATGCAATAACACATGAATAATATAATGAGATGAGATAAAATCAAGACATCAATGCAAAGTGAGAATGATACATGTTAGACAATGATCAATCATGATAGGTAGACGTAAAATGGCATGATGGATAAGAAAGTGCAACAAAAACCTTAATAAACATTCATAATCTAAACATGCATAAAGGTCTCAAAGATTAATATTTTTACTAATTTCTTTTTATATTTGAAAAATATATTCAATGAGGAGAATGTAACAAAAAGAAGGGAAGAAAAAAGATAAAAAACAAGTAAGTTATGACATTTTGAAAATGAAGTACAAACTTGAAAAATGAATAAAACCAACAAGATATTAAAAAAAAGGAGTGGCACTCCTAGGGATTGAACCCAGGACTCCTTGCTTGCAGCTTAAAACCCAAACCAACAGGCCAATGCGCACATTTTGAATAATTCATGAGAACACACACATATATGTAAAACGAAGCAATAATTCAGAAAATAAAATAAAAGGACTGGGGCGAAGGGGATTCGAACCCCAGTCCTAGAGGATAAAGGCACGGCTTCTCTACCACTGGGGTGGCTATACATCCATTGTATATGCCACCCCTAATAATATTTAAACCAAGACAAATGGAATAAATGCTATTTAAAAAAAAAAAACAAACAGGAGAGGAATATATTTATGACCGTGTACATGCTAGCACTAATATCAATTGGTCATCTAATGACTTAAACACTAAAGGCCAAAATTCTATCTAACCTATCACGCAGTGCCACGACCGTCTCGCCTCCACGCCACCATGCCATGAACTCACGAATTCCTCATGAAAAAGAAACAACAATACAACAGCCATGAATGGCTTGATCCTCACCTTGTTCAACCTCCATCTCTATCAAAACTTTACTGAAATTTGTGAAATAAAAACCCCAATCTTACAGTAACAAAACAAGGGAAACACTATGGTTTGGAGAAGAAGAAAAAAAGAGGATGATGGCAAAACGTTCTCAGCTAACCAGATCTTGAGGAGATAATATTAACCCAAACTTAAAAGGTCCAAAACATCATTCTTCCCTCTTATGCCGTCTTTGCTAACACGACTAAACCAAAGTCAAATGAACCTAAACCTCACCGTGTAACATTCACAACATGGGAACAATTCAGAACGATTCCATAGTGGTTTCGTCAAGAGAAAAGGCAAGGTAAAGCTGAAGAAACTTTAAACACCTAAGATGATAACATTAACATCCAGAAAACAACACAACACAGATGTGTTCAGAAATAAAAAGCACACTTTTCTCATATCCTTATACCAATGCAGATCATGCTACACAGTCTGAATTTAAACACGCAATGGCCATCCTAATAGTATCTTAACACATTCAACCCTTAGCATGAAGACGCACACGCCACTGAAACTCTCAGACCAAACCAAATAGTGGTACAAACAAGAGGAAACAAAATAGAACAAAAGTGTCCATAAGTGACATCACATACACATCATGGCAGCGCAGTTTTAAAGCAAACTCAAACACAACGTTAGCTTATGCATCAATATCCTTGACACCAAATAAGTTAAGTGCACAACAAACCAGCATGATAACAACAAGTTCATAGTATTTCAAAGCATGGAACTATGAGTTAATGAAAAGTGAAAATAACCACTTATGACTAACACCAAGCTGCGATGTAAATCACATAACCATCGCGAAATCACTAACCACCGATCAAACACATCTTACCTCCACATCTACCTATGGCAAGCAAAACCTCCTTACTAAAAAAAACAAAGTATAACAAGCTGACATGATGAGCTAATACTAGCGAAGGAAACACATAACCTATATATGTACTATTTATTCATCATGACAACGTATAAATGCGAGACATGAAGAAAACAAATGGCATGGAAAGCTCTATCAGTAGGAAATCACATGAACATGTTATTACCTTGCAAATGACACATACGAGAGGGTGAAGAATAATACGGATACCTCTATTTGCAGTACGTAGTGTCATAGTCGAAAGCGTCGTAACCGTCAAACTTGTATACTGGCTGTGATGTTGGTGTGTTTGGGCTTTGAGTGAACCGGGCAGCTCGTGTATCCGATTCTCTCCTTCTCTTTGTGATGTGTTTGCGATGTGAACGAATATTCTGATTGTGTTGTAGATTGTTGTGGTTCTGGTTGTTGAGGTTGCCGTGAAAAAAAAAGAGATGAGAGTGGTGTAGCTTGAAAGTTTAGAGGTGGCGTGTCTGTTTGAACTTACACACGAGCTTTTCTTTCTTGAGACAGTGCGTGGTATTGTGAAGTGGTTTGTTGTTGTTCTGGTACTTGATGTTTAAAGAGTGGGAGAAGGCATGGTGTTCATATGCATCGGTGTTGGTCTTTTTTGTTCCAGGTTCTCTCTATTTATCCTTAAAATAAAGCAAGTTTTCAAATACTACCGTTAAGACTTGTGAGTTTTGAAAAATAGAGTTGTTTTGACTTTGCAAGGGCATGTCGGCATGAGGTGCCTCGTTCAGCATGAAAAGAGGAGTAGGGTTTGACTTGGTATCATTTTGATGAAAGAATGTCATAGGATGCTTAAAGTGTCTCAAACTAATAAGCTTGTTTTGGTGTAAGGTTGTAGAAGCGTGGGTAAGGCGTGAAGGTGTTATTCTTTGGTACTTTGTGTAATGACTTGTAGTAGCATGTGGGTCATACAGGTTGATGGTGGTTCAGTTAATTTGGTTACAACATGGTTTTTTATAAAAAGTAGAAAAGCGAGATGAAGTGGTCTTTTTGAATTTCTTTGTTGTAGTAATGCAAGATAATGAAAATGTATTTATTGTAATATTTTTTTTTTGTCTTTGTGAATTTTGTAGAATGTAATGGACTTGGACTTTAGAGACATATGGATGGACAATGGTCTATATAACATGATAAAAAAATGGTTTGTATTAGGAAATTGTATAAAAAAAGAATGGTATTAGAAATTTGAAATCAAACAAAATGGATTGTTATGGATGGATTTATGAAAAATAAGGATGAATTAGATTGAAAATGGCATTGAAAATTGGGTTTAAAATGGATAGATGTAAAATGGTTAATAAATGATTATTGAAATTGGTTTGGAATACAAAATGATAATTAAAGGTAGATAAAGTGGGTAGTAATTTGGTCATGGAAAGGATTATGGAGAGGGTTATAGAGATATCTCTTAGAGATTGGCTTGATTCAATACTCCATCCAAAATCTTGATTAAACACCTCTTAAATCTCCTTAAAATAATACCTGATACAAAGAAAAAAAACAAACACAAACAAAAACCTGATAAAAAGGTTAGCTATGCAGCATGATTGACCTAATATGACATGCAAGAGATCAATGGATCTAAGGGTAAAATTTGGGGTACAACAGTTGCCCCTATTTAAATATCTTCGCCGGATGGTACGAGGAACGAAGATCCTTGGGACATCAAGGTGAAAGGTATTTAAATATAGCAAACCGAAAATTTTGCCCTTAGATACAAAGACATGCAATGCTACTAATATGATGATATGATGCCATGAAGGATGCAAGAATGCAGACAAAACAGGACACCAAAGAAAGAAGAGCTGCCAACACAGAGGGAAGCTTCACTGGGGAAGCAAGAAGGTTAGTATCCACAAGGAAAACTCCTTGGGGATGCAGGCCAACCATCAAAAGAGACTCACTGGGGAGACTCAGAGGAAACACCGGGGATAGAAAACAAAAGGGATTCTCCACTAGGGAAGGATCCAGGGATATGGACGACAGGTTCAAATATGACCGGACGGCACTGGGGAAAAGGCACAATCTTACTGGGCAAGAAGCCAGAAAGAAGACATGATCTCCACTGGAGATCAGTTGAAACAAAATGATAGACACCCGAAGAAAAGATTATCTGGGGATTTCTTATACTGAAGAGTTCAAATGGGATAACCGGTTACACCAAAACCTGTAACCGGTTACACCCCCCAAAAATTCCCAGATTGTGCTTTTAAAGAAAGTGTAACTGGTTACACCAAAACTTGTAACCGGTTACACCCTTACAAAAATCATTTTCAAAAACTCCCAAAACCCCCCCAATTTCCATGTAAAGTCATTAACTCGAGTTACATGCTCTAATTCCCAACAACATACAACAACACAATCATTCACCCATCAATAATTCATACAAACACACACTATAGAAACATTATCCCACATATCAAATAATTCACAACATAAAAGAGAAAAATGCAAACACAGAGAAAATAAAACACCCACCCACATGTTATCATACAATCGCATATACAAGAGGAAATCTCACCCTTACCTTAGATGAATAATTCCCAAGCTTATCTAATGGAGGTTCTTCTTCTCCTATGTCCTAGCTCACCCTTCTCTTTCTATTCCTTTTTCACGTTTTGACAGTTCTGTTCCTAATTCCTCATTTTTACTTATTTTATTCTTTTATTATTTCTAATTAAAACTTTATTCCAATTAAATAAAATGAACCTTATTCCCACTAAATATTTATTTTATTATGTCACCATAACCATAATGCTTAAAAATAATTATTTAATTATGTCTATTACTATTATTTATTCCTTTTTGCTCACCACCACCACCCCCCCCCCCCCCCCCCCCCTGCCTTAAATTCTAATCTCTAAGGCTACCATCTACACCCAAGGGTTCCTCAACCACATCAAATTATCAACCAACACATACAACCACACAATTTATTTACGAAAATTAATTAAATAAATCGAGGCGTTATAGAGGTCTTATGGATTTATATCAGATCAACAAAAGGT